>OX443563.1:20383309-22783309 GCA_949372485.1 Cheilosia soror
ATCTCTTCAGATTTTATTGACCTCTGCAGTTTGCCTCTGCATCCGCATTGACCATTAAAGCCTAGTACGCTGCTACTGCGCAATAATGTCAAAAAGAGGTAATTGTAGTAGAATGTTTGGTACAATTCTCCACTCTCTCTTCGCTTGCGAAATTGTACATTTCTTTTGACGGTGGCTACACGATTCATGGGAATGAATTTTTAATTTTAAGCTGCTCTCCAATTTTTTTCTTCAAAAATTAGATAAAATCGTAAAAAACACAAGAAAAAAAAAACTAACATGATCTGTCAAAATTTAGCTTGATAAAATGTGCCGAACCATTATTGGACACCGCGCTAAATTTTGACAGATATATGAAGTACCTACAGTCTGAAATGAAAATTTAATTTTTTAGGGTACCGCTCGGCTAAATAGATTGGCTTAAATTTTGAAGAGAATTTTGTATGGGAGCTAAAATTTAGCTCAAGCAGGGTACTAAGCTTAAATTATTATTTTATTAGTATTTATTGTATAATAATTGGGCAATATGTATACGCATTTTGGGTTTTAAAAAAAGATTTTTTTTAAAGTCCTCCACGAGATTTTGTAGAAGGTGGCAAGCCTAACCACAGTATACTGATTTTGTTCTTATAAACAGCTTTTTGGCTTCATAATCTGCAGTCTTATACAACTGATAGCCAAGCCGCTGTCAAAGCCAGCTAAACTACTACTTAATTAATAATTACCTCCAAAATTATTAAGCAGACAGTCGTAATTGCTGAATAAGCTGGGAAATGTAACACGGTTCAATTGCCTGGCCAGCGTTGTTATACGGTCGTAAATATCGTATTTGTGACGATTTTGAAAAGCAAATACGATGCTCCGATTTTTGCTTGATTTACCCTGATTTCTACAATTTGCTGATTTTTAGTTCCGATATTTACGATTTTAGAAGCAGTCAAATACGACTTCTACAAAATTACAAACCTTGGTGTAAGAACAACTACTCCTTACCAAATTTTAAAACTACGTACAAACAAATCAAACAAATTTAAGACCAAATGAAATGAGCAAATCAAGAAAAATTCGAAACAGGAAAGGCAGAATCTAATAAGCATTAGTCTTGCACTTAATATGTTATAAGTTGTAGTCTTCTGGAAATATGTTTTCAGGATGCTAGTTACAAAGTTTGCTTGTTTTAGGCTTTCCTCGCGATTGTCAAGGTTTCAGGAGAAGTGCATTAGTTGTCTCATATATTACAATGTCTCAAAATACATTATGTCGCATGTCGAGCATAATTAAGTTCCTCACAATATATGCCTAAAGAAAGGTTAAAGGCTTGAATTAGGTCCCAATGGTCCCTACTTTGGCCGGCTCCCGTGGTTTAGTGCTAGATTATTATATTAAAAAAATATTCACTGCAAAAAATAAGTATATTATATCTACCATTAATTGCTGAGTTATTTGTTATTATAGATAACTGTTATGAGAATGATTACATTTTTTTTAAAGTTTTGTTCAATTTTCGTTGGCATTTTTACCATTTTACCAACAAAAAAACTGGTTTCTGCTTTATAGGATAATGGAATGGAATTTGAGTGTTTAGAGTTGCGCTCCAGGAATTGGAATCCCTTTTTTTAATTAATTATTCTTAATCAACTTACTGTCGCTATATAAGGAATTGACTATCGATATTGCTCATATTCTGTTTTGGATTTCTGTATTGGTTTGGGTATGTCTTCTGTTTACAAATTTAGACCAGTATCAAAATGTATATATACACAACATGAACATACGTTGGACTATATTTTAAGCCCTCCCGCTCTAAACGTCATAGTGTAGCGAAGTTCTGTACTTATAATAAGAACTGCTTCAGCTTATTGGTCGTAACGTTGCAAGTTGCTGCAATTGGTGTTCTACTTCTTTATCTTTTAGCGTTTTCACTACATTACACAATTTTATTCGAAAATTCTATTCTGTAAGAAGGCTCTATTCAAAGAGTAGCTGTATTTTACGGAAACCAGTGCGTTATCCGTTATGTTTTATCGAAAAAAGCAGCATACCTATAATGCATTACCAATTGGTCAATTTACAAGCGTTTTTCATGTTTATCAGGGTTATTAACCATCGTGCAGTATTTGTATTTTGTGTCGCAGATATGACTATAAAAGAAGAAAAAATCGTTTGGATTCCGCTTTCTTTCACTAGTAGTAGAACTAGTCATTACCGCTTCCAAGGCATTGAAAAAACGCTGTACGCAGCCGTGTAGACACATCTTAAACCTGTTAACCAAAATAAGACGGATTGTGTTTTTTTAGTAGAGAAGCGTAGCAGTGGGGTAATAATATTTTTAGTGTCCATATTACATTTTACGAACTCAAAATTGCGAAATTTCCAATATAATTATATCTTGAGAATTACAGAATATTTAAGGTGAGAGTTTAAATTGATTATTATTAAGGCCCAAAGTCCTGAAGTTTTGCCTACCGTTATGCTCGTAGGCGCACTCTCGAAGAAGTTATTATTAAATTGTTATAGAGATTCCCCAAAAAATATGCCTGCTGAACATAACCGCCTTGAATGGGGGAAGTGGGATTAACCCAGTTTTTAAATTGCTGGTCGTTTGCGTATCGAGTTCAAGAACGGTGACTTGTTCGAATTCGATATCAAATAAATATCAATTTCGCAATTTTGGGACTAAGTTTGAACATTTAGGGCAAGTGTAGTTGCCTCAGTACCACTACTGTTGAAATTAATAAGAATAATGTACACTTTAAAAAGTTCGCACCCAAATAATGGAAACCAAGTTTTTAGGTAGGTACTAAAAGCTATGGTTGGTTCGAGGTGCATTTTAAACAAGAATAGGTCCATCGTGCTGCCACTGAAAAGTATAAGTGTTTATACAGCTTGCTTCTGCGACTTCTGCGAAGAGGGCAGGTATACTCAGAGCCAGCATACCTAGGAAATGTATGTGTCCGTTTATAATATTCATTACAATTGTACATCTTTCTAAGTAAATACCCTTATCTATAAGTGTTGTATCGCCAAAGTTCGTCGTGCTTTCCTGTCACCAGGAGAAGAACGAACTCGCGGAGAGGTTGGAAATAAAAGAAGTTTTTATTTTATTTTGATTAGTAAGGCCCGCTGTCTTATTGCTTGGCTGCAACCTTTACTAATTATTTGTTTATTTGTTTTTATTATATTTATTTATTTCAATGGTAAGGCCCGCTGTCTTATTGCTTGGCTGCAACCTTTACCATACAAAATCTATTTAACAACTCTCTGTTGCTTCCAAAATTCTCAGTCCTTTTATACGTCTTTTCTAGTTCATCCACTTTCATTTGCGTTCCCCTCCAACACATATTCTTTTGCACTTCTTGGAAGTGCGTTGCTCAACCATGCTGATGCAGTCCTTCATACCTTTGTAACCCAAAAATACCATCGATATCGCAACAAGTCATTGGCATAGTGCTTTGTCAGCATATGTGCGTCAGAATTACCAGCATGTCATTCACTCTTCGCCTTAGTTACACACAGTGTGATATCAGCATATGTGTACAGAACTGAAGTGGAGTTCCCTTGCTGTCCCATTACTCATATTGTTTATGTGTTTTGTCGGCGATATGTGTGATATG
This sequence comes from Cheilosia soror, assembly GCA_949372485.1. Classification (NCBI taxonomy): domain Eukaryota; kingdom Metazoa; phylum Arthropoda; class Insecta; order Diptera; family Syrphidae; genus Cheilosia; species Cheilosia soror. Next base: position 20,386,924 of record OX443563.1, read on the forward strand.
CTTTGACATTGACCTAGTGAGGCGAATTATTGGGAATATCGAATATATGCATTTTTGGTATGCGGTAATATGGTTCTGTGAGCAGTTGTGGTTGGCAGAATAGGAAATGTATAGGAATAAGGAAGCGCCGATGAACAGGTGGTGCGAGGTACTACATCCTTCCCCCCTTAGAAAAAGAAAATTGAGAGTAAAAAGATCAATTTTCTTTCAGAGAAGTGACTTAGGAGAATTTTAGAAACAATTTACAATTACTTTCTATTAGCTTATTTTCTATTACATAGTTCGTTTTTCTTTACTTAGACAAGATATTGTAAGCAAATTTTTTCTTATTTTCTTAGTTATTCTTTAAACAAAATATTGTATTTTCTTAACCAAATATTGTAAAAAATGGAGTATCGTAAAAAAAAATTTCTTAATTAGCTTAAACAAAAATATCTTAGACAAAAATTTTCTTATTTTTTTCTTACATATATTTTTGATGGAAATTTATTTTTAGACAATTTACCAAAAATTATTCTTGTAATATTTTATGCAAAGTTAAGTTTGTAAGGTTATATGTTATTGTTATTTGAATTTATAAAAGTAGATACACATTTTCCTTTTTTTTTTTTTCTTTTTATTTTTAGGCCAAAATGAAGGTAGGGGTGTCCCTAATTGTTTCATTGCTGGACTTTTTTTTATTGTTTTCTTTTGAAGTATGTCTGAGTTTGTAAGACTTGTATTTTCTTAAGGATACAAGAATCAATATTGTTACGATTATTCCGTAAATTAAAATATAGTGGTGAACATCATTTTTATCCAAAGAAATAAGTGGTCTTGATTCTTCATTCTTTAGCTCGCTTATTCTTTGGGAAACAAGTTCTAGCTCATTTTGGCTTGAAAATCTTACAATTGCGGTTTTTTCGGTGAAGTTAGGAAAATTGATGGAGGGGTTAGTTAGGAATTTTGAGATATTTATTGGTGGAATGAAGAAGTTATTAATGATTGACGATTTTTCATTGTAGGCGTATAAAGTAAAATCTTTTGATTTGAGGTAGCAGTTACCGGATAATTCTATTATTGCCGGTCCCTGAAGAGTATGTCTTGTCATATTATCTTGACAGATTTCGTTAGCAATGCATGGTTCCATGGATGAAAATAGCCATTTATGTGGTTGGTGTGATTGTATCCATATGGTTGTTAAGTTTGCCTGTTTTATCACGCATGAATCGTGAAGCGTCGGATTTCCAATTAAGAGTTGGATTTCGCATTGGGGATTAGCTGTGTCGGTGTCAAAAAGTGGATGTGTAATAGGGCATAGGAAATCATTATCTTGAGTTTTGCAATTGCTAAGGTCTTTAAGGTACAGGGGTGAGTAATGTTCTCTTTTGTGATCTATTACTAAATAATCATTTGTTGGTTGTAAGTATACGAAATTGTTTTTGTATTTCATGGGAAAGGGGATAATTTTGTATATTTGAAAATTGTCTACAAGGGAAAGGGGTATTTTAAATTCGTAGATTATTTTGTCTTTGTTAGTTGCGACGCTAGTGGTACAAATATGGTAAAGCGAGATGATGTTATTTTCATTTGCTAGGTGCGGTAGTCTAAGACCGTTTGGAATTTGTTGTCTGATAGTTTTTAGTGCAGATTTTAGTTGATCTGGCGTTACTATGGCCGGGTGGGGTTTCCCATGTTTGACGTCTGTAGCTAAATCGAGAATATCGTCGATCGTGTTCTGGTATCTGATTATAATTAAAGTTATTAGTGACGTTAAAGATTCTATTTCAGTAAATGTATTTTGATCTTGAGTGAGACTCGCGAGGTTAGTCATTACTCCTTTTATGTTGGTTATTTTTGCATTTACCGCAAGCATTTGGTCTTCTATGTTTTTTTCCGATTTATTAAAAATATTTTTGGTAGTTTCCATTATAAATGTTTGGTTTTTCATAAGATCAAGTAAATGGTTTTCGTTTCTTTTGATTTTCTCTATTTGTTTGTCGTAGTGTTTTGCATCGTCTTCATTCAAGGTACCAAACAAGGATTTGCTTAATGTACCGACTATATTGATTAGGGCTCGTCTATATCGCTTTTGTGTGCCTAGGAGAATATATTTGTTTTGAAGGTTCATTAATAAGTGGTTGATTTCGCTTATTGCACCATCACAAATTATGCCAAAGTTAGCGTTTCCTTGTAATAGGCGGCACAAATCGTTGATTTCCACCACGTAATTAGTAGCATGATTTAGAGCTTTCGTGAGTTGCGTTAGATCATAGTAGACGACTAGTTTCCACTCACTGGAGTATAGTTCGGCGTTTCCTATTTTTTCGAAGTATACGCCTGCTTCGTTATTGATTGGAGTGACTTGAAGTTTTCCGCAGGTGAGCGATAGCCCAATCACTGAGATGAGAATAATTGGTGTCATCTGTAAAGGGGCATATGTTTATAGTTTATGTTTACAGTATTCGAGTCGATGTGGTGAAGTGTGGTCGTAGGTTTGTAAAGAAGGAAAGAAAGAACAAAAATAGTTGAAGTAGGTATACATTTATTCTACTTTTTCTTTTTTTTTTTATAAACTAATTGCTAGGCGGTTCCCATAATACGGTGTCGGAAGATTCGTAGCCTGATGTGTCGTCGTCGTCGTTGACGTCGTAGTCGATTCGGTGTGGTGGAGTGCGTGTAATGGGGTTATAGAGTCGTGGGAGTGGGCCTTTTAATACGTATGTGGGACAGAATTTTAATTCAAAATCTTCTTCGACTGTCCCAAAACTTATTATGTCTCCGAAATGGAGCTCTCTTATGGTACATGGTGGAAGTTTTTCTCTATTAATATAGGTTCCACGGGAAAAATGGTGGTCCACTATATGCACCTTTTGATCGTTAAGATCCACGTGGATGGCCGACTGGCCAGGAGACACAAGTGGTGTATTTAGTTCTATGTTATTTGCGTGCCCCCTGCCTATCCTAGTGGTTCCACGGCGCAAGCGAAGTACTTTTTGTGTTACAATATTAAATAGTCTCCATTCCGAGTCTGGTGTGTAATGTATCGACTCCATCTTTTAAGAGAGAAGAGAAGAACAATGGGGAAATGTTTAGTGGTCGTCTTAGCAATATGTGGAGAAAGATGAGTTTATATTCGTGAAGAGTCGTATGTGTGAGCGTGGTGAGTGTAGTTATTCGTAGTAAGACTGTAGATTGTTGTTGTGTATTAGTTTGGGTTTGTTTTTAACTTTAATTATAGTGTTTTCGTTGGATATTATTTTTATGACTTCGAATGGACCTTCCCATAACGGGGATAGCTTGTTTTTTCTGGCGTTATTTTTGAGCAAGACCTTATCACCGACGTTAAATATTTTGGTGTTGGTTTTTGCGTCAAAGTATTTTTTTGAGTTTTCCTTTTTCTTGTTAAGTATTTCTTTTGCTGCTTGGTATCCGTGTTGCAATCGTGACTTCAACTCGTTCGCATAGTTATCATAATTATATGAAACGTTTGGTTGTTGTGCGAACTTGCTAGGTACGTTTGCTGGATAACCGTAGAGCAATTCATATGGCGTGAAGCCTGTACTTGAATGAGGAGTCGTATTATACACAAACATCGCATAAGGAATCCAGGTATCCCATGTAAGTGGATCATGGTTGATGTAATGGCGTAAATACTCAGTCAAGGTTTTGTGGCTGCGTTCTAGCGCTCCATTTGTTTGCGGGTGATATGGTGTTGTATTTAGCTTTTTTATTTTCATGAGCGAACACACTTCCAAAAACATTTTGCTTAGGAAGTTTGCACCTTGGTCCGTTAGTAGTGAGAACGGAATGCCGTGTCGACAAACAATGCTTTCGACGAAAACTCTTGCTATAGTTGAAGCTTCTGTATTGGATAAAGCGTATGCTTCAGAGTATTTAGTAAGATCATCTTGGAATGTTAGAAGATATTTATGATCACCGTAACTTGTTGGTAAGGGTCCAACTATATCTAATGCGATCCGTTCAAATGGTTTTGAACTGGTAGTCGTGATTTTCATAGGTATGGGAGGATTTCGCCTGCTTTTATTAACCTGGCAGGAGGCACATTTTCGGATGTATTCATCGATGTCTGCTGCCATTGTAGGCCAAAAGTATTTGGACCTGATTCTCTTAAGTGTTCGAGTGACTCCTTGATGACCTCCGAAAGGTGAGTCGTGATACTCAGCGAGTAATTCTTGTATGGCTTTGGTGCCTGTTAAGAGAATTCTGTCGTCATCATAAATGTGGATGTCTATATCAAGGGTTTGGAATGTTTTTTCAAGAAGATTTTTGAAAGTTTTCTTAAATTCATCCCCTATTACGGGTAAAGAGAATCCAATATTTTTTAAGCATTTTTCAAAGCATATTTCTTTGATGTCGTTTAGACATGTGCTCACGATTTTCTGATCAGTTGAGCTTCGGAATGGTACCGGTAAAGTTATTACACAGATTTGTTCTTGGTTACTTAACTGTACCAGGGTTCTCTTACCTAATTGTGGTTTAACAAACTGTGGTGACTTCTCTTTTAGCACCTCTTCCTCGGATGTATGTATTAGGGGTAACACTATTATTTTGAGTTGGACTAGTTTGTCTACAAAAATGGATCCCTTATGTTCGTGTAGAGTAATACTAGAAAGAACCTGAATGTCTGAAAGGTCGGAACGCACGTTTTGTAAAGGTTGTTTGTTTTGGCTACGTGTAGTTACCATGACAGTCTTGGACGTTTCTGCTATATTTTTGGGTATGCGGCTTAATGCGTCGGCATTTACGTTGGTTTTTCCTGCTTTATAAATTATTTGGTATTCATATTCGTCTAATAATATTCTCCAACGAGCCAATCTTGACGTCGGGTCTTTAAGGTTCATAAGCCATTGTAAAGGCCTATGGTCCGTACATATTGTGAATTTACGTCCATAGATGTAGGGCCTAAATTGTTGTACCGCGTAGACAATTGCCAATAATTCCTTTTCGGTTGTGGTGTACCGAGTCTCAGCGTCGTTGAGAGTACGACTAGCATAACAGATTGGTTTGTCTTGACCAATGTCTCCTTGTGATAATATCGCACCTAGTCCAACGTCACTTGCGTCTGTAGTGACTATGAATTCTTCCTTAAAATTTGGATAAGCTAAAATAGGAGGGTGTATTATTTTACTTTTAAGTAGACGGAATGCTTCATCACAGAATGCATCCCATTCAAATTTGATATCTTTCTTTAGTAATTTTGTCAAGGGTTTAGCTATACTGGAGAAGTTATCAATGAATCTTCTATAGTAGCCTATGAGACCTAGAAACGATTTTATACCTTTGGTGTTTTGTGGTGTTGGATATGTTTTGACTGCCTTTACTTTCTCTGGATCTGGTTTAAGACCGTGTTCGGAGATAATATGACCTAAATACGTTAGTTCTTTCTTCATGAAATTGCATTTTTCAGGCTGAAGTTTCAAATTATTTTTGCGTAATTGATCAAATACTCTTACCAATTTGTCGTTATGGTCTTTCAGGTTGTATCCGTATAGAACAATGTCATCAACATATACGAAGCAATCGAATCCTTGTAGACCAATTAATACCGTATTCATCAGGCGTTGGAAGGTTGCTGGGGCATTTCTTAGCCCAAATGGCATACGATTATATTCGTAGTGTCCATATGGAGTGCTGAATCCCGTCTTGCACCTGTCTTCCTTATCCATACGAATTTGGTGGAATCCACTTGCCAAATCAAGGGTACTAAAATACTTCGCTCTACCAAGTTGATCCAGTATATCTGTAATGTTTGGTAGCGGATATGCGTCAGCGACTGTTAGTTCATTTAGTCGACGAAAATCTACCACGACTCGCCATCGCTTATTGCCTTCTTTGTCTGGTTTCTTAGGAACCAGAAGCAAGGGGGAGTTCCATGGGCTTGCACTAGGCTGGATTATTCCTTCCTGTAGCATATCGTTAACTTGCCTATGGATCTCACTTGTATGTGCGTTAGGCAATCTGTACGGTTTGACATATAGTGGTGGTTTGTTTTGGTCAGTTATGATTCTGTGGCTTATGGCATCCGTGAAAGTAAGTTGGTCGCCTTCGAGGAAGAACAAATCATTGTATTCCCTACAAATGTTGTGGACTGATTCCTTTTCTTCTTGGTTGCAATGTTCGACGTCTATGATTGACTTAAGTTTGTCTAGTCTGCCTTTGATCTTGTCATTTGGTTTGTTAGATACCAAGTTAAAATTGTCTAGAGATTCCCATTCGGGGTTGATATTTTCGGTGTTTAACCTGTGCTCTGTTTCCAAGGTATTCATCATCAACACTTTTATCTTGGAGTCCTTGGATCTACTCAGGCTTTCACCGAGGTATACGCCTGGAATAATTTGTTTTTTTCGTATAATTAAATCGATATTACCTGTTTTATGAAATGGGAGTTCTACCACGCGCTGTGTTCGTGGTTTAAGTATGATGGTGCCTTTCTCAGCTTTTGTTTGGCTATTTGTTAAAATTTCCTCAGTCTTACTGTCTGCTAGGTTCTCTTTTGCCTTAGTCTTACGTTTAGCTGGGTTTTTATTTTGTTGCTCAGGCTTATTGACTATTGCTGAGTCCTTTTTATTTTGTTCAGTCTTACCTTCTGCTGAGGCACTTCTATCCTCAGTCTTACGTTTTGCTGGATTTATCATTATCTCAGGCTTATTTTCTGCTGAGGCACTGCTGTCCTCAGTCTTACGTTTTGCTGGATATTTATTTCGTTGCTCAGGCTTATTGACCATTGCTGAGTCTTTTTTATTTTGCTCAGTCTTATTGACCATTGCTGAGTCTTTTTTATTTTGCTGAGTTGTGACTAAGCCGTTTACTGGTGTTTTAATTTCGATTTCCCTATTTTCATAGTTAATGTAACATTGGAATTTGGTTAAAAAATCGTTACCGAGTATGCCATCATATGCTAAACTCAAATGGTTCGGTATTACTTGGAACGGATGGTCCAGAAGAATCAAGTGGTCTTCTGTTTGGAATTCCAAAGTTCCTATAGTTTCTCCTATAGTTTTAAATTCTTTTCCTGATATGGTGGATATAGTACATTGATTTCTATTACATATTTTTGTTTCGAATTTTGTTGGGTTCACAAGGCTGATGTCAGCGCCTGTGTCAATCAAAAATGTAGCTGATATTTTTTCTGATGGGTGAAATTTTATTTGTACCACTGGCTCCAGACGTTTGGGGCAAAATGGTACGTATATATTGAAATTTAGTTTGGGATTCTGTGCATGTCGACTTGTATTTGCGCTCGGGGCTGATTGTCGACACCATCTCCCCGAGTCAACCCGTTTCCCGCTTCATTTTCGTTTGAAGTGGTATAGTGTCGGAATTCTCGTCGTATATTGCGTGAGGAGTTATTATTATTATTTTGGTTGTGTTGCCTTTGTAATGAGTCTGGTTGTATATTTTGTGGAGGAACTCCAATTTGAGCCAAACGTGTCCTGCATTCATCCTGGTGATGATTGGGTTTGTTGCAGTAGGTACATCTTAAATACTGTATTTCTCTTTTAATTTGCTGAGGAGCGAAGTTAGGAAGATTGGTGTTTCTGTAACAGGTTGCGGACGTGTGTCCCACCTTGTTACAGGTTTGGCAGATAGGTCTGGGAGTGGGGACTATATTTCGATTTCTAAAACAAGTAGTGGATGTATGTCCTACCCTATTACAAGTTTGGCATGTGGGTTTTGAAGAGGAAAACTTTGTTGGATGTTTGTTGTTTTCAGAAAGGTGAGTTACTGCGGTACGTTCGAGGCGAACCGAATGTTCTTCCGCGTATGCTATGGCTTTCCTTAGATCGCCTTCCCCGTGGGCTTGAACCATGAATTTGAGATTTAGATTTAGAAGACCGTCTTCGAAAACCTGTATGGCTAGCCTATCATTTTCGTGGGAAAGGAACCTTCTCACAGCTTCGTCACTAGTGCTGGCAAAAGTAGCAGAGTTCAAGGAGTTTAGTAATCGATTGATGCGATCACCAAATTCCTTAACGTTTTCTCCTGCCTTTTGTTTAGCATTTAGTAACTCGTTCTGAGCTGAGGAACGAGATTTTTCTTCCTTGAATTGTCTTTCTAGTTCTGAGACTAAGTCATTCCATTTTGCAAAAGATTTTAACTGGACTAGCTCGAATGCCGGTCCCTGGAGCCTCGTTTTCACGACTTCCAGAAAAAGTTTATGTTCGGGGTCAGTTCTAATTGACGTGAACAATATATTCCCACAAGCTATAAATTTATTTAATTCTTCCGGGTTTCCGCTGAAAGCCGGGATAATGTTGTAAATGTCGTTAAGACTAATTTTGTATTCAGACATGGTGGTGCCGGATTCAGAACTCTCGGGTATTTCTACACAAAAAGGTAGTTGTTCGAAGAGCTGCACTATCGCAGCTTGCTTTCTTGTGGTAATATTGGGGGTGTAGGAAGAATAATGGGTAGGAAATGAAAATTCTGGGTTTTAGAGTTTTTTTTTTTTCTTTTTCTTCACCGAAATAAAAAAAAGTATAAATATAAAGAAACGTGGCGTAACTAAGTCAAATGTGTTTTTTTTTTTTTTGTGTAAAAAAAATATATATATATATATATAACTTCTTAAATACCTTAAATCTTAAATTTCTCTGCTGCGGATGCTGATGGGTTTGTTGTTGTCTTTTTTTTTTCCTTAATTTCCTCTGCTGCTGCTGGTAGGTTTTCTGATGCCGATGGTGATGATGGTGCTGTATTTTTTTTTTCTTCTTCCTCTGCCAGGCAGGCTTCCCGCCCTATAGGTGTGGTGGCCTGGTCTTTTATGTCACTGCCCAATTGTTTGCCTCCGGCGCCCGTATTCCAGGGATTCGCCAGGTCTTACAGTATTTGGGACTTTGCACTTTTTTTTCTCTTTTTTTTTTTCACTTCACTTAACTGGTGTATGCCCCAGTACGCTTTAACACTTTCTCTGGTGTATAGCCCCAGAGAACGCTTCGGTATGTTGGTATGGTAGTCGGGACCTCTTTGGGTATCCCACCGCTGCCACCAATTGTTGTATCGCCAAAGTTCGTCGTGCTTTCCTGTCACCAGGAGAAGAACGAACTCGCGGAGAGGTTGGAAATAAAAGAAGTTTTTATTTTATTTTGATTAGTAAGGCCCGCTGTCTTATTGCTTGGCTGCAACCTTTACTAATTATTTGTTTATTTGTTTTTATTATATTTATTTATTTCAATGGTAAGGCCCGCTGTCTTATTGCTTGGCTGCAACCTTTACCATACAAAATCTATTTAACAACTCTCTGTTGCTTCCAAAATTCTCAGTCCTTTTATACGTCTTTTCTAGTTCATCCACTTTCATTTGCGTTCCCCTCCAACACATATTCTTTTGCACTTCTTGGAAGTGCGTTGCTCAACCATGCTGATGCAGTCCTTCATACCTTTGTAACCCAAAAATACCATCGATATCGCAACAAGTCATTGGCATAGTGCTTTGTCAGCATATGTGCGTCAGAATTACCAGCATGTCATTCACTCTTCGCCTTAGTTACACACAGTGTGATATCAGCATATGTGTACAGAACTGAAGTGGAGTTCCCTTGCTGTCCCATTACTCATATTGTTTATGTGTTTTGTCGGCGATATGTGTGATATGCTTTGACATTGACCTAGTGAGGCGAATTATTGGGAATATCGAATATATGCATTTTTGGTATGCGGTAATATGGTTCTGTGAGCAGTTGTGGTTGGCAGAATAGGAAATGTATAGGAATAAGGAAGCGCCGATGAACAGGTGGTGCGAGGTACTACATAAGTACCCTACCCTATACTAACTTATACACATTTTTACAAAATACGATAATTACGATTTTCACAACCCCAAAAACACGATTTTCAGAAAAAGTCTATAACAACACTGTGCCTGGCACACAAGTCTTGTATCAAGCTGGCAGAGCCAGATGAACGTCCAATAAACATGCATGCATACATGGACATAAGTTTTATTGTTTTTGTTTTTTTGTTAACCATTATTTCACGATTTCGTTAGCTTACAGCCGGTATAAACTTTACCGAGGTATTTCAGCAGGGGTTCAGCTGCTTAGGCTGGAAAGAAGTGACTAGAGGTCACATGTGAATCTCGTCAGTGTACAAAATTCAATTTGTGAAATATATTTTAGAATATAAAAGACGTCACAACTTTCAAATTTTTTAAAAAATATTTTAAAACTGTCAGAGTAAGAAGATCGGGCCTGGAATACCAAAAATATATACCTTTGTATGCGATCAGTAGGTATTGTAATTCTCAAGTCGCTCTAAATCGCTATTCCCGCAGGCACCTATAGCTGAGTGTTGAACTAAGCCAATATATAAAGTCCAGTGCTACTATAGATTTTATAGATGCTGATTCCAATAACTGGAATGTGAACCTAAAACGATGCGGATTATTGGGATACCACACAACGCAACCTGTTGAGAGAAAGCAAGCCTTTTTGTTCCTCTGTTTAATTTGGCCGAAGTAAAATACGATTTTACTTGCAGATTGACAAATTGTTCTAAGATTAAAAAGATCGATCCTTACAGTTTGCCAGCTTTATTAAGAAGGAAGAATATATATGAAAATTGGCAACCGGAAGACTTGTATGACAAATGATTCTATTGACAATTTGCTTCAAGTTCAATTGATTGAAAAACATAGTTAAACGTATGATTACATTTTAATGAGGATTGTACTAGATTAAATGAAATTTGTAATTAGGGCTTAACACAACCCTTAGGGTTGCACAGAAGGCAGAAGGCACAATAGACCCCTTTAAAGAGGCCGCAGTGCCAGGGCCGGTGAAGGCTCTCCCGACTTATAATCTAGGCTAAGAGGGTGCCTCTATTATCGGCGAGTCATGAAAGCGTCGCGTAGTACAATGCATTATAGTATCGTGAGGTAATATTCAATCATCCTTATCACGTTCAAAATGGGTCTCGTGACTCCCTAAAGGGTTCTCGACTTTGATTTCTGCTGATCGTAGTTTGGGCGCTTTGCAATTGCGGGTAATTGATAACCGTAGTCGGCGCGGCATAGACTTTAATGGATTTCCAGTTACTTGCAGATCTATACGATGCCAAAACTTCTGTCAAATGAACTAAACCAGTTCCGTATGGTTGTTGTACGGGGAGTTATTAACGGCTTCACCTCTTATAGTAGTTTGCCAGTCATGACTTTACGATTGCACTGTCGTCGGTGAAAATGATCAGTCTTCTTCGGTATTGAAAGACGTATATGATGGGACATGATATTCAAGAGTAGAAGACCTTGCACTGAGCCCTGTGTTTATAAGTCTTTAAATGCCTGCGTAGTATATTGTTTCAGTTTGAAGTGTAATGCATTATTGATATCCGGGGTTATCACTAAGCAGTAATTCGTCACAACCCCTTTCAACCTCTTGCCGACTAAAGCTGATTGCACTTACTGTTGAGCTTGCTTTCCGGAAACCATTTTAATTAACGGCGTTTCCATTGCTGCTTCCAATCTGTTGCAGATAATTCGCTCCAGAAGTTTTCATGTGTATCTAACTTGCATATAGGGCAGTATGATGATGGTTCTTCTGGTGGCTTTTCTCTTTTGAGACTCTGAATTTTCCTATATGAACGTATACTAATCCAAACCCTACGTCCTTCAACCATTCTTCCCGCTGGACTGTCGTTAGGTATTACTTCGAGGGGCTCTTTAGCAATTCATTCTAAATCGTCTGTGTCTGCGATTTCGGCTTTTCTTAGTCTTTCAAGTCTCCTTAATTCTTCGTGTACACTCGTTATAAAGGAGCATACCCCCAGCCAGTCATCTTCTGACATCAACATATGGCTTATTAGACTTTGGGGTTTTGGTAAGTTCGCTTTTCCCCCTGCAAAGCGCCTACAATGGAACATTGCTCTTCTCTTCTTCTTCGTCTGGGCATACGGGACAAAAAGTCGAGCTATTGTGACTAAATCCGTGAAGGTATTTCCAATAGCCGCCATGCCCCGATAGGAACTGCGAGTACCTGGTGTTAAGCGCATAGTTAGTTCCTGCCACTAAAATCCGCAAACGATATTTTATCTGATGACAAGCGCGTCAACCATAAGGGGCTTGCCAACCTTTCTACTCCTTTATTTTTACACTGTGCATTACTCCTATACTTTTTTTTGAGCACTTGTCTGTACAAATGATTCCATTTTAGGGTATATGGAGAACCGCCCACATGGCCCGTTCTACATGCGTGATCCACAGTTCTGAGCGACTTTCTTTCACGGTAACTGGAAATCTGTATAAATAAAATATTCATTCTGTAAACAAATGACAATTGCCCGCTCTTACCCCCTAATACATTCCTTCAAAGTGAGTCAGAGTTAAAATTCTTTAATACACCTCCTGGAGTAATTATACAGTAGCAATCTTTCTTGTGTTAAAGGATGCTACCTGTAGTATGTTTTTGGGTCCTTATAACCCCGCTCGTTGATGCTGTTATTATCCCGATGATACCAAAGAGATTGCTCTTCTATTCAAAAGACCAGTCCAGCCGCACCGTAAGTGGACCAACCAACAGTCTGCGCGCGGCTACATGTCTGTGCGCGGCTACCACACTTTGGGAGCTCCTCAATCGCAATTAATCGTCAAGAAAATACCAGTTACGCATTCCTGTATCGCGATTTGTTTCTGTGCCTCCATATACGTGACAGCCAGCTCTTGCTTGTGGGTCCACATGTTACTCCTTTTTGTTTCCTCTCAATTCAAATACAAGAAGGGAATATAATTATTGGGGTGTCAGACAGAAGATTACCCACTTGGATTGGGACAGAGGCTATGTGGTCGCTTCATTAAAGCTGTATATTTACTATAACAGTTTGTAGATTGTACCATTATTTCAATTAAATTGATGCGCTTCCTCTATGAAGAGTATACAGATACACGTGCTGCGCCCGCTGAAATATCCTTTTAATTTTCTCTCAATCGAAAGACAGTGCACTTTTTGCAGTTGATTAAAAAATGAATACAAAAGGAACCGAGTAAAAGATTCAAATTAATCTGCTTTAATAATTTATTCCACTTCTCATCATCGTCCTATGGTCGCCGAGTGATCTTCGTTTCCTTTGCCATCCCAGTGTGCCAATGGCTGTACCTGTATACGCAAAAGCAACACAACGTCAACAGGGTCGACGGAAGCCCCTTCGCAAAAACTAAAAGCCAATTTCCTCTGATTGTCCTTGTCAAAACTTTGGCCATTAAAAAAGATTGCAAAATTCATTCCGCCTGCCAACCAACGCAAATTGCTGAAATTGTATTATTCTCCGCATTTGGTATATCCTTGCCAATCGTCATACGAGCCAAATATACATATATGTAATTGTGTGTAGGGCTTTATTATTATTTGCACGCATATGTATATATTGGACATCGGACTGCGTGCGCTCTTTTCGTCTGGATGCGACTGGAAGCAAGTTGTCGTTCAATAAAGGAAGCTATCTGGTGTGGTGTTTATGTTTGCCCCCCCAGGGCGGGGGTTACGGTACGGTACGAATGAAGGAGGCCAACCCAACGTACGAAACTAATCACATTTCGGCAAGGAGAAAAAAAAATTACTTCCGATGGAATTAATTTCAGCACCCACTCTTCGCGCAGGAGAACACGTTAAAGCTCATCACCACCACTAACCGGTCACCGCACAACGTCGGAGCAAGCATCAGGAGCAGCACAAGCACACACACAACCGGATCCTCCTGACACTCACTCGGCGAGGGTTTTATGATTTAAATATGCAGATCGCAAGAGCCCTATCCCTAAATGGAATTATCTACATCTAAGGCATCTTCATAATTGTGAATATTCGATCTAAATGGGGGATTGCCAGCACTACCGTCACAATCGCAAAAAACGAATTTGAGGTAATAAATCATATACGCAACAGAGACTGGAGTTTTTAGTGGACGCAGCTATGACCGACCAGAGCTGTATGATAATCGATTTCTGTTTATTATGCTGCGCTGCAACTGACTCGAGAAACGCACATATTTTTAATGAAGTAGTAAAAACTCATTCATAAAACTGCAATCGGGTAGAGGTTGCAGAGGATTGCTCCTCTGGGATGGATGAATTCCTCTTAAGCCACAACCAATCACGGTGGCAGGCATATCCACAAGAACGGGATGATGACGAGCACGAGCTCAACACACTTTCGCAATAGCCCATTGATTTCATTTCCTTAATGTTTTTTTTTTGTTTTTTTTTCATTCACGTTTACCAACTTTTGACAAAACATGTTCGTTCGTAGTGGAATTTATTTTTTAGTTCTCTTCATTAATGAGTTAAGATATAGGTATAGTCAATGGTGGAATGGACCTGTTAACATAAAATAAATTTAAATCTTACACCCGCGATCCTGCTATAATGCAAAAATAGGCGCGAAACTATTTTTTTAACCTTGGCTGGAACAGTCATTTTAATTATGGATGTCACTGCGAATCTATTTCCTTTTTAGGCCTTATTTCGTTTTTTCTTTTGGGGCCTTATTTCCTGAAGCCCTAGCGCGTTACTCTTAACAGCACCGACCTCATCTTGTTTACCCGGGAATATAAGATACCCAACATAAAAAAATAAAAAAAAAATAAATAGGTGGCGCAACAGGCGGGTGACACCCAAGGCCTAGCTTCTCGCAACCATTCGTTTTGTGTGAGTTTCAATTTTTGGGACGAATGGAAGGGACCTACAAGTTTATGCCGAGTCCGAACGGCTGAATTGAGAAGCTTTTTCATGACAGTCATACTCTCGGATGTTTGTCAGACGTTCGCGAGAGGTGGCGCAGTAGAAAAAACTTTAAGATGTAATTTGGGTTTTTCCGGGGATCGAACCTGGGATCCCTCGCACAGTAGTCCAGCACACTAACCACTGCGCTACTGCGCCCAACAAAGGAACCACCAAAATTAGGAGATATTCGTCTTAAAATCTGACCAGAAACGGAAAGGAAAGGGAATGCCTACAGTGGATAGAATGCGAAGAAGGAAAGAAGAAGGCTTTTTGTATCTGCAGAGAAATGGTGCTTAAAACCGTCCATAGTGCCCTTATGGTACACCGCGATTTTAGGACCAATTCTGACATATTTTGAAATTGTTTTGTGGGAAGCTGTCAACACTAAATCCCACCTCAAGAATTTAAACAAGGTTGACAGGGTTTACTAAAATCTGCAACCGAATCTAGGGTTAGAAAGGCTCCTGGAAATTATGCCAGATTTTTTTTTTGGAAAAAATGCCTAAAATTTTTCTATACAAAGTCTGACAATTTTTTCTAGGAAGAAAAGCCAGAATTTTCTGGTTATCTTTCCGAAATTTCTGGTTTTTTTTCCAAAAATTTTTCTGGCGTATTTTCCATTTCTGCAAATGGAAAAAATGCCAGAAAAAATATTTTCTGAAAGAAAGAGAAAGGGTGCAGCTCCGAACTTTACACACAAAAATAAACCTCGCACCCACTCCAAATCCTACAGTGACCCCAAGCAGGGGCAGCATGCCCCCCATAGATATCCCACTATTATGTACATATTTTATATCCACCACAATGTATGGGGGGCAGCATGTAACCCCCTGCTTGGGGTCACTGTAGGATTTGGAGTGGGTGCGATGTTTTTTGTACGTGAACTTCCATAATTTTCAAATATATAACATTTTCTGACCTTTTTTCCAAAATTAGTTTGGAAATTAGACCAGAATACGAGTTGCCTATGTTTATTATCTGGCTTAATTTCCATTTTACTTTCCACATCTGTGTGGCATAATTTCCTAATTTCTGGCACATTTTCCAAACAAAATTCAGATGATTTTTCTGATCTGACTGGTGCTCTGTATATGTCAGGGCAATCGAAAAGTCAAACAGCGCTCTCCCATGCTCTAAGATGATTCAATCGAAATGTCAAAACTTAGTTGGCACAAATAGATGTCAACTTACTAGTACCTAAGTCAAGAAATTCTTGACGTGAATTGTCGGAGGTGCAGACATAAACGTCTACTGAGAAAACACTGCACTTTGCCTTTTTGTCATTTCTTTTCCAAATATTCCCGAACTTATTTTTCTTGTATGCTAATTTCGAGCCTAAATTTACCTATAGGCTACCCCTTAGTCAACTTTAGTTGAAAATTTCTGACAAACGAATGTCGTCAGAACATCACCAAACCCACATGCCTTTGAAAAAATTCTCCAGATTGTCACAATCTTCCATTCATTTTGGTCCACACGGTTGAATACGCTTTGGAGTTCTATATCAATTTTTTTTCTGTGTCAATCTGCTGTTCTAATTTAACAGATGAACTTACTGATTAGTGATGGAAAAATGAATAGAAACAAGCTTGTTCTTCGTCGCTTCTTCGTCGAAAAAATAAAATGTTTTTGGAAAAAAAAGATAAATTAAACTTCTGACTTGCCGGAGCATAGGATGCACGTCGAAATAAAAGATCTATTGTGATTGAACTCATAGTTTTGATACAATGTAATAAAGAAAAGTACCTAACATTAAAGTTTTTTTTTTTTTTTTTTTAAAGAAGAGAAATAGTGAATAAATGTCGATTCTGGTTTTCCTTAATTTTGGCCTGGAAAAATTAATCGAAACAAATTATTTTTTTTTTCTGTGATTTAATTAATTTAGAGTAAATGTGTTTCATATCCTTTTAATAAAGGGTCCGCCAAATAACTTTTTTTTTTGAAAATGCTATAAAAAAAACTACCGAATATTTTCTCAAAAATCTTTTTTTATTTGAAAGTACAATCCTTCCGGTTAATAATGGAAAATAATTTCATTCAAATGGCTGCTTCGGCTGGCCATGCAATAGCCTACAAGATCGGTCCAGTTTTTAAGCTCATTATCGATTGTGTGCAGCTGTATTTCACCAATGGCTTCACGAATATTGTCCTTTAAAGCGTCAATTGTCTCTGGCATGTTGGCGTTGCACTTATCTTTTACGGCACCCCACAAATAATAGTCCAACGGTGTCAAATCGCATCAGCTCCGCGGTAGCCAAACGACATCAGCTCTGTGGCTGATAATGCGATCTTCAAAAACAGGGCGCAAAACATCGAGTGTAGCTTCGGCACGTAGCGCCGCCGTCCTGTTGAAACCAAATGTTGCCAATATCCTCCTCTTCAATTTTTGTGAACAAAAATTCGTTCAACATGGCCCGATAACGATCGCCATTGACTGTAACGGCCACTCCTTGCTCATTTTCGAAGAAAAATGGCCCAATTATGCCTCTGGACCAAAATCCGCACCAAACAGTTTTTTCTCGGGTGTAGGTACGCACTGTTTTTGGCTTTTCACGCTTTGGTTTATCGATGAGGATGCCAGTTTCTTTCACTTTTTTCACAAGATAACGAACATACGGAGCTGACGGTGCTTCTCTTCTTCCAAAATCCGTACGCAATTTTCGCACACATTCTGCAACATTACCATGATTTTCAAAGTAATGTCGCAATATTTCCCAGCGTTGTTCAAGCGTACCTATACACAACCATATTCGTTCAGCGGAAGGATAAAACTAATTATCTGTCCAATCAGACATGAGCTAAGTGTTACCATTCGTGAAATAAGCACTAGTTGAAAAAAAAACGTTAGATGGCGGACCCTTTACTTGGTCGTTGCGCTCTTATCTTCGTCCCATGGATAGGAATGAACCAACTTGGCACAAGTTTCGGGATAGTTATAGAATGCCATGCATTTTGAATAATTGACCACAATTCTTATTTGTTTTTGGCTCTGCAGACGCCGATCCTGCGCTTAAGAACGCTCCACCCCATATATGTTCTATCGGGTTAAGATCAGGAGGTTGTGATGGCCACTTCATATCATGGATATTGTTGTTATGAAATCAATCTTTGTCCAACTTTGAGGAGTGCTTGGGGTCATTATCCTGCATAAACTCCCATTTAATAGGCATCTCCACTTTAGCAAATTGCAACATAACAGTATTTAAGATTTCCACGGCACACATTTAATCCTCTATATCCTTTAAGTGGACCATCCCCAGATGCTGTAAAGCACCCCCAAATCATTAAACTTCCTCCGCCATGTTTAACTGTCTTATTCTTTGTGTATTTGGGATTGAATTCGAAATTCTTTGGTCGTCTGACCCTGACGTATATAACCAAACAAATTGACCTTGGTTTCATCCGACCATAAGACGTTCCAATTAGCACGCCGGTGGAGGTGTTTGTTGGCGAAATTTAGTCTCTCTTTAATATTTTTTTTTTTGCTCAAGTATGGAACTTTTCTGGGACTGCTTCCAAGAAGACCTGCTTCCTTTAATCTACTTCTTATTGTACGACTTGTAACTGGTGGAAGAAAAAAAAGTGGTTTCTTCTTGCATAGTCTTATTAACAGTTTGTCAAATCGTGGAGTCCTTTTTCGTTTTCTGCCTCTGGTTTCTACTTTGGGACTTGATTGGATAGCTGTGAATACTTTTCAGAACTTTTTTTTTAAGAACGCTCTACGACCTTAGCTACATATTTCATTTTCATCCATTGTTCCATTGTTTTGCCGTTTTTTTATCACCTCAGAACGGTGCAATGGACTCCAAGACCCATTTTAGCAAAATGTTAATTTCACTAAATTACAGAATAAACTAAGTTACCACTATTTCAATTAAAACAAGACCGGGCTTTACTTCAAAATCACTTATGCCGACTGTGTGGTAATCGTAGGCAAAGTAACATTTTTGCTCAAACTTTTTACTGTTAGACGAAAACGAAAATCTGATAAGAGCAAATTGCTGCAGCATTTCAAAGTACTTTTACTTAGCATTTGAGTATAGAATTGATTTCGAAGAAAGACCAAATTGTATGCAGTTAATGATGGTTCAGCATTATGTAAATATTTGTTTCTTTTATTTTGTCCATCACTGTATATAATTATCATTGCTGATTGTTATTCAACCATAATTTACAACCTACTCGTATACTTTTCGGATTAATTTAAATTAATGACCATTTTTTCTTTCTATTTCTTTTCAGGTAAGTCAATAAGAAAAATCAAAAGAAAAATTCCAATTCTGATAAGAAAGGACAATCAGTTGAAAAATTTATTGACATCGCATATCCACACCACACCGTCTTTGGAAATCCCTTTGTTGTCAGCAGCGCTCCTTTTGAAGCACTTCACCCACTGCGTAAAATTTCGGTATCACAACATTGGTTTGTGTTTTTGATAAGCAACCAGTATAACGCCCTCTATACGAAATATAATACAACATGTGCTCTTATTGTGAGATGGACAGGTTGGTATTTCACAAATTTCCATATAAAAAAAAAGTAGGTATATCAAAACTATTTTAATCCTTTTTTTTAAATGATGCAAATTCGCCCAAATACTGTTGCCAGTGGCGACTTATTTCACTAACGAATGCTTCACAAATGGATATATGGAATCACTGAATCAGTGTTTTCTTCTTCAACTCCAAACTGGAATTGGATGGAAAGGGAAATCAATTTGATGTCTTGCGCACTGTCTAGTGTCGGTAGTAAGAAATTGAAGCGGAGAAAAACCAATTACCTACACAAGGATAGTGAATGTGTTACTCGTTTTGTAAACTTGTAAGTGAATTCCATAGCGCACTTGTTATATAGAAGAGATGATGTGTAAATTACTAAATTCCCGTAAATGAGTAAATATTAGGATGAAAGAAAACGAAAGAGTTCGAGTGCGAACTGGGATTTTTATCATTGAATAGATAATTATGTAGAGCGCGGTAGAATCAGTTTCAGTTATTTATGTAATTTTGTAGGGCTCCTTTGCAAAATATTTATTTATTTAAATGTAGTATTTAGGCGGCTTTAAATATTTTTGTTGTGAAGTGGTCCCTATTTAAAAAAAAAATGGTATTTTGGAGAGCTGTAGAAAAACGTTAGTGGAAGTGTGCATATTCTTCATTTCGTCACCTATTTAGCCGCAAATACTTTTTAGAAACTCTCGGCTGATGATGCAATTGCATTTGAAAAATATTTATCAAGTTCTGCTGCCGTAGGACAGGAACGATAGTCCTGAAATTAATATGAGAAGTTGAGGGTATGCTGTCATCAGGTAAGGAATGAATTGGATTAGAAGTTGTACACTTCCTAATGTGATTTATGGAAAAGAAAAAGAGTTAAAAAAAAAAAAAAAACAGAGCCTTAGCGAACAGTAGCATTTATATGCCTGGGTTGCAGACTTAAAATCATCTGAATCAACTTAAAATAACCATTTAATTCAAAGGTAATTATATTAATCCATTTAATTTACTTTTCTCTGTGAAAGGAAAAATCATCGAAAGACATTGAGGACGTAGGTGTTACACGAAAAAAGAGTAGCTGCCGCAACACGTCCGTATAGGCCCAGCTTATCACAACCAATCGATTGTGTTTTTCTTTTTTCTTTTTTGTACGATTAGAAGTGACCTACAATTTTATGCCGAGTTCGAACGGTTGAATTGAGAAGCTTTTCCATGACATTTATACTCTCGGATGTTTGTCAGACGTTCACTAGAGGTGGCGGAGTAAAAAAAAAAGAACTTAAGATGTAGGCCCCTATTATGAGTGTCGACAGTTAATCGTTGATCGGTCGAGAACTGTGATTGTCGATTGCGGTCGATATTTGTCGATTTGACACTAAAGTCGCTTTTAGTCGATTACAAATGTCCGATCGATGCTTTCTCTAGGAAGTGAAAAAATGTTCTGCGTACGAATAGCTAAAATCAATCGACGCAATCGACAATTGTCGTGACTATCGCTGATCGACAATCACAATAAGGGCCGTAATTTATGTTCCTTGGACCTCTCACATAGTAGTCCAGCACACTAATCACTGAGCCGATCCAAATTTATTTTTGACTCATTTGAAAAAATTGAGAAGACAAATCGGCCTTTTGTCAGATTTTTATATTTTTTGTTAAACAAATATTACCTACTTTCTTGGTCTTAGCTAACTCGTTTGGATCAAGAGGTTTCGCCCGTCTAAATCTCCTGATTACATTGTCAGTATTTAAAAGTATTTATTTCTAAGTTAACGTGGTTAAGAAGTCTACTTCTGTGCCTTTGGGGAACTTTTTTTTAAGTTTATCTTCAACTATTTCAATATGTAGATCAGCGCTCCGTATGAACCAAGGTGCATTAACTATGTTCCTTAGTCCTTTTTATTTTGAAAGACTTGGATTACATGTGCAATGTGCATCTCCACAACTGAAGTCCGTAGGTCAATACTGCTTTCAGAACTTGCTTGCACCCATAGCAATCGTATTTTGGCAATTTCTGGCAGTTCACTGCGCCTAGGACCCTGCTTTGTAGTACACCAGCTTTAATTTGTCCACTGAGAATAATTTGCAACGAAAAAATCAAAAAGGAACATATTTAATTTTTCCATATTAAAACATGTCGCCTTAACAAAAAATTCGATCCAAAATCTGGTAGAATCAAACTAAAACATGTTCTATATTGAAATAATGGTTATTTTAAATATATTTGTCTTTGGTTTAAGCTCGTTCATGTTTTTACTATTAATAAAACGTAAACGAGCTAATTTGAAAAATAATTCTATTCAAACTAGTTGAAAATGAAATATTCCAATAGAATTGTATTTAATCAAACTTAAACGTGTTTGAATTAAACATAATCGATTAGTTTAAGTCAAACATTTACTGTACATACACGTAACATTTTGAATTAAAGAATATTGTAAATATATTCGTATTTTGTTTAATCTTTTTCATGTTTGATATTATCAATAAAATCACAACCGAGTTTTTTGTGAACAGAGTTCTAGTAAAATCGATTGAAAATGAAAAACTTCAACAGATTTCTATTTAAATTGACTATAAACGCTTAAAGGAAATATATTTTACGCATTACAAAATATGTGCAGTGAGGTAGTGTCACGTGATTACGTTTCGATATATAAAGATTTGCAAGTTCTTCTGGAGAAGTGGAGTTTATCTTCACTCTTTCCTGTAGTTGTCGGTAAGTTAAATCTTCCATACTAGTTAATACATTTTTTTTTTTAATTTTATCTTGCTACAGCATGGTACGAGTTCAAGGTGGAATATTATATGTGCTGAAGGAGCCTGTATCATCACTGCCAAAAGCAAGGACGCAGACAAAATAGTAAGCAAAGTAATGGGTTTATATTCGGATGTTTTGTGTTGATTAAAATTGTCCATCTTTCAGTTTGTATAATGTCCTTGACCGATTTTGAAAAATTGTTATTTTCGGATCGTTGATATACTGGATGTGTTCGAAGCTGAAACTCAATTCGCTGCTGAGTTCATCAATGGACTTAGTGCCTGGGAAATTGTAAACCTTAAAGTTTTGTTTTCTCTTTACCCATCAAGGATCGGTAATCATTTCATTTTTTCTTTGTCCTTTAAAATTGCCATATAAATTATTTTCATAGTTTTGTTAATTTCAAATATGTATATGCTTTAAATAAAAACTGGTTATGCTTTTAAATAAAAAAAGAGTTTGATTCAAATAGGTTTCTATTTAGCAAAATTTAATCGAACGTATTTATTTCAAACAAAAAAATGTTTGATTGAAATAGTTCCTATTTAATAAAATTAAATCGAACATCTTCATTTCAAACAGTAAACATTTTGATTTAAATAGGTTCCTATTCCCAGAAATTAAATTGAACATCTTTATTTCGACTATAAAATACTTCGATTCAATCGAAATCCATGAGAAATCATGTTTCATAAAATTAAATACATTCGTGTTTAAAATAAAGAGAAACCATTTTGGCGCCAAATCATAGGTGTTTATATTTGATTTTAACACGTATGAGTTTAATTTTTTTCTCTGTGTCTTAAATTTGAGTACCTACTCTGTCTAATGTCTCCTGTTTAGTTCTCAAGAATATGTCTGATATATCATGCCGAATACTGCTTCGACACTTGCTTTTGTAATTTGTGGATCAATACTGTATGCCAGATTTTATCAGAAGATTGTGCTATATGCAGAAATATTGAAGAGCACACATCTTTTGATATCATTATTACCTCAGCGACTTTTCACGTGACTTAACTTAAATGCAGCATTTATAATATGTATACAGTATACTAGATTTTTTAAACCTTTTCGAGGAAATTCTTTTTAAAATGTTAAATTTGATTAAATCGAACCCTGCCCTGCCGCCTTTTATATACATGTACATATACGAGTATATGCCTTCTTTAATTTCTTTGGCAAGTTTGTTCCACTTAATAAGAGACGCTTTGTTCTCATATATGTATTTTCAACAATAGTGCTTAATGTCAAGCTCTGTCAAAGGCCTCTAAAATATCAAGCGATTGGTTTCAATTTTCGGTGAGATAACTCATGAAATCACCAGTATAAACGATTTTCAGTGTTTCCATGACGCTGAGAAAGTATAGGCGTAAGTGTCATGGGTAAGTTAATTGGTGACAAAAAAATATTCGCCTTTATAGTTACGGGAAACGGGGTGTTTTCCAACTTCTCGAAAAAGAGCCCAGACGAAGAGAACAAATATGGAAACTGGTCAGACTTTAAGGCCTTGACATGTTTCTTTGATCTTTTAATTACTGGGAATTAGCGGAATGATTCCTTTGCAAGCCATTTGCTGCAGTCTTTTAAGCTGAGAATGTTAGCGACGCTGGTATTACTTAGCTTAGATCATTGGGAAAATGTTAGCTGCTAGGTAGTGTTCAAATTTGTATTTTTTTTTTATTTTGTATATAATGTAGTTTGGCAAGCCATTATATGTAAATACTCACATTTGAAAATCAGTCGTCAAATCGCCAATTATGCTCTGGTCTCTGGAGCACTTGAAATTCTAGGCTCACTTTCGATGGACCCTTTAGGCGTCTAGTACCTTAGGAGACCTTATACCCTCATATCCCTTTTTTAACCTAACCTAGATTAAGTCATAGGATGTACATATAATTTCTCCCACTCATGCTTAGTTGATGTGTCGCTACAATTTGAAGGGCTACGATGAAAAACAATCAGAAACGGCGCTGCGGTCTTATTGTTCTTATAAATTTGTTGCCAAATCCAGGACGGATTTTTGCATAAAACACATAGGTATTCATCTGTTTTTTTTTTTTGTTCTCCCTTGGATCAACATTAAACAAATGTATAAAATGTTCCTTTAACTGTGCGGTTATAAAATTGCTTACTACATCAACATCTCCCGCAATGACCTCCGAATGATCCCCAAATAAAAATGTCTATTACTACTCTTCTGCAGTAAAAGAATACAAAAAAAAATAACCAAAACCAGAACAAATGGCTACGGTATGCCAAACTAATTGAAGACACACACAGTTTTCTTCATTACCTACTGTTGTAAAAAACAAAATTGTTATAGTCACTCGCCATATCAACTTGTGAAGTCAAATATTTTATTCAACCCCAGTTCTCTCGCAGACGATGGCGGTTGTGGCCAAAAGATAGATATATAAAGGTAACCAGTCGAACAGCTTATAATCACGCAGCCGTTATTCATTACTTTTGTATATGCTGATGAAAATAAAATTGAGTGATTGAAGAAGAAAATTTGTGACTTCTTGGCGGAGGTGAGATGCCCGGTTTTAAGTCGGTTTACATCTTTGTAATAATTGCTTATGCGTTAGTCTGCCAAAATAACTTTGAAAACAATCTTTTTTTAACAACTTTACTGTTGGCGAACAAAGACTCAAAACAATTACATTATTAGATTAACAACTCCATGGGATATCGGAAGGTTCTTTATTAGTTTGTTGGATATCTACCTATATATCTACTTAGGTATTATTCACACAATCGATTGGGATCAATTCACAATACTTACAGTTGGTTAGGAATCTGATTAAGAAATATTACTTATATAAGAGAAAAGTATAGGAAAAAATATTTTATACTTTTAGGAAGCCTTTTTAGAGTGAAAACTTCAAGCCATCGTAATGTACTCTTGGGTAAAAATTAAGAGACAAAATATATTCCTGCGTCTATTTTCTGTAAGACGATTATAGTTTGGTAACTCATTAAGTCATGAGCAAAAGACGGCTTGGAGGTGGAAAACCTTTCTGCTGAAAGACATGATTTTCGAAGACATGATAGACAACAATGACATCTGCAAACTTTAGCATCGATAATGTCCTGTAATTCCCGTTTAAGATCATATCAGAAAACTAACCAGAGACTACAAATTACGAAATGTCTGGTTAGGTTAGGTAAGTGTTTGATGAAGGTTAGATTAACTGCTGAATTTAGAAAAAGAACCGACACAGATACTAGGAACCTTTAGGTAGGTAATTGGGTGCTCTAGTGGCGATTGCCACAGCTTCACGTAGACCTCTAGCTCATCGAAGAAGAAGCTGTTGAGAATCTTTTGTCTGCTGTTTTTAAGGGCTGGGCATTCGCAAAGCAGATGACGAACAGTCATTATGCATTATGCCTAGCCTTCCTGCGTGTACGCTAATCGCACAGTGTCCAGTAATGACCCCCGTGAGTATGCGAATATTTTTGCGGCTCAGTCCGATCATGAATTTGGATCTCTTTTTGTACTAGGAACCTTATAAAGGGGTATTTTTTATAGGTTTGATTTTTAAACTGGCAACAGTGTTTCTACAGATTTTCAATTTGACAGTTGACAGTTGATTTGTGGTTAGTATTTACGTTTTGCCATTTTACGATGAATGGATTAACGCCAGAACAAAAAATAAATAAATAAATAAGTGGCGCAACAGGCGGGTAGACACCTTCTACGCCAGATCAACGCGTGCAAATTGTGCAAACTTTTTTTGAAAACTATGGTTCGGTTTCGGTTCGCCAAACTTATAGTGCACTCTGCGTCCATTTTGCAGTCAACAGAGCGAGTTATTCCGAACACGATGAATCGCTTTTGCGCTTTTGCACCACGTACATTCTAGTGGATAATAAGAATCCGGCATCCCCAAAGATGACAAACAGTGCGAACAGAAGAAGTTATTGCCGTTGCGGAGCGCAGCATTGAGGAGCATCCGAAAGAGCCGATTCGCCACCGTATACAGCAATTGGAGCAATTATACCGTCAATGGAGAGCGCTAAAGAAACATGATTTCTGGCTTCTTAGTTCCTGATTTGAATTGCATTGACGTAACAGAGCTTTGGTTTCAAAACAAGATATGGCGCAACAAGCCACACGGCACGCAACACCATTAATTTATTGCGGGAAACATTTTCTGAACGCATATAATTTCGCGTAATGGACCTGTGAGACGGCCTCCACGATCCTGTGATCTCACACCTTTAGATTACTTTCTTTGGGGGTGTGTGAAGTCACTAGTCTATGCCGATGAGACGTTGGACGATTTGGAAGTCAACATTCCCCGTATTATTGCTAATATACGGCCCCAGTTGCTCGGTAAAGTTGTCGAAAATTGGACTTCACGATTGCGCTTTATACGAGCTAGCCGTGGCGCGCATATGTCGTCAGAAATTAATTTTAAACAGTAATTGCATAAAATTGTCTATTAAATAAAGATAATATCATTGACATTAACATTAGCTTCCAGTATTTTATTTCATATTGAATTTGTATACATCTAAAAAAACACCCTTTAGTAGATGAATAAACCTTCGCACTTTCTATAAAACATTTTGGGCCTTGCTAATAATCATTTTTAATCTTTAACTTAAATATTTTAAAGGTCACAATGGATAATTTTATATGAAAATTTTCGCCATTGTGACTTCGTAAGGCTTAGTCTGGACACTAAAAATGATTTTAGTACCGCTGTTTGTTTACCCGCAGAATTTATATATCGTCGCCAATTCTAAAACCTATCTTCTATGTTGTTCCCAAAAGTTAGTTTCGCGTGCGTGCTAGGACATGACATTCGCTTATGTCATTTATACATAATCTACACAGATCTATGTCTAAAGTCCTAGCCTTTTGGATTCCTTTCTAAGAAAACCGGATTCCTATTACTACAGGTTAATGAACAAGATGAAGAGGTGATGTAATCCCAACTGGAAGAAGGTTTGCTTAAAATGATCTTGGACTGGATTATTCCTACACGTGTTGGTATTAAGTGTTTTTAACCAGCTTGACGTCTTCCAGAACCTGTAAGGATCAAAGAGGTGTAGTCTTATCGAGCTGCGTAATATATTGATCTCCTCCAAGAAAATACCGGCGCCAATGCCCATTTCCATCTTCGTTGGTTTCCGTGAAATTCCCTTAAATGTGAGCATTGACGGTTTCTGACTCATTCTGAGGTCACTTTTTGCGCAAATTCTTACACATACAAGTCTATTTGCAGTTGTTTAATAACAGTTCCCAGTCCTTCTGTCGGAATTGTTCTTATTGCCCCCGTTGTGCCGATGCCAGTCAGTGCTTGCCTTTTAGTCTTTAATTTGAAGTTGGTATAGCTTTGTTTGCTCCCAGTCTATCGCAGTGTACATCCACAGAGTGATTTTCGGGGTTGGTTTCCAATGTCTTCCGGAGATTTAGTTGCAGGTGGAAAACGCAATCGAAGCGTTATTTTTTTTTAAATATATTGAGTATTCAGTTCAGTTTCCTGTCCAGGATTAGTACTAGATATTTTGCCTTTTCCGATAGCGAAAGCTTCCTCAATGGAAGGCAGTTCGAATTCTGGTATTTTCCTTTTATTTGTTTGGCCCATATATTTTTTTTTTTTGTTTGGGGTTCGATGGAAGAAAAAATCATCGAAAGACATTGCAGAACTATTACGCGAAGGATGCTTTTGAGGGACTTTAAGCCGATCTAAATAAAACTCCCCATTAGAGGACTGCCTTTCGTCATCTCGAATTGGATTGCACCTAGTCGTTCGAAAAATCGGGAATTTATTTTTGATTCATTTTAAAAAATTCAGAAGATAAATCCGCCATATTTTCTAATTCTTGTAGGTCAAAAGGTTTTACCCTCCTGAATCTCCTGATTATTTCTAAATTCTATTATTTCTAATTTAACATTGTTAAGAAGTCTACTTCTGTGGGTTTGGGCAACTTTTTCAACTTCTTATTCAACCATTTTTCAATGTTTAGATCTATAAGATCAGCGTTGCGTATGTTTGTTTGGTACATTAAATTACATAGTTAGTTTAGGGATTGCCGTAAACATGAGGTGGTCAGTATGTTGCTATGGCTGTCGTATGATCCCAATTCTTCTCCATACCTACACATAACGTAGGAATAATTTTAAGAATTTTTCTAGAATCCCTGCTTCGTGAGTCTTCCTTTATACATATAAACATGCGATCAGAGACAGTCGAGCAGATTTTCATAATATTTTTTGCTATCAAAAGCAATTCGGTCTTACGTCTCCCAAGGACAGGACAATGTCATACTGCGACAGCAATCCCCAGTATTCGTGAAGGACGACATAGTCAATTTGTCGCAACGAAATATTGGTATAGGTAAGATATCGAACTTTCAAGAGGCCCTGAACTAAAACACTGTAGGGGTAAAGGAAGGTCTTACTTCAAACCCATATAGATACGCCTCCGTAAAACGTTCAATAACATGGATACGAACGACACGCTAAAGTGAAAGTACAATATTATTAAAAGTGTTGAATTTAACTACACCGCGATTATGTTATTTATTTTAGTATACCTACCGCCATTTCGTAACTCGCAATTACGGACGCATTAATCTTCAACACGCACCTGCCCAATATCTTTGGTCGTCGCGTATATACGCATTCAGTAACGCCCATATTTCATATTTATGCCTCTGCCAGTTTTCATCTAATAACGCGACAGCGCAGGCGCACACCAACTAAGGTTGGCTCAGTTCAATTTGCATCAATGAATTAACTGCCAATTTTAATCGCTTGTCGCCTAGCTGTCAACAGACATACACAATATACGAGTGCGATTATGTGCATCTAGCACTACTAGACGTAGCGTTACTCAGGGCAGGTTGTGAACAATTTAATAACGATAAATTGTTCACCCATGATAGCCCAACTCGGACTACGCTATACGCACAAACCAACTTCACGGCTATATTGCGCCCCATTCATCCAATATTTAGTCTATTATGGTATCCAAAGTGATTCGTTGTTGTCCATGGCACTCGTTTGACTCTCCGTCTCCATACACAAAACAATTATTACACTATCTGCATTCGGGCGGTGTGGTTGCTCCTTTTTAAAGGCTTTATGCAAATGCACACCCGGCTATATGTGCGCAGAAAGTTGGTCGGTCACCAGCAATAACTGCAAAATATTGCGCGCTCTACAAAACGCCCAAAAGATAAAGAGAATAAAAAAAAATAATATGAATGGATAGTTTTCAATTGAGTGCATTTGCTCGCACACACCTTTCTATTTCCCACTATATGGGACTCGTTGTGTGTACCTATGGGTATTATAATGGCCATAGAACCACTTCTTGATATCAGTTCAGTTTAGTTGCACTGCAACTGCATACCATAGGTGATCGTCAAGAAGGGAGGCCAGACTCCTTTGCTGCTGTGTGCGAATTTTGCTGGCGAATGCAATGTGAATCGTTTTATCGGGCAAACGGGCATAGTTGCATTAATGCTTAAACTGGATGGGACACAGAAAGTAAGAGAGACCTACTTAACTCGGACTATCATTGCTTGTTTGTCTGTGAACAAAACACAAAGAACTTAGATCTCCTTATGGGTGTATAGGCAATCTGATTGCACTGTTGCCCTGGATGATCAGAAGAAAAAAAATACTTCCAGAATGCGACTAAAACTGACTCAGTCAGATACTAACTGGAAAATGCAGGACACAAAATGAAACGGTTTTGGGTAGGGCATTAGGAGGTGGCAAGGTGTCGCAGTGGGAAATGCTGTAATTTGTGGGTATTCCGAGGATTGAACCATACTAAGCCACTGTCTTTACAACTTTTAACATATTGACCATTGAGAAGTTAAAATACAAAACTCACTTAATGCGAGGGAGCTTTCTGACAAACATTTTCTTTAATTTGCCTTTTTTTATGAAGGGCGCACCTATAACTCTGCAAAAGCATCTTGAGGTGTTAGCTTCGCACTTAAATTGTTGTAAGTTGTGATCCTTTGACGCACACACACCGTTCGCAATTTATTGGAGCAGTGATATAAATGCAGCTGGTTTAAAGGTAGTGATGCGATCACATGAGAATACAAGCGTTTTCACTCTAGCCTCTCGCTATCAACTCCTACTCTCAACTCCACGTTGGGGACTGGTGGGTGCCAGGTACCTCAGCTGGAGATGGGGTAACCAACCCCTGTGGAAGGTCGTTGGTGGCAGCGAACGAGAGAGGGGGAGAAGTGTTCCCTAACTAAGGCACTTACTCTTAGGCGGCAGCGGATGAATTCTCTAGACGGAATCAACGGTGGCGCCTACAGCTCCATCAGTTAGGTCGAACTGGGACTTCCAATACTGAGCCAGGGTGTTGGAAAAGAGTAAGTGGCAGAGGAGCCCTCAATGGGTCAACGGCAGCGCTCATATCCCAAAATGGGTTACTGACATTGGTATAGGGTCAAAACAAGGGCCTGGTCCTCCAGATTGGGGGTTGTGCCGTCGGGGTAACTTCCCGACTATGAAAAAAAACCACTAGTTATGAGAGAGACACAACCAGCCTCGGATAATGGAACTCTTCAAATGGCAACCAGACCCGGAACGTTAATGGACTACGACCTAAGAGTACCTGGAATGTACGAACGCTCTACACCCCAGCCCATGTGCTACTCTAAAACTTGAGTCTGTTCTCACGCGGTACAAGCAGATATAACCGCGATCCAGGAGATACGATGGATAGCATCTGGACAATTGGAAGCAGCGTGCCCGGGATCGTAGAGAATGGAAGGCTGCAGTGTCTCAGGTAGAGAATCTTCACGGGTCGGGAGCCCGATAAGTAAGTAAGATATAAATGCAAGCGGCATTTTTTTTTCCATTTTATCTACGAGCTCACCTATCACCATAAAGGGAACTACACAAACTTTTGTGCTAAGAAATAGATAGGAAGTGTCAGACAGGACTTTAACTTCTCGTACTGATTCCCTAGCAAAAAAGAACCTTTTCAATTCACTTAACTTTCAACAAAAATTCCATAGTATGGCAATCAGAAAACGAAAATGTTTGTACGGTAAGGATACGGCCAAGAAGTTTCTACTTTCGTGGTAGAGCAAGGAATTAAACTCTAAGCGAAGTAGGTCAGGCATTTCTACAGGTAGGGAAGTTGAGTACCTACTTTTTAATCTGACAAATTTGGTAATGATTAAAAAATGTCCGCCTCCCAATAATGGAAGAATTATTGTTTGTGTTTTAACTGCTACATAGCGAATGCATTTCCAAAGGACACAGGACTAGCATGACCTCCACCCAATTTTCCTCACTTCTTTTTGGTCGGGGGGTGGAAATTGCATGCCGAGCGCCTATTGCAACGCGATCAATTTGATTGACCGCTTCTTAATCTGAAGACCGCCATCAGTCACCTTGTGTTTATTGAGGTGTGGAATTCGGTGCCATGAAATAAAGTCTTATGCAAAAAGGTCCAAAACGTAATTTTGGAATTTTTTTGACTTTATTGCACTTTTGAAAACGAGTTTTGGACTTTATTTCATTTTTGAAAGTGCAATAAAGCCATTGGACATTATTGCAATCACCTAATAAAAAGAAAGACAAGCAGGGGGGTTGCAGGGGGCAACTGTTTATACTGTTTATGCATTGTGGATTTTATTTCCAAAACGGTTTTTAGACTTTATTTCATTTTCAAAAGTGCAATAAAGTCCAAAATTACGTTTTGGACCTTTTTGCAGAAGTCTTTATTTCATGGCACCGTGGAATTCATGTGCGGGCGTTGATCATGACACTTCGCCCTACAGCAAATACGAGCAGCCTGAGAGCATTTCTGGAGGTGTTGTCGTTCATGTGTGTGCTCTCCAAATGTAAAAATAAATAAATAGTTGGCGCGTGTAGTCACACTAGGTCTAGCTCCTCACAACCAGTTGTGTCCTCACAACGTTTCTGTGAGTTTTTTATTTTTGGGACGAATGCGGGAGGGGGCCTACAATTTTATGCCGAGTCGGAGTCCGAACGGCTTAATTGAGAAGCTTTTTCAGGACTGTTATACGTTCGCGAGAAATGGCACAGTTGAAAAAACCTTAAGATGTAATTTGTGTTTTTTCGGGGTCGAACACCTCGGCCTTCGCACAGTAGTCCAGCGCACTAACCACTGAGCCACTGCGCCAGCACTCCTCTCCAAATGTCGGGAGCCAAATATGCCCTGTTTTCCGATCTCCTCACCAAGTCACCAAGAACAATCTTAAGATCGTACTTCGGGCACTTACCGTACATCTTCTCAAGAAGATAAGAAGATCGTAGAACACTTGCTTTGCTGTGACATCTTTCTTTCCTGTCAGTTGGAAAGCACAGCGTAATGTTTTTAAATTTGGTACATACTTATGCGAATTGTGACCAACTGGGTTTATAATACGGAAGCCTAGGATTTATATAGGCTGTCTTCCTATTGTAACACGATGTTCACCACCGTTGACAAATCCTAGTCCAAATAGACGCTAACCTTGCTCTTACTGTAGATCACACAGCTCTTTTTTCTACTTTCCCCTTCCCATTTCACTTTCTAAATCGCTGTAGTATCCGCCTTGTATACCTGTTTAGGGTTTATAGCAATTGCTCCGCTGCAGGCGACCTTAAGATTCCTACACTCCACATACAGATCCGAATAAGCTGTTGGCCTAATTTCATTTGATAGGCATTTGGATCGTCCAAATCTGAGGCTTATATCGCTGTGTTTCATTTTTCATGTTTGAGAAATTACTCCGTCGCATAACCCCCAACCTGGAGGGCTAAACCCTTTGCTGACCGGTGAAAGCGAGGCCGGATATTTCGCTGCCAATAATTAACTTCGGCTGCCATTTGCTCGTTACTATCTCTGTTTCATCACTGTGACCTGTGTCATTCTGACCTTAGTTCCAAATATTTATATCGAAGTAGCTCAAGTAAGTTATCTGACATATTCACTGTTGACAAAATGTTTGATTTAATGTGAAGAATGCATTGCGAATACGTCCTCTTTCAAAGATCGGTAGTCAACTTAAAGAGCCTGCAACTGAGTCCTTTTAATGGATAAAAGTACCACTGACCAAATGTCTTTTTTGCCACCAAAAGAGTCTTCCAAACACACCCTTAATTATGATGACATTTACTATTTCCATCATATATCACAGGAAACATTAATTTTATTAAACACTCCAAGAAACACTTTACCACATAACCTATACCCACTCGCTCATTGCCGCCAATGCGAATTTACATCTGAAAAAAAAAAAATTGATTATCGCTGTCGTGTTAAGGAGCCTAATCGAAGTGTGTAGATCTGTATACAAACGTTTGCGTATCACTCGAACAAATTATATCCTAAATGCTTGTCTTGCAAGCGATTTGACAGCCGATAATGCGCCTACTCAGACTCACCCTCCTGACTGTAAGTGAGAGAGAGGCTGCTTTGCTGGTGTGAAATATCCAGTTTGTCGCTCAACTCTTTTGTTTTCGCACACACACGACACCATACCTACCATCCAAACAATGCGTGGTAAGCAATCATTTTCCTCAGCATAAGCATTTGTTTTATGATTGCGCGCATGCTGGCTTGTAAGTTGTAACCCCCCCTCAAGCATGCTACATTATCTATCTCAAAGAAAATCACAATGAATCGCTGTGATGTCAAACTCTCCTGTCGAAATACTGTCTGGCCGGCTCTACCGAATGCATTCTCAGTTGTTCAACCATCCAGCCAAAGAAAATTGCCATCAGGTGTATTAGCAGCAGCAGCACAAGACAAACGAATTAAAAAAAAAATGAATCAACGCGAAGAAAAAGTTCAATACCAGCTCTTATACACACATGTTCACTGCCACATGAATGAACGCGGTTGTGTGCAATAAAAAGCCAACCGACTTCTCCACAACATGGCTTGGGGCCATTTGGATCTCTTCGGGACTCTCCAGTTAACATGTGATACTCGAGATGTTATGAACGTACTGGTGCCGTGCCTTTAAGCTACGTCGACGTTGTCGTCATCGTTTATGTCTGTTCTCCGTCATAGACAGCCGTTTGTTGATTCCAATGTGCTTAGTATCAGTTTTTTTTTTTTAACAAAGTACGTTACCCATGCTATAGGTAGCAAGTTCAAGTCGTTTAAGTTTTGGGCATTTTTCAAAGTGCCTGACCAAATAGTGACACATACGAGTACTCCCTGAATAGAATAGAACATTTTGCCAGCGATACAAAATGCTGTGCTAATCTGTCGGCAACGGGAGTATACCCAACCTCTATCTAGATCGAACGCCTGCGAATCGTTTAAGCCAACGGCCTGTGATAATGTCAAGAACAGTCGTGATTTATTAGTTCTGCGTACCAACAATAATTGCCTCACTAATAATAATAATAATAATACTCGAGTACTGGTTTTAAGAACACAACCAGCTAGCGATATATAGCTAATACCAGCACCAACGTCTCCACCTCCGCCGCCAACACTATGCCGGCCTATAGCCATAACAATCACACTAATAACAGCCTAGGTGGTGATTCTGGTGACTTAGATCCATACGATTTAAAACAAGTTCTCTTAAAAAACAATTTAGACTTTCTGCGACAATCTGCAACGACAGCGAGTGTAGACGGTGATATGTCCACGGACTGCAATTCCACCACCATCACCACCAGCAGTACCAGCACCAGCAACAGCAACAACAACAACAACGATGATGCTGATCAACAGTGCTCCTCGCTGAATGTGATTCTTAAGAATACCATAGAAATAATAAAATCATCACAGAGCTGTCAGGGGAAAAACATACGCGATGCCAGCAAGGGAAACAATAATATGGAATGCATCGATGACATTGGTAATAATGGAGGCAGTGCTGGTGGTGTAATGAGCGCGAATAAGACGTTTAATGAAACATCACCATCGATCGGCATGGTTGTGGTCAGTGTGAATGAGCATCAGAGTTGCAGCACTGCTGCCATTCAGATAATGACTCAGGATGATAACGATTGTTCGGCCAGTGCTAATAGTATCAACAAATCACTGCGCATGAGTGATCGTAACAACAACAACAACAATAATAATAGCATATCGGATGTGGTAGCAGTGGGTATCGACAGGACGAACAACAGTCCGGCTAATAGTGGCGCCAATATCATGGACGATGGTCAATCGCAGACCGATGAAGATGACGCTCGCTTGCAATTATCACATTTGCTGTGTAATGAGCAGAATAACTCGGACAATGTGAGTGACTTTGATCTTGCTAAGAATTTATTTTTAATATAAGATTTACAATGAAATTGACTTTGTTAGCGGTAATTGTTCGACGAAATGTAGAAATCAATTGTGGCATTTATTTTTTCTAAGTTCCCCTGCCCAATTGATTGACACCGCGACCTATCTATTTGTATCATAAAGGGGTATAGTTAGTTTTTGGGCATCAGCACAGACGACCTGTGCAGAGGATACTGTGATGAGGAGGTGCATGAGGATACCCTACCCTTTCTTTGCCACTGCCCAGCGCCCAGCCATATAAGAAATAGAAACCTTGGTAGCTACTTTTTCGAGAATTTAGAAGAACTTTCCGACAGGTCCATTAATGACCTACTTAAATTTGTAAATATACATCGGGTTGTTTTGTTTTACCAATCCATAGGGTTTTCATAGGTTTTCCAGTGTGTGACAATCATAAACCCCTAGGGCATCACAACAGATTTACATTGATCTAAATGTGGCACGTACAGGTTTCTCCTGTCTTTCCAACTCACTCGACTAACCTAACCTAGTCTAAGAGAGGATTGAAGGCCACTAAATCCTTATTAGCGAAGTTCCTTAGCTCTGCTGGTATCTAAACGTATCTTTTTGCTAAAGATACGGTAGAATAGAATAGAGGTAGAATAGAGCTTATGTTAAGAATTTAAAATTTGAGAGGAACAATGTGCCGTTTGTGACGATGCAAAAATGTGAGCTTTATGTGGCCGTTTCATAAAATGAATTGATTTCACTTGTTTTGAGATTGATTTTGTTTTTGACTCAGTCCTTATTGGTATAGGTTTTTATTTTATTTTTTGATCATGTGCGATTGCTAATTTATCCCTTCTTTCGTTGTCATTAAAAAAAAAAACTAATATTTTGCATCGACTTAGGATAGGCACGTGGAACATCTCATCGCTCACGGTAAATGATCTAGAGCTTGTTGGGGATTCTGTCAAATATCGACTAGATATAGTTGGTGTCTCCTCAACAAAGGGGTTCTGGAACTGTGGATTCCATGACGTGCTGGAATCCGTACCATCAGGCAGGCGTCCTCTATAGATAGACCAAGGATGAGATAGCTAAATCAAGTCCCTAATCTCTCCTATACCCGTATGGGGATTGCCCTTGATGATTTAGAGTCGATGCCGAAGAATCAAGAGCTATGGAGTGTCCAGTTGAGCAACCTGCACCCGCGACCCACATAATTGACAAGCGGACCATTGAAAATGAATGAATGAAAATGAATGAAAATGAATGAATATTTTGACCCATTTAGAAAGCGTCACTTTGATGCCACTTTTCATTTTATAAACTGCAATTCACTATAAGTCTCCTTGTCGTCCTAGTACAGAAGTAAAACGACTTTAAAATGCCACAACGCTGTGGTAAAATAAGGCAAAGGAAAATGAGAATAGGGGTGATTGTGCAAGGTATATATAACAGTACTGAGTCAAATAAAGTGTAACAGATAAATTTATAAAAATATAAACGGTTAAAAGTACACTGCCACTAACAGGACAATGACTCTCCGTATTACACGGCTTTGCCGGTGTCCAGGAATTGGATTGCTTCTTGGTATATCAGGGCAAAACATTTCAGTATTCCAAATTTTAATGCTTTAGTCCGTCCTAACGAGTGTCGACATCGAGAAATTTTATGGGAAGTGTCAAATCAAGCCCCTTCGTCTGATCCAAAATTTTATTAACTGACTTCAACAGGCAATACACGTTTATTTAACAAATTTTAAGGCTAAGGCAATTCAGCTAAAAATTGCACTCAGATAATTTTCTGACATTATTTATCGTGGTGGAAAACTATCTTCCAGCTGTCAAAAAATGATCCTCCTGGGGAGCAATAAATAAATTATTCTATAAGCCCTGGGGCGTGTCGTGGCGCTATCCTAGGGCTTCGCAAGTTTTATTTTTTCACTGCTGTAGATTTCGGGCTGTAGAATCAGAACAAAGGAAAATCATTACGTTTCTCTTTACGAATACCTAGAGCAAGGTCGAAGCGAAATCCAATATGTAGTTATAACGCAGCGCGTTTGTGTTTCCTGCATTTCCACTCACTTGCGTCGTGGCTGGCACTCAAAATTAAATAAGGGTTTTTCAATTGCTGTGTTACCAGGCAGATTCATCGGGAGAATTGCCGCGGTCTATTCGAGTATACAGGACAACCCGAAGCAATCAATTC
This sequence comes from Cheilosia soror, assembly GCA_949372485.1. Lineage (NCBI taxonomy): Eukaryota > Metazoa > Arthropoda > Insecta > Diptera > Syrphidae > Cheilosia > Cheilosia soror. The sequence goes on from OX443563.1 coordinate 20,424,321, forward strand.
TTCGCCGTGCACAAGAAATCGGCCTTTCGCAGATGCCAACTTGGCGAATTTTGCACCGGGACTTGGGCTTATGCCCTTACAAGACCCAACTAATCCAGCTCAAAGTTAATGAACATAGACAAAGTCGTTTGTTCGCTGACTTGGCTCCGGAGCGTTTGGAAGACTACCCCAATTTTGGCCGAATTAACAAACAGAATTACCATAAGTATAGAACGACGATATTTCAACGTCGACCCGTCCTTATTGAAAAGCAATTTAGGGAATCTTCAATAAGATCAGCTTCTATTCACATATCTGTGCTTTTAGAAGGGCATCGCAGAAATATTTCAACCTCTCTAGGGAGGTGAAAAAGATTCAAAAACCCTGAGCTATATGACAGAAAATTAACCGAAGATAAATATTTAGCGCAATTGATACACGAACTAAAGCTTCTATAAATGGTTTCGCTTCATTTATAGGAAAAGTTGAAATTAAGAGTTACGTGGACTCTTTTTCGAACTGTGCGAGGAAAAGAGTTTGCAATGTTTCTGTTTTATCTGAGGTGCCACGCCCCTTTATTCGAATTTTAAGCAAACTAAACTAAAGATAAAATATAAGATTATGAATTCTTTTTTTTTTGTAGTTAATGTAGCACGCCCCAACCCCTGGGCGAAGATTGTTTTTCTAAGAACATCCCAAAAAGCTTTAATCCGTCTTCGGCAAAGTTCATGATTTTGCATCGAAGCAAGCAGGACCGATATATGATAAGTATTTTGTATATCTCTTTTTTGAGCATGGGTTTCACTCAGGGATGGAAAAGTCGATACAGTTGTATCGAATTCGATACAAATGAGTTTGCTTGAGTACAAAAGTACATTTCGCCTTAATTCGATACAATTTATCTTTCTCTGTATCTTTCAAATTCTCTTGCAATTTGTATTCTGAACGCTCTGAAGATTTAACTTTGTATTTCAGTCTCTATCTCTATCGAGTATCGCCATCGGTTGTCAGTGTCCTGTCAGTCACAGTTACTGTCACTGCTATGAGGTGCATTTTCAGGGGGGAAAAACACATCTCGAAAGGCATGAATCCAATTCAAACCACCTTTTCTCGCTGCACAAAAAAATATAAAAATAGATTCATTTGCAAAACAACAGTCCTGTACCCTATCCACAAATGCGAAAAAATTTGAAGTTTCGCTGTGCTTGTTTGTCGCCGGAAATAATTTACCATTTTCCGTTCTTGACCACCTCAATCTTTTACTTAAAAAAAGCATTAGCGATTCAGAAATCGTACAAAAGATGTTAGTTAACCGAGTTCTCTCGATAATGTCAATATTATCAGCATGGAAGTTATTTAACGTTCTTGGTGTTTCGTATAATTGCTTCAAAAATTATGTCAAAGAAGTAACATCATAGGCGTCACCTTGTATTAAAACTTTTTCGAAACAAATGATTCGATGGTGTTCTTTCCGACTTTGATGAAGCAGCAAGTGCGTCGTCCTACCCACGTGAACGAGTTTGGCAGCGATGTCAAAAGTTAACATGTGTATAACTTGTCCCTTCGAAATGTTATGGTATAGGCCAGGAGTTCCCTAACTGTGCGTTTCATAAGGGCGTCGCAAGACTATAGGCATAGGTGGCCTGCATGCGACGTTCCGTTAGTTTTGAGGTCGCTTTGAAATGACATTTCTCTTATTATTATTTCACAGCTGTAAAACTCCGAACAAAGAAAAGACATTACGGTACTTTTTACGAATGCAAAGAGCGAGGTCGAAGCGAAATCCAAATCCACATTATAGCACACATTGCAGTCGAATACTTAATTATCAAAATGTACGATCGTCGTCAGTGCAAACATTACGTCAGGTTTGTGGCCAAATTCGAGACAACCGTTTCGTTAAATAACTAGCCAACACCCGCAATTAAAAGAAACGCCAGATCGGCCGAGAATATTTCTGAGGTCCGTAAATATGTACAGGAGAACCCAAATTAGTCAATTCCTCGCCGTGTGCAAAAAGTCGGCCTTTCGCAACTTGTCGAATATTGCATCATACTGATCGAGGAGCTCAAAGTTAATGACCATAGACAACGCCGTTTCTTAGCTGACTGGGCTTCGGAGCGTTTGGAAGAGGACCCAATTTTGGCCAAAAAAACATCTTTAGCGACGAGGAGCATTTTTGGGTGAATAGATATCTTTGCTTTTAAAAGAGCGTCGCAAAAATATTTCAACCTGTACAAGGAGTCGCAGTTTGAAAAAGATTGGGAACCCCTGGTATAGGCAATTTTAAAGTCGACAAAAAGGCTGGGTTTTCAAATGATTGACGAATTGTAAATATTTCGTCGAAGATTGGCTTTCGTGGCTTAAAACCGCTCTTATATGGGTCGATCACATTGCTGACGAAAGGTAAGAAGTAATCCGCTAGGATTTTCTCTCGTGTCTACAGGATCTCATGAGTATTCATCAAGTTTTCTGGTGCATTTGGCCAGATAAAACGTGTCCTATAATATCCTCTATGCACAAGTTCTATATCCGAATTAATTTCGCTTGTCCAACATGAACTGAAAATATCTTGTGGGTGTTGGTGATCCATCAGTGAGTCACTCAGTCGTAAAATAAGCATTTTTGAAGGCACGTTTCTCACGAGTTATTGAGGGCAGAGTGTTAAAGTGGAAAGGTTGCCTTAGAAGGCAGTATTTCCGGCCATACATTTATATACCTACATAAAACAAAAGATACTCACACAATATCTAGAAACTCGTGTATCTATGGGGATATTTGTAACCAATACATTAGAATAATTTTAAACACCATTTTGGCCAGTAATGTTTGCTTAAGATCACGAAGCTTTTCTCACTCTTACTCTTATTTCTACTTGAATCTTGAATGTAAAGGGTTCACCTTCACGGCAGAAATAACAATAGTAATAGAACTGCGAGCACGTTATGTTCGTACCGAATTTATAATTTAATTCAAGTGGTTTCGGTGAGGGATACTCTATGAAATTTCGCGTCCACTTTGCAATAATCAATTGCCATTAATAGTACTTTGACTTTTGCTTTTCAAACGTGTGGTTGTTGTCTTCAGCATCTTTCGATCATTTTTTCTTTTTTTTGTGCGTCTCTTCTTTTTTTTTTTGTATTACAGAGGAAGATAAATTATTGTATGTGGCTTGGCTTAAGGTGCGGTCATGAAGGCATGCGTGTAGTTTTGTAATTTTCAAAATTTGTTATTCTACTTCAAGACTCAAGAGTTCTTGGTTCTTCCATAGAGGCGAACAATAAAATTTATATTATATGTAGATTGTAGATACATACGGAATATCTGCCAATCAATTTGCTGAAATTTTGAAATTAAATTAAATGATTGCACTTTATTTTGTAATTTCGTTTAACGAAGTTTACTATACTTAAATAGGTCAAAGCTTTGAATGAGGTTCATTATTTCATTATCGATGGCGATGGGCGTATGGTATTGACCTACTACCATTTGCGTATAGCTTAAAAATGATATGGAAATTTCAGATCAATATTTTGTCGCATTTAACTACTATATCGGGCAAAACAAAACCCACAACTATTATAACAATTTCAATCAAGCAACAAAATACCCAGTAGCCAGTATACCCATTACCCAATACCCATATACGAGTACATTTAGTAAAGGAAGCAAGTACATTCAAGGAAACTGGATTCTTCAATGAGTTGTGCGTGAAAACCTCCCGTGAGTGTGGCTGCCTGACTTACGTATATTTATGGCAACAGCAAAGCTTACATAGCAATTAAAATTTGTGTGATTTCCTTGCACGCGCTCAACCCTCAACCAAACAAAAAAGCAAAACATTTAAGTTTTCAATTAAATTCGATTTCCAATTAAGAAAGGAATTACTATATTGAACATTAATACAAATTACTGCAATAAATTAGGAGACTCATTTACAAAGCGACTACATGATGTACCTACATAGCTGACGAGTAGCTATAGTACCTAGATATAGTTTTTTCTTTTTCTTCAGATACGGATACTAAACATTTATGCAAGTCGAATCTATTGAACGGCAAATTGATGGTACTCGGTGTACCTACTAGTACTGTCGCCATTCGCGTATTTATGTGGGATGGCAATTAAATTTCATGTAGTAATTTCATCGACAAGTTTGTAGGTTAGATGTAGATTTTTTGCAACACTTCGAAATACTGGAAACTGCAGCCTGAACATATTTTTTTTTTATAATATTTTGCTACATGTACTTAGTTTGAGATATAAGAAACTTTTTACAATTTGCAATTGCAGTGAAAAAATCAGGAAGCTGAATTTCACCTTTAATGTGAGAGAGGAAAAAAAGTAGGGTTATTGGTTTTGTAGGTTTAAATAAACAAAAGCGAATATTTAGTATTTTTAATGTGTATTTCAGTTGTTCTAAGATGAGGTGGGGAAAAAATCTAAAAAATCTGTTTTTTTTCTTAAAACTGTTTTTATTTGTTTTCATTTGTTTTCATTCAAGGACGAACCCATTTTTAAAATAAAAAAAATGCACTTTCCCAGTTTCTTTTTTATTAATTCATGTTATGTAGGCAGAGTGACCAATTTGGCATTTTTTCTGCCAGATCTAGCAGGAAAAAATATTTTTTAGAAGGAAAAAAACTAAAAATTTACCGGCGTAATTTCTAGCAGATTTGTCTTATCTGGCAGGAAATCTAGCTGAATTCTTAAAAATTTTATTTTTGAATTCGCATGCAATCAATAACGCTTTCACATCGAACAAACCCAAACTAAATTATTTTTAAAATAGAGCGGAACTCATCCACTAAGCAAACGAAGCTGGAAAGAGCTCAATGAACAATAAGTTTGTTTAACGTGGACCCTAGTGCGCACTGGGATAGCCCTATCGGGTTCGATATAGTACTCAGTTCGAATCGAACTGACAATAAGGACCTGTGTTCGAGGTGAGCGCTGGAGCGCCCTAGTTGAGTGTATACAGACAGGGGAGAGTTCAGTGCTGGATTTTTCTGTCAATTGTAGCTGTCGTTTGGGTGAAATCATATTTTTGTGAATACATAATTTACTTGTGCTGCACTACTAAATGTTAAAAGAAATTAGTTTTTCAACATTAAAATCATTAATTAAACGTATTTTAAAACCTCTATTTTACAAAATTTTTTCAGGGACAGGTCTCAGGGTTATATTTCGCGTTCGACATGAAACTAAATTTCTGGGGTTTCCTTGGGTTTTTGGCAGTCACGAAAATTCACTGACACTCCTCATGCTCACTGAGTGCGCCCTAGGGCTAACCACGGCGAACGAACCTAATAACAAAAAATTCTTTTCCATCTTTTTCTGTCATATTCAAATCCAAGTCGTCTGTATCGTGATTCTGAATAACTCAATTTGAATACCTACCGAAACGTTCATTTTCCATAAATAACAAAAAAAGATATTAGCAGTTAGAGCGACGCGACGAGACGAATTTTTCTCAATCGCAAAATAAAAGATATCCACTGAAAAAATGTTGTGATAAATTACAGATTCCTTCTTATATTAGGCGTACTTTGTTAAACATCTATCTCAATTCTCAGCAAAGTAAAGTAGAATCTTCAGCACACAATTACAACAACTACATAAATTGGCTCGATCGTGCCAAGCAGAGTATAGTTGTTGTTGTTGCACACTAAAGTTTCTACTTTACTTTACTTTGCTGAGATAGACGTTCAATAAAATACGCCTACTGAAGACACTTGGGATTAGAACAGATTTATAACGAAAACAATTATGAAAATAATCGTGAAAGTGAAGCAGTAAAAATTGTAAAATGTCTGTTTTACAGAATTAATTATGAGTTTTAATAAAATAAAATTAATTCCGATCATTATTTATTTAATTTTAGGATTTGTTTTAATTTATCAGGCATTATGGCAGAATCCAAAAGCAATGTTTAGCATTTTTTTAGCAGGAATTGGTTTGAAAAAAAAATCTGATAAATGCTAGATTCTAGATTTATGAAAATAATTATGGTCACTCTGTATGTAGGTACTCCAATCTGTGGGCGCAGTGGTTCAGTGGTTAGTGTGCTGGACTACTGTGCGAGGGGTCCCAGCTTCGATCCCCGGAAAAACACAACTTACACCTTAAGGTTGTTTTTCACAGCGCCAACTATAGTCAACGTCTGATAAACATCCGAAAAAATAGAATCGTAGGTCCCTTCCATTTGTCCCAAAAATAAAAACTTACACAAAACTAATGGTTGTGAGAAGCTAGGCCTTTGGGTGCCTAACGGTCCTGTTGCCCTAACTATTTTTTTTAATAGGTACTCCAATCCAAGTGGTAAAAATAAAACAAGAAAAACAAAAAAACACGTTAAATAGTAGGTATATCAGTTTCGCTGTGGGATAGAGCGGGGATAGTCTCGTAAATATCAACCTTAATGCTATATACAAATATGAAACTGAGATCAGTAGAACGAATTAATTCGTTCCTTCTTAATGCAATTTTAAAGTCCAACAGATATTGCCACGGTAAGTTAAACCAAGTCCAAACAAGTGGAATAGTGAACTTTATAATTTACAAATGACCAAAAATAAGTAGGGCAGAATGAAAAAAAAGAAAATTGTTCATGACAAATAATACGTATCTATCTAATACGTATTTCTATATAAAAGTTCCGTAACTGACACAATGCGCAGGCGTAGAAGGGATTTTTTTTATATGACCCCCCATGCCACTTTTAAGGGGGACTTTTTCACACGAACCTTTATTCTTGAAACTTCATACGTTAACTTCATACAACTCATTTATTTTAACTTTCTACTTTCAACTTTCCAATCAAATCGTACCTACCTTGAATAATTCATTTGTCTTCCCATAATAAGCGATTTGTGGAAATTCGTAGCTTCTCCTTACCGACTAGTGATCAACGCCCAGGCGGCCAGGCCTACAGTAGATAGAATACAAGTCGGGAGAGCCTTCATTGGGCTCTGGCACTGCGGCCTCTCTAAAGGAACATTGCCTACAGTACTTCAAGACTATAAGAAGCGATTTGTGGAAATTCCAACTTCAAGTGGGGGAAAATGGGGGGTGAACATTAATATGAGAAAATGCTTATTTTTCAACCGATCGACTTTAAACTCGATTTTTTCACAGTTTTTCTCCTATGAAAATTTTATTTATTGGCGACGGAAAAAGTGGATTCATAATATTGAGGGTGCATTTATTTTGGTGTCCTTTCGAGCGCATAGCAAAGCAAAGCCCACTAGGTTAGTTACTTCTGCAACTTAGTATAAGCCCTCACTTTCGTTAAGTATGGCACTGTTTCTTGAGAGAATGCAGAAGAGGAATTATACAACCTGACGGAATTATACAACCAATGCAGAAATAGTGTCTAAGTTCGCATATTACCCCATCTGGTCAAGCAGATTCTAAAACATGCTTATTTGCATTATAATCAACTCTGCTAACGGGCCTAGTTCTGTAAAGAGAAGGACAACAAGTGGCACACCACAAGGAGGAGTAAGAATTCTTCTTTCCATTGTTTTGGCTTCTTATTGTAAACAGAACCCTAAGAAGTAATAACCTTCAGAGAAAAGAGAATCAAAATTGTAGTAAAGAAGTAAACCATGTTTACGTAAAGAGCTCTTTATGTAGACAAAGCAAAATAGTTGAAAAGTTAACCCTCAGAAAACTGAGCATGTGGTCTTAACTAAGAGAAGTAAGATACCTGACTTGCACTATACCAAAACTACATTGTACCACAATTAATCTCTCATCTAAGACGAGATATCTCGGTGTCATTCTAGAGTCGTCTATAAGTTTTTTAGCAGAAATATCAATGAAAAGTCAAAAAAAAAAGGAATAAATGTTCTATGTTCTGTAAGAGAAGAAGGCCTCTGGGAGGGAAGTTTCAGACGGCTCTCACAGGAAACACGCAATATTATCGCTCACAACTATTTTTTAATTTAACTTTGAATTAAATTAGAGGTCTCACTCTCACGTCAAAGCAACTAAATATCGCTCGAACGAAAAATGTTGCTGATTGCTTATTGGCAGTTGCTATAGGAACTATAGTTATTGCTTGTTGCCCCAATCTGAGAGCCGCCTCATTGTACAAGGCAATTATCAGACCCAACCAGTAATCCCAGACTTTGGAAGCAGGTTATCCCACAGTTATGCCAAAAAAATCCCTTTTATCCCTCGCCAACATTTAAAAAATCCCACATTTATCCCATGAAGTAATAGACAAAAAAAACATGTATTTTATTAAATTCAGTCTTTTTTACTATGAACAAATCCAAGTTACATTAACATTAACTATGAAAGTTAACAAAAATAAGCATATTAAGATAGGTACGTTTGTATATAATACAAAAATAGAAATGTGGGTACATCTTACACATTGTTAAAACGTTAAAAATGGAACATAAAACTGCATTCGGCATTAAAATGAAAATAATATTCAACATATGGTAGGCTAGAAACCATTTCAACGATGGCAGTCTTATAAAAACTGAGACAGTTTTTCTAAACCTCCAATTTAGATACCATCAGCATCTAACTCTGTCAAGGAGTCTTGACATTCTTGACCCAAAAATAGACTATCTAAATTATTCATAAAATGTGTGTTGGAATTTCTAAAAATTTTAAGTTTGGCATCCCATGGAAGTTCAAAAAAGTCTGCTTGAACAAACAACCGACACATTTTCAAAACCAATATCTTGCTCTCCCGCACAATGCAGTGAAGCAAAACCTTTCTGTTTTGAAAAAGTGAGTTGAACTGATTAAATAAAGCACTTTAGCTTATTTTAAGTGAGAAAATCCCTCAAAAAGGGATAAATCCCCCGATCTGGTATCACTGGACCCAACATCTTCTATAGATCCTTAGTGTGGTAGATAGCAACTTGTCGCAAACTGGGCTCTATACATGATTCTTTATATCCTCCTCCTGGACTTGTTCGTCAAAGTCTTTGCCACAAAAGCAACTCTCAGATTGACAGCATACAACCTGAGGAAGCAGACCACCTATGTCCTATATGGGCATACGGCGCTTTTAAACACAAAAACGACAATGGTTAGGAAATACAAATTCGAAAGCTTCACCACAATATCGGACTATATATTCCCCTGTAATGGCTTTAATCTCGATATCCCAATTATATTTCCAAGCCGGCCAGATTGGAAGCTCAATAGTGTATTTAAATCAGATTGTTTTAGCTCAAAAATGCAGATAGGTATACCTACTGGAGCAGATTTTCACAGAACGCAAAAGTGTTTCCCCTTTCCCAAGCTAAAATCTTCATTTCCTTCGACACTCATCTCCTCTTAGCCCGATCTTTGGCTAATCGCCTCCAGTTGTGCACTCTAAGTTGGTTGAGGTCCCCATCCATTTATGTGCGCCACCTAAGGTGAGGTCTTCCTCTATTGCGTTGTCCCTCCGGGTTGGAACCGAAGACTCTTCGGGCCGGAGCGTTGATGTCCATTCCCTCTACATGTCCTAGCCATCTTAGTCGACTGATACGTACTTTTCTGACCAGGTCGATGGCTGTTAAATCTTCTCCTCCAAAGCCCGTCAACGCAAATGGGACAGAAAATTACTTAAAAAATTTTGCGTTCGAAATGACCAAGAAAATCTTCATTTGCCATTGTTAACGTCTATGCTTCTGCGCCAAAGAGCAGGAATGGGTTGATGAGGGTCTTATATAGAGTCTCCTTAGTTTTTCTTGACATGGCCTTACTATAGTCAGTTGTCTTCTTAGGTCAAAGAAACAGCGGTTGGCGAGTGTAACTCTTTGTCAAATGCACCAGTGACGGCTCGCAAGCGTTCTGGCAAAGACAATTCCTTATATGTCAATGTCGTCAGCGTTTGCAAAGTAGTTGCATAGACTTTTGGAAAAATTGTGGTCCTGGTGTTGGCTTGCGAGTTTCGCACAATTTTCTCAAGTATGATGTTGAAAAAGTCACATGACAGCGCATCACCTTGTCTGAATCCTTTTTTGATATCAAAGGTATCGGTGAGATTGTTTTCTACCTTTATGGTCCACGAACGTTATCTACTGTCATTTGGCAGGTATGCCAAAACTACACATGGCTCTTCTCTTCTCTGTCATATGCGGCCTTAAGATCGATAATTAGATGATGAGTATCCATTTGGACTTCTTGGTTTTTTTTTTTTTTTTTTAGAATCTGCCGTAGTATGAATATTTGGTCGGTTTTGGACTGGGCCTAAAACCACACTGATAGGGACCAAATAGTTCGTTGGCGAATGGTTTCAGGCGTTTGCGCAGTATACAGAAGATGGGACCTTCTAGGCAATGTTGAGGAAACTGATGCCTCTATAGTTGGCGCAGCTTCGAGGGTCTTCTTTCTTGTGGATCGGTCAAACAATGCTGAGGTTTCATTCATCAGGCATACTTTCCTCTGATCAAATTTTGGAGACGAGTTGGTGTATGCTCTCTACCAAGTCATCCCCCGCTGCCTTAAAAAGCTCAGCCATTAAACCGTCCGGTCCAGCAGCTTTGTTGGACTTCAGTTGGACGGAAGTCTTGGCTTTCATCGCCCAGGTTGAATGGTTCATTCTGCCTGACAGCGGAATTTGTGTCGTTTTCGCCGTTTATCAGTCTGCAGATATGGTTTTTCCAAGTCCTCAGCAGCGATTGTGATTCTACTGCAAGTTTTCATCTCTACAGCCTACAGGCATCTATTGGGGGTTTTGTTCCCGTGAAGCTAAAATCTTGGCAAATGGAAAATACTGCAAGGCACATAGAAGATGGTCACCTTTCTCTGTCGAATATAACTATTTTCGTTGACAGCACAAACAGCCCTGTGCCTGTAATCGATTAAATGGCTAATATAATAATTAAATCAAGGGCGGTTAGTAAATGTCACTACACAGGATCAATATAGGCACCATTCGTACTTTGGAAAGAATGGGGAAGAAAATAAACATTAGCAAAGCAGACACATCTATACTGCCACCGATTGCAAAATTGTTAATAATTTTGGAGGAGATTGTTTAATAATTTTGTTTCTAGATTTTGGTTTCGAGATTTGTTTCTTCTAAATTTCTATTTTGTATTTTTCTACATATCATCGGGGCAAACTTCATCAGCGTATCCCGCCAAAAATGTTTAACATGAACTAAAAGTCAGATTTGGTTTGCTCCAAAATAATTTTGACTTCGGATGAATATCTGTATAGTCCTATAGTGTGAATCTGCGAAGTGCGAAGTTTGAAGTGGTGTGTGGTTGTTTCAATTACATGATGAAGATTCTACTCTATTGTATGTTGCTCCTATCAAATTTTTCATACCCATATGTAATTTGCGGTGCATATAGAAGAACATTAACATCCTTTGTTTCACTCATAGTTATATCTACTGGTAGTATAGTAACTCGCTTAATTATTCATTCATATATTGCAGATCTGTCACCTCATAACAAGTCCAAAGTGTGACAACCCCCATTATAATAATTTACACCAACAATCGGAATGCAAATGTCCTCTTCCGCCACTAATCTACGACTATAAAACTACACTAATTTAAACAAATTTAAATGGCTTCTTAACAATTAAATATTATTTGACTCTTTAAATATGCATGTATTATGCAAATAATATTAAAAAAAAACATCTCTGACAAAAAAATAGCTTATAAACCCTGACTGATAGTTTATTATCATAAAAATATCGCCTTATCTTACTCGTAAAATATTTGTGATGAATATGAATAACAAAAGATACACAGATTACTCATAATCATAACAATCAACTAAGCAAATTTTGAATTGCTAATTAGCTCGCCGATCAATCAGACTAATATAGAAAAAAAATTTTAATCTACTCGATTGTGGAAATATTATCATAACAGCCCTTAGCCCTAGTATACACGAATTCTTTTGGCAAATAAACTGACCACATGCAGACAATCCACATGTAAGTTGAAGAGAACAAAATTGTTTCTCTCCAAACATCTTATGTGCTCAAATTCGTGTCGGTTTAGCCATTACTGTAGTCATCCATGTTTTAGTTTTATCTTTAACGCTGTTTAATTGAATCATCGAAGCGGTCGGCGTATGTTCGCGAAACAACAAAATATTTATTTAATTAACCTAATTAAGAGATCAGAGAGAATAGATGCTAGAACGGCCATTGGCTGGGTTTAGTGCATCCGAATACATATACGTGTACTTGTATTCCTTTTGGTTTATGTTTGCAGGCACAGGTTGTAGCTGTTGGTGCCTTCGCCTTGCCATCGATTTGATCTAACATTTAGCTAGAGACAAACTATTTTCTGAAATTAGAAAAAAAGGCAACTGCCAGGAAAGAAAAAACCAAAGAGTTCCGCATGACTGCAAATTTAACAAAAAAAAAAAAGGGAGAAGTTGGAAAATCGACGATATTTTTGATTAACTTCTCTCTTAATTAGTTTCTGGTGGTAATTAGATTAATCGCTACACAGCTCGGATTTGAAAGGAATGAACTTAACGACTTGTAGGTAGTCTCAAATATTTTACTTTCTCTTGGTTAACACTCGAAGAGTATGTTTTTTTTTTATAGCTTTGCAGTTCCTTAAATTTAACTATTTTGTTAACAATGTAATATTATGTACTTGTATAAATTCCTTCTTAATGAGCAGTTTCAGTTAACGGAACTTCATACTCAAGGGATGTGTTGCAGTGTGGCAATATAGTCGTTAAAAATGTGCAAATAACTTGCATGTTTTTCTAAACGATTTTTCGACCAATTGCGTGAGTTAATGGTGCCAACCGTGTTCGATCTGTACCTACGTCAACATTGGTAGTTAGGTACGTACAGGTGGCCGTTTGACTGGTCCTAATGCCAAAGATCTTGTGTATGAGATGAGAAAAAAATGGTCAGTCAATGTCTTTCTCTATATTTGGGCCAAGTTATTGCGGCTTATATAAAACTTGCAGTGATTATACTATAATTAGGAACGTCGGATGGGCGGGGAACTTGATCCACAAATAGTTAGACACAACAAGAGAAAAATAAGCTGTTTATGCCAAACTTGGGTAGTGAACGGACACTATTTCAATTTCACCCCTTAAAAAGTCATTTTTTCAATTGGGAGAGGTATACATATATAATCATCCAAAGATGGATCTAAGAAGGATTCATGCCACTCGCTCATAGCTGGGCCATCCTCCGAAGTACTAGCGTCAAGTGTCTTAACTCAACGCGGCAGAAGCTTTAACCTGATTTTTTCATTTAGGTCATTTTAGCATTTTCTTTCTCTGCATTTATTGCATTTCCTCTGTTGCATTTATCTTTCTCTCTTAAAGTATCTAAGAATTGTCATTATGTGCATTGCACTACATAGCCTCAGCGACTGCATATGGAATGCATTCTGGCTTCTTAGCAACAATATTCTTGGGGTTGGAATTGGTGGTAGCTCTCCAAATAATTCTCTCGATTGTATATTTTTATCATCTAGAAACCGTGGACAATTTCAGTCTAGGGGTTGTCGTCGAGCTTATATATGTATTCAAAAGCACCCGGGTTTGAGAGTTTGTCGGAAATTTTCGATCGATCAAAACGAAGCAGTAACAGAAGTCCAGGCTTCGATAGACAGTCTGTTTCTTTTGGGAACTATATATCGACATATTATGAAAGCCAAAGCCTTTGAATGGTCAAACATTTTGACCAAAAGGAAGTTGAAATGTTAGTTGGGCCGTAGCCGGTTAGGAACAGGCATAAGTCAGGTGCCTGTTAATCAAAGGGTAAATTTTTGTTCATAAGTTGATGGCATGCATCTTTTCTCAAGACTATTCCTATTGCAGCGTTCTTGTAAGCCGCTCAGGCTTGCTCTACTATATAGGAGGTTTCCCCTCGTCTTTTCTTGTACTGCCCTGTGACGTTGTTGTTCCACTGCCAGAATGTATATTAAAAGCATTTTTGCTACCACAAATTCTGTATCACTGGAAATAGTGCGAAATGCTCGCCATCACATAAGGCATGTTTTTCTACAACCTCGCCTCGCCAGCCAACAGTTCATTTGGACAAAGGAAGCTGAAGCCAGCCGAACATTTATATCGCGAAGTTGATACACAGCATTTCCTTTGTGCATGGACACACGATCATGGCAATGACCTTCATTCCCATGAACAATTTCACAAGATTTTTTTTGCCTACGCGCCAAATTTCAAGAAGCAGGCTTTTCAAATCAGCATAAAATTGTATAGGTGCCATTGATTCGTCAAATAGTAAAAATGGTTAAGATAGAAAGCTATACGATAGAAGTGAGACTTTGTATAGCTCGATAAAGAAACAGTTATAAAATGGTGGTCACCCAAGATCACAAGAATTAAGAAAATGATTCATCAATCGTATAGTGGCGTCGTTAATAGAAGCTGCAGCCAAGCTTTAAATTTCTTTAGTGGACGAGACTCGAGACCACTTAAATAATTGGACTTGTGGATGTTCTTATTCTTAATGTCAAGATAGACGCAGTGATTGTCACAAATATGGCGTTTTGAAAGATGTTTTCATATGGAATTCTTTATGATCACTCTTAAATCAAGTTAAGTATTTGTAAGATAGGTGCAGACCTTGTCTGTGCAAACATGCGTTCGCCAAACACGGTGCAGATAATCTACACAGACATTAATTTGTATCATTTCTTCGTGGTCGTCGGGTCAGCAAAATGGCGGATACTGCTAGCCGATCCGACTTCTTTAATGCCGAATGGATGAAGGAAATTTAATGAAACTGCTACAAAAAATTAATCCATTAATAACTAAACAAAAAACTTGAATAAGGGAACCGATTTCTCCAAGCGAGAGGCTTTCAATTATGTTTACGCCGTGAATTTTCTCGCTCGTCTCTGCAAAATTCACCATAAACGACACAAACATGTCGTGTCGTTGCAGACCAAGAAATATTCAAAAAAAAAATTGAATTCACACAGACGGTCGCTGCAAACAGTCGACATGGATACACACGACACAGACGGCCTGCGCGAACATGTGCACAACAACAAAATATATTGGTCTGCAGCGACGTGTCTGTGTCGTGTATGGGCCCTATAAGTCATCCATCCCTTCTTAATGTGTAA
This sequence comes from Cheilosia soror, assembly GCA_949372485.1. Classification (NCBI taxonomy): domain Eukaryota; kingdom Metazoa; phylum Arthropoda; class Insecta; order Diptera; family Syrphidae; genus Cheilosia; species Cheilosia soror. The sequence continues at coordinate 20,439,361 of OX443563.1, forward strand.
TGATCCTGGAATATTATATTTGTATTACCCATCTGCACATCGCAATCACTTAAATTATCTATAGGCTCAATTTCCTCTGCCTGTGAAGAGTTCGGAACGGGTTGGGTATGATATATCCCTTTCCAAAATCTCTTTTCCAAAATCCCCTGTGCTGTAATTCCTTACTCCAAAAGACCCTGAGAAAAAATCTTCACGGGACAAAATCTCCCATTCTTAGATTTGGTGTTATTAATTCTGTCTCGCGACAGAAGTGAGATACCTATGGGAGGGCATGTTGCCCCCCTGCAACCCCCCTGCTTGTAGTCTCTGTAGGATTTGGAGAAGGTGCGAGGTTGGGTATATGCAAATTTTATATTATGTATTTGCTTAATTTTACTGCCAAAACTACGCGTTTAAAAACGGATAAATTCCAAATTGTGCGCACAGGGGATTTTAACGAGAGATTTAATAAGTATGTATGTAGGTGGAAGATTTTGGCATAGGGGATTTCGTCCCGAGTGCTTCTGGAAAAAGAGATAAAAAAAAAAGAGAGATTATGTCCAATAAGGGATTTTGGAAAAGGAGATAACGTAGGGATCCCCTCTTCATTGCCCAGTGATCGTGGACACCGATACGTTCGTTGATGTTTTATTTTGTTTGCTTTTCAAGTGAATTTTTCATGTAATTGTGTTTTAACACGGCTGAGCATTTGTTTTAGGCATGCTTTTTCCAGATATTTTCAGCGTTTCTGTTGTGAATTTAGCGGCCAGAAAGATTCTATGTGCCGGGCATTTCAGTGGGAGTACCGTTGCTATTTGCGAAATTGGGTAGTTTATCTCGAAGAGAGGTTTTTGGTGGTAGCTACTTAATTCATCTACTTAGTCTTCGGGTCAAGGTGCAGGCTGGTAACTTCTGACAGTCCGTTTTTTCAATATTGCTTATTGCTGTCTCTACCGAGAAACCCTTACGATATGCGTGTTGGGAATTGGATAGTGACTGCTAGGTTCCACATTTCATTTTCACTCGAAATGAAATCGGAAATGAATTTTTGTGTTCTACATTTCACTGTATTCGATTTCGATTTCAAAATTTTCGGAATTTAGACAAAGTGAAATTGTGATTTCGAAAAAATGTTGGAGTTTCCGAATTGCTCGAAATGCAGAACACTGAAATCGAATTCACTCGATTTGCAATTTCGATTTCACTCGATTTCTGGAACATTGCTGTGAGTTTGCTTTTAGTTTCTTTCGAATATAGTTGTCGATGAGTCTTTCTAGGGTTTTTAAGAGAAACGAAGAGAGGCTGATCAGCCTAAAGGCCATGTGAAGCCTTGCCGCTCTTTGGTATAAAAACTACCTTGACCCTTTTCCATGAGGCTGGAGTATAGCCCAAAGCCAGGCATGAGCGGAAAATTACTTCTAACCAAGGGTTCAATATTTCAAGTGCTTTTTGAATCTCCACTGGTGTTATATTATCAGGTCCAGGAGACTTTGTACGGAAGGCAGCTGTGAACGGCCCAACTTATATTGCGGGTGTTCACTATCTCCTCCGGTATTTCTTGGACTATAGGTGATGGGTTACAGTAGACCGGTTTTCGTCTATGGTATTACCTGGAAAGTGGGTACTCATGAGGAAATCTAAGGTCTCTTCGTTAAGATGTAGTCCATTATACTCTAAATGTCCATTATACATTAAAGTATCGATTAGTAAATTGTGACCCTGATTTGATCGGAGAGTAGCAGTCGCTGCTTTACGAGCATATTTGCTTCATGAAAAATATCGATTAGGTACCTATCTTAGTCCTTAGGTAAAGCCTTCAGTAAGCCTTGGCGTGTAAAGACTAATGGAAAGGACTTACAATTATTGTATGCCAGTAGGTATCCGATGTTGGGGATTCTTTGAAATCGAACATTAAATTTCTTACCTAAAAAACACTGCTACCAGCTTTTGCTCTACTGTCGACTGACTCTTCCTTAAATGTGTAAATAATAATGAGATTTTGTCCACTCCTACAAGCAACTTGAATTATAAATTTTGAAAAGGTTCCCACTAGTTTTTTAAAACTTATCCAATTCCCCCCGAAATGACCTATCTGAAAATTTCTTGAAGTATCTCCATCAGTATAAATAGACTTAAGAATAAAAAAAAAACATATCTACAAGTTGTTCTATGAAATCAAAATCATTTGCAGGTTGTTGATCTCTCAAATATTTTATTTTCGTATTCTTATAATGCTGCCCTCATCTCTAAACTAGTTTGTTGTTGCTATACTGTCAAAGGTTATATTCAAATTGCGAACAAGCAAAAAAAAAAAAAAAAAACACAAAAACTGAGGTTACAATATTTCATTAGTAGGAGAACTCATATACCTACCTATACGCCGGTCGGTCGGTTCTATCGGCCTATAACAAATTCACAGGTGTATGCATATGGACATGTGTGTTGGTATCAAGAAGTTTGTGTTTTTTTTGTCGAAATAATACAACAACGTATTGTAAGCAGAAGAACAACTTCGAATGATTGATGACTTTTAATAATTTTTTTTTTTTAAGAATCGTTTCTCTTATACTTGTGTCTCAAACAAAACCAAGGTTTAGGTGGTATTTTTGTACCCTTGTATCTAGAGAGATGCTGATATAGGTACGTATCCATATAAAAATGAATATTGGATAGATTTGGATATGGAACGATAATCATAGGCTGTCAGAATTACGCGCATAGGACAAGTGCGTGTTCAGGATGGAGAGTTCTCTGTGTGTATGGATACCTTTACGAGGCTAGTGGCCAATATACGTTTAAGGTTATTTTTTGGTAACTATTAAAAACCGATTAAAAGCCAGTTATGAGATGTTTGTGATTTAAAAACAATTAATAGTTGGAATGATTACAAAATTTTGTGAGAGGTTTTTTTTTTTTTTTTTGGTTTCTTTTGGGTAGAAAGTTGATAAATGAAATGCTAGATGCACCCAGGGGCATGGATTGGATATAGAAAGATAATTAACTTAATTTCTGGTTCGGGCTTCTGTTTATGAATAGTTTTTCGATATTATAAATAAATTATATGATCTTTACATGAAAATGATAATAGGGATCTATTTTGTAGAGGGTATCAATTTACTATTTATAATTTTGTGGGTTGGATTGAAGGGTAAAACCCACTATATCATGGCTAATGATCGGTAGATGTTCGTGCCTAACTTTGAGCATATAGCTTTTAAAATTATGAGTTATGAGTTTTGATTGAACGTGTGCGACAACATGGTGTTTTAAAAATTTTCAGACGATATGCATTATAATTAGAATTGCTCATGTAGCGCTTCATGCATCATGATCGAAATTGATATAGTATAGTGTCAGTGATATAGAACGAGACTCCTTTTCTCACTGCATGGCTATTACAGTGTGTCAAACACTAAATCAGTTTTTAGAGAAAGCGATTCCGTTTTAAAATTATGTTTAGGTATATAAAAAAAATTAGAATGAGCAAACTAATCTAGTATACCTACTGTCGAAGCCAGCGCTGCTGTGGCTTTCTTATTCGGGTCTGTTGGGCCATCTAGATAAAGATGAATTATTTGGCTTTGTGTTTTCTTTTAAAGATCACCAACTTGTCTACAAACTCTTCGGTAAGAATTTACCTACATAACAAATGTCATCTATTGTGATGTGTTTTTTCTGAGGCCGAGGTTTTGCTCGCCGCTCGCCGGATCTAGGATTTGCCTAAAGAAACACCAAACTTTGGTTAAGAAGTCCTCTCTTATGATTAACTAAACAATGGTTAAACTTCCCAATCTTTTTCATACTGCGACTCCCTAAAGAGGTAGAAATAGTTTTGCGACGCAGATTCACTAAAGGGTTTTCTAATAAGGACTGGTAGACGTTGAAATATCGTCGTCACATATTTATGGCAATTTTGCTTATTCACATACCCGCATTCGTCTAAAAATGCGCCTCGTCGCTAAAGATAATTTTTCGGCCAAAATTGAGGTCCTCTTCCAAACGCCTCGAAGCCAAGCCAGCGAACAAACGGCTTTGTCTATGTTCATTAACTTTGAGCTCCTGAATTAGTAGCGATCTTGTACTCTGGCGTAAGCCCAATTCCCGATGCAAAATTCCCCAAGATGGAATTTGCGAAAGGCCGATTTCGTATGCACGTCAAATTGACTGCCTCGAGTTCTCCTGTACACTCTCATGCACCACGGCCATGCTTCCGACGAATCTGGCCTTGTTTGCCAGGCAAATATACGAGTGACAGCCATGAAGCAAGTTTGGCTGAAAATGCGGGAAACACAAACGCGCTTAATCTTCGACTAGCTATTCGATTCGATTTCGCTTCGACCTTGCTCTTAGTATTCGTAAAGAGAAACGTAATGCTTTTCCTTTGTTCGGAGTCTTACAGCAGTGAAAAAATAAAACCTGCGGCCCCTTAGAATAGCGCCATAGCGAATAGCCCCAGGGCGTCGCGACGCACAGTTAGGGAACTCCTGCGCTATACATGTATGCGGCCCAACGAGACGAGATGCGTGGCTCTGTATTACAAGAAGCGGCTCACCGACAAGCGTGGCTCCGTATTACAGGATACGGCTCAGCGACAAGCGTGGTTCCGACATGCGGCCCAACGACAATCGTGGCTCCGATCTGCAGCCCAACGACAAGCAAGGTTCCGATCTGCGGCCCAACGTCAAGCGTGGCTCCGTATGCGGCCCAGCGCCAAGCGCGGCTCCGTTAATAAGCAGGACAGCCAAAGATGCTGACACTGCTGATTTAAAGCCAGCTTCTCAAAAGAAACTTAGCCACCAAAAATCCAGAAGACCGAAGTCAGTTTCTATGAGAGAGCCTTATCTGGTATACTCGACTAGATTGGTACAAACAACAAGTAGACAAGTCCACCGAATGGCAATTTCATTCGGGTACTCATACTCATGCAATTTCGTCCACTTAGTCAGTGTGACTTATAAGTGACGAATGAAAATCTCTTAAGTCGCATTAAAGTGTAACGAACGGGGACGTTTCGTTACACTATGATTGCGTTCATGACTACAGACTGAGACTTTATGTATTAAATAGGGTTTTCCAATGGGGACTGGTAGATTTCAAAAGTTCATGCAGGCCATTTTGTTTTATCTTGTGTAATTTTCCCTTTTTTTTATTCTCAAAAACTAAAGACAAATCGATATTGATTGACCATAGATATCGTTGTGTGTTTGCCAACCGGGTTCTGGGGTAGGTAGTTAAAAAGGTTTAGCAAAAAAAAATCGTATTTAGCGATGAGGTTCTATTTGTAGATAAACGGGTACGTGACAAGCAATATTGACGAATTTAGACGATGCCAATCTACACGAGCTCAACCAAGTCGCAAAGCATCAACTGAAAGTCACTGTTTAGTGTGAAGTGGATATTCTCTTAAGAAAATATTCTACGGAATTCTCCAATTCTCCCGAGAAATTGCCGCTAGCTGCTTTGGACAAATGCAAATCATTCGCGCAACATTTCAAGTGACAAGTGCAATAGATTTGTAATCACAATTGTTTTCGTTTTATTTCATTATTTTGTTCGATTCATTGGCATTACATATCGGGTTTAATTTCTTACAAATAATAATTTTCGAGTCAACATCACCCCGTTGAATCTGATTGCCAAAATTGCACACTGGGAAGCGCGCGGCATTATCGAAAACTACGTTGGCATTATCTAAGCCCATAACCATAAACGCAACAATTATACATAATTAGACCTGCAACTCTGGCCACAAAGAGGAAATTGCCCACAAGATCTCTAACAAATCGCAGGCTCATGATGGGATATCAAGTCGGGGGGCTGTGTTCTGCATCCAAAACAGTTCGGGAATGCAAGAGCTCTTTGAACTCGGTCGCAAGGCTGAACTCTTTGACTCTTGTCTGGGTCCCAGGTGACAACGGGATTGCTGGAAATGAGATATCCGATGAGATTGCTAGGTTCAGAGGATTATTTTGTCCGGACCAGAACCTATGCAGGCGTCCTCGGTCAGGACTTCCATTGACGATTGGATCTCAAACGAACACAATTGTTTATGGCAAGCCTCTACAGGAAGCGGGCAGAGTAAACGCATGTTCCCGAAAGTCAGTAAGAAGTCTGCGGCATTCCTGCTGTCTCTCAGTAGAAATGACTGCAGAAAACTTATTGTCGTTCTTTCGGGGCACTTTGCTTTTGCTAAGCATCTTAGTGTTCTAGGCTTAATTGACACCACTGTCTGCGACGCTTGTGGAGACGGCGACGATCTTCGGATAATTTCCTTTGTTATTTTATTGTCCTGCCTTTGCTCGGATCAGGTGGCAGATTTTTGGCGCTAATGTGTTGAGTGCTGTATGCTTCTCATCGCTGAAGTACATTCTCGGCTTTCTTCGAAAGTCGAAGAAATTCCAGTAAAATGGGTATTATTGGATTTGCTGCCTTGTAGTACGATGTACCAGTTGCGTCTGAGTGCTCCAGTTTTTCCTAACCCGACAAAAAAAAAGAAGAAGAAAAGGGTGGCATGGGTCCATCCATTCGCTTAGAACTGTTGGGGACCATCGGTGCTATTTCCCAGTCTCCCATGGATTTCTGGATTAAGTGAACCTGGTCCCAAAGTCATTGAAAGTTGATATTTCTGATAGCAGCAGAACTGTTAAACAGCTGAAACTTCTATTTGGCTTTCTTTAAAAACATGAACTCTCTTACTAATGTCTTTTGCAGTGCCCTATTTAGCCTTGATACCGTAGGAGTTCTTGAGATTTCCCTCCCTGAAAAGTTACTTTTCTTATCTACTTATTACTAGCTTTAGGACTTACCAATTTCACTTTTCATCCCACCTTTTCTCAAATAACCATAGAAACACTAGACGCTACCAGAGCCTAAATGACGATCTAATCGGTCCGATGCGACGGTTGATATAATCTACAATCGTACAGTTTGATAGCAACTTGTGTTTACACTCCTTAATATATTTATGTAAACATTTACCATCGGCATTTGCATTTTTCTCGCCCATTTCACACCAAACTTTAACGCCACATGCATTTTCATCAACAATTAATAACGAATTCTTCTGGCCGTAAGAAAATCGCAAGTGCAACTGACTGCAAATGCAAATGAGCTGCACAGCGCAAGGAGCAAGTTTCGTTATACGTTACCCGCTCAAATTGGACTCATTTACACCAACAGCTGCCAAAAAGACAATTCATTAGATATCAATTCAAGATTAAGCGTTCCAACCATGGTCTAGAGCCGAAAAACAGGTAAGAAACTATAAGAGCTCTGTACCAAGTGTACCTACTCACAAGGTGTGCCCCATCAGCGCACACATAAACACACATATTTTTACATATACCTAACATATAGCTATTACTGGTATACATATTGTCAATTTAATCTAATCAGAAGTTGTACGCAATTGAAAAGCGAACAAATACAAATCAGGTCTTTAATGGCTCAAAAGCGAGACGACCGCGACTCAGCCGCCAACTAATCGAAAGATGATGATGGCGTTGATGGTGCCGGTTTCAAGTACGCACCATGGGTCGCGCGAAGCAATTGAACAACGCAAGATACCAATGCGGTCTTCAACACTATGTGGCGTAGGTGGCACTTGACGCGTTCTGCTTAAAAGCTGAAATACACACGCACACACATTAAATGTAATGTTCGAAATCAAATATTCATTTGGGACTTTGAAGAACACGCGATCAACTTAGCCATAATAATTGTCCACAAACAATTGAAATAGATACAGACAATTCAGCCCGAAAATGAATTTTCGTTCAGCCTTTGCCTTTGCGTCGCGTCAGCTCCTCAAGTGTACGTTTTGCACAAATATGGACCGTGTTGGTGCGCGATGTCTACAGGCGCACTTATCTGGAGTATCCATTGATATAGTGTGAAGAAAGTGAGAAGACATGAATAAACCCTATATCACTGGACAGAGATCAATCATCGCACTACAACAATATGTGTACCACCGTCAGTATGGAAATTGATAGTTCATTCACTTCGGCCATCGAGAATGACAATAGTTTAGCATTAGGACAACAAAAGGAAAGTCTGCAACAACTTGACAATTATTGATTGTATCATCTGATCGCTGATGATGTGGAATTGGTCGCTCTGCGTGTTATAAAAAAAAATCCCCCATCGAGATGTCATGTCATGTCAGATACAAAATAGAATGCTGTATCTTTTAATCTTAATCCGTGGTAATACATTTAAAAAATCGAGTGACATTCTCCAAAGCTATTCCGACTTTTGGCGGTATCAAATATCGGACACTATCATCTCAGGATCATCTGAGTGTGTGCTTTGAAGAATTTTTCAAATCATTGTTAAGTCATTTGTGTGTATGTGTTCTATTGTTGCTGGGCAATGTGAAAGCTTACCGGTTGAATGTGGTCTATGAAAACCACAAAATGAAAGGTGTACCCCTGGGTGGAGAGCATCAAACAAAAGCAATTGGCATGATACGTGCTGTACCAATTGAAAGAGGTTTCAATTTCACAATAGGCTCCTCAATAAAAGTGTTAAATGCTTTCTTTTGAAGGCATACACTCTGCCAAAGTAGAATGTCATTGAAAATTCGCATTATACGGCCACTCTAGGCGCATACACTCACTTTTTTGGCGAATCCACAAAATAAATTTATTAACACTTGAGATGTGTTTAAGGAATGATGCCCAGGTGGTCTTGAATGCTACTTAACTCTGTCTAGACTTGAACGATCCAAGTCCCGGAGGCGTTTCACTTTCTCAAAAGCGCACAGCTAAGGAAGATTAAGAGTATCTAAGTGTTTTGAGTCCAGTGCCAGCCCTTGGCAAGTTTCAACAGAAAATGTAAAAATGGGTTGAATTACCCTAGGCTAACAAACCGGTGCGTGGCTACATTCTTGTGTGCAAGCCTCTTGACCTATAAGTAAATAATAATAAACACCTTTGATAAATGATGCGCTGCACGTATTGGTTCACAATGAGTCTTAATGGCTTCTGGGTGAAAATTGCGTATACCCCTATAACATACTGGTTGATGCTCAATACCATTCCAAGTCGGTTGAGGTCCCTTTCTTGGACATCAAATTGCTGGGTGAGATTGTTTCTCACCTTAATGGGGTGTTCTCCCTTGTCATTCTACATAACCTTACGAATTGGCTGGGATGTCAAAACTAGACATGGCTAGCTCGTCTCTGTAAATGCTGTATACTTGCGGTCTTAAAATCGACAAACAGATGGCGATGGTGGAACATCGATCTGGGTTTTCTCCAGGACCTGCCGCAGTGGAAATTCCATGACTAGCTTCTAGATAATTCTATGTAAAATTTTGGTATAAAAGTTTCATTTGAGTCCCAAGAATGTAAAACATCGTAAACCGCACTGGTAGGGCTAGCGACCAATCAATTTGTTGACAAATGGCTTCAAGCATTCCTACAGTAAGGCAGCCAGGGTCTTCTTCAATGTTAAAGAGACTGATGACTCTATAGTGGGCATAATTTAGTGCCGCTTTGTAGGCCAGTTGTTTTATTGCATGTTCTTGTCGTGATTATGCATTAAATCAAGCAACGCGTGGAGATAAAAGCTGGTGAATCAGAGGCGGTTTGATGATGGCTTCTTGGCATTGATACCATTGACCTTCGGCATTGTTCCTCGAATGGCGGATAAGCGATCCGAAATTAAGATTGCGGTAGGTTTTGCCGATTGCAAACGTCCGCATTACACATCTAGAATACAAGAGGAGTGCCTTACGTCGCGTCGATTGCAACATGATCAATTTGACTGACATGTTCTTTATGAACATTGCGATGATAGAACCCTGTATTAAATTTAGTAGCGCTACGCCCCGCTGTCGTCAAGTCATTAGTTCAATCAAGAGAATTCCTTAGCCATACGTTCTTCTTCTGAGAGGCTCATAGATAAATAGATAGATAAGATAGATAATAGCTCACTTTTATTTTTTCGGGTAGAATAGGGCATGAACCGATAAAGTAGACGATGTCTTCCTTTTCCGTTGTGTTGCATAGCGAGCACTAAAACGGTATGTCAGCTCGATGCGGTATTATATTTTAAATTCAAAAGTTCTCCTCTTAATCGAAGCGCCATCGATATATCCGATACACTTAAGTTAGAGTCTATTAACTTTGGGTTGCTCGAGATTTAGGCTTTTATAAACCAAGCGGGTTTATATAAAATCTTTTGTAAAGGCATGTTCGACATCATTTATAAATTGCTGTATGCCTCCCAGTGTTACCGATGGGCGACATAAGTCGCCAATCTTTCTCAATAACGCCCAAAAATTTTGAAAAAAGAACTATAGTATGTACATAGATATTTGCGTGTGTTTTCAGCTTCAATAGGCGTGTTTTTTTTTTTGCAATCTTATATAGGCTTAGCAAGTTTTCCATACGAATCGTTAGCCCGGATAATCATCGGGGCTTATGCTTTAGCCCAGATAAAAACTGTGCTACCAATCTACGATTGCTATAAATGTTATCGAAAGAGCTATCGAAAGTGCTATCGATTGTGTCATAAATGACGTTAGTTTGACAACCAAAATTATTAGGGGAGACTGGGGCACCTTTAATCCTGAGGCACATTTGAACATTCGTAATAAGACAACATTTAAAAAATATTTAAAATTACATATTAAACAAAATTTAAACTTTTTAGGTAGGTAATACTTGGAAGCGTGGAATTGCATATTTTAATTTTTCTATTTGTAAAGAATCATTCACATGGAAGTGAACGAACGAATTTATAAAATGCGAACAATCAACTTTTTATGGATTTATAAACAGAAAATTGCACATTTTATTGTTCCAAGAGGAGGATAATTAATTATCCCACCAACAAATATTAATAAAACAAATTTATAAACATTTTAGATAACGAAATTTCGAATTATCCAAACTTTTTGTCGCGAACGAAAACACCTTTGCCCCTAATTGTCCAAGCTTATGCGCAATCCACATCATTTAATTCGCATTCCCCAAACAAGCGAATAAAACATGTAAACCGACTGTCAAAACTTGCGAATATTCGTTCGCAGGTAAATAGTTTGTCACTCTCTTGTGAATGGTCCTTAAGAGTGTAAACATTTTGTGGCGAGTTTTTCTTTTTATGTATTTAAAATACATACATCTTTAAGGCACAACTTCATTGAAACCACATTTTTTTTTTGTCGCTTAACCTATTGGGGCAGGTTTGAACAAAACGCTACGGTACACGTTTGAACAAGTGGTCTTTAAGTGGCATTGAAATAAAGGCTAAGCTACCACCACCCATCAACACTCCGGGAACATCGAGAACACCCAAATTCCTGAACGGCTAACTCATTTTTGTTTTTATAGAGTTTTTTTTAGACATTTGTAAAATACTTTGTAATTTGTGAATTTCAGTTGGCTTCTGTTAAGTCGTTTTTGTTTTTTTTTTTATTGAAAAAATTAAGTTATTTTTTTTTTATTGACAAATTACAAAGCTTGTAGTAGCTTATTAGCTGCCAAAAGCTATTTCAAATACTGCCGTTCAAAAGTGTCCGAGGCTAGTTGAAAACTGCTGAGCCCACCAGATCAAGGTTCCCCAGTCTCCCCTAAAAAAAAGGAAAACAAACATCAGAAATCAAAATATGGACAAGAAAAATTGCAACTCAAAATTTGGACTTAGGAAGAAACACTGGGACCAGACTAGGACTGCTGAAATGCTATAGTGCACGTAAGCAGTTGTGCACTGCCACTGATTCGCCGCTGGAACTTGAATCATCCTGAATCATTCGTTAAAAGTGCAGGCACACCCAATACGTCTCGCAATTCACTCTTACGGCTGGAACTTGCTGTTGCTGCAGAGCTTGCCAACAATAAATAAACCATCTGAAACTAAATGTATTTCTCCTCATTTGTAAACTATTTTAATATGCCTACAGCTAACTTGTTCTCGTCATTTTTAATTTTAAAAACTAATTGACTCTGCAAATTTTTTTTTTGTGAAAAAAAAAACAGCTTAAAAGTCAAATGTCAACTAGCATAGTGATGCCAAGTCACAGTAAAGCGTTTTTGTTTGTGTGTTTATCTAAGCCTATATAGGATTGCAAAAAAAAACACGCCTAATAATTCTTGTTGAATAGTTGTTGTAAATAAATAAATAAATAGTTGGCGCAACAGGCAAGAAGACGTTTGTGAGAGTTTTTCTCTTTGGGACGAGTGGAAGGGACCTACAATATTATGCCGAGTCAGAACGGCTGAATTGAGAAGATTTTTCAGGAAGCTAACTCTCGGATTTTTGTCAGACATTCGCGATGTTTGGTGGTTAAATGAAACTCGTTCGTATAATTCCAATGAATTCAATGTTTTTTATTTACATATAAAAATGTAGCAAATTTTTCGAAATTTCATAGCTAAGGCTGCAGTGTTTTAAATTACTCGTATGGTTCGTGCTATTCCCCGATTTCCATTCCCACCCAATTCCAATTTGTATGGACAATGCGCATCAATGTTAAAAATCTTACAACTTTTGAAATGTATTTTTTTTTTGTATCGTAGTTGCCACGCCCCTTTATCCAATTTTCACTAAATCTCACAGAAATGCGTTTGAGCCAATAACAAAGATTTTCTCAATATTTGAGCTCAATCTTTTCAGTGATTTTTGAGATACACGACTTCGAAAGAATTTCTTAAAATTTGATATATTCTGTGGCTTTCGAGATACATATACCTAAGATTTTTAAGAATTTTTTATATGGCAGGTGCCACGACCCTTTGTCCAACTTTGACCAAACTTCACAAAAGCTCCTTTGGGTCAATAAAAAAGATTCTCCCATCCGGCAAAGATGTGTTTCCAATAGGGGCAAGCACAAGTTATATTTTGCTGCCAAGTTTTCCCAGTTGGCATACAAGTGTCCTTACAGCTTTTAATGCCAATATTCTTATCAGCCTATCTTTATCTTTCAAAAATTTTAACTTAACTTTGAAGTATTTTTTATTGAATTTTAAAAACTTTGTAAATCTTAGTTAACACTCTTGGTTTATAATGAATAAAATTTAAAAAAAAAATCCTCACCAGTCAAAACTTTCATCATATTCTCCATATTTAGCTTTAGCGTAACTAAAGAACTCTTTGTGAATATTCATTCTCAATATATAACATGTAGTTCGGTGTGTTCGACGGAAGGCGGAACACATTTTTCAGAAAAAATATCAACAATTTTTCTACGCCTTGAAGAGATCTACTTCCCGAAACTTGAGACCCGTAGCAAGTCGCGGATCGCATCACGGCTTCAAATATCTTCAATTTCGTATCAGAAGGCGTTTCCTTATTCTATTAATTGTTTTTTTTTTTGTTTTGTTTTTTAAAGTGTTTTCTAAGGGAATGTTTGTGCGACAGAGTAACTCCTAGATATTTGTAGGTTTTCACCACTTCCAGGCTTTAACCAAGGTAACTCCAACGCACATTTCTGGCCAGGCGTCCATTTCCCCATCTGAACACAAGTACTTTAGATTTATCGGTGTTAATTTGAAGACTGTTTGTTTCACAATATATTTGCATTTTATTTATCATAAGCTGTAGCGACGATATGGAGATTCAGCTAAAAGGACAATGTCTTCTGCGTAGAGTAGCGCTTTAACTTCCAATCCATCAACGGTTATACCAGCAGTAAGGTCAGTTGTAAAGTCATCCAGGCGAAGCGCAAACAATAGGGGACTTAAAAGACATCCCTGTTTGACTCCGATCTCTACATTAAACCATTCTGATAGACCTTTCCCATACCATATTGCTGACTTATTATTAGTGTACAAACTTCGTAATATATTTAAGTATTTTGTAGATATTGCGATTTGCGATAGCTTATAGAAAAGGCTATTACGGTTCACTGTAGGTATCAAAAGAAGCTCAAAAATCCATAAAGAATGAATAATATTTTCTTCCACGGTCCAGGTATTTTTGGGCTAGAGAGGTCAACGTCAAAATGTGATCCACAGTGGAGTATCCTTTTCTAAACCCCGCCTGAAATTGACAAGGCATTTTTTTGCACCTTTTTTTTTAAAAGGCCAGTGAGCATTTTTGCAATACAATTTATAAATGATATCCCTCTGTAGTTTGATGCCATGTTAACGTCTACTTTTTTAAATATCGGAAATATTATAGATGTTTGGAAGTCTTCTGGTACATCTCCTCTATCGTATATCCAGTTGAAGGCAAGTAAAAATTTGTCAGGATAGGTGTCTGATGCATTTAAAAAAAAAAAAAAAACTCATATGGGAGTTGATCTTCACTCGGAGCTTTCGTGTCCTTTGCTTTTCTTAAAACTTCAAGAAGCTAAATTCTCTCAAACGGCTCATAGTATGAGTTCATTCTAAGGCACCAGACGTCATTGTAAGCAAATCGCGATAATGCACTAAGTGTGCATAGAATTCTAGCAGTTTTAGTGAATCTCCCAATCGTACTTTACCGATCTTTATCATCGTTGGTAATAGGTGGGAATAATGACAACATACTTCAAAATAGTTTTTTAATTGTTTAGAGTACTTCTTAGCTAAGATGGTATCTCAATTTTGTTGGTGCACTTGGAGGCATTATTTGCTGTTTTTATTTAGGTACCTGATTTTTCAAAGGAAGATGAAAACGCACACCAAAAGTGTCATACTGATGTACATATTACTATTACTATATTAGAAATACATATTACTATTACTATATTAGAAATGTGGTTCATCTTGAAAAACAATTATTCAAACCGTTTGAAACTGGTCATATCGACCTATCACATATTTGAGCTTTATTTTGCTTGGTTTTTCAATCTTCAACAATAACTCTGAATCTTCATCCTTCTATATTACTTCTGTTCGTAGGGCAACATCTGGAGGAAGGGCCAACTAGCATGACCAATCCCCCAAATATAGAAAAGGCCGCGGACGACATATGTAGTCAGGAAAACCGCTAAGAGGTCTCAACCTCAATGGTGGAACAAAGATTTAAGCTCTAAAAGAAAACAGGTCAGACACTTTTACAAGAGACCTAAAGTGGTAGGGGATGATGTTACATGGAATGAATATGTAGAAAGCAAGCTATGCTGCAAAATGCCCCGGCTGTGGTTACAGGTAGAATCAGGGAAATTTGTATACGTTGTCTTGAATTTGGCCACATACCCACGGCGTGGAGAGAGGTACGAGTGGTTTTCATACCCAAAGCCGGTAAACCGAGCCACACCTCTGCGAAGGACTAAAGACTCATCAGTCTCTCGTCATTTCTCCTCAAGGCACTTGAAAGACTTCTTGACATTCACATAAGAAGCAAGTGTTGCAATGGAAATCTATGCAAAGCTCAGCACGCATATCTAAAAGGTAAATCGGTAGAAACAGCTATACATGAAGTGGTAGGTAAAATTGGACATAGCCTACACCACAAGGAATTTGCCTTAGCTGCCTTCTTATAGACATTGAGGGGGGTACAAAGAGCAGCCTGCACTGCCATCACTAGTGCTATACGCACCAAACCCACAGCTGCACTTGAGGCGTTTATGTATCTTCTACCACTGGACCTACAAATAAAATTTCAAGCAGGAAATAGTGCGCTTTCGCTAAGGAAGCACGCTAAAAGATTAGGTTTAACAGATACGGACACATGCAGGTACTGCGAAGACTTACATGTCGCAGAGGATATAACTCATCTCCTCTATGAATGTCAAGCTATTGCTCGGTACAGGAGGAAATACCTTGGAAGGTACTTCTTCGACAATTTGGAGGACGTTGGCCTCGCAAACAAAATTGAAACAATTTTCAGGTTTTGTAGGAAAATTATTTGTTTGGGCGAAGTGGTTTAGCTTTTTTGACTGTTAAGGTTTCCCAGGGATGGCGATGGGACCAATATGGTGCCTAGTCCAATGTGATGAACTCACACCCTATACTCAACCTAACCTAACCTATATTACTTCTGTTGTACCATTGATGGCCATTTTGTTTACTACAGAAATGCATTCAAATAAAACGATCAAAAGTCACTTTAAACGTCGTCTAAAACAAAAGAGTTGATGTGCAAACTGGTAATTTTTTTTTTTTTGATATCTACATTCAATAGGTCATGCAATTATTTAAATTTGGGCGGGTGGGAGCATATACACAGCTATCAGTGTCCTAGATTAATTAGGCCAAATTCCTATGTTGATGTTGCTGTTGCAGCACACCACCATGCACAAGATGCAACATAACCATCAACGAAACCCACCGAAAGCTGGCGGTAAATATAATATGGAGATTCCAGTTTGTCTGGCAATTTATATGCTCAGACATGTTCTATGACAACCTACGCGCTCCCGCTTTTAATATTCATTGACGATGATACGAGTAATGGCAATCTTGTAAGTAATTAACCAACTATTATTAACATAATCGCACAACAAGTTACCCAAAGAGATAACGCAGTTGTAACAGGAATAGTGGGTACGATGCGATGGGTAGAACGTTTAACGCGAAACCTTTTCGCGCCAACAAAATAATGTGGCTGCTCTTTGCAAAATAAGCAAGAAGAGCATACTGTATGTTGTATCTGTATGTATGTTGTGAAATACACTCTAACGGAACCTTAATTCCTTTGCTGTGATAAAAATCAGTTGGTCGCCCTGGCATGCGCGCACACTGTCTGACCCAGAAATGAAAGAGGGCAGGGCGCACTGTGGGGAGGCTGACGGCTGACCGGCTGTGCAACGACAACGAGTCTCGTGGTTGTACGAGAAGGAACATTGTACTACGTACGTACGTACATAAGGTTTAGTCTATAGTTCTTATACAGGTTTTTGGCTGATTTTGAGCTTACTTGCACCCATTTTATTTCGATGGGTTTACAGACCAAGACCATCGAGATGCTGAGTTTTATTTCTCTTAATTTCTTTTGTTGTTATCTTTTTCTTATTACTGTTATCACTGTAAACATAGCGCTATGTTTATAATTTTTGAAGAGTTTCGTCTTTTTTAAGTCCTTAATACAATAATTGCTGGCCAAGGAGTTGTGAAACAGTTTCTACAGTGAGGAGCAACATACGCAAGTTGCTCCTTTATCTGAGTTTTAACACAGTTTGCAGTGAGCAACAGTTGGACCCACTTTCAGATAGTTTTTGGTGGGTCTATATTAATATGTACATATTATTAAAATGCTAAAGTTACTCGACTAAACCTCTGAACCAATCGCAACATAATGTTACGTTATTTCTCGATACCTATACTTATTTGAGCTTAAGTTGTAAAATATGGAACATTAATATGTATTGGCAATGATAAACGTAGACATATTTAAGCAATACACTGACGATAAAAATATATTGAGCTTTTGGGGTCCCTTCGTACTAAACGGATCGGAATCAATCGCAATCAATCCGAATCAAGGCGAATCTAACTTTGTCTGCATGCGTCTTCGCCCCAACCTAATTTTCTTTAGGTTTCCTGACTAAAAGTTTCACATCCAAACGGTCCATTTGTTGATTCACGACTGTCGGACAGTAGAAAATTCTGACACGCCGAATCACCTGATCACTTAAATCTAGGCCGATTGAAGCGAATTTGGTTGATGTGAAGGCGAGAACTGAGTTTGTGCGATTTCGGAAGAGTTGATTCGGATTGATTGGGGCTGATTCGGATTCAGGTAGGCACACTAGTTTAGGTTAGGTTGAAGTGGCTGCTAGCATACGACAGCACACTTAAGGACCATTCACATGGGAGCGAACGAACGAATTGATGAAATGCGAATAAACCACTTTTTATACATTTATAAACAGAAAATTCCACATTTTATTATTCCAAGATATCCTCCTCTTGGAATAAGGTTAAGTTCGAAAGAATTTTTTTATTCGCTACTTTGTGGAACGCGATTTAAATTATGTGGATTGTGAATAGACTGACAATTCGCGCCAGGGGGTTTTCGTTCGCGGCAAAAATTTTGGATTTCGAAATTTCGTTATTTAAACTGTTAATAAACTTGTTTTCTTAATAAATTTTGATGGAATAATTAATTATCCTCATCTTGGAGTAGTAAAATGTGCAATTTTCTGTTTATAAATGCATAAAAAATGGTTTGTTCGCATTTTATCAATTCGTTAGTTCGCTCCCATGTGAATGGTCCTTTAGACCAATTTAGGTTCATTGTGATGCCATCTGGACCTTGTCCAGTGATGATACCTATCATAGCGCTAATATGACGTCTTTCTAGAGATATCAAACCACAAAACAGTAAGAATAGACCGCCGACCTCCCGTACACCTACCTACCCGATTCCCCCCGGAAAAATGACCCTGTCTGTGAATACGTGTAAATGTCAAAACTAATGCCGGCAATGATTTTCCATGCTATACCATGGGCCTAGGATTTTTTTTTCAAGTATGCGTGCGTTAATGGCGCTCCTTTGATTTTGTACAGCACCAATACATGAAAAATCCTGGGCCCGCCGGCAGCTTGTAGGCAAAGTCCGTTATGTGGGAGGAGTCGACGGTCTATTCTTGCTGGTTTGTGTATCAAACACTTAGAGCGTTTCAGATCCGTTTGTACCGTTTCTCCAATTTGTTTTCTCAAAGGCATCAAGTTTTAATCTATGTTTCGTTGTAGCAATTGTTATTCCTTAGTTAGCTTTGTCAGGTAGCAAAGGTAAAGTTGTTCCACGTCTGGCGAGATCATCGGCCCTACAATTCCCCGGAATATCTCTATGCGCCGGCACCCAGAAAAGGTAAATATTGAACTGCTCTGCCATCTCTAGAAGAGACGATCGGCATTCTTGGGCTGCTTTCGAATTATCAGAGAAAACACCACCACCCACCCCTTTCGTCAGTTTTTGATCCATCGGTATAAAAGTGAACCGATTTGTCATCAAGATAAGCCTCCCTCTCCCACAGAGACCTGGGGGGATGGTTTGTCAAAGTTTAACTTGGGAGTGGTGTAGTCAGTGTTTCCAGAAACGGTTTCGAAGTTGTTCAGTATACAAGCGTGTCCGAAAACTTTACTAGACCACTGCGATACTGCTTTTAAACGAACGGTCACAATGGTCACAATCTCTCCTCTACCCGTATGAAGATTATCCTTGATGATTTAGAGTCGGAGAATCAAGAGCTATTGAGGGTGCACTTGAGCAATTTACACCCGCGGCCCACATAATCGATAAGCGGGCCATTGAAAATGAATGAATGAATTGCTTTGCTATCCTTATTTCGTTTTGATCAAGTGGAACGTGGACGGGAGTTCTGTCTATCGTGTCGTTTATGTATATTCAATGGTACGTTCTGGGTCTGCCTAAAAACGGGATTCTGAAATATGTAGCTTTCTTAACATTCTCATCCCCAATTGTTATTATACTACAAAGTTCATAAATCTTTATACATTTGCTGGCCCGGCACGGATTTTTGTTTTTTTTTTTATTGGACATTTGCTGGGAAGAAAAATAATTGAAAGACATTGCAGAGCATTCGATCGAATCTTCTGCAATAGTGAGGGACTTTAACAGGATTTAATACATTATTCCTTTACTACGTATCATTTCTCAATTTTTTTCAATCGCACACTTCTCGTACTGCTCTTTGTTCCTGAGAAAGCCGATGTTGCCCCCACCCCAACTATTTTGCTCGTAGAGCTCGCTAGCAGCTCTACCCCTCTTCACCGACTTAAACTCCTCTTGTTTTGCTTCACAAGATGTTGCTGTGCTAAGACTTATCGCAATGCATCCAATTAAACGGTCTGCCAAGATTATATTCGACGTCAAACTTTCTGACAGTATTTCTTTGTTGAGATGTGGTGGATAGGTAAATTGTATCGGATAAGTATGGAATATCTATTTGATTTGCTTCCTAATTTAAAGTTCGACTTTCGAAAACTATGTTGTACTCGTAAGTATCTACTTATCTACATAAGACCACAGATTCTACCTCTTCAAAAAAAAAATCTTAAAGTTTTTTCCAATGCGCCAGTTCTCGCGGATTTAAGCAAACAAATTACATTTTCATTCAAACACTGTACAAACCATAGTATATCTTCCTTAGGCTTATATCACAATTCGTTTTGAATATAATAAATTATTCGTTCCGTGAAAGTATTATATAGATTTTTAAATTCGTTCTCCCTACATATAGCTTGAATTATAATCTCATAATTAAGCTATTTTCATTAATTTCGACTATGATTTAATCCTCTAAATTGGAAAGAATACCAGCAAGAAAATAAAAACAAACAACTAATGATTCATTAATTAGGACGAGACGACACTTTCTTTTTTTTATTCTGGACTAGTTTTTGTGGTCGTAGAATGAATTTCTTTTCATTTCCCCAGTTCACATAATAAATTCGATTTCCCAAAAACAAAATGTAATCATTGCAAATTAAATTAATTATATATTAAAATTTGTAATCGCACCTAAAGGTACAATAGCAAACGAAGACGATGGTGTTGCTAACTACATTGCGACATGGCTTAATCTAGCAATTAATCTTGGAATACCGAGTGTTAATTCATACTTCTATCCACTTTGCTATTTGAGTCAATTTATGGAACTGCTATAGTCTCGCAGATTGTTTGGTAAATTTATTTTGGGATGGAGATGGGACCACACTTCTTTAGAACCGTGAAGATCTTTGATTACGGTGGTTGATAGGGAAACTAGTTTTCATTACATATTTCAGAATACATTTACTGACTAGTTTCGTGTAATAGTTTTCATGTTTGCTTTTTTTTCTTTAATGTAATTAACAGCACATTAACAAAACTGCGATATTAACGACTTTATAACATAATTTCAATTACGCAGATTGCAGATACAGTGAACGTCACAAGTGAGTGAACACCAACACCACTGCTGTTTCCATTTGTCTTTGGAACTTGGAAACAGTTTTTTTTTAATATGTATAAAATATTCTATTCTGTCGAAATGAAATCCGCTTTGTTATATGTGTGATATTTTATCAAACCTTTTACAGAATTGTTATTTTTTTAGACCTTTCTCAAGGTCCTAAATAAAATATAAAACATGGTGTTGACTTATTTGTAACCCTCACTATATATACTCGCGTATATATAGGATAGGTAGGGCCATTCAACTCACACGTCTGTTCTGTTTCATTAATGTTAGCACAATGCGAAGAATTATTTACTGACAAATTGTGGAAGGTAAGGTCTAAATCACCACCACGATAGTCTGTACAAAGGATCAATGATCTGTCCTACCTTCAGATGCTTTATTCTCAGTAGATTCATTCAGCTATATCATAATTTGTAATCGCAGTTTGAGTATGATCTTTTGACTTTATCAAAGTCGAGTCCAATTTCCTTGCAGCCATTTGGTGGTAGGGTAATATCAACTAGCTTTTGACTAGTGTGCGACGCGTCACTATTATACACAGTGATATCTACGTGCTAACGAAACTATCATAAAACCGACGGCGAAAAGGACCATCAGGTGATTTGGAAAATGGTGAATGATTTACAGATTTCTTTCTTGTCATATGAGGCACCATGCTGGAGAGCACAAGGCCTGCCATAAAGTCTGACTGACAGACTGACTGATATTTAAGTTTTAACTAAATTGATCATTTTGCAATCAATCGACCTTTTCGAAGTTGTCTTTTACGTCCGAAACGGAAGAAGGCCTGATGTACATAAGAATGGCATGACATAACCAACTTATGGCACCCCACTTCTTACTGTTCAATTGCGTACCTACTGAATCCGTTCGAAGACCCCGCAATATTGAAAGAATGACCAGTGACAATTAAGGGAACAACTTACGCGGGGTATACAAGCAGTCAGCATCTCATATCCACCAACCATACAAGAGCATTGGGAAGCTTTGAAAATGTGGTTGACATAAATACACGGCGAATTTAGAGCCGTAGCCTTGGACATATCAAAGGCATTTGACCGAATCTGGCATAGAGCCTTATTAGGCAAGTTAGCGTCTTATGGATTACCACAACAACTCTGCGGATGGATGCAAAATGTTCTTCCAAGTTGTTGTAGATGGTGTATCATCTAATTCGTTTGCTATAAATGCAGGAGTGCCCCAAGGATCTATTAATTCTCCAACTGTATTTCTTCTCCACATCAACAATTTGCTTGGATCGACAATCTTATTTCCTACACCTCAAACAGTGGACCTGTGAATGTGGCTACATCACACAGTCAGAGATGCGAACAAATTAGTTATCTAAATGATGATCTGGACAAAATCTTGAAGTGGGGAAAAGACAACTTGGTTGTATTTAATGCAAACAAGACACACCTCATAACATTTTCCAGGAAAAATGCATCAACAGTTCCTCAGATCCAAATGAATGACCATCCAATCCATCCCAAGGACTTAATGTACCTTAGGAGTCACAGTCAATTCAGGAATCGCTAAGTTGAGCTACCTATTTAGAGCAAAGAGGTACTTTAGTCCCAAGCAACTTCTCCTTCTCTACAAAGCACATGTTAGACCAGGCCTGGAATATTGTTCCCATATGGAGCTCGGCCCCAAAACATTCACTTAACCTATTTGACAGCATACAGAGACGAGCAGTTGGACTTATTGGAGGCCCTACACTCACATCGAATCTACAACCGTTGGTGCACAGAAGACAAGTAGCTGAACTATGCTTGTTCTATCTAGGTACTTCCATGGTAGATGTTCCGAGGAACTCAAAGACATTATCCCTCGAAATGCAACTTTAGGGCGCCCCACAAGACAGGCAGCTAATGCTCATGATCGTGACCATACAGTACACTTGACAACCACGAGAACATTAATTTTCCAAAACTACTTGTGTTACAGAACAAGCAAACTTTGGAACTCGCTTAATGGGGATATATTTCCAGAAGACTACAATTTGAAGTAGTTTGCAGAACTAACATCTCGGGGCGGACGGTGGCCATGGTGTAGTGGTTAGAGTCATTGCTTGTGACCCGAGCGGCGTTGGTTCGAGCCCCGGCGGGGGACAGCAATACTCTGCCACCGACCATAAAGATAAATGAATAATATCAGAGTTTCTCCACCACTACACCAAAAAAGGGGTTTCTGCTTGGTAGTACAATGGACCGAGATTCGTGTGAGTGCTTCAGGATTTGGAATCCCCCTTTTTTTTTTTTTAAATATAAAAATTAATAAAACATCTCGGGGCGCTGATGAAGCGTTTCGCCTTTAAAAAAAAGTGGCTTACGGCAGAGCAGATACCTGGATCACGGATAACTAACGAATCGACGAACGGAAAAGTCTTAAAGTTCGCATTGCTGCAATGCAACTATAACTACCCCTGCAGAGCAGTAGGGAGAAGCGATCTAGAATGTCAATATCGAATGCTTCGAAACATTTCATGAAGCTCTTATTGTCATAGTGGTAGTGGCAACGTACCAATTTGATGTATTGGTAATTGTGCTGATCTTAATCTTGGTCGGCCTAAAAAATTTAATTATGTAAATTAAATCGGCGGTGATAACACCGAGTTGTCCTGCCCTACCGCTACTCCTGCCCTACCGCTACTCCTCCCATTCCCGTCTCTTGCCGGTGGTATCACATTCTTCGCGCACCTACCTGCTGCTTTCATTGGACGGACTGTCGAGTCCCGCAGTTCCGCATCCCTCTGATGGCCGATGCCACTCTTCACTTTTCCATTGAACTCCATGCGGGCCCATATATTCGTCATATGGCTCGATTTCTGCTGCCCGAGTTTATGAAATAAAAGTATCTCTTTCCAAAGAGATGCATACCTACATTTAAAAAAAAATGTTTTTGTTTTGTTTGCTCCTGTAGACGCCCTACTCCTTGCTTCTCCCAACCATTGTTTTGTGGAGTTTTTTTTTTTTAATTTATATGGGATAATCATTTTTGTATGCTAAGTCTGAATTGAGAAGCTTTTTTAGGGCAGTTATACTCTCGGAGGTTTGTCAGACGTTCGCGAGTAGTGGCACAGTGGAAAAAGCCTTAAGATGTAAGTTTGTGTATTTTCGGAGATCGAACCCTGAACCCCTCGTAGTCCAGCATACACTAACCGTACTGACCTACAACTGCACCTACACCTTCTTCGAGAGATAGTGTTTCGTTTACATGTCCTAGCAATCTACCTATGGCTAAAAAGATGTATAGACACCAGTGAATCGAAAACATCATGATAATCACAACGTTAAGGATAATCTCCTATCTATCCAGTTGGATGAAGAGACGTCTTGGTTGAGAGTTGAGACCGACATTTACCTCAAACGGAAATATACGCATATCTGCAGTCTATGCCTTAACATTAACCCCATTCAAGTATAATATTATTCCCAGCACATTTATGTACTGTCAATGCTCTACTTTTGCAATTGCGCCCCTCCCATTTTGGCTGCTGCGCACATGAATCAATTATGAAATCCATTCGGCGGTGCACCTCATTATCGGGATGTAGATTTCAAATGGCAAGACATTAATTTGACATAACATTCTCAGTGCATTCAATGTCATATTTTCGACTTGTGTACATTTTCATTCACCAAGTTGGTTTTTATTGTGATCCTAATATGGTCGCCTCCATCGCCATGCCATGCCTATACCCATTTCCAATCAGAGTATGGTAGATACATATACGCAACGCATCTATATAGAGAGGCACAGCGGAAATTGATCAGAAAATAATTCCTCTGCGGCATGACACGCACCAGCCTCGCAGCATGGTGTCCTTTTTAATCCCACTTCATGGCCGTTGACAACAACTACCGCGGTAGTTGTGGCCAGGTTCCGAAATCGGATTTGATAAGTACCGGCAGCAACTGATAAACATTTAGCACAAGGATTAAGAGATTAAAAGTCGTTTGGCAGGTTGACTTGCTGACTGAGACGCGATGGTAGAGTGAGTACCTTACTGTTAGTTGTTAGCTCGTTAATTGGACATCTTCAAAGAAGTCAAGTGGAATTCCAGTACGTTTTGAGATATGGCTTTGATTTAAAATTTTTTTTTTCTCTCTCTCTCTCTGTTGCCTCGAATTGGATCGATACATGTAGCAATCTATTAGCTGCCCGCGTTCTATTCAAATCTTGCCGAGTGAAATTTACATTCTATTGTGTTGTCATTTTCGGGGCATGTTTTAGGTATACCGCGTTTTGGAAGCCATGGTGGGGCGTTTCTCTCTGGCAACGACTTGCCTTGCGACAATTGTCCACGTTTATAAATAAATCGTTAGATATGTGTGTCATTACGCAAGGCAAAGGGAGGCAGGCAGGAAAGTGACTTGTGATATTTGATATACTGCATTGTATGTTTGTGGAGATAATGCGATTAAAAGGGATTAGTTTAATTGATTACAATTTAAATATTCTTTCGCTCGAACAACGACGTACCTATAATTGTCATTGAGCTTGCGCTGGGACTGGGTTATCTCGGCGAGTGACACATTTAGTTATCTTTGTGGGCTTTACTTTTTGTGGTACTGTTTGTCAATTGCTATGGAGTGCGAGTGACATTGGTTTGTTTTTCTTTTCCATCGAATTAGACTGTTGTGTTACTTATATATCTATAGATAGGTTGAGTTCGTAGGTTTTTTTTCGAAATGATTGACATATTTTGGAGTTCATATATGTTTAATGAAAATGCGGGTTGATTGTTAGCTAATTTAAGATTCCTATCTACGATAGGTAAAAAAATGCGTAAGGAAATGTGAGCACGAATCCTAAGTCTCAATACGTAGGTACCACCTAACCTAACTAAACTAATGTCATTACCAAACCTACTCTATTAAATTTAGATTCGAAGTTATCAGGAACCTATTCTTTGAAGTTTTTTACTCCACATTTTGCAACTAACGTTCTGTTTCCACTAATATTTTCAAAATACATAGGTAGTATCGGAGTTGTGTGTACAGTGCAGAGTTGAATATTTGTTCCTCATCTAATAGCTATTGTAACTGCCGGAATATTTTAGTATTTTGTGCTTCAATGCCCCACTAGATCCCAACACATGGGATTCACAGGGCTCATTGCAGAATCTGCAGAGACATTCTTCAGATATACTACTAGTTTATAAAGGTGTTTCTTGAGTCTAAAATAACCCTTGTTAGGAAGCTCGTTAGGATACGGAGGTTGTTTTTACGCATTCCTATGCATGCGTGCAATAATTTCTTTGGCTTAGAAGTTTGGTGGCTTTTGTCATATCGTTTCGTATTATAGTTTTTAATTTTCCCTATTACGCAAAATATATATTACCGCAGAGAGTTCTCTTATTGCTTCTACTCAGCTCAAGTTTTTACAGGGAATTGTTTTGTGAATTGTGACTTGATTGCTCCTATTGTTTTTGTTTCCTAGCTTAGTAATAAAGTTATTTTGAAAAGTAATCCTCTGATGGTAACATATCGTCCTTATGAATGACCATTCGTTGTGATGCGCTTTTCTTTTGCTTTTCCTTCTTAGATTCGTTTTATGTGCATATTCTTCAACCATAAGATGGAAATTAGTCAGACATAACAGTTATTTTTCTTTATATAGTGCCTTCCTCAATGTGGTTAGATTGGTTTAATTTGCCCATGCGGCATACACGACTAATTAGTGCATCGTCCTCAGGACCTGCCTGCTAGGCTCATGCAAATCAGTGGATCCCGCTTTGTTTGCCAACTTATCTTTGCTTAGTATTTTCTAGATATTTAACTTCTTTGACTAGTGTCAGTTTTATAGGTACCCTTACAGCCTTAACGGCCTCTGCCGGTTAAGTTTTCTTTTCCTCGTGAAGGGTAGGTATTATTGTAGCTTGAAACTATAGATACTTAGTTTAATGTTGTTCATATATTTCAATGAATTTTTTTTTAAATGTTTCTTAAAACATTTGAGGGTTCTGGTTCTGGCATTGATGTGATATGTGTATCTAAGACGTGGCTTTGGTCTGACCTTAAGGATGTTTTCATTGATATTATGTAGTTATAAGGTTTTTCGAGGTGACCGAATTGGCCATATTGGTGGTGGGGAAGTCATATATGTTAGAAATGGTATCAAATGTACGCCGAAGTGTTCTTCGTCAAAAGAAAGTAACTCCGATATTGATTAGACATTCATGGAATTGGTAAGTGCTGACACTAAACATCTGCTTGGTACAGCGTACATGCCAAATCCATATCCATATCCATACTACTTATAAAATGCAACGTCCGTCTGTTCGTTTCTCCATAACTCGAGAACCATTCGTCCGATTTTCATGATTCTTTTCTGATTTATAGATGTTTGGCCAACTTAGTCCGTAGGGTGGGTGAGAATTGCTCAGGAGTAAAGGGGTCGCGGAGAATAAGGGGGGTCTCACGAACCGTTAGCCGTATGAACTTGAAAGTTTGTGTGTTGATAGATAAATCAAAATAATTACATGCCGCATTCATCGTTTTTCAAAATTCGACCTATAAGGGTTGAAAAACGTTTGCACCCTACTTTTCTATTTCGACCTTACTTGCCATTATACTCATAAATCTACGTATGTCATTTCAAGAAATGCTTTTATTTGTTAGCCAATACTTCATCGAGTATTTTGAGCTAAAATTCATCTCTCTGGTCCATCCAGAGGGTGAGATATAATACATTAAATATAGATCTTATTTGGCCAAGTGCGAAAAAAATGTTTTCTCGATTGCAGTTGTGCTTAGGGGTAGTTTTATATTGCGTTCCCAAAATAGAATATGATTACTCGCACGACTGGCATTCAGAATGCACATTGTACGTACATTACATACTCATGTATGGCGTAGTTGAATTTGATGTAGGCAAAGGCAATGGATATGCATAAAACAAACTTAATATGTATATGTACGTCTACGTACATAAAGAGGTTTGTGGTGCGTAAGTGATATATACATATCTACATTATATGAATTTGAGATCTGCAGCTATGGAAAGTGTAACGATATGATCGCGTAGTATAAATAATTACATCATACCTGTGACGAGTTTTTATTTATGTGAAATCTTATGTCTATTGACTTAGGGCTTTCGGATTAGTACAGGTTACGTAAGGACTAAGTTGGGGACGGACTAAGGGTGAAGGGTGGTAGGGACTAACTCCGGAACTATTTGGTCGATTTTAAAAATTCTTTCAAGATTGTACCAACTACATCCTCCGGATCAGTATAGGTCAGTTAGGGTGTGGATGGGGGAAGGGGAAACGGGGGTATAGGGGCTATCTTCGGAACTACTCGGCCATTACCAGAGTTGACCTCCGCCAGCCACGTCTTTCACATGGACAGGCATAATTTGTTTATAGCTACTTGCGCCCATTAAATAAATAACATCTAGGTATAGTTTATGAAAAGTCATAGCGATCAAATATTTTGTGAGCTTAAAAAGAAGACAAAAGTGTAAAAGTGTTACCATCGATGCTTTGATACCCTCCACTGTATGTACTGGTACAGGTACACGCATGTGTCTAATATTGGTTTTGTATGGGAGGTACCAGAACTACTTGACCGACATAGACAATTTTTTAATACCAACTTGGCAACGGTAAAAACAAGTCCCCTCATAAAATTTCATTCACCTAAGTCGATTCGTTTGGACTCAAGACAGACGGACATGCCTAATTCGACTTAGAATGTGATCCTGATTCAGAATATATATATTTTGTAGGGTCTCCGGTGAATCTTTCTTGGCGTTACAAACGTAATGAGAAAGTGAATATACCTTCCTGTGGAAGTGGAGGGTATAACAAACGTGTATTGATAGCTGAAATAAATTTGAATTTAATTTAATAGAAAAGAAACCAGCGGGCGGAGCCGCGGGCGTTGCTAGTAAATATATAAATTATGGTCCCTTTACGACTAAATTAGAGCAAATCTCAGTCTCCTGTCCCAATGTTATTTTGTGTGGTGACCTAAACAGTAACTTGCTAAGCGAAGTTCGTCTTCTGGAAGAATTAAATACTCTCACTACATGCACCGACCCACTTTGCTGTTGAGCCTCCAACAATTTTGGACTTATTTCTGGTTAGTGACTTAACCAAAGTGCTATTATATGATTAACTTTCTGCATCTGCATTCTCAAAGCCTGACCTTATCTTCCTCAACTCCTCAATTAGCTAAAGTTATACCTAAGACACCCCAAGGGGGACGACTTTAGACCAATATCCATCCTCTCGTTTCTTTCCAAGTTATTTGAGAAAATCATTCAAAAACAAATTGTAAGTTTTCTTTCAGCTTATAATATCCTTTCCTAACTCCTAAGCAGTCTGGCTTCCTCAGACCAAAACACAGCTACACTACTGCAATCTTGAGTGTTACCGAGGAAATACGCGAAGCTATTAATAATGGTAATGTCTCCTTCTTGGTGCTCATTGAGCATCATACTTGAGTAACAGAAAGCAAGCTGTAGTGATGAATAATGCGAGGAATAATGTTCTTTCCGGACTACTAGATGTCATAAGAGCGGTGTCCCTCAGGGCTCGATATTCGGACCATTATTATTTTCACTTTATGTAAATAATATTACTTCAGTTATACAACATTGTTATTTTCACATCTATGCTGACACAGCTAGTGTTCAGCTGCCCAATTGGTTTTATAGAGAATGCTGTGAGTTGCATAAAATAATGACCTTGCTCAAATAGAACGCTGAAATAAACGGTTTGCTCGTCAATCCCAATAAAACGGAGTATATGGTTATCTCAAAAAAATCCTTAGATTTGTCATATTCTCCTTCAATCGAACTTAATCGTGTCCCTATTGAATATGTAGATTTTGCTAAAAATCTTGGCTTTACTTTTAATCGTAGCTTAACATGGGATAACCACATTAACAAAAGCTGTAGGAAGGACATATGGACATATATATGCTTCGTACTTTTTGGGCTACCAGCTATTTTACCCAATTCCAAACTCGAGCACTACTCGCCAAAACTTTAGTGGTACCTATCCTAACCAATGGGTGTGAGATATACTGTATACATTTAGCTTTATCTCTGAACGTATAGGTTAACAGATGCCTTCAATAACATTGTTCGCTATGTCTTTCGACTGCGAAGATACTCTCGGGTATCGAACTATGCTAACAGTCTATATAATATGACTTTCAACAAACTTCTGGAATTTCGTACGTTTTGCCTTCTCTCGCGGAATTAAATGCTCCTATCTGAGTAAATTACTAGCACTCTTCCTCTCTACTTGTCTACATTATGTACTTTAATTATTTTTCCTCTGTAATTATTTTTTGCCTTTTTTTCTCTCTTTTCTCTTGCAATTTATTTCCATCGAGTACACTCTATTCTTGTAGTTATCCTCATCCAAACTAATTTAAGCTTAGTAGTATTTTATAAAATTGTATTTTACTGTGTTTAAGCTCCAATCAAATGAAATGAAATTAATCACAGAATCCGTCGTACTCAAAATTTTGCTACGTACCCCGAAAGAACTATCACAGAATCCGTCCTAGTGGACATATTTGCTACGAATTTAATCCGCACTACAGCGGATTCTGTGATAGTTCTTTCGGGGTTCGTAGCAAAATTCTGAATACGACGGATTCTGTGATCACCCCAGATTATGAGATGAGATGAGATTACGTCGCTTGATTATGCCGCCCCTGCATCCTTTCCCGGGCAGCTCGCTCGTATTAAGCCACCTGTGACTTTAACTCTAGGTGAATCGGTTAGTGGGTCACTGCAACCCAATTGACTCGACGATAGTCGCTAAGTGCAAACGCGACAACGTTGTCAATACTTTAGTAACTTGAGATGAATAAATGAAGGGATGAATATTTAAATTTAGTAAGTCATTTTGTTCAATTTTAGCCTACCACCCCGAAGCCCACTGTATTATGGCAGAGATCTAAACCAACACAATATAGATGTAATGTTAACTCACTTTTCCAAAGTATCTACCTAAACCAATTCAACGCGTCTCCGTGTTTGTTCTTCCATACTTTGTAAGGAACGTGGTATTTATTTTTTTGCCAAGACTAAGTGAGTACATCCCATGGCCTATACGGCTATACCGCCGCTGTCATGTTATACCAAATGAGTGGAATGATTCATGTGCGCCCTTGCAAACAGCAAACAGCTACCGAAGAGGAACAAATTAGCTACCGCATTTCACCGGCAACCGCACAACACGCGTCGTCATCGCAATAAGTGCCTTGGCGTTGGCGCGATAATTCTATACTATAGACCCAATCCAAAGCAAACGCGCGCACACACATTTCCCGTCTATATAGTATGATCCTGGCACAGTGATTCAGTTAAATGAGTTAAAGAGACTTTAAGCGTTTTCAAGCCTTAATGAAGAAAAACAAGTTGTAGTAGCATCTGTCCAAGTGACTAAAGGGAACGAACCTCAGCTCGAGTGTACTACGTACAATCTTCCATATCTTCCACTTTGATCCATTGCTGGGATCGTTTATTGTAGGTACGTCTGGTTGCGTCCATCCTTCTGTGATGGTGCGGTGAATTCAGCTTTCGCGTTCGGAATAATTCTAACATTTGGTGCGCTACTTACGCGAAGAGCATATGTAGCTAGCTAGCGTCGTTTAACTCTCTATGCCTTATCGGTGGCAAAATGGAGAAAAAAAAACACTCCTCGATGCATCGTTCCTTTAATGATTATTATAGGTACTCCGTATAGTGATCAATTTAGTTTGGTCGTATTGTGCGTTACCTGCTTTCAAAATGAAGTAGCACCACATAAGCCTGTTAAACTGTGGGCGCGCACGAGCGCGTCTAAAAGCCCATTAGCTGTAAATTGTTGATAACGATGAAATTTACACAGCGTGCCTGCTAATTTTGTACATAGTTCAATCGTTTTCGCTATATATTGGCCTTTGAATGTTTTCTGGGAAGGACATTTATTATAGGAATTTGCTTATACGAATATAGATAAAACACACACAAAAAAAAAGGCGGAAAACATACACGCCTTACGAAAAAAAAGCAGTGAATTGCTGGCTATTTAATTGATTTCATCGGAGGAGTCTTAAGTGCACACTTTGCGGTCGTTAATGATGAGGCATATTGGTACTATAGGGACGTGACACCATTTGAAGTTTTTGCTGCGATTAGATATGTCATAGAGGTAAATGCTATACTTGAAACATTTGACAAGAAAGTCGTCCAGCTGCATGTTACCTATACACAAATTACGAAGCGATCTTGGTGGATGCACTAATGAGTTAGTGGTGCTTTAGCTAGGAGTACGTCTACGAATATTTGGTTATAGAGTTTTGCTTCCTTTCGAATAACGACGATTGAAGATTTCACAAATATTTTTCTCACAGATTGTTTCCGTTTCCGTTGAATTTTCTTGCTTTTAATTTCGACTCAATGACTTAACGATAAAGAGAAAAAGACTCAAGACACAAGATGCTTTCTTATAGTGTGTGAACATCAATTGAGAATTTGTTGCTGACTTCGGTGGGTCTCTAGACCCTTATTTCGACTTGCTCGTACACATATCCATCATCATTCGCATGTACTTAGATGTCCGGAACCTCTAGTTACTTAAGGACCACCCATTTGGTTTTCTATCGAAAGCTTTCTCAAAATAAATGATGATTATAAGATGAAACCGGCGACGTCTTGGACAGAATGGCACTATAGACAGATATAACTTTGAGGTGGTAAAGGACTTTGTCTACCTAGGCTCCGCTATGAACTCAGACAATGACACCAGCTAAAAGCTGAGATTATACGAAGAATAACTCTTGCCAATCACTGTTTCTTTGGGCTAAGAAAGCAATTGAGTAGCAAAGCCCCCTCTCGAACAATTAAAGTGAGCCTTTTATAAGACCTTAATCATCCCAGTCCTACTTTATGGTGCAGAGGCATGGACTTTATCAAAAGCGGATGAGCTTACTCTTGGTTGCTTCGAGAGGAAAATTCTTCGAGGAATTTTCGGTCCCGTCTGCATAGACGGTGAATGGAGGAGGAGATACAACGACAAACAGCGACTTCGACCTAGCTAGAAAATTGAAAGTCCAAAACGACTGCGGTGGCTGGGTCATGTAAAGCGAATACTCCGATCCGGAAGATCTTTGAATCCACACCCGAGAGACGGCGCAGTAGAGGAAGACCGCGACTCAAGTGGCGCACGCAAGTGGAAGGGGACCTTAACCAACTTAGCGTGCGAAACTGGAGACAGATGGCCAAAGATCGTGCTGGCTGGAGACTCTTGTTGGTTGAGGCCCACCCCGGACTATAGTGCCAGTTAGTATAGTAAATTATAAGATGAAGAATCGTGAGTCAGAACTTTAATCCCAATCGCTTTACCGTTTTGGGTTTTTTTTTCACCGCCGCACTAACATGGTAAGCACTTTTTCGCAGTTAGGCACAGCTATTCAAAAGTATAGCCGGCGAAACTGTTTAAATTTTAAATGTTTATTCAAAAAGCTTCTAACAATACCGTCGCCACGTGGTGAAGAATTTTGCCGTCATCCGAAAGAGCAACTTGAGAACTGTTAATAAACTTTGTTGAACGAATTCGCTGAGCACTTCTTCTACTTTTAGTAGACATTTTAAAGATAGTTGTGTCCCTGTTCATTGCTGGGATTTTGCAGTTCTTGGATAGTCTGGTCAGAGGCGTTGTCTCTGCCTTAAGTTGTGCACACTTCCTTGCTTCTTTCTTGCAACTTCTGTAAACCACTTCGGTACGTACTTTTTCATGCGTATACATATTACTAAAAGGGACACTTTGCCAAAGCTTTTGAAATCGGTTTTCTCAGTTAGGTTCACCTTCCCCAAAATTATGTTTCTTTAACCCTTTGATAATATAGTTTGGACACAGTGGCTCAGTGTTTAGTGTGGTGGACTACAGTGCGATAGGTCCCAGGTTCGATCGGAAAAAACTAATTTTCATCTTAATGTTTTTTCACCACGCCAACTCTCGCGAACGTCTGAGAAACATCAAAGAGCATAAATGTCATGGACAATTTTTTCAATTCAGCCGTTCGGACAACGGACACTCGAAATAAAATTGTGAGAAACTAGGCCCAAAGTGCCTATAAGGACCTGTGCACAAATTATAATTTTGTAATTTTATTTTTTAATACAGTTCTGTTGTTATTTTGCATTCGCTAAGCCAGCTCATTGTAAATCTGTATAATATAATAATTCTTCTGTACGTGTAGTTGTAATCGATCTCCTAATAAACGGCTGGGCCGATTTTAATGATTTTTTTGTGTGTGTGTTTGAGAGGGTCCAAAGATAGTTTAGATTCGCATTTGTTGAAAATTGGACAAAAGGGCGTGGCACCTCCCATACGAAAAAAATACAAAAAAAAACTTATATCTAGAAAATTACAGAACTGATTGAACTCAAAACAAGTAAGACAATTATATATTTGTATCTAAATATTATTAAAAAAATATGTGCAAAGTTTAAACTTGCCATCTTTACTGTAGCTATTTAAATTTAATTTTTAACATCAGATAGCTATATATTTTGTATGGGAGGTAGTAGTAGTTTTCATCCGATCTTGCTTATCTTCGAACTTAGCCTCAGTTTGGTGGAGAAAAGCTTACAAACCAAATTCCAAGTCGATAGCTCTTAAATTACGGCCGAGTGCGGACAGACGGACATCGCTCGATCGACTAAGAAAGTGATGCTGATCAATAAATGGAATGTCAAAGTGTGGTCGGGTGGTACCGGGTATTAAAATATTTGTTATTGGCCCAAAGGTGTTTTTCTGAAAATTTGATCAAAATTATACGAAGGGGTGGATACCTCCAGTATAAAAAAAAATCATTTTAAATGCTTTATCTATCAACACCCATGTTAGCTAAAGTTGTAAAATTGTAGACATTGATGTGCATTATCGAAATAAACAACCGCGCGAAGTGTGGGTGGGATTGGAAAATGAGCCATGGCACCACCCTTACAACAAAGTTAACTAAATTACTATATCTGAACATTGCCTGATTAAAGCATTTTATAAAACCTGGCGGGATTGGACCAAAGAGCGTAGCACCTCTCGTAACAAAAAAATAATAATTTCAAACGCTATTCTTCTACAGCCATGGGAAAAAATATGTATAGACAAAAAGACAATACAATTTGTGAGCCTGGGCACGAGGAAATATTGGTGGATGCACGCGGATTACAGAATCAGTCCGGACACATCGGTTAAATAAAACGGCCGCAGACTCAGAACAATTGACGGCCAATGAAAATGTAGGAGCAGGCTATAAACAACGCTTGCCGGGCAATCTATATATATCTTAGAGAAATATATCTACCAAATGTTTGTCAAACTTGGTTTCATTTCCACCACTGCTGTAAGTCATCAGGTATCCTAATATGTCATAGCATATGCAGGTAATGCTTAGGATATCTTCACCAGAAGTTCCTGATTTTGTATCCCAGATCACCATGGCAGGGCAGTCCTCATTGTCCTCCTTAGACTTCCCGACGCATTCAAATCTGCATCATTCCTGTATAATAATATGAAATAAGTAAATTTTTTTCAACTAACAGAAGTGGAAAATTGTTTTTAAAAACCTCTCTTCGTACCAGACTTACATAAATAATGCTTCAATAGATTAAAAGTGTTAGATCAGCGCTCGAGTTGTTGCAAATTGAAATAATTTGAAAACACGTCTCCTGACATTCATTCATTTTCAATGGTCCGCTTGTCCGTTAAGTGGGTCGCGGGTGTAGGTTGCTCAAGTGGACCCTCCATAACTCTCGATTCTCCGCCTTCGACTTCGACTCTAAATCACCAAGGCCAGTCCCCATACGGGTATATGAGAGATTATGGACTTTATCTAACCATCTCATCCTTGGTCTACCTAGAGGACGCCTGCCTGATGGTATGGATTCCATAACACGTCGTGGAATCCTGGTCGGGGACATGCGTTTAACATGACCAAACCACTGAAGAATGAATCGCTCCATCTGGAGAAGTAGCTGCTCGAATTGAGTTCCTCACGTATTCTGGTGTTTAATGCGATCTCTACGGGTCACAGCAGCAATACTACGGAGAAATGTCATTTCGGCAGCTTGTATCCGCGATCTTATTCTTTCGGTCATTACCCAAACCGCATGACCGTAGGTAAGAGTTGAAACAAACTCCGAATTAAAGACTAACAACTTAGCTTTGACACCAAGCTCGGCCCTCCCAATAACAGAATGACCAAGCTGTCTCGAAATTGACCCAGCCTGACCAATCCTACAGGAAAACTCGGCAGTGCTCCTTCCGTTGTGCTTCTGCCGGGACGAGAACCGCAGCTCATCTCCTAACCGTGCCTCGACCACAGCTCTAAAACACGTTTCCAGCACCTTGGCAAAAACTTTTCCGGGGAGACTTAAAAGTGATATACCCCTGTAATACGGAGCAATCCCTTTTATCCCCTTTCTTGAAAAGGGGCACAATCACCCCAATCTGTCAATCGCTGGGAGTTTCGCCGCATTTCCAGGCCACTTTAATGACACGAGAAAGCCAATAGGGGGAGTTACCCTTCACCTCGAGCATTCTGGTCGGATTTCAACCACTCCACTTTTAGGAATTTGATCGCAAAAGTGACTTCCTCTACCGTGGGACTATTTTCTGCCCTGCTCAAGGCGATGGATCTGTCATCCTCAATGCCCTGGATTGGATTGAGCAATTCAGAAAAGCTCGCTCGCTCCATCTACGCAAGATGTGCTCCTCATTAGAAGGAAGTGTACCATCTTTGGATTTGGCTCCTTCAATAATGTTCCAATTTCTTCCTCTAAGACAGCGGATGGCCTGCCGGAACACCTTGCTTGCAGATCTTTGGACACGGTCTAATTTCTCGCCGAACTCCTTCCAAGATTGTTCTTTGGCTGCTTTAACAGACAATTTGCAAGTTCTTCGCGCCTCAATGTACCGGTTTCGAGAGGGTGAGTCCCCCAAGTGAATCCACACCTTGGTTGGTTGGTTGGTTGAAAGTGGCCGTCGGCTAAAAACGCCAACACACTTAGACCAGTATAGGTCCATTGTGATGCCACGAATAAGGATCTAAGATCTCCCCACTAGTTGAACCATTTTGAGCTCTTTATAAAGCGTAAGAGGCTTCTGATGTCTATGCTTGTCAGATCACCCAAGTCGTTGTAATGGAAGGCCCCTAAGTGAAGCTTCCTTCTGCGGGAGAGAGCTGGGCAGGAACAAAGAAGATGAGGGATAGTCTCCTCCTCCTCCTCATCCATGCAGCTTCTACAAAAGTCGTTAGAGAAAAGACCCAGCCTTGCGGCATGTTTGCCTATCAGGCAGTGTCCAGTAATGACACCTATTGTGGTGCCGATATGCAATCTGTTGAGAGAGATCAATTTCTTAGAGCGTTTCAAATCCAGTTTAGGCCAAATTTGTTTTGTCGCTAGACAAGTGGTTAAACTTGTCCACCTAAGATTTGTACTCTCGATAGCATTCATCTTCAATTTTTGTTTACGAGTAGCGATTGGTATCCCTAGGGTGCCTTTATCAGACAGAATGGGTTGAGTTGTTCCTATTCTAGCGAGTTCATCGGCCTTACAATTCCCTGGAATGTCTCTATGCCCAGGCACCCAGATTAGGTGAATGTTGAACTGTTCGGCCATCTCCGTAAGAGACGATCGGCAGTCGAGGGCTACTAGAGAAGTTGTAGAGATCGAGTCCAAGGATTTGATGGCTGCTTGGCTGTCCGAAAATATGTAGATATCCTTAACAGATATGACGTTTTTCTTGAGCCAAGATAAGACTTCTTTAATCGCCATAATTTCCGCCTGGAACACGCTACAGTAATTTGGTAGACGGAAGGAGAGCTTGAGATTAAGACTTTCGGAGAAAACACCCCCACCAACTCCATCTTTGGTTTTTGAGCCGTCAGTATAGAAGTGAATTGATTCATCTTCCGGGAAGGTATCTTCATCCCAGGTTGCTCTGGATGGGATTGTGACGAGAAAGTTCTTGTCAAAGTATAGAGATGGGGTGGTGTAGTCAGTGTTTTCTGTTGAGATCTCGAATTTTTTCAGAATAGAGGCGTGGCCAAAGTCTTTGTTTGACCATTGTGAGATGGCTTTAAGGCGAATGGCTGCACTCGCTGCCATTTGCTTGCTGAATATGTCGAGGGGTAATAGATGGAACAATATGTCTAGTGCCGCAGAGGGTGTTGTGCGTAATGCACCGCTTATGCACATACAAGCTGTGCGTTGGACCTTGCTTATATGGTCGCGGTATGTGGCCTTCTCCAATGCTGTCCACCAGACAATTATCCCATAGGTGAGTATCGGTCTTATAACTGAGATATAGAGCCAATGGGTTACTCGAGGTTGTAGACCCCATTTATTCCCAATAGCTTTTTTGCAAGAGAAGAGTGCTACTGTAGCCTTCTTGACTCTTTCTTGGATATTAAGTTTGCAACTAAGCTTCTTATCCAGGATAAGCCCCAAATATTTCGCTTTGTCAGAAAAAGTTAGGTTGGTACCATTGAGTGAGGGAGGGTCGACTGTCGGAATCTTGTATTTCCTGGTGAAGAGCACCAAATCAGTTTTGTGGGGGTTCACACCTAAGCCACAACGACCCGCCCAACTGGTTAGCTTATTTAAAGCATTTTGTAGGAGTTCTTTAAGAGTATTTAAGTGCTTTCCTGAGACGGCTATAGCAACATCATCTGCATAAGCGATCACCGTGCATCCTTCACCTTCCAGGATTATCAGTAGTTCATTGACCACCAAATTCCAAAGAAGGGGGGACAGAACACCACCTTGCGGAGTGCCTCTGCTAACAGATCTTCTCGCCGAAACGACTCCCAGCTTTGAGTTGATAATCCGACCTTTGAGCAGTAGATTAATCAGTTCGCCAAGAGAGCTGTCGACGTTCAGAGCTGAAAGCGAGTCTGCTATCGCTGATGTGTTGACGTTGTTAAAAGCGCCTTCTATGTCAAGGAAGGCAACCATTGTGTACTCCTTGTGGAACAGTGAGTATTCGATGTTACGTACTAAAGTGTGTAATGCCGTCTCCACTGATTTACCTTTACAGTATGCATGCTGGGCCGCTGACAGTAGTGTTTTATCGATACTGTTGCGTAAGTGGATATCAATCAGTCGTTCTAGTGTTTTTAAAAGGAATGACGATAGACTAATGGGTCTGAAATCTTTAGGATTTGTATGGGAGCATTTACCTGCTTTGGGTATAAAGACAACTTTAACTTCTCTCCATATCTTTGGGATATAAACTAGATCTAGACAACCTTTGAAGATTGTCTGAAGCATCGGCAAGATTATATCCGATGATTTCTGCAATTCGGCAGGTATTATGCCGTCCGGTCCCGCGGATTTATATGGTTTGAAGCTATGGATTGCCCAATTTAGTTTACTTTTTGTAATTATATTAGAAGGGATGGTTATTGGTTCCGATGGACTGTTGTAGTTCGAATTGTTAACCACATGGGAGCTGCCTGGGAAATGAGTATCAAGCAGTAGATTGAGCGAATCTTCGCTAGAGGTCGTCCAGGACCCATCGTCTTTTTTAAGGGAGCTGGGTGTTATTGGGTTCATGGAGAGAATTTTCCTCAGCCTTGAGGCCTCAGAGGCTTCTTCAATTTTGTCACAGAAGAGTCTCCAAGAATTGCGTTTGGCTTTTCTCAGTTCTTTTTTATATATATTTAGTGATGCCTTGTACAAGTCCCAGTCTAACGCGTTTCTCGTACTTTTGGCATTGTTGAATAGTTTTCTACAATTAGTTCTAAAAGGGCCTAGACCTGCATTCCACCAATGCGGCTTCTTCTTACCTCTGGGTTGGACCAGCGGACAGGAAGAGGTCATTGCTTTATTGAGAGCGAAGGTTAGGGTCTCAACCATGCTATCAAGTTTTTGGGGGTTACAGGGGGAGTTAGGGTTAATGGGGGAAACTGTGTTAATCAGAGTTGTCCTGTATTTGAGCCAATCGGTTTTGCGATAATTTCTGAAAACCGGAGGGCTTATAGAGTCTACATATAAAGAAAATTGGAGGTACCTGTGATCCGAAGAAGAGGGTTCGTTGGATACCTTCCAGTTCCGTATACGCTGCACGATATTGTCGGAGGCAAGGGTGATATCCAGCACTTCTTGCCTGTTTCTGGTCACGAATGTTGGTTCGTTGCCTATATTGCACAAAATGAGGTTTGTACCTAAAATGTAGTCAAACAGTATCTCACCTCTTTTGTTGATGTCGGAGCTTCCCCAAACAGTATGGTGAGCGTTAGCGTCGCAGCCTATAACAAGGCCGGTTTTCTGCCTCCCCGCATCAGCGACCAATCTTTCCAGGTTGTCCCCAAAAAGAGAGTCCATATTTTCATGGGCAAGATACGCCGACACCACGTAGTAGGAGCCACCTGGTGTTTCCAACTTCGCCGCCGTTGTATCTCGATCGCTGTAATGAGGGAGTAAAGTTAATTTTAGGTTTCTTTTCACCAGTATGCACGATCTGGGCTTACCCACTGCCGGCTTGTACAGGTTAAAGTAGTTTGGAGTCTTGAGTCCACATACCAAGTCTTCAACGACCCAAGGTTCTTGGACCAAGACTATATCTTCCCTGTCTTTTGATAGACGGAGAAGAAGGTCGGCAGATGCCGTGATGGAGTGGTGGAGATTAATCTGAACTAACTGCAGCATTGGCGCTACAATCAGGTAGAGAAATCTCCCTCACGGTGGAGTTAAGGTCTTCCGAGTCTGAGGACGATTTAAGTAATTCGTCTTCACTCAAAAGTAGTGGGCGCATTTGGTTGAACTTTTCATCCGTCTCCATGTCCGACACTACGTCGTCATCGACTAAAGGCGGATGCTGTTCGGTGAATGACGTTTGGGAATCATCACTCTCCAGAGATGGAAAGGAGATAGATGGCTCCGTCTTGTCGTTTGTGGGGGCGGGAGTGGGGTCCAGTGGATGGGAGGGAAGTTTTCCCAAATCAGACTCTTCGTCCTTTTTGTATACCTTGATGGTGATGGTATCGAAGCCGTAATATATAACGCCTCCAGTCTTCGCCAAAGGAGCCAAGGATTCTTTGTTGATGATGACGATGGCACATCTGTAAAGACCCCTAGGCTCATCCAGCTTTGCGACCTTCCAGTTATACGTCGGCAGCTCAGGATTGCTAGTCTTTATGATCTCGAGGATCTTATCGGTATCGGAGGGTTCGGCTGGGATCCAAACGCGAGTTCTTGGTCGACTTGGGATGTCCTCCTTCGCAACAACCTCGAGCTTAGCGCCTGGCCATACCTCCCCCAATTTGCATATAGCACTTTTGTATAAGTCGTAAGACCTTTGCTCATCGCAGGCGATTAGCTTGACATGGCCTTGATGCCAGCCACCATCACAACATCGAGGAGGAGGACCTGGATTCTCCTTCATAATATCCAGAAAGACGGATGAAAGCTTAGGTGGAATTAGCTTCCACTTGTCTGGTGCGATGGATCCGTCTACGTCGCTTCTATCTATGACCGCCAGCATCAATTTGTCTTTAAGGACTTCGCTGTAGGACTTCGATGTAGGGTTGGATGGCCTGGAGGAGGTACTGGTGTTGTGTACCTTGGCCCTTTTCGGTTCCGAAACGGATTCTTCCAACGATCGCTGTCGCTTTGACGTGGAGTCGCTGCTCGTCCCAGCTTCTTCGCTGACGATCTTCTGGGCCCATGCTAAACGGGCGTTCATCTTGCCAGTTCTTTTGCTCTCCGGTGTATTACCAAAGAACTCCAGAAGGCGGATGGCTGTGCGTCGTTCTTTATAAATTTTCTTTGAGGGAGCAAGGGTAGGCCTTGTTCCCGAAGAGTCCCTGATGGCACGTGGGAGGGTACTAGTACCCTTGGGCTCCTCTCGGCTACTGGAGGTAGTTGGACCATGTGGATCCACAGTCTTCTTACTTTCCAGCGCTTTCGGAGCTTTTCCGGTAGACAGCTGAATCGCCGTACTACCGCCCGGTTTTAAAGGAGAACCGGTCTCAGTTTTTTGTTTTTTTGTTATTTTAGTTTTGGAATTCATAAATAGGTCCCACGAGTAGCGGAGAAATGAATGTCCGTCTGCGCAGAGATCCGCAATACGCAGATAAGGCTAGCTGATCCGGAGGTCGCCAGGTATCCGGATACTCCGTTAGCGACTGAGCTATGGCCCCCAGCCAGGTTAACCATCGGCACGGGTCGTATGACACCTTGATTCGGCCTTGATTTAAGGCCGTTTGCCGATACGGCTCACAATGATCTAGGCTCCACACAGACTCCCATGTTATATTTTATGCCATGCAAGAAGCATCCCATGAGAATCTAAGTAGAGTCCAGATCACTACGAGTCGCATCAGCAGACGACCTTTAGGGTTGTCTCCCACCTCATACTAATGGTTCACGCTTTCACATCAGTCGTACGTCGCAACGAGTTACAGCGTACGGCCGATATGAAAGTGTGACCCTTGGCTGACACTAACCAGACATAAGTTGATTAGCCATTTTCGGACGGGCGCCCGCGAGAAGGAACAACAAGTAGAGGATTTTGCCCAGTCCAATCCACACCTTGAAAGCCTTCTTCTTCTCACTGATGGCTTCTTAAACTCCGGGCCGGGCGTTTTAAACCACGCCGTCACCGTGTTTCCCAATCGCGCTGCCCCACGTCGAGAAATCCACACGTCTCCTGTAATCAAGACAATACCAAAGCCCGTATAAAAATATCAGATCAATCGGTTCTTTGGTTTTTGAGATATATAGCATTTGAAAGGTTTTCTTTTGTATGGTGACGCCCCCTTATTCAATTTTGACTAAACTGTACAAAAACACTCGGGTCAATACCAAAGCTGATATGTGTGGCCCAGACCCAGAGTCACTGGTCTTTCTGAAACCAAAGGCAAATCGTTATAAAGTGTAAACGGATTCTTCTTTTAAACTTTCTCTAAAACTCGTATTTAAAAATGTTTGAAACAGCCATCAACATATTGTCTTAAATTCGCTACTATTGCTTTCAAACTGTTAGGTAAAAAGAAACCCCTAATTTTTGTTACAACTATTTTTTTAGTAATCCTGCCGTCGGCATCGATAATTCAGATCTCCTCTATTTGTGTAACGAAGTATCAATGTACCATATACACAATTACAATTACAATTACAATTTGTACTTTTTTTTTATATACATATTATTACTTTGAAAAGTCATTCGCCATTTTTATTTCCCTATACACACACACACACACTATATCATAACAAAAACTAACGAAAAACTAAGAGACCTTCTCTATTTCCAATTCGGTAGCCATTAATAGTCGTACATCCCGCTGTGTTCTTTTTGCAGAACCTCACATAGAGTCACATTTGAAAATCACAGCCCAACTGTGTTTTGGGCTCAACCCCTTGGAACTATTAAAGGAAAAAAAAAGTTTTGCCGGAGGCAAGGACATTTTGATTATTTAACAATTCATAAAAAAAAAAATAATAACGCTACTCAAATAATAAAACCTAAAAGTATTCAAGGGCAATTGGTATCCTTTGCGTGATTATTAGGGTAGCGCCTTTAAAGAATCAACAAGGGTAGTGTGATTGTTGCAAAATTTCATCTGTGGCCAAATTGTGTTTACGATGAAATATTGTGTATCGGTACATAGTCGTACAACACTATATACAGCAACCTTATCTCATAACACTTCGACATCCTGTCGCTGTCCTGCATAGTCAGGGTAAATCTCTAAGCATTCCTGTGAACTGCCAGGTAACACAATGCATTGTTATCCTTCTCGATATTTTTTCTGCTAAGGTTTTTCTTTCCTCTGCATATTTTTGATGAAAAAAAACACACACACACACCTACAGGGAAAATGGGCACACAACCACATTAGGCTAAAGAGTTGAACGCCCACCTCTCTGGGATGTGAAATTTGTTTTGCGATGCTATGAAATGTGATACTGAATGGGTTAACACTTCCTGAAGCGAATAAACTTAACTGCCAATTTTAATGTGTGAAAAATGACTATAAAGTTTGCTTAACATTTCCTTAAATTACAAACGGACATGTTTTATAGCCATTCCATTGTCATATGGGATAAAGAATTCACGAGGTGGGGAGCTTTTTTCATAAAATAGATTTAGATATATTGTACTGAGTGATGCGTTTAGGAAAAGATACTTTTCCGGAGTGCTTGGATAAAGAGATGAAATCGAAAAATCATCAAATGTTGGAAGCTGGCTTAGGCCATTTAGAATTAGGAAATTAGGCACCAGGGAACTTAGTTAGAAGAGATACTAAGGAACAGTAGTAGGAAAACTTTGGAACTCTCTTTCTGGAAACGTAATTCCATATTTACCATAAAATTCCATTCCATATTTCCTTAAACTTGAGGTCTGGGAAAGTGAATTTGACCAGCGCCTTCAAAGCCGTATTCAAAGCAAATTTTTTGACCGGTTTCTGGAGATACATGAGGGTACGGGGCGGGCATCTTTAGATATATAATATACTCCTACATGTGCCTATATGAGACTCCCGGCACATGCAGTCTGTTCCAGACAAAGGTTCTGGTCGTGCTTAAATCTGCGCGCCTACTTGAAATGTGATCACTATCCAACAAGAATATCGCAATCTACATTAATAGTCAGACTGCGCTAAGGGCGCCAGAGTTTCAAATCTGAACTAATCAGGAGCTGCCGCAAAATGCTTAGATGATTATGCTCGCAGAACCATGTCGGATTGTGCTGGGTATCTGGACAATATGATATTGAGGATAAAGTGAAAGGGCAGACGTTCTGACCAAAAACGGAGCAGAGCTTCCATAAA
Source organism: Cheilosia soror (assembly GCA_949372485.1). Lineage (NCBI taxonomy): Eukaryota > Metazoa > Arthropoda > Insecta > Diptera > Syrphidae > Cheilosia > Cheilosia soror. The sequence goes on from OX443563.1 coordinate 20,483,949, forward strand.
ATGAGATGATTGAGGGTATAAGACCACCAGTGGCAGTGGCCAAGAGAATTATCCTCTATAAACCCATCAATGGGTTTCTCCGAATTCAAGCCGGGGACCTGAGGGTACAACGAAAGAACTGCCGATTTTTTATGTCGGACCTGAACCCTTCTGCGGTGTCAGTAAGGGATGCTTCAGGGAATACATTAGGAGCTTAGCTCAAATCGAATCTACAGTTCTTCCCAAAATTCTCCCCCAGAAAATCATATTTTTCTTATATTAGTCTGGACAAAAACAACTTAAGAATCCTTACAGGTATTATTACTGGCCATGGTCTTATGAAAAAACATCTTCACCGAATTGGAATCTCACCGGACCCAACATGTAGACTGTGCCTGGAGAATGATGAATCATCTCTTCATATTCTCATGGAATGTCGCGGTTCTCTTCCGTCTCAGAAATAAAGTCCATGGCGAAGAAATCGTCGCTACAGCAAAACTTGCTGACTTACCCCCCAAAGAAGATTCTTATCTTCCTGACTGTCTCCGAAGTCAACAGATGGCTCTAGGATCACACGTGGGAAGGCATAATAGGCTCCTTTTGAGAGGCCGCAGTGTCAGGGCCAGTGAAGGCTCTCCTGACATATCATCTAATCTAATCTAATCTAATGTATGTCGGTTTTGTGACACTTCGTGTGACAGTCGTCCTGTCACTGGCCATTGATTTGTGTCCGATCACACCTTCCTGAACGGCGATCATGATCAGTGATCAAATTTTTAGAATACATGAACGCACAGAAGCGTCAAAAATGGGTTTAGTGGTGAATGAGGGCAAAACAAATGTATACATGCTGTCAAGAAGAAGGGACACACAGCATCGAAGAATAGGACAGAACGTCACGATAGACAGCTACAACTTTGAGGTGGTTAGAGACTCTGTCGAACTCGGCACCCCTATAAACTATCAGACAAGGAAACAACCGAAGAAATCAAACGCAGGGTTATACTTGCCGTTTCTTTGACCTAAGAAGGCAACTAACTATAGTTAGGCATTGTCAAGAAACACAAAGAAGACTCTATATAAGACCCTTATCATCCCAGTCATGCTCTATGGCGCAGAACCATGGACGTTCAAAATGGCGAATAAAGATCTTCTTGGTCGTTTCGAACGGAAAATTCTTCGAGTGATTTTCGGTCCTGTTTGAATTGACGGGTTCAGAAAAGTACGTATATAACTCGACTAAGATGGCTAGGTACGGTATGTAGAGCGAATGCACACCAACGCTTCGGCCCGAAGTGTATTCGATTCCAACCCGGAGGGACAACGCAGTAGAGGAAGACCTAGTCTTAAGTGGCGCGCACAAATGGAAGGCGACCTCAACCAACTTGGAGAGCGTAACTGAGGGCGGTTAGCCAAAGATCAGGCCAGTTGGAGAGGCGTCTTGTTTGAGGCCCAGGTTTAACCCGAACTGTAGCGCCATCTAATTAAGTAAGTAGGTTTAGGTTTATGTTAAAAGTGGCTCTCGTTGAGAGAAACACACACGGCCCATTGTACATACCACTAGGATTTGGGGAGCTATTTCTTTGCTGGCTACTCATGTAAACCATTTACTGCCGGTTATGAAGCTTAGAATGTTAGCGGCGCTGGTGTTACCTAGATCACTAAGATCATTAAGAAAATAGTTTCCTAAGTGAGCCTTTCTTAGATTGGTCAGGGCAGGGCAACTGCAAAGAAAGTGAGTGACGGAATCGTCCTCATTCTTCATCTCTAAAGTTTCTGCAGAAGTCGTTGTATGGCAGACCGAGCCATTAACGACTTTCAAAATGCTGGATCTTTTAAGTCGAAGAAGCTCCTTGGATCTCTTTGTGTATCATAAATGTTTCCATCTGAACCCTGCTCTGCTCTCTGCGTCCGCGTGAATTATTTGTTTAGCGTAGGAAAGTTGTGCATACACGTTGTGCCATCCTATACTGTCCACGCCAGAGGAGCCTCGCCTTGCTAGTTCATCTGCCACGCAGTTCCCTGATGGGAAGTCACAGTGACCAGGAACCCAGCAGAGGTAGAGGTTGTTCTGTCCAGCTATGAGACAAACGCGGCAATCTTCCACCTCCTTAGATCTTATTTCGCTGGATATTATAGGGATTTGATTGCCTTGGCTATCAATGTATATAACGATATCCCTTTGTGATACCGAATTAAAGTAAGTAAGTAAGTAAGTATTGGTAAGTGGTTAAGATAGATATCGTTGTGTTATTCATGTATAGTGAATTTTACAGCTCTATTCATATAGCGTTGCCCTGGATTCTTGTTTATAGCATTTTCGACCTTAATCAATGTTCATCCGGAATTCGCTGACCAAAATCAGCTCGACGACCTGCCTTATGGCGTTTTCTATGTTTAATTAGAAAAGACGATAGTTTCACTTTAGGCGGAAGTTTGTGTTTTTCAACAAATTCTATAATCAGCCGAATTGCTTGCACGTGTACGGGTTGTGGTATTAGAAACATAAATTGAAAAATGATTTAAATAAAATCATATGTACAGTTTTCAACGAAATGTGGAGAGACACATCATTCTGTGTATCACAAACTTGACAGCGGTGTGTCTGTCAGTCAAATTAAATACCAATTTTTTGGTCGTTCTTAAATTTCCATGGCATATGTTGGTTACCTGTCCAATTAGTTTTCACATTTCTCTTCTCCTTAAACACGAAGCTGCGAGAGTGCGAGTCCGAATATATTCCACTACATCCAGAGAGCTTCTGCATTTTTCCATGCGCGTTCTAAAATCATTAGGTTGTTCCAACTAGGTAATTATTGAGCCGGTATTTTGTTTAAATTATATGGAGCTACTGGTCGTACACACACGTAGGGCAGTGCTGTGTGACGTTATTAGAAAGGAATTTCTGGTGTGCATTTCATAATATTTCGACTTTCGGGTATTTTTTCTTTTTTTTTTTTTGTGTTCTGTTACCTTCTTTTCGTCTCTTTTTGGACAGCAGCAAATGAAGGCCAATTATGGGGATCAAAATTTGGAATTTATTTTTGACCCATCGTGATTTAAAATTGTATAATTGAAATATACAAATTGACGAGAGCAATTCTAGACATAAGTATATACAGAGCAATTGAGTGTCGTCACTATGCAAAAGGGATACTTGAACGTTTAACCCCTATACGTTATTATGATGGTGTGGCAGTTGTGTTACCTAGAAATCATTTCCTTATTATTTTATTTCAATTTCAAATAGAAGTTGGACTCATTTGCTTTTTAAGGTATATAGATAGCCTAAGGGTATGTTGGCCTCGCAGTGTGATATACTTTTTTATTTGTAAAGCAATTGCTGATATATAACGTATTTGTACGCTATTCCGCTTTTGAACAGTCATTCAATGGGAATGCTTAGAGAAATATTTGTGTGCGTGTGTTTCTTTTTAATGTATACGTCATTGCAGTTTGTTGGAATAGCATAATTGAGCTGGCATTGTCAGGTAGTTTACACCGTATTTCAAGCAAAGCTAATGTACCTACGTAAGAAGTGAAATATCCCAAACTTCTTAATGTTTCTATAATTTGTAACAATTTGTTACAAAACTTGTAAGCTAATATTTTTGTCATTGCTTATTGAAACACAACACATAAACAATTGCATAAGAAGTTAAAATATCCAAACAATTGGCAATTGGCATAGTCTAGGTTGGGTTCATGTGGCAAGCCACATCGCGAGTGCAGCATCACACTTTGGCCTGGCCAGAGTAATAGGATCATTGTGATACCAGAGGATTTACTTTAGATGGCGCTCATAGTCCGGGGTGGACCACGGCCTCAACCAACAAGCCTCCAGTTACGCACACCAAGTTGGTTGAGGTCGCTCTCCAATTGTGCGCGCCACCTGAGGTGGGGTCTTCCTCTGCTTCGTTGTCCCTCAGGGGTGGACTCAAAGACTCGTCGGGCTGGTGCGTTGTTGTCCATACGCTCCACGTGACCCAGCCATCTCAGCCGCTGTATTTTGAGCTTTTTGACTAGGTCAACGTCGCTATATAGCCGGTAAAGTTCGTCGTTGAATCTCATCCTCCACACTCCGTCGATACAAACTGAACCGAAAATCACTAGAAGAATCTTTCTCTCAAAGCGTGCCAAGAGGTTTTCATCAGCTTTAGATAAGGTCCATGCTTCTGCACCATACAACAGGACCGGGATGATTAAGGTCTTGTACAATATCTCCTTGGTTCTGCGAGAGAGGGCTTCACTTCTTAGATGCCTACTTAGCCCGAAGAAACAGCGATTGGCAAGAGTGATTCTTCGTTTGATTTCTACGCCGATGTTGTTTTGCGAGGTAATTGTAGAGCCTAGACAGACAAAGTCTTTGACTATATCGAAGTTATATCTGTCAACGGTGACGTTTTGTCCGAGTCGCCGATGTTGAGAATCCTTTCTCGATGACAGCATATACTTCGTTTTGTTCTCATTAACAGCCAGACCCATCTTCGCCGCCTCCGATTCAATGCTTGCAAACTCGCCATTGACAGCTCGCTGAGTTCTCCCAATAATATCAATATCATCTGCATTATGCAAGTAGTTGAACGGACTTCTGAAAAAGTAGGATTTAAGGATTTAAAAAAGTGAAAGGAGCCTAAAATAAAATAATTTTCTGAATATTTTTAATTGAATGAAAAATAAAGCAACCAAACAAAAAACCATGACAAAAAAAAACTAATAAATAATTAACAAGGACAAGTAGCTGCCTATTGCCAGCCTGTGGTGCTTATTATTCAGTCAATGATGCCAAATCACCATAGCCTGTTACACTATTGAGCAACACGTTCAAACTTTATTATCAAAATATTTATTCGTCAGTGCAAACTTTATGGCAGACGGGGGGTGGCCGCTCAAAGTCGACTCTTCAACGTTTTGTGGCCGAATTTGAGACAACCGGCTCGGTAAACAATCCGCCAACACGTTAAATAAACTCCAGATCGGTCCTCATTGCCGATCCCATCCCCGCGGTCATTGAAAATATACAAGAAGTTGGCCTATCGCAGATTACAACTTACAACTTACGAATTTTGCATCTGGACTTCTTCCTACACACCCGTACAACTAATCCATGAGTTCAAAGTTAATGACCATAGACGCCGTTTTTTTCCTGACAGTCCTTCTGCATCTTTTACCCTTAGACCTTCATATAACAAACATCACAATACACAGCGCGATCAAACTCAGAGAGGCTGGGTTTTGGTATGCGAGATCATACGGTCATAGCAACATTCTGCAAGTGCTAGTACCACCCTCAATGCATTACATAACCCCCAGAATAATTTTTAAAAAACACTTTGAAGTAGAATTCCCCTCAAGATAAGACTGGCAGGACGGACGGGTGAACAGGGACTCGAACTTAACAATCTACACCGACGGTTCAAAAATGGACTGTGGAGTAGGTGCGGGTGTATTTTCGGAGTATCTGAGCATTTCAAAATCCTTCAGGCTCCCGAACATAGCCAGTGTTTTTCAGGCGGAAATACTTGCCATCCGTGAAGCCTGTCGCCTAATCAACCTACACACGGATATAGCTCCGAGGCAAAAGATAGACATATTCATTGATAGTCAAGCTGCGATCAAGGCTATCGCCTCAGTTAATATAAAATCAAAATTAGTATTAGATTGTCGAGAGGAGTTGGCCTCGCTGGATCAGTTCAGGATTACCCTGATCTGGGTTCCAGGCCACAGCAACGTTTATGGAAACGAAAAGGCTGACGAGCTGGCCAGGCAAGGTTCAAGCCTCCACTGCTCACTTGCGGAATCGGTCCAAATTCCAATAGGAGCAGTGAAAGAAAAAATGTCCGCAGAATCCTTATCGAAAGCCAATCTCAGATGGAGGAGGTTAACAAATTGTCTCATATCCAGAAAGATGTGGCCAAATTATAGCAGGGAAAAAACAACCCATCCTCCTGAGTAAAACACGTAAAGATATGGCCAGGATAACAGCGATTACCACAGCCTATAGGGGACCATGCGGTCAGATTAGGCATCCCACATAATACACACTGTCGCAACCGAAAAAGAAACTGTCATTCACTACCTATGCGCTTGTCCTGCACTAGCTAGGACTAAACAGCGAACTATGGGTAAACCCTTCTTCACATCCCTCGAGGAAGTTTCGAAGAGTAGCATCAAAGAAATTATAACCTTTCTGAATTCCACAGGCTGGATCTAAACCACCCTTCGACATTCTTACAACAACCAGGTCAAATGAGTATGTGGTAACAAAACGGCATACATAGTGCTACTTGTGTTTTATCTCAAACCGCCACTCCTACCTACCTACCTACCTACCTTCCTGACTGGGCGTCGAAGCGTTTGGAGAGGACCCCATGTCCATCCTTAGCGACGGTGCGCATTTTTGGATGATTTTTGTTAACAAGCAAAATTGCCATACATGGGACGACGCCATTTTAACATCGACCCGTCCTTATTGAATAACCCTTCATTGAATCTTCAGTAAGATCAGCTCTATTCACATATCTGTGGTCTTAGAATGGCGGGCGTCGCGAAAATATTACAACCTGAGGGGGTCGCATTATAAACAAAATTGGGAACCCTTGCATTAGATACAATCTTCTTCGGGTTGAGAAAGTGGGCAGATCGATAGAAGGTATAAAGAATTAAGACTAGTCTGGCCCGGCACTCATATAAGATGAAATTTGAATTCTTCCGTTAAAAGATAAGCGGCAATTAAGAGCAGTTTTGGAGTTGAAGAAAATAAATAAACAGCGATTTTGGGAAAAAAAAACACCTTGCCCCACTCCTGTTTTTGTTTTGGACCCATGTATATGGAAGCAAATGGATATACCCTGCGAGACCCTACATCATTCTCCCAGTCTGCCCTGGAAGGTTTTCCGATGTCGGACAGAAATTGGCATACTTCAAATTAAAATCTGTTGTCTAACTATATACATTCAGCTAAAGAGATTCTTATACATTTTTGACGGATAGAATACCCAAAACTGGTACATATAAATCAGTCTATAAAATCTCTCTTCTAATAGACTATTCTAGGGGTAAACGATTGCCATAATTCCGTACATTTTATTATCCGTCGTATCGTATATTGGCTAAAAATAAATAATTGCATAGTTGGCGCAACAGGTCCATATAGGGCACTTGCTTCTTGTGTGAGATTTTGTTTGACGAATGAAAGGAACCTATAATTTTATGCCGAATAAGAACGGCTGAACTAAGAACAGATAATATTCTCGGATGTTTGCCAGTCGCTTAAGAGAGTTGGCGCAATGATCTCAGAACCTTAAAATGTAGTTTGTGATTTTCCGTGAATTGAACCAGAGGCCAAGGAGTCTACCGTGACAACATATATCTGCCCTTTGATTTTTTTCCTTTGAAACAAAAGAGTTGTCTTGCAAACTGTGGTTTCGGAGAATCATGAAAGTAAAGTAAACGTAAACGTAAACAAATCTAAAGTTATATGATTGCCTCCACAGAACGCATGCTCAATGTACTCAGCATATTAGTGGAGTCCCATTTAAACAGGCGGAGAAGTTTAAGTATTTAGATGAGGCCTTATTCACGAGCGATGGAAGGAACAATGTGGAAATTTCTTGTGGGGTTGGCCCGACTGGATCAATTTTAAGGCAGCTAAGTCATTCTGTTATCAGCCAGGACCGAACTTGTGAGCTTAAAGCTAATTTGTCAGTCTTTCAGTCTTCCAATTCCCTATAGTTAAATTGCAGTTGTGACTTGCTGAAATCGTAAAAGGAATACCATAACACTTGTTGTGGTTGCGGGTTATCGACGTAGACTATAGCAACTTCACAATATCGCCACAGAATAAACTAAAACCGTGAATGCTTGTTAAACCAACTGGTTTATATATCCCGGATACAAAATCCATTAACACCAGTTGACTTGAAGCTCAAAAGATATGAAGCAGCATAATTGATAACATCTGTTGTTATGACTGATGCAGCATACAAGATCTACCAAATTTTGTGGCTTAGATCCTGCTCAACAAACACAGGCAGGCTCAATCTTTTTACCCGAAAAATTTGTTTTCAGTAAAAGGCTACAAGTCTCCGCATTGGACTCAGTATAGGTACCGTCAGATTTCCTAACTGATTTGATGGATTTTCTCCTGTTTAAGAACTTAACCAAAACTATACTGAGCTCACTTGCTACAGGCTCAATTTTCTCACAAATGTCTTTATAATAACCACTTTTCGACAAACGAATTAAGGTTTTCATAACCGAACACATTAGTTCAAAACATATAGTGGTGATACTAGTCAAAATCTGAGCAGCATCCTAGACCTTCCGTGTCGTTTTTTTACAGACTTGTAACGTAGTTAGTTTTTCACTAAATCCTCCTCTCCTAAAGGCGATAAACTTAAGATGCGATAGGGACACTTCGGTTAGAGCTCTTGGTAATTTACTTGAAGTGCCGATTATATAGCGCCAAATAAAGTGCCTTCCATCTTAAAAATGTTGGCTGAGGACCTACATGCATTAATGGCGGACCTACTCCAATCAAAGAAGGGTTCTAAGCATGGTCGAGCAACATTGAAATGGGTGATGGCGTCATTGTAATTTAGAGCATCACCTAAGGAAGATGGGCATTAGAGAGGATAATAGTTGTAAGATATGCCAGGATGAATTTGAGTCTGCGGCACATATACCTACTGTGTCAATGCCCAGCTTTGGATGGCAGAAGAATGAGGATCTTGGGACAACAAGACCCATTGGATGAACTAGATCTCACATAAACAGATGCTATACCGTTAACACTAGGAATCAAACCAATAAGGGAAGAACTCTGGAGAAGTCTAGCGAGTCACTCTTGGTAAGGTTTATAGTGGTAGAGAGACGAAAAGTGACACGGGTTTGATGGATGTTATGTCAGACGATAGTGAAAAGTCTAAAAGATGGTTTCTCTGTATATTGTATTTTCTGAAGCCCCGTACTGGCCTACAAAACTAACAGAGAATAGACAAACTTACCTGGTGTTTTCATGGAAAACGACCTCAAACAACTCGTTTTGAAAACTGCAATATGTATGGAAAAACTTATGTTTTCGGTGAAGTTTTCGACTGTTTTCCCAAAACCCCATTTCTCGACTTGGCGCGAATAAGGTATTAGCTTACTTTCCCTATAGGGAGAACGTTTTGTATATACATACAATTAAGCAAACCGCCTCAGTCTTTCAAATTGCTTGTCACAGATTGCTTGTTACAGAGTCCAAACACCTAATACCAAGCCGCAGTTGCTGCTCTTAAATAATATTTATAAGGTCTTTTGTACGTAGCACTCAAAGTCTACTACTTAGACGAACGATAGCAGTATTGAAATGATGCGCCTTGCATTGGCGATTGAAACACCAAAATAATTGCTCCAAATCGTCTCGTGGCTCTGAAGGTACAAGAGTATTTGATTTTATACAGATGGAGGCGTATTAGAGTTTTCCACTCTGAAAAAAACATTCAAATATCATTGAAACAAAAATCACTTTATTCCAAATAACATAATAAACCATTGATTGCATTTTCAATGCGAAACAAACATTTTTTCCAAGAGTGAAGTACAATAATGAATAAATTAATTAATTCCTCCGCAAACCTGAAACCCATTATTTCATATACTCGTATGTATGGCACAACCACAACAAATTGTTTCTTTTAACAATAATTAAATATACATTACTCAGACTCGTGTTGCTCTATAATAAATTCAATCATGTTCTACATTCACTTTGGGTACTCTCAATAGAAACTTGTGACATTTTTCCCCAACTCTAGGACAGGTTACTTGCATCCTTTTAGAGAATATGAATAATTTGATATTGGGCCGTTATTTTTTTTAGTAGGTAGATTGGATAAATTCAAATTTAGTAACAGTATACAGTTAGCGTGATGAAAGTAGTGCATCCTGATCTATGATCTTGACCATCACTCAATATATTAAGTCGGTTTTCCTCCTACCCCTATTAACGTCTGATAAAATCGCAAACAGTAGCCTTCCTACAAGTCGTTTGAGGTGCTAAGGATCCATCGACATGGGAGAATGCGGCTGGTGGTGGTGCGTAGCGTATGAATTAATAATAACCGCATCGATCCATTGAATACCAAAGAGCACGGGACAAATAACCGCGCGCAAAGTCAGACTATGAAATTACCGAACAATTACCCAAAGCCACCAACAGAGGCAACCCAACCACTACTACTACTGCAGCTGATGCTGTGAGCTGTTAGCTGTGAGCTGTGCTATTGCTACGGATGTTAAATGTTGCTCTGGCTTCGTATAGTTGCTACCATTTTTTGTATCTGGCGCACGTCGTCGCCGGACTACTATAGAGGAACACGACAGAACACACTTTTCTATATTATTATATCCACCACCGGCACTGCCAGTGTATGTGTGTTATTTGGCGAGTCTGTGTATCTGTGTGAAAACTCTTCAGCTGATGGTAAGGTAAAGTATTTTGTTTCATTATTTTCTTTTATTTGAATTTTTGACGGTGTAAGATGGCAACCGTTTATATTTGATGGTTAGTTATCGCGCGACTACCGAAGCAGTCTCATTGACGAATTTTTCTTGTTTTTGTTTTTGTCATTTTCTAAACCATTTACATGTGAAAATTGTACGCACGCGAAGAAGTGTACAAGGAAGGATAGTCAAAGTGTCACATTTGGATACAAATTCGAATTTCTACAAACGGTTAGGACGGCGGCGGCGGCGATTTGAATATTGCCAGCGGCAAAATATTATTTACTTAAAATGCAAATTATGTGCGTGTGTGTGTGATCCAATTAATAAAATATTATGTATAGATAACTATCCTGCAAATCCTAATATTGTGATGGTGACAAATTAAATGTTCGACTTGGAAATCTAATTCAATCGCTTAATTTATTTTAATTAATTGCTTTGGTCGCGCATTATAAATTATAGTTACGGTGTGGACCGTTGTCAGCACTTGTATTGCCGGACGGTCGTAGTATTTCGTACCATCGAACAGATAGTATTTACTATTTAGTTGCCGTCGTCGATAAGTGGTTTTGGTTTGTCCGATCGCCTTGAGCGGTATTATTGATTTAAATGTTTGATTTGCGTGAATATACACAAAATTGTGGTACTAATGTTGTTGGGTTATTTTTTTTTTTTTTTTTTTTCAATTATTATATGTAATTAATAACGATAAATGCGCTCAACTGGAGTTTCAATTAGTCAACTATTTATGAAAACTAATTGTTTACTGAGATTGTTCCGAATGGGTCTTAGCGGGAAACTTTTATTTGTTTTAGTGCAGATTGTTGGATTATGATTAATAGTAAATGGTGGCAACTTTTGATAAAAAGTGGATAAGCGTCAAAGTGCAATCGTGACAGTTGTCATGGAAAATAAATGTTTGTCAACGAGAGCAGAACATTTCACATGCTTCATATACATACTAAACTGTTTTTTATATCTTAGATCGGGTGGTCTTTAACTTTTTCTGCAATGTCGTGGGGTATTGGCAAATTATAGTTATCCCAATACTTGGGATAATATTGCACAAAATTGATCAGCCATTCTTAAGCCCAGTATCCTGCTCGCGCTAAATTTAGCTCCCATACAAAAATATCTACAGATAAAAATTGAGCGAAGCAGTTTAGTGCGAGCAGGATACTCAGCTTAAAAAGAAAAGATTACCTACCAGCTACCACTTATTGTACGAATCAGATATGTTTTCTTTATTCAGGGATGACGGATGATTTCAGATACCCTCTCTTCGAGGCCCGCAAGTTCGTCTCCATACCATACCGTACCGAGAATATTTTGAGCCTTACATTCTATACTGTATCATTATGATACACCCGCCTTAATTAGTACTTAAAACCGCCTATTACTTCACATTTATAAACCGTTTAGCTTAATAGCAATGTTGCAATTGATATTCTCTTCCAGTCATCTTTTGACCTTAATACATGGCTGATTGGAAGCTGCCGGCGGCGTGGTAAGGGGTAGAAAGGCGATCTATCGAACAGTCGCCATGCCTGAACAGGAACTGTGTTAAGAGTCAATTTGCCTTTTGTCGTCTTGTCCTCCTAGTTGGACAAGACGACGACTTAGCATACATAGTTCGCATACGACGACACTCTTTTTTTTACCCCTATAGTAACGATGACCTCTTGTCGGTAGGCTGTTCACCTGAGGTAGATCATTTTCATCTTCATCGGCAGTTAAGCAGTATAATCCTGATTCCTGAAGTTCCGCCGAACAAAAAATTTTATGACAGGGGGGGTATATTCTCACGCCATTTGCAGATATAGCCCATCAAAATCGGTGACCTCTAATTTGGTGGTGTTACCGCTTAAAACGCTATAACTTCTAAATTATTAAAGGCACAAAAATTTAAACATTTTATTTTATACATTTTGAAAAGACAATTTAGTAGCGCATACAACACCTAAGCACTTCGGGTATATCTGTGCAGCTACAAAGTTAGGTATGGCTCCATAAACTCAAAATTTTGAAAATTTTTTGTTACAATTTTTTACTTAAAATGCCTTTTTCTCAAAATGTTTACTTAATAAATTTTTTATTTTTTATGAAATTGTTATCCTTGAAAAATTTTCTAAAAATTATGTTAAGGCTGGGTGTTCAAGGGTATATGATTTTTCGCCCCGATGGGGCTTGCAGGGCTTAAGAGATAATTGATTGCAGTAAACGGCTTTCGACAGTAAATAAATAGACGCTGTTAGTGACCGTCTTAGAATTTTTATTTTTTGACTTTTATGTACCATAAAGTCCCAAAAACGTCATTTTTTGGGTGTTTTTTTTTTCGCCCCGGTGGGGCAATATCTAAATGGAACTTTTTTATTTTTTTTATGATTTTATTTTATAGTTAATGGGTTAAATTAGTTAGTGACCGTCTTCGAATTTTGATTTTTTGAGTTTAACTATTATAATCTGCAAATTAAGGTGACCAAAAGGAAACAGTGTTTGTAGAGCAACCAGAACTTATTTTTGTCAGCTTTTCAAAACAGAATAACATTCAAACATTTATGTATCCGTTCATTGAATACAAATTAAAGATTTGGTTCATAAAATAGTTAAAATTGCATTTTGAAAAGTTAACAATTTAACAGCAGTTTCATTTTTGTTTCAGAACTCACGCTCACATATGCAATGTAGTTCACAAAATATCCGACACAGCGCTAATCGTTTTCTCTATAATTTTGCTCTCTCGCGAGAGTCTGTAATTTGCAGATTGTTGTTTTGCCGCATTCGTTGCCACTGGGATATGGAGAAAACAAGTTTGGATCCTTTTTTTGGTTTTCTGATAGATACATACTAATTACTTAATAATATTATTGTTGTTGTTTGAAATCAATCGAGCATTGTGATTGTGAGGCATAGAGGCAGATTGGATAAATATCATCGTTACCTACAAAACGGTACACGTACGTAACATAATTATGAATATGATAGGGAAATCAAATCAAAATGAAAAATTAAATTGAGAGCGGAATATTTTTAAGGGATGATGAATGATGATTGATATGGATTGAGGGCTTGAGAAGATTTGAGAATATGTATGGGAGTGGGAGATGGGAGGTGAATGATGATTTTTTTTATTATGAGTTGAGTTCAAATCAAACTACCTAAATGCAATTTTGGGTCATCGTAAATAAAATACCTACTGTATGAGGAAAGGGGTTGGTTGCTTTGCTGTTCCCTATTTTCGGCCGAACTTTTCAAAATAGATTAGTGGTTGTGTGTTTTAATATTTTGAAAATTATTGTGTGTAGTATAAGTATATATACACAACATCCGCTTTTATTGGTGATAGGTATTGAAATGGTCATCTTTTCCTAAATCATAATGATTGGTCAATGTTTTGCATGACCAGTCTGGAGAAGAATTGTTAATTTGTGTTGAGGTTTAAAATTCTAAAGACATTGTTTGTTATTAAAAAATTTGAAGGCAAATTAGTATATAGAACTGGGTAATGTTTTGTTGCACTTTAAACGTTGTCCAGGTAACTCATTCACGATATAAAAACAGTGTTCTACAGGATGCTATTTTTGTATTTCATGCCGCATGTGGTTGGTTTGTAAGGCGGCCCTAGATTAGGTGCAGCTTTCAAAGCTCATCTAAAAAATATTATTAGGGGTAAACCAACCTTTTCAATGCCTACCGACTTAACAGTGTTTAAAATACTTAAAATGATAATACTGTTAACATGCAAACCAGGTAGGTATAGCTTCATTGAGCAGGGAAATCCCTCCTGCTCAAAGGTGTCATAGTATTAGTGTAGGTCTGCACATTGCAGTTGCAGCTCGTCAAGTGAGTCAGACGTATTGTGTTAAGATCGCTGTTCGTATATGATTGCAAGGGCGCTTGGCGAGTTCGCGCAGTGCACATTAAATTTAGTTATTAATACATACTCAATCTATCTACGTACTAGCATGGCAGTCACACCCGGCTTCGTTCATGTTATTTTTATACCTTCCACAGGAAGGTACATTATCACTTTGTCATTACATTTGTAACGCCGAGAAGGATTCACCGGATACCCTGTAAAGTATATATTATTCTGAATCAGGATCACATTCTGAATCGATTTAGCCATGTCCGTCTGTCTGTCTGTTGAAATCACGATAGCGTCCGAAACTGAAATTTTATGAAAGGTCTTATATTTATGGCCTTCAGTTTTCTATTAAAAATGGTCCGTGTGGGTCAAGTAGTTCTGGTACCTCCCATACAAAACCAATATTAGACACATGCGTGTACATATACAGTACATGCAGTGGAGGGTATCAAAGCATCGGCCAGGCCGATGATAACACTTTTACTTGTTTTTTTTCCGCATGATGCTGCCGTATATCTACAAAATTGATCTCATTATAGTCATATCCTCGGTCATATCTCTGTAGAGTGAAGATAATTACAATAAGTAATTTTTCTCTTCTAAAGGGTGGAGGGGGATAATTAAAAAAAAAATGCCAAAAAAGCCAAAAACTATTATTAGTTTTTTTTTTTAAACACTATTTGGGAGTAGTACATATAGGACATACATATGTACATATATCCATCCATCAATCGAATGGAAAATATGAATTTTCCTATATAAACTTTGATGAAACTTGAGTTTGGCTCTTACCATTTGGGCTAGGCGTCCCCAATCAGTCAGGACAAACTTTTTATTAAATTAGATAATCCATACCTATACCTACATCCATAAATGGTGCGAGCAGGGCTGCAGCCGTTTGTTTTTGGATAGGAATAGGATTTATATTCTATATAAATATATAATATGTAGATATACTAAAAAGGAACCCAAACCCACAAAACAAAGCAATAATAACAAACTAGCCCTAACAGGTTTTTATAAACAGCCAGCATAAAATGCCAAAAAATAAAAGCTAAGGTCAGGAATGAAAATTTGTATACATATTATGGATTTTGGATATTATTATTAAAATATTTCGATTTGTGCTTACGATTGCGATTGTACGTCGCTATGACGAAGGCGATATTCATAAGTGTGCGTTAGGAAATTCTATATCACACACACTTTTGGTTTCAGTGTATTAGATAAACAACGTTTGCAGCAACAGGAGCAATAGCAACAGCAAGCACAGCTTGTCCCTTTCCCTTCCCTTTGGTTGTTTTGATTTATTTTGTTGTGCAGACAATTTTGTATTATTTATATTTTTATTAATTGAGCTGAGCGAGTCTGCACTCTGCAGTCACAATTGTGATCTTGGTAAGGGAGGGTGTGCTCGGCTATTTTTAATTCTGTGCACTAATACATGTAAACACGTTTACTTGAGCACAGAGTTCGTAGCTGAGGGAGACCCACCCTTAAGCAACTTTTTAACGTACAATCAACAAAAGTTGTACTAAAAGCCATTTTTTGAAACACAAAAGAGGTAAAAAAAAAAAAGACTCGATTTTTCTCAAAAATAAGGTTTTTCTTTAGCACCCATGGCCGGGTGTTAAGGTCAGAAAATCTGGGTGGCGAAGGATTGGGGCCATATCGACCAATCCACAGTTGGTTAAAAGTATGGTTGAGGTATGGAGAGCTTCGTTGTTATTTCCTTTGTAGGAAGAGTTCCCCCCCAAACCGGCACAGCGGTATCCAGAGCAGCATATATCTGCGACGATTTCTTTCTGGTGTATCTACTGGACTTGTGTTTTAAGGTGTACCCTGCTGTCGATCATTACTGTTAGGTATAATAATGCCTCCTTAGGCATACTAAAATTCCATAATCGAAAGTCAATTGGCTGGTTATCAACGCATCATCGGTCTTTTGGTCGGCTATCCTGACAGATTATAGCAAGTTTTTAATTCTGTCATTATGTCTATGACGGGCTCTATATCGTGGATGCTTAGGGTCAGCAAAGTCGAACAGCTTAAATCCTTAACTCTGGCCAGGGATATCCTAATGAATAACCAGTATGCCGAGTTTAAACCCCTTTTAAAGTCGATTTAGATTTACTTACAACCAATTGTAACTTTTTTTGGAACATATGAAAGCCACCTATACCTAATACTAAATCAGAACGGCTACCTTGAAAAGCTTTCTCAGGACAGTTAATGACTATTCACATGAGAGCGACCAACTACCTACGAACGAATATTCGCAAGTTTTGATAGTCCGTTCAGGTTCACATGAACACTTTTCTTGATCGCCGTAGTTCGCGAAGATCAGTCATCACATCAGTTTCTACCAGGAATTTTTTCATTTGAGGTTAATTCCAAATGAATTTTGTATTCCTTTTCCCTAGTTTGTGGCACGCGGTTTAATGTTGTGAATTGGGAATAAAGTTTGACAATTCGCGCAAAATGTTTGGAATTTGAAATTTCGTTATTTAAACTGTTTAACTTGTTTTATTTAATACATTTTGATGGGATACTTTTCTGTTTATAAATGCTTTAAAAGTGGTTTGTTCGCATTTCATCAATTCGTTCGTTCGTTCTCATGTGAATGGTCCTTTGCACCTTTCGTAAAGGGTGGCGCAGTGAAGCACCTTAAGGTATACACTCTAAAAGTAGATTTTTATTGGTCAGGAATCTATCAACCGTTTGCCATTGTTATTGATATCCCGATCACCTGTTTGCGATTCACGTTGTCGGTGCCTACTTTTGCATTTAGATCTGTCATGTCTTCGTTGTGTGTCGTCCTTTTTTTCCTCAGTCGATATAGTTTCATTGGAGATTAATACTGTGTTCTCGTGAAGCACCGTCTTGTCATGAATCTGGCCGATAGATAGATAGGCAATGTGCATATATCGCTGCCAAAGGTCGATCCAGTCCGTATTTACAGATACTGCCGGAGGGCTTTATATAGTGACACAGTTTTACTCGTTGGCAACTCTGCCGAATATGACCATCTTGTTTCACTAACTCTGACTATTTCCCCTTTATTCAAATGAACTATCGTTCTATTTTGAAGAATCTGGCATTCACACATTTCGAAATCCAATAATACTGCCTAAACACAATAGACAATTCTTGGCATCATGAAGATCAATACAGAGCCTTTTCTAGAATGTCTGCCATTTCATTGCCTTGCATGTCCGCTGTTTCCTGTCTGTTACCCAAATGGGATCAACTCTATGTTTGTGCTGGTTAGTGAAGTGAGAATTGTAAGTCAGTCCCTAGCTTTGATACCTATGTAGGTACTTCATATTCTTTAATGGCTAAGAGCGCAGCTTTACTGAATATAAATTTTATTATTTTATTATAACTCTTTTTATAAAGGGTGTCACATAATTCACTCAAAATTTGAATTTTGCGCCATTTAATAAGTAGGTATAGGTTTAGGTAGTATGCAGTGACGCCAACGGAAAAAAATATAACAATGTGACAGATGACATTTCGGGGTTAGTAAAAATGTAGCGCTATAAGAAAGAACAACGCATTTTCATTGATGAGCAATATTTTAAAAATAATGAAGGTTTGACAGCTACAGTCCGTAGTTTTCGAATAAAATCATCTTCAGTGATGAGGCTCATTTTCATTTTGATGGATTCGTCAATCGTCAAAATAGTCGCATTTGGGGTTCAGAAAATCCACGAGTAATTGTTGAGAAACAAATGCATCCATAACGCGTGATTGTTTGGTGCGGATTTCGGGCTGGATGCATTATCGGACCATTCTTTTTCGAAACTGCTACTGGTCAGGCAGTGACAAATAATGGTGTTCGTTATCGTGGTGACATGATAACCCAGTTTTTAAGTGCTAAATTAGCTACAAGATATGGATGTTACCAACATGTGGTTTCAACAAGACAGTGCCACATGCCAGAGAAACAATTCAATTACTGCATGAGTCATTTTCTAATCGTGAATTGGCCATCCAGATCTTGCGATTTAACGTCATTGGACTTTTTTCTTTGGAGTTTTTTTGAGTCAAAAGTCTATGCAAACAAGCCCACGACCACCAACGTCATGAAAGAGGAAATTGGGAGGTGTACAATTTTTGCACTAGTCAGCAACGAAGTTAAAGGCCCTCTGGAGGTGTTTCATGATAGTGTCTTCGAATTGGCTTCTGATTACAGGATCGCTTAATCGTCAGCGTATCCTTGGGTATGGGAACCGTCCTTGCTGACTATATTTAGAAGTTCATTTACTACGATGGACCATAGAGTGAGAGATAACGCCCCTATGAGGGTGAGGGTGAGCGTCACGTAGCAGTGACGCTGATTCAGTAATTGTAGGTATTATGCAGGGGTTCCCAATCTTTTTCATACTGCGACTCCCTAGAGAGGTTGAAGCCCTTCTAAAAGCACAGATATGCAAATATAAGCTGATCTTACTGAAGATTCACTAAAGGGTTTTTTAATAAGGACGGGTGGACGACGTTGAAGTATCGTCGTCCCATAATTATGGCAATTTTGTGTGTTAATATATACCCGCATTTATCTAAAAATTCGCCTCGTCGCTAAAGATGATTTTTCGGTCAAAATTGGGGTCATCTTCAAACTCTCCAAAGTCAGCGAACAAACAGCTTTGTCTATGTTGAGCTCCTGGATTATTTGGATATTGTAGGAACGTAAGCAAGATGCAAAATTCGTCAAGTTGGAATCTGCAAAAGGCTGATTTCTTGTGCTCGGCGAGGTATATACGACCTCAGGTTCTACTGAAAACTCTCATGGAGCGCGGTAATCCTTCCGACCAATCTGGCTGGCAACGTGCCAATTGAAAACCCTTAATTTAATTTTGAGTGCCAGGCAAATATATGAGTGTCAGCTACGAAGCAAGTCCGACTGGAAATGCGGGAGACACAAAGGCGCTTAATATTCAACTGCAATGTAATGTAACTATTGGATTTCGCTTCGACCTTGCACTTGGTATTCGTATAAAGAGAAACGTATTGCTTTTCCTTTGTTCGGAGTCTTACAGTAGTGAAAAAATAAAACTTGCGACGCCCTTAGGACTTTGGGACGACGCACAATTAGGGAACCCTGGTCTAAATTGATGACACATCCAGTTACATGTATAGTATTGTCTAATTCCTGTATTTTAGATGCATCTGTACATCTGGACATATTCGGTGTTGCCGAAAGATCTTTGGATGTCAAGTGTCCTCATTTTAACTTTTTTTTTTGTCTTTGAGGGATTTTTAACGATCCTAGGGGGGTCCTAAAGAGCAGGTGTCGTGTTAAATTGAATATCACTGTGTTAACCCATATCTTAGAGTTAGACTAATATTTATAATCGTTGTAATGCAATTCAAATTTCAAAGAAAACTGTGTCTATAATTGAGGCAAAAAACTGTAGGTTAAAATCGGTACCACTAAATGTAGTGCTAAGTTATGCATGGGCATAATATACACTGCTCTCACCTTAAACCGGAAAACAAGAATATGGTTGTTCTCCAAATAGACGATTTTGTCCATAAAGTTCATCATTATCTGCTACATAGGTCGCGCAGTCATACTCAAAACTTAATTTAAATAATTTCTTAATTCCAATAAAAGCCAAACTCATTAGCATATGATTAATTTGTTTAATCAACTACCTCAACAGTGATAAATAACAATCTTACATCAAACACCGTCTAAAACAAAAGATGAATATTACCTCTTGGTATAACTCAAAAATAAACAAAACATTAATAAACATTAAAGAATAGAGAAAAAAAAATCCAAAAAAACCCGTGGCCCCTCTGACACTTGAAACTAGAGTTTAAATATTGACCTGTAGTGACTTTGAATAAATTCGTATATATGACCAGCCTAAGACCGCAATGAAGCTCTGCCGATAGAGTTAGCAACCCACATAAACTAAAAAAAAAAAAAAAACACCGAATAAAATAAAAAATCGCGTCTGATCAAAAGGGGAAGGAGAAACATCGAAAACGATTCTAGTCATCTCCATTATTATGAGATTATGACTTTAGCCTATGTGGATATGCCAACTGTCATAGATGTTCAGGTAAATCAAGTGCTTTTAAAATTTAGGGGCCTTACCTATTACTTACGTAGAATTATTTAGAATCAATCTACACAAATACTTGTTGATTTGCAAATAAATCACAATGTAAATTTGTTTGTATTTTTAGGAACGCTTGACTAGTCATGGAAGTATAGGACTGTCAAGTGGCAGTCCGGCCTATACGACACATTCTGGTGGGCATACGGGACGTGGTGGACCAACGGGCGCCCATGGAGGTCACGGTGGCTCGCATGGTTCTGCAGCATCAATGCATCATCAATCATTGCAATCGGACTTCCAGCCGCCGTATTTTCCGCCGCCGTTTCATCACGCTACACAGAGTCCGCCTCAGCAACAGGTAATGATTTTTGATTTATTTTCCGTTTGGTTAGATGTGTGAGTGTGCGGTTTGCGTTAAAGGAAAACTCAGTAGAATATCATGTCCCAAAAGGAACAATTGTGATTTATTCGAGTGTTGATTTTCCTGTTCCTTTGGACAGTTGTTGCATAAGTGAATTAGTTCAGTAAGTTAGTTGAGTTGACGTTTATGTGGTTATTTATTTATTTTATTTTTTATTCATGTGTGGAATACGAGCAAAACCGGGTGAAGAATCTCGATAAACAATACAGTATACGTTGAAGTGGTTTAAGCTTGAATTTTTGTCACAAGGTTCAGTTGGTAGAAAAATGATCTTACGACTTGATTTGAGTATGAATTCAATATTAATTCATTGTATAGCTGAGCTGCCAATAGAGAGTCTCACGCTTACAGAGCTATACTTTTACTTTTTGCATCTAATACTTCTGTCAGTGATCAGTAGATGAATTGTCATAATTCGTGGGATACCAATTCGGTCTGTTTCCGCAGAAGTATTTTAGTCAAATTTGGCTAAATTTAGTCAAACTTACATCCACGCATTGCCTGTTCCGACTGTAGGGACTAGAGGGTACATAGAATCTTAAACTAGCCTAGAAAATAGAAGAAAAACAATCTCTATCTCTAGCATCATATAAAATCGCTATAATAAGCGGTTAAGGGTTAAGCAGTTATGGTGCTAAAGAACATTATGAAGCTTAATGAAGCTGAAAATGTTGGCATTGTTAAGATCGTAAAAAAGGCGATGACCTTGTGTAATCTTCCGTATACAGGCGAGTATAAGGCAAGTCGATAAGGAGTGCATATGTGTCTCCTCGTCTTTCCTCGACTATGCAGTTCCTACAGAAATTGTTATAGGGAATACCCAAACTTTGGGCAAACCCAACGACCGCACAGTGTCTAGTTTTGTCGTTCGTTTTGCGTGGCAATAATACTTTTTTGTGTCTTCAAATTCATTCGAATCTTTACTATTCTAACTTTGCCTATACTAACTCAGGAAAATAGAGGTCCCCTTGAAAAATGACGGAACGCCTATCTAATATCATTTATTTCTACTTCTACTTTCTACTTTATGTAAAAAGTGAATTATCGGGTTTTTACAATTTTGAAAAAGTCCCATGAAAAGGGCGGGGTGTTCATTTCCAAATATCCCTTCTAAGCTAGCGGAATACACCCTCGATCATCGCTGTTAGATCTTAAGCACTTTCATAATAAAAATCTGACTCACTGATTAAACGTTATTAAAGTTCGTTATCGAAAACTGTACATTCGATTAAATTGCTGAATTTAGGGCCGTTAGGTGATATGTGGGCGCAGTAGCGCAGTGGTTAGTGTGCTGGACTACCGTGCGAGGGATCCCAGATTCGATCCCCGGAAAAACACAAATTACATCTTAATTATAGGTACTTCCAGTAATTTTAGCATGAATGACAACAGATTTGTACCACCTTGGCTGTGGTGTAACTTACCTTCCCTGCTTTTCGAATGAATATCACTCACTATCACTAGCCATGCTCTTTTTTTTTAAATACTTCTCCCGGGAAAGGAGAACCTATAACGCTTCACCAGCGCCCCGAGATACTTGCAGATGCCTGTTAGTTCTGCACTTAAATTGCTGCAAATTGTAGTCTTCTGGAAATATATCCCCAGGAAGCGAGTTCCAAAGTTTGCTTGTCCTGTAACAGAAGGCGTTTTGGAAAGTTGATGTCCTCGCGGTTGTCTTGTGTACTGTATCATGGTCATGAGCATTAGCAGCCTGGTCTTGTGGGGCGCCCAAAAGTTGCATTTCGAGGGATAATGTCTTTGAGTTCTTCGGAACACCTACCATGGAGGTCAGCGACTTGTCTTCTGTGCACCAACGGTTGTAGATTCGATGTGAGTGAAGGGTCTCCAAAGTCGAACTGCTCGTCTCTGTATAGTATCAAGTAGGTTAAGTTAATGTTTTGGGGCCGAGCTCCATATATGGGAGCAATATTTCAGGCCTGGTCTAACCTGTGCTTTGTAGAGAAGGAGAAGTTGCTTGGGCCTAAAGTACCTCTTTGCTCTAAATACGTATAGCTCAACTTAGCGGACGCCGATCGTGCGATATGTTATCCTGCCATGTGATTCCTGAATTGACTCTGACTGTGACTCCTAAAAGGTGTGGGATGGATTGGATGGTCATCCATCTGGATCTGAGGAACTGTTGATGCATTTTTCCTAGAAAATGTTGTGAGCTGTTTCTTGTTTGCATTAAATACAACCAAGTTGTCTTTTCCCCACTTCAGGATTTTGTCCAGATCATCATTTAGATAACTAATTTGTTCACATCTCTGACTGTGTGATGTAGCCGCATTCATAGGCCCACTGTTCGAAATAAAATTTCACGTGTAAATGCAAATAATGGCGTTTTTTGCTCTTTTCGAATGCTTGAAGTTCAGTCAGTACAAACTCTTCCACTCACATACTTGGATGCAATTTATGGAAAAACAAAATGCATCTGTCATTTATTATGATTAGGTACCACAAAAGCGTTCCCTAACGGTCTCGCAAGTTTTTTTCTTTGGGAGAGAATTCATCCCCACCACTGCCATTTTGACAGTCTTTTCACGTGAGCATTTTTTTCTGTTGACGTTTATGGAAGTCAAGTCAAGATCATGTCGTCGGATTATAATTTGGTTGACATTAATTTGTCATTGTATTAAGTTGACATTTAGATTGTGTGACTGACGTAGAAAAGGTGACGTGCCAAATATGCCAAATGTATGATAAAGCTTGTGATTTGTATTGCTAAATCTCATCATTGGGAACATGGTAATGATATACGTCTAAGTCTTTATAAATTACAGTACATATTGTAGATATATATTTCGGAACCCTATCATTTATTATTTTTTTGTATTTTTTAGGATACACCTTTGCTTAACTAATTGCTATTCAGATATCATCTAACATTAATTAGTTACCCGCCTATTTACAGAACCATGGTGCTCTGGAATACCTAGGAACGGACCCCTATGGTCAACCACTTTCATCGCTCCATCATGCTCCTCTGCATCACTATAATCAACTAGCCGGTTTGAGATCTACACAGGATCAACTTGGTATTCATCACAGATCACATCGAGACGCCGAACTTCAAGGACATGTGGTAAGCACAATAGTGTAGAATTTATCAACTAATATTATTACAGTGTTGTTACATAAAGTTTTTATAAAGTCCCTGAAGTTTGATCGCTAACTATACTCGTGCAAATTAATACGCGGGTCAATAAAAAAGTACACACCCATCTAGAGTTTCCCCAAAAATTGTTTCATATAAATAGCAAAGGTCATTAATACCCAGCATTGGAGATTTGAGATAAATAAAAAAAAATCACAATCAAGATGATTGCTCGGATACTAAATAATAGGAGGCCAACCTGCACGATGTCTGCGCGGTACGGCTTATTCTATCAATTGAAACGTGTATCGGTTAAAGACTTGTATAACAAAAAGATTGCTACGCAATTATGTACGAGTGCTTTTATGGCGTTTACCCCCAGTTATGGGTTAAAATCGTGCGTAATCTGATTCGGATGGGGTCATAGTAGATATTGTAAAAATGAGGAAAAAATCTGACAATTGATTGACAAATATTCAATAGTGTTTTGATGTATCTCCCACACTGAATCTTAATAGCTTCAATTACCAAAAAATAAACCGCACAACATTAAAGTGATTTTACAAGCGCATGATGGGTTTTTTCTTTCAACGATTTTCATTAATAAATTGCAGATAATTGATTTTGCGATGTTGTAAAAGGAAATAAATAAGTATTGAGATAAGACATTGCAAACTGTCGATTTAGAGAGAGATGATAATTCATTGAGGGTAGGCCTAGGAGCATTTTCATTTTTCCGCCGCATTTTTCACCTGTTCAAATTAGAACTAGTTCAAAATACCAGCAGGCTGACGCGACCACCTAGAAAGTTATGGAGCCGGAGGGATTACCGACAAAACTAGTCTGAATTCTTAAATGTACGGGCACTTCATTGACATTTAATTATAGCAAACCTGATAATTGTCACTTCCAATTTCAACAAGAGGATATTCAAATTGACAATGAAAAATAAGGGAGTGCAGCGTAGTGTGAGACAGGCCAAACGTCAGTGCATCGATTCAGAGAAGACTCAGCAAACCGGTCTGACAGTAGGACTGACTATAATATCACCAAAGAACCTTTTACCAAAGAACCAAAGAATTAACAGCTCATTGTATTGGCCAGACAATTTTGTCACGGTCTTGAACGACCGTGCTCATTCGAATTCGAATGAGTATCCCGAAGGAACAAATATCAAAATTTCCACTGTACTTCCCAGAAAAGCTGAACTATTTAAAGCTACAGCACAATCGGCTGATCTGCTTAACCCGCTCATGCGAATAGCATGGACAAACGACCAATTTCTGAAACGAATACAGGAAAAGGGAAATTTTATGGAAAATGGAGAGGTATGCACTTCCCCGGCCGTACCGACAGTAGCCAAAATTTTAGGTAGTATGATTCTGACACAAATGAAGGAACATTTCGATTAAACTCCTGATGTCGAGGCTTTTGCGCTGATAACTGTTCGTAAATTGAACACATAAGCACCTTACAGATCACAGAAGAGCAATGCTTCGGGTATATAGGTCTCGGCAGCAACTACTGCTTATCGACTTTCAGAAGGCTTTCCCAGGAAAACTCAGCAATTATCAAGTCTACAAATGAGGGTAGTTAGAGCCACGTTCTATTGTGTAGAACGTTACTCTAACTAGGTAAGATGTCCCAATTGGAGTATGTCAGGGGTATGCATACTGTCACACTGTTGTTCTTATGGTGGTTATTGGTGATGACGAAGTACATCAGTAGCATTGACGATAGGAAGCCATGCAATTCGTTGGACAATGACATCTCACCTTAAGCCTAAATTACGCTGACGTTGTTTGTCTACTTTCATATCGGATGCTTGACTTTTTTCTGATGACCCAATCTATAAGCTGGGTCAAACAAAGTGGACCTCAAAAGTAGCACGAACAAAACAAAAGCCATCAGCACTTTAACACTCGCGCTCAACTTAACATTAGCGGACAGCGAGTGAAGAAAGTCGGCTACCACCGGTAGCACCAAACTGCATCTGTGCAGCAGAATTGTATAGTCTAATATTGCTAATGCTATATGAGTTGAGTGCAAATGAATTCTTAGAATATTTTCTTACAATTTTTGGCATCTGAGTATTTAAATGCGAATACACTACATTTCAACCATCAAGCCCGCAATCTTAACATTAAAGTAAAAGTTCGGGAGAATTTTTCATATACATACCTACTTTATCAACTTTATAAAGACGTATCTTAAAACTTGAAAACTTGGCTCAGGAGTGCATATAAGAAGATTGGACAAAGGGCCGTGGCACCGCCCATACAAACAAAAAACATTCTAAATCTTTTATCTCGAAAACCCCCGAACCGACTGAGCTCAAATTTGCAGACAATCTTAGGAATTGCCCTAGGAGCGTTCCCGTGAAAATTGGTCAAAATTTGATTCTTTTTTGTTTTGTTCGTATTGCTGTATTTCAGGTTAAGGCAGAAAGAAAATTCCAGAAAATCGATTTGTTCTCATTTGTCGCATTTTACAAAAGAACATTACTGCATCTAAAACCAAAGCAATACAATTGCTGTGCACGGGCATTGTCGGGCGGGTACAGCTGGTTGCAAATAAAATAAAATAACGAAGTAACTTGTTTGATGTTAAGTTTTATTGAGAAGTTTATAAAACGAAATGTTATGGTCTTAAAAAATGGTCTAGTTGTTAAAACATAAAGTTGTTTTGACAACTGTATACGTATAAACATTTTTGCCAAACCCGTCGAAAAGTATTAATAAAAACAGTTTTTGTTTGTAAAATAAGGGTACCTACACTTAAAAAAATAAAATGATGGCCCATCTTATTGAGACAACAACCAATAGGGCGGGTTATAAGCTTACAATGTGATTTGTGGACTTAAAACACACAACTGTGGGTGGTGGGTCACAAATGTATTTTGAGCTAGACGATCTTAGACGGTTGGAGAATGAAAAGAAGCTTTATAACCTGAATGTACCATTGCAATTGCTCTCATAAGTCTGATATCTTCATCATGGTGGTTTGCAACGGATGGAGCTGGCTTGGTCACAACACAAATTGTCACAAACTGCTTTATCAAATATTCACATTTCAATGAATATATTTTATTAAGTATCATTACATTAAGTTGTGTCAGATCCTGAAAATGTACTTAAACCTATAAAATAAAGTAGCCCGCTGTTTTGTTATTATGTTACTACCTGTTGCCCCGCGGCTCTAACTGCAATGTTTATATTTGAACACATGGCCCTATGTCGCTTTGATAATGCGTCAAAAAGCCATTATGGCCTTATGTCACTTTCAAGTCATTTTCAGGTTGGGTCTATGCAAAGTTTCTTTATATCAATGTTTCGCATGTATTTAAAGAATCTTAGCATGTACCCAGCCGCGTACCTAGCGCGAAAACTAGCAATGAGCACAAGCAGGGGGGTCGCAGGGGAGCAGCCTGCCCTCCATACCTATTCCCCTGTTTATGTATTATGGACTTAGGATTTTTTTAACTTTCTCGTATACGTAGTAAGAGAAATATATTGTTTTCGTACAAAATTTCGAACTCGAGATTTTGATCAATTCTGATATGTATTACGATGATGGAGGAACTTAAAAAACTGGGTCGCGCAATTCTGTCCTGTCATTTTAAATGTAAAATTTGCTGAAATGACTCTGAGATTCTGCGAGATTCGCAATAAACGAGAAAGTTTCGTGCGACCCAGTCGTGCACATTTTTTAATGCAATAACCAATGTTCAAATCGTTAAAAATTTAACTAGAACTGAGTAAAATAAGGTGCTTTAGGGCATGATGAATGATTACGCTTTTGTAAAGTATACGGCTTCAATGGGACTTAAAAGCAAACATACTTTTTTTATGTCAACGACGAACTATACGAGCTATACCACGACATTTGCCTGATAGGATGGACGGAGATATTAAGCAGAAGAAGGCCTCAACTGACTTGAAGGGTCTAACTTGAAGCACATAGCTAAGGACCGGGCTAACTTGAGGGGATTGTTAATTAAGGCATCGGTTCATTCCGAACTGTAGAACCGCCTAAGTAATTTTATATAGTTCAGTGTATTCCTTCCTAATAGAATACCTTATGACATACCATATACGTTTTTTTTTTTTTATTAAATCAAGTGATACTTCAGAGCATTTCCTATTTTCGAAAGACTATTTCACATGGGTCAGTGAACGAATCCCAAAAACCAATCGCATGTATGAGCTTTCAATATAATACGAAATTCTTCAGAAAATCCTCTAGATCATCAATTCAACACGCATCAATATCATTGACCAGTAACAATATATAAAAAAAAAAAAATAAAAACTTCAAGCCGCAATTTTTCTCTGTCCACGCTATAACATAAATAAATTCCTTAAATATCTACATAATCATTTTTTAATAAACCGATAAATGGTATATTTATAATGCGCTGCGATTTTACAAACTGGTTCCATCCATCCCAAGGAATTCCGCCCGAATAACTGAGATTGGATAAGCAACTCGACGATATCACATAACCGAACCCATCAAGGACGAAAACTACCCCCACCGTTCCCTAATCAACAAGGCGGACAAAAAGGAGACAATACAACATCTTCATCAAGAATCCGAAGAAGAAAATATCCCCTTAGCATTTTCCATACTACCCAGAAATCTTATGCGAAAATATGCGATGAATTTTTCTTTAAAGGAAACCCTAAATCTTTTGGCAGATCCAAGAAGGGATGGGGAGATACGCAAACAAAATATAAAACAACCAACACATGAAGCTATATCCCTGTAATCTTATCAATGGTATATATGCCAGCGCACATCCTCTTAACTATACACAACAGTCAAGTTATTTAGAATTTCGAAGAAGAATTTCAACTCACAAACAAGAAATCTCGATGGCGGGACTTCCTTCAAAGAATGCATTTCGAAGAGACCCCAAAATCAACCCTATCTGAACAGCCAGAAGAAGGGTGGACTGCATTAATATTTAGCAACACAAAACGCAAGAGTTGAAAGGTGGAATTTCACCTGGGTCCTGTTTCATCTTTCTCTTAGGCTTTGTTTTTTTTTTTTTTTTTTTGTTCTTTCGTTAGATAAGCAGAACAGTTAAGAATAACTTTTACATATTTTGAGAATTCTGGAATCCCAACATATTTTGGCGAGTTTTGCTTTTGTGCGAAAAGAATTGCGCTCCGTGAATGTAAAAAAAATTCAGCGAAAACAATTTGCAGCACTGCAAAAAAAGGAGCAACAAAAAAATAGTTCTTAATTTTCGTCCTTTTTGTTTCGTTTGCAGACACAACTTTCACATGGATTTCCCTACACAGATAGACGCGGTGATTATGGAAGTGCAATAAGCGGTGCTGGCGGTCACGGTGGGAGGCTGGGGCATGAACATGATCCGCTCGCATTACATCAGGCCCTGCAGAATGCCGTGGACGATGGACAAAACCCAAACATGGATGACAATGTGGCATTTATGTCGGACTTGCCCTTAATAAAAGGTAGGTCATGGAAATATTTTTGGAATCTTTAGATATTGTAAGCGCAGGTAAAAAGGAAGTACGAGTAGAATTACTTTGACGATGTCTCATTATCCGATGCCAATTAGTTCTCAAATTCTTGCGATATGCCTATCCTATTAAATGTGAACTTGCCATACAGTTAGCAGGAGTGGTGTCAAATTCGCGCTGCATTCTGGTTCGAGAGGTGGGCCATGAGCACAGATTCCCGTCGTCGTCGTCGTTCTCGTCGTCTCTGCAGGAGACGACTGCCTAGGAGTACATGATCTGCACCATTGTGTATCTGTATAGTTTTGAGGCGGAATTGTATTCACACCTGGTTTGTTTATGCGACCCATTGTTGTAGCACATAATCGGCAGCAGGAGCACGGCGCTGAGTATCGTCGTCGTCGAGTTACGTAATTGGCAGGATTAATGTAAATCGACCCTTTGGAAAGTACAATAACGAAATAATGTCCTTTTCTGTTTGTGTGTTTGCATGTGAGACCCGTTGTCCTATATATATGGCTGTACTATGTATTATTTCTTTTTTTTAGGCATTAAAAGCGGCAAGGATGTCGGAAACATTGGATCGGGTTCACCTAGTGAGGTATTCTGTGCAGTGCCCGGACGTCTTAGTCTTTTATCGAGTACATCGAAATATAAAGTCACAATTGCCGAGGTACAAAGACGGCTTTCGCCACCTGAGTGTCTGAATGCATCGCTATTGGGAGGTGTCTTACGAAGGTAATATCATTAGTTCTTTTGGCATAATAGCTAGAAGTTGCAATAATCACGATTTGATTTTCCAGAGCTAAGAGTAAAAACGGTGGCCGCCTGTTAAGGGAAAAGCTGGAAAAAATCGGACTTAATTTACCAGCTGGACGAAGAAAGGCGGCGAATGTGACGTTATTAACGTCGTTGGTGGAGGGTGAAGCAACCCACTTGGCAAAAGATTTCCATTTCGTTTGTGAAACAGAATTTCCCGCCCGTCAATTAGCTGAATATATTGTAAGACATCAAACCGAGCCCCAAGAATCGTATCGGCGTAAAGAGCTTCTGATGCATTCACAACAGGTAAATATTGACACATATTTAAATATTATTTTCCGTTAGAGTTCAAGGACAGATAGTATTACATTTTTAAGAAGTCCGCACGCATCGAGCCCAATAATTTGCATAACATTGGAAGTTTGGTCGAAAGTTGGGCTATGGTTGGAAGACGGAAAAAGGTGGTCAGAATTGAGAAAATCAATCCGCTATCCACCCTTCCAATTATAAGAACCAGTTTTACTTATGCTCACCACGTGGTCTTTCTATACTGCGTTGTCCCATTGGGTTGGAGTCAAAGCTGGAGCTTCCTCCTGGCCTAAAACCGCACTGAAAAGGGCCAATCAGTTCATTGACAAATAGTTTCAGGCAGGATCTTCTCTGGTTCAGCAGCCTAGTTGGTCTTGCGTTTAGATATCGCTATCCACGATTCAATTTGGTCGGGTGAACGGATTTATAGCAACAATTTCGAGGTAGTTAAGGAGTTCACGAATGACACCCTAGTGGAGATCCGGCGAAGAATTACCCTAGGAATCCGTTGCTATACTTCTGTTTGGCAAAACAACTGGGTTCAAAACTCCTGACACGAAGGACAAAATGTGTGCTCTACAAAACCCTTACCCTGCCAGTTCTGCTTTATGGCGCCGAGTGCTGGACGATTGGCAAGAAGGGAGAGCTGATACTGGGACTCCTTCGAAAGAAAAATACTTCGGCGGATTTTTGGTCACGTGCGCGAGGAGGGCGACATGGTCCAAAAAGCCAAAACACGTCGACTACATTGGCATATCGTGCGAATGGACAATATTGCTCCAGCTAAGAGGATCTTCGAATCCCAGCCCCCAGGTTCGAGAAAACAAGGATTCGGTCTTCCTTGTTTTCTCGAACCTGGGGGTTCGTTTCAAAGACCAAGCAATCGCGGATGCAAGAGCGGCCGGGCAGCGTGCCCGGGATCGTAAAGGATGGAAGGCTCCAGTGTCTCAGGCAGAGTCTCTTCACGAGTCGGGGGAAGTGATAAGTGAAGTGAACGGAAGTCTTGTCGGGTAAAACCTAGCACATCAGGTCCGACGTTTTTCATGGCCTCTTTGCATCGATATCATTGGTGACAGTGGCTTACGACTTCTCTGCAGATTGAGGATTATGCGATTGGCAAAAGTTCTGGCGGTTTGTTGCGATTGCAAATCTTAGCCTTGGCAAATTTAGCCTTGGCTCTCAACAACATAAATCTGCCCCCAATAATAAGTAGGTGGATAATGGCTATGATCAATAAAAGAGTTATCCAGACCCGCATTGATGATGTGGAACTTTCGGCGTTAACGACTAGAGGGTGTCTTCAAGGGGGTGTCCTCTCGCCACTCCTATTCCCTTGTCATTGACGATCTAATCCAATCCCTGTCGAATCTAGGGATTGATGCTATAGGATATGCCGACGGCGACGACGTAGCAATCGTTGTCAGTGGCAAATTTGAAAGGCACAGTCTCAAAAATACTGCAGCATGCTGCATGCACTATCTATAGAAGGTCTTTCTTTAAATCCTAAAAAGACGACTATCGTCCCGTTTACCAAACGGAGGAAACTAGATCTCCTAACTCGCCCCACTATGGCGAAACCATTTAATTCACACATGAAGCCAAATACCTGGGAATCATCCTTGACGGTAAACTCTCATGGAATCCACAAATAGAACGCATGGCAAACAGAGCCACCAGATCTCTTTTTATCTGCCGTCGAGTCTGCGGTAACAATTGGGGTATAAGACCCTGGATGCTGGCTATATTCGCTTGTGGTAAGACTAACGATCACCTATGCTGCCGTGGTCTGGTAAAGAAAGACTAACGAAGTTACTATACAGTCAAAAAGCTAGAACGGATTGAACGTATAGCCGGAAACTGCATGACGGGCTGTCAACGCTCCACCCCGACCACTGCACTGAATGTCATCATAGGCTTATCGTTATCACCTATTCAAGTAGACATTCAAATGGAAGCAAGACTGAGTATTCATCGCCTATTCCACTCGAAGGATATCGACCTATATTCCTACCATGAAGGTCACCCACCTGTCTCTGATTGACACTATGGAGCCTGAAAGACCATTTAGCATGTTTCTAAACGACATGCTACCGGAATATGGCTCCCATAAAAACTTCTCTATCATCCAAGGGAAGAATGCGAAAAATACAAACCCAATCCATCGTGACTTGACCTAGTCTGGTACACACTCGGTTCGAAGATGGATTCAGGGACTGGATCTGGGTATTTAAGGGGAAGCGCCTCAAACGAACTTTTCAGTCAGCCTAGGCAAACACTCGTCCATATACCAGGCTGAAGTCCTTGCCATCAACCACTGCGCTAGAATAAATTCGTGGTAAAACCATATTTATCTTCTCAGACAGCCAAGCTCCTCTTAAAAATCTGTGGACTCATCTGTTGTAAAATCAAAGCTGGTTCTGGAAACCTACATAGCCATCCACGAACTTGCAAAGAAAACCTAGTCATCCTACACTAGATTCCAGCTTACAGGGGCTTTACTGGAAACGAAAAAGCCGACTCACTGGCTAAAATCGGCGCGACAATACCACTCGTCGGACCTGAGCCCGTCTGGTGGTATCAATAAGGGATGCTTCAGGAATTAGGAACTTAGCTCAAACCAAATCTAATGAACTATGCCTTAAAACACTTGGGCAGAACTGCGCCAAAATATTTTTCCCTAAATTATCCCCCAGAAAATCCTACTTTCTTACTAATCTGGCAAAAACAACCTAAGAATCCTGACAGTTATTATCACTGGCCATGGTCTTATGAAAAAATACCTTCACCGAATTGGAATTTCACCGGACCCTACATGTAGGCTTTTCCTGGAGAGTGATGCATCCTCTCTTCATATTCTCATGAAATTTCCGGCTCTCTTCCGTCTCAGAAAGAAAGTCCTTGGCGAAGAAATCGTCACTACAGCTGACTTACCCCCAGAGAAGATTCTTATCTTCCTGACTGTCTCCGGAGTCAAAAGATGGCCCTAGGACCTCACCAGGGAAGGCACAATAGGCTCCTTTAGAGATACCGCAGTGCCAGGACTGGTGAAGGCTCTCCCGACCTACATATCATCTAATCTAATCTAACGTGTGATTAATCAAGACTTTTTGCTTATGACAAATCCACATCCAAATAAGTGCTTTTCTTGCTCTCTATAGCAATAGCCATGATAAATGTCACAGTTCTCCATACGCCTTTTGTCCGGTCCATCCCATCCCATCGTGCTTCATGGATGGCAGTTAAGTGTGATTTGTAGCAATCTATGGGCTCCGCTAATTGCTTGGCTGCACACGGCCAATTCCATGATCCTAGTATAAAAATGGTAATCACAGCATTTGCAATAGTTGCTCACCCTCGTCTAATATAACGATAGCTTACATCAAAATGTTGTTAAGAATCTTATTTTAATTTTCTTTTTAGATCACTAAAGAACTTATGCAAGTGCTCAGCCAAGACCGAACAACACAGTACGGCACAAGGTCGCAGCATCTACTTGAACCGTCAATGCAGCGGCATCTTACGCACTTTTCATTAATTACACATGGATTTGGATCTCCAGCAATCATGGCGGTACTTCATGCATTCCAGGTAATCTCGATAATTCCAATAAACTTATCATTTCAGTAGATACTCATTAGGTCATTATTATCTTTATTACAGAGCTTCCTCAACGAGTCCCTTTCGTACTTAGATAAATTGTATCCACCAAATGGTGGTGGCATGGTGTCATCGTCTTTGGACAAAAGCAAAATGGATAGCGACAAAAAATGATAAAACGCTTCCTACTGTGTTATATCACACTTCTTATAGAAATTTTAAATCTGATGTAAATTATACACATGTCGGACATTTGTCTTAACATATTGCATCGATTTTGTTTTTAGATACCTATTGTTGTAATTACTTGCTATATTAAATACGTAATTTATATTAATACAAAAAACAAAAAAAAAAACACTAAAAATCACATTCCAACGAGACTAGCTTAAACAAGAATAATGCATAATTATTTTTAATATTTAAAGTGGTTCAGTTTTCATTTTGTTTATTTGCCAAAACAACAACAACAACAAAATATATAGTTAAATACCCTTCAATGTTTTCATAAGCAAATTCTCAGGATATTTACACAATATCCTCACCAGCAAAAGATTCATATTAATCACTTTTGATAGTAAAAGAAAAAATGTATACTCTAAATAGAACTATAAATAAAAGCAAAAAACAAAATAAAAGTAAAAAAAAAAATCATTAAAAATGTTTTGTGATATAAATAGTATTTTAATCTAAATGTAAATTATTAGTATAAAGAAAATATAACGAAATAAACGAAGCAACCAGAAAATCAATTATTTATTTTCATTTCGTACAATCTTGTTATTTAAGTAACATAATACAGAACAAAAGAAAAATAAAAGTTGCATTTATTTAATTTGTAAGAGCATATTTATTAACGAAGCGCATGTATTTTTAATAGCACAACATATGTTTTTTTTTTAATTGTTATTTATAAAATGGTTGTAATGTGCCAAAAGGTTTGACATTTAATTAGCTGTTATAATTCCATAACCTTGCCATACTCCTTATATAAGTAACATGGACTCAAATACTCAGTAGCTACTCAAACATCAGATATATTTAAAATAATTTTATCAAAGAGGCTTTTTTCATGATACTGAATTTTGTTTGCTTTTTGTTTTTTTTAATAGAAAATAAAGAAAATTGATAAATTCCATAAATAAAAAAAACTTTTACTTGCCATTAGTTGCGCATCACCGTGTTCTCTTAGAACAAAATAAATAAAACAAAAAAAAAAAACATCTCAAATTCTTGCCATTTTGTAATAAAAACAAAAATATCTATTAAAATTAGCCATAGATTTTAAGAATGAAAAACTTTTTAAAATATCTTAGCTAAAAATCAAATTAAAAACAAAACAAAAATGTATGTGAATATTTAAGGAAGTATTTATTTCCCCAGCAAATTAAATAAAGAGTAAATATGTAAAGCATTTCTGTAAAAACTGTAAATTATAAATTTATATAAGTGAGCTGAAGCATTTAAATCCTAATTATTAAGGAAATTATATTAAATTAAATTATAGCAGTAAATAAAATTTAAAAAAAACGAATATCTTGTAAAGTATTATTAAAATATATATACATTGAAATAAAATATTGAATAACATTCGTTACGTCTTTTATCCTGGGCTTTGGCTTACGAACAGGAAGTGATTTGTTCTAGTACCTACTCTTAAACAGGCCAACTGTTTGTAAGCATTTTCCAATGTTCGCGATCATTTACCAAAGATCGAACCAACAAGGGGTTAGGTGTTAGGTGTTGTTTTTGTACGTTTTTTTTTATTTTGGAAAAAAAAGAGATGAAAAATAGACGGGCATTATCGTCGTCTATGCGTATGATATGCGTTTGCCAGACACATGGTTTTTTTTTACACGAAAAGCCCCAAAACTCTTCCAGCAATATTGCCTTAAAAATAGTTAAGGTGTTTTTTGGATTAATTATGATCTGTGAAGGTGGTTCGAAGGAAATATATTTTGGTCAAAAACACCCTAAAAAGGAGTTTATTAATGACAGAGAGATCCTAAAGGCACTAATGCTTTCAACACAAAAATCATCAAAATTAGAACCATATCCACTCGATGTTTGTACGATCAACCCGACTCGTTTTAATCTCTGGTACACATATGTATCTGGGAATTATGAAGCTTCTTTATCTAAACCGACAAGTGTTAAAAATTGGGACAGGTTTTTTGTAATAAACTGTTCTTTCACCCTTATAAGATGCGTTCATACACACCAGAGCGTTATCGATGGGCGACTTTATAGTCGTCATTTGTCGCCTTTTTTTATGTCTGGACCCCCGGCGACGACTTTTCAAAAATTCTCTGTTTTGGCCACTTATTACAACATTGGCGACTTTTAGGCGACTATGTAAATAAAATACACCCTAAAAACCGTTGAACAACTAAAAAAAATATTCTCTTTATCCATAATTAACACTTTCCAATATCATTCCACTGACTGTCAAGTAGTTAAGTATGGTTTGTTTTACCTCTGGCTCCGTCAATATTGCATTTTTGAATATGCACACAGCAAACCATCACTGAATTAAAATTGCTGAAGGGAGTTTCACGTTCAAGTGACGAACTCTTTTTAAAGCAAAACTGCATTCGAAAAGCTTTACTTATAAATTTATATTGATTTGTAATGAAAATACTTACTCTTGCCTCAGAGTAGTGCGTGTGCAGACAGTTTTTTTTTTTTTTTTTTCTCAAATATAGTTTTTTTTTTTAAATATAATATTAAATGTATTCACTTGTCATTCTATTCTGTTGGCACTTAATAGGCTGAATAAAAAATAAAATTGAAAACTAGGTAGGGTACCTGCATAGCCTATAGTGCAGGAGTTCCCTGCCCTGGGGCGTCGTGGGGTTATCCTAGGGGCGTCGCAAGACGATACGCACAGATCGCCTGCACACGCCGTTCTACCAGCTTGAGCTCGATTTGAAAAAAAAAATGTCGGTTCGGGTTCGTTCGATGTTGGCCATTGTGTTTTGCCGTGCACAAGAAGTACCTAAAAGTAGCTATTTTGCGGACTTCAACTTGGCGAATTTTGCGTCGAGACTTGGGCCTATACCCGTTCAAGATCCAACTGACCCCGGAGATCAAAGTTAATGATAATGTAATAGTAATGTAATGTAATAGAAAAATCATCTTTAGCGACGGGCCGCATTTTCGGAAAAATGGCCAAATTGCCATATAAGGGATGACGCCAGTCAACACGAGGTGGCATTGCATCCATAAAAAGCTGTTTGGTGCGCATTTTAGACCGGCGGCGGCGCGCTGTGGCGTCATTGCTCCGTACTTTTTCATTACGTTGATAAGGCCAATACCATCAAGGGCGAGTACTACAGAAAGATGCTGCTAACATGAGGTTCCAGCAAGAGGTGGCTACGTGTCTGTCACTCAGCTGCCGGGTACTGTACTGATCTCTATCAGAGGTGACGTGAATTGGCCACGAATTGGTGCGAGTTAACCTCGCTAAATTTTTTCGAAGTATTCGAACGTTCATTTTGACAGATTTTGTACTGAACTGACGTTTACCGATTTTCGGGACAAGACTACGTAATCATTCATTCATTCATTTTCAATGGTCCGCTTGTCCATTAAGTGGGTCGCGGGTGTAGGTTGCTCAAGTGGACCCTCCATAGCTCTCGATTCTCCGCCATCGACTCTAAATCATCAAGGGCAATCCCCATACGGGTATAGGAGAGATTATGGACTTGATCTAACCATCTCATCCTTGGTCTACCTAAAGGACGCCTACCCGATGGTACGGATTCCATAGCACGTCGTGGAATCCTGGTCGGGGACATGCGTTTAACATGACCAAACCACCGAAGCATGGATCGCTCCGTCCGGAGAAGTAGCTGCTCGACATTGAGTTCCTCACGTATTCTGGTATTTCTGATGCGATCTCTACGGGTCAAACCAGCAATACTACGGAGAAATCTCATTTCGGCAGCTTGTATCCGCGATCTTATTCTTTCAGTCATTACCCAAACCTCATGACCATAGGTGAGAGTTGGAACAAACACCGAATTAAAGACTGACAACTTAGCTTTGACACCAAGTTCAGTCCTCCTAATAACAGAATGACCAAGCTGTCTCAAAATTGACCCAGCCTGACCAATCCTACAGGAAAACTCGGCATTGCTCCTTTCATCACTCGTGAATAAGACCCCGAGATACTTAAACTTCTCCACCTGTTTCAATGGGACTCCACTAACATGCAGAGTGCATTGAACAGGCGTTCTGGAGACGACCATCACTTCAGATTTGTTCACATTTATCTTCATCTCAGCTTCAACACAAACGGTTACAAACCGATCGAGTGCGCGCTGAAGTTCAGTCTGAGAGGATCCAAGGATGACCAAGTCATCAGCGAAGAGCAAATGACTTATCCTCAGATCTCCCAATTCGAAACGTTCCTACTACGTAATCAACGTAACGTATTCCTATTTTCATTAAAAACTCTTTATAAATAAAAAAGTTGGATCCTAAACGTAAGGCATAATGTCCGAAAATGATTAAACTGGAGTTAAGAGTCCTTGCCGCGAGCGTAGCGAGCCACATACCCCAACTTGACGCAATATACACTTTGACAGTTCGTTACAGCCAAATTTTTTTTTGTGGCGTTGACTGAACTCGCTGCTTAATGCAAATAAACCGCAATCGACCGATGTCCTTAAACCCAACATAACCAATGTTATCGCTCAAATTAAGCCGGATCTATGCGGTAGATTGGACCACTCGGATCCGTAACAACGTGAGAAGCTGCGGCGGACATTTGGGCATGGTGTTATATTCCATACAATAATGGCATACATGGGATTCGTTAATACCTTGCACACAGCTTGTTTTATTCCATTTTAATGTCGACCAATCCTCATTGAAAACCCCTTTAGTGAATTTTCAGTAAGCTCAGCCTATATTCACATATCTGTGCTTTGTTCCGTTGTGTGCTTTTAGAAGGGCGTCGCAAAAATATTATATTACTAGTTGGTTGTACCCGCTTCGCTGGGTATGCAAAGTAATATTTGATAAACAAATTGATTTTATTTAAAGAACTTCTTTGAAAACTACATTGCGTGTAAATTGTCTCTGGTTAATTAATAATCTTCCTTGCTGTGGATTAGATTCAATATACATACACCTTCTTTTGTCTTGCAACTCTTGATTGTGATAAAGCCACATACAGTTGGCCGTGTGAAAATACTCCGGTCTTCAAATGCATGCCAACGTGATCAAATGACTGGTCTTGAGCCTTGTTTATTATTATAGCGTATGCTAGAATTTATCGGAAATGGAATCATTGTGATAATTCATGCTCTTATCAAATTTCGTCCAGGCTCTTCCACAATCAATCGAGTTCCATTGCAGTCCTTTTTTAGGGTTCAAGTTTTTCAGCAACATGATGATGACACCTTGCTTAAGTACAGCACATGAGGTGGCTTGCTGGATGGAGTTTGCTGATTGAGGAATTCAACAGGGAAATTTGGTGCATCATTTGGATCTTCAGTCTTCACTGATAACAGAATCGCTCCTATTCATTTCTAATGTCTGCACATTTGTCAGCGCGGCAATGACTCGTTCTGAAAGTTCCTGCATTGACTTTTGCAGCAGATCGCCAAAAATTGTCTTAATTAAGTCTCCTGTTAATATAATTTCCGTGGGAATTTCAACAACGTCGTCTTCATACATTTCTGCTACCCGCGGCAATTTTGCAATAATGAGAAGACTCATATTTTAATAGCCCTCAGGATTTTGTCCACAGAGATTCCTTCACGATCGGTTAGTTTTCTCTTTTATATTTAAATATCGCGAAATAAAATTTCCTATTAAAGTACCTGAGGAGCAGTTAGTAAATCAGTGATCTTAAAATTCGTAGCAAAGTACATATTGCCTAAAAACGGTTTCTATTTTTTTGTATCTATTAATTTAGAATTTAGATTTATGAGTATAAATAATATTTTACTTCTTTTTACTTCTTTATTATCAATGTACAAAGTTTCATATTGATACGACAAACTTCTTCGTGAGTTATGAAAAAGTTCTCATTAAAATCATTGCCAATAACTCGAGCGCAAAGCAAAATACCTACATATTTCTTATATAGAGTACACAAACCGAGTTTGAAGTCGATCGGATGAAAAATAAAAACGTTCCCGTACAAACTTTGACCCCCTAAGAAGGGTTGGTTTTATTTGGCAAGTGTTTTCTTGCCGAGCATTACTATAGTAGAGTTTGAACTTTGAAGAAAATTAAAATATGAAAAATAGGCGGTGCGTATTTGAATAATGAGAAAACACAAACATTGAAAATTTATTCAAATACCCACCGCCTACTTTTATTTAAAATAAGAAAAATAAGAAAAGTAAGGAGCGTTACAGAATCAGTAAGGGTAAATATATATATGATTATGGAAAAGTTTGGGAACCCCTGGCCTAGTGATTGCCTATTCAAAGGCTTTAAAGAAAGCATTAGAAATATGTAAATGTTGTATTACTTTATGTATGTGTTGTACCCACTTTTTTGTTGCTTTATTTATATTTTTTATGGTGTTACTACTTTGCTACTAATAGTTTGTTATGAATGAATACATAATAGCTCTGTTCCTTTACTTTTAAATTTTACGAATTTGTAGGTACTATTTTAACGGCGTTCCTTACCTGGAAAAATTCGTAAAATGGAGCGACTTCGAGAGCGCAAGATATTACCCCTCCACTGAGAATCTTACAAACTTTTTATTCAACGAGTTTCTGGTAGTAAGAATTGTATTGTAAGCTGTCAGCCACTTGACAAATTGACAGAAATTTATTCGCATTTGTGGTTTGGTTTGACTTCATCAAAAAGATGTTCGATTAATTCCGAATCACTTCGCCGGTAAATGAATCAGCTAACATTGCTAACAAATTAGTAAATTATTCGCCTTGATCAGACATTTTAAAGACAATTTTACCACTGCAATTTATGAATTGACAAACAAAAAGGTGACATCACAAACTGCAATTTGCGGAAAAACAAAATGCATCTGTCATTTTTCATAGATTACCTACTACAAAAGCGTTCCCTAACTTTTTCGTTCTGAGAAAGACTTTATCCCCACTGACATTTTGACAGTTTTTTTCCATTCATATTACATGAAAAAACCTAATAAACATGTTTTGTTGAAAATACTACATCGAGTACCTATAGTGTTTTATTTGTATTAGCCCCATTTTAAACTCTTGGCGACTTTATCATTTTGGCCATCGGTAACGCTGCACACCACGAGTTGACGAAGAACTAGGAAGAAAGAAAGAGTAAGGTACTGGCGCGGCGGCCTGGCGCACACTGCGGTTTTGAACAGTTCTGTAATGATGAGAGAACGATGCAATACGTTGCACATGCGTGCTGTTGTCGGATTAGGTTGGGTTAGGGTGGTATCCGAAACAAGTGCAGCCTCACTTAAGCCAGAGTGGACCCATTGTGATACCACAGTTGATCGACTTAAAAATGAATTTCATTATTTTACAGTACCTACATCTAAACTTGGGTTACTGGAAAGGGTGAGGTTAGGTCTTTGGGTAGGTAAAGCAGAGTGAATAAAACAAATCAATAATTTCTTAGCTAAATCATGTGAAATATACATATAGGTTGCTCAAGTGGAACCTCCATAGCTCTCAATTCTCCGCCATTGACTCTAAATCATCAAAGGGCAATCCCCATATGGGTAGAGGAGAGATTATAAACTTGATCTAACTATCTTATCATGGGTCTACCTAGAGGACGCCTACCTGATGGTACGGATTCCATATTTCGTCGTGGGATCCTGGTCGGGGACATGCGTTTAACATGCCCAAACTATCGAAGCATGAACCGCGTCCGGAGAAGTAGCTGCTCGACAAATAGTTCCTCACGTATTCTTCGGGTATTTCTAATGCGATCTCTACGGGTCAGGTCACACCAGCAATACAACGGAGAAATCTCATTTCGGCAGCTTGTATCCGCGAACTTATCTTTCGGCCATTACCCAAACCTCGTGATCGTGACCATAGGTAAGAGTTGAAACAAACACCGAATTAAAGACTGACCCCAATTTCAGTCCTCCTAATAACAGAATGACCAAGCTGTCTCAAAATTAACCCAGCCTGACCAATCCTATAGGAAACTCAGCATTGCTCCTTCCAATAAGACCCGAGATACCTAAACTTCTCCACCTGTTTCTAAAGGACTACACTAACATGCAGAGTCCATTGAACAGGCGTTCTGGAGACGACCAACACTTCAGATTTGTTCACGTTTACCTTCATCTCAGCTTCAACACAAACGGCTGCAAACCAATCGAGCGCACGTTGAAGTTCAGTCTGAGGGGTCGCAAGGATGACCAAGTCATCAGCAATCACTTTTATCCCCTTTCTTGAAAAGGGGCACAATCACCCCAAGCCCTCTTTACCACATTCCTTCTATACAATTGTGACGAACTGCAATGAGGGCTAGGGGCCCTTTTACTAAAAAATGGGTTATCCTCCGAATTCGATTATCTACTACCACGATATAAAAAAATGTAAGTTAAACGTACCAATTTCACCATATTTTTAATTATTTTTTGGCTGCATAGACAGCAAACAAAATACACATAAGTGTTGCTGATTTTACTTAATTTTGTTTAGTTTTATTCTGTCTAATCATTAACTCCTCACGCATTTTCATCATTTTTGCTCGACTCTTGGCCATCTTGCTGGCCTTTCTGTACCATTTCGCAAATTTTTCCCATTCCTAATGCATTTTAATAGTAAACGTGAGTGTACGAATATATTTTAAAAACTGTCTTACCTTCAGCTCTGGTGGAAAGTGCGGAGTATCTTTTGCCAACAAGTTATCTATAAACTCCATTGGATCCAAGGGTCGCTTAACCAAATCCATTCTACGTCTTAAATTTAGAGTTTCTTGAATATTGTTAACAAGTTCTCCAGTTGTGTAGTCGCGGGTTACCAAGGCCAAGGCGGAAAAGTTAAAGTCTCTTGGTATACCACATCTTTGCAATGTAACGTTCCTACGTAAAGCAAAACTGGTGGCATATTCGGTTCTCGGGACCAAAATTATTTTCTGAAACAGCTTTTTCATTTTTGAATTTGCTGTCCAGGGAGCATCTGTGGTAGCAAGCAGAATCACTTTATCTTCCTTTTTTATTGATTTTAAAATATTTTTCT
Organism: Cheilosia soror; assembly: GCA_949372485.1. Lineage (NCBI taxonomy): Eukaryota > Metazoa > Arthropoda > Insecta > Diptera > Syrphidae > Cheilosia > Cheilosia soror. Next base: position 20,527,224 of record OX443563.1, read on the forward strand.
TTAGCTGGGACTGTAGTAGTCTGGGATTCATGTTAACATATTCTTTCGGAACTTTTTTCCAAAATACGCGGTGCACATCTCTAATGTAAAGTATTGTTGGTTGTAGAATTTTCGCCATTTTCATAATAATATGGACAAAGTACTTCAAATCTGATTGGTATTTAGCAGTATTCTCGGGACCGATGTCTAGCACTACGGCACCTAAGCAGAAGTTTGAAGATGTACATCCAGATAAGGTTATTCATTAAAGATTTACTTAAAAATCGCGCAAAAATTTACCTATTTCAGTTGCCAAAATATCACAAAGCAGCTTCTTGCCACTGTGTGCCGGTCCAACCAAACAAATTGCCTTAGGCTTGGTGATATTTAAAGGTCCCATTCCTAGAACATATTCGGCCAAGATATCTTTTATCTCACCTTTGAAAGGTGGGGTGTCTCTGGGAAAAAAAGTTATATGATATTATTATGATGTTAATAAAAGTATTTGAAGGCTGCTTTCGAGAATTTCATATAATTTCATCAATTTGTTTGACTTTTAATAATTTTTAACATTATCAAGGTTTAATTAAGTTGCCTACATTTTTGAAAACAGCCACAATCTTCATCGCAGAACTTACTTCATATGTACATTTATCATATCGAAGGCACACTGGTTCCGCTCACCGATAAAGTCATCGAATGTTTTTTTAGGATAGGCCCTTACAATGCCAGCATCTTGTAACTCACAGTAGAGAGATTCTATTGATCGATCGGCGGTTATATCTTTCGCAACCTTAGTCTTTTTGCCTTTCTTCGCTTTTGTAGTTTTCTTCTTTGGTGGCTTATATTTCTTTTTCCTATCCTTGGCTAGAGCCCGCTGTAAAAGTTCGTACTCCAACCTGAAATGCTTATTTAAAGTTTGATCATACAAAGAAAGGCAATTACGCTCTAACCTCATAAGTTCGTCGACTGTCAATTGCAGCTCTTCATGAATTTTCGTATAATTATCTGATGTAATCCATTCCGTAATAGGAGCATGATCCTTGTTTAATTTCTCATCAATTTCTGCCCATTCCTTTTTATACTTATTGATAGTGTTTTCGATCACCACTGTAGGTAGTTAAATTGTTAAAAAACGTAGTCCGGATTTGTCCCTAGGACAGAAGATCGCAATGCGAAACCAAGGAGGACAGAGATTAAGTCCTATCCAAACAGAAAAAATAATAGAAACGCTATTCTCAAAACATCCTACCAGGCTAACTGAAATCACTTCGGCTCAACGTCAGCCTTGCGATGTTCAGGGAAAGAAGTGCTGATCCAAAATCATTTCTGAATCAAAAATCTTCTCTCTAGATTTGACGGAATAACAAATGGAATGGAAGTGCCCTACCTCTAAACACATAATAGAAGTCAACCACAAAATCTGATGAAGTCTACCTAGTTTTGCTACAACAGGGTATAAACCCCTTGCTATACCAACTGTGAAGAGACAATCGTCATTGCTTGTCTGGCACTGGTTTATATTCATATTCCTAGGCTTTTCTTGTTGAAAAGCTTAGAGAAACTGGTAGAGATAGTATAATTCCTTCGGCAAGAGTCTGGGCTTGGACTTGGATGTAGTCGAATAGGTTGGAATAGGTAGTTGAGTATACATTGTCTTAAAGCCTTGCTCAACTCTGTAACCTGCTGCAAAGTAGGAGATATCAACAACTCTTTGAATTCGGTCACAGACCTGAACTCTTTGACTCTTGGCTAGGTTCCAGGTCGCATTGGATTTGCGAGAAATGAGATCTCCGATGAAACTGTTTAAAGCAAAGCGGAAATAGGGCAAAATCAAATCCTTCGAAGTTAACAAATCTGCTGGTGGATGAATTCCATCAGACAGAAATGCTCAAGGCCATAGTCGAAGAGGAAATGCAATGTCTTTAAGAAATGGCGGCTAAGGAAGTCATCATGGGACTAGCAGACTACATCTACGATAAGGCACATTAAAAAAACATTTACAGATCTTTAAAATGAGCTAAAAGCCGGCTGAATTGATACCGCGCTATATGTCGGAAAAAAAGATCAGGCTGTGCAAAATTGAGTGCAGATTCGCAAAAAGCTGCCGATCGTTGATGTCCTTCGCTACTACTCATCTAACTCGGTAGAATTGCGTTAAGCCAAAAGGCAAAGTAAGCAATGGAATGAGATCAGAGATTCAAGAAGGAAAAAGGGGAGCAGAGCATAATACCAACATCAGGGACCCATCCACCTGTCGCCCGGTGAGATGCCAACCACATCATGCTATAGGCTTCGTGAAGTAGTCTTGACTACGTTTCGGAGTTTGGCAGATGGACCGGTGCAACACGGATGGGACACAAAAGCCATGATGCAACTTCCTGAAATAAAGAATTCTGGAGGTAAACTAGTCTTCCATTCGTATCTCCGGGGGGGACTATCTCAGGGGGTTCAACATGCAAATAATCACCCACAGGACTTGCAAGACGACAGACAACAATTCAAGGACAGAAACAAAACACGGACACTAACAGAAAAAAAGCTAGCAACAGACTTCTGCAACATTCCAGGTACAACAATGTCAACGTCAGCTGCGTGCACCAGCATCAGAGTATATCCATTAATGAGTAGGGACACTCTCTCTACATATGCATTTCAAACTACCACAAAGCAAAACGCAGAAAAAATCGTGCAATAAGTGGAAGCAGGTCGAAAGAATACTTTTTACCTGAATACAACGAATGCTTGAGAAGAAAAGGGTACACAACACATTTTACCTGTACCACTACATACGGCTTGCTGCGTACGACGAACGATTGTGGGTTTTTTCATAAAGCATTTTTAAAGGCGGTAAACTCGGATTTCGATGTGTGTACCTATTCACTTTATGCAGTGTGACCTGCTTTGCTTTTTGGAAAATGGTTTCATGCTTCGTTTTTATGATTATTTTTTTCAGGAATTACAACTAATTCTAAACTCCTACCATTATTATTTCAATCTAAAATATGAAAATAAATGTTTCTTCTTTGTTCTCACTACGCTTAAACTAATGCAATCCGATATTGGGCCTAGTAGCAATAGAAATGATTTCATTCCATAATTGCTAGTTTTTATAATAACTGGTCACACTTGTTCTGCAGTGACGATGGGGTTGGTTTTTTCATAAAGCATTTTTAAAGGCGGTAAACTCGAATGCTTATCAGTTGTGCGAAAGAAGTGAAATAAACACAATACAGGGTGACCCGTGATTGTTTTCGGTGCGAACAAACTACAGTGCAAATGTTTTTGGATTAAATAGAAATTTAAATAGGAAATGGGAAAACATATTTTGAAGTGTTTAGCCTGCGCGGTCGAGAACAAAAAGAAAATAAAGGTGTAAAATATTTTTATGTGCCGATAATGGAGGGCATTAAAAGTTTAACTTTATTGGTTTTTAAGTGATAACTCCTGAAACTATCCCTTTTCTGACTACTTTTTTGGAGGTGTAATTTTTCATTACAATTTTTTTACGCGCTGTTTATTTTGCTTGAACACATTTGAAATACATATCTAAGCCTTTTGGTTTTAAAATGAATAGTATTGCTTGTGGTCGAAATGTGCCCTAAGTAACATATATTAATCTTTAATTCATATAAATTTAAAGACCCCAACAAATTCAGAAGATCATTTTTTGAAAATGAAGAGCAAATCTATTTCTTATGAAATACATTTTTTAAGTACATATTGCCTTTTTCGATAAGTCTGAAAATATAACTAAAAGGATGGCAGCAGAATATAAATAGTCTTATTGGTATTTCAATTGACTTAATTGCCAACGCAACGGAGGAAGAAATAATAAGTTGCTGACTCCATTTCAATTCATTTGTGATTTTAGAAGATCTTTTTCAGCAAAGTAGCTACAAGGAGAATATAGTTGCGAGCCAACTGCAAATTTAGAGCTTTCCGGCGTTGAAATAAACGCTTTCAAAACTGAATATGACTATAAAACTGCTGATTTCTGTAGTGAAAATGCGTTTTATTATTTGGCATGCTATATTAAAAAAACGTCAAAAACGCAAGTGTGAGTTGGAACTAAGTCAGCAACATATGGCGTATTTTTTTGGGAAGTGAGTATAACAAAACCAAAAGTGAGTATAAAAGTTTTGCATGTAAAAGTAAAAGTGAGCTAGCTATATACTCTCAAAAAATACGCCTATAGTGTTTTCTCCATATTTACAGATTTTTAAGAAAGATGAAAGTACGCATTTAACACGTTCGCCTAAAGAATTTTTAGATGCATTAGAAAGTTTACCTATAGCAAAATAAAAAAAAATAAATTTGAAATGAAAATGTATTACCCACATATTAAAAATAAATGTGATTGATTACTGTAAAATTATATGTAGGCACGTGTTTGAGAGCATGACTCTATCGAAAAATTTAATAGAATAATCAAAAAAACCAACAACAAGCATAAATATATTAGCGTAACACACATGTAATTATAATTTTGTATTTAATAAAAATGTTTGACAAGTTAAAAATGTTCCTTATTTTAACGGAGCACCCTGTGCCATTTTCCGAAAAAATACTCCTCCTCTTTTTTCTCTCTCTCACTACCTAGTTTATATATCCGTCTATTTCTCATGTCTGTGTGACACAGTAATACTTGCTGATAAGGAAATTGTCGAGAGTGTCCCTACTCATTATAATGGATATACTCTGACCAGCATCTGCAAGAAAAAAAGCCAGACGTCCGGAGACTCAAATAAACTCAAACACTGACTTGACTACACATATCTTCGCGGATACGAACTACTTCCACGTTTTCGATATAAGGGGGGACTATGTGTGTTCGTCCGAACAGATCTGGCGTGTGAAAGAAAAGAAGAGGTGGAACCTGCGGATTCGACATAATATGGCTAAAGGTCGTCCTACAAAGTTGTACCAAATTCTTTTGCTGCCTGTACCGCTCGCCAAACGATAACGAACCATCTAAATTATTTCGTCATTTATCCGAGCTTATACAAATTCATCATCCAACGGCTGAAGTTATTATACTTGGTGACTTCAATGACCATAACATGGATTGGCTGCGATATTCTAACCAAACGGACGAGGCAGGAAAACAAGCTGAAGACTTCGCCATTTTCTGCAATCTCACTCAGCTCGTTGATGAGCCCACGGGAATTCCAGGCAATCCATTAAATTAATGGAACACTCGATCTGTTTCTCACAACAAGCCAGATAATTATAAAATATGTAAAAATATCTGCTCCCTTAGGGAATTCGGATCATGCTCTAATATCTGCTATCCTCTCTATACCGACACCAATACGAGCGAACCAGGATCGCCATCATTCGATTTGGAATTATAGTAAATCTAACTAGGAAGAGCTGCGTTATATCTTCTCTTCGTTATGCCATGGGCTGATATGTGCTTTAGAGATACCGATGTCAATATGTGCGCAAAAGCAGTAACCGAAATGATTTTACTCGGTATATGGAACTTTATATTCCACATTGCATCAAAAAACTAGCTTCTAATAAACCCTGGTTTAACAAAGAATGCAAGCGAGTTACCGCAGCGAAAAACATAAGGCTTTCCTTGAATGGCGGTCAAACCCTTCGGAGCAATAAAGATCTGAATTTATAATTTTTCGAAATAGATGCAACACCTAAAGAAAAGGCAGATCTTTTCGCTATAGCATGTTTTCAGAGAATTCCACCCTAGATTCTGCACAACTAGAGCCACCAAATATCCTGAGGGTGCAAACATCTATGGCAGAAGTGAAATTTCGGCCTCGAATAATGGAACGCAGCCTTAAAGAACTAGATTGCAATAAGGCAACGGGACCCGACGGAATCCAAGCTATAGTACTCAAGAGCTGTGCACCAGAACTTTCACCTGTACTATGTAAGCTGTTTAGCATGTCGTACTCCCAGAAGAGGTTTCCTTCTTGCTGGAAAACCGCTCGCATTCAACCTATTCCAAAGAAATGAAGGAAATGTTTGCCACAAAACTATCGGCCAATAGCGTTACTTTCAATGCTCTCAAAAGTAATGGAAAAAGCAATAAATGTCGAAATAATCAAATATCTAAAAGGCCACCGATTAATAAGCGACAGAAAATACGGATTTCGAAACCGTCGTTCCACTGGAGGCCTGTTAAGCTACGTAACGCACTTATGGACGCAAGCGATTGAACAACACGACGAATCTAGAATAGCCTTGGACATATTAAAGGCATTTGACCGAGTCTGGCCTGCCCTATTAGCCAAGTTAGCGTCTTATGGATTACCACAACAACTCCGCAGATGGATACAAAATTTTCTAAGTTGTTGTATGTATCATATAATTCGATTGCTATAAATGCATTGCTATAAATCCATAAAATGGGCGCAGTAGCGCAGTGGTTAGTGTGTTGGACTGCTGTGCGAGGGATCCCAGGTTCGATCCCCGGAAAAACACAAATTACATCTTAAAGTTTTTTCTACTGCGCCACCTCTCGCGAACGTCTGACAAACATCCGAGAGTATAACTGTCATGAAAAAGCTTCTCAATTTAGCCGTTCGGACTCGGCATAAAATTGTAGGTCCCTTCCATTCGTCCCAAAAATAGAAACTCACACAAAACGAATGGTTGCGAGAAGCTAGGCCTTGGGTGTCTACACGCCTGTTGCGCCACCTATTTATTTATTTATTTTATAAATGCAGGAGTGCCCCAAGGATCTATTTTTTCTCCAACTCTATTTCTTCTCCACATCAACGATTTGCTTGGATCGACAAATAATAATATCTACAGCTTTGTTGATGACAGCATTCTTATATCCTCCATCTCGAACAGTGGTCCTGTGAATGCGGCTACATCACACAGTCAGAGATGTGAACAAATTAGTTCTCTAAATGATGATCTGGACCAAATCTTGAAGTGGGGAAAAGACAACAGGGTTGTATTAAATGCAAACAAGACACAGCTAACAAAATTTTCTATGAAAAATGCATCAACAGTTCCTCAGATCCAAATGGATGACCATCCAATCCATCCCAAGGACTCAATGCACCTTCTAGGAGTGACAGTCAATTCAGGTATCACTTGGCAGGACCACATATGCTATATCGCAAAATCGGCGTCCGCTAAGTTGAGCTACCTATTTAGAGCAAAGAGGTACTTTAGCCCTCCTAAGCAACTTCTCCTCTACATAGCACAGGTTAGACCAGGCCTGGAATAGTGTTCCCATATATGGAGCTCGGCCCCAAAACATTGACTTAACCTACTTGACAGCATACATAGACGAGCAGTTCGACTTATAGGAGACCCACAGAAGACAAGTAGCTGAACTTTGCTTGTTCTATAGGTACTTCCATGGTAAATGTTCCGAGGAACTCAAAGATATTATCCCTCGAAATGCAACTTTTGGGCGCCTCACAAGACAGGTAGCTAATGCTCATGATCATGACCATACAGCGAGGACATACATTTTCCAAAACTCCTTTTGTTACAGGACAAGCAAAACTTTATGGAACTCACTTAATGGGGATATATTTCCAGAAGACTACAATTTGAAGTAATTTAAGTGCAGAACTAACATACATCTGCAAGCATCTCGGGGCGATGTTGAAGCGTTATATGTTCGCCTTTCCCGGGAGAAGTATTAAAAAAATAACATAAGAGGAAACTTCTAAGCAAAACCACCAACCACGTAGCAGAAAACATGCCAAAAACTAGGCCTAGAGTTATACTTATATACCGAACTTCTCCAGGAATTCGCGATGGGATTGTTAACAAGAGGATCGCCAGAGGTTCTATTCCTGGTTTTCTTGTAAAGTTGTATTAAAATTACAAACAAACAAAACTCACGAATGCTTTTGCTCATCTCCATTTCGTCATTCATATCAAAGATCCCGGCTGCCTTTAATTTTTCTCTTTGCTTGGCTATGGCCAACTTTTCCTTCTTAAGCTTCTCCTTAGCCTTTTTCCTTAGCTCCTTTTCCTTGTCTTTGAGTTTTTTCTTCTCCTCTTTTGTCGCTTTACCGGCTTTTATCTTCTCTTGATATTCATAGATATCCATCGTTTCCCCTCTTAACAGCAGCAAGGTACCTCCTTTAACTTCATCCGGATAGGGATGGAAACAATTGAGTTTGTCATAGCTGTTTGAAAAGTAGGTATACTAGAAATATGAAACAATCCGTTGAAGGACTTAAATGTATTACAATTCGCTAAACCACGCGCGAATATTATCTGAGATATCCTCCATTATCCAAGGTCCTTTGACCCGAAGTATTCTTGCTCTATCGTCTTCGCAGAATTTTAAGAACTCCTCGTCGTACTTTTCCTTCAAACTTCTGTGTTTGGCTTCTTCTTTTATTCGTTCTTCATAGGACTCGACTTTTTTCGATTTCGGCCTGAAGCCCTGTGCCATTCCATAAATTAAAGATCTGCGTTCCAATAAAGCCTTGTACTTTTTACGGTCTCTGTAGCCTCTCCAGAAAGATTGAATTCTTTGAGCGGCAAAGTTCAAAGTATTTTGTGCATTCTTGTCTCTAGCTGTATCTGAAATAGTTTCTACACAAAGTGTTTTCAATAAGCAAGGGCCGGATCTTAGCATAAAGGTATTTCCCTACCTCTATCGTATTCCGACGATTCACTTTCATCAGGCGATTCACTTTCTTCAATTCCCATATCAGATTCTTCTTCGCTAATTCGCTCTTCTTCTGACTCCGATGCAGACAGTTCGTCCTCCAGGAATTGATTTGTAGGTCGGTAAACAGGTTTTACATAATAATTAAAAGCACGCAGATCCTTCCTTTGAGCATAATAGTTAGCATCAAAACGCGTTCTTCTAACTGGAACAAGCATTGTTTGTGTAGGCTTGTAGGTGAACTTGTATTTGACCGTCACTTCATCTTCACGAATTTTAGGCTTATATATGACCGGGTTGTATCGAATATTTGTCAGAAATATCCTTGCGACGCGAGCACGCTCATGTGCCTGAATTAAGGTGACAACTTCCATTAATCTTTTTTTAAGATTGGTCGTTCCAGTCCCTGGCTTTGTTACTGAGGTCGATATTGCTGGCGAATCTAATTGCTTGTGAAATCGCTGTTGTTTGTACTCCCCCAGGACCGCATTGCTTTCAAGATTCTCTGTCATTTTTTTAGACCCATCGATCATCTCCTGAACGGCAGCAGGTCGGCAATAAGGAAAATACTTTGGTGTCCACACCACTATATCGTCCGGGGTTAACCTACGCTCCATTAGCGTTTTGTCAATGTAAATAAATTCAGAGAGCTCCAGATTTTTCAGTTCATTCTTAAGCTCAAGAAGCCTCTGCGATGTAGCCTCCACTAATTCTTTGATTACATCTCGTTTCTGCACTTGCAATGTATGATGGTATATGTAGCCCAGCTTGTTAACAAGTTGTACATAACGGGCGTAAAGTTCTGCAAATAGGTAATGGGTAACTGATTTGTCTTCGATTGGCTTTAACTTTTTGAAAACTTCTTGCCGTTTTAAAACATCGGCCAGTTCCTTTTGTGTTGCAACCCAGAATTTATAATTGTAATCAAACGACATTTTGTCTTTTTACAAAATTCAATATAGCTCTAGGTATATAGTGTTGATTATAATTTCTAAAGCTCCATAAAAATATGTTTAGTACAAAGTGAGAGCTGACTTTAGAATCCAAATCTTCAAGCACTGTTTTGTGTAGCTAACTAATAACTTTGCTAATTTGATCGAAAACCTTGTCAAATTTTTACATTATGTAGAATGTAGGTGTCTTCCCGATTTTAATATCGGCCATTGTCCAATGTCTAATCAATGCTCTTGTAGGGGTTCTGTATTCATACAGGTCGTCAAAATGTAGTGATGCGATTATATGAGAACACAAGCGTCCTCACATTAGCCTCTCACTATCAACTCCTACTCTCACATCCACGTTGGTGATAGCCGGGTGCCTAGTCTCGACTGGAGATTGGGTACCCAACCCCTTTGGAAGGTCGTTGGTGGCAGCGGACGAGAGAGGGGGAGGGAGGAGTGACTCTTCACTAAAGCACTTCCTCTTGTTTCCAGAAGGCAGCGGACGAATTTCATAGATGGAACCAACGGTGGCGCCTAGAGTTCCAGTCAGGTTTAACTATCTAGTGACATCCCTATAACTAGCAGAGGCCCTAGACTGCCATAGGGCAGAACATAACCGCCATCCATGGAAGTGCGATGGAATGGGCCATGCAAAAAACGGATGAAAAACTGTTATATATACCATGGAGATTGCTATAGAGAGCAGCGACAGCGTTTATTTGGATGTGAATTTGTCATACGCGGCAGACTTAGGAAAAAAGTCTTGAGCTATCGGCATGTTAGTGAACGACTTTGACAATCCGCATCAAGGCAAAATTCTCGAACATCAGCCTCATATGCGCTCATGCCCCCACTGAAGAAAAGGACGACGCTACCAAAGACAGTTTCTACGAGCTCCTCGAAAAGACCTACGAGCAATGCCCAAAGAACGACTAGGCGTACTAGGCGACTTTAACACTAGAATAGGCAGGGAGAACATCTTTGGTAGAACAGTTGGCAAACACAGGCTACATTCCAACACGTCTGGCAACGCACATAGGCTAATTGACTTTGCTGCGGGGCGAAATATAGTTATAGCAAGCGCCAGGTTTCCACATCCCAATATCCATAAGGGGACATTGCTGTATCCGGATCACCAAACTGTCAGCCAAATCAATCACATTGCGATTGACGCAAGGCACACCTCCAGTATTCTGGATGTCCGAACCTTCCGAGGGCCAATATTGACTCGAACCACTACCTTGTTACAGCTAAGTTAAAAATGCGAATAACTAACACTACAAAGAAATACTGCGAGAAAGTATGACGTCGAAAAACTGCAATCGCAAGAGACGGCCAGAATCTCCGCCAATCACGTATTCTGATGGCTCTCGATCAGTCCTATCGCAGCAACGGCTAGTGCAGAAGACTAATGGCAACACTGCCAGAAAGCCATTATCAAGACCGCGTCTGATGTGCTGGGTTTCACCCGACCACCACCAAGAAACCCCTAGTTTGATGAACAATAGTCGACTGGCAAGCGCAGCAAAACAAGAAGCGTATAAAGCGGGCAAAAGAGACGGGAGGAACATCGGATCCTCAGAAAGAAAAAGAAAGAGCACGAGAAGCGTATGATCGAAGAAATTGATAGACGCTACTCCAGAAACAATGTACGGAAGTTTTACTAAAAGGTAAAAAGAACGTGCCAGGGCAGAAAATCCCGTACAGAAACCTGTAGGGATAATGAAGGAAATCTTGTAGTAGAATCACAGTCGGTGCTGAGAATGTGGAAAAATTACTTCTGCAGACTCTATAATGGCGACGAAAACCAGAATCCCGCTGTTAGGCAGAACATACCATTCAATATAGACGATGACAGGCAAAACTTCGTCCATCTGACCAAAGCGAAGTACGGATAGCAATATCCAAGCTAAAAAACAACAAAGCTGCAGTGCCTAACGGTCTCCCTACCGAGCTTTTTAGAGCAGCTGGAGATGACCTGGTAGAGAGCATGCACCAACTCATCTCTAAAATTTGGTCAGATGAATGCATGCCTTAAATAAATAATAAATGGAATCTCTGCATCGTTTGCCCGGTCCACAAGAGAAGAGACCCCTTCAACTGCACTAACTACAGAGGTATCAGTCTCTATTGTGTGAAAACCTTAAACCCTTTATAAGTAACCTGGGCCCCTATCAGTGCGGTTTTAGGCCATGAAAGTCCACCGTCACGTCAGTCAAATTTTCACACTTAGGCAGATCCTGGAAAAACCCAAGAAGTTCAAGTTCGACAGCATCTATAGAGACGAGCTATACAGAACCAGAGCTTTGGCATCCCTGCAAAACTCGTTCGATAGTGTAGGATGACGATGGAGGAAGCTCGCTGCTGTATCAAGGTCGGTTGCGACTTCACCGAAACATTTGATGTCAAACAATGATTTAGACAAGGTGTCGTCATACTTTTCAACATTATACTTGAAAGAATCGTCCGAAACTCACAGACCAACACACAAGGCACGATCTTTCAAAAGTCCGTCCAATTACTTGCATATACGCCGATGATATTGACATAATTGGTAGAACGCAGCGAGCTGTCACCGGTACGCTTGCTTGTATTGAAACTAGCTTCGAGTGAAAGATTCTTCGTAAAATTTTCAGCCCCGTTTGGGTTGTGGGCGCAGTAGCGCAGTGGTTAGTGTCACAAACCAGACAATTTTCGTCGATTATAAGTCAGTGTGACCAAGTGTATGAAATTCCATAAGTACCCGAATGAGAGTGCTATCCGGGACGACTTGTCGGCGTGTCGATCGTACCAGATAAGGCTCCGGTAGTCCGGTCCCGTATAGAAATTGGCCTCCGTCAGTGTTCTACATTTTTGGTGGCTAAGTTTCCTTTAAGCGCAGGGGTTAGTGTGCTGGACTACTGCGCGAGGGATCCCAGGTTCGATTCCCGGAAAAACACAAATTACATCTTAAAAGTTTTTTCTACTGCGCCACCTCTCGCGAACGTCTGACAAACATCCGAGAGTATGACTGCCATGAAAAAGCTTCTCAATTCAGCCGTTCAGACTCGGCATAAAATTTTAGGTCCCTTCCATTTCGTCCCAAAAATAGAAACTCACACAAAACGAATGGTTGCGAGAAGCTAGGCCTTGGGTGTCACCCGCCTGTTGCGCCACCTATTTATTTATTTATGTTTGGGTTGACGGGCTTTGGAGAAGGAGATTCAACGACGAACTATACGAGCTGTACAGCGACATCGATCTGGTAAAAAAAAACTGCGAGTAAGTCGTTTAAGATGGCTAGGACAGCGGATGGAAACAGAAGCTCCGGGCCGTAGGGTCTTCGAGTCTAACCCGGAGGGACAACTCAGTAAAGGAAGACCTTGCCTTAAGTGGCGCGCGCAAGTCGTGGGTGACCTCAACCGACTAGGAGTGCGCAACTGGAGGTAGTTAGCTAAGGACCGGGCTAACTGGAGAGTCTTGTTAGCTGAGACATCGGTGCACCCCGAACTGTAGAGCCGCCTAAGTATGTAAGTAGGTGTACGTACGAATTTCTTAATTTTGTTCCTGTTTTGTAGATTTGTTGCCCATTTAGTATCAGTGCACACTTGATAGAGCGGAGCGGGGTTATGGGGAGGGGTGGTAGGGGTATCTTCGGAACTACAAGGCCAATTTTAAAAATTCTTTTAGTGCTGTCATGCGGGGACATCCTCCGGAAGTACAGTATAATGTTGCTTGAGAAGGATGACTTTATAGTGGTTGGTAGGGGGGATAGAGGCGATGTCTGGAACTATTATCCGGTCGGTGTTGGAACTACTCGGCTAATTTAAAAAAATCGTTCAACGATGTGATATGAATAACTTAATGAGTGACAAACAAAATAACGTATAAAAAAATACAGGTCCCTATTGTGAGTGTCGATAGTTTACAACTGCGATTGTCGATTGCGATTGATATTTGTCGATTTGACAGTCGCTTGTAGTCGATTACAAATGTCACGTCGATGCTTTCTCTTGGAAGTGAAAAAATTATGTGCGTACCAATGAAACCAATCGACAATCACAATAAGGGCCATAGACACGAGTGGCAAGAAATATGTGTCAACTAATGTCGTTTTCGATAATAACATAATTTATTAATTTTTAATATCTCGTTTATCCATAAAGGATCGCGGATGAAGATTGATTTAGTGGACCCTCCATAATCCTCGATCTTCCGCGGCGCCGTCTCTAAATCATCAAGGCCGATCCGTATACGTGTAGATTAGAAATTATGAACTTGATCAGACCATTTATCATCCTGGGCCGCCAATGAAACCAATCCAAAACCGACAACATGGCTTTCACTCCAGCTTCGGTTCTCCTGATAGAATAACCCACGACTAAGACTCTTAAGATACTTAAACTTCTTCACCTGTTTTAATCTCAGCATAAAATAACTAATACATACAAGGACGTTGTTCTTTTTATTTTTATTAATAAAAGGTTTACTACTTTTCATATATTGTTTCATAATGAGTGAAGAAGTTTGACTGTAAACTAAATATGTAAATAACAATAGATGACAATAGAAACTGATACGAATGCTAAGAATAAATTGTTAAAAGCAAGCGGCGGTACAACATATCAGTAACCTTTCAGATATCTGAAAATGGCAACATAAGCGCCACATTACGCACTTGGTTAAACCTTAAACTATAGTTTACTGTATATAAAAGAAAACATATTTATAAGAAAAATAAATGATTCCAGTTAAGCCAATCCAAACGAGGTCGCCATAAACATATTCAAAAGAAAAGGTTGTCGTTCATTTAAGATCTAGGGAATACGAAAAGGCACCACAATATCTTCATTATGTTCGACTCTTATTTCATTCACAGCTACTTTTGCTTTGCTTACAGCTGCCTTAATCTAAAGAAAAATAAACAAAAAGGCAAATTAAATTAAAAAGTGACTCATATTATGAGATATAACTCACTTGAGCAAGGTCTGCAGCAGATATTGGAACTGAAGTCAAGTAATATTCTGGATTTGGAATATCCTTAAGGAATCCTAGTTTAAAGGAAATAATATGTAAGTGAAAGCATTTAAAAAGCAATTGATTTCAAACCCATTGGCACTATTCCAGGATGCTGGACAGTATTCCATTGCTGCATAAGGCGTTGATTGTACAATTTTATTCGGTCGTTGTATTCCTGATGTTCTATGTTATGGGAGTCCATCGCACCAACATCGATCATGTTGCTGAATAAACAAAGCTATTAGTACTTTTTTTTAATGAGTACATATGATAAACATCTTACACTTCTGTATTTTGAACGAGGCGACTTAGGGCGTTTTGTTCATCCTTTTTGGGCAATGATTGGGAATACTCATTGCTAAGATTATCAGAGTTGGTTCGCCTCAACGCAGGACTGTTATTCACCGGATCCACAAGCAAATGTGTGCGCTCATTTGGTTCTAAACCCTAAAAAATGTAATGCAAAGTTCGTCGCAAAATCTGTCTGGTGCTAAACAATGGAATTATCTATTTCTTCTTACCTGGGTGCTTAGATCTTCTGTGCAATTGATACAACTACAAAATTTCGATAGACAATTTAGTATGGGCCTTACAAAATCCATATTTAATTTTTTTTTTATCAAATGTGTCGCATTACAAGTTTACAAACGAAAATAACAATGCAGACATGGACTATATAAAACCAATAAATTATCAGAATTTTACTTTTATTTTGGTTTTCAACGACAGTCGGTGCTGTCTGTTCTGTGAACGCTGTCATAATCAGCTGAAAGGAGTACTAGAATGTAGTAATTTGCTATAAAATGAGTTGCCAACAGTCGTTGCCAATAGGAAACTTGAGGCCAAAAGTAGGTAGGTTTTATTTACTGCTATTAAAATTATTCAATATTACCTACAGTGTACAAAAATCGGTGTATGGGTCGGACTGTTGATTAGGCCTGCTTTATTGCAATCTATCTCAGTGAAGTAAAGTAAATTAGAATCTTTAACGCGCAACTAAAACAACTTTCGAGACTCTATACAAGGGGTATTTTTGGGAATCTATAGCTGGCTCACTTCTACTTTTACATGCAAAACTGTTATACTCACTTTTGGTTGTGTTATAAGACGTAGTTTTTTGAGAATCTATACCTAGCTCACTTTTATTTTTACATGCAAAACGTGTATACTCACTTTTGCTTTTGTTATACTCACTTCCCAAAAATATACGCCAATACTCAATTTTGGTTTTGCATGTAAAATGGCGTATTTTTTGGGAAGTGAGTATAACAAAACCAAAAGTGTGTATAACAATTTTGCATGTAAAACCAAAAGTGAGTATAACAAAACCAAAAGTGTGTATACAAGTTTTGCATGTAAAAGTAAAAGTGAGCTAGCTATAGATTCTCAAAAAAATACGCCTAAAGTAAAAGTGAGCTAAATATAGATTCCCAAAAAAAATACTCATACAGTTGTTGCAATTGCGTGCTGAAGATTTTACTTTACTTTACTTCACTGAGATAGATGTGCAATAAAACAGTTCGGTTTAAAGGTGATGCGGAGAGCAGGACATTACTGTATTTTTATTTTCCAACTTATTTTATGTAATCAAATGCTTATGGCATTGACATACTATACATGTACTGCTAGCAGGCAATTTTTCGTTGAAGCAAACATAAGCACTAGCTCTTTTGGTTCACGGCGGGCAGAAACGCAAACACTCAAATGTCATCGAGCAATTCGTGCGAATTTTTTTTTTTTTTTAGTCCTGAGTGCGACATCTGTTAGAGAATGCTCGAAATAATTGGAATAAGCCGTTATTTTGCACAGGTGCAATGTTTCCATAATAGATGACATTGACATTCTATGTACAAAATATCAATGGCGGGCAGGGGTTTCATATTTTCGCCGCACTTAACCAAAAGTGCTTATGTTTGCTTCATTTTTCCTCGCAGGTTTGTATGAAACTGACATTTTCACTAGCAGTTCGTGTACAATATGTCAATGGTTTATGGGGTAAAAAAAGATGAAATGCATACAAAAATATGGGAACAGCTTTTCAAATGCAGACAGCGTTATATTCACCTTTACGAAAAGATACCGTTTTTAATTGTACATGTTTATCACATACTAGTTGATCCGCAGATGTTGTCCCGTTTTGTTTGTTGTCAAACTAATATGAATGTCATGAAAATCGAACTTATAACGTTTTTCAAATGTGCTAAAACGCCTCTTTAGGTGGTTTAGCACAACGGCGTTGTAAGCTATAATAAGGTTAAGAAAATCCATGAAATCATAACACGGTGAAGCGTGAAGGTGGTGAACAAAAGTTTAGTAACACAGCAGTTACAAAAATGAGCTGTAAATTTATAACTTGGTGAACAAACCGGTCGTTAGTAAACTTAGCGCGTTGAATATTTTGTGGTTGGTATATTTTTCATGCCAAAGAAGCACAATTTCTGCCGTGAACTAATAAACAATAAATAAATTAACACTTTTTCTTTATATTCCATTGTTGTAAACTAGTTAGAAATTTATTTATATGTTTTTACTTCACAAATGTATTATGTTCACAATATTTAATAATAGGCGTATTTTTTTGAGAATCTATAGCTAGCTCACATTTACTCTTACATGCAAAACTTTTATACCCACTTTTGGTTTTACATTCAAAATTGTTATACTCACTTTTGGTTTTGTTATACTCACTTCCCAAAAAAATACGCCAAATGTCGTTTGTCTTCTTTTCCCTATATTTATTCGCTGATCTGTAAAATTTGTATGTCTAGAAGGGTTCAAATTATCGCCGCTGGAGTACACATCTCTATTCGAAGCGACCAATATATTTAAATGGCTATCTGGTAACACCGACTGCCAGCTGCATGCTGTCATCGATTGCACGTCATTTCATTCGTTTATGACCGCAATTTGTATTTGGATTGGTGTTTTTTTTTTTTAAGAAAAACATAAAAAAACAATGTAAAAGCGAAAACCTCCAGTAAATATATATAATCAGTAAATTCCCAAAAACATTAAGCTCTTTTCAAAATGAGAGCTATTGTTATATTGTAAGTTTAATCCTATATATTGTAGAAAACAAGGCGAGATAAAATCGTAAAGGCAACGTAATAAGAAACCAAACATTGATTTTCAACTCCTTTTAGGTTGTACTTATTTCTCGTACTAGTCTTCTTGGCCGTAACACTTTTCTTTATTGCTATATTCTTGTTGCGCCGATGGATCTTAATAAAAAAAACAAAAATTCACAAAGGTAACAATGATGTCAACGTCGGCATCTTTCATCCGTACTGCAATGCCGGTGGGGGCGGTGAACGGGTGCTTTGGTGTGCTGTCCGGGCACTGCAGGTAAATATTCCAAATTTGTCATGCTTACCAAACCTATTATCATCGATATAAATAAATACTGTTTTGTAGGCAAAATACGATAATGTGAAAATCATAATTTATACCGGAGATATTGATGCTTCGCCAAACACCATTCTGAACAGAGCGGAAAGTATATTTAACATAGCGGTGGATCAGGACAATATTAGCTTTGTTTATCTAAAGAAACGTCATTGGGTAGAAGCAAATATGTATCCATATTTTACGCTCCTCGGTCAGAGTTTGGGATCATTAATACTTGGCTTAGAAGGCCTATTCAAATTTCCCCCAGATGTTTATATCGACACCATGGGTTATGCATTTACGCTACCGCTCTACCGTTTCCTCGGTCAGTGTAAAGTTGGTTGTTATGTGCACTATCCAACAATTAGTACTGATATGCTTCGACGAGTAAGATGCAGGGAATACGCTCACAACAATCAAGCGTATGTGGCTCGGAATCCATTCCTCACATGGGCAAAAATTACGTACTACAAAATATTTGCTAAGGTAAGATTATCTCTACTTTTTCATTTTGCTAAAAAATTAAGAGTTCCTCAATTGACATCCTAGCCCAAAGAAACTGTCACTAATAAGAGTAATCCGTCGTTAGATTTTTAACTAGTTCAAGATTGCATCTGAAACTTAATCATCGCTAAAATGCAATATAATGTCCACTCACGTACGCGATTCACCCCTGATCTTTTCTTAATGACCATTAATTGTTTTCTCACACTTTAACGACGTGATGACTAACAAGTCTGTGGATGTCACAAAAGAGATGTGCAACAATGAAAATCCAATAATTAGACTATTCTGTTCAACAGTCCACATAGGCATGCTATGAAAATATAAAAAAGACGTTACCGAACGTTGTGAGTTGCGATCATTTCTTTTTACATCAAAGACCTTTAACCTGCCTTAAAACTTCTAATATCAAAGGGTTCTTGCCTATTTTGGTCGACAGAGCAGAGTGCATTCATGAAACAAAGAATGAATGGGACGTGTGCTATTGGTGTTAGCGAAAGGATACTGTGGGTTGCGAGTTTGCAACAGATTTAGGGACAAGCGAACTGATGAAAGTGGCTTATGCCATCAGCTTTTTGAGCTCTATTATAATAATTTTTAAGCCAGCATAGAATTGTCAATTCAAATTAATTTCCCCTCTTACCATACTTTTAATGGCGCGACGTAGGCCTCTTCTAACGCTAGCTGCCTCCAGTTGGTCCCGCCATGTTAGTTGAGGGCCTTACAAGTGGGAGCGGCATCTAAGTCTAAAGTAAAGTCGTCGATTCGTAGTTCGATTCTCCATGACTAGATCTTTATCGCAGTTCATCGCTCTTCATTGTACCGAATTTAACTGAAAGCGTTTTAAATATTGTAAAACTAATTTTTAACTTTAAGGTCTATTGCTGGGTTGGCTGTTGCTCACTGTCAATAATGGTCAACTCGTCTTGGACGGAGAACCACATTTTAGACTTATGGTGTGCGCCCTTCAAAACACATCGCGTATATCCGCCTTGCGAAGTTAGTCACCTAAAGTCTCTGCAATTCACTGGGAATGATGATGAGAAAATCGTCATCCTATCTGTGGGACAATTTCGACCGGAAAAAGATCACCCATTACAATTGCAAGCATTGTACGAACTGCGCACGCTTCTTGTTAAGAACGAAGATCTATGGAATAAAGTGAAGTTAGTGATCGCTGGCTCATGTCGGCACGAAGAAGACTATATAAGACTTAAAAATATGCAAGACCTATCCAAGCATTTGTCGTTAGAGAATAATGTTGAGTTTAAAGTAAACGTGTCATACAAAGATTTGTTACAACTTTATCAATCGGCAAAAATTGGTCTACATACCATGTACAACGAACACTTTGGCATAGGCATTGTCGAGTGTATGGCTGCTGGTTTGATAATGATTGCCAATAGATCTGGAGGACCTCTTTTGGATATCATTGAAACATCTGAGGGAAGCCAAAATGGATATTTAGCCGTTGACGCAAACGAATACGCTACGTGCATCCTTAACATACTTTATAATACCAAAGAAGAGAACGAAACGATCCGAAATGCAGCAAGGTATGTACAAGTGTATATTATGTTTGAAAAATTATTTTGTTTTTACGTTTATTTGTATTTTTAGATCGTCGGTAGAGCGTTTCTCTGAAAAGGAATTTGAAGTTAACTTCCTTAGAGCAGTCGGTCCTCTCTTTACCAAAACAGAGTAATTATTTGTTATATATCGTTTCATAGACATACGTTAAAGTTTTATGATATTGGCACATTTTTATATTAAGAAAAGAAAAACAAAACAATTCCAGAAAAATAAAGACCGTAGACTGTTTCGTTAAGCAATTTAATAATAACTGATTGAACATTCTAATCAAAATTTGGAAAATTTAACTTTAGATCTTCACTTCACAACTCTGCTTAGTAGTAGCGTCGAAGTTGTGTTTTTTGTGTCTGTTTTCTGTTTTCAGGATTAATTTTAGGGTTGATATATGCAACATTCGTGGGCTGCAATCGAATTTCTTCTCGGTGTACGTCCATGTAAACCAGCTGTTTTGTCACTGGGTGAGACCCAGGTAGGTGGAATGTCTGATATATAAGAATTTGATTTGCCTGGATATCGCTTAGTGTCATTATTCTTATTACATCGCGGTCTCGCCATTTATGAGCGTAATTATGTAGCCTACCAAGTTCCTCAGGATTATGGCCAGTGTTCCAATCCGGAATTTAATTTTAAATGGCTCAAATTGCATGTCCGTAGGCAAGTAATTCATTGCTGTTTTCTTTATAGAAGCCCTAATTTTGACAGTAACTGGAATTAAGTTCGGTCTTACAAAGCCAACCCATATGAGGAAACCCGAAAGAAGTTTAAACGAGCCAGATATGACTGCAATGCCCTCATAAAGCGTGTCAAATTCTCATATGACCAAAAGTTAGGTAAAAAATACCACAATGTCCCAAAGGGTAGTAAAAATGTTGGTCATTTGTAAAAAATATTAAGAATTTGGCCTCGTCAGCGATTCCAACGCTCATTTACAATGACACTCCAGCTGTCAGCTCTTTGGACAAAGCTACATGCACATTTCGCAGCCAGCTCGTTGCTCCCAGATTGCGATTTGTCTGCACCTATACTCGAGTGCGTCGAATTTACCATGGGACCAATCAATTTTCGCACTCGTACAGTCGCAAGAGTACTTTATGATCTCAACATAAATATTCGCTGGTCCAGACTGTTGCCCCATTATGTAAGAGAACTACAACTAAAGTTGAGTTGTCTCTTGGTTTTATGTCATTCAAAATTCGGTATTGTCCGTATTGTTATACACAACCTTGTCTGTCAAAACACAACAAATATGGCGGTGGTTGTCTATAAATTGTTAGTTAGTTTGGGTTGTGTGAAAGTTGGGTTGAATTGAAGACAACTCAACTGAACTAAGTTGAGTTGTGTTCCATAATAGGGGAACATAATATCTCCCCCATCGTTCTGAAGAGGAGTTCTTCGACTTTCGCCTTTTCATCTGTCCTATTCTTCTGGACTCTTTCCGAGTAGGTGGAAAACAGTATTTGTCCAGCCCGTCGCCAAAAAAGGCGAATCTTTTTCTCCCACCTATTACCGACCTATAGCACTTACGTACATTTTTTCTAAGGTCATGGAAACGTTGATATGATAAATCGTCAGCTTATGAAATATCTTGAATCACGGAAATTCCTCAATGACCGCCAGTACGGTTTTCGTGGCAACAGAAACACTGGTGATTTGATGACTTATCTCACCGAGAAGTGGAACCAATCTCTCCATCACTTCGGTGAATCGAAGATTGTTGCGCTTGATATTTCAAAGGCATTTGACGGAGTTTGGCACCAAGCTGTTTTGTCGAAAATGCGTGCTTATGGGATCGATGCGTCCCTTATTCAATGGATTGGAAACTACCTTTCTGGCCGTTCAATTCAAGTTGTTTTGGATGGTTTCTAGTCTGAAACTCACCATATAAATGCTGGTGTTCCCCCAGGGTCCGATCTGTCTATGACTCTCTTTCTAATTTTTATAAATGATCTCTTGTCTGCAACTTCTAATCCAATTCATTCCTTCGCTGATGACAGCACTCTTAGCTTTTCATATTCTTTCCAGGACTAACGTCCCTGCTCTTCGGCCGTAGAACTGGAACGGCAACGTATGTTAGGCCCTTAACAGCATTTTAAAATGGGGTTCAGCCAATAGAGTGGAATTTAATGCTTCAAAAACACAATGCTGTCTGCTGTCACTAAAGCGAAACCCGAACCTACAGCCATTATCCATGAATGGCACTTGCATCACCGAAACCGAAAGACTTTCTATTCTCGGTATGTGCGTACATGACAACCTTCGTTGGAATGACCATGTACTCGAAGTCGTCAAGAATGCAGCGAAATGTCTAGGTTTCCTCAAACAGTGCAAGAAATATTTTCCCCCTTCTGATCTGGCTACAATAAAATAAGGCGTCCAAAACTTGAGTATAATTCTTACATCTGGTCTGGTGCACCGAAAACCATATTACGCTTACTGGATAGGATCCAAAATCGTGCGTTGAAACTAATCGGAGATACGAATATAGCGAATTCAATTAATTCGCTGGAACATCGTAGAAACGTTACGTGTCTCTCACTGTTTTATTGTTGTTTTTTTTAACAAACAGTGCTCAAACGAAATTGCTAGTTGCATTCTTTCCTTTCAGCAATGCAACCGCAATACTCGCCATGCTTGGAATGCCCATCAGTTTACCATTCAGTCTATCTTCGAAATACAGAGACTCTCATACTCATACTCATACTCATACTCTCGCATGTTTGTCAGACGTACGCGAGAGGTGGCGCAGTAGAAAAACCCTTAAGATGTAATTTGTGTTTTTCCGGGGATCATACCTGGGATCCCTCGCACAATAGTCCAGCACACTAACCACTGCGCTACTGCGCCCACGTTAGCGCGTGTTAATTATTAAAAAAAAAAACAGGTTGTGGGGTATTTTAAAATGTCATTTTAGCCGCTTCTATCTCTATACTAACAGAAGCACCAGTGACAGCTCGATGTGTTCTATCAATTATGTTAATATCGGTGTAGTTAGACGGATTTTTGAAAGATCGTGCCTTGTGTATGTATTGGATTATGAATTGCGGGCAATTCTTTCAAGTTCGATATCGCTTTGTTTCTTTTGACATCAAAGTTTTCGGTACGTTCTTGTTCTTTATCGACTCTTTTGCAGCAGCATGCTTTTTGTCAGCGTCCTGGAATCAATATAAATATACAATCTATTTAAGTTTAAACTGATCTAACTTTTATTGACTTTAAAAAAAATTAATATTATTGTAGAATATTTAGACAAGTAAACATCTAAGACGACTCAGTTGAGCCCTCCTCTGTTTTAAGGCAACTTAGAATGGCTTCGGTTTCCTCTTGCAGATTATCTAACTTCTTCATCAAAATCAACTGAAAAATGTTTAAAAAAAGAGACACATTAAAACACGTAGACGGTGTATACAATTCAACGGTTTACCTTTGCTGCTGAGATTATTTCCTTCGCCGCTTTTAAATTCAAATGCTCAATGGACTTGGCCAGTTGCATTGGCTTGCACTTTGCGACATCTTCAATCGACTTGAAACCAGCAGTGTACAATTGCTTCGCCCGATTCTAAATAAAGTTTTCATTACTGCCAAAGAAGAGAAAATCGACTAAGAAAAAACTTACAATTTTCACAGCAGGAAGATCTAACAGCGGTTCCAATTCCAGCGTTCCGCATCGATCCATTTTTCCGCTGATTTTTTCAAACAACGGTTTATAGCACCAGAATTCTTCCACTTGTTCGCATAGCCGAACGAGCGCACTTGCTGCCGCTGTCGACTGATTAATTAGTGTCTGCAGCATACCCCGTTCTACCGAATACTTTGATGCTACCAAATGCAATGGAATTACATTCAACACGTCCAGCAGGATCAAAACTTTGTACAACCGACTTAATTGCACATCTACCGGACCTTTGATGGACATTGTTTTCGCCATTTTTGCCGCATGTGCTTCGGTTACACCAAGTATTCTAAACAAACCTTGAGTATCCTCATCCAAATTCGTGTATTCTCGAAACAGAATTGAAGGATCAGCAGCGAATAAATCAACTCCATTTTCATTCGAGTTATACGCCACTACGAGGTATAAGAGATGCGAATAATTTGCAAGCACCATCGATTTCTGAGCAGTTTTCAGCTCTTTGTAGATTGCATTTGTCTTTTTATAGTCAATTCCAGCTTTAAACGCTGCCCTGCCTATGGCGGTTAGTTGGAAGCGAGTGCTCTTACTGAGAACAATCTGTCGGGAATTGCTTATCAAATTTGCGCTAGTTATTTCTCGCATTTCCTGCGTTGTGAGAATCTCCGTACTGTTCGGAGCATTGCCTTTATTCACAACGGTCAACTGCAGAACCTTGTGCTTGAACATTTGTCGTAGAATTGACGTGATTAACGCTCTCACAGAGACTCCAGTCTTTTGACTCTGAACTGCCATCAAGGTGTTCTTATTCAAATGCATAAGGTCCTGCAGACAATTTGCCAGTCCCAAACCAATTGCACTCAGTATTAACGACTGCAGTCCGATCGCTTCATCGTGATCCAATGAACTAATCACCTTGTCCATTGGCGAAAACAGCATTTCACCGACACGAATATTGTCTTTGCTGGAACATATTAGTATACTCTCACCCGCGTCTCCCATACCGGCGCGACCAGCGCGACCCACCATTTGTTTGTATTTACAAAGCGTCATAAATTCTTGCCCAACATATGGGGCTCTTATGATAACACGTTTAGCTGGCAGATTAACGCCTGCCGCTAAGGTAGATGTACAGCAAATAACGCTTATTGTGCCAATTCGATATGCGGTCTCAAGCATTTTTCGTTCGTCGATTGTTAGTCCTGAATGGTGGTATGCGATACCGTATGGAATGGTTCTTTCAAGAATCGGCGACAATATACCACAGATTTTGTCTAACGCGTCCATTAGGTCTGCCTTTTCTCGTTTCCGATGCTCGACAAATTTTTCTCTAAACAATAACAGATTATAATTGATTAAATGCATTGTCGCTGGTTAGTTGTTGTCTTACTTTGGTAAAATTCTGCTAAGAAGAACCGCTACATTTTCGCAATTCTTTCTAGTTGAACAGAATATCAAGCAGGATTCTTTCGGCGCAATCTCTGACACCAGGCCTCCCAAGTGATCCGGATCAGACTTGGCCACTTGCATACTGTACTGAATTGTATATGCAATGAATTTAGTAAATAGCTCATTAGTTATCTAACTATCAAAATAAAATGGTTGTGTCCCTCATTTCTTAGTAAGGAGGTGGATTTTTATCTTGCAGGTTCTAGTGTAGGTCAGAAAATGACTGCAAAAGTGCATATATCTGCAATACCCTATCTTAATAGCTAAAGGCGGTTTAGTGCTGTACCACGGAAGTTTATATATATACCAAGCGAAGTGTTTGTTAACAAAGTTGTTTTTCTCTTAGACATATGTACATCAAATGAAAATTCGACAGAATTCGCTACAGAAATTGTCAGGGACCGCTTACCCGGTTGCTCCATTCAACGCGCTTTTTTCTCAGCAGCTTTTGCAAAAATTTAACTTGAATACAACATTCTAAAAATTGGTTTGTTGTGGAATTGAGGTCAAACAAAATATATGCTATCAACTCAACCCGAACGGGTTCCTGGTGAATATTTTACTATGTATAGCCGGGCAAGTGCCCGCGGAATCAATTAGGTATGAATGAAGCCGAGGGTGGTCTCCTTGCCTATTTTCACGGCAAACTTCAAATAATAAAATTAATCTCCGTAACAAACATGCCAGAAATATATTCACTTCATAATCAGAGCTGTTGTACTTCATAACCGTAACGGTAAACAATTAAATACATACATACCTTATAGTTGACCGTTCTTTTATAGACGAAAATTTCTTCCAGATTCGAACCTGTTGTGTTTATCTCTAGAATATCACTGCCACATTTAATGAATTCTTTTAATTCTACAGGACGGAACCCCCTCGTGTAAATGTCAGCGTCGAGAAAATCAGATAATTCTGGTAAATTTCCAATGGTTGCACTCATGCCTACAATTTGAATACTAGCTACGTGCCAGTAAGATATCTTAACTTTTTGACCTTGTCAATATTTAGCATAACATACCGTTGATATACATAATTTTGGTAAGAAAAGCTTCAAGTGTTGCCCCTCGACCTTTCTCTCCAATTAGATGTAATTCATCGACCACAACTAGGCCTATTTCATTTGCTCGCCCGGCTTCTATTAGACTGTCAAACAGCACAGCTCCCTTTTCAATGGACGCAATAAATATGCATTTTCGCCTTTTCCGAGGCGGTGGTGGACATCTGCCCTTCCCCGCTGTGTACTCCTCAACAATGAAATTCAAACTCAACGCAAATGGGGCCATTGCACTTACCTAGATTAAAGAGCGCATTATTGTTGACTGAAAACAATTTAACAAATTACCAACTTTTTCCTGAACTATAGACACATAAGGCAGAATAAATAGGACGTGCTTTTCCCTGCAGATAATTTCGCGCAGCATCAGTATTTCAGCTACGAGTGTTTTGCCGCCGCTTGTTGGTAAGGCATATAGCAGATTTTTTCTTTTACGGATTGCGGGAAGATTTAGACATTCGTTTTGCCACTCTAAATGAAAAATGTTTAGAACAATGTAAGCTTTAAGATAAACAAACATTTTTTGTTATTCATGAATTAAAGGGCTCGTTGCAAAAAGAAGACTCATTGTTCATAGAAATGGTGGCAGTTGGCCCACTGGATAGTCGTGCGTAAGGAAAATTTGCGATATACGAAATAAACGTATCCAGCAACCATTGATTCGTTTATTATATTTAATTACTATTGATATTAGTAAATGGCTACTTTAGTACACATTATGTATTATGTACTTAATCTTACCATATAAGCTAGTTATGCCCTTGTGCTCAAATATCATCTTTTGCAAGCTGTCAGGAAGTCCGTAAAAGTTACCACGACTTGGAAATTCATCTGTAGAATCTTCAGGAAAGACTTGAGTATCCCAATTAATTGTGGAAAGTTGTTGAACTTCTTGGCGAAATGAACTTCGACCACCAAGAGTACGATTTTTAATTTCCTCTCGTGTCTCATACTGTGTGCCTTGCATAAAATTTGTCATTTCAAAGTGTTGAGCAATTGAACTGGAAAGTACATTTTTGTCAGTGGTAGACACTGGCTTTGGCAGCTTAAATGCAACATCATCTAAGAACTTTTGGGTATTCTGTACTTTAAAGTCGTCTATTATTTCGTTGTCAAAATATTTCATCAGATCTTCCGTTTCATTAGCATCATTACAAGGCTCGATTTCTTTAAAAAGGCTATCACCAGTGTTTCTATACGCAACAGCATTATCACAAGCTGCTGGTATTTCATCAATTTTAATATCGGAAAACAAGCTATCATCTATATCGTCCGAGAATGTGTTTTGTTTATTAATTTCATTGACAAGTACTTCTTCATTGGTGAATTTGATATCGGACAGAAAACTGTCCTCTTCGCCGTCAGGCCATGAGAAGGGTTCACTGTGTGCCCGCGGGTTTGATCCATTTGTGTTTGAACAATTATTTAGACGCATTCGTTTAGACACTGGAGAGTCGTCCTGACTTTGTCGCTTTTTAAAACGTATATTACTACTACTTATCATAATTTATACGAAACATTTAATAAATAATAACAACTTGCTCACAGCACTCGTAAATAAACGTTGTTTTCAATTCAAAATGTCAAAATATTGCGCGAGTTCTAAAACCAAATGTAGTAGAAGTAAAACGTTCCATCAGTGAATCCATACCTAGAATATTTTTGTTCTAAAATTAAATTTTGTATGTATGTACTATATATAGTACATAGTAGTATTTAAGTTAACTGCTTCAGCAAAGCAGCAGTAAATCGGAAGAAATAGTTTTTAGCAAAAACCTAAAAACCAATTGTTTGTCTATTGTAAAACCCACAAGAGAAATACGGCTTGTTTTATTTGGTCTCCATTCTAGACTACGTAACGTTATTTTGAGACACATGGCTTATACTTGTTGTTGAAACGCAGAGGCAAACGATTATTTATTACAAGCTGGACCCGTGCTCGCCTTGCCCGCTCGTATGTGTATATTTCACAAACTGGCTGGACAGAAGTTAGTCACTCATACACAGTACCTATCTGTTCAAGAAAAATTGCTTTCGATGTGCGACAACAACCCCAAAGTAGAACTATGGAATCCAAAAAACTATCGAAATCTGTCCAGTAGTTTTCGAGTTTTTAGTTGACAAAGAAAATGCCTACAGTTTTATTATATGTAAAGATTTATTGATGACTGGAGGTCTCAAATGTACGGCGCAAAGAAAGAATAAATTAGAAATATATAATCAGTGCAATATTTTGGAAGTCGCGAAAAAGAGTGAGTGAGTCCACAAACCTTCATAAAATAGTTATGGCGGCCTAAATTCAACTGTTAGGCTCGTGGTCCCACTCTCACACATCATTAGCCTTGACTGTGAAAAAACGTATCTCTCGCTCGAAAGTCGTGCAAAATTGCGTGGCGTGGTAATGTAAATCCACCATAAAGGCGTCGCAAGTTTTATTTTCTCACTCCGAACAAAGGAAAAGCATTTACGTTTCTTTTCACGAATACCAAGAGCAAGGTCGAAGCGAAATCCAATAGTTACATTGCAGTCGAAGATTAAGCACGTTTGTGTTTCCCGTATTTCCAGTCAGACTTGCTTCGTGTCTGGCACTCAAAATTAAATAATATTTTTTTTAATTCCTCGCCGTGCACAAGAAATCGGCCTTTCTCAGATTCCAACTTGGCGAATTTTTGCTTATGCCCGTACAAGATCCAACTAATCCAGGAGCTCAAAGTTAATGAACATAGACAAATCCGTTTGTTCGCTGACTTGGCTTCGGAGCGTTTGGAAGAGGGACCCAATTTTGGCCGAAAAATCATCTTTAACGACGAGGCGCATTTTTAGACGAATGCAATCATGTTAATAAGCAAAATTACCATAAATAAGGGACGACGAGATTTCAACGTCCTTATTGAAAAACAATTTAGTGAGTATTCAGTAAGATCAGTTTCTATTCACATATCTGCGCTTTTAGAAGGGCGTCGCAAAAGTATTTCAACCTCTCTAGGGAGTCGCTATATGAAAAAGATTGCGAACCCCTGTTATAGAGATTAGAAAGTGTTTTCGCGATCTGAAATTTATGTTGAATTCGATTGGCAATCTGAGATTTTTTAAGATTTCTCTAGATTTCGTCTGGCCAATCGAACAAAAAGAAGTATACTGCGCTGTTCTTTGTTGGTGTTGGTGGTGTGCCTGCCAAAAGTTATTTACCTTTTTTGTTGTGAAGATTTTTTTTCATCATAATGTAAGTGTATTGGTAAATCTCGAGCGTCTCTGAGAAAAAATCTAGATTCGCAAAAGTGCTCTCGACTCTGAAAAATATTGCTTTTTTTTGTACCAAACGAACGAAAAAAGTGATCTCGGGAAAGAATAAGTGCTTTTTTCTGGCGAATCGAAATTAACATTACACACAATTTTACTAGTCCTGTTTGTTACAGCGAATCGTGAATCCAAATTGTGTTTCGGGCATAAATCCAATATCTCCCTTATATACAAAACAAGAGAACCGATTTTGACACATTATGTCAATTGTCTTGTCATATGTCACATCATAATTCGAGAAGGGTTTAGTCAAGAAAATACATAATGGGGTCTTCTAAAATTCTTTTTTTATTAACTGCATACTCACTTTTCTTTAAGGCATCGGTAATAAAGTTTAAAAATTATTTGCATTAGATTTATACATTAATGTGAACGAATATTATTTCAGTGCTACCTGGAACACGATGGCTGGATAAGTATTGAACTTCAACACGCCTTGGACAAAACCAATCCCGATAGGTTTTCATATCGTGGTAATATAACAATTCCCAGCTTGCATGGCTTAGCAAATACATACCAGGAAGTGCTTACAGATCAGGAGCGCCAAAGCTTGAAGGTAAAAAATTCTTTTAGACTATCGGTGGAAGAATAATTTTGAGAAAATAGGTACTTCGTGGATACATTTTTATTTCTATAACCGGTTCGCTTATGTTTCAATTGATCTCGGAAACGTAATCCCGAGTCCCGACCATCCATCAATCTTTAAGATTATCATGTGAACCAAAGCCGGCGCGCTGCAAGCATCGTTTACTATAAATGGTTTATTTTATCTAACCTAACGTGTATTTCCGTTACACATCTAATTTGTACGCTCTTTATTTGATTTTATTATATAACGCAAGTCTAGCTCCTTCGAGTCATACCCCATTCCAATTAAGCTTTATTTTCTATGCTGCAAAATTGTATGTCATAATCCAAAGCTTCCAAGATTGAGCTCAAAGTGTAAAAGTCCTTCCAACTAAAACCCTTACATGTAAAATAAAATACTAATAAAATATTATTTTTTTTTTAGAAATTATCAGAAAATAACGAATTTTACAGGCTCAAAGCCAATGTAGTCTATCCCGATGGCACCAAAAACACATTTCTGACAGCATCCAAGGCCTGTGCTCTTCTGCAGTCTCAGTTGACTGATGTTCTATGGGTATCCATTGATGGCACTGGGTTTGTAACTGCACTTACACAAACAATTGTCGGACCGGGAACAGGGGATTGCCAGAATATACAGATTTCTTCATCGGATCTGGAAGACTTTAATACAGATGTCCTCATCAAACACATGGAACTAGCACCCATCCCGGATACGGCAAGCTTCATTCAAAAAGTCGAGCGCGAAAGGGAGGCCAGAGAAAAGGGTGAAGTTCGCGACAATCGAGGATTCTTTGCCAAATACGTAGGAACTAGCAATACACAATGAATTGCCCTGATTTTAACAACATTTTTCATTTCAGTGGATGTATATTGTGCCAGTTGTTCTCTTGGTCTTTATATCCGGAGCAACAAATCAAGATGCTGCAAAGTAAAGTTTAGGTCATCAAGTATTAGTCGCTGTTGTGTTCTAAAAAGTTCCAAAGAAATAAATTTGGCTAACACCAACTAAAGTTTATTGCATTTTATTTTTGTTCAAATTTTAACCTCATTACAAACTTTCACTCCTCTTTGGGTGCTTCGGTTACGGCTTGTTTTTTCGTCGGTTTCGCTATTAATTTTGCCATCATCTTTTCCTCCTTTGCCTTGCGTTTAGCTTCCTTTGTTTTTCTGCGATCTTCTTTCTCCTTCTGTTCGAGCATTTCCTTGAATCGTTCATCGCGCGGGTCAACTTTGAAACCGAAATGCCTGCGTACCTCTTCAACCAATCGTTCTTTCCTCTGCTTGGCAGCTAATGCGTCAGCTTCCTTCTTAGCCAGTTTGGCATTTAAGTCTGATTTCCACTGTTCCAATTTGTCCAGCTTTTTGAGGATATCCTCCTCTCGCTTTTGGGTTAATTCTTTCGCGACTGTCTCCTCCTTCTTCGCTCTTTCAATTAATTCTTGCAGTGAGTGTGGGAAAGCAACTTTTTCATATCGAATTTGCTCTTCAACGTCCTTTTTCGTAGGAAAGCATATTCTAGGATCAACACCACTAGCTAAACCATAACGACCTAGTTGTTTCCGTTGATATTTTTCTGTTAAATGAATCCATGAATGTGGTTCGTTGTATGGCTTCTCATTTCGCAAGAAGTTTCTATGTTGATTAAGAAGGCCAGACTTATTGAAGAAACGTGCAGGTTTAGTTTCTTCAATTATTTCTTCAGCAAACGAGGGTGGTAAGTCCACAGGTTCTAGAGACGTTTCGTCATCCTTCGCAGTCGAATAACGAACCGCCCCGGTTCGACAGACGATGGAATTCACAAAATATCTATTGTTTGATAGTTTGCTAAAAGACTGAAGATTGTTCATTTCAATATTCTTTTATTTTATATTAGTTACTTAAGCACACCACCAATGCCGATTTTAACTCAGGTCAGGCAATTTTTTTTTTGTGGAAAAATTAAACGTCAAGATGACATAATTATGACATTATATACATATTAGGAAAGTTTACGTTTACGTGATGTTTATAAAGTGTTGGAAACGTCTTTGGAAATTATATTTTTGAATCTTAACTTTTTGTTTATTAAGATGTAATCATTTATTTGCTATTTAAACTGCATATTTGAGAAAAGAACTGGGAATATCATGCATTAGCAGCTGTTTTTATAACGACACCTTCCTGGTACAGCTGATTTTGAAGTGCCGGGGTAGACAAAGTCCCTTACCACCTCAAAGTTGCAGACGTTTTGTCCGATTTGTCGATGTTGTGTGTTCCTTCTTGTTTACTGAAGTAGGTATGTATTTTGTCTTCCCTTATTCACCATAAACCGAATTTGTCCGTTTCTGTGCTAATACTTGAAAACGGAAAGTTGTGCCGATGGTGTTGGCTTGCGACACAATTTTCTAAACTATGATGTTGAAAAAGTCATATGATAGCGCATCACTTTATTTAAATCATTTTTTGGCATCAAAGATGCATCCGTGAAATTGTTTGCGACCTTTATGTCGTTTTCGGTTGGTCTTCCAGAACCGCTTCTGAAAGCGTTCGATTGACACTCTACTGGAAAGGAGAGAAATTTGCTTCTGTATTTGAAATCAGAATCGCGGAGAGTTTTTCCGGACGGTTCTGGACGAACAACCGAAAACGACATTAATGGAAAGCAACGAGCGTTCTGCATCGTCTGCATAATTTGACAAGTTTGGCAGTTATGGCTCTGTATAGCTCGTATCTATTAATACTGTCACATGCGGCCTTAAGTCGATATCGATAATTGGATGGTAAGAATCAATTTGAATTTCTTAAGTTTTTTCCAGTATCTGCCGTAGTGTAAATAGTAGATCGGTTTTGGACTTAACGGGCTTAAAACCACGCTGATAGGGACGTATCAGTTCGTTGATGAATGGTTTTAGGAGTTCGCACACTAGGTACATGCAGATAGGATCTTATAGGTGATGTTGAGGAGACTGATGACTCAATAGTTCGCGTTTTTTAGGAGTCTCCTTTCTTGTGAATCGGGCAAACGATGCTGAGGTTCCATTCATCAGGCTTTCCTCTGACCAAATCTTGGAGAAAAATTGGTCTACGGAGAAACAGTTCTTCCCTCATTTTTTGCTCGTAGAGCTTACGAGCTACTCTCCTCCTTCTCCACCAGTGGTTTCGGTGAGGCCGGTTTTATGAAACCCAGCACATCAGTCGTAGCTTTGCTGATGGCTTGTTGGCATCGATGCCACTAGTCTTCAGCACTTGATGCTGGCTGCATAGGCTTTTCGAAAGGTTGAAGGAGACGCGGTCGGCAAAGGTTCTGGCGCTTTGCTGCAATTGTAAGAGTTCAAGCTTCAATCCCCTCATAATATTTTCTCGTTGTGGTGTCTGAGAAAGCCGCATTTGTACTTGCCTATAACAAGGCAGTGCAATGATCCGAGCCTATATTGGCCACACATAAAGTTCGGGCATCTAGAATACTTGTTAGGTTAGGTTTGTGGGCTGGCGAGGATTTCTCCGTTCCACACTCAGGTCAATACTAACCCATTGTGATGCCCGTAGGGAAAAGAAGTTGTTATAACCCTGTTTTCAAGTTAATTACTTACTTACTTACTTATTATTATTTTGTCTATTGATGTGCTGGAAAGCTCGCGTCTAGGTTGTGGAAGAAGTGACTCTCTAGGAATTTATACCTGGTGTGTTGGAGGCCTAGGCAGTGACATAGAAATAGTGGGTTGTATCCTCAAGAGCTCCCTTGAGCAGCCTCTACATCAGATCATACATCAGATCATACATCCACCCATCCCACAGTATACATCCTGGATGGCGGTGATATCTGCTTTAAAGCAGCTTAGAGCCTCCGCTAGTTGTTCAGCTACAAGCAGTCTGTTCAGGGTTTTAACATACCAACGTGCAGATCCAAACGTCATTGTCCTTATTTTGTTTTGCAGGGTCGTCAAGAGTGAATCTGTCCTTATCCCCGGCTATTGGTTGCTTCGTAACGGTATTGTTTGTTTTGTTAGTTAATCCTACCCCAACCTAGGACCAGGCCCTTTCTATATATGACCCCTTGGACAAAAGAGGCCAGATATTCGTCGTTTGAGAGCTGCCGCAGTTGACGCATTAAGGGCTCTTCAGTCACCATCTCTATTTCAACACACTGACAAGTGTTGAAAAATTCTTAACAACATCAGGTCAAAATACATCGAACTCATTAAGGTATCTGACATGTCGACTATTGACGTTACCGTTGATTTAATCACGTGAATTCATCCTCCGTAGGTCCTCTTTACTGAGAGGCTCATGTTAGACTTCTGAGGCTTGAGCAGACAGTCCGTTCTATTGGTCCATAACTCTAGATCCTACGTCAATGTAAATCACCAAGGACAACCCTCAATTGACATTATCTAACGTTATAATCTTGGGCATGCCATACATTTCGTACGACGACGCCTTGAAATGTTAGCAGCAGCATAATGTATCGCTCTTCTAATCCTTTCAGTCGGATCCCTTTTTAATCTGCGCGACATTTATTAACAATACATATTTGTAATGCGTTTTGTTATATAATATCATCTTTCATCTTATTTCTTCATAAAAGATTGTTTTCAATCAAGTAATTATTTTACTTACAAATCAGAGGCAAGGTAGTCTACCTGGAAACATTCATTATCATTATCTAATCTTGTTGTATCGCCAAAGTTCGTCGTGCTTTCCTGTCACCAGGAGAAGAACGAACTCGCGGAGAGGTTGGAAATAAAAGAAGTTTTTATTTTATTTTGATTAGTAAGGCCCGCTGTCTTATTGCTTGGCTGCAACCTTTACTAATTATTTGTTTATTTGTTTTTATTATATTTATTTATTTCAATGGTAAGGCCCGCTGTCTTATTGCTTGGCTGCAACCTTTACCATACAAAATCTATTTAACAACTCTCTGTTGCTTCCAAAATTCTCAGTCCTTTTATACGTCTTTTCTAGTTCATCCACTTTCATTTGCGTTCCCCTCCAACACATATTCTTTTGCACTTCTTGGAAGTGCGTTGCTCAACCATGCTGATGCAGTCCTTCATACCTTTGTAACCCAAAAATACCATCGATATCGCAACAAGTCATTGGCGTTTTGCCCTAGCTGCGCATAGTGCTTTGTCAGCATATGTGCGTCAGAATTACCAGCATGTCATTCACTCTTCGCCTTAGTTACACACAGTGTGATATCAGCATATGTGTACAGAACTGAAGTGGAGTTCCCTTGCTGTCCCATTACTCATATTGTTTATGTGTTTTGTCGGCGATATGTGTGATATGCTTTGACATTGACCTAGTGAGGCGAATTATTGGGAATATCGAATATATGCATTTTTGGTATGCGGTAATATGGTTCTGTGAGCAGTTGTGGTTGGCAGAATAGGAAATGTATAGGAATAAGGAAGCGCCGATGAACAGGTGGTGCGAGGTACTACATCCTTCCCCCCTTAGAAAAAGAAAATTGAGAGTAAAAAGATCAATTTTCTTTCAGAGAAGTGACTTAGGAGAATTTTAGAAACAATTTACAATTACTTTCTATTAGCTTATTTTCTATTACATAGTTCGTTTTTCTTTACTTAGACAAGATATTGTAAGCAAATTTTTTCTTATTTTCTTAGTTATTCTTTAAACAAAATATTGTATTTTCTTAACCAAATATTGTAAAAAATGAAGTATCGTAAAAAAAATTTCTTAAACAAAAATATCTTAGACAAAAATTTTCTTATTTTTTTCTTACATATATTTTTGATGGAAATTTATTTTTAGACAATTTACCAAAAATTATTCTTGTAATATTTTATGCAAAGTTAAGTTTGTAAGGTTATATGTTATTGTTATTTGAATTTATAAAAGTAGATACACATTTTCCTTTTTTTTTTCTTTTTATTTTTAGGCCAAAATGAAGGTAGGGGTGTCCCTAATTGTTTCATTGCTGGACTTTTTTTTATTGTTTTCTTTTGAAGTATGTCTGAGTTTGTAAGACTTGTATTTTCTTAAGGATACAAGAATCAATATTGTTACGATTATTCCGTAAATTAAAATATAGTGGTGAACATCATTTTTATCCAAAGAAATAAGTGGTCTTGATTCTTCATTCTTTAGCTCGCTTATTCTTTGGGAAACAAGTTCTAGCTCATTTTGGCTTGAAAATCTTACAATTGCGGTTTTTTCGGTGAAGTTAGGAAAATTGATGGAGGGGTTAGTTAGGAATTTTGAGATATTTATTGGTGGAATGAAGAAGTTATTAATGATTGACGATTTTTCATTGTAGGCGTATAAAGTAAAATCTTTTGATTTGAGGTAGCAGTTACCGGATAATTCTATTATTGCCGGTCCCTGAAGAGTATGTCTTGTCATATTATCTTGACAGATTTCGTTAGCAATGCATGGTTCCATGGATGAAAATAGCCATTTATGTGGTTGGTGTGATTGTATCCATATGGTTGTTAAGTTTGCCTGTTTTATCACGCATGAATCGTGAAGCGTCGGATTTCCAATTAAGAGTTGGATTTCGCATTGGGGATTAGCTGTGTCGGTGTCAAAAAGTGGATGTGTAATAGGGCATAGGAAATCATTATCTTGAGTTTTGCAATTGCTAAGGTCTTTAAGGTACAGGGGTGAGTAATGTTCTCTTTTGTGATCTATTACTAAATAATCATTTGTTGGTTGTAAGTATACGAAATTGTTTTTGTATTTCATGGGAAAGGGGATAATTTTGTATATTTGAAAATTGTCTACAAGGGAAAGGGGTATTTTAAATTCGTAGATTATTTTGTCTTTGTTAGTTGCGACGCTAGTGGTACAAATATGGTAAAGCGAGATGATGTTATTTTCATTTGCTAGGTGCGGTAGTCTAAGACCGTTTGGAATTTGTTGTCTGATAGTTTTTAGTGCAGATTTTAGTTGATCTGGCGTTACTATGGCCGGGTGGGGTTTCCCATGTTTGACGTCTGTAGCTAAATCGAGAATATCGTCGATCGTGTTCTGGTATCTGATTATAATTAAAGTTATTAGTGACGTTAAAGATTCTATTTCAGTAAATGTATTTTGATCTTGAGTGAGACTCGCGAGGTTAGTCATTACTCCTTTTATGTTGGTTATTTTTGCATTTACCGCAAGCATTTGGTCTTCTATGTTTTTTTCCGATTTATTAAAAATATTTTTGGTAGTTTCCATTATAAATGTTTGGTTTTTCATAAGATCAAGTAAATGGTTTTCGTTTCTTTTGATTTTCTCTATTTGTTTGTCGTAGTGTTTTGCATCGTCTTCATTCAAGGTACCAAACAAGGATTTGCTTAATGTACCGACTATATTGATTAGGGCTCGTCTATATCGCTTTTGTGTGCCTAGGAGAATATATTTGTTTTGAAGGTTCATTAATAAGTGGTTGATTTCGCTTATTGCACCATCACAAATTATGCCAAAGTTAGCGTTTCCTTGTAATAGGCGGCACAAATCGTTGATTTCCACCACGTAATTAGTAGCATGATTTAGAGCTTTCGTGAGTTGCGTTAGATCATAGTAGACGACTAGTTTCCACTCACTGGAGTATAGTTCGGCGTTTCCTATTTTTTCGAAGTATACGCCTGCTTCGTTATTGATTGGAGTGACTTGAAGTTTTCCGCAGGTGAGCGATAGCCCAATCACTGAGATGAGAATAATTGGTGTCATCTGTAAAGGGGCATATGTTTATAGTTTATGTTTACAGTATTCGAGTCGATGTGGTGAAGTGTGGTCGTAGGTTTGTAAAGAAGGAAAGAAAGAACAAAAATAGTTGAAGTAGGTATACATTTATTCTACTTTTTCTTTTTTTTTATAAACTAATTGCTAGGCGGTTCCCATAATACGGTGTCGGAAGATTCGTAGCCTGATGTGTCGTCGTCGTCGTTGACGTCGTAGTCGATTCGGTGTGGTGGAGTGCGTGTAATGGGGTTATAGAGTCGTGGGAGTGGGCCTTTTAATACGTATGTGGGACAGAATTTTAATTCAAAATCTTCTTCGACTGTCCCAAAACTTATTATGTCTCCGAAATGGAGCTCTCTTATGGTACATGGTGGAAGTTTTTCTCTATTAATATAGGTTCCACGGGAAAAATGGTGGTCCACTATATGCACCTTTTGATCGTTAAGATCCACGTGGATGGCCGACTGGCCAGGAGACACAAGTGGTGTATTTAGTTCTATGTTATTTGCGTGCCCCCTGCCTATCCTAGTGGTTCCACGGCGCAAGCGAAGTACTTTTTGTGTTACAATATTAAATAGTCTCCATTCCGAGTCTGGTGTGTAATGTATCGACTCCATCTTTTAAGAGAGAAGAGAAGAACAATGGGGAAATGTTTAGTGGTCGTCTTAGCAATATGTGGAGAAAGATGAGTTTATATTCGTGAAGAGTCGTATGTGTGAGCGTGGTGAGTGTAGTTATTCGTAGTAAGACTGTAGATTGTTGTTGTGTATTAGTTTGGGTTTGTTTTTAACTTTAATTATAGTGTTTTCGTTGGATATTATTTTTATGACTTCGAATGGACCTTCCCATAACGGGGATAGCTTGTTTTTTCTGGCGTTATTTTTGAGCAAGACCTTATCACCGACGTTAAATATTTTGGTGTTGGTTTTTGCGTCAAAGTATTTTTTTGAGTTTTCCTTTTTCTTGTTAAGTATTTCTTTTGCTGCTTGGTATCCGTGTTGCAATCGTGACTTCAACTCGTTCGCATAGTTATCATAATTATATGAAACGTTTGGTTGTTGTGCGAACTTGCTAGGTACGTTTGCTGGATAACCGTAGAGCAATTCATATGGCGTGAAGCCTGTACTTGAATGAGGAGTCGTATTATACACAAACATCGCATAAGGAATCCAGGTATCCCATGTAAGTGGATCATGGTTGATGTAATGGCGTAAATACTCAGTCAAGGTTTTGTGGCTGCGTTCTAGCGCTCCATTTGTTTGCGGGTGATATGGTGTTGTATTTAGCTTTTTTATTTTCATGAGCGAACACACTTCCAAAAACATTTTGCTTAGGAAGTTTGCACCTTGGTCCGTTAGTAGTGAGAACGGAATGCCGTGTCGACAAACAATGCTTTCGACGAAAACTCTTGCTATAGTTGAAGCTTCTGTATTGGATAAAGCGTATGCTTCAGAGTATTTAGTAAGATCATCTTGGAATGTTAGAAGATATTTATGATCACCGTAACTTGTTGGTAAGGGTCCAACTATATCTAATGCGATCCGTTCAAATGGTTTTGAACTGGTAGTCGTGATTTTCATAGGTATGGGAGGATTTCGCCTGCTTTTATTAACCTGGCAGGAGGCACATTTTCGGATGTATTCATCGATGTCTGCTGCCATTGTAGGCCAAAAGTATTTGGACCTGATTCTCTTAAGTGTTCGAGTGACTCCTTGATGACCTCCGAAAGGTGAGTCGTGATACTCAGCGAGTAATTCTTGTATGGCTTTGGTGCCTGTTAAGAGAATTCTGTCGTCATCATAAATATGGATGTCTATATCAAGGGTTTGGAATGTTTTTTCAAGAAGATTTTTGAAAGTTTTCTTAAATTCATCCCCTATTACGGGTAAAGAGAATCCAATATTTTTTAAGCATTTTTCAAAGCATATTTCTTTGATGTCGTTTAGACATGTGCTCACGATTTTCTGATCAGTTGAGCTTCGGAATGGTACCGGTAAAGTTATTACACAGATTTGTTCTTGGTTACTTAACTGTACCAGGGTTCTCTTACCTAATTGTGGTTTAACAAACTGTGGTGACTTCTCTTTTAGCACCTCTTCCTCGGATGTATGTATTAGGGGTAACACTATTATTTTGAGTTGGACTAGTTTGTCTACAAAAATGGATCCCTTATGTTCGTGTAGAGTAATACTAGAAAGAACCTGAATGTCTGAAAGGTCGGAACGTACGTTTTGTAAAGGTTGTTTGTTTTGGCTACGTGTAGTTACCATGACAGTCTTGGACGTTTCTGCTATATTTTTGGGTATGCGGCTTAATGCGTCGGCATTTACGTTGGTTTTTCCTGCTTTATAAATTATTTGGTATTCATATTCGTCTAATAATATTCTCCAACGAGCCAATCTTGACGTCGGGTCTTTA
This sequence comes from Cheilosia soror, assembly GCA_949372485.1. Lineage (NCBI taxonomy): Eukaryota > Metazoa > Arthropoda > Insecta > Diptera > Syrphidae > Cheilosia > Cheilosia soror. Next base: position 20,567,363 of record OX443563.1, read on the forward strand.
AGGTTCATAAGCCATTGTAAAGGCCTATGGTCCGTACATATTGTGAATTTACGTCCATAGATGTAGGGCCTAAATTGTTGTACCGCGTAGACAATTGCCAATAATTCCTTTTCGGTTGTGGTGTACCGAGTCTCAGCGTCGTTGAGAGTACGACTAGCATAACAGATTGGTTTGTCTTGACCAATGTCTCCTTGTGATAATATCGCACCTAGTCCAACGTCACTTGCGTCTGTAGTGACTATGAATTCTTCCTTAAAATTTGGATAAGCTAAAATAGGAGGGTGTATTATTTTACTTTTAAGTAGACGGAATGCTTCATCACAGAATGCATCCCATTCAAATTTGATATCTTTCTTTAGTAATTTTGTCAAGGGTTTAGCTATACTGGAGAAGTTATCAATGAATCTTCTATAGTAGCCTATGAGACCTAGAAACGATTTTATACCTTTGGTGTTTTGTGGTGTTGGATATGTTTTGACTGCCTTTACTTTCTCTGGATCTGGTTTAAGACCGTGTTCGGAGATAATATGACCTAAATACGTTAGTTCTTTCTTCATGAAATTGCATTTTTCAGGCTGAAGTTTCAAATTATTTTTGCGTAATTGATCAAATACTCTTACCAATTTGTCGTTATGGTCTTTCAGGTTGTATCCGTATAGAACAATGTCATCAACATATACGAAGCAATCGAATCCTTGTAGACCAATTAATACCGTATTCATCAGGCGTTGGAAGGTTGCTGGGGCATTTCTTAGCCCAAATGGCATACGATTATATTCGTAGTGTCCATATGGAGTGCTGAATCCCGTCTTGCACCTGTCTTCCTTATCCATACGAATTTGGTGGAATCCACTTGCCAAATCAAGGGTACTAAAATACTTCGCTCTACCAAGTTGATCCAGTATATCTGTAATGTTTGGTAGCGGATATGCGTCAGCGACTGTTAGTTCATTTAGTCGACGAAAATCTACCACGACTCGCCATCGCTTATTGCCTTCTTTGTCTGGTTTCTTAGGAACCAGAAGCAAGGGGGAGTTCCATGGGCTTGCACTAGGCTGGATTATTCCTTCCTGTAGCATATCGTTAACTTGCCTATGGATCTCACTTGTATGTGCGTTAGGCAATCTGTACGGTTTGACATATAGTGGTGGTTTGTTTTGGTCAGTTATGATTCTGTGGCTTATGGCATCCGTGAAAGTAAGTTGGTCGCCTTCGAGGAAGAACAAATCATTGTATTCCCTACAAATGTTGTGGACTGATTCCTTTTCTTCTTGGTTGCAATGTTCGACGTCTATGATTGACTTAAGTTTGTCTAGTCTGCCTTTGATCTTGTCATTTGGTTTGTTAGATACCAAGTTAAAATTGTCTAGAGATTCCCATTCGGGGTTGATATTTTCGGTGTTTAACCTGTGCTCTGTTTCCAAGGTATTCATCATCAACACTTTTATCTTGGAGTCCTTGGATCTACTCAGGCTTTCACCGAGGTATACGCCTGGAATAATTTGTTTTTTTCGTATAATTAAATCGATATTACCTGTTTTATGAAATGGGAGTTCTACCACGCGCTGTGTTCGTGGTTTAAGTATGATGGTGCCTTTCTCAGCTTTTGTTTGGCTATTTGTTAAAATTTCCTCAGTCTTACTGTCTGCTAGGTTCTCTTTTGCCTTAGTCTTACGTTTAGCTGGGTTTTTATTTTGTTGCTCAGGCTTATTGACTATTGCTGAGTCCTTTTTATTTTGTTCAGTCTTACCTTCTGCTGAGGCACTTCTATCCTCAGTCTTACGTTTTGCTGGATTTATCATTATCTCAGGCTTATTTTCTGCTGAGGCACTGCTGTCCTCAGTCTTACGTTTTGCTGGATATTTATTTCGTTGCTCAGGCTTATTGACCATTGCTGAGTCTTTTTTATTTTGCTCAGTCTTATTGACCATTGCTGAGTCTTTTTTATTTTGCTGAGTTGTGACTAAGCCGTTTACTGGTGTTTTAATTTCGATTTCCCTATTTTCATAGTTAATGTAACATTGGAATTTGGTTAAAAAATCGTTACCGAGTATGCCATCATATGCTAAACTCAAATGGTTCGGTATTACTTGGAACGGATGGTCCAGAAGAATCAAGTGGTCTTCTGTTTGGAATTCCAAAGTTCCTATAGTTTCTCCTATAGTTTTAAATTCTTTTCCTGATATGGTGGATATAGTACATTGATTTCTATTACATATTTTTGTTTCGAATTTTGTTGGGTTCACAAGGCTGATGTCAGCGCCTGTGTCAATCAAAAATGTAGCTGATATTTTTTCTGATGGGTGAAATTTTATTTGTACCACTGGCTCCAGACGTTTGGGGCAAAATGGTACGTATATATTGAAATTTAGTTTGGGATTCTGTGCATGTCGACTTGTATTTGCGCTCGGGGCTGATTGTCGACACCATCTCCCCGAGTCAACCCGTTTCCCGCTTCATTTTCGTTTGAAGTGGTATAGTGTCGGAATTCTCGTCGTATATTGCGTGAGGAGTTATTATTATTATTTTGGTTGTGTTGCCTTTGTAATGAGTCTGGTTGTATATTTTGTGGAGGAACTCCAATTTGAGCCAAACGTGTCCTGCATTCATCCTGGTGATGATTGGGTTTGTTGCAGTAGGTACATCTTAAATACTGTATTTCTCTTTTAATTTGCTGAGGAGCGAAGTTAGGAAGATTGGTGTTTCTGTAACAGGTTGCGGACGTGTGTCCCACCTTGTTACAGGTTTGGCAGATAGGTCTGGGAGTGGGGACTATATTTCGATTTCTAAAACAAGTAGTGGATGTATGTCCTACCCTATTACAAGTTTGGCATGTGGGTTTTGAAGAGGAAAACTTTGTTGGATGTTTGTTGTTTTCAGAAAGGTGAGTTACTGCGGTACGTTCGAGGCGAACCGAATGTTCTTCCGCGTATGCTATGGCTTTCCTTAGATCGCCTTCCCCGTGGGCTTGAACCATGAATTTGAGATTTAGATTTAGAAGACCGTCTTCGAAAACCTGTATGGCTAGCCTATCATTTTCGTGGGAAAGGAACCTTCTCACAGCTTCGTCACTAGTGCTGGCAAAAGTAGCAGAGTTCAAGGAGTTTAGTAATCGATTGATGCGATCACCAAATTCCTTAACGTTTTCTCCTGCCTTTTGTTTAGCATTTAGTAACTCGTTCTGAGCTGAGGAACGAGATTTTTCTTCCTTGAATTGTCTTTCTAGTTCTGAGACTAAGTCATTCCATTTTGCAAAAGATTTTAACTGGACTAGCTCGAATGCCGGTCCCTGGAGCCTCGTTTTCACGACTTCCAGAAAAAGTTTATGTTCGGGGTCAGTTCTAATTGACGTGAACAATATATTCCCACAAGCTATAAATTTATTTAATTCTTCCGGGTTTCCGCTGAAAGCCGGGATAATGTTGTAAATGTCGTTAAGACTAATTTTGTATTCAGACATGGTGGTGCCGGATTCAGAACTCTCGGGTATTTCTACACAAAAAGGTAGTTGTTCGAAGAGCTGCACTATCGCAGCTTGCTTTCTTGTGGTAATATTGGGGGTGTAGGAAGAATAATGGGTAGGAAATGAAAATTCTGGGTTTTAGAGTTTTTTTTTTCTTTTTCTTCACCGAAATAAAAAAAAGTATAAATATAAAGAAACGTGGCGTAACTAAGTCAAATGTGTTTTTTTTTTTTTGTGTAAAAAAAATATATATATATATATATAACTTCTTAAATACCTTAAATCTTAAATTTCTCTGCTGCGGATGCTGATGGTTTTGTTGTTGTCTTTTTTTTTCCTTAATTTCCTCTGCTGCTGCTGGTAGGTTTTCTGATGCCGATGGTGATGATGGTGCTGTATTTTTTTTTTTCTTCTTCCTCTGCCAGGCAGGCTTCCCGCCCTATAGGTGTGGTGGCCTGGTCTTTTATGTCACTGCCCAATTGTTTGCCTCCGGCGCCCGTATTCCAGGGATTCGCCAGGTCTTACAGTATTTGGGACTTTGCACTTTTTTTTCTCTCTTTTTTTTTTTTCACTTCACTTAACTGGTGTATGCCCCAGTACGCTTTAACACTTTCTCTGGTGTATAGCCCCAGAGAACGCTTCGGTATGTTGGTATGGTAGTCGGGACCTCTTTGGGTATCCCACCGCTGCCACCAATTGTTGTATCGCCAAAGTTCGTCGTGCTTTCCTGTCACCAGGAGAAGAACGAACTCGCGGAGAGGTTGGAAATAAAAGAAGTTTTTATTTTATTTTGATTAGTAAGGCCCGCTGTCTTATTGCTTGGCTGCAACCTTTACTAATTATTTGTTTATTTGTTTTTATTATATTTATTTATTTCAATGGTAAGGCCCGCTGTCTTATTGCTTGGCTGCAACCTTTACCATACAAAATCTATTTAACAACTCTCTGTTGCTTCCAAAATTCTCAGTCCTTTTATACGTCTTTTCTAGTTCATCCACTTTCATTTGCGTTCCCCTCCAACACATATTCTTTTGCACTTCTTGGAAGTGCGTTGCTCAACCATGCTGATGCAGTCCTTCATACCTTTGTAACCCAAAAATACCATCGATATCGCAACAAGTCATTGGCGTTTTGCCCTAGCTGCGCATAGTGCTTTGTCAGCATATGTGCGTCAGAATTACCAGCATGTCATTCACTCTTCGCCTTAGTTACACACAGTGTGATATCAGCATATGTGTACAGAACTGAAGTGGAGTTCCCTTGCTGTCCCATTACTCATATTGTTTATGTGTTTTGTCGGCGATATGTGTGATATGCTTTGACATTGACCTAGTGAGGCGAATTATTGGGAATATCGAATATATGCATTTTTGGTATGCGGTAATATGGTTCTGTGAGCAGTTGTGGTTGGCAGAATAGGAAATGTATAGGAATAAGGAAGCGCCGATGAACAGGTGGTGCGAGGTACTACAATCTCTCTGCGCTTAATGTCAGTCAAAAACTAAATTTAAAAAGTTTTATTTTATTTCTAGTTCTAGAACACACACTATTAAAACTGATATGTGCTGCTTTTTGGAGGTATTGTGCTCGTAAGTAACAAACATGTAAATTTAAAATTAGTAAATATTTGCTTTTCACCTTCACAGCACCTTGACATACCCTATTCGGTTGGCTCTATCAATAGTATGCAGTTTAGTAACAATAGCCATATTTGCTGGGATAATATATTTAGCACTTTGGAATCGATCAAATGTGGAATCTTTGGTTTTGAATGCATCCTTTGACAGTTCAATGCCGAACATAAAATAGCATCTGAAATGTTGTTAACAAATAAATGAATTTGTGTATAGCGAGTCTATCCGTTGTAATTTCATTTTGTAAGAAATCAATTTCTATCATCCCTCAGTGAGGTTTCCAAACTATGGATAGAGATTGTTTAGATTACCATTCTGATTATGATCACCATTTGATGACCAGAAAGTGACTGTGACTGACTGATATTTCTCAATTTCTGGAAACACAGTATGTTAACGCCGCGATACCTATACCGTGCTTTCCAAATAAAGGGAGAAGAGTATCGTGCGGAGAGTGTAAATAAAAGACGTCGACCACTGGCATGTCAAATTAATATCAAACTTTATAGGTCTGACGTTCCTTTACTTTCAGATCTTACAAATTTTTACTCAGTCGTTCCTTTACTTAAAAAAGCGGCTGAATTTTAATTAATTAGCGTAAAATTCGATAAATCTCTGTTATAAGATTGAAGTTAATTGAAGTTATTATTTCAACACTTTCATAAGTGTCAGAAAATTATTCGAGGATAATTATTTAGCCCAATTGACACACGGCCTAAGAATTGGAAAAAATGTCACTCGCCTATAAGTTGACAGATGATTTGAAATTTGTTGTCCTATTTGGCATGTAACTGCCATTTGGGAGAAATCATATTTTTGTGAATTATTGACTTGTGCAGCCCACTAGTAAATGTTAAAAGAAAGGTGTTTTTCAACATTACAATCATTATGTATGGAGACGTATTTGTTTCATATTTATCAAATTTTGGTTTAAATTATTTATTTTAATATGGTTTTTCACCAAGCGCGAGGGTCGGTCACCTTGTTGTTGCGTCAAATTATTGACGTTGGTGCGCAGGCTTAAGTTGCAATGATTCAACAGGCTATGCTGTCGGAAGCGGTAGTCGTCTGAAGAGTGTCACCCATGACAGACAGGCTGCTTTGAAGAGTAACGAACTAAGAACTTCCCAACCCCCCTAATCCAGGGTGTTATGGGTCACGCGTGCATATTTTTTTCCCTAGTTTTTTCCCTAGCTAATCTTGGGACCACAATTGAAAACAAAATGACACCAACAAAACAACAAAAAGAAAAAAACATCTTCGGGAAGTACTTCCCAGACAGGACCTAACCTAAGCTATTGGTAAATCGAGCGACTCTGAGGAAAAATCTAGATTCGCAAAAGTGCTCTCAAATCTGAAAAAGATTGCTTTTGTTTGTACCAAACGGACGGAAAAAGTGATATCGGGCAAGAAAAATTCCTTATTTTTGCCAATCGAAATCAGCAATCATTCGCGATAGATGGGATACCTATTTGCAATATAAATAATAATGAGAATGGAACGACAAATAATTAAAATTCAAAGTCAGTCGAAATTATTTGATAAACCTTACACTGCCATCTATTTGCGAATTCAGTTCATAGATAAAGCGTCAGATGGATATATTTTGCTAATATAATCGTCTCTTTTTCATCTGAGCAGCAGCAACAACAACTGTCACTATCATCAAATTTTGTTTATTTTGTAGAAGGTGGCTGGGTGACTCTGTGCTGTAAAAAATATAAATTTATAAGTCGATGCATAAAGATTGCACTTGTCAGTGATAAGAAGCTTCTTCAATTGTCTGGATTTGTTACAAAAATCGCTTCAGATAGTCTGATATAATCCAGTGGAAAAATACTGACGAGAATCACCAATCACCAATTGCAACTCGTTGTAATATTCCAGTTTGTAATAAATATTTGATCTTTTTGCAAACGATTAGAGATGTCGGGTGCACGCTTTATAAATTGCCAGGAACATCGTTCTCTTCCATTCTGTGATTGTTATTTCCCAAAATGCGCTGTGGTTACGGCTTTTAAGGGAAATATTCCGGATTTGATCGAATGCCGCTGCGGCGAAGAAGATAGCAATTCAATGGAATGGCAATGGAATCAAAGTGATCCAGATACGATGATTCACGGTCCAGATGTAACTTTTCATCCGATTTATAGCCAAGGAACAACAATAATTCGTGGTGATAAGCCTCTTAAACCGCAAATGGTGCATTTTTGGGAGATTCGCATAATAACAATACTCTCTGGAACAGATGTGGTAAGTCATAATATGTATAAAGTACATATGTATATGTATACATATTATTATAGTAGTCATGGAAATTAAAAATTTTCGGGATAGTATGTAAATACTCCCATTACATCTTTTATAAACAAAGTCATGCGCCCTAATCGTCTCTATAATTGGCGCCGGTGCATCGAAGAATGCAGGTTAACGCCACATGCCGTGCAGCTGATTACAATAATAATTTTGATTTGTACCGAGTGGCACTTATTTAAGCGATGATTTCAGAAGAGCATCAGTGACAACGGAAAACACCGACGATAGCATTTACATTGATATTCAAATATAGACCTGCACTTGACGCGAAGTGCATTCCATTCACAATTCACAAGCAAACAATGAATTCAACGAATCTATTGAACGGCATTTAACATTAATTGACCTGAAAATCATTGCTTTTGAATTGCAATTAGAAACAACGTGGTCGAGACATTGTTATCAGTAGAAGAAGCACTTTGAATGATTCTGTTGTTCTGGAGTAGCTTCTGTTTGAGACGATAACGAATGCCGTTGCCACGATGTTTTTGTCTCAACTATGATTTTTTGTTTTCGCCTGTAACTTTACAGATAATAATACCAAGTTTCGAAGGCTAAAAATAATACTGGAGTAAATAACCTTTATGTTTCTCAACAACTGGGTCATTTTCAGTTATTGACAGTGATTATCTCTATGGCGAATTTTTTTTTATTATGTATGTCTGTCAATTAAAATTTATTGACCGTTGTTTGCATGCAAGTCTTATAAAAGATTAAAATTGAAAAATGTTAGTTAAATCTTATCAAAGTAATTCAGATGCAACCGATGGTAATGAAATAATTAAAAAAGGGTTATTTTGTATAAAGACACTAGTATCAAAAACGCTGAACTCAAACGCTGTATCAGACATGCAGACTTCTTAAATTTAAAGCTTTGAGTCCTAAGAAGCGGCTTATGAAAAAGGTTACTCATCCCATACTCATTACGTTATTAAAGTTACAAGATTTTTTTCTCTCGATATCCTCAGCGGTTTAAAAAGAATGCATTCTTCAGATTCAAGACGCAGAATTGGGATTACTTAGGTTTGTCATAGGTTTGACAGTGCCTTTAAGTTATTAAAGATGGTTGCATGATATGAAATTTTGTAACGCACTAACGGCCGCTGGCACAGTAAGCATGTACATATTGCTTTGCGCGTGAACATACATAGGTATATAATACTGAATATGTCCCAGAGGACTCCATAATCAGTGCCAGCGTCTGAAAATTATACAGCTCAAATGTTTTTGAAAACAATGCAATAAATACATTGTTTATACAATGATCGTTATTTCTACTATTGTTGATGCCACCATCGTTTCGAAAAGATATGATTGCACTTGTACGACCGACGTGCGAATTGCAACGATTTGTTTTCTGTACGCAACGCAATTGACTTGTTTGTCAATTATATATCCCTTGACAAAAATATCTCCTTTATTGTTTAATCTTAAAACTTTATTGATTCTAATGTCACCTAACTTGTGTAACATTCTCGTAGCGACGCTTTTCATCTTTTCAGTGGAAGCTTTAATTTATTCGGACGTGCTACAAAATAATTATTTTGACGCTCTACGAGTTAGCTACGTGTATATTTTTTTAATAAGGTACCAAGCGTAGGCACATTATAACTTGAAAAAATCGGATATTATCAGTAATTATCTTGAAAAACTGAGTTGGTATCAAGCTACTTGAATTGCTTCTATTAAATTCGTTGTTGTTTCAGTTTGCAGTAAAAGGGAAGATCACACATTCTTCGATATTTAGAATCAGTAAAATTCGGGGTTATGTCACTGCTGCCTAAAGGACTAAGAACTTGCCAGCAAATTAATTAAAATACTTACAAACTGCTCTTTGATAAAACACGTAGCTTAAAACTGCTGAAATTGAACCTGATTAGCCGTTCCTTAAATGAATCTGACGTTGCCGAGCTCTTGGAAAGATTCGAGGAGTGTAATTAACCGTTTTAAAATCTGACCATACTAGGTCGTCGACGAAATATCAGTCCGAAGCACTGATAACCGCTGCGTCACTTGCATACTCCACAGCGCTGGTGTTGGCCAAATATTATAGTTTCAACCACCGCAATGTCTTTCCATCCGTAATTTGTACACTTTCTATGAGTTAGATGCCATGAATGTACTTTTGTTTACCAGATTTATAGTCAATACATGATATTGGTATTTTATTAAACACAGTTTTGCCTTTATTCCTTTTAGATGTTTGGAGTGGGAACGGACAAAGTAAATTTAGATCAATTCAAACATCATTTTGTTTCTGGATTGGGAACAAACAACCAATCATGGGGATTCTCTTATAACGGTATAAAGCAGCATAACGGCGAACAAATAACCTACGGAAACAAATTTTCGCAAGGATGCATTGTTGGGATTTATCTAGATCTAACACGTGGACATTTAGAATTTTTCCTAAATCGACGATCTCTTGGAGTTGCCTACACAAACATACCAATCGATCCAAATATTCAAATTTATCCAATGATATGCTCAACTGCCGCAAAATCAGCGATTCGTCTTATAAATTCCACATCACAAATGGAATGTCTGCAAATGAGAGCATTCCAAGCGCTCTCCAAACAGCCAACTCTTTTAGCTGAGCTAAAAGAAATGCCAGGCTTTCGTACACTTTTAAAGTCATATTGGTTCTTCGTTCCAACGACAAGATATTCAAGTCGATCCATTAACAATGAAATTGATATAGGAGATGAGGCGGTTTTATCATCATCACGGCTGTCCCGTAAACAGAAGTTCAAAGGTAGGTTAAGTACTTTGGATTTTTGTTTCTATTTTTTGCTAAATTGTAAAACAAAAAAAAATCTATTTTTAGATGAGGAGCCTGATTTGAATGATCTCTATACGAATGCACACAAGATTGCAATGCACAATCTTACGGAAAGCGATGACGAATTTTCTGTTGATGATTTATTTTATTACCTATTTTGAGACCGTTTGCTAATGAGAATAATATCGATGCTGCACAATGAAAGAATAGGCTTCATTAGGTTTGCCAAAGGAGGCCGGATTTTATCACTTTTCCTGCCACCTTTTAAAATTTGACTGATACTTAAATGAAATAATATAACGTATGAAAAATGAGTGTTCATGATTCAATATAGAGTCAGTATAATATACATTACTTACAAATTAATTTTCATATTTAATTGTTGTTTAAATACACTGAACATTAAAGTGTAGCGACGTTGCAGGTGCACTGTAAAGGACGTTGCTTCTTGCTGACCAAGTCTTCCTCGAAATGACGCAAATCATAACATTCTGCCAATTCTGACGATTTTTATGTTCATGTATCCTATTGAAGAGGACTTCCTCCGCAGATAAGGCAAAGAGTAAATTCCTCGGCTCTTTCATTCCTCTCTATATTCCTATGACCGGAAACGCAGACAGGAGTGATCTTAATCCAACGAATTTAAATTCGAGACGAATCAACTATAAACTATAGTTTAACGCCGAAAGTTTGCAAAAATTACAAGACCAAACAATTCATTTCCCCGTGTTCTACAATCATTTAATTTTCCAGTAAAAAAAAAACAACAATAAATCATAACCCCAACCAAACGTTAACTCCTTGTTGAACTACGACGGCGACGTCTGGAACGACTACGACGTGATCGAGATTGTGGGCGTCTTCGTGATGAGCTACGCCTTTGTCGTCTTGTTGCATCCTCCGGCTGTTCAACATCAATTTTCTTTATTGGAGTTTTATTACCCACATCCGCATCACCCCCCTCCTCAGCATCATAGTTACCAGCGGAATATTTTCCCCTTGTATATTGTACATAACCGTGCTCTACACCCCCTTTTAGGATCTTCTTTACGGTATTCTGAACTTGATTGGGTTGAGTCTAGGAATTCGAATTTCGTCAGTTCTGAGAATTCACATATCAAATACAAAAAAAAAAAAATAAACCTACACCACAAACTTCTGCTACCGTCGATATAATAAGTTTCAACGTTGCCGGCTGCTCCAATGAATTCAGAGTTTCCAATATAAGTTGCCCGTCCAAATCATCAGCCATTTCAATTTTGTATTTATAAATTTTAAACTGCTCACGAATAATTTTTAAGCTCAAATGAATATTATGTTTTAGAGAAAAACATAAATACTTATTTCAAGGGTAAATAAAAAAAATATAAATAATTCTGGTAGAGTAATGCTGGGCACAGTAGTTTTGTAGAGGGGATCAAAGAAATAAGGACCGAATGGATGCTGAACCACTACATAACATGACTGAATTTGTTTTGCATGTAAAACCGGCATAATTTAGCGACGTTGTGCTCGATCACGAAAATTCAACCCCAGGGTTGTTCTCTTACAATACGGCGAATAAAAACATTTCAGAATGGAATAATATTAAAAGAAAGCTAGATTTTTGCATGAATCTTTGTGGTTCTAACCTTACTTACTTACTTAGATTGCGGTGGACCTGGGACTCAACCAACACGCCTCTCCAGTTAGCACGATCTTTGGCTAACCGAACCGCCTCCAGTTGCGCACTCCAAGTTGTCCCCTTCCACTTGTGCGCGCCACCTAAGGCGAGGTCTTAATCACTCGAAGAATTTTGCGTTCGAAGCGACCAAGGAGATCTTCATCCGCCTTTGATAACGTCCATGATTCTGCGCCATAAAGCAGGACTGGGATGATGAGGGTCTTATATAGTCTCCTTGGTGTTTCAATTGCCTTCTTAGGCCAAAGTAACAGCGGTTGGCAAGTGTTATTCTTTGCTTGATTTCTGATGTGATGTCATTTTCAGAGTCAATAGCGGAGCCGAGGTAGACAAAGTCGTGAACTACCTCAAAGTTATAGCTGTCTATCGTGACGTTCTGTCTGATTCGTCGATGTTGTGTGTCCCTTCTTGTTGACAGCATATATTTTGTTTTGCCCTCATTCACCACTAAACCCATTTTTGCCGCTTTTGTACTGATACTTGCAAACGCACCAGTGATAGCTCGCTGTGTTCTGCCAATGATGTCGATGTCGCCAGCGTATGCAAGTAGTTGCACAGACTTCTGGAATGCCAAAACTAGACATGGCTCCATATAGCTCGAAATGCTGTCATATGCGGCCTTAAAATCGATAAAAAGATTGTGAATATCGATTTGCACTTTTTGGGTTTTTTTCCAGGCTGCCTGCCGTAGTGTGAATATTTGGTTGGCTGTGGACTTACCGGGCCTAAAACCACACTGATAGGGACCAATCAGCTCGTTGACGATTGGTTTCAGGCGCCCACACAGTGCAGCAGATATGGATCTTATAGGCGATGTTGAGGAGACTGATGCCTCTATAGTTGGCGCAGTTTAGAGTCTCCTTTCTTGTAGATCGGGCAAACAATGTTGAGGTTCAAATCATCAGGCACACTTTCCTCTGACCAAATTTTAGAAACTAGTTGGTGTATGCTCTCTACCAAGTCATCCCTTGCTGCCTTAAAAAGCTCGGCCAATAAACCGTCAAGTCCTGAAGCTTTGTTGGATTTCAGCTTGGATATTGTTATCCTTACATCATTTTGGTCAAGTGGACGGAAATCTTGGCTTTCATCGCCCAGGTTGGATAGTTCACTCTGTCTGGCAGCGGAATTTGTGTTGTCTTCGCCGTTTAACGATCTGCAGAAATGTTTTTTCCATGTCCTCAGCACCGACTGTGACTCCGCTACAAGGTTTTCTTGTTCGTCTCTACAGGCTTCTGTTCGGGTCTTGTTCCCGTGACACGTTTTTTTTACCTTTTGGAAAAACTGCCGAACATTGTTTCTGGAGTGGCATCTCTCTATTTCCTTGATCGCGCGCTTCTCGTGCTGTTTCTTTTTCCTCCGGAGAAGCCGGGGTTCTTCCATCTTTTTTTTGCTCATAGAGCTCACGAGCTGCTCTCGTCCTTCTCTGCAGCGCCGTTTTGTAGGCCAGTTGCTTTGCTGCATGTGCTTGCCGGCACTCTTCATCAAGCCAGGGGTTTCGCGGTGATAGTAGGGTGAAACCTATTACATCAGTTGCAGCTTTTCTGATGGCTTCTTGGCATCGATGCCACTGGTCCTCAGCCCTTGATGTTGGCTGCAAAGAACTTTTCGAGAGGTTGAGGGAGACGCGACCAGCAAAAGTTCTGGCTGTATGTTGGTTTGTAGCCGTTCAACGTTGAATCTCCTCACAGTATTTCCTCGTTTTTGTGGTGTCTGGGATATCCGCATACGTACCTTGGCTACAACAAGGTAGTGATCTGAGTCTATGTTGGCCGCTCGGAAAGTTCGGACATCGCAAGGGGGTGTGGGGGCGTGAGCGCATATCAGGCTGATGTTGGCGAATTTAGCCTTGTTGCGGATAGTTGTAAGGCGTTGACTAACGTGTCAAAAGCTCTGCCTAAGTCTGCCGCTTACAACGAATCCGCATCTGAATAGACGCTGCTTCTTTTCTCTGTAGCAACCGTAGTAGATGTCAGTTTTTCATCCTTTTGCCGGGCCCATCCCAACGCACTTCCTGGATGGCGGTGATATATGATATCTGCAATTGTTCGGCTGCACGCGGTCTGTTCGGGGTTCGAACATTCTACGTGCAGATCCGAAATTCATTGTCCTTTTTTTCGTTTTGCAGGGTGTCGTCAACAGTAAAGCCATCCGTATCCGAGGCTTTTGGTTGCTTCGTAACATTTGATTTTTTCGTGGTTGGGTAGTTAACCAAACGCACAACCCCTAACCTGTTTACCAGGCCCTAAAATTGACCCTAGGACAGCGGGTCGGATACTCCGTTGTCAGTAACCCACATCTGGGATATGAGTGCTGCCGTTGGCCTATAAAAGGTTCATCCGCCACAATCTCTATTTCAGCTCCAAATATGTCAGAGTAGCTCAAGCAAGTTATCTGCCATCTCGACTGTTGACAACACCATTGATTCAATCATGTTTTCATCCACTGCATCCTCTTTCTGAAGGGCTCATGTAAGACCTCTGAGACTCGTTCAGTCAGTCATTGCGAAAGAGCATTATAGTGTTGCTATTTTCATGGCATGAATAAGAGGCCGAATTGTCAATGATGTTAATAAATGACGAAAAGTTTTCACTGCAGCACTCTGTAGTTATTCTTCCGACAATCGGTACTCACCTCAAAGTATTTTTAGGGTCATTGAGCCTCCGCACACGAGATTAATTCTGCCGGCAGAAAAATTATATATATGAACTCCTTTTCATTGTGTAGTATTATTTTCACAATTGAAATATTTTGAAAGTTGTGTATGTATTAGTTTTATGCCTTGTTCAACCGCTCAAACTCGGCAGAACATTTTATTCCGTTTGTTTCCCCTCACTTCAGTCCCCTCGCCTACAAAATCGGTTTTATGCCGGCAGAATTAGTCTCGTGTACGGAGGCCCAATGCCTCACAAGATCCCAGCTGAGATTTTACTGGACTCATCACGAAAAACTTCTTCAGATATACCCAGTTATTTGATGGACTTTGTGACTACAATTTTCCGTTAGGAAGTCCGATTGAATACGGAGTCCAAATGCTGTAATAATTGGAAAAAAGAACCAGCATGTGCATTTAAATATATTTTATTGTTGTCTACAGTAAACACATATTTTAAAGGGAAAACCTTTATCAATAATAGCTAATCCCAATGGTTATGCATGTATGTATAACTCTTCATAATTCCGATGATCTATATTTGCAATTTGAACAGCGCTTGATAGCTTATTTCCAATTTTCGTCATGCCAAAGAGTTTTTTTTTAAATAAATCTAAGAGTTGCTATATTTTGTTTTATATAAAAACGATTAAATAAAATATTATGAAGTGGATAAAATTAGAAAGAAAAATATCTGACAAGTACCTACATGTATTTCATAATATTAAGTAAAAACGAATAATTGATATTGAAGAGACAAGCATGGAATACTCTATAGTACACTTAAATCTAGTTGAATGTGACGAACACATGCATTCGAAATGCCGGCTCGCGTTGTCTAATCCATATCATCATCTTCATCCTCCGATATCGTGTACTTTTTCTGGGAACGTTTTCGGCGAGTCGATTTCTTGGCGGTTGACGAATTCGAATTTGAAGCGCTTGATGCAGGCGTTGGTGTCGCTGGTACACTTCCTGAGCTGCCAGCACTCTTATTGATTTTCAATTTCATTTTGACAGATGAACCACCATCGTCATCCGAATTCTCATCGTCTTCCTCATTTTCCGACTGATCAGGCGATTGGTCGGGAGCATTTAAAATTCGATTCCGCGCCGCAGAGAATATCTTTTGTAACTCGATTGAGTCCAAGTAAATCAATGAAGCTTCTTCATTGTAAATCTGTGCATTCTGGCAAAGTTGAACGAAATCCTTTTCCAAGTCGGCAAACTCACAGTATTTTCCATCTTCAATTCGTTGTAGAATCTTTTTGATGTCCACTGGCCTTTTAATTATTTCATAGTAATCGGGCAACCGCTGTCGTGACGGCAACTTCATGAAGGGCTCTGACAATGTTCGTCCATCTTCATTTGTGTATTTAATTACGGCTGACATAATTTTGTTCATTTGCTTCTTCAAACGCTTGTCCAATGGCTGTTTTCTTCGCTTTGCCATCAGAATAAGGGAATCATCGTCAGAATCTTCTTTGCGACTTTTGCGCTTACGACTGCGCTTACGTTTAGAATCACGATCTTCGTCGTCTTCTTCTTCAAATTCAGCCCCATCGTCAATTGCCTTTAGCCATTCCTTTTCTGTTAAGCTGTCCGTATAGTCAACTTCTTTGCGTTGACGTGATCCTCTGCCCAGAATGGTCTCATCTTCGTATGTATGCCACCTCTCGACTTCGTCATCGTCCTTCGTCAACCAATCGGGTAGCTCAGATTCATCGATAAGACGTTCTCTGCCAGGATGAATGACCTGATCCTCAATTCTGCGATCAACGTCCATTTTCTTAAACAACTCTAACTCTTCTTCGCTGCGAGCTATCATCATATTTACAACTTCATCATCGGGAACTTCGTTTTCTTCTTCCTCATCGCCATCGTCCTGATGCAAGATTGTTTGCAAAAATTGCTGACGTTCACTACCTGTCGATTTTTGATCGAACATACCAGCTTGAATAACCTTTTCGTCCATGTTCAGCTTGTAACGTGCTGCGGCTAAAATACGCTCTTCAACTGAATTTACTGTCATCAGACGAAGTACGCGTACTTCATTACGCTGACCGATACGATGAGCACGATCTTGAGCTTGTAAATCTTGATGGGGATTCCAGTCAGAATCAAATATAACAACTGTATCGGCGGCTTGTAAATTAAGACCCAAACCACCAGCGCGTGTTGATAGTAGAAATACAAAATAATCAGAGTCTTTAGCGTTGAATTTCTTGAGTAGATCGCCACGATCTTCGGCTTTAGTCGTACCATCCAAACGAAGGTATCCAAATTGACGCCAGCCTAAATAATCCTCAATAATAGTCATGCACTGTGTCATTTGACAGAAAAGTAGAACTCGATGGTTCGAGGCCTTCAATTTTGGAAGAATCCTATCCAGCAATTCAAATTTCCCAGAAACGCGGTACAAATCAGGACCTGAAAATAAACATATTTATTAAAAAGTTGCCACACAATAAATAGCTGATGGTTTATGCAATGTACGCTTGAAAGATAAAAGCATTTGCCTCTGATTTGACACGCAACACGTACGTCCGCACACAAAACTAAAGTCGTTTAATGATTATCTGCAATTTCTTTAAATTTAGCTAAAAACTGGTACATATTGCCCTTATCTTAGGTAATGTGTATTTTGCTGTTCTATTATTATTTTTAACGAATAAACTGCTGTATCCCCTTATAGAAAGTTGTGCTTTAACTAAGCACTAATCCAAATGATTCAACTTACCCGAAACAACTCCGTGACCGCCAATATGATCGCAATATTTCTCCTCAATGTGTTGAAACATAAACGGATGGTTGCACAATTTTCGCAACTGCACAATAGTATTCATAAGAGCCTTGGCACCGCCCTTACCCTGTTTGCCCTTCTCCGAACCATCTGTAAGCAGTACACCCTTGCTCTGCATATGCTTATACAGCACACGTTGCAGTCCCGACATTTCGCACTTAATGATGTACTCGACCTTTTCGGGTAACTGGTGTTCGACTTCTTTCTTGAGACGCCGCAACAAGAACGGACGCAACACCTTGTGCAAACGACGAATAATCAAAATAGTTTCCTCCTCATTCAATTCGACTTTTTCTCCGGTGGTCGCGAATGGTGCGTTAAACCATTGTTCGAATGTGGAACAACTCTTGAAAATAGACGGCAATAAGAAGTTCAGCAACGCCCACAACTCGGGTAATTTGTTTTGCAATGGGGTACCAGTCAAAAGAAGACGATACGGAGCTATGTAATGCGTGTTCAGAACTTGTGTCAATTTGCAATGATGATTTTTCATACGATGACCTTCGTCAATTATCATGTACTTCCACTGAAGCTTTGCTAAGACCGCTTTGTCTTTAATAACGTACTCGTAGGTGGTAAGGAGCACGTTGAACTTTGTTGCTCGCATTTGATTTTGCAGCAAGCGGCGACCTTGTGGACTTCCCTTGTAACTGACAATTGCCACGGCAGGTGCCCATTTCTCAAACTCCAACACCCAATTGGGAAGTGTAGACAGGGGTACTATAATCAAGAAAGGACCATTGACCTTTTTTCGTTCCATGAGATAAGTAACCAAGCCAATTGTTTGAATGGTTTTTCCTAAGCCCATTTCATCGGCCAAAATGCCGTTCAAATTATTGTTGTAGAGAGACACCAACCATTCCAAGCCCTTCAATTGGTACTCCTTCAGTTTGCCGTTGACCAAAATATTAGCCTGTTCGTAGACCTTTTCGTGAATAGTATGTGCAATACTATAGTATGTTTGTTCTTCGGTACGATATTCGTCATCTTCGACTTTTGCTTTTTTAATCAGTTCTTCTGTCAGATCTACCTCAGTTTTGACCTTTTTACCTTCACCGTCACGGCTTTCGTAACGCTCTCTATTCTCACGTTCTTGTCTCTCTTGTCGCTCTTCATCATCTTCCTCTTCGGAGTCGCTTTCCACCCAATCCCAGCCTGGATGTGCTTCTAGCCAACGGTGTAGATCCTTTAAGAATGGCGCATCATCGCCGGACAATCGGTTGCCTGTCGATTGCTCCATCACACTTACGCGCATATCGGCTGCAAGACAGTTTTCATCGATAGCTTGGTATTCGCCACTGGCAAGCAATTCTTTCTTGTATCGGATCTTACGCTTGCTTTCCTCTTCCTTCTTTTTCTTCTGATCGTCCTTATGCTGTTTAACCATCTCTGTCAGATTGCAGATGTACTCATCTGTTTGGGACAGAAGGAATGCAAGACGTTTGTCTTTCTTTTGATCAATAAGTTTGCGATAACCTTCTTCATCCTCAGCCATCAAACGACGCATACGTTCCTTTTCTATACGTTCTTGCTCCTTCTTCTGCTCTCTTTCTGCGTTGGCATGGTGATTCATTATTGCCTTATTCATACGCGCCAGCTGCACTTTATTATTGCGATGATACTCCTTGAAGTCTTTGCCATGCTGGAGAACAGCTGCCAAAAATTCTTGATGTTTTTGACGTCTTTTGCGTTCAGCCTCGAGTTTCTGTTGCTTTTCAAGCTTCTCAGTGGCTCGAGCTTCACGCAAACCCTGTCGTTTGGTGCGCTTGTAGGCTTTGACGTTCACAGCTGTCTCTAGGGTCGTGTCACGACGAGTACACTGCACTATTTCACTGCGAAGTTGTCGTTGAAAATTCAAAACCCGTAAAGCACGCAATTCAATTGCAGCCTGCAGACGCAGATCTTCGGGCATTGTAGCGGGTAGCCGTTGTAATTCCTGCATTCTTAGCGAAATCCTAGAAGCAATTCGATTTTCACGTTCCTGTAAGAGTGTTATCGGGTCAAGACCGATTGGCTTCGCCACTGTGGTAACCCGATTTGGCTTCGGCATTGGTTGTTGCGGTGGCTGAGCTGCTGGCTTTGGACCCGGTGGACCCTGTTGCATTGGCATTCCGGGTGGCATCTGTCTATTGCCTTGAGCCATACTTGCTTGCATTGGGCTAGAGATTGGTGGTTGACCGCCACCCATCATGGGCATTTTTGCACCATTGGGCATCGAATGATCAGGCGGGGGCTGTTGCATAGGTGGTTGCATTGGTTGTTGGCCAACCATTTTATTTACACCTGGTTGGAATGGGCTACTGGGTGGTGTAGGGCATTGTGGCGGGGTACCATCTTGACGTATCCCAGGAGCTGCTTGATTTTGCTGAGACAAGGGTCCCGGCCCAGAATTAGGCTGCTGTGGAGGTCCTTGCGCCGGCTGCTGTGATGGATGTTGCTGCGGTGGCTGTTGTTGCTGCTGTTGTTGCTGAAGCATTTGTTGTACCTGAATTGTGATGGGCTTATTTCGAGCTAACAACCGGTAGGCTGTGATTTGAGTTCGTAGCATATTAACTTGATTTCCGGTAAAATGTTGGTGCTTAGACGTTGCACGCAGTGCTAGAAGCTGAGAATAGCGTGGATCTTCTTGCAAGCCCTTCTCTTCCATAGAATCGATTGCTCTCTGTAAAGCATTGAGATTTTCTTGTCCTGGTCCTCCCGAAGGTGGTTGGCCGGGTACTGGCGGGCCCTGAAAATAAAATTTTGTGATTGTATTACTCAATAGGTAAAGTATTTTTGATTCATTAAATTTCTATATACACATACACATACTACATACTAAATAAGACAAAAATGTGTGTTCTACAGTATTTTTCGATACAACACAAGCTTTCAATTAAGTTTGCCACAAAGGACTAAACAACAAATAACGAAAGCTGCGACATATTATTCGACAATTCTGGGGTCATATATGTACTCAAATACAGCCAAATATCTGGGCATGACTCTAGACGCTAAACTGCGTCGGAAAGCGCAGGAAAAAGAGAAATGAGTTTACCATCCGATACAGTAAAATGTATTGGATTATTGGGAGATACTCATCTCTGTCCAACTATAATGAGTTATTGAAATACAAGAATGTTCTGAGACCAGTATGAACCTACGGACTCCAGGTTTTGGGCATGTACGTACCGTACAAATCTACAGATTTTGAAATGGTTGAGGATGAAATTAAAAAAGTTGCTAAAAGGCATAGAAGTAGGCTTCTTAACTGCGTTGACTTAGTAATAACAGAACAGTTGAATACTGGCAACGTAATCAGAGCTAAATGCGAGGGGTTCCAGGTTCGATCCCTCGAAAAACACAAATTACATTTTAAGGTTTTTTCCACTCATACGGTCATGAGCGTATAACTGTCTTGAAAAGGCTTCTTTTTCTTCTTATTTTGAGTCAAATGAGTCTAAAAGAAATAACCGATTAGTCGAAGGACTAGGCAATCCCATTCGGGATGACGAAAGTCATTCCTCCACCTTTTTTTTAGATCGGGTTAAAGTCTCTCGCTATTGCAGAAGCTTCTCACGCGTGTAAACTCTGCAATGATGGAAAACAACAAAAATAAATAAATACAAAATTCATTCACCGCACAAAGGAGTTGTTTCAAAAACATTGACAGCAAATTAATTAGGTCGGTTTCAATCGGGTTGCTGGTGCATCTGTAATTCCGCTCGAGCTACCAACTTTTCAAGAAAAATTATTTCAGCAGTCATAACTTTAAATTTGTATAAAATATTCTAAAAGTATTTTTTCCCATTAACATTTCAAAATCTTATAGAATTAAATAAAAATTGAAATATACCTCAATTTTCTCTCTTCGATGCATTATTGTTAGGAATTAAATTTCCCGCAAGCACTTAAAACGGAAACACAGAAACAAACGACAATATAAATCATAATATGTACAAACAATCCATACCATTATTTTTACAGAGACTGAGATATTTCGTTTTAAGTTACTTCAGATACTCTATCGTGTATACGATAAGAATTTCCTAACTCTATTCAGGTTTGCAAGTCATTCGCCTTATTAAAAATTTCTTACAGCTTAAAGCTACTCCAATCTCAGGCAAAAAATAAAATAAATAAAAAACCTTAGAGCACGATGTTAATTAAACTTTTTCGTTCAAACTAAACAAACTCACATTTGCGAGACATACCAAACATTGTGATTCGCCGACGGCGCGCGGCGAATCGACGACTACATCACTTAATTGCTATAAAGTGATAGAAACAAGTAAAGAGAAGTTAGTCTGGTCTGGATTGTCCATTGCAACAATCGTAATGTCGGCGGTCAAAGCAAGTGTTAACTTAAACCAAGTGGAGGAGCTTTTAGCATTTATCCAGCCATTGGCTATAAGAGCGGGGGAGATATTATTAGAGGGATATCACAGTAGAAAAAATGTCGATATTAAATCAGATTTCTACGATGTTGTCACAGAATACGACCATAAGATAGAAAACTTTCTAATGGAACAAATATCAGCCACATATCCGGATCACAAATTTATAGCAGAAGAGGAGACCGCAAAAAATAATAGTAAGTCGCTGTTGACGGATGCCCCAACATGGATAATCGATCCAATTGATGGAACATCGAACTTCATTAAAATGCTTCCACATACTTGTATTTCAATCGGCTTAACCATCAATAAGGAGGTTGTGCTGGGCATTGTTAATAATCCAGTGTTGAAAAATTTGTACACCACTGTAAAGGGTAAGGGTGCATTCAAAAATGGCGAACGGATAAGCGTTAGCGACTGCAAAAAGGTAAGCAGCTTCCAAAATTAAGTGCTATAAAAATAAATAAATCTTATTTTTGTTGTTTAAGTTGAACGATGCTAATGTAGCATATGAGGTGTCATTATTGCATGCGTCAGCTTTGCGCGATAAGCACATCAAGCGAATGTACCACATAGGAGCGGCAGCCAGAAGGTAAATAAATTTAAAGACAATTTTTAGTCCACATCTATTTACCTACTGAGATTATTTCGTATAAGTCGACGACATTTCTCTTGATAGCAAAACATTGGAAATATACAGAGCTTGTGAAAACTCATCAGGTAGATAGTTAAATAGTTTAAAAATAATCGCCGTTCAGCTTTCATTTTTGCATGAGTCGTTTGTGTACCATAACATTGAATGTTGTTCTCAAGGTTAACTGGTTTAAATTAGCCTACAGCATCACTCAAGCGAACTTTACATTGTACACGACTTCAACAACTGATAAACTATAGCTTTGAAATGGAATCTCTAAGACTTTGTCTAAGGCTACATATATAAGCAAAGCATAATATATTTTTTGTAGATAACGTTGCTTCAAGATAAGATTCCAAGTTTAGTGTTAAATAGTAGTATCTTACACTGACCTATAATACAAGGTAAGCGAAATTTTCAGCGAAAATCACCCCTATCATGGAATCCGCCTGGGGGAATTGTTCAGGGAAAAGAATATTTTGGTATCGTCGAATCCGCAAATTGAACAGTTATTGTGTCATATAGGTAGGTATATACATAATATTAACACATACTATTGGTAGGGTGTGGTTTTTTTTCCAGATTTCTGTTCACTTTTCGGATTCGACGATACCAAAATATTCTTTTCCGTGAACAATTCCCCCCGGCGGATTCCATGATAGGGGTGAATATCTTCTTAACCTTTACATATTTCTTGGCTTAAAAAGTACAATAAGTGTGCGCTTTTTACTAAATGGTTGCAGTACGCAATGAGTCTTAGGATTCAACATACTTAATTCGTTAGCCTTTCTTTATGAGTGCTAAAAAAATACACGACAAAAACAAAAGGCATCAGTAGGGCTAATCAAAAAGTACTCGATAGAAGATGATCTAATTCGGGCACTGATATTGGAACCTTCTCAAATCTAGCTACACCAATAACAAAATTAATCTAAAGCCTTGCTTAGATTTACGAGTTCGAAAAGCTATGGCACCCATAGTATATGGGTGTGTCTATATCACCGTTGTATACCTATGACCCTTTGTTATCTATACCTGGTGTCATAAAACTTAGTTGCGATTATAAAGAGTGGGCTATCTGCTGGGTTTGGTTTTGAAATCACTATAGAAGCTGAGCCCGGTCAAAAGTTCATTTTTCTTTCGCTCCAATACCAAACAAAAACATAAACGAATGACTGTTCAAAGCTAGACCTATGGGCAGCCAAATATTTATTTTTTACTTATTTTTTTTTTTGTTTTTATTTTATTTAAAGGGTAATTTGTTTTAAAAAGATGTCTCTTCTGTTATCCGAGACCCTCGAGGTAAACTTTGGAATGTATTACAGGAGTTATGGAATTGACGGTTCTCTCTTGAGACCCATTCAATCTCTTTACACAAACTGTAAAAGCTGTGTTCGGGTAAACGGCGTTAAATCAATACCTTTCACCGTGGGCGTTAGACTTCGCCAGGGGTGCGTCTTGTCTCCTATCCTTTTCATTACTTATGTGGACTGGATGTTACAGCGCAGTTTTGGCGAAGAATTTTTCGAATTGGCAGATCTGAGGATAAGTCATCTGCTATTCGCTGATGACTTTGTCATCCTTGGATCATCTCAGACTGAACTTCAATGCGCACTCGATCGGTTTGTAGCCGCTTGTGTTGAAGCTCAGATTAAGATAAACGTGAACACATCTGAAGTGATGGTCATCTGCAGAAAGACTGTTCAATGAACTCTGCATGTTAGTGGAGTTCCATTGAAAGAGGTGCAGAAGTTTAAGTATCTCGGGGTCTTATTCACGAGTGCTAGAAAGAGCAATGCTGAGTTTTCCTTAGGATTGATTAGGCTGGATGAATGTTGAGACAATTTGGTCACTCTGTCATTAACACTGAATTTGGTGTCAAAGCTAAGTTGCCAGTCTTTGATTCGGTGTTTGCACCTACTCTTACCTACGGACATGAGGTTTGGGTAATGACCGTAGAATAAGATTGCAGATACAAGCTGCCGAAATGATATTCCTCCGTTGTGTTGCTGGTGTGACCCGTAGAGATCGCATTAGAAATACCAGAATACGTGAGGAACTCAATGTCGAGCAGCTACTTCTCCGGCGGAGCGGTCCATGCTTCGCTGGTTTGAATCCGTACCATCAGACAGGCGTCCTCTAGACCCAGGATGAGATAATTAGATCAAGTCCACAATCTCTCCTCTACCCATATGAGGATTACCCTTGATGATATAGAGTCGATGGCGGAGAATCGAGAGCTATGGAGAGTCCACTTGAGCAACCTACACCCGCGACCAACTTAATGGATAAGCGGGCCATTGAAAATGAATGAATGAATGGCTGTTATCCGAATTAAGATTCCTGAAAATTGATAGCGTATAGAACGTCCTAGCTCTTCCTAGGTACACTTTGTCTCACCTGCCCATTAACATGCCCATGCGACACGCAGGTGTGGAGGCTTAAGAAGAGCCTCCACAACTCTCGGTCGTTTACCGACTCTAAATCATCAAGTGCAATCCCCATACGCGTAAACGAGGGATTTCGGACTTGATCTAACCATCTCATGCTTGGTACTCAGTACGGCTGCCTTATGGCGCGGTTTTTATAGTACGTCTTAAAATTTCAGTTGTAGACATGCGTTTAATGTGATCAACCTTTAAAACTTTAACCTTTTCAACTGTTTCAATGGGACTGCACTAACATGCTGAGTGCAATGTGAACAGGCGTTCTGGTGACGTCCCTCAAGGCTGCACTGTAACATTCAGTCTGCACTTATGTAACAACGTCTTCCCTAAAAAAAAATGATATGTCCTCAGGAAAGAACCATCAATTCAATACTCCTGCAATATGGCCCAGAGATAATTTCAAGGATTCGGTGGTCTCTAAGTCTACAAATCATGTTTAAACTTGTATGTGTACTTGTACAACAAACCGCCAGTCGTAGTTCTGCAACACAGTGGGACAGTGCCTCG
This sequence comes from Cheilosia soror, assembly GCA_949372485.1. Classification (NCBI taxonomy): domain Eukaryota; kingdom Metazoa; phylum Arthropoda; class Insecta; order Diptera; family Syrphidae; genus Cheilosia; species Cheilosia soror. The sequence goes on from OX443563.1 coordinate 20,592,656, forward strand.
CCTATAACGTTACTGTTGTGGAATGAACAATTCCATACCAAAGTGACACTCTTACAGATCATTAGCCTTGACTGTAGCAAACGGATCTCACTCTCTCTGAAGTCATGCAAAATTGCGTAGCGTGGTAATGTATGTAAATCCACCATAATCTTTCATAAATCGTATTTAGGGTTTCGAACTTTTATGAAACTCTGTTATGGAACTTCAAAAAATGAAAATTTGTTACGAAGCTGTCAAAACAAACCGCTGTTTTTTATGCATAGACGGTAGGCACCTGATCAAAAAGCATACTAAAATGCAAGCTTAAAGGAGTATGATTTGAATTATTAAAAACTAAATAATTTAAATAGTGGGACATCTTTTTAGGAAAAAGACAACAAGAAACCGCAACAGAGCAAAAGAAATCGGCTCTAGCGAGGTATCCGTCGGAACGGAAAATTCTCCGATTTCATACGAATCGGAGGATTTTTGCTTCGAGGTATACTTCGGAACAGCTTTTCGGAACTTCTTTCCGACAAATATGCAACGCACACTGGCGTTTTGCGTTTCAGTGCGATCAAGTGCGTTTTTACTGATATTTTTGACAGTTTCATACAAATTTTCTTCCGATGTGCTCCGACAGGAATTTGTTGCGGAATTTGTTTACGATTTGCAGTGAAGTGTTAGTAAATGAAAGCAATAAAGAAAAAAAACTTTTAGCAAAGTAATTGGTTGTATTTGTTGCTTCAATTTGTGTGTCCAGAGCAAAAAGAAGCATTAAATAGGAAAAACCCGATGTACCACGAAACGACATCATGTCAAATCAATGCGCCGTCGCATTTTAATTATTCTTTCCGAAGACGGATACCTCGAATGTAATTTGAGTCTCCGACGGAGTATGCGTTGCGGAGAAAATTCCGTTCCGACGGATACCTCGCTAGGGCCGATTATATTGCTCTTACATGGAGCTAAAATCGAATTAGAAAACACTATTTAATTCAGTAACCAACTGAATAGATGTCGATGTACTGGCCTGCGATTAATCACTCAGTAAATATGTGGTTGCTTTCTATTGATGCCTGATATGAACCGTATCCGTAAAAATTTAGTGTCGCGCGAAACTTGAAATAAATATCCAACTTTCAGCGTCGTTATATCGTTAGAAATACGATTTACATACATTTGAAATTAAATGTTCGTGGGTATTAGTATTTTGCATAAATTCTTCCAAATTGTTCATTAGAATAATTCTATCAGGAAGACCAAATGTGATCGGTGTCTTCGTACAAACCAAAAATATAAATTTCTAAATTATTAATTTCAATTACATTACCCACTTATTAATACATATTTCTTACATTTGTCTTGTTTTGCAAACATTTTCGTTTCAATCCAAAACTTTCTAATTAATAAAAATCTTTTATGATAAAAGTCACAAAATTCTGTCTTTTATTCTGTTATGATTTATAACAAAAGATGTTTGCACCACCAATTCTAGAATGCTGAATACCAATTCTAGGGACCGTAAAAGATTTTTTGACAGTTCGAACTTTTGTATGGAACAGGAAAAATTGATAAAAGATTTTGCCGAATAGGCCTGAATATTTGCTCATATTTTACTCTTTAATAAAAATCTCCTACTACACATTCTTCTATTGACATTAAATTCTTTTTTTCATATAGGAAGAATTTTTAACGCTGGAATTTTGAACATTGAAAAAATGCCCTCGGTATTATAACACTGTCCAACCATACAACTTTTACTAGGTATAAATAATTTTGCAATGCAAACAAATGTGGTCTTAAATATTGCCCGCTAAATTTATAAAATCAATTTTGATAAGAACAACATAAATAAGCTAAAGATAAAAAACCACAATTTACAAAAAAAAAATTACAAATAATCAAAATGCTTTCATATTTGTTTACCGCAAAAGTGACAGCGCGAGCTCTGCTTTCATGTTCGAATTCGAACAACATAAGATACGATCGGTCGATCGCTTTTAACTTAGGAGTGAGTGGGACCGCTTATAAGCACTCACATAAATCGTTTCGTTAATAGGTTTATAAAGTTCTTAGTTTAAGATTTGTTGATAAATGCCCGCCTTCATATGTTATCTAATAATAATAACAATACATACAATAATAAGTAAACATGTTTTGTTTTAAATATTTTTTTTAGAATGGTATCGTATGGAAGTGTTGTTGAGTCTTTATGTTACGTGGCTAGTGGAAATTTGGATGCCTATCACATCGAAGACATGTATCCCTGGGACTGTGCCGCAGGATACTTGCTAATTCGGGAAGCTGGAGGCGTTGTATACCACCCATATGGAGGCGATTTTCAACTCATGAAACCCGATTTGGTCTGTGCAGGTACAGAGGAGTTGTGTCGTGAAATCATGAATCTCATTAAGATAGCAGACGAATCTAAATCATGCGGTGGCAATTAAAAATTTCATCACTTTGTCAATGTTTTATGTAATTTAGAATTAAGTACTTTCCAGCACAAACATTGTTACAGTGTATTTATGTATTTTAAAAGATAATTATACGCAAGCGCTTTGCACTTACGGTTATTGCAGGTAAACGTATTTGTTTCTGAATTACCTGTGAGTTAAAACGATCTGTTGCCGACCTCATTATACGATAATATATCAAGAAAAAACAAGGACCAACGGTAAATTAGTGATAAATTTGCATTAATCTATGATAAGAACAAGAAGTCTATTACGCGAGCTCTTAACGTTGATATGTATCTACCGTCTGGCTTTTATGAAGTGCCATACAAACAAATGAAACGTCGTCGAGAAGCTTTTACCATGCACGAACACTGCGGTTGTACTGTTTGATAAGGTGAACTTGGTATATTGATGTAGTGTAGTCATTCGCATTTCAAAAGCCTTTCATATCGTATAGCTTCTCTTTCCAACAGTGAAAGGGTTGCGCGCCCCATAGGAATAGAATATTATGTATTTTATTGATACAACCAACCAACACAACAAAACTTTGAGCTTTTTTTTTGATTGTAAATGGTTTCATCATATTGAGAATAATTGAAAGTTTTAGTGTATCCGCTGATCATTGAAGGGGTAAGATCGTTTACAATAAATTTCGCACAAAAATGTCGACTTGTACCACGGACGGCGAATTGGAAAAATACTACAAGGTGGTTGTAGATCTTGTACTTAAGGCTGGTCAAGTCTTTCGTGATGGTTACAACGAAACCCAAACGGATTTTAAAACAAAAAAAGATTTCTACGATCTTGTCACTGTTTATGACAAGCAAATTGAAGATTTGCTAATTGATGGCATAAGAGAAAAATTCCCAAATAATAAATTCATCGGAGAAGAGGAGTCAGCGGCTTCTAAACGGGAGGCGCAACTTACGGATGACCCCACTTGGATTATCGATCCAATTGATGGAACCACTAATTTCATTCGGAAAATTCCACATTGTTGTATATCGATTGGTTTGAGCATCAAAAAGGAACTAGTATTGGGAATCGTTTACAATCCAATTCTTAATGAGCTATTCAGCGCATGGAAGGGGCACGGGGCTTATCTAAATGGCGAGAAGATAAGGGTCAGCAATCGAAAAGCGGTAAGTGCGATTTGAATAGTAATAGAAATCAAAAATGTTGTTTAAGAGTGACATAAGGTAATTATTTTCGACAATCAAAATATACACATTAAACCGGTTATTCAGAATTAGATTGCATTGTCTTTTGTAAATTTGTGTTGCCTTCTCTTCAATGGATATTAAAACGATTCATTGCAATTTATACAATAAAAGTTGACACGGGTGTTTTGTACGTTTATTTAATTATATTTTGTGAAAGCTTTGTTCGCGTAGGTGTAGGTGTAGGTAATATGAGATTGCAAAAAAATAGCGATAGGTGTTATGTATAAAAAAATTAGAAGCATGCAACCTGCATAGGTCATCAGAAATTGTTCTATAAGATTTATAAATTTGACTAATTAAATGCGCCAATATACTGGAGTATCATGCGCAAGATAAATTAGAGTGCAATTAAGTAAGAACAAAGAAATATTGCTAAAACATTTTCGTGAATAATAAAGTGGTTTTAGTGCTTAAGAGTGGAGATGGTGTCAGATTTATAGTCGCAATATGGATCTTTTTATAAAGGCCAGAGACCTTGATCCGCCAGGAATGTTAGATCAAAAGTAAAGTTAGACTAAAGTATCTACATAACTCTTTGTCACAACCGACAAAAAATATTATGTATTTGTTTGAAACTCTTAAATAATTTATTTATGAACGCAAGGAACAATGGCCGCGTTCCATTGACCGCTAGATGACTAGCGGCATAGCAAACTCCATATAAAAAAATGTGCACGACTGGGTCGCACGAAACTTTCTCGTTTATTGCGAATCTCGCAGAATCTAAGAGTCATTTCAACAAAGTTTACGTTTAACTATTTCCCCTTACGTACATCTTACGTAGGTTTGGTAACCGAACCCTTGTTAACTAAACACGTAATACCTACATACCTACTACATAGACATTATGTACCTATTAACTACAACACTTTATTACTTACTTTCAAATTTCACCACAACTGACATCTGAAGGAGGCAAGGGGGCGATGAATTTCGAATTCTCATTTTTGATTATTGGGTAGTAATTTTTGAGAAATATTCATAAAACGGCAATATTCGAGTTTTCTGAGAAAAACTAAGTACGTGATCATGTTTAGAATGCTTATGTTGTCTTAAATATGTATTTTGATCAAAATCGTTAGAGCAGTTTTTTGTAAAATATGTATGCTGACAAATGTTACAATTTGGATTCGAAAAGCACTGTTATTAAACTGTTTAGCTGAAAACTGAGTACGACGTATTCTTGAGGATATAAACATTAACTAGCAGTTACATTTTTAACCAAATCGAAAATGGCGTTTTCGAGATATGTGTAGTTTTTAAAGTACCGTTTTTAGCGATTGGGGTGGAAATCGAAGGACGCATTTATGGTTCAAAAAACACTGTTTTTCAACTGTTTAGCTGAAAACTGAGCAAATGATCATAATCGAAAATGACGTTTTTGAGATATGAGCAGTTTTTTTTAAGTACTATTAGGGATTTGGGTGGATATCAAAGGAAGCAGTCTTTTTAGGGAAAAACTGAGTTTGCTATCAAGTTAAGAATGACAATAGTATCTTAAAAATAAGTTTTTTTAAAGTCGTTTTTACCGTTTTCAAGAAAAATCCAATTTTCAAAACTGCCGTTGCTGGACTTTTTAGCGAAAAACTGGGTATGCAGTCAGGTTAAGCATGCTTACATTAACTCAACTATCAATTTTGGTTCAAATCGTTAGAGCCGTTTTCGAAAAAATCTAAATTTAGGCATATTTTGTAATATTTCAAAAAATGTTTATATGGGAGGTACCGTTAATATTAGGGCTAGCATAAAAAAAAGAACGTCCCTAGGAAGCCCACAAACTCTAAATAATAAATTTCGAATTCGAAATTTTGTACGAAAACAATATCTTTCTCTTACTACGTATACGAGAAAGTTAAAAAACCGGCGGAGTCGAGGGCATTGCTAGTCAGTTATAAACCTAAGTTGGTAACTTTTTAGTGAAAGGCTAGTGGGTCTGCAAAACGTTGAATTTTGTATTTTCTATACAGCTATGTTCCACATTTCACTTTCACTCAAAATGAAATCAAAATCGATCGGAAATGAATTTTGGTGCTCTACGTGTCACTGTATTCGATTTCGGTTTCCAAATTTTCGGAATTGAGAGAGAGTGCGAGAGAAGTGAAATTGTTGTGTTCCACTAATCGATTTTGACGATTTCCAAGTGATTTTAAATCGATCTTGGTGAAATAGTGGAAACGAAAAGACGCGATCAAAAATGTAAGTAAAAACTCCAATTTTAAACAAACTTGATAAGCCTATTTTACAAGAAATATATTTAAAACAGGGGTAAACATAAAAATATTCATTTTATGGAGCGGCAAAAACGCAAAACTGCGGCTAGTTGCGAAGTTGCAGGAATTGAATATTGTTGAAGGTGTGTTTCAACAATTTGCAACACTATTAGGAATACACATTTATTTAGACGGTAGGTAGTATGAAATGAACCTCTGTTAAATGACAAATAATTGTCAAAATTAAGCTTTCGTTTTTAGCTTTTATAACTTGCGCAGCATCTGAAATTTCCAATATCTCTCAGCCTTCGTCTTTTTATTTCTCTTGTACATATTTATTCCTCTCCCTTCCCTTCCATTTTTCCCAAAAACAGAAACTCACACAAACGAATGGTTGCGAGAAACTAGACCTATTTATTTATTTATATTTATTCCACTCAGTCTGCAATGCGGCAGCAAATAACACACCACCCTTTATAAGACACGTTTATGATGAAATTCTTTTAAGACACACGAGCAACAAAATTTTATTAACAAACAATTTTCCAAAATAAAAACACTTTTACGATGTCCCAAATGACAGACGTAAGCTGTTTGCAATTTCACGAAAAGTGATTTCGAAAAAATTTGAGTTAATGAAAACGAATTCACTCGATTTGCAATTTCGATTTCGATTTCATTTCACTCGATTTCTGGAACCTAGTTGATAGTGTTCCAATTTGTTATGTGCGTTAATTATAGAATAGGATAACAAGCTTCAAATATGCTTGGGCAAACGAATCATAGATATACCTGCGTCAGTAACATGATTTCAAAGTGAAATTGTAACATCAAAAGCACAACAGCAATACAAATCATGACACAATGTTTTAGTGGGCCTGTACCAACTAAAAAAATACACTTTAGGTCATGGTGAGTAATGGCAATCCCCCAAACTGACCAAAGCGAAGTTTTGGGTAATTCTTGGAGAATTTGGTGAGTGGAATTTTGACCGAATCAAAAGAGGGTAGTGTTTCTTCTACCACAAACCGTGACGTTTTTTTCTTAGCAAAAACCACATTTAATAGACATTTCAATTTCGTACTAAAAAGCGTTTTTAATCCCGCTGTCCGACTAACCAGTAAATTTTCGCAAGGTTTAAATAATCGGCTTTCATAAAATGTATTTACTCCTTTTAGAAATTACTTCAGCAACTTTGATTTGTTTTAAAAGAAATTGTGATAATTGGATGAACTCGGTGAGCTGCCAGTAGCTACAAGAGTAGCACACTAGCAGGAAATAAAAAAAAATAAAAAATTGTCGCAACGCAGTTGCCAACTTCTGTTCTATGATGTGTTAAATGATCCATTTTGTAGGTTGCAATGCAAATTAACCGAAATAAACCACTTAAACTGAGTGAATATTATTTAATGTAGGTAGTTCACATTTTATGGGTTTATAAAAACGATTGGTTGAGTTTATTGGCTTAAAAGTGGCTTAATTGCGAAGACAAAAATTATTACGGCTTTATACTTTCAGTTGAGCAATAGCAGTACGTAATTTAATTACTGTCTATTGAATCTTACAAAACTCGTTTACCATTAAAAACTTTCAGATTTTTTACCATTTCAAAATGAAATCAATTAACGCAAACATAAAATTGAGCTCAAAAGTCTCATAAACCATTCGAAAAATTAATTTACTAAATCCAAAAGCATACAAAAAGGGAACGGGAATCGCATGATTCAAATCCTTACCTACTTTTCATCAGTCCAAATAAAGCCTTTTGTATGTGCATATTTATAATATTAATGAATTTCTTATCAGTAAATTAAAAATAAAAAATTGTTGTAGGAAGTGAGAAATTTACAGATTACCGATTTAAAAAGACCGCGCTCTAATAAACTTTTAAATCGATTCTTTTATTTACCAGGAATTAAGAGTTCATTGCATCCGTATGTTTATACATATGTTTATGTATGCAGTCACGCGTAGCTTTGCTCACGTTATTTTTTGTTACTCGGCTGATGAAGCCGTCTTATCTCAAGAGATATAATAATACGTGATTTCCCTTCCCTTGCAATCGACCTATAACCACCATCGGCGCCATCGGGTCATCAATGACGAGAAACACATTCTGGGAATTTTGCTATGAACCCCGAAAGAATCTGTGATAGTTCTTTCGGGGTTCGTACCAAAATTCCGAATACGACGGATTCTGTGATCACCCATTTTATAAATAAACTTGTATCTTGTAAATAATGTTATTGGAGAGTTTCTGGGGTCAGAACTCACGAGACGCAGAAATTGTTTCTAATAGTGAAATTGCACTAGGAAATTGCACTAAAAATTCCTAAGAAATAAATTACTTTTACTATCCATATTTCTGTCCAGGATCGAAATAAAAAATTTAAACAAACAAATCACTTCAAATTGTGATTGAAAATAATGGAGAAAAAATCGCGCAATAAGAACTGAGGACGTAATTTACGTATTAAGCTCTAGATTTCCGACTTTTTGAATTATAAAATTGTTTCCGTGACCACTTTGGCAATATTATTCGTGAACATTTTTAATGTGTGTGCAATGGCTTTTGGTGCAATTGAATAATAGGACTCTTAACAAAGTACATATTTTGAAATTCTTTTCAGATAAACGATTCAGTTATAGCGTATGAAATCGCATTAATTCACGACAAAAGATTACGAGACAAAAATGTTAAGAGAATGTTCAAATTAGCATCTAATGCCTCGGGGTCAGTTTTTATAAAATTTTACAAATCAATAGAAGTTGTAGATTTTTTTTTTAATTTTACAGAACTCGGTGTTATGGTGGTGCTGCTTTAACGTTGTGCTACATTGCTAGGGGCATAATTGATGTATACCACGTTGAAGATATGCAAGCTTGGGATATTGCTGCTGGTGCTGTTATTCTCCGAGAAGCTGGTGGAATTATTGTAAACAGTGACGGCTCAGCATTTAATGTTATGAAACCAAATTTAACTGCCACTAGTACACCAGAGTTACTTAAAGGTGTTATGGATCTTATTAAAGAAGCCAATGAAATCAAAGCGTATACAGTTGAATGAGTACATTTTTTTTTAAATTCTTCATTGCATTTATTATACGATAGATAAATTTGTACTTTACTAATAATAAAAAAAAAAGTCAAATAACATTCAATAGTACCTATCATTTTTAGAGAAATTGTGCACGTAATCGCGCATTGACTCAGTGGTTAGTGTGTTTTACTATTGGGATACAAGATTTAGAATACAATTTATATTTTAAGGTTTTTTCGAACAGTCCTGAGAGAGCATTCCCTATATGAATACGTTGCGATTACATTTGCTCCAGCCTGATAGAAATTAATATTTAACGTCTTATATGTACAGGTTTTTACAGTCCGTTCACATGAACACTTTCTTGGTCGCGGCAGTTTGCGAATTTCAGGCATCAGTTTCTACCAGCAATTTTTAATTTGAGATTAAGTTCGAACGAATGTTTTATTCGCTAGTTTGTGGAACGCGAATAAACTTTGACAATTCGCGCCAAGGGGCCAATACCACGAAACAACAAGTATTGTTAAACAGTAGCAATTTATCGGAGCAATATGTTAAAATGCTCCCATTCCACAATACTTCTTGTTTCGTGGTATAGGCCCAAGGTTGTTTTCGTTCGCGACAAAAAGTTTGGAATTAGAAATTACGTTATTTAATCTGTTTATAAACTTGTTTTCTTAATAATAATCTTCTGTAAAAACTGGCTTGTTCGCATTTCATCAATTCGTTCGTTCGCTCCCATGTGAATGGTCCTTAAGTTTAAAGATTATGCTTAGGTCTCTGGTTCAACCCCCAAAAAACATACATAACATTATAAGGTTGTTTTATTGCACCACCTCTCCTACGTCTAAAAAATATCCGGGAAAAGTAACTGTCCTGAGAAAGCTTCCTTAATTAAGACTCGGCACAAAGTTATAGGTCTCTTCAATTAGTCCCGAAAATAAAGCCTCATACAAACTCCATATAGGCATTGTCCCAGAAGAATCGCACCATTGAAATCTTATTCGTTTACGACTCTTGACTTATATGGTCTAGTGGGGAAAGTACGATAACTTAGGCGCCAAAAATTGATAACGGTTTTTTGGAGAGGAGTTAAATACAAGCATTTTTTGCAAAATCAATTTTTGGCGCCTAAGTTACCGTACTTGTGCCGGCCTAGTTTCATATATGTAACTGTTAAACCATTTATAACGAGAGCCATAAAGGAAATAGATTTAAAAATATGCCGATCTTCAGTTTTGTTTGTGTACGCGTCTGTAGATTTCACGCAAATATTTTTCACATGTGATTGCACTCATAATCCATTGAGTTTGTTCCTCTTTCGTCCGACTTCGGCTCATTTCTTTTTGTAAAAAAATATTACAACTGCATGGCAACTTCCCCACAGAAGATCCCATTTTACGATCCAACAATTTATACCTACCCCCGGAAAAACACAATTTACACCTAACATAACTGTCCTGAGCAAGGTTTACAATTCAGCCTTTCGGATTCAATATAAAATTGTAGCTATCTTCTATCTACTCTTTTTAGCCCCAGATCACTTCTCGTATTCTATTGGTACAAAAAAGAAGTAATCGTTTTATCATCGGTCTGGCCGATGCTTTGATACACGCCATTGCATACGCATACAAGTCATGCAAAATGATTGCTATGTGAGTTAGTACGTACACAACATATTGGTTTTGAATAAGAGGTACCAGAACTACTCGACAAATATAGCTCATTTTCAATACCAACCTGACGACGAAAACATGTCCTCTCACAAAATTTCATCGGCCTAGTTCAATTCGTTTGGACGTAATCGTATTTTCAACAGACTGACATGACAGATGGACAGATGGACATGGCTAAATCGATTCAGAATTTGATCCTGATTCAGAATATATCGACTTTATGGGGTCTCCGGTGACTCCTTCTTCGCGTTACAAATGTAATGGCAGAGTGAATATATGTACCTTCCTGTGGAGGGTATAAAAAACAATCTTTTTTGGACTCGAAAACACTTTTGCTAATATAGATTTTTTTCTCAGAGTTGCTCGAGATTGACATCTTCATCGTACTAGTTGTCCTCTTCGGATAATAGTGTTGCGCAAATCAATTTGTTGATTCATTTTTGGAAATTGAATTTAAAAATGTAACACTTCCAAGTTGCAACCACTCTACAGGGCAAAAAAATCTTCATAACAAAATAAGGTAAACACATACTGACAGCTACAGCGAAACCAAAAAAAAAAAACAGCTCAAAAATTTAAGAATATCGTATACGACATTAATACAGCGGGTAATTTAGCGCTAGATTGAAACATTTTCGAGACAAGAATATTTCATGTTCTTGTGGAAATGGTGAAAAGTTCGTTTTTTTTGTATATGAAGTTTTATATTATGCTAGTCAATGGAACGCGCCTATTGTGTCAAAAAATCTAATCTTCAACTTTATATGAAATCTTGTCAAAATAAGTAATTGTATAGATAATAACTATATTGTAGCCTTTTGTAAACAATGAAGATTGTTTACTTTAATAAACACTGCTGATATCCTCACTAATAAAAAAAATACATATTTTATTAATCATTTTAGATAAACGACTCTGTGATTGCATATGAAATCTCCCTAATCCATGCTAAGGCCGTACGAGATAAAAACGTTAAGAGAATATCAAAATTGGCATCTAATGCAACAGCGTAAGTCTGAAATTGAGCCAATAAAATGAATAGAAATTGTACATACTTTTATTTTATAGAACCCGGTGCTTTGGTAGCGCGGCTATAACACTGTGCTATGTTGCCAAGGGCGTTATTGATGCATATCACGTTGAAGACTTACAACCGTGGGATATTGCTGCTGGCGCTGTTATTTTACGTGAAGCTGGTGGAGTCATTGTAAATAGCGATGGTACTCAGTTTAATATAATGAAACCAAATTTAACAGCCACCAGTACACCTGAATTACTCAAAGATGTAGCGGGACTTATTAAGCAAGCGAACGCAATTACGGAATATACATTTGAGTGAATTTTATTTGTATTATTTGTTTGTATTAATTTATGTATGTGATTTTGATTGCCTATGTTTAGCTACTCAATAAGGGGCTTGTATAAGCATATGCATTTGTATTGAAAAGGTATAAAAACAATTATGAGTATCCTAAGTATTTTATTTTGTTGCAAGACCTATTTTTGCCTTGGTCCGTGCAACCAAAAAACCATTCCACGTCGAGGTTATGTTGACGCTGCGATAACTTTTTTCCTACCCTTCCTGCCTTGGACACTCTACTCGCCTAATGTCGATTTCCATTGGGCTTTTACCGTTTTGCTCTCAGATCTCAGATTTTTCCTGCCCAATGGAACATGAAATGAGATTACTTTTTCAAATATAGTCTATTCATTTTATCCTATGTTACTACGCAGATTTTTATATAAAACAACCAAAGCCAGCCAATAAGGGGTAACAAGAGGAAATACACTTCTCGTCCACCTAAAGAAAAGCCTGAAAAAAGCCTATTTTTGGATAATTCTTACTTGGATATATTCTACTCTAGCTTTATCATAATTTAACAAATTTAACTCAACTTTTTAGTTGAACAAACAAACAAACAAAATTTTTAAACTCGTATAGATGCCATTGTAGTACAATCTTACGTTGCTTATGTTGAGGAGCGTAATGGTCATTCCAATTAGAACTTATCGTTTTATTGGCCGCGTTCAATGTGCTTAGACACCTAAATATGCAGGTGACAGTTTACCATAGAACTAGGCAGAAAATCTTGCCTAACACACGAAACTTGCCTATGCAAATCGACATGTTGACTAGATAGGCAAAAGCGTATTAAACGCCCCCATTGTAAAACGCGTTGCGGACCCCGTACTCTTAGATCCTGGTGATGTGTCAAAGAAATGAGAGTTAAATGTGTTGTTCAAAATTGATGCGTTACGCGCAGTTAACAACAGACCTAAGTACATTTCACAACCGTGAGAAATTCACTTTAAATAAGTACAGGTACATTATGTATATTCAACGGGCTACAACTTACAACACTTTAAGAGCAGAACTACAAAAACCAGGATGAGCTGCCGCTGTAAAGATAAGAGTACTAAACGATCGAATCACTAAAAAAAGAAGCAGAGGATATGTTTTCACTAATCAGCGGAGATTGAACAGTATAAGTAACAAGAAAGCCATATCGAGCAAGCATAATTTGCTAGTTTGTATTTCTGGGAAATTGGAGTAGAAAAAACACGAACTACCAATGCATATCGTTCATAAATAATGTAATGATGCAAACAGAATCATTTCACATTTTTGTGTTGTCGCCTCGCTATGTTTCGCTGTACGTTTGTAAATAGGATTAGATAAAGGTCATTTCAGCGCTGTATTCCAAAGTTAACTAATAAACCTCTTAAATTGTATCCAAGGTAAAAGATAAACGAGCAGACATTGATTTGATTCACATCTGTAACCAATCTTTTACAAGAAGAACTATGTCCTAAATACATTTAATCTGGTGGCTTAGGAACGCAGCTTCAGAAAATAATCACCTTCTAAGATAAATTCTTATCCTATTAATTCCAACTGGAATATTTTTCATACTGATATAAATGGACATGCGCATTACTGTTACAAACAAATAGTTTAATTATGTACTTACATTTGATGGCATCGAATGCGATTGGTAACCCATGGGGGGCATTGACGGACCTTGTGGTGGCATTTGCATGCCCATATGTGGACCTAAATATGCGTATAAAAATGAACATTATTTACTCAAACAAGTAAAAAATACAAAATAGCAACTTACCCATTCCTTGATGATGCGGGGGCATATGATGAGATTGGGGCGGTTGGCCCGGTGGGCCATTCATGTGTGGTGCTGGGCCTTGACTGCCTTGTTGAACGTGAGATCCAGAAGGTCCATGTGATGCGGGACCATGTCCACCAGCGGGTCCATGGGAACCTGGAGGATGGGATCCTGCAGGTGGACCATGTGCGCCAGGAGCATGAGAAACTGGTGGTCCATGAGAACTGGGTTGATGTGATCCCGGAGGTCCATGCGTTGTTGGTGGATGCGAACCTGGCGGGCCATGTACGCCAGGTGGTCCGTGCTGTCCAGACGGCCCATGCTGAACGTGTTGTCCAGGTGGTGGTCCATGTTGATTTTGGGATCCGTGAGGTCCAGGCGGTCCGTGTTGGGCAAGTGGATGAGTATGTGGTCCGCCGTATGGCGCCCCTGGATGAGGGACCGGTGGACCATGATGCTGCTGCTGACCGTGTTGACCAGGTGGAATATGTGAACCACCTGGTGGACCAAGTTGCGGTGGTCCGTGCTGTCCAGATGTTGGAGGGCCATGCTGTGGTGGACCGTGTTGCGGGGGTCCGTGCGGTGGTGGGCCTATTGGCGGACATTGCGGTTGGCCCTGCGGCCCTTGCTGATGTGGATACGGGCTGTGTGGAGATGGTGATGGTGCTGGACTCTGTGAAGGTGGTCCCATTGGACTTGGCGCTTGTGGTGGTGGCATAGGACTATTTGCCGGTGAAGGCGAAGCCATTTTGTGCTCAAAAATATACAGAATCGATTGACTCTTGAACTAGACAAAAACACATTTATTGAGTCTTCAAGCAGAACTTCACTGAAACATTTTTATCAAAAAACAATGCACACAATTAATTAATCACACCGCAGTTGGTATTTTTGGTTGTAGATGATATATTTGTTTATGGATTGGAATATTTATTTTGTGAAAGATGAATACTTTTGCTATTTTTCATAAATTTTATACAAGAAAAATCTTAGAACGACGCGACGAAAACTTTAATGGCCGCCGCCTATTATGCATGAAATTTGATTTTTTTTTTTAGTTTTTGAATGTTGGCAATGAAAGTATTGCCATAATAAAATAACTTTATGAAACAAAAATTATTTAATTGAGAGTTTCGTTCAAACATTTGCACACAGCTTCTTAAAATTCTTTTGAAAAATAAAAAAAAATTAAATTCCAATAATGCAATATTTTTAGGTGTCACTTGCTTTCTTTTTCCTTTTATTTAAAACTGACGTTTGGCGTACCTAGCGTAAATCTTTTATTTTACTTAATGCACCAAGTGACCAAGCAACAAAGAACAGAAACAGAATCCCATACATTTGCAACAGAAACAGAATTAGGAACAGAACATTTTTTTTAAAACAGAATTTAGCGACAGAAAAATAGCTGTTTGACGACTGAACGTAAATTTTGTATTGATTGTTTCTGTTGCTGCCAGCAACAGAAATGCAATATATCGTGGGAGGTTTTTTTTTATATGCACAGAATAGACGGCAGCAATATTTTTTTGGATCTGTTTCAGTTTTGTGTAGCTGAGCGAGCAACGTAAACAAAACCAGAATTTACAACAAACCGAAAAAACTTTCTGTTCCGTTTCCGTTTCTGTTCCTGTTTCTGTTATTTGCCACTTCTTGGAACCTTAAGAGTGAGACCACAAATCTCCAAAAAAGTTATGGCGGCCTAAATTAAACTGTTAGGCTCGTTGGTTCACTCTTACATTTCATTAGGTTTGAAAATTTACAATCCGCAACATAAAACGCTTTTCTGGACTAGTGAATACAAAAATCATTCGAGCATAATTTCAAATTAGAAATAGCTGGTAAAAACTGATGCATGGCTGAAATTTACGAATTGCCGCGACCAGGAAGGGTGTTTCATGTAAACAAACTGCCAAAACCTACTTGTCCGTAGGTAGTTGGTTGCTCTTGATGTAAATAAATACTCACTTCAGTCAGTTATAAAAGTGTAGGTACAGAACTCTAAAAACTTTCGTTTTGAAAGTACATAAAAATATCGAGAGTACGGAACCATTTATTTAGTAAATGCACCACCCTTTAGTTAATGATTTATATGGCAATGCTTTATAAAACATTCGACAACGACACGTCATTTCTCATTTTTGTTGTCAAAATTGACAACTTATTTCTGTCAAAATTTGGAATGGAAAGAAATATTTTTCGGCATATTTACAATAATTGACGAGATAAAATAAAAACTTAAAATATTTTATAGACACGTACTCTTGTTCCAGCTAAACATATTTTGCATTTAATATTTGGCTATAAGAATGGGTAAGTCCAAATGAACAATACACAAATTTCTGTTTAAAATTGCCAGACAAAAAAAAAAGATCCAATTCCAATTAACTATTTTCCAATATCCTTGCAGGTGGAGTTTTTAGTTATTTTCGAGGTCTCCTTGGATCAAGGGAAATGCGAATTTTGATTTTGGGTCTCGATGGAGCTGGAAAAACTACAATTTTGTATCGCCTACAAGTTGGAGAAGTTGTGACAACGATTCCGACGATAGGCTTCAATGTGGAGCAAGTGACTTATAAAAATCTTAAGTTTCAAGTCTGGGATCTTGGCGGACAGACTAGTATTAGGTAAGATAGCGATATCGTATTCAAATTGAGTCAAAGCATTATCTATAATAGATGTATAAAATAGTGTTTGGAATTTATTTGGTAATGTAATTCGGCTATGCGCTCATATATGAGTCATATACCTATCTGAATATCATGCGTACCTATCTATAAACAAAAACGTTGCGATTCTTTTTAGTGTATTGGATGTTCCATTATGATACGTTATTAAACGAAAAAAAATGTATTCACTTAGAATTTTAAAGCAACTAACGTGGACCATCATCTTATCTCAATGAATTGCCACAATAACTAGAAAAAAATACATTGCTTCTCTTAGATAATGTATGCTAAAAGTTTTCTAAAAACTTCCGGAGTAAATTCCTGCTATTGGAAATTATATTCCAAATCTTAACTTCCTTCATAGATGTTATGGATTACAAACATGGTGTCTAAATGCTCTGCGGCTAATCGTACTCCCTGTGTGTGCCCCAATATTGAGCTTCGTTCCAGGGGAACTGAAACCATAACTGGGTCTGAACGATCCTAATATTAAATGGCCCTACGTATTGCGCACGCTATCAAATTTAAGGACTTCCTGCTCTTCTATTGCTCAATGCTACAATTATACGTATCGTTTATAGCAAACGCGTTTTTGAAATCGGTATTAAATGTAACTTGTGTTAAAGCGTTTTATGTCGTATTAGTTGCAAAAATCGACCCGTAAAATGCCGACTATTGCCGATTACAAATTTACAAACGATACTAAAGCGACTCGACTATAGAAAATATCAGCTGTCATTTAATATAAATGCCACGTAAAATGATTGACAAAATTAATGGTCCTGCTACTACTGCCCCATACAGCAGGAGAGGAGTGATTATAGTTTCCTTGATTTTCTGTCCCCCGCTAATGCCGATAAGTAAAATTAATAAAAGGGTTCATCTTGCCTTTCTAATGGTGCTACATGGTTTTGTCGGGCCATATTAATTAGGTGAATTAATGCATTCTCCCTACCAAGTCACCTCCAGCCGATTTTAGCTTAAGTCCGTACTGTAGTACACGGCATGTAAAAGCCACATAGGTACCTTACGTGGCACTGACGTAATTTTTAAGTCACCATATGGTCCCAATGGCTACATGCCATGTACTAGATCTCTTTGTGACACTCACATATGGTACACATACGTATGTGTAGGTGTACGATATATGGCACTCTCTGTTAACAGAGCTACATACGTATGTGGTTTTCTACATGCCGTGTACTGCGGCCCTTAGAACAGTTTTATACGGCATTTTTACTCATGGAACGCAAAGTTTCATGCAATCATTATGACAGTATCTTTTGTGACGCACATGATTTTAAATTTCGTACATTTAGTTATACATATGCTTGTTTTAACAATAATTGTTTTTCCAATTTTCTAGACCCTATTGGCGATGTTACTATAGCAACACAGATGCTATTATTTACGTAGTCGATTCGGCAGATCGAGACCGAATTGGGATATCCAAAGATGAATTACTTTACATGTTGAGGGTGAGTGTTAAATTCAATTTAAATAAAACCTTTTTTTAATCCCTTGTGTGCAGGAGGAAGAGTTGGCTGGAGCGATACTTGTCGTTCTCGCCAATAAACAGGACATGGAAGGATGTATGACCGTTGCTGAGGTACATCACGCTCTGGGTCTTGAACATTTAAAAAACCGAACGTTCCAAATTTTCAAAACATCAGCGACCAAAGGTGAGGGTCTGGACCAAGCAATGGATTGGTTATCAAATACACTGCAAAGCCGCAAATAGCCCATTTAAGGACCGAGTTCAAAATTCCCCAAAACATTAAATAATAATGGTGAACAAACGTCAGTCAGGAATATCATTATTCCCAAACGTTTGTAATATAAAATATGTATTGTATATGATTTCATTCTTGAAACTCCCTTCTGTTTTTCTACATACTTTAAAGTAAACCATGAAGTCTTGTGCGGAATAATATAAATACAAAACAAAAACAATACCATTGTATTTGTAATAAAAGTTTAACCTAAACGAAAACTTATTTAATATAATTATAAAAGAAAAATAACTTTAAGTTAACAATAAACAATCCGAAAAAAAACCAAACAATCTTTGTTTAGATGGAAAAATATTTTTCGATCTACCAAGAAGGCGGGCCAAATCGTTGCACTCTCTTTTCTTGTGTGTCCAAGTCCATGCGAATTTTTTGACGCATGTAGAAAATGGGACAATCACGGTTTGAGCAAAGCACTTCCTCGTGCAAGGAGCCCTGGCAACGCTGGCACTCGGTCCATAATCGGGAGAAATTATCCTCTAGACTGCGCTTCGCAAAAATTTCTTTTTGATATAGCTCCCCAATGTTCGGTTCGCAGTGCGGACACAATGCACTTTTCTCATACCCGTTCGGCATGAGCGCTTTGCAACCTAAACATGCTGCTTTTTTGGTCATAAATCCGGCTAAGCCACCGACCTTGGATGTTACCACGGTACGAGTTCTAGTGTGTTCACCCTCTGCAAAGAAACAATACTGAAGATCTATTCGAAATTACATACTATGTGCTACCTACTCAATAAGATGGATTCAGCTTTATCACCCAGTATAGGCTCAAAGATCCTTAGTAGAGGCTTAGACAGTTGGTTTTCTAGATAATAATTTGCATCAATAGGAACACAGTTCTCCAAGACATAAATTGGATCCTCTGCCTTCATATAGGCGGGCGTATTCTTTGCTGCAGCACACAGAACATAGGGCACACGATCACCCAACTTTGGTGCCGTACCAGGATCGCGTTTCTTCATTTTGTTAGCCAACTCAACGTGAGCTTGTTTGGCAGCGTAATCGGTTTTGGTTAGCTCCTTTGTTATAACCAATTGCGAAATGTCTATGCGGTTGCAGAGTAGATCCGAGATAACAGATTTGGCATATTCAACTGCACCGTCAGGGTTACGCTCGATGAGAAGTTTTTGCAGACAGGTGTTCATGAGATTTGCGACAAGTGGCGAATTGTCGCGTCGTACTGTTTCGATACCTGCGGAGAAAATTGAGAAAATATGAAACAGTGTTTAACGAGTGGAGCGCTCTTTTGGTTTTTCAGAAATTAGCCCTGAAATTTTAAAGCTTTCTACCTACTCATGGGTGGTAAATGTGTCGGTGTAGAACATTTCTAACATCTTCAACACAGAGCGAAAAAAAAATAAAGACAAATAGATACTGGGTCCCTATACGATCTTACGGTCTTACCTTTGCAATCCATTTTGTCATATGTTTCGGGCCGCGTAAAGTATAAACCTGCATAACGTTTCTTATTAATCAGCAAATATGGGAAGTATACTTTTTCAAACTCCAATTTTATCGGATGCACAAATTTAGAGCTGACCAATTCGGCTGCCTCTCTTCCTAGCTCCATACTCCGCTCCAGTGATTTAACCCCAAAATTAACCATCACCGAATCAGTGTCACCATAAATTACAACAGCGTCATTTTCATAGCCATTCGCCTGGGTGTAATGCGTCTCAACTTCGTTCTTTGTCAGTTCAATCATTGCGCGACCATACGCTGTTACACTGCCGGATATTTCTAGGCAAGGTAACTTACCAACTTGGGCTCCCGTAAATCCGTACACAGAATTTGCCGAAATCTTCAAAGCCAACTGTCTGCCATCCAATACACTGCGTTTGAATGGATCTGTTTCCACTTTTAAGTCATTCTTTGCCTTTTTACGGGCAGCAAGCAGTGATTCCAAAATTTCGGGTAGCAAACCGCGTCTCACATGTGATTTCACAAATATATTGTTTGCCGGAGTTAGTCCCATGTCATCTGGGCTGAGAGACAATTTGTCTTTCATGTTTGGCTGAACTAGTGTAGTGTAGCACAGATTGTGAGCCATCATAATACTTGGGTATAGCGATGCGAAATCCAGTGTAGAAATGGGATCGGCATAATAGCCCCTTTTTGGCTCGATAACGGTTGCACCTTCGTACTGTTCATCTGATCCCTGACTGTGATATGAAGGCATAATAAAACCTTTAGTTTTAGCTTTTCTTAGTAGCTGGCTGAGTACTTTGATTTGCTGTCCCCTCGTGAGAAGACTTTGCAGGGTTACACCAGTCACACGAGCCATTTCCATATAATTTACAATAGACATGAGCTTATTCAAGAGTCGCAATGGTAGATATGCGTCTTTAAGGCAGTACATGGCCAGACGTCGACGAGTCTGTTCATTTTCGTTTTGCAAATCGGTAATGATACTGTGATGTACGTCTTCTTTTTGTTCTTGTAGAAAGTGATAGCTTACCGCGTTCAATGTATACGAACGTAATTTGTAGTCACGCAAAAGAACAAACAGAAGGTCAAACGGTACTCGGCCTTCAAAATTTACGTACTTATTTTCTCGTCGTCCCATTTGCTTTGACTGGAGAACTTGATCTTTTATCACTGATCTGATATTTTTGATGCGACCTAGATATTCGAAATTCTTTACTTTCAAATGTTGTGCTCTTTGCAAAAGATACGGAATGTCGAAGTTATTTATGTTGTAACCGGTTAAAATGTCAGGATCGACCTCACGTATAAAGCTTGACCATGCATCGAGGAGTTCCTGCAAAGAGAATTTAGTAGTTTTTTTTTCAATTAGGTGTGCAAAACTTAGAGCATAATTATGTGGTCCATTGTGATACTACAAGAGGGGAAGGGGCATTACCTTGGGAATTCTATTGCTACTTGCAAATTTCGGTGTTCTCCCTCGTTGGGAGGTTTTGATGGTGACTGAGGCAGTCAAATCTTATATGAGTTCGCAGCTGCTGGTTGCGGCTGTCTTCGGGCCAGGGTGGAGGGTGACCGTAACAGTCTACCCCCTGCCTAATGTCGCTAACAGACCATCACTAAGGAGGGAGACTGGCAGAAAGAAGTAGGTTATTGAACCAGTCCGCTTTGCTGCTTTACCGAAAGTCGGTGGATGGATTGGCTGTTGAAAAAGGATGGGGCCTCCGTAGCAATCTGCCTCTCGTTTATTTTCTTTTGACGATCAGTCCACATGACAGAGACTGGTGCTGAGAAGAAAAGCTTGGTTGAAGCACTCCGTCCTACTGCTTGGTACCGAAAGAGAGGTCTTCGGTGAAAAGGCGACGGGTGACCAAAACAGTCTAACCCCACATCTGTTGCCTCTGACGGAGTCCTCGAATGAAGGTTAATTTATGGTTAAAAACACAAAATGGAGTTTCGTGACCACTGCAAACAGGTCTATATATGAGTTGTCTACTAAAAGAATAGGAAACCACTAGCTGGTGGGACCGATGAATGGACGAAATATGACAGTTTACAGAATCATCCAATCATCCTTGTACATAATTTACTGTACTAAAATGTTGAACATTTATTTTGTTTATTAGACAGGTATACAAGCGTCAAATTATAATCTTGAATAATGGAAGGTAAGCATGAAAATTTCTGTCGAACAATTTTGTACGATATTCGGCATAGCGAATCCCTTGAAAGAATTCGTATTGAATGGACCAAATTGCAACAGCGTTGTGTATCTCAACATACAAACTCAACAAAGAATCAACAAACCACCGAAAGCGTGTATAACTGTACAAGTTCTTGGATGAATAATTGTAAAAGCTATGATTCACACCCCAAACTCATTTCAACCGCCAACAAGATGTCCCTTGAAATATGCCAAGGCACTGATAGGAATACAATAGCCAGCTTTATAAGTAAACATAACAAACATAACAACACCAACTTTCTCTCCGAATTATTAAAAAAATTTAAATTTCGCAGAACGTGGAATTTTCAATTTTGGCATTGACCTCTTTTATGGTTCTGTGCAGCAGAACCTAGACGTTCTTGTGCGACTGCAAGATACAGCCCTGGAAGAGTCGAACAAACTAGGCTTCTCGATTCCCATGTCAATTTACCTTAAGCTCAGTCCCAGACTCCAGTACACCGGTGGACTGCAGCAAAATGTGCAAAGTTTTAATTTGAAGCTCAATAGCCAAGTAATGCTGACGACAAATCGAAAATATGCATCGTGCTCTTGCCGGAGCATCATCTATGTCAACGCGAAGTTCTTAATTCTCGATCTCCAGAAGTGTGATATAATCTGCTTGAATGAAAGTATTCAATTGCAAGTAGTAGAGATTCATGATGATCATGCGGTTTGCAATGTGATTGTTCCAGGGATAGTAACCTCCCGAATGCCTGTGAAATTTCCCGAACGGTTTCAGTGGGCATCAGCATGTGTATCGGCTGAAGAACTCGAAGACTTGACATTTGCTGTGGGAACAAACATAAATGTTGTAGTCGCACATGCACCTGGATCTCCTGCGAGCTGCACGCAGTTAATTCAAACTTTAAATGAGTTTAAATGCAATCATTTCTATTTGTTTACTCGATTGACACTGGCAAATGTAGATTCTATGGACAGTGGTAAATGGATAGCCAGTGCATATGATGGATTTCTTATCGATTGCTCAAACGAACACCCAAACGATAAAATAGTAAGACTCACACCAGCAGCTCAAACATTTATTCAGAAATCGTTCCGCAAAAAAAAGCCAATATTTTTGTGTGGGTCCTGGTCGATGTTTGTGGATCCCTCCGACTATGAATTTGCATTTTACTATCCTGATAAGTACGTAATGCCTTGTGAGCCTGAGTTTTTACATCTTTTTGAAGCTGTTTTTAATAAACTTGCGGCATCGAAGTTTTTAAAGACTGACTTTCATGACAAGTCGATTACCGAGAATAATACAATTGCACGATCAATTGCAGCTGCTTCCTTTGACTTTCAAGCCAATGCCATTGTTATGTGTTCAATTGTAGGCAGAATGGCTACGAAAATAGCACATTTCAGGCCAAGGACACCAGTCATAGCCGTCACAAGTGTAAAAAGTGTCACCAACTATACATCAATGCATCACAACACTTGGATGTTATTATTTGACAACAGCAACGATAGGGGAAAATCTCACGAGAACGATACTCATCAGCAATTAGTCTACGGAGTTCGGTATGCAATCCTTAAAGAACTTGTTAACGTCAACAGCAATATCATATTAGTATTTCGCAAAACATTAAGGTGGGGTTTTGCGGATAAATTTGTTGTCGTCAAGTTTGATGAAGGGTATATCGAGACGATAAGAAAGGCAATTTTACAGAAATAAAATTGTTTGATGGCAAAGTACATTTTTTGTGTAAAATAATACAATTTTTTAGCCCTTCCGTATTCGAGGTATGTATTATGCATTTCTTCCAGACTATTGAGACGGTAGAAATGGCGTTGACTGTTTACAGACGCCTCAATCTGTTACCACAAACGATTGTTACGAGTGCGGGTAATGACAAGACTTCCTCGAAACCCAAAACGCAGACAAGATTCAGAGAGCTAAAGGCACGCCTCATTCTTCTTCACAATGTAATGAATAGGTAAATATACATACGCAGCATAGACTCGCACCAGAGCAACATTATACTACATTATTTACAAAAAGGTTCAAGACAAAGCTCAGCGAACATTGTATACATGCTAATACATTTTAATTACAACATAGTTAACTCACCTGCTCCTTTTGAAAGCAGAGTACTTGTGAACCGACAATTGGCGCACACGTTTTCAATGTAAACACATTGCGAATAAATGGCTCTGGATCTCCTTGTCGAATGCACATGTTCGCAATTTGTATCACTGGATCGACTTTAGCTTCAGGAAATATACCCTTCCTTCCAGCACATTCAATGTCAAACGATAGAATTCGAAATGGAGCCACTTTAGACCACTCGCCTTCCGGCTCGTGGGCAATAAATTTATCAAAAGCAACGTCCACCTCAATTTGGCATCTTGACTCTGGCAATGGTTTCGAGTTTTTGTTTCGCAGACGCCAACT
The DNA here is from genome assembly GCA_949372485.1 of Cheilosia soror. NCBI lineage: Eukaryota > Metazoa > Arthropoda > Insecta > Diptera > Syrphidae > Cheilosia > Cheilosia soror. Next base: position 20,616,880 of record OX443563.1, read on the forward strand.
TCCAGCTGGCAATTCGATCCAACTGCAGCCGACCACACCAGTATCAACCATAAATCGAATATCAAAATCGATGTTGCTCTCATAACCTCTGCAATCCTGAAAATCGAATTCAGAGTATATAACTTCCTTTCCCAATAACCGGTTTGCTGCCGCTATAAGTTTGGGCATGGCCATTGTAATCTTAATAAATTCCTTTTTTTCGTCGCCTTGGTAGCTCATAATAGATAATCGTTCAACGATTTCCACCTCGAGGACAGCTTCCTGGATGTTATCTTTATTACTTCGCATATCGGCGAGTACAGCTTTATCTAATGCAGCACGGAAACTGTGACAATGACTTCGATCGAAGCCACGAGGGGCAGCCAAGTAGAAATAAGGACAAAATCCATGCACATGACAACATACTGAGTTGCCTTCCATGGTAATGCCAAACATTCTTATTACAGGTACTGGTGCAATTTGGGAACCGGGCATACCTGGAAGTGGTACGCCGACATAATTTTCTACATCGATTTGCTGGAAGATAAGTTCATCGGTCTCTGGGTTCATCATTGGAGGATCAACACGAGACCATTTTATGCTGGTTTGCTGGTTTTCAGGACCCTCACCCAAGAGCATACTTTGATCAATATCATCGTGATCGAAGGCGGCAAGCTCAGCTTCGAAGGTGCTTCCAAAATCTTCTTCATCGTCGTCGAAATTTCTAATGAAAATTGGAATTGTAGTTCTAGAGTTTACAATGAATATAAGACATTTACCTTGGTTTCTTTTGAATGCCACCCGCCTGGCCAATCGGTTTTCTTTTTGCATTCATACTAGGTACGGCTTATTTATTGTTTTAAATAGCAAATTTAAAAATATTAAAAAGTTGGCGCAATTTATGAGCCTTCTTGAGCCTGGTAGGTACAAATTGCAATACGTCAAAAACTGTTCATTGTGATCTTCAATTGTTTACATTATTAATATTGCAATTGTGAATTGTTCCATATAGAGTTGCGACTCGATGGATGCATACAGTGACCTATATCAGCAAATTCAAAAAATTATAATTTACAATTATTTTTCCATAATTTTTTTTTTTAGAAAATGAGTCAAATCCGTCTTTACCAAATTTATTTTGAGATATATTTTCTACATAATTTCTGGAAAAATACTTGTTAATACAAATCTGTAAGTTGGTGAAATAGTAGACCACAAATGCTCGCGACGTTTGTACTCGGTAAGGAAACAACAACTTGACGAAATTTCATCACAATCGGATGATGGGTAGAGAATAGCTTAAATATAACACACGATCGGGCTTCTATAGAAAATATTTCCTTATATAAAACAAAGGCGGCAAATATGTTTCCTGTTTCTTTTGAAATAATTTGGTCCTAAATCAGTGCCCATTTCAGAATAACCAATCAATTTGTTGGTTTTTAAAATAAAACTTACTTATTGGGCAGTAATTGCGAACTACGATGAAACGGCAAGTTGAATCATAGCCTAGCCACAATAGAGTCCTGATTGAGTTTAATGGCTGTTTTGTTTATCTTTGGTTAACTGGTAATCAACGAGTGTACAAACTGATGATAACCATAGAATCTGTTTGTTCAGTAAAATGTTAACCAGAGAATCCATGATTTGGTTCTAACCCGAGAAATCGATAACCAGCCGATTTTGGTCGGTTAACGGCAATTAACAAAGGATATTCTGGAAATTTGTTTGTTGAAATTTTGACATAGCAGTCAAAAATCAGAACCATAAAATAAAAATTTATTTAATAAATAATGATTACACGCGTGTGTTGCTTCGTATCTGCTTGTCGACGCATTTTTAACTGACAGATGACAGACAGTGGAAAAAGATTGTTTATGCTGAAAACACTCATATTTGGTTATAAAATGTTTGTTGATCAAAGTGAAAAATAAGCGAAAGAACCACAGATACCTCCCAAGTAGAAATCGTTGGTTAAAGTTCTACCGCTGTTACTTCAATTCAGTAAGTTTTCCTTTATGGTCAAAGTGTGTTTTATCAAAGATGCAACCCGTGTCTCGTATAGGAGGGTACCGTGATCAAGTGGGGAATTAGTTTGACTTACTTATATGACCATTCTGTGAAATACACATTATGGTATAATTGCCTATGATTTGTAACCGATTTTTGCAGTGCTTAATCGGTCACAACTTGGAAAACATTTACAGTACAGAAACCACACATTACGGTCACAAAGTGTTGTATGTAACACACAAAGTGAGCTGTCAATTCTGTCTTTATGTGTTTGTATGTTCATTCACATATCTAAATAAAATATAATAAAATCCGTACACAAATACAAACAGATACAAATAAAATGTATGTATATTTTATACACATGGAATGTTAAGACTGTGCGTAGTCTATTCGTGTAGTTGTGTAGTGGTAACATTAAATAGCAAATCTACTGTTTTTGTGACTTAAGTTCTGTCGCTATTCAGTAGTTTAATAGACACAACATTTTCTGAAATGTTACTTTAAAGGACATTTATCTCTTTAAGGCACGTACTGGTTACAAAAATGTCAAACTGTTTCCATAATCATAGTAATGCCTTTATCTACTCAAAACAGAGTCAAATATACCATACGGTGACTATAATTTAAAATAAATGGGAATCAAAGTCACAAATTTCTACTTGGGCTGATACCTCTTTGTTTTAGATACTTTAGATATGTAATTGCGTGCTGAAGATTCTTTACTTTACTTCGCTGATATATGCCGATTTCGATTGCGATTCTCAGATTCCTGTTTCAAATTTCAGATTTCGTCTCGCCAATCGAACAAAAGAAGTATTTTGTTGGTGTTGGTGGTGTAGCTGCCAAAACTTTCAAGTTTTAGATACATTTTTAAATAACTATAAAAGAAATCTCATAACAAATATTCCGAGTATACGTTCTTCCCATTGAAACAGGTGGAGAAGTTTAAGTATCTCGGGATCTTACTACGAGTGATGGAAGGAGCAATGCCGAGTTTTCATGTAGGATTGGCCAGGTTGGATCAATTTTGAGACAGCTTGGTCATTCTGTTATTAGGAATGACCAAGCTGACTTGGTGTCAAAGCTAAGTTGTCAGTCTTAATGGTGTTTGTTCCAACTCTTACTTATGGTAATGAGGTTTGGGTAATGACCAAAAGAATACGATCGCGGATACAAGCTGCCGAAAAGAGATTTATCCGTAGTATTGCTGGTGTGACCCGTAGATATCGCATCAGAAATACCAGAATACGTGAGGAACTCAATGTCGACCAGCTACTTCTCCGGACGGAGCGATCCATGCTTCGGTGGTTTGGTCATGTAAAACGCATGTCCCCGACCAGGATTCCACGACGTGCTATGGAATCCGTACCATTATGCAGGCGTCCTCTAGGTAGACCCAGGATGAGATGGATAGATCGAGTTCATAATCTCTCCTATACCCGTACGGGGAGGGGATTGCCCTTGATGATTTAGAGTCGATGGCGGAGAATCGAGAGCTATGGAGGGTCCACTTGAGCAACATACACCCGCGGCCAAACGCCAATGTGTGAACTACCAACTATAGAATATAGTCGACTATTAAAAACGGCGAAACGATAGTTCGCAAAAATAATAACTCGCCAAATAACAAACTAGATAATAGAATAATGCCAATTAACAAATTGCAAAATGAATTTTGCGAAATGATCGAAAATCATATCAAACAAATGCAAAAGATAAAGACCATTGGGCGTCTAATCTCGTAATCTCGTAATTAGTGAAAAATTTAATGAATAAAATGCCTAATGGCCAATTCACAACGGCGCTTTGCCGCTTGCGTGCGTTGACAGGCGTTTTAGAAACTTTACCGTACTTTATGTCAACGCGCCCAAGCCGCAGTTTTCCAAAACTAAATGCCGCTTCAGAGCTTTGGCGCGTTGAGAGACTAGAGTATGAGAAATTGAAAGTTCTGTTTGGTTTATGTTAATATACCACAATTCAGAGTAGAATGCAAGTTTACTCCTTTTTGCTTATAATTGTTATTTTAATGTACGAATTAAAAGGAAATGTGTTTAAAATAGTAAAAAATTCATAAATAAATAACAATTATTGTATTTTCACTTTTCTTGTCGTGGAATATTTTTGTGGCAGAATTGTCTGGTGCATGAAATGTACATAGATACACAGGTACAAGCCTTCCCATGAAAGTCCTTTCAGGCGAGGCAGGTAGATGTTTAGTTTGGTTGAGAAAATGTGGATAAATTACACCGAAAATCCCTTCCCTTTAAATTGTGAATTGATTACTTTGTGGAATACTTGAAAAACGATTTAAGTGAGCAAGATTACCAAATGGCCAGCATTTATCTGCGCTGTGGAAAGAAGTTCAGTCACATAAATACAGAGGTGCAATTTTGTTAAAAACTTGGTTTGGCTATTTAAAAAAAAAAAATAAAAATGTATTAATAAATTCTCAAATATGGATACCGACGATCTACTCGATTTTTCAATTCATATTTATATTTTATTTCAGTTATATTTATACATCTGGTGGTATGCTGGACATTCATTCGGACGATTGCGACCCCAGGTACTGTTTTTCGTCGCTCGTTGGGTTTTTACCACATCCGTTCTATATTTCCGCGAAGATCTTGCTGTCCTGTCCAGACATTTTTTTATATTCCTATGGCTGGACTTCAAAACCTACCCGCCTATGGAGTTCAAATTTACAGGGAATCTTCGATATAGGACGGAGAATTCCCGTGAATTTAGGTCAAAGTCGGTACGCATATTCATGTTCATTGTCCCGATAGACAATAAAAAATATGTAGCTATATCTACCTAAGCATTTCAATTCATTGGCACGAGCAAAAAAGCGGGTACACCAAGTAATAAATTAATACCTATCATTTGCACATCGCAGAAAATTAGATTTTCCCTCGACCAGAAAAAGAAACTATAAATATTCTAAACAAAAATGTTTATTTCGTTTATCAATTGTATAAAGCACAGAGTAGTTTTAGAGAAAACTAAAATTTCAAAAGCGTGCACATAACATTTGGGCACATATTTTTTTGTTCAACAATCTGAAGAAATCACTAGTAGCATTACAACAAAAATAATATTCGTCATTTCCACACAGTAAAATAATTAATTTGTATTGCAAAAACCTCATATTCTACTAAAAACGAGTACGTGTATACCCACGCTACTCCAACATGAACGGCATATGCTCTATCACAATAAATATTATCAAATCGAACAAACCAAACCGAAAATGAAATGTCAAAGCCGTCCAACGCCACCGAAAGTAGAAAGTTGCTCTACTTGGGCGTCGCGTTGGACTTTACGATATTTACGATCTAAACGCGACCCGAAGCCTGACGCCGCATTTTGGCTTGCACCATATGAAAGCATTGGTTCTACTTTATCTGTCAACGCACGCAAGCGGCAAAGCGCCGTTGTGAATTGGCTTTAACGTAAATTGCCAAATTCAGAATTGCGAAATAAACGAAGATTTAACGACTAAAGCAAAACAAGAAAAAGCCAAATGAATTTTGCGAAATAAGGGTAACCCGAAATAAATGAATGAATAAATGCTTTTTCTCCCTTGCAATTTGCAAATAACAAATACTGCAACGGCATAAATTGCTCGTATGACGAAGACGAGCCAGTATATCCGAAGATGACGACAATGAAGATGTGCCACATGATGAAGATGAAATAAACATAGGTAATCTATTTTTTGGTTTAAATTATTTATTTTAATATGGTTTTTCATTAGCCCTAACTTTTTGGACTGACTTTCATAAACGCCATCTACAAAATGTCAAATCATATGTAAGTGTGTTGGTAAATTTCGAGCAACTCTGAGAAAAAATCTAGATTCGCAAAAGTGCTCTCGAATCTGAAAAAGTTTGCTTTTTTTATACCAAACGAACGCAAAAAGTGATCTCGGGTAAGAAAAAGTGATTTGGAATACATTACATAAATATATTGCCAATCAGGCAGACGGCAATGCCATGCAAACTAATTTATTTTGTAACTTAACTAACTTGTAAGTAACATATATAAAAGAGAGCTGCTTTATTAAGCCGAACATTTTTGTATTAACCTGTGCAGTTATTAAAATCAATTTTATTAAAATCAAAAAATAAACAGTCTAAAAAAAAAAAGACAGAATGTGATCCTGATTCAAAATATATATACTTTATATGGTCTCCGGTGAATCCTTTTTGGCGTTACTATACAAACGTAATGAGTAATGTAATGACAAAGTGAATATGCCTTCCTGACTAGCACTGTAGTGTCTGTAGTGCGAGGGATCCGACGCACTGTAGTCCAGCACACTAACCACTGCGCTACCCTACTGCACCCATTCTATAACTATACCTATGTAATAATAATAAATATGTGAAATGTTAGATTGACAGGAAAACTCTTCATGTAGAGAAAAAAACTGTCCAAACAAAGTTTTGGTCACATAACCATCAGTAAATCTACTAACACTAGATAGGAGCAACCCCATCAGCGTCGCAGGAGTGATTTGAATCAATGAAATTCATAATCTGTGTTACATCATATGGTTTAGTAATAAGTAAAAACCGTCAGTTATTACTTCTACTGTGACAATTTGTTCATTGGAGATCACTTCATCTTCTATAATCCGAAACAGAAAGGCGATGTGAAGCGAGAGGCAGACGAAAATCGAACACGACGATTGTTGTTGCTTCCTATCATGATCTACTGCTTTTGTTTTTTGTCACATAGCAACTGATAGCGAGGTGCAATGGGTTGTGGATGAGTATTGGTGAATCAGTAAATTTTAGAACATGCCGCTACACGCCAATATGGGCATAGCTTTTCACAACCTTTATTTTGGATAAATGGAAATAACATCCGACCGGCTAAATTGAGAAGCTTTTGAAAATAATAATTTTATCGAATTGTTGGCTTCGCTGGGCATATGGACGCATAGATGTTGGCAACAAAATTTCGATTTTATTTTATCTGGCGTGAATCTGGAACTCGGCACTTTAGTTTAGGTTAGGTTATTGCCATAAGACTTTATAATTTTAAATTTACTTTCCCCTTTTAAGGAGCATAATTCTGATATTAATAAATACTATCATCTATATTATACAGGGTGTCCCAGTTAAGCAGTATAATCTTTTTTTTAATTAAAATGTTTTTTTTCCAACATTTTTACTTAATAAATTTTTATTTTATTTTATTATCCTTGAGAAATTTCCTAAAAATTACGTTAAGCAACTTTTTTACGTGCGATTAACAGAAGTTGTAGTAAAAGCCGTTTTTTGTCAGACAAAAATGGTCAAATCGATTTTTCTCAGAAATAAGGTTTTTATTTCGTAGCACCCCAGAATAAAAGATCCATGGGTGTTAAGGTCAGGAGATCTGGATGGCGAAGGGTTGGGGCCAAATCGACCAGTCCATAGTTCGTTAAAAAGTATGGTTGAGATATGGAGTTACCCCGCTGCTACTGTGACAAGGTGCTCCATCTTGTTCAAAGAATATCGCCCTTCTCTGTACAAAAGGAACATCTTCAAGGAGCTCCGGCAAGCGTTCTCTAAGAAATTCCAGGAAATTCCAATTAATTGTTTGTGGAAGAACGTGCGGGCCTACTAAAGTGTTTTTAAACATTTACGCTAAACCTCTTTTGAAATAAGCACACATTTTAAAGAATTTGTTCACAATAATTAAATTTTTACCTTTGAAAGGGTGTTGTGCGTATTAAATGGCGGAGTGTAACTTTCTTTGTGAATTGCGCATCGTCAGTCCACAGAATTTTCTGGAGGAAGTGCCCGTCTTCTGCCTGTTTGCGCAATAGCCACTGCAAATATTCCACCCTTCTTTGCGCAGCTCCTGGTAGTAAATCCTGTACCGGTGCTAAATGGAAAGGGTGTAATCTATTACTCCGTAGAGCTCAGTGGAGCCTGGTTCTGGGAAGTTCCAACCGCACAGCTAGTCTGCGGACCATGAATCCAAATGCGACAGGAGATCGTATAGTCTATCTTTCCAACTATCCCTTGCATTCCAGTCTAATTCGAAGTCGTACTCGTAACTCTCCGCTAGACTTAGCATCTCTTTATACCACAAACTTCTCGTAGTTACTGCATACTTGGTAACAGTCCGTGGTAATCTTTCTTCTCTCATTCTGGACTGTGTTGAGGATATAGTCAATGTTCAGTTTAAGTGTTTGTAAGAACAGAGGAGCAAGTCCTGTTTCAATCATGAGCATATAGTTAGGTGCAGCTGTAGGCAATCGGAACGTCCTATGTAGATAAAATCGGTGTAGCTTTTCTACTGCATCATACCACCTATGACCCCACGCTTGTGCTCCGCAAAAAAGAAGTTATTTTATAGCAGTTTAGAAGTGATAGCGTTTTAAGTGGTAAAATCTTCAAATTATAGGTCACCCACTTTGATGGGCTGTAACTGTAAATGCCATACAAATTTTTGTTCGGGAGAACTTCATGAATCACCGCTTAAAGGATTATACTGCTTAACTGGGACACCCTGTATTTTTTAATATAAAAATGAAGTTTAATAATAGTAATAATATTATTATTATATTATGCCCTTTTCCAGAGCCCCATCGCGTTACAGTTCCGTTAGAAACCGTGTTAGAGGGCTTTTGATCTATCTTTAGCCTTGGCAAGAATATCAACTTTAGAGCACTTCATCCTGTCCAGTTTATTTTATGAATGAGAATGAGTAGTGGGTCCATGGTTTGTATATCCTTATCTATTATCTGGTACTTGCCCAGTTGCTTGATCCTCAGTCAGTGCCCCACAGGATTCTAGAATGTGATCTGGAGTTTCTTCGTTCTCATCGCAGAATCTGCAGCAGACCCTTTCTTCTGATAAACCCATTTTCCTCAGATGTTCCCTCCGTCTACAGTGTCCCGTTAGGAGACCTGTGAGGATTTTTAAGTTGTTTTTTCTTAGACCAACAGACGTCTTATTCTTGGTTTTTGAACACCAAGGGGTCTAGAGGTTTCCGGTGGTTGAGCTGTGCTCATATCCGTTGTCCTCCTTTCCTCCAGGGATTCCTTACCAGACGACGCGGGGGTTTCGGTTTGGCTCCCACTTTTGTTATCTGCACTTTTCGTTGCACTTTTAACTGCCCGTTCTTTTGGTAGACCCGTGACTTGTCTTGAGGTCCTGGCGGTTGTTTGGCTAGTGCGTTGCACCTTCCTTATACCTCCCTCTCGGCTCGTCCCAGGCATATCAAAAGCCGGTCGTTCATCGTGGATGTCTTGCTCCAATCTGCCGACGATTTCTGCTGTGGTCTTTCTCCGCATTTGATTTAAGTTTGTGCTTTTGTTTTTGTTTTTATTTTTCTTTTTGTACAGGTTCATGTCCCACGAGTAGCGCGGGAAATGGTTGTCCGCCACGTCAGAGCCCCATTAACGCAGTAAGACCAAAGTTACTCGCTGAGGTGGCCCAGAGTCAGAGAGGGTCCATTATAATACAGCTCCATTATTATAATCGTTGAAATGCTTATCACTTTATCCAACTCCAGCGTACGTACTCCAAAGATATTCAAGCGTAATTCTGTATGAATTAATCATATACTGCTAGAAAGTGGTACACATCCTCACGATAATGTTGGTTGCATATGTTGCAGAGTATGTTGCAAGGTAAGAGTTCCCCCTTAGTCTAAAGGTCTTAAGATGGTGCTCATCATATCGGTGTATTTGCCAGCAAAGAAATATGATTTGTCGCGTAGATAGTGGCAGTCAGTCTGCTATAGTATGATCTGTGTTGAGATGCCAGCGCTTCACCAATAAATATCATTTTTGAACTGTTTTCTCCAATAGTGCATACTTTTTTTCAGAGATACTAATTGCTCCTTAGTTAGGTTTCCTGCGCGATATATAAATATAAATATAACTGACTGTGAAGGAATCTCTGTGTACCAAATCATGAGTATTGCGCGAGCGAAGCCGCTACGTAGTATAGACTATTGATACGATGTACTAGGTTTGTTTTATTTGATACCTATCTCAGCAAAATTAAGAAAGTAAGTGAGTACATAAGTAGTACATAATGCACATTTTTCATCTTCAGTAGGTACCTACCTACATAGTATGAAATAATCCTCGCACATATCTGAGTTTTTGGTAAATGTCATTTCACCTGCAACCCACTATTGTGACCTAAGCTGACTCATCCAAATGTCACGAAAGAAAATCATCCCCTAGCGATTTGTCTGTCATTCGATTTTCTATTCTATCTCAGAATTTTCACTTTTATTTATGGAAAATTGATAACAAAGTGTTTCGATAATTCTCTTAAAACGTATTTCTAGCAGAACTTACTAACTTGGTGCTTATAATCGGCTACATAGTGCGCGATCACTTTATGTTTACTTTGTGTTTGCAAAAACTCATCCTTAATGTATAAGAGCGCTTGCAATGCAGCCACGACGGGCTCGTGCGCTGAGCCCGATCACGACCATCACAGAGAGGCCGCCCTCATATCGCAAGAACCACCGACAGCTCCCATTGAACCGGACTACAGTGGTTTTGATATTGTTAAAGCCACTCAATACGGAGCTATCGCCCGCGTTAAAGAGCTTGTTGAAGCAGGCTGGGATGTTAATCAACCAGATAGTGAGACTGTTACACTCTTGCATTGGGCGTCGATAAACAATCGTCGCGACATAATTAAGTATTTCCTGGAGAAAGGTGCTAAGGTCGATGCCATTGGCGGTGAACTGAATGCAACGCCATTGCATTGGGCAACAAGGCAAGGACACTTGGGTGCAGTTGTACTTTTAATGGCCGCAGGTGCTGATCCAAAGATACGAGACGCGGAAGGCTGCTCTTGTATTCATATTGCGGCACAATTTGCACATACTGCTCTAGTCGCATACTTTATCGCCAAGGGGGTGGATCCGGACTCTCAAGACAGAGGTGGAATGACTGCATTAATGTGGGCTGCTTGGAAAGTTTGTGCATTGGATCCAGTGCGATTGCTGCTGACTCTTGGCGCTAATCCTGCTATAGTTGACTATACCCACGGTAATACAGCGTTGCATTGGGCAATTTTAGCCCGAAATGGCACTGCTATCAGCACGCTAATATTAAAAGGAAAAAGCAGCTTAGATGTGCCCAACTTACGGGGTGATACGCCGCTTTCCATGTTGGATTCACAGGCTGGGGCTATATGGATTGGTCAGAAAGTTGTTGAACGAGTTAGAGAATCGTCACAAGCAGTATTACGGCGTAGTTTGGTGTCCCGCCTAAAAACCGACAAACGTCTGCGTTGGTGGACAATGGCGGCGTCTCCTTTCCTTGCGTTTTACTTGTCTGGTGTTATCTTCGCTGCGAATACATTATTTATTATTAAGTTCTTCCTGTTGGGTTGTTTGTATGCAACTTTTCACTCCATTGGTAAAGCTCTATTCGATGATCATTTGATGGCATTGCTACCGTTAAGTGTGTACTTGGCAACAAAGCTGTGGTTTTATGTAACATGGCTGACGTACATTGTCGATGCGGTCTCAAACACAGCAACACTTGGTTTCCTCTTCTGTTCAGGTTTGCTTTGGATATGTTTCCTTAAATCATGGAGAGGAGATCCCGGAATTATTAAACCAACACAAGAACAACGATTTAGGGTAAGTACGATAGTTCTTTGATTTCATAAGTGAGATAACGATCTGTTGCCTTAATTATGTTGAAATGCCGGGATGTGTTAGGTTTAATTACAATTTGACTTTACTTTATATTGAACAATTTATTGTTTTCAAATTCTATGTTGATCCAGTCAGTCGGTTGGCATTGTTGTAGGTATTGTGCCTCATGGACAGTAACTTCTGATTTGTCTCTTATCATGAGGATACCATCTACACCAAACGCTTATTGTGATTGTTTGGGCTGAGTTTGGAATTTCGTTTCATCGAATTCTAGAATTACATACTAAAGATGAAGTTTGACTTTAAAAATCCTGATGCCGATTTTTTTCCCTTGAATTTGCTATTTGTCCATATCACAGCTTTGCATGTGCTCCCTATTTTTTCTATACATTTTTGTCGCTATAATTCGTTCGCTACTTCCGATTTCCCTTTTCCTCTTGGCCCACATTGAAGCGTCTTCTTTAAAACTTTATCTTAGCGAGGCTTGTATTTCAAAAATACTACTTCTAAAATAATCATTAACATTGTTTTCTATCATCTCTATCTTTTCAGACTATTGTAGAACTTTCCGAACGTGGTGGAGTTGGATTTGAACCATCCTCATTTTGTTCAGCATGTCTAGTCAGGCGACCGATTCGCTCTAAACACTGTAGCGTCTGTGACCGATGCGTAGCTCGTTTTGATCATCACTGTCCTTGGGTTGGCAACTGCATAGGCCTAAACAATCACACATATTTTATGGGATTCCTATGGTGTCTGCTTATAATGTGCGGTTGGATGTTGTACGGTGGTGCTAACTATTACGTGAATGAATGCCATGTATCGCTAGGAAACGGTAAAATACAGCACAAAATCATTTAAAAAACTAAACACTTAATAAAACACATTTTTTTTTTACTTCCGTTTAGATTTCCTTGAAAGTCTGAATGCCATTGGGAATTGCAACGCCTGGGTCGGCTGGGTAATGGCAAATGCATTACTTCATATGTCTTGGGTAATTCTGTTGACAATTTGTCAAACATACCAGGTGATTTGTCTTGGCATGACAACTAACGAGCGTATGAATCGTGGACGATATCGACACTTCCAGGCGAAAGGTGGCAAAAGTCCTTTTACCCGCGGCCCATTCTACAATTTCATCGATTTCCTTGGTTGCTCTTGTTTTGGCCTCGTCCAACCGCAAAACATCGATTGGATGCAATTTTTCGAATTCGACAAAGGCATCGAACACGAACCACTGCTGTGTGGTGGTACTGCTGAAAGTAACTATCAGTATGTGTAAAACATATTAAACGAAAGAAACGATTAAAAAGACATTGACCTTTAAACTTCTTAAGGACTTAGGAGACGATGCACGTATGGTGTAACAACTAAGGTAAAGGGTTCTCTTAAATTAATTTGCTTAGATAAAAAAAATGAAAACAGAAACAAACATTTTAGTTTTGGTTCTATATTTTGTTTGTGTTTTCAAACGTTGCAGATAACGTATATTATTGCATTTGTTGTAGAACGTAATTCAGGTGTCTATTATCATTCTCAATTCGTTTTGTTTCCATCGTTTTTTTTTTATTTGTGGATTAGTTGTAGGATTATATAATTTGTGGTATGTAACGTATTATGCAAGCCCAGCGAATAAAAAAAAATACATATATACATATTTTCTTTTGTGTAAGGTTGTAAAGTACATACCTATATTATTTACATACACCCATAAGTGTAATAAAGACACGTTTTCATTTGCTTGTAAATATCTGAAACTCCCATTGTACAAAGAAATTATTTTATATTTTACTCTTTGAAAGAACTAAGCTATTACATTATATTTCATGTAGTTTTAATTTCGAACGAAAAGGATAAAAGCGGTTGTTGGAATGTCGTGAACAAAGGGAGAACGGGATAAGTGCTTTCATTGTTTAGCTTGAATGCTTTATTTATTTTTGTCGACATTTCTATAAGTACATAATTAAAATCGTACTTAGTTGTAAAAACCACAGGGTGTCCCAGTTAAGCGGTATAATCCTTTTGTACATTTTGAAAAGACAATTTAGTAGCACTTGCAAGTCCTAAGTACTTCGGGTTACATATTTTTACTTAAAATGCTTTTTTCTCAAAAATTTTACTTGATACATTTTTATTGTTTTATTAAATTCTTATCCTTGAGAAAATTCCTAAAAATTATGTTAAGTAACTTTTTTACGTACGATCGACAGAAGTTGTAGTAAAAGCCGTTTTTTTGTCAGACAAAAATGGTTAAACAAAATTAAGTCAAAAGACGTGATTACACAGAAAAAGTGTTTGTAAACGAGTTCTGTCATGAAAACGCTTCGTTGTCAAGATAGGAGTACCAACGCCGATACCCAAATCGTAGTACATTATAATAGTGCCTACTATAGTGAAAATGAGGCTAAGAAACTTTCAAACTGTAGAAATTCAGCAGAATTTTGGATTTTAGCAAGGAAACTCAAGGGCATCATCTCAAAAATCAACAACCAGGGCCCTATTTCACCAACACTTTTCACTTTGCATTTTGCAAATTTTCAAAAAATTTAATTCCTGCAAAGTAAAGTGCGATGTGTTTCATTAAAAATGAAAAGTTCTCACGACTTTGCATTTTGCGATTTTTGACAACTTTTTGCAAAGCGCAAAGTCTAGGTGTTTCACCAACTAAAAACAAAACTTTGCATTATAATTATTCTTTGCACATTATTGCAAAGTAAATACATTTTTTTCTGTTCTCTGGCATCGGTCGGATAATAATTAACGCAACGGCTCATTGAGCTCAAATTCACAGACAGTCAGTTTATTTTTCTATTTTGCACTACGAAGTGTGCAAGGGCTTCGCTAGTTTATTAATAAATTCATTTTCAATCAGTCCTATTCTGTCCCTGTGAGTACGCTTAATATTACTAGTAACTAAACTAGTAGAGCTAAGAGATGTTTCACTAACAGCTGTTTTTATTATTTCAGTCAAAAGGCGCTGTAAGATTAAAGAAATATTATTTAGGTCTTCTATTGAAGAAAGTTGGAAAAGGAATAATATTAATTTTAAATTTCAATCGAACTTATAGACCATGAACTACTGAAATCTAAAATCTAAAGAATAAAGCAGATGTACAATTGTTCACTTCCGACAGTTTTGAATGGCATTGGCAATCCTATTGACGACATTAGCGACGCAATTAACGACACTAACGACATCAGAGTGTCGATGTCGACAATTAAAAACGACGCGTCATGGAACTACACTGTTCGGTGCATAGCAGGTACTCCATGATATGATATTGGCCTCCATTTCAATTCCAACGTATAAAAGTTTTTGCAAGGGACTTAAGCAATTATTTCTTTGTCCGTTAAACCTTAGATTATGTCCAATTTTTGTCAAAACACATTCAATATTTGTCTTTGTTAAAGGGAAGCTTTCTAGGGTTGAAAATAATTTGCAACTAGATGACCCGGAGAGCTTCGTACCAACCGGGCGAATATAATAAGAATGCCAGAAAATTAGCTTATTCGTTTCGGTTGTTTTCGAGATACCTACACGAATTTTTTTTAATCCACAGGAAGGTACATACATATATATTCACTTTGTCATTACATTTATAACGATAAGAAGGAGTCATCAGAGACTCTATAAAGTCTGTCGGTCCGTCTGCCTGTTGAAAACACGTAGCGTCCAAACGAATTCACCTAGGCGAATGAAATTTTGTCAGAGGACTTCTTTTTACCGTGTAGTCAGATTTGTATTGAAAATTGTCGGTTAAGTAATTCTGATGACTTCCACACTAATTTAAACCTAACAGAATCACCTTTGGGACAAATAAAAATATTTTCTCAACATTTGAGTTCAATTGGTCCGGTGGGTTTTCGAATTTTGCTATTATTGGTGGTGGAAATCTCCATTTATTAAACTTTTCGACTTTTGAGGTTTTTACAATTCGTTTCCCTTAATACGACTCATTGTAAACTATTAGTACCTATCCTTTTTGTCTTTAAAGCGTGTTTCGAAACGGTTCATTAAATATTTTTTAACTATTTCCACCAACTGTTCAATAAAACCTCAACTGCAAATGATTTTTTTTCTTTGCATATTATTGACAAACTTTTCACAATTTTAAATGTAAAGTGCAAATCTAATTTGTTTGGTGAAACGAAATGATCGAATTCTTTGCAAATTCGCAAAACTTTGCACTTTGCAAAAACATGCTTTGCACTTTGAAAATTTGTTTTTGGTGAAACGAATTTTGCAAAGAGGAAAAATTTTTAACTTTGCAAAGAAATAATTTCCTCTTTGCAAATTTGCGTTTGGTAAAACGGAATTCGCAAAGATAAATTGCAAAATTGCAAAATGCAAAGTGAAAAGTGGTTGGTGAAATAGGGCCCAGCTCTCTACTCAAGCACTAAAAAAACACTTTGAAAATCTCCTAAACCCAATTAATAATGGAAATCCTATTCTGTATGCAAAACCACAATTTGTTAACGATACATTAGATAGCCCAATCTTAATAAATTGAAGTTAAAGAAGCTCTAACTAGTTTCAAAGATTGTAAAGCTCCAGAATTCTACAAATACAGCACAGACGAATTTTTAATTTCCTTAACATCGGTCTTTAATAATATATTTGACTCTGGTGACGTGCCGGAGAGCTTCAACAACAAGCGATTATATTCCCAATCTTCAAGAAAGGCGACTCGTCAGACTCATCTAATTACAGTGGTATATCGCTCTTAAATGCTTCTACAAAAGTATTCACAAGCGTTTTACAAAGTCGTTCGTTTAATGCGCTGGGTTCAGGAAAACGCACTTATGGGAGAAGTTCAAGCAGGTTTTCGGCAGGGCTACTCCACCATATCTTTGTTCTACGAAGCATAGCAGAGTCTTTCATTTAACGGAACAGAAGCTTTATGCCTTTTTTATAGACTTCGGAGCGGCTTTTGATACCATTGACCGGCAAAAACTATTCTACAAACTCTATCAATACGGTATATCCCGTAAATTTAGCAAGGTAATGGAAAACTTGTACAACAACACAAAAGCAGCGGTGTGGAACGGAGACACCTTGTCCGAATGGTTCGTTACATAGGTAGGAGTTAGACAAGGTTGCAACGCAAGCCCGACACTATTTGCCCTTTATATTAAAGACATCATTGATTACCTCCCAGGGGGAGATTTCATATGCGGGTACCCACATTAAGGCTCTCCTGTATGCTGACGATATTGTCCTACTAGCAAGTTCACCAAAATCCCTGCAACTCATGATAAACCGAGTTTATAATTACAGTGTGCTGTGGAGTTTACAAATTAATCTGAACAAATCAAAAGTGATGATTTTCAGAAGATTTGGAGGCAGACAGGCAAGGGAGGAAAGGTGGACTCTTAACGACGTTGCTATTGAAACAGTCAAGCAATACAAATACCTTGGAGTCATAATTTCCAGTATCATGAGTATGGCACCACATTTGGGTGAAAAACTTATGCAATCTAAAAGTGCAATTAGTTCAACGTGGAGAAACTGTCCAAAACTCACAGTGTGAAATAAGTTTTCGAAGCAGTCTCAAAATAACTTCTATTTTGCGGAGCACAAGCGTGGGGTCATAGGTGGTATGATGCAGTAGAAAAGCTACAGCGATTTTATCTACATAGGACGTTCCGATTGCCTACAGCCGCACCCAACTATATACTCATGATTGAAACAGGACTTGCTCCTCTGTTCTTACAAACACTCAAACTCAACATTGACTATATCCTCAACACAGTCAGGATGGGCGAATAAAGATTACCACGAACTGTTACCAAGTATGCAGTAACTACGAGTAGTTTGTGGTATAAAGAGATGCTAAGTGTAGCGGAGAGTTACGAGTACGACTTGGAATTAGACTGGAATGCAAGGGATAGTTGGAAAGATAGACTATACGATCTCCTGTCGCATTTGGATTCATGGTCCGCAGACTAGCTGTGCGGTTGGAACTTCCCAGGACTAGGCTTCACTGAGCTCTACGGAGTAATAGATTACACCCTTTCAATTTAGCACCGGTACAGGATTTACTACAAAGAAGGGTGGAATATTTCCAGTGGCTATTGCGCAAACAGGCAGAAGACGGGAACTTTCTCCAGAAAATTCTGTGGGCTGACGAAGCGCAATTCACAAAGAAAGTTACACTCCGCCATTTAATACGCACAACACCCTCTCAAAGGTAAAAATTTAATTATTGTGAACAAATTCTTCAAAATGTGTGATTATTTCAAAGGAGGTTCAGCGTAAATGTTTGAAAAGACTTTAGTAGGCCCGCATGTTCTTCCACAAACAAGTAATTGGAATTTCCTGGAATTTCTTAGAGAACGCTTGCCGGAGCTCCTTGAAGATGTTCCTTTTTTACAGAGAAGAGCGATGTTCTTTCAACAAGATGTTGCACTTTGTAACCTCATACCTCAACGAACTGTGGACTGGTCGATATGGCCAATCCTTTGCCACCCAGATCTTCTGACCTTAACACCCATGGATCTTTTATTCTGGGGTGCTATGAAAGAAAAACCTTATTTCTGAGAAAAATCGAGTCTTTTTTTTACCATTTTTGTTCGACAAAAAATGGCTTTTACTGCAACTTCTGTTGATCGTACGTAAAAAATTAATTAACATAATTTTTAGGAAATTTCTCAAGGATAAAAATTTCATAAAAAAAATAAAAATTTAAATGTTTTTTCTCAAAATTTTTACTTAAGTAAAAAACTGGAACAACAAATTTTCAAAATTTTAAGTTTGAGGAGCCATAACTTTTTTGTAGCTGCACAGATGTACCCGAGGTGCTTCTTAACTGGGACACCCTGTATATATATGCTGACACTATTTAATTTCCTCTTTTCCTCAATATATTCTTTTTTTGAAATTAATTATAACCCTTACACTAACTCCATTTAATAGAAATCATTTTCGAAATGAGCACACTAGAAGGTATTTTTTCGCTCGTTAACTTCATTTATGCGACTTTAATTACATATTCTTAGTAGAGAAATATTTCTGCTATTCATAAAGCCAAAGAAATCGCTCAATAGAATAAATTGAATTTTTTATTTACAAAAACCATCTAATTAGCTAACCTAATTCTTCTCTACTAACTTTTTTAGTAGTTCAATTATGCTGAGCCACACATGCCTTTCCATGGAAGTCGTGTCTGGCGAAACGGATTGATTTTTAGGTTAGTTGAGAAAAGGGGGATAGATTACACCTCCCTTCTTTTTTCTACTCACTTAAAATCGACCTATGTCGCCCGACATGACTTTAAAGGGGTGGTATGTGTGGCCCAGCACATTAAATGTGACGACCTAATATTAAGCCGCAGCGAGGACAAACACCGCCTGCAACCATAAAAAAATGAAACTGTTATGCCCCAAATATGCACATATGGCCAACTGAACCATAGCTGGGCCAGTAACATGGTAGAATTGCAATAACAACACAAAATTCCACTGCAGCGACAGCACAACCGATATTTAATAATCGCAACTCAATGGTTCAGGAATTTCATGCTGAGAAATGCATTTCCCCAAATCAAATTGACCGAAGTGAAATTCCAGGTAGGTCTTGGAGAATTCGGAGAGTCTGGTTTGAAAAGTCGGTCTACTTATTATTACTTTGGCGCAACCGGTAAACGTTAACACTTCTATGAATAGTAAAAATAGTATTCAAATAAATAAAAGTGAAAACAAACTATACAAAAAAAAACAGACTACATATACCGCTAAAATCGACGGCATATCAGGGTATTTTTTCCACCTCAACTGATTCTCGGAAAACTACTAATTCAGAATTGAAAACGTCACAGAAATTAGACAATCTACAAAATCGATCGGTAGATCTATCGAAGGATGTCTCTGTTCAAGCTTGCCCAGACGAAGTTTTTGATAATTAATTTCTTCTTCCAGCTAAGAAAGTTGCTGGAACTAGGAAAACATACGGACGTATATACATATATTGATCCTCCTAATTTCGGAGCAGAAAACTTGTGTCGGCACGTAAATCGCGCAGTTGATTTGGTGATCGCCGTGAAGACTCTTAGCTGTTAGAGTTCGAAGTCTTCTATCTGCTGGGGAGATTAAATCAACTACTCAAAGAAATGATTCGGACAACTAATTTTAATTTATGTTGTGGTTTTCCAATTATGCGCTTCGTAAGCTCCGTCATCGGTTACATACCTTAGACAGGACTGTGACTCTATAATGTTTACGCCTGGGAGGCTTCGAGTTCATTTGAGATTCGGAATTGATCCCTCTAGGACAAATCACGACAATAATCATCTGGGGCCTGTACCACGAAACAACAAGTTTTGTTAAACAGTAGCAATTTATCGGAGCAATATGTTAAAATGCTCCCATTCCACAATACTTGTTGTTTCGTGGTACAGACCCCTGGACGTCATCGTTTTAAAAAATGTTAACGACTTTATGCTCATTTTTTTGCATGTATTTTTGGCTTTTACCGGCAGATTTTATTTATATTTTTTTAAGACTGCACTGGCTGCTGTTCTTTAACTTTTAACCAAAGTAATGTGTAGCTAATGTTGGAGAATTAATCGACGTGAACTGGACACTGTTTTTTTTTTTTTGTTTAACTTTAGTTATTAACTTTTTGCTGACTCGTCCTATTCCTATAAGTGGTCATCAATTTATCTGATTCACTGAAAATACATATTTCAAAAGCAATATATCGACAGTGCCTGTAATTTACCCGATTAAAAATTACAATATCTATAACAAAATACATCTAGCTAAAATGAAAAGTCTACTCGTATACAAGCTATCAATTATTGTTCTATAAAATGTATAGTCTATTGGTTATACCAGGGGTTCCCAATCTCTTTCATACTGCGACTCCCTACACAGGTTGAAATATTTTTGTGAAGCCTGATTTTATTGAATTTGCACTAAAGGGTTTTTTTTAATAAGGACGGGTCGACGTTGAAATATCGTCGTCTTACATATATATGGCAATTTTGCTTGTTAACATATCCTTCCATCCAAAAAAGCTCCTCGTCGCTAAAGATGAGTTTTCGCCCAAAATTGGGGTGCTTTTTCAAACGCTCCTGGATAAGTACGCGGCAATGTTCTAGGCCGATCTGGCGTCCCTTTGATGTACGGGTATTTGCTGATTGTTTGCCAAACAGGTTGTCTCGAATTTGCCAACCGAATATTGGAGAGTTTGACTTTTAAGAGCTTGCACTGACCAACCCACATTTTGATAAAAAAAAAGTTATATCATTTGGACGTGCTGCTCAATCGTGAAACTTGCCATAGTGCTTTGCTGAATAATAAACACCAGATTAGACACACGCAACCAAAACAGCATGGCCGCCATAGACTACATTTATTCAATTTTAAGTGGGAGGCAAATATACAATCCACGAAGCAAGTCTGGCTGGATACTTCGGGGAAAATAAATGCGTCTTAAGCTAAGTACACACGATTGTCAGATCTTATAATATTGTCAGATCTGTTACAATTTGTTACAATTTCTTTGTCAGTTGGATGTCTTACTATGATCTGACAATGACTTTTCTGATAGCGTTGTAAGGTTGAAAATTGTGTGTTCACACGGTCGGCAGATTTTTGAATATGAAAAATTGGTAGATCTATTGTCAGTTATTGTCAGATAAATTCAAAGTCTTGTGGGTTGTTTTTTTGTAGTACGGAATGGATCAAAATATTGGACTTGTGACTATTTTAACTTCCGACGTATTGGAAGACAACGAGTGTGATGAATTGTGATGATTGCATGACCTTGCTTGGTTCTAGGAACAATATTTGTTTAAAATACTGCCAGGAAATCGAGACGGTTTCATTGGCAGCTTGATCAGAGTTCTTTTTTCGAGGTTGCTGTCGAATGTGGTGCGCAGATTGGTCCAATTGCCCTTACATTCGTTAAGAGTAAATTCAATCGCGTCGGCGACCACTTGCCACAGTGCTTCCTTGGGTAGTTTATACTCTACCCAGCCAACATCCCACAGACTTCTTCACGTCTCGATTTCCTGGATCAATTTAAGTATGCTATCGAGCGACCATTAACGCTAGACTTTCTTCGATTAAATTATTTTCTATCGTGTATACAAGTCTGTCAATGTAAGCTATTGTCAGCCTCCATAAAGAACAACATCTGACAATTTCCAATGAGTCTTACACTGTACTAATTGTCTGACAATAATAAAAATTGTTCTTGTTCAGACGATCACCAGCAACCTGACAATTTCATTGTCAGATGGATGTCTTACAATGGGCTAACAATGACATTCTGACAATATTGTAAGACAAAATTGTAAGTTCAGACGGTTGTAAGAGTATTTGGGACACATTTTTCACTGACAGATCTGACAATATTGTAAGATCTGACAATCGTGTGTATTTAGCTTCGACTGCAATGTGGCTAAAGAACGGATCAAATGAGAGAAATTTAAAAGTGAGCTCAAAGCTGATGGAACGTCGCATGAACAGTTAGGGAACCCCTGAATTATACAAAGCATTTATGATAAATTTAAATAAAATATTTTTGAATCATTGTTTGAAAAACTAATGTTTATTACATCAGATATTGGTTCGGCTTGTGAATTTATTACCATCATGGCATTTCCACACGCTAACAACCAGCTTTCTTTTTCCTCTTCAATAACGACACAAAGAATGCCTGCTTAATTTTAGTTTCAGCATATAAGATAATCTTGTTAATACCAAACAAACTAATATTGTACTTATATATAAAATAGTAATGACGTTAAATTTTGTACCTATTTTTTTATTTTTCACTAACTTCGTCTCAATGTGGATCACAATAACTTCTTGATGTCACACAAAATATTCAAATCAAAATGTATGCAAACATTTTCGTATAGCTCTAAACAAGTAAATAATAGAAAAAACTCTATTATTCTAAATTTACAAACAATAATATAATTCTAATATAAATTACATAAAGAAAACTAAAGTATGAAAGTGAATAAAATGAATAAAAAATAATACGTATTATTTATTTATTTATAGAAATATTCTTACTTAATACATACCTATATGCAAATCAAATGTTAATTATAATACATACCTTAATTCATAGTTCATCTTCGATTAGTTGGAATTTAATTCATAAGCAATGTAAAGTAATAAAAATAAAAAAACAACATAATTATGAAACAAGTGCAACTCGTATTTGGAAATTAAATTAAATCGATAATAAATTAAATGACTTGAGGTTTTGTTTTCAACTATTACAATATTGTACATTAACATTTTCATTTTGTTGAATAGTTCCAGTTTTTTGACGCACATATTTCAATTATAATACGAAACGTACTTTCATTCCGCAACAGCAATATAAATAAAATATTTAATTTTTTAAATATACATACTAGTTGTTTGTATGATTTCTATCGAGAAAACAAAATACATTAATAAGAATAAAGATAGGGGAAATATTGTTCAACAAAGAAAGTATATAAGAAAATTATTAATTAATAAATAAACGAAGCATACATTTTTCTTCCCTGTGAATCGGGTTCATCAGAGAGAAATGAAGTGAAATCAATTAAATACAAATCATTGCACTAGTCTAGTCACCTATTTAATATACAATTTTAATTTTTCGTATTATAATTTTGTAATTTTTTCTTTTATAATAAACAGTACGAGTATAGTTTTTCGTCCTTTTTTAAATGGTTACACTTATAAAAATTAAGTTTAATATGCTGTTTTTTTTAGATGATAAGAAATTTAATATAAATTATACAAATCTATAGATAATAAATTCTAATTATTATAAACAATGCGTTTTGTGAATGTGATTTTGGTTGGAATTTGTAATTGCATTTATTTATTTTTTTTTTTCATTCATTTTCAATGGCCCGCTTATCCATTAAGTGGGTCGCGGGTGTAGGTTGCTCAAGTGGACCCTCCATTGCTCTCGATCGTCCGCCATCGACTCCAAATCATCAAGGGCAATCCCATACGGGTCGAGGAAAGATTATGGACTTGATCTAACCATCTCATCCTGGGTCTACCTAGAGGACGCCTGCCCGATGATACGGATTCCATAGCACGTCGTGGGATCCTGGTAGGGCTGCCAGATGAAATTTTATTAAAATCGGGACACCAAGGCCCGAAAATCGGGACAAATCGGAACATACAAAATACATACATTTTTATACACGCAATCAAGGAAAACTAAAAGTTAAAAATACCAAAGAAATAATAGTAGGTACTTCAGGAACTTTTAGTATTCAGTTTCAGTCTAACAGTTGTGCGGATACATAAACATATTTCATATCTTTATCGTTTGAGCTTATTTTAGAAATAAGTAACAATTATCTGACCTATGAGATCTTCCTTAAAGAACCTATAAGAATCTTTACAACTATATTTGCAATTAAAAGGTAGCCTTCTTAGCCACGGGTACATTTGTTATGTTTTTGTAGCAAACCAAACTTTTCCGATGCCTTGTTAACCAGAAGAAGTCTTGTCACGATTAAGAATTGCGATTAAGGACATATTTTTATATATAAAACACTTTGCCCTAACTAATTGCCGATTGGTGGTCAACGCCTTGCCCATACAATAAAATCTAGGAAGCTAATACATATTCTGAAACGAAATTCTGAAGGAAAATTTTGGAGCAAGGCTCGCATTGAAGTGGTGACCAAGTGGCGGTGGCATACGAGTGCTGTGGCGATAGAATAGCGGCGAAGTGGTATGAAATGGATTTAACGCCCGCACTGAAGTGGCAAGCAACGTATGGTGCCACTGATTCACCAGATCTTAAAATGTCATCATATATTGAATACTATGCTTGGTGGTGTCGCATGTTTTTAGTTTCCGGGTAATCAAAAATGTTCAGTTGTAACGCAAGAATCCACGTCGTCACCATCCGCTTGCCACTCTCTGACTGGCATTACGCCACCTGTAAAATACTACGTCGTCGCCCCCATTCCGCTTTGATCTTCGTTCACCCACTTCGCTACTCACTTTACATGCAAAACTTTTATACTCACTTTTTGTTTTGTTATATCTATATGTACTCACTTCCCAAAAAAATAAGCCAACTGTCACAGTTTGTCTGAATTTGGAATTTATGATTATGTAGATATTTCTATATGGATGCATTCAGAACAACAATTGCAATTTCATATAGTCGTTAAGGTTTGTAACGATTCCGATCATTTTCAAATGAAGTAGAATAAAAAAGAAAGAAAATCGGGACAAAGTCGGGACATTTTGTAAATCGGGACAGAAGTCGGGACAAGGCTCAAATGTCGGGAATGTCCCGCCAAAATCGGGACGTCTGGCAGGCCTAGATCCTGGTCGGAGACATGCGTTAAACCACCGAAGCATAGACCGCTCTGTCCAGAGAAGTAGCTGCTCGACATTGAGTTCCTTACCTCGTATTTCTGATGCGATCTCTACGGGTCACACCAGCAATACAACGGAGAAATATCATTTCGGCAGCTTGTATTCGCGGTCTTATTCTCTCGGTCATTACCCAAACCTCATGGTCATAGGTAAGAGTTGGAACAAACACCGAATTAAAGACTGACAACTTAGCTTTGACACCAAGTTCAGTCCTTCTGATAACAGAATGACCAAGCTATCTCAAAATTGATCCAGCCTGGACTAATCCTACAGGAAAACTCGGCATTACTCCTTCCATCACTTGTGAATAAGACCCCGAGATAGTTAAACTTCTCCACCTGTTTCAATGGGACTACACTAACATGCAGAGTGCATTGAACAGGCGTTCTGGAGACGACCATCACTTCAGATTTGTTCACGTTAACCTTCATCTCAGCTTCAAAACAAACGGCTACAAATCGATCGAGTGCGCGTTGAAGTTCAGTCTGAGAGGACCCAAGGATGACCACGTCATCAGCGAAGAGCAAATGACTTATCCCCAGATCTCCCAATTCGAAACGTTCCTCGCCAAGACTCGGCTGTAACATCCAGCCCATAAGTAATGAAAAGGAGAGGAGACAAGACGTACCCCTGACGAAGTCCAACGTCCACGGTGAAAGGTATTGATTTAACGCCGTTTACCCGAACACAGCTTTTACAGTTTGTGTAAAGAGATTGAATAGCTCTCAAGAGAGAACCGTCAATTCCATACTCCTGTAATACACTCCAGAGTTTACCTCGAGGGACTCGGTCGAATGCTTTCTCCAAATCTACGAAGCATGCGTAAAGAGGTGTAGCAGTAGCATACTCCCAAGCCTTCTCAAGTACCATTCTGAGGTGAATAACAGCTCTGCAACGCGTTTCCAGCACCTTGGCAAAGACTTTTCCGGGGAGACTTAAAAGTGATATACCCCTGTAATTGAAACAATCTCTTTTATCCTCTTTCTTGAAAGGGAGCACAATCACCCCAATTTGGCAATCGCT
Source organism: Cheilosia soror (assembly GCA_949372485.1). Classification (NCBI taxonomy): domain Eukaryota; kingdom Metazoa; phylum Arthropoda; class Insecta; order Diptera; family Syrphidae; genus Cheilosia; species Cheilosia soror. The sequence continues at coordinate 20,642,914 of OX443563.1, forward strand.
GGGATTTTCGCCGCATTCCCAGGCCACTTTAATGACACGAGAGAGCCATTTGACTCCCTCTTCACCTAAGGCCTTTAGCATTTCTGGCCGGATTTCATCCACTCCGGCAGATTTGCCAGCTTTTAGCGATTTGATCGCAAAAGTTACTTCCTCTACCGTGGGACTATTTTCCGCCCTGCTTAAGGCGATGGATGTGTCATCCTCAATGCCCTAGATTGGATTGAGCAATTCGGAAAAGTGCTCGCTCCTTCTGCGCAAGATCAATAATGTTCCACTTCCTTCCTCTAAGACGGCGGATGGTCTGCCAGTGCCAGAACACCTTGCTTGCAGATCTGTGATCACGGTCTAATTTCTCGCCGAACTCCTTCCAAGATTATTCTTTGGCTGCTTCAACAGCCAATTGGCAAGTTCTTCGCGCCTCAATGTACCAGTTTCGAGAAGGTGAGTCTCCCAAGTGAATCCACACCTTGAAAGCCTTTTTCTTCTCTCTGACGGTTTCTTGAACTCCGGGCGTTTTAAACCACACAGTTCTTTTCTCACCACTAGCCGCCACATCGAGCCACTTCACTCCGCAAGCATGTCCTGCAGAGGCAATGACTGCTGTTGAAAACAACTGCCATTCTTTCTTTACATTCAATGGAACATTTGGAATTTGTTCAAATCTTGCAGATACCTGCCGTGCAAATTCCTCCCGTATCTCATCGTTCTGTAGCCCCTCACAACGTATGCACGTAACCATTCTAGGTTTACGTTTTGGCAGGATAGGTCTAAAATTGCCTAAATATATCGAAAATAACTATCTCCATCTCATGAGACTGAGCTCCGAGACAAAGAGTTTGCATCTAAATAAATCTCCATAGCAATCGTTTAGATAAGACTCAGCATGAGTCCAAATAATTTTTGTCTATTTTCGACCATAACGTACTAGAAGAGTGGCACAGTCTTTACTAGATAACCACGATGAGTTCGCCTGTTTCTCTATTATGCCGTCGATTATGGTATACCTACAATTTTCGGTGGCAGCATTTAATCGCCTATATAACTGCTTGACTGTCAATAAAAATGCTTATACATCTGATCGAGGGAGTTTAAAACTGTCGTCTATGTTTCTTCCAGCTTTTTCTATTGCCAGGATATGAACTTGGAATATACTAACGGCCTCCCAGTAGAACCTGCTGCCTATCTTACCGAGCCATTCGTGAAAATTGTGACCCTTGTGGTTTCTTTCACTTATTGAGCTATGCCCCAAAACAGCATACACAGAGTCGCACATCGCCTATCAGTAGGTACACTGAACAACCGCGTGGCGCTTGGTCGAGGACATCAGTTTAAATTTAGAACTCGCTTTCTTTCGACATTTTGTCAGAGGACTACCTACATTTTTTAACAAATTAATTGCAAAACTCACACCTGTCTGCAAACATCAAAGCGTTCTAAGTTCATCTTACCCAATAGAAGTTATTAAAAAAAACTAAATTCAAAATTTTAAACCGGGAAAGTCTATTCCACACTGAATACCTAACAGTTTAATGTTGTTAGCATATTGTGCGCTGTTCACAATAATTAACTAACATTTTTGAGAAACTACTGGTTTGTGTATGAATATTTTTGTGTATATTGGTTAACCAGTGTCACGACCTAATTCCCTCAGCAACATTTCAAATGTAGATGACGCTGATTCAGCAAAAAAGACCACTAAATGTCATTCGCATATGTCACAATAAAAAAAATATTATTTTTATGCTCAAGTGAAAACGAGTCGAGTGGTTGAATTTTTGCTGTTTTTGTTTATTAATCGCAATTAATGTTGTTAATATATAACTTTTTTACAGTGTAGAAATGTTGATAGCATAAAGTTATTCGTTTTCGTGACCATTTGTGCAAAATCCCAACATATTTTTCTTGTTTACATAAATACCAATGACATCACTTCAATCATCGCCTTGATCATCATGAATAAAACAAATAAAATACATTTTTCAGTACAAAAAGCATAGTGAAACAATGTAAAGTGATTTTGATTACTAACATAAAATGATAGAAAATAATAATGAACCGTCTCCGAGAACACCATATCGCGATGGTGCTAAAGAGGAGAGTGGACTTTCACGACGCAATTCTGCATCTTCCCAATTGTCTTCTAGTACTACGTCACCTAATTATGACTCTGGAAATATTAGCGACCTAAACCTTAACCTTCGTCCCGCTTCACTAAGTTCAGCCGAAGATGATTCCATTTCAAACGATTATGGCGAGGATAATAAATTTCAACACTTGCTACGCGAAAAAGACCAATCGCTCTTTCTTGCATTGCAGGACGTTCGCAAGTTAAAAAGCGAGCTAGAGCGTCTGAGCAAATCGGAAAAATGGTACAAAAGTGAACTCAGATTGCAGAAGAACTCGCGAATGGAAATTCTTGAAAAGTTGTACACAAATGAGAGAAAATTTACGCAGGAGAATCAACGTCTACAAGATGAATGTATTGCACTGTATGCACGATGCAGTGAAGTCGAAATTCAACTGCAGACAGAAAAGGACTTGGCGACAAAACTATTGCAAAGTAGCTCGAAAACTGAGGCATCTGTGGATGATGGCGTTTTTTCCCGAGATTTTGAATTGGCACAGCAACAGGAAAAAATTGCCGATCAAGAGCAGCTCATCAATATGCTGCGAAACCAAAAACGAAGCCTTTTAAATGATCTTCAAAAACTAAGTTGTGAAAAAGACGAAATTATCCTTCCGCTGCAAAATAATATCGCACATTTGGAGGATGAGAATAGGACCATAACGAAAAGATGTTTGCAATTGGTTGAGGCAAAAATTCTACTTGAAGATGAGTTGTTGACTAGGGACACCGATTGCAGTAGAATGAGCAATGAAGTTTTGGATTTACAGATAACAGTGAAAGGTCTTCAGGAGAAATTGCACTCACAAGTAAGCATTATTATTGTTACTATGTACAGGACACTTAACCATACCATAGATAAAATTCTGAGTGCTATGATAGACCGCGCCCTCTACGCCACTGTTGGACTTTCCACAAAATAATTATGATCCCTTTGGAAAATGCTTAAACTAATGTTCTCTTTTTATTTATTATTTTTTCAGATAACAGATTTAAATCAGAAAGAGCATGAGGTAAATAACCTTAAGATTGAACTTTCACAAAAGCAACACTCAGAAGAAATCATCGATTCTTTGCAAAAAAAACACCAACAAGAACTATTTGAGAAGCAGCAAACGATATATTCGCTGAAAGATAGCATCAGTTCTTTAAAGTTGGAGATTTGCGCATTGGAAGCGTTACAAACTCGCTATAATGAACAACAATGTCGAGCTGAACAACTCAAAGACCTACTGGAGGAGCGAACATCTGAACTGGAAGAACTCAGAAGGCTCAACGAAAGAAAATCAAACCAAATTAGCCACCTTCCAGCAAATACTCTACAGCATCCTCAAACAGACCAAGAAAATCAACAGCTTTTGCTGCAAAATATTCGCTTACAAGAAGAGGTGAATTCAACAAAACATAAAATAACTAGTCAAAGCTTAGAGTTAGATAATTTAAGAAAAACCAAACAAGAGTTGAATCAACTTTCAGAAAAGTACTTGCAAGTCTGTAAATTATACGAAAAATCAAAATTTGATTTGGATATGAGAGATGTCACAGTTGAAAAGTATAAATTCGAAAAAGAAAAGGATACGCGTGAAATAGCAACTTTAAGGGAAAAACTCGTCGAAGCTTCGAAAAATCTCGAATGCCAGAAGAGTTTATCAACCGAATTTGAATTCGCGCTATCCAAAGCGCAACAAGAGAAGCGTCGACTTGAAACCGAAAATCAGTGCAATATGGATAAAAACTCAAAGTTGAAAGCGGAAAGAAGTCAAAATGTGCAGATTTTAAACGATAAGGATGTAGAAATAGGAATTGTAAGAGCTCAACTCTACGAGGCAGAGGAAAAGTTAACCAAACGTACTGCCAACATAAATCAAATGGAAATGTCATCCAGCGAAAGTAGGGTTGCATCGATTCGAAAACTGATATCACTGCAATCGGACAAAGTCCAGCAATTGAATGAGGAGCAGAAGGAGTGGGAACATTTGCTCACTTCTATTGCAAGGGAAGAAAGTCCGATCGAAGAAGATGTAAACTCCAACGAGTTTGACAGCCTTAATCAGATGTTCGAAGACCAAAACCTAGGGCTTATGCAGTTGAATGAGGCTTTCTATCGAGAAAGTATTTGTCTGAGGCGAAAATTTGAAAGCGCGGAGCAAGAAAATAAAACATTCCAGGAGGAGCTTGAAGCTGCAAAGTCGCTCATAAGTGATTTGGAAAAACAAGTAGATGCTTTAGAAAGTACCAATTGCGACTATCAGAAGGAAATTGCTCACTTGGCGGGAACAAATGAGCGTTTGATAGACGAATTCAATGAAGATTTCTCACGAGAACGAGAAAACCACAAACAGCTTACAAAGCAGCTCCAATTAGAAATCAAGCGTCTAACAACAGAAAGCGATGAATGTAAAACGGAACTGCAACAGCTGCAAGCTGAGGTTGATCGACTTAATACAAGTTACCTTAAAGATTCGCAAAAACTTCTAGATGCCTGTGATAGCGATAGTCAGAGAGATGAATCGGCCAACGGTGTAGTGACGCAGGATAGAATTCTGCAAAACGTCATCGAAACCGAACATCGCCGAAAAATGAGCCGTTACGACATTCACATCAGATCACTTCTGTCGAGTGTAAAAAGTTATAAGAAGAGTTTGGATATTGCAGAATGTCGTTACGCCACCATACTTGCGGAATCAAAAGATATGATTGGAATTGAGGAGTTTAGGGCCATGGAAGCTGATTTGAAAAATTTCCGAAAGAAATTCGACTCAAGTCAGAAGGAAGTGGATGTAAGTATGCATTAGATTTAGGTATCTTTTAATGTGTATTTACTTAAAGGGATCTTTCTACTTTTTTACAGACTTTGAAGCATCAGCTCAAAACTGTAAAGGACCAGTTTTATGTTAACGATGCCAGCAAGAGTTCGAATTCGATGGATTTTACCAATCTAATGGATGACTACAAAAAAGTGAGTAGCAAACTTGTTTTCGATTTGTATACTTCACGGCTCTTTACGTGTACCACAAAACTACAACTTGGCACTGTCAGAAATGCAGATTTATTAGGTATCTACTATTGCCAACAGTATAGTGTGCAATCGCATTCAACGCTCGCAATACAGTGCCAGCTACAACAAAACTGGATAATATAACCTGAACCGAGTTTTTGTTCCAAAGACAAGTAGCGCGAAAGATTTCAGATCAATAAGCCTGAACCCCTTTGTACTGAAAACTCTCGAACGGCTCCTAGACAACCATCTGATGCGTTGTAAAAAAGAAGTACCTACTTAAAATTCCTCTCCAAAATTAAAGAACGCATACATCAAAAGAAAATTGAGAGATCCAACATTAACATTAGAAAATGTTAGGCCGCCCCTTAGCCACCTTACTGTAAACATTTGGGATTTTCAACAACATGCACACTGAAGCAATTCTAGGTACCCCCCCCCCCAAAGGAAGATTTATTTCACCTCTGTTATGGATCATAGTCATAAACAACATACTGAAATTATGAAAAAATACTTTCATACTTACAATTTTTTCCTAAATTAAAAATTAAAAAGCCGAACTGCTTTAAAAATGGGAATATGATACTTTTGTTCCGATAGCGATATGACCTATTAACACGTTCACATTCGATTCTCAGAACTAGTTACCAGTTTTTTCCATCTTCCGATTGACCTGTACGAAGAATATGTACAACTTATTTTTTTTCTCTATGAAGCGTTTTCCGATAGTTGAAAGAATGAAAAATCTGATCCACTGTCAACAAATTGGTTCGAAAACCAGCCTGGTAAATGCTAAGGACGTTCTTCTGTTTCACCCAAGTCAATAACCTATGGTAAAGACTTTGAGTAAACAGTTTTTTTTTAGCGAACTAAACTGAGATATATTCTTGTCAATCAGGACAACTCCTCCTTTTCACGATTGTTGCCGTGCAGCGGGCGTTTCATTAAGGTCGCAGTTCCTTGAGCGGTTGTATTCATTCCCGACAATCGATTTTAGAGTGGATAGATGTATTCTGTCGATGCTTTTTTTTTTTTTTTTTTTTTTTTATAATTCACTAGTGCTCAAGGGGTTTTTGCCCTTATAATGCTAATGCACAGCACGAGTGGAAGGGTTAATAGGGAGGATAGAGAAGAGGTACTGGTGCACATTGGTTTTAAACAATTGAGGGTTGTAATGAGAGGGGAAAACCGTGTGAGGCAATGCATTCCACATGCGTGTTGTTCGACTTACAAAAGAATCTCTATATTTTACATTACGTCCGAAGGTAGGCTTAAGAGGCCTCTACCCAGAAATCGAAGAAAAGTACGAAAAATGACATTTTGTTTCCCTCCTAGAGAAGTCAATACTGAACCGATCGAAATGATATTGGATGCATTGGAAAGAACAAAATATGTCCTTTGAAAGCTTTGAAGCATTTTTTTAAAGCGACATCTCGTTTTTCTTTTATTGAAAGAATTCCCAGCTGTGTTTGGGAAAATTGGCATAAAAACCGACTTTTTGTTTGCCGACGCATGATATGATAGAGTTCGAAACAGTCTAAGATAACTTGTCCATCTTAAAGGTCATATGCAAAACACAAATGAGTTTAAAATAAATCTTAAAATTTCATCCTGGTTTTAAAAAGATAGGTGTTTTAAAACAAACAATTTTTTGAAATAATGAACAACGTTTTTCCTGTATATATTGATTTATATTTGATGCAATTTGTACTCAAAACAACAAAGTATCATACCAGCTATCGGATGCAAGAAAAAAATTATGTATTTACATGTATTTTGTTGCAAAATACAGAGTTTAAATTTTATATATTTTTCAAGAAAAATACACTGCATGTGTCATAGTTGTTGCACATTCTCAGAAAAAAGTTCCAAGTTTCTCATTTAGATGGCGGTAGTTCTGTCGTCTGATTTGATTAGCCAATCAGAATGACACCCAAGCTATAAGGGATAAATGTGTAGTTAGTCAACTGCATTGAGAGGTGTGTTATAAATGAAACCGGTTTGGCGTGAAGTGTGATCGAAATGGAATCAAGGATGCGTGTGTTGAGATGTGTGTAAGCAGGTGGGGATTCTTTATTCAAAGTGATTTTTGCTTCTTGGGGATTCAAAGTAATTTTTGCTTCTTGAATAAAAATGAAAATGGGAGAGGGGTCGACAGAAGCACTTTTCAATATGTTGCTATATTTAATAAATTCTTATTGAAAATGCATTTATTTGTTTAAACAAAATTGCTTAAACTTCATAACAAAAATTAAGTATAAATTAATTTAAACGATGAATGTACTCAGATTTTTAGAAATTCTATATATTTTATGTATAGCATATTTGTATCTTGAAAAGTGTTTGCCGGTTACACCGTGATCAGGTGTAAAGCAGATAATGGTTTGGTTTGTGTTGGTAGGAAAAGAGACGAAACGAAGAGGGTGAAATGGTGGGTTAGGCTGAAAGAGGTATAATTGAAAGCAAATTGTAGTATGCACCAGCAGCATTGCGCTGTTGCCATTTACAAGGAAAGATTATGCAATTTTGATTGCGCTGTTGCCATTATCTTACCTTTTATGAGCTATGGTAGGGTAGGTGTTTGGTTTTTCGTATGAAGAGGGGGACAGAGGAAAGAATTTGCAACATTATGAAGATCACCAAGATAAGTAGCAAAAGCTACACCAGGATTGTGAGAGGGGATGATGCAAGGGGTATTCAAGTGGGGCTTAGTTGGGAAGGAATTGTGGGTTCTGCTAAAGAGAATATTACTGAATGCAAAACTATACATATACCTACCTGTGCACATTCACTCGATAATATGCAGGATCCAATAAAAAGGTTTATGGGGGTTTGTTGACTTGTGGGAGCGATTTTATTTTTCTACCCGCCATTACCTAACACAATAGTACATTTACTACCTCACCTGCTCCCCTTATACCATTAAAATCTTAAAACTACCCTTACAAAAAACTCAATGGATCACAGAAATACAAAATCCTATTGCAAAGTATCCGATATGCATTTTCACATTCCTTCTCTTCACGTTGTTATCCTTCATCATCATCAACCTTGCCATGCTGAAAATACCCTACCACACACACCATCTATATATATGCGCAGAATACCTACCCCATCGTTGATTTAATTTCCCCTTGCACATTCAAAGTCATTATTATGTAATCAATGGAGAATGGATTCTTTGTCTTATGCTTATCTACATTTTCCTCTCACTCCAACATTCATTTGGATGCAATTCTCAGCAAGAAAAATAAAACATCCCCCACACCACACACGATCAATAAATAACACAAAACCAGTTTTCATATCCAAGTATGTATTATATGATATCCCACCTAAGTTCCGCCTCCTGAATTGATTTTAAGAGGCCTCTACCCAGAAATCGAGGAAAAGTGCGAAAAATGGCATTTTGTTTCCCTCCTAGAGAAGTCAATACTGAAGCGATCGAAATGATATTGGATGCATTGGAAAGAACAGAATATGTCCTTTGAAAGCTCTGAAGCACTTTTTTAAACCGACATCTCGTTTTTCTTTTATTGAAAGAATTCCCAGCTGTGTTTGGGAAAATTGGCCTAAAACCGACTTTTTGTTTGCCAACGCATGATATGATAGAGTTCGAAACAGTCTAAGATATCTTGTCCATCTTAAAGGTCATATGCAAAACACAAATGGGTTTAAAATAAATCTTAAAATTTCATCCTGGTTTTAAAAAAACAGGTGTTTTAAAACAAACAATTTTTTGAATTAAAGAACAACGTTTTTCCTGTATATATTGATTTATACTTGATGCAATTTTTACTCAAAACAACAAAGTATCATACCAGCTATCGGATGCAAAAAAAAAATTATGTATTTACATGTATTTTGTTGCAAAATACTGAGTTTAAATTTTATATATTTTTCAAGAAAAATACACTGCATGTGTCATAGTTGTTGCACATTCTCAGAAAAAAGTTCCAAGTTTCTCATTTAGATGGCGGTAGTTCTGTCGTCTGATTTGATTAGCCAATCAGAATGACACCCAAGCTATAAGGGATAAATGTGTAGTTAGTCAACTGCATTGAGAGGTGTGTTATAAATGAAACCGGTTTGGCGTGAAGTGTGATCGAAATGGAATCAAGGATGCGTGTGTTGAGATGTGTGTAAGCAGGTGGGGATTCTTTATTCAAAGTGATTTTTGCTTCATGGGGATTCAAAGTAATTTTTGCTTCTTGAATAAAAATGAAAATGGGAGAGGGGTCGACAGAAGCACTTTTCAATATGTTGCTATTTAAAATAAATTCTTATTGAAAATGCATTTATTTGTTTAAACAAAATTGCTTAAACTTCATAACAAAAATTATAAATTAATTTAAACGATGAATGTACTCAAATTTTTAGAAATTCTATATATTTCATTTATAGCAAATTTGTATCTTGAAAAGTGCTTGCCGGTCACACCGTGATCAGGTGTAAAGCAGATAATGGTTTGGTTTGTGTTGGTAGGAAAAGAGACGAAACGAAGAGGGTGAAATGGTGGGTTAGGCTGAAAGAGGTATAATTGAAAGCAAATTGTAGTATGAACCAGCAGCATTGCGCTGTTGCCATTTACAAGGAAAGATTATGCAATTTTGTTTGCGCTGTTGCCATTATCTTACCTTTTATGACCTATGGTAGGGTAGGTGTTTGGTTTTTCGTATGAAGAGGGGGACAGAGGAAAGAATTTGCAACATTATGAAGATCACTAAGATAAGTGGCAAAAGCTACACCAGGATTGTGAGAGGGGATGATGCAAGGGGTATTCAAGTATGGGGCTTAGTTGGGAAGGAATTGTGGGTTCTGCTAAAGAGAATATTACTGAATGCAAATTTATACATATACCTACCTGTGCACATTCACTCGATAATATGCAGGATCCAATAAAAAGATTTATGTGTATTGGGAATTTGTTGACTTGTGGGAGCGATTTTATTTTTCTACCCGCCATTACCTAACACAATAGTACATTTACTACCTCACCTGCTCCCCTTATACCATTAAAATCTTAAAACTACCCTTACAAAAAACTCAATGGATCACAGAAATACAAAATCCTATTGCAAAGTATCCGATATGCATTTTCACATTCCTTCTCTTCACGTTGTTATCCTTCATCATCATCAACCTTGCCATGCTGAAAATACCCTACCACACACACCATCTATATATATGCGCAGAATACCTACCCCATCCTTGATTTAATTTTCCCTTGCACATTCAAAGTCATTATAATGTAATCAATGGAGAATGGATTCTTTGTCTTATGCTTACATTTTCCTCTCACTCCAACATTCATGTGGATGCAATTCTCAGCAAGAAAAATAAAACATCCCCCACACACGATCAATAAATGACACAAAACCAGTTTTCATATCCAAGTATTATATAATATCCCACCTAAGTTCCGCCTCCTGAATTGATTTCAAAAGTGAAATGAATGACGAGAGTGGTTTCACACCATGATAAGAGCTTCGCAAATCAAAAATAGATGGCGCTTTGAGTTCCACTTTATGTTCTACAATATGGGTAGAGGCCTCTTAAGAGTCATTCATTTCACTTTTAAAATCAATTCAGGAGGCGGAACTTAGGTGGGATATCATATAATACATACTTGAATATGAAAACTGGTTTTGTGTCATTTATTGATCGTGTGTGGGGATGTTTTATTTTTCTTGCTGAGAATTGCATCCAAATGAATGTTGGAGTGAGAGGAAAATGTAGATAAGCATAAGACAAAGAATCCATTCTCCATTGATTACATAATAATGACTTTGAATGTGCAAGGAAAAATTAAATCAACGATGGGGTAGGTATTCTGCGCATATATATAGATGGTGTGTGTGGTAGGGTATTTTCAGCATTGCAAGGTTGATGATGATAAAGGATAACAACGTGGAGAGAAGGAATTGGAAAATGCAGATCGGATACTTTGCAATAGGATTTGTATTTCTGTGATCCAGTTTTTTGCAAGGGTAGTTTTAAGATTTTAATGATATAAGGGGAGCAGGTGAGGTAGTAAATGTACTATTGTGTTAGGTAATGGCGGATAGAAAAATAAAATCGCTCCCACAAGTCAACAAATTCCCAATACACATAAATCTTTTTATTGGATCCTGCATATTATCGAGTGAATGTGCACAGGTAGGTATATGTATAAATTTGCATTCAGTAATATTCTCTTTAGCAGAACCCACAATTCCTTCCCAACTAAGCCCCATACTTGAATACCCCTTGCATCATCCCCTCTCACAATCCTGGTGTAGCTTTTGCCACTTATCTTAGTGATCTTCATAATGTTGCAAATTCTTTCCTCTGTCCCCCTCTTCATACGAAAAACCAAACACCTACCCTACCATAGGTCATAAAAGGTAAGATAATGGCAACAGCGCAAACAAAATTGCATAATCTTTCCTTGTAAATGGCAACAGCGCAATGCTGCTGGTTCATACTACAATTTGCTTTCAATTATACCTCTTTCAGCCTAACCCACCATTTCACCCTCTCCGTTTCGTCTCTTTTCCTACCAACATAAACCAAACCATTATCTGCTTTACACCTGATCACGGTGTGACCGGCAAGCACTTTTCAAGATACAAATTTGCTATACATATAATATATAGAATTTCTAAAAATCTGAGTACATTCATCGTTTAAATTAATTTATAATTTTTGTTATGAAGTTTAAGCAATTTTGTTTAAACAAATAAATGCATTTTCAATAAGAATTTATTAAATATAGCAACATATTGAAAAGTGCTTCTGTCGACCCCTCTCTCATTTTCATTTTTATTCAAGAAGCAAAAATTACTTTGAATCTCCATGAAGCAAAAATCACTTTGAATAAAGAATCCTCACCTGCTTACACACATATCAACACACGCATCCTTGATTCCATTTCGATCACACTTCACGCCAAACCGGTTTTATTTATAACACACCTCTCAATGCAGTTGACAAACTACACATTTACCCCTTATAGCTTGGGATTCATTCTGATTGGCTAATCAAATCAGACGACAGAACTACCGCCATCTAAATGAGAAACTTGGAACTTTTTTCTGAGAATGTGCAACAACTATGACACATGGAGTGTATTTTTCTTGAAAAATATATAAAATTTAAACTCTGTATTTTGCAACAAAATACATGTAAATACATAATTTTTTTTTTGCATCCGATAGCTGGTATGATACTTTGTTGTTTTGAGTAAAAATTGCATCAAGTATAAATCAATATATACAGGAAAAACGTTGTTCTTTAATTCAAAAAATTGTTTGTTTTAAAACACCTGTTTTTTTAAAACCAGGATGAAATTTTAAGATTTATTTTAAACTCATTTGTGTTTTGCATATGACCTTTAAGATGGACAAGTTATCTTAGACTGTTTCGAACTCTATCATATCATGCGTTGGCAAACAAAAAGTCGGTTTTATGCCAATTTTCCCAAACACAGCTGGGAATTCTTTCAATAAAAGAAAAACGAGATGTCGCTTTAAAAAAATGCTTCAAAGCTTTCAAAGGACATATTTTGTTCTTTCCAATGCATCCAATATCATTTCGATCGTTTCAGTATTGACTTCTGTAGGAGGGAAACAAAATCCCATTTTTCGCACTTTTGCTCGATTTCTGGGTAGAGGCCTCTTAAGAGACAAAGAATCCATTCTCCATTGATTACATAATAATGACTTTGAATGTGCAAGGGAAAATTAAATCAACGATGGGGTAGGTATTCTGCGCATATATATAGATGGTGTGTGTGGTAGGGTATTTTCAGCATGGCAAGGTTGATGATGATGAAGGATAACAACGTGAAGAGAAGGAATGTGAAAATGCATATCGGATACTTTGCAATAGGATTTTGTATTTCTGTGATCCATTGAGTTTTTTGTAAGGGTAGTTTTAAGATTTTAATGGTATAAGGGGAGCAGGTGAGGTAGTAAATGTACTATTGTGTTAGGTAATGGCGGGTAGAAAAATAAAATCGCTCCCACAAGTCAACAAACCCCCATAAACCTTTTTATTGGATCCTGCATATTATCGAGTGAATGTGCACAGGTAGGTATATGTATAGTTTTGCATTCAGTAATATTCTCTTTAGCAGAACCCACAATTCCTTCCCAACTAAGCCCCACTTGAATACCCCTTGCATCATCCCCTCTCACAATCCTGGTGTAGCTTTTGCTACTTATCTTGGTGATCTTCATAATGTTGCAAATTCTTTCCTCTGTCCCCCTCTTCATACGAAAAACCAAACACCTACCCTACCATAGCTCATAAAAGGTAAGATAATGGCAACAGCGCAAACAAAATTGCATAATCTTTCCTTGTAAATGGCAACAGCGCAATGCTGCTGGTGCAAACTACAATTTGCTTTCAATTATATCTCTTTCAGCCTAACCCACCATTTCACCCTCTCCGTTTCGTCTCTTTTCCTATCAACACAAACCAAACCATTATCTGCTTTACACCTGATCACGGTGTGACCGGCAAGCACTTTTCAAGATACAAATTTGCTATACATAAAATATATAGAATTTCTAAAAATCTGAGTACATTCATCGTTTAAATTAATTTATAATTTTTGTTATGAAGTTTAAGCAATTTTGTTTAAACAGATAAATGCATTTTCAATAAGAATTTGTTAAATATAGCAACATATTGAAAAGTGCTTCTGTCGACCCCTCTCTCATTTTCATTTTTATTCAAGAAGCAAAAATTACTTTGAATCCCCATGAAGCAAAAATCACTTTGAATAAAGAATCCCCACCTGCTTACACACATATCAACACACGCATCCTTGATTCCATTTCGATCACACTTCAGGCCAAACCTGTTTCATTTATAACACACCTCTCAATGCAGTTGACAAACTACACATTTATCCCTTATAAGCTTGGGTGTCATTCTGATTGGCTAATCAAATCAGACGACAGAACTACCGCCATCTAAATGAGAAACTTGGAACTTTTTTCTGAGAATGTGCAACAACTATGACACATGCAGTGTATTTTTCTTGAAAAATATATAAAATTTAAACTCAGTATTTTGCAACAAAATACATGTAAATACATAATTTTTTTTTTGCATCCGATAGCTGGTATGATACTTTGTTGTTTTGAGTAAAAATTGCATCAAGTATAAATCAATATATACAGGAAAAACGTTGTTCTTTAATTCAAAAAATTGTTTGTTTTAAAACACCTGTTTTTTTAAAACCAGGATGAAATTTTAAGATTTATTTTAAACCCATTTGTGTTTTGCATATGACCTTTAAGATGGACAAGATATCTTAGACTGTTTCGAACTCTATCATATCATGCGTTGGCAAACAAAAAGTCGGTTTTAGGCCAATTTTCCCAAACACAGCTGGGAATTCTTTCAATAAAAGAAAAACGAGATGTCGGTTTAAAAAAGTGCTTCAGAGCTTTCAAAGGACATATTCTGTTCTTTCCAATGCATCCAATATCATTTCGATCGCTTCAGTATTGACTTCTCTAGGAGGGAAACAAAATGCCATTTTTCGCACTTTTGCTCGATTTCTGGGTAGAGGCCTCTTAAGGGTAAACTGATGTGCATTCGATGTGTGACGGGTGTTGCGAAAGAATTGTTGAAGGGGCGGAATGCAGTTAGCTATTTCATCAGAGCATCGGTGGTGAAAATATCGATAAAATAAGGAAAGGCAAGAAACATTTCTGCGATGTTCGAGCGGGTCAATAGACTTCGCTATATTTCTATCACCTATAAGTTTTATCGCGCGCTTTTGGATTCTGTCTAGTAGGTGCAATGGAGTTTTTGGTGCACCTGACCAGATATGAGCGTTATACTCAAGCTTAGGCCGAATAAAAGCCTTGTATATTGAAGCTAAGTCAGAGGGTGTAAAGTATTTCTTACACCGATTTAAGAAACCTAGACATTTCGCAGCGTTTTTGGCGACTTCGTATATGTGGTCATTCCAACGGAGTTTGTCGGTAACACACATACCAAGTATGGAAAGTCGTTCGGTTTCGTCGATGCAAGTCCCATTCATGGATAATGGGTGAGGGTTCAGGTTTCGCTTTAATGATAGAAGGCAGCATTGTGTTTTGGAAGCATTAAATTCCACTCTATTGATTGTACCCCATTCTATAATGCTGTCAAGATCGGAATTTAATGTGTTTAGCATACGTTGCCGTTCCTGTTCCACGGCCGAAGAGCAGGGACGTGAGTCAGGGAACGAATATGAAAAACTGAGGGTGCTATCATCAGCGAAAGAATGTATTGGATTAGAAGTAACAGCTGAGGATATGGAAGAACTACTTCTGCAGACTGTTTAACGGCGATGACGAATTAAATTCCGCTGTCAGTCAGAATGAACCATTCAACCTGGACGACAAAGACCAACAATTCCGTCCACCCGACCTGGACGAAGTGAAGATAGTCATATCTAAGCTTAAGTCCAACAAAGCCGCTGGAGCAGATGGCCTAACGGCCGCGCTATTCAAAGCGGAAGGCGATTACTTGGTTAGGAACATGCACCAACTCATCTGTAAAATATTGTCGAAAGAAAGTATGCCCGATGAATGGAATCTCAGCATTGTTTGCCCGATCCCAAGAAAGGAAGCCCCAACTACAGAGGTATTAGTCTTCTTAACATACACTACAAGATCTTATATCTGCCGTGTTGTGTAAATATGCCTGAAGCCTTTCGTCAACAACATAATTGGTTCCTATCAGTGTGGCTCCAGGCCAGGAGAGTCCACAATCGATCAAATATTCACACTGCGTTAGATCTGGGAGAAAACCCAGAAAGTCCCCCCTTTTCATGGATTTTAAGGCCGCCAGTATCTATGACAGCATTTATACAGACGATCTATACAGAACAATGTCTAGATTTGGCATTCCTGCCAAACTCGCCCGTTTGTGTAGAAATGGATCCCCAGGCAGGTGCTCATCAGGGAGTTGGGAGTGAGGGCTGTGTGAGGGACTGTGTGTGGTTCGCCTTCTGTTTGACGAATTTATTTATTAGTAGATTTGCTTCAAAAACCTTTGGTTCATTAACATTCCGGGATTAATAATGCCGAGTGTATCGAACAGTTTATAATAATAATTCCTATCCCTATCCCCTATACAGCATTGTTCTTGTTTAAGCCTACAGTTTTCCAAGTTGAGTAGCTGGTGTGAAAGCTCCTTTGCATAGTCAGCTTTATGACCTAAATGTCCGCCACAACGTGCATCATCTGTCTCTAACTTTACATTAACCCGTTAATCAAATTTTTCGTTACAGCTTATCCAACAATCACAAACGGCTACAAAGCGACCCTCAACTTCGGATATCTACAAATTAATCAACAAAAGTAACAATTTTGTGCCAAATCTAACAAATGTTTCCACCTCAGTCGATGGGCTTCGAGAAGATGTACAACAAATATGCACAGCGATGCAACAATTGCCTCCTGCTGGCAGGGGTAGCCCGCAACCTCAACGTAAAATGTCGCTGTTGGAAGAGCTCAAATTAGCTGAAAATGGAACATTGTGTTAAATAAAATTCGCCACCATTCATTGTAAATAATTTTTTTGTGATTATTTATTTATGTTTAACTTATTAGCAAAACTGAAAAGACAAATGTGATGTACATTAATAACACGGATATAGCCAGGTTGCGGGTAATAAACAATTGCCACAAATTGTAAAATATTGTTTTTTTGTTGTTCTGGTTTCATAATGGAAAAATAAAATAAAAATATTTGGGGAAACACCATATGAGGTGGTTTGTAAAAGTTATGAGATAACAAATTGTTCACTTCTCATTCCTGTCATTTGTAGGTGTAACAGAGAAGAAGTAGAATGATTCTTAATGTATTAAGTATGTCACTCATATTTCTTTAGATAATGTAATAATGTCTTTGGTAGAGACGAAGAAAAAACAACCAATCCTCCTCAGTCGGCCAGATACGTAGCCGGACGTCTCCACTGGCTAGGACGGCTTTTTAACTCACCTCATGGCGATTCACAACTTTGAACAATTTAAGTACAGAACTAACACCTATCAGCAAGCGTCTCGAGAAGTGTCGAAGCGTTATATCTATAGGTTTGCCTTTGCCGATCGAAGTATTTAAAAAGAAAAAATTGACGCAACTGATACTGCATTCCCACGTTCTATCTCCAGGCTTTTGTACGTGGGCCATATATTCAAGACAAGATTGTTTTACCCTCTGGTAAAATCTCTGAACATTGTCTCTACAACAGCATCACTAAATAGATTTGACCGCCCACTTCTTGTGCTCTTTCTTTTTCCTTTTAAGAAGTCGATGTTTCTCCTTTCTTGTTGGCCCATAGAGTTCAAATATTTTGACCTGATAAAGACTATCAGGACTCGCCCATCTTTAAGTCCAAAACCGCCCTCAATTGCCTCTTATCTCTTAACGAGGTGGCGGAACAATTCGAAATTATCCTTAAATGGGTGCCCGGTCATAGGGACATTCCAGGGAATTACAAAGCCGACGAACTCGCTAGCCATTGCGCATGCCATAACTTTGTCGATTCTACCGGAAAATGAGAATCTCTGTCTCTCGCTAAGTGTAAACTTTTAATTAAACAAAAAATGTATCTCTAATCCATAATCCAATAATCAGGAATTGGAAAGTATTCTCAAAAACTCCTTTTTAGTTCAGTAAAATTTTTCACAAAACTTTGAAAAATTGAATCTGGTAAAATATCGTTGGTAGTTGATAAGAATTCGGTTAGTGTTGAAAATGGTGAAAATTCCTTCTTTTCAAATCGTTTTTGCCACATATCAATTTTTTAAACATTGATTCCATTTTTTCTTCAAACTGGAATACAGTAACTGTGTTTTGTGAGTTTTGTAAATCCATGTTTAACTCATTTAAATAGCCATAAACATTCATTACATATTTTATTAAAGATTCGGTGATCTAGCGGCCTTGATTTTATAAAATTTATTATCTTCACAACTTCATCGAGAACTCTTTTTAATTCTGTTGGTATTCGTTTTGCCACGAATTCCTCTCGATGTATGCAACACTGTTGCCACGTAGCTTCGGGTGAAGCATTTTTAACAAAAGCACGTAGACCACTTTTACATCTGGACTTTGCTCTTGCACCATCAGTGCAAATGCCTGCCTACACATTTTTTTTAATCTATTTCACATGATGTAATAAACTCATTTAAGATATTAAATATGGCTTCTCCGGTAGTATGGTCAGGAAGAAGTAGACAGAACAAGAAATCGTCAATGACACAGTCTTTAAATTCGTACCGCACATACGTCATCAGATTGGCATTGTTAGATATATCCGTGCTTTCATCCAATTGGAGAGCAAAATAGGAACTCTGCTTTATTCTTTTTAAAGGGTCCGCCATGTAACGTTTTTTTTTTCAACTAGTGCTTATTTCGCGAATGGTAACACTTAGCTCATGTCTGATTTGACAGATAATTAGTTTTATCCTTCCGCTGAACGAATATGGTTGTGTATACGCTTGAACAACGCTGGGAAATATTGCGACATTACTTTGAAAATCACGGTAATGTTGCAGAATGTGTGCAAAAATTGCGTACGGATTTTGGAAGAAGAGAAGCACCGTCAGCTCCGTATGTTCGTTATCTTGTGGAAAAAGTGAAAGAAACTGGCATCCTCATCGATAAACCAAAGCGTGAAAAGCCAAAAACAGCCGATATACCCAAAACGAGTCACTGTTTGGTGCGGATTTTGGTCCAGAGGCATAATTGGGCCATTTTTCTTCGAAAATGAGCAAGGAGTGGCCGTTACAGTCAATGGCGATCGTTATAGGGCCATTTTGAACGAATTTTTGTTCACAAAAATTGAAGAGGAGGATATTGGTAACATTTGGTTTCAACAGGACGGCGCTACGTGCCACACAGCCGAAGCTACACTCGATGTTTTGCGCCCTGTTTTTGAAGATCGCATTATCAGTCGCAGAGCTGATGTCGTTTGGCCACCGCGGAGCTGCGATTTGACACCGTTGGACTATTATTTGTGGAGTGCCGTAAAAGGTAAGTGTTACGCCGACATGCCAGAGACAATTGACGCTTTAAAGGACAATATTCGTGAAGCCATCGGTGAAATACAGCTGCACACATTCGATAATGTGCTTAAAAATTCGACCGATGCGATCGTGTAGGGCGAGGTTTATCTTTATATTCCTTGTGCTTTGTTGCAAAATGTGTCGCTTTAATTTGGCAGGCTTCATTGATCCATTGCTCAAAACATCGCAGCACAAAACACATTGCAGCTTTTCTTCACCATTTGAATCTAAACAACTGAATCCAAACAAAAGATACTCTGTCAGAGGAATATTATTTTCTTTGTTTTTTAGTTTTACTCTCATCACCGAATTTTGAAGTCGATGTTCCCGGATTGGATTGATCGTCTTCCGTAATTTTCCTTTTTAGCCAGCGTTCCATATTTTAGGAAAGCAACTGGGAATAGGTACGGTGACTAAATAATTTAAAGAACAAACACTAAATGCGAACAAAGACGTATTTTTGATGTTTGCTTGAAAGGCTGTCGCGGACCCCTTGGACCCCTTGAGAGTCGCTGGTCTAGAGTATGACTTACTAACTTTATATATAAATACCACTTGAACGTCTTGAAATGATTTAAGAAAGTATTCTAGCTTTAGACTTGTTTGGAATAAGTCTTCAAGAAAAGTACCAGATCTTTTGGAACACTGGTTCTTGATAAGAATGTACATGAGTCCATTTTCATGCTTCCCAAATATATCTGCTAGTTGCTAGTTGCTCGGGTGCACGCAGCCTGTTCAGTTCGAATATTTGCTGTTTTACCCGTTTGCAGGGTCGGTCGTAAAACCATAATTTATTATGCAAATATCTTTTACAGCACCCTGACTAGTTCTAAAAAAATTACTATCAATTACCATCTTACCTGTATGATGACACCGCTGATTCAATGCAGTAAATTCATCCGGGACCGGGACACGTCCTGATTGGCTTACGTTAAATTTTTGAGACTTATTCAGAAAGGTGACTATACCACAGGGGGTAAAAATAAGCATATTTGGTGTGCATGAGACAGGTGCGACCGCTCTTGACATCGTCAAGTCAATATGATTCCAAACAAAGTATGCACTTGCTATCATATTCTTACAAAATTCAACCATCTAAATATATTGCCGTTAAATTATATGTCTACCACATCCAGAAAACATGTCAATCCAATGCGGTTTACGTAATATACCTATGTAAGACATCTGAAAATAATTGGACTGCCATTTATAAATTTGTTTAGCATAGAAATAGAACTAGTTTCAATTAAGAAGACTTATTTTAACACAAATTTCAATATTTTATAGCAGGCACGAAGCGCTACTTTTTGGGAAGCGGAAGCACTCAACTTTAGACTTAAAATGAAAAGTCTCTTATTCAAGAAAATATAGCTTCATTAAAATTATTTAAGGCCAAAATGGTATATAAAAAAATACTTTTAAACTTCATTAAAAACAAAATAATACCTAATAAAAAAAAACAATTTAATATACCTATTAAGTCTTGTACATTAAATATAACTTTTTTTTAAGCAAAATTATCTATTATTTGGTCATACAATTTCCCTTTGGCTTATATTTCTTTTAACATTGGTTTTTCAATCGAAATAAGGTCAACATTTGACAAACTCTCTTGTCCACATTTATTTCGTAAGTAATTTTTTATTCTTTAAGACACGAAAATGATCTCTCTACAGATGCTTTTTGTCACGGGGAAAGTCAATAATAGTTTACAAAGCTTAAAGTATTCAGTGAAACTTTTATCCAAATCAGTATCTACTGATTACGTTTTTGACGTAAAATTCTCGTCATCGAAAATCAACTTTAGTTCTGTTTAACGCTGGAATGTCAAAATATTCCGGGTATGAGCTTGAGCTCTGTAAATTATTGAGCAAGTTAACAGGAAAATTAATTTTAAAATAATGTTCATACAATGCTCTGTCTGAAAGTTTCAAAACATGACAGGGTTGACAGGAAACTAAACCAAATATCGATTTCGTTGATGACTTGGTCGACAATAATTGTTGTTAAAAGATCTTTAAATTGTTCCTATGTTGAATAGTTGATTTCAGAATGCCTATGCTATTGGTATTAAAATTTACTAAATTCTCGTTTTTTTTTTTAATTTTGTCCAAAAAAATTGAAATTTGTTGATTTAAGTAGATTAGAAATATAGATAACATCATCGCTGGACTTTAATTGAAGAATTTTAAATAAAATGTCACTGTAGAAAAAAATAATTGAAAAATAGAGAAGAACAATAAATTTCTTATCAATATATCAGACCTTTCGATAAAATAATAGCAATAGTGTCCCAATCTTTTTCATTTTCTATAGTGATTTCGAGTATGTTAAGGGTATGTTTAGGGGAGAAAAGTGTTTTATTTATATGATTTATTAAAACAATTTTTTTTTGTAATTCTTACGGAAGCACTGCCTCCCTTCAATATATGGATGCTTCGTGCCTGCTACGTAGGTACTTATTAAACAATTGTGTATATTCAAAACTCTAGTCATCTTAAGTCGACTACAATTTTCTGGACTTAATTTTCTTTGAACGTAAAGAATATAGATTGTTAGGGAATGTAACTTTTACTACATCAGTAGATACTCAGTGAAAAAATGTTTGACTTGATTTTTCGACTATATACTCATCTATAAACGTCAACTTAGAAAAACTGTTGATATGATAAATCTAATCTATATCATATTTTTTTTTTTTAATTTGGCAGTCTTACAGATGGCTTATAAAATGCCATACTTATAAAACATTTTTTTTAAGCCAAAAAATGTTAACTTTTAATTCTTATATAATTTATTTGTATAAATATCTATCTACATATTCCATGTAATTGATCATTGTTTATAAATGCGATGGGTACTATCTGTGATGCTTTGACAACAAGTTTTTAAATACGCTAAACTCCAACACACCTGTTAAAACTTCAAAACATTTCATGTTTACACAGTGCACCTTATTCTGTCAACACCAAGTCGATGTTGGCTGATCTAATTGTAATTATGCAGCATCCAACATTTTGTCACTATAGTACTGTATGAACAAGTGATACTTTTCAAATGCCATTTTTTATTAAATTCGTATCTAGATAGTAATCTAATTTTTATTTATCTTTATTTTCACTAAAATCGACACGAGCGCTATTATCTAAATACAGTGAGCGTCAAAAGTGAGTAAACAAAAAGGCTCTTTTGCATTTTCTTTAGGGCTTTAAATCAGGTCTATAAAACCAACATTCTGAAAAAAGTTTGATTGCGAAGTATCAATAACAGAACATTTTCCTCTTTTCCCGACGTTTCGTTGATGTTTTTTCAACTTCTTCTGGGGATTTTGTCTTTTATTTTATTTATAAGAATATTGAAGGCTAAATTAATTTTAAAATGGTTCTTACTTTTTACATCATACTAGAGTGGTTTTAACCATTTTTTTTAATGAACACAAATAAGATACATGTAACATACAGTATGATGTAAAAAGTAAGAACCATTTTAAAATTAATTTAGCCTTCAATATTGTTCAGATCGTGTAATTTCAGCCCAAAAAAAGACAAAATCCCCAGAAGAAGTTGAAAAAACATCAACGAAACGTCGGGAAAAGAATAAAATAGTTTTATTTTGATTCGGAAACCTGGTCAATGGTAAGCTCAAACACAACTGCTTTAATAATTTATAAAATACCTGGTCACCACTTAATAAGAAAAACAGAACATTTTCTATTTCGACAGGATAAAATACGTTATAGCTTTTGAAAAAAATAATGTTCGATCTCCAAAGAAAATTGAAAATATCATTGGTGTTTACACACTTTTGACGCTTACTGTAGATCAACCGATCAGTAGAGTGAAATTCAGCCGAGCACAGCACCCAAGCGATGATTAATAATATAGCCCTCCCATGTCTCATCTGAGAAAAAAATTTGTAAAACCATTTGTTTATATATACCTAGAGCTAAACATAATATAACACATCTTTTTACGTCGCTAAAAACTTTAAAAGTTTCGTGTTCTGCTCTCAAGTTTGCATTCGTTTCAATTTATCAGGGCTGTTAAGGTGTTCTTCACTCCACTCTTAATTTTTACGAAAAAGAAAGAAACTTCAGAGGGTTGTTATCATGAAAGTGAGTAAAGTTAAAGATACTCGTACATTAAAGTTACAATTTGCCGGTAATATCAACATCAAAGATAATTAAATTCAAATAAACAATACGAACCTTTAAATATATAATTCATCAGTTAATAAGTAGATATAGACAAAGTTAAACAATAATATATCTGTGATGTGAATGAGTAATAAATAAACAATTTTAGTGATTCCAATTTCAAGTTCGGAATGTTTAAGCAGGAAGCCGTTATTGTTTCTTTCTAAATTACTTAATCCGAACGGAAATAATTAATTGATACACCAATATACAAAGAGCACTCTTTATCAGATTATTCGTTTTAATTGCCCTGCACCTAGTATATGTGTACTGCGAAAATTACTAAATTAGAATATTAGATGAATGCGTCATTGTTAGAATACTGCAACTTTGTTTAGATACACATTTCGTTAGAGCGATCCTCAGAAAAAAATATAGAATTAAGCGATTTAGTAAAAAGGTGGAACACTCCTTTTGGCAAAAAAAAGTTTTATTTTCCCACAATTTCTTCTTATAGCTCGATACTTTTCACAAGTTTTTGTATGCCCTTGAAATTATATCTACGATTTCTCGAGGCCCTCCAAATAGACCTTTGTTTCATCAGAGACCTTCGTTCAACTCAAATCTCTTACCGCCAAAGCATTTCTCAAGGCAAGTCTCAAAGGATTAAATCAGGAGAATACGCTCGATGAGGAAGCAAGTTTGTAATCTAATTCATGCAATTTTGCCATACCGCTGCTGGCTTCAATATTCCAGATCACAGCATGTCTCCACCTGTGCTCGAAAGCGTTAAAGACTCCATATGAGAGTACAAACATTTCTATGTTTTATGTATTGTATAATCTATAATGTATATATAGGGTGTAAGTTCATCACATTAGACTAGGCACCATATTCGCCCAAACACTTAATATCCCCCCAGAACCTAAAATCACTTTTTTTAGTGATTCATAGAGTATACAGATTAGCAGCGCCGGATTTACATTTTTTGGGCCCTAGGCCTTTACAACAAATGGTGCCCTATTTTATATTTCCTTTTATTTATTATCTGGTAAATATTGTCTATATTGACAATGGACCTTACCAATAATCATTTTTAATTATCAACTTAAATATTTTGACAGCCACAATAGATAATTTTAAAGGAAAATATTCACCATTGATCCTGGACACTAAAAATGATTTTATTAGTATTCGATACGTCCCGCTAAATCTGGCCGTCGACTTTAAACCAAAACCAGTAGCTGGGCCTGGGACACGTCAAATGTAACGCTTGACAAGTTTGTTGTGCAAGTGTTTTTATTTAAGATTTAAAAAATAAGTTTGTCTGCATTGCCCATTTTGAATATACAGGGTGTTTCGAAGTGAAGTCTCAATACTTTGGGAAATGATTCGTGGGTATAATGTAAGAAAATTAGTTCTACAGTTCAATGTGAATATAATTTGCTAAGAATTTAAGAATTGACCCAAGATAACAAAAAGAGTTCAGTAGTGTATAAACAAGTGACGAATATCTCACATATTCTTCTTTACCACCAATGGATCCCCGTAAATTTGCAAACCATTTTCCAATTCACATAAACTTTCAATATATGTTCGCATTTTCTTCTTTTTTTATTCCCTGTCGATTCCTAGATTGACATTCGCACCTAAGCCAAGCCACGATATTGGTGAGGTGTCGCTTGGGAATCTCAAATGAACTCGCGGCGAACACAATCTTCTTCCGGGGAATTCGAAGCGAACGAAATGCAAACTGTAGTATTTTTGGGGTACAGTGATAGATTTAAAAAAATATATTCAGAAATTGTGGTAGATCCAGCACATTGCGGCAAGAGTTACACACATAGGCGCATAGGCGCATAGGCGCATAGTTTATGTCTATTTATAAAAAAACCAAACCAAACGAAAAATGCAAACTATGTAAAAACGTATAGGTATTATTATGCCTAAGACATATTTATCTTCTCAGACAGTCAAGCTGCTCTTAAAGCTCTGAACTCATCTGTTATAAACTAGAAACTTACATGGCCATCTACGAATTAGCAAAGAAAAACCTAGTCATCCTACACTGGATTCCAGCCCACAGGGGATTTACTGGAAATGAAACGGCTGACTCTCTGGCCAAAGTCGGCGCGACAACTCCACTCGTCGGACCTGAACCCTTCTGCGGTGTCAGTAAGGGATGCTTCAGGGAATACATAAGGAGCTTATCTCAAATCGAATCTAATGAACTCTGGCTTAAAACACCTGGGCAGAACTGCACCAAACAGTTCTTCCCAAAATTCTCCCAACGAAAATCCTATTTTCTAACTAATCTGGGTAAAAACAACCTAAGAATCCTGACAGGAATTATTACTGGCTATGGTCTTATGAAAAAACATCTTCACCGAATCGGAGTCTCACCAGACCCCACATGCAGACTGTGCCTAGAGAGTGATGAATCCTCTCTTCACATTCTCATGGAATGTCCGGCTCTCTTCCGCCTTAGAAAGAAAGTCTTTGGCGACGAAATACTTACCTCGGCTCTAGGACCCTACCAGGGATGGCACAATAGGCTCCTGTAGAGAGGCCGCAGTGCCAGGGCCGGTTAAGGCTCTCCCGATCAATCATCTAATCTAATCTAATGCCTAAGACATTAATCTGTATTTAAATATTTAGAAAAATTTGGTGAAGTTTTGTTTTAACCATTCTGTCAATTATAGCCTTCCTTCAACCACAAGGTCTGGCCAGACATGCACAGGCACACATTTTGCATAAAATTAAAAGTGACAAAACAGAAAATATAAAGAAACTTATTTCCTTTTTAAAACCCTCGATTTTTATTACCCACGGATTCTTTATTCGCTCTCCTATCTGCTGTGTTACCATCGACATGACTGACACAAAAGAATGAGAAAAAAATGCATGCATCAAATAAAATCATAAAACATGCATAATTTAAATGATTTGTGCGGAAGGAGCATAAATTGACAAACTGTACTCTTTATCTAAAGGTTTACGGTATACCTACGGATTACCAAACCACAGAACAATACATGTTGACTCTGGGAATTTCAAGAAGCTGTGGCCATTGTTTCTTAGAGAAAACTCGGTTCAAAAGTCGGAAAGGTCTGGCCAGACCTTATAGTTGACGGAAGGGGTATAATCATAATCTGAAAAACTCTTCTGTCTATCAAACGAGTAAATTAAAACAAAAAACATCACAGAAAATATTTTCGTTGACCCTGTCCTGAACTTTCAAGAAGCTATTGGCATTATGTTTTAAAGAAAACTCCCATCAAAAGTCAGAAAGGTTTGGCTAGACCTCATAGTTCACAGAAGGTTTAAGTGATGAAGAATAGGAAGAATTGGAAGGATCGTCATGTAAATTCAATTTCAATTGTTGCGTTTGCTTTGCAGTTTTCGTGGTGCCCCATCTGTCGTGATGCCCTAGGCCTGGGCCTAGTTGGCCTAAGGGTAAATCCAAGACTGCAGATTGGGGTTATGTATGGAATAGCACATCGGCTAAAAGGCCGCCACGGCTTTGCTGGCGGGTACGTACTCTTTTATAAGTTTTCTATTGCCGTTTCGCATAAATGTGGCTGAATTTCATTAATATACACTGGCGATAACTAGGATGAGGCCACACATTTTGCAATAAATACATTTTGCTCCAAGCGACATGTTCTTTTGCAAAATTTATTCGATGCTCCTTGTGTACTTGCCTCAAAACAGGTTTATTTTTAAGTTTTCTTCTCTGTATAGTATTACTTTTTCGTATTATCCTTCGTTGCTATGCTGGCTGATAGTCCGCTGTTGGCCCTCATTTTAGTCGCTGGTAGAGTAAAATTTAAGGCAAGCCGTAGAATTAACCGCTTTTCTCGCAATGTTGTTGCTTCGTGCGCCCTTTTTGATTTTTCCCATAGTATTCTGGATCCGCAAGGTAACTCTTTACAACAGTCTTACTTCTGTTTAGCCTCCTTGGAATTTCTCGGCCTGAGAGTCCTAACTCATTGAAAGATCAATTTTTCCTTTTTCTGTCGCTGTCAAAGTCTTTCCGGAATCCATTTTTTTAAACTAAATGACAACAGTTCTTTTCAACGCTTTTTTAAATATTCTTAACATAACTTTGAAAAAGATCGCTCCTGTAACGAAATACATATTTGCAATGGCCTCGTCCTAGTGGCTCATCTTTTTATACGCTTTTCAAGTAGTTCATTGTTTTTATCTTGGGAAAATACAGCCGTCGTTTCTTGTTTACCCTTTAATTTAACGACTTATTGTTGGGAACGTATATGTACCTGTTCACAGGTAGATAGTAAAAGTTTCTGGGTACAAAATTTCCAACAGGTACCTATTAAGAGTGAAAATCGAAATGGCCTCAATTTCCTCTTTCAAGCATTACAACGCCTTGGTGGTCGTGGGCTTGTTTGAATAAACCTTTGACTTCAAAAACCCCAAAAGAAAAAAGTCCAATGGCGTTAAACCGCAAGATCTGGATGGCCAATTCAGATCGCAAAAATGGCCAATTACACGGAAATTAGGAAATGACTCATGCAGTAATTGAATTCTTTCTTTGGCTAAATGGCATGTGTCACCGTCTTGTTAAAATCACATGTTGATGTTGGTCATATCCAATATCCAAATCTTGTTATTTAGGCACTAAGAACTGGTTTATCATATCACGATAACGAACATCATTAATTGTTACTGCCTCACCAGCCGCATTTTCGAAATGGTCCGATAATGCCACCAGACCAAAATCCGCGCCAAACAGCCACAGTCACGCGTTATGCATGCATTTGCTTCTTAACAATTACTCGTGAGTTTTCTGAACCCCAAATGCGACTGTTTTGACGATTAACGAAGCCATCAAGAATCAAGATGAAAATGAGCTTCATCACTGAAGATGATTTTGTTTGAATAATCAGCATCCACTTTTTGTTGTTCCAAAATTAATTCAACGAACTCTCTTCGCGCTGTTATTTATGGTCAGTGTTCCCTCAGTTCTTGAGTCAATTCAACTTTGTAAGTATGAAGTTTCAAGTCTTTGGTCTTTAGTGAGACTACGGTGCCGAATTGATGTTTGTGGACTGTTCGCAATAGTACTCTTGGGAACTGCTTCGATGTTTTCTTTTGAACGACTTGTGACAGGACACCCAAAGTATTTCAGGTCACTAATTTATCCAGTCTCCCTGATTTTTTCAATTCTCTTAATTTCAATAATTAACTAAAAATAAATGCTAAAAATGAGACTAAATCGATTTTCTGGAATTTTCTTTTTGCCTTAACCTGAAATACATCAATATGTAATAACAAAACAAAAAAATATAAAAGACGTTTGATGCACCTATCTGAAGCACTGCCACCCCTTTGACCAATTTCAAATAAATTTTCACGGGAAATATTCCGATCCAATACCTAAGATTGCCTGATAATTTGAGCCCAATCGGTTCAGTATAGTTTTCGAGATATAATATTTTTTTTTGTATGGGAGGTGTCAAGCCCATTTGTCCAATTTTCGTTTACCTAAGTCCTAAACCTGAAATACAGCAATACGAAGAAAACAAAAAAAGAATCATGAAAATCGGCCCAGCAGTTATTCTTATTAAGTTTCACCCGAAGGAATCAATTTTGGCTTTTTGGACAAGTGATCCTGTCAGATATGAGGGAGGATAAGCTATATGGCATGTTGCATGTAGGTATGTACATAAGATGTGTGAGTTTGAGTAATACAAATGAGTATTTTCCTCGTCGCTCGTTATTTACTACTGCCTCACCAGTGTTGCCAAGGATATAGACTAGAACCAGACTTACTTACTTACTTATCGGGCTCCCGACCCGTGAAGAGTCTCTGCCTGAGACACTGCAGCCTTCCATCCTCTACGATCCCGGGCACGCTGCTTCCAATTGTCCAGACCAAGCGCTCTGGCATCCGCGATGGCTTGGTCTTTGAAACGGAGGTTCGGTCTTCCTTGTCTTCTCGAACCTGGGGGCTGGGATTCGAAGATCCTCTTGGCTGGAGCATTATTGTCCATTCGCTCGATGTGGCCGAGCCAATGTAGTCGACGTGTTTTGGCTTTTTGGACTACATCCACATCTTGGTACAGCTCATATAGTTCGCGGTTGTATCTTCTCCTCCATTCGCCCTCCTCGCACACAGGACCAAAAATCCGCCGAAGTATTTTTCTTTCGAAGGAGCCCAGTATCAGCTCTCCCTTCTTGCTTATCGTCCAGCACTCGGCGCCATAAAGCAGAACTGGCAGGATAAGGGTTTTGTAGAGCACACATTTCTTCCTTCGAGTTAGGAGTTTTGAACCCAGTTGTTTTGCCAAACCGAAGTAGCAACGGTTTCCTAGGGTAATTCTTCGTCGGATCTCCACTAGGGTGTCATTCGTAGAGTTTACGTTTACTCCGAGGTAGGTGAACTCCTTAACTACCTCGAAATTATTGCTATCAATAGTGACGTTTTGTCCTAGGCGGTGGACAGATGCTTGTTTGTTTGTTGATAGCATGTACTTAGTCTTGTCCTCATTTACTTCAAGACCAACGGCAAGCTGGGAGCGACCGATGATGTCAATATCGTCCGCATAGCCAAGCAGCTGGACGGACCTGTTGAAGATAGTGCCTTCCGTGTTGACACCTGCCCTGCGCACTATCTGCTCCAGTACGAAATCCGGTGCATGTTTGAAATAGTTCGGAAGAGCTGCTTCCAAACTGCACGTTGCAGCGTGTGTTTTCCAGCGTCGCGCGACACAGCTGAATCAGTTTTGCCGGGATTCCGAATTCGGCCATCGCCATATAGAGCTCCTGACGATGTATGCTATCATACGCGGCTTTGAAGTCGATGAATAGGTGGTGAGTTTCGACTTGAAATTCGTTGGTCTTTTCCAAGATTTGCCTCAGTGTGAAAATTTGGTCTATAGTCGATCTGCCGGGCCGGAAGCCACACTGGTACGTGCCGATTAGTGTGTTGCAGAACGGTTTTAGACGTTCACACAGTACGTTGGATAGGATCTTGTATGCGACATTTAGCAGGGATATGCCTCGATAGTTCTTGCAAGACATAGGATCGCCTTTTTTGAAAATGGGGCATATGGAGCTGATAGTCCAGTCATCGGGCATGTTTTCTTCCACCCATACTTGGTTGATGATTCGGTGCATTCTTGATCTTACTTTCGTTGTTAGGTGGATCTATAAGATATGTGATCAGATATTAGTGCACAGCCATCGGTGTACGTACAGTGGAGTGAAATCATCTGTTCTTCCGACAAAAAATCATTTCCCAAGACATCTCTCCTTGTTTCTCGTTGGCTTGGGCATTTACCCAAAAAAATTGAATACATCCTCTCGTTCTCACATAGAAGTCGTTATGATAAGAAAAAGAATTTAATTTTAATAGCTTACCCCGCAAACGCAGCATCATCGAAATTTCCTTCCTCTTGTTTACATGGTGAAAGTAGTTTCTGTGTCCAAGGTTATAATCCTGTAGATTCCACGGTGTAGGGATCTCAAAGCCCCCTCAATAAAACGTTGTCGAATTTTTTCATTCACTTTGCCAATAAGCTTATATAATATCGGCTTCCAGTTTCCGATGTCTTTTTCGGTAAGTGAAACCCCACATCCTCCAGCTAGTTCTAGCCATTCTCCGTACCAGCTTGTTTTGGAGAGAATTGTATGCAGGACAGCTATAAGAATAATAATAATGCAAATACTTTTTTCAAATAATTATTCTTCTTAACATATCTATGAGTGGTAAGCTTTAATTTGGTAAAAAGAAAAATGGATTTGGTATACATTAAGTAGGATAAATGACTACCACAAGAAATCGACTTTTAATAGAATAATTGAATAATCGGCATCCCATAGCGCCATTGATTTTAAGAGTTTACTAAAAACGTGCAATTTACTATATTTAATCTTTCCATAGCTATTTTTAAGGACTTCTTTTGGATTTTTATCAATTCTCTTGTTCGTCCACACCGTGTCATCGGGAACTTCAATTTATGGAGATGTAGTAATAACAACAAAAAATGGTTGAAAATTAATTTACTTATTTAAAAAAAGTTGACTTACCTATGTTTCTTATAGGTACATTTCATTGTGATTCGATGATATGTCCACCGGAAACTGTTAGGTGTCACGTGAACAAACGAAACGACCCAAATGATTTTATGAAAATCTTAAGAGTCCGCAAATGTTTTGGTCCCAATCAGGAAGTGGTTAAAGAAGAAACTGTATCCGAGCGAAATGTCAACAACGAAAAGGTCAATGTAAATGTAGTTTCAGGCTCAGGAGGAAATGTAAATCGAAAATTGACACCAGAAGAAAAAAGGGAACTTGATGAAACGTTAAGGCGTACCAGGGAAGAAATCCAGTCACAGCTGAACGATGCGAAAAATCTAAGGGAACGCATTTTGGCCGATGTCCGTAATAATCGCAACAAATGGTATTGAGTGATGTCTGATGTGTAATTTGAAATGCTACCGGAATAAAATATAAAGTAATAATCTCCACATATTGATTTTAAATAAAGCTATTGTTATATGTATATGTATATATGTGTTTTTTTTAGTATGAATATTGAATAATGAATATGATGTAAGTATAGTGGCAGTCAAGTCTTAAACCTATATTTAAACCGCAAAAATTTAATTAGAGTAAGGCATCTGGAGCCTGATGGTAACATAGAACAAGAAGATGCAGTAATTTCCCTCTTATTGGGTCGACATAGAATGCATTATACTCTGTCCAATGAAAATTGTCAGTACAGGCCTTATGGCCATGGGGGAGTTTTTTTTTTAACAATGGTGCCTGTAGGTACTCTCATGACCCTCAAACACAAGAATTGCCACTGAAATAAAAAGCAAAAGACTGACATACCAAGGGAATTGTTGTTGTAATTTTCCTAAAATTCGCATGCAGCCCGCCACAATTAGTCTGCCACACAACCGCGGGCTCGGGCA
Source organism: Cheilosia soror (assembly GCA_949372485.1). Lineage (NCBI taxonomy): Eukaryota > Metazoa > Arthropoda > Insecta > Diptera > Syrphidae > Cheilosia > Cheilosia soror. The sequence goes on from OX443563.1 coordinate 20,675,180, forward strand.
GAATGAGCATTAGATTAGATTAGATAATTGATCGGGAGAGCCTTAACCGGCCCTGGCACTGCGGCCTCTCTACAGAAGCCTATTGTGCCATCCCTGGTAGGGTCCTAGAGCCATCTTTTTACTCCGGAGACAGTCAGGAAGATAAGGATCTTCTCTGGGGGTAATTCAGCAAGATTTGCTAAGGTAAAGATTTCTTCGCCAAAAACTTTCTTTCTAAGGCGGAAGAGAGCCGGACATTCCATGAGAATGTGGAGAGAGGATTCATCACTCTCTAGGCACAGTCTGCATCCTGCATGTGGGGTCTGGTGAGACTCCGATTCGGTGAAGATGTTTTTTCATAAGACCATGACCAGTAATAATTCCTGTCAGAATTCTTAGGTTGTTTTTACCCAGATTAGTTAGAAAATAGGATTTTCGTTGGGAGAATTTTGGGAAGAACTGTTTGGTGCAGTTCTGCCCAGGTGTTTTAAGCCAGAGTTCAGAATGAGCATGATCGACTTGTGGATTGTGTTCGCTTGCTATTATCATCCACCAAAACAAGCAGTGTATGTGAATGTGACTGAAGCAGCATTGCCACTGTTGAATTTTTTTTCGCAGTAGATTCTCTAAAAAAATGCAGTAGATTCGCAATAAATTTTTTATCAAACAAAACAAAAATTTACAAAAAATAGCATAAACAATACAAAATTAAAAAAAAGACTATTTAAACGAAACAGAAAAATTAAATTAATTAAAAAAACATACACACATGATTTATCACATTTTTTTTAGAAAGTTTTTCACCTGTAGAATTGAATTCACTTCCTAAAATAAAATATTGTAAGATCCCTGTGGTCGAGTCACGATTAGGAGAGCACTGTGCAGTGCGGTTTTCGGCCCGGCAACCGACCAGTTCACTCTCAGGATTTTACTTGAGAATGCTTGGGAGTATGCAGGGAGTAAACAGGTGTAGTTTACGCATGCTTCGTAGATTTGGCGTGTATGGAGTTGACGCTTCTCTCTTGAGAGCCATTCAATATCTTTACACAAACTGTAAAAGCTGTGTTCGGGTAAACGGCGTTAAATAAATACCTTTCACCGCGGGCGTTGAACTTCACCAGGGGTGCGTCTTGTCTCCTCTCCTTTTCATTACTTATATGGGCTGGATGTTACAGCGCAGTCTTGGCAAAGAACGTTTCGAATTGGGAGATCTGAGGATAAGTCATCTGCTCTTCGCTGATGACTTGGTCATCCTTGGATCCTCTCAGACTGAACTTCAACGCGCACTCGATCGGTTTGTAGCTGTTTGTGTTGAAGGTGAGATGAAGGTTAACGTGAACAAATCTGAAGTGATGGTCGTCTCCAGAACGCCTGTTCAATGCACTCTGCATGTTAGTGGAGTCCTATTGAAACAGTTGGGGAAGTTTAAGTATCTCGGGGTCTTATTCACGAGTGATGGAAGGAGCAATGCTGAGTTTTCCTGCAGGATTGGTCAGGCTTGGTCAATTATTAGGACTGAATGTGGTGTTAAAGTTAAGTTGTCAGTCTTTAATTCAGTGTTTGTCCCAACTGTTATCTATGGTCATGACTGTCATGAGGTTTGGGTAATGACCGAAAGAATAAGATCGGGGATACAAGCTGCCGAAATGAGATTTCTCCGTTGTATTGCTGGTGTGACCCGTATAGATCGCATTAGAAATACTAGAATACGTGAGGAACTCAATGTCGAGTAGCTATTTCTCCGGACGAAGCGGTCCATGCTTCGGTGGTTTGGTCATGTTAAACGCATGTCTCCGACCAGGATCCCACGACGTGCTATGGAATCCGTACCATCGGGCACCCGTATGGGGATTGCCCTTGATGATTTGGAGCCGATGGCGAAGGATCGAGATCTATGGAGGGTCCACTTAAACAACCTACACCCGCGACCCACTTAATGGATAATCGGGCATTGACAATGAATGAAAGAATGAATGGAAACAAAAAGCCATCGCGTGTAAGAAGTATTACAAATTGTATTGTTTTTTATATCAAAATAATTTCGTAAAATTGTATAAGCCCCAATCCGTATGTTTTATTTCCAAATAAAAATGTGTTTTTTTACATGCTGTCGAGGCACATATTTAGTTGCACAGGGTGGAATGAACAGTACACCCCAAGATAAAATAAGACATTCAAAATATATTTATCCTGAAGCTGTATAAGACCAACAAATTTGTCGAACACCTAGGCAGACACAGATACAAAAGCAGAGAATAGGATCAAATAAACTCAAGATAAAGCCCCTGGATATACTGAAAGCGTAAGTTGCTTACCAAATATACATTTTGCAGTCGATGTTGGCAGTTTTGAATGTGATAAATTTCGTGTTTTCATAAGAAAAATCTACGTTGCAGTTTGAATGTCGAGATAAGGGAAACTCGTATTTGCTAGCAGGATATTCCGCTCCGCCGCGAAGTCAATTACCACTTGTCGCTTCCGGATGTGGATTTGTGTTAGCTATATGTTAGCAAGATACGCTGATGAGTATCAGCGCCTTGTTGATACCGAGTGAGCACCTTGAAATAAAAAGGAACGACGTTCAGATGCAGCCGCGGCAGAAATTGAGGGTTGGATTTTGCGTGCTGTGGAAGTTAAGCTTTTAGTCAGGTCCGCAGACTAGCTGTGCAGTGGGTACTTCCCAGAACGAGGATTCACAGAACTCTACAAAGTAATAGATTACACCCTTTCCATTTAGCACAGGTACAGGATTTACTACCCTATTGCTATTGCGTAAACAGTCAGAAGATGGGCACTTCTTCAAAAGCACTCTGTGAACCTGCGAAGCGCAATTCAAAAATTGGTCAAACCCCAAGCCCCATTTAATACGCACAAATTTAATTATTGTGAACAACTTCTTCAAAATGTGTGCTTATTTCAAAGGAGGTTTAGCGTTAATGTTCGAAAACACTTTATTAGGCCCGCACGTTTTTCCACAAACAGTTAATTCCCATCACGACCTGCAATTTAGAGAACGATTGCCGGAGAACCTTGAAGATATTCTTCTTGTTCAGAGAAGACCGATGTTCTTTCAACAAGATGGGGCACTTTGTAACAGTAGCAGCGGGGTAACTCTATACCTCAACCATACTTTTAACGAACTGTGGACTGGTAGATTTGGCCCCAACCCTTTGCCACCCAGATCTCCTGACATTAACACCCATGGATCTTTTATTCTCTGGTGCTATAAAAGAAAAACCTTATTTCTGAAAAAAAAATGGAGTCTTTTTTGACCATTTTTGTCTGACAAAATAACGCCTTTTACTATACAACTTCTGTTAATTGTAGGTACGTAAAAAAGTTGCTCAACATAATTTTTAGGAAATTTCTCAAGGATAATCAAATAAAATAAAAATGTATTAAGTTAAAATTTTGAGAAAGAAAAACCATTTTAAGTTAAAAAATGTAACAAATTTTCAAAATTTTGAGTTTAAGGAGCCATAACTTTTTTGTAGCTGCAGAAATGCTTAAAGGTCCATTCACATGGGAGCGAACGAACGAATTGATGAAATGTGAATAAATCACTTTTTTATGCATTTATAAACAGAAAATTCCACATTTTATTATTCGAAGATATCCTCCTCTTGGAATAATGTTAATGAATGCATAAAAAGTGGTTTGTTCCCATTCCATCAATTCGTTCGTTCGCTCCCATGTGAATGGTCCTTAAGACTTGTATGCGCTGTCTTTTCATAACGCACAAAACAATTGTTTTTACCTATAATAGTTTACAAGTTATAGCGTTTTAAGTGGTAACACCTCCAAAGTAGAGGTCACCTAGTAGAGGTCCCCTAGTAGAGGTCACCTACTTTGAAGGGCTATAACGGGAACCCCCCTGTCATACAATTTTTTGTTCGGCGGAACTTCAGGAATCTTCCCTTAAAGGATTATACCGCTTAACTGGGACACCATGTATATTCCCCCAGCAGCTCGTACATGGCCAATATTTTTTAAATTTAAAATTTATTAAATCTCATGCCGAACTGCTTTGGAAATGTGAATATGATAATTTTATTCCGATAGCGATATGAATATGACCTATTAAATTAACACGTTCACGTTTGATTCTCAGAACTAATCACATATATATATTACCGTGGTTTTTTGCATTTTACGATTGACTGATTTGATGGTTTGGTTTTAGTGAGAGGTTGTTTCGTTGGATAAGATGACGCAGGTCTGCTGATTCTGCGTTAATACGCTCCAGGCGTAAATAGCTGGCAATTCGATGACAATGATCAGCAAATCCGTATCTTGTTCAAAGCGCAATAGAGGAACTACATATTATACCGTATTCCATCATTCATTACTTCCACTCTTGTATATCTTTCATGTGCGCCTGCCTTGGACGTCTAGTGCTATAGCTGTACCCGCCCGTCTTTGGACGACAAAGACCAATAATTCCGTCCACCCGTGCTGGGCGAAGTGAAGATGGCCATATCTAAGTTTAAGTCCAACAAAACCGCTGGAGGAGATGGCCTAACCAGAAGGCTAGGTTACGAACATGCACCAACTCATCTGTAAAATATTGTCGAAAGAAAGTATGCCCGATGAATGGAATCTCAGCATTGTTTGTACTATCCTCTACAGAGGTATTAGTCTTCTTAACATCCCCTACAAGATTTTATTTATTTTTTGACTTTGACTTTTAAATTCATTTTTTAACTTACATACTAGACAAAAAATGACTAAATCTAATTTAAAACTAACATGTATCTTAATCTAGCTTACTGGCTCTTAACTAGCACTCTAAACTTTACTATATCCATATAACTATTGCCTTTCGGCCTTAAATCGATCTATTTTATATATATTGCATTGTTTTTCAATTTCCAAGAAACTTGCAAAACTTGGAGGCTTTATTATTTTGTGTTTTCTTTAGACTACCTAAAACTACCTAAAACTACTTAAAACTACCTAAGCTACTTAACTTAAATTACCTATATAATCAGTGTGATGAGCAATCTCTCGATTGGTCACCATTCCGATTGCGTCGATGGGCGCCTGGCAGTCGCCAACACGGTGCACACGCGCCGCTGGGACTCGAGCGAGGCCATAGCGTCGGTCAAGTCTTGGTAGCACTCATTCATGTTGACGAGCCCGGCCCCTCCCAAAGACCCCCTAAAATATACCTAACTAACTTACAAACTAGCTTTAAACTAAGGAGGATGTTACATAGGTAACGCACCGACCTGGGATAGCGTGTCTGCCCTCACCTCTTCTTCAAGCCACCACAATTCGGTGAACTGCTTTAAGGTATCAACCGAGTCCTTATCCGCAATTACGGTATTAAAACGGAGGAGCTCCTGAGCATTGGCGGCGTACCCGTCGTGGATTAGCCGCTTATCCCTCGCGCCGCGGTGGCTGTGGTACAATACCGGCACACCATCTTTATCTTGGATTAACCCTTTCATGTCTGCATGAAGGAATGCCTCAGGCGGGACAAAGCCAGACCGGAGCGTACTCTCGTGGTTCATTAAATTCGGGTAATAAGCACCCGAGATCAGATTGTTAGCGTTATCGCCCTTGCAACGTGCCTTCGAATCACCTTTATTAGGAAATTGTCAATCCTATTCAATCGAGCCCCATCGTATAGGGTCTTGTATAGGGACAACCCTAGGCAGGTCCTGAGACACTGTCTCTCAAATACCCGAATCTTTTCCATATACGAAGGCGCTATATTGAACCAAATGGGACAGCCATAAGGGATGATCGGCCTTATAAGGGCCACGTAGCATATGACCTTTTTTTTTTTTTGTTTTTTTAATAGTGGCTCTCTATGAGAGAAACACTTAGGCCGCTATTCGGCCCATTGTGCATACCACTGGGATTTGGGGAGCTGTTTCTTTACTGGCTACTCATGTAAACCATTTGCTGCCTGTTATGAAGCTAAGAATGCTAGCGGCGCTGGTGTTACCTAGATCACTGAGATCATTGAGAAAATAGTTCCCTAAGTAGGCCTTTCTTAGATTGGCCAGGGCAGGGCAGCTGCAAAGAAAGTGAGTGACGGACTCGTCCTCCTCTTCGTCTCTACAGCTTCTGCAGAAGTCATTATAAGGCAGACCGAGCCTTTGCGCGTGTCTACCTATTATATGCAGTGCCCGGAAATCACGTTAACGACTTTCGAGATGGTGGATCTCTTAAGTCGAAGAAGCTCCTTGGATCGCTTTGCGTCCAGAGCTGGCCACGTGAGCTTGGCAGTGTCGCAGTATCCCAAATGTTTCCATCTGAGGCCTGCACGCATTACTGCGTCCGCATGAATTATTTGTTTAGCGTGGGAAAGTGGTGCATACACGTTGTGCAGGCTTATACTTTCCACGCCAGAGGAGCCTCGCCTTGCTAGTTCGTCTGCTGCACAGTTCCCTGGGATGTCACAGTGACCAGGAACCCAGCAGAGGGTGAGGTTGTACTGTCCAGCTATCTCGTTTAGAGATACGCGGCAATCTTCCACCGCCTTGGATCTTATTTCGCTGGATATTAGGGATTTGATTGCAGCCTGGCTATCAATGTATATAACGATATCCCTTTGTGATACCGAATTAATCGACAGCCACGCTGTAGCTTGACGAATAGCTGTAATTTCGGCCTGAAAAACACTGCAGTGTTGCGGTAGACTGAAGGAGAGGCCTAGGTTCAATTCCTCTGAAAAGACTCCGGCGCCCACTCCCTCTAGTGTCTTAGAACCGTCTGTGAATATTGACAGTGATTTATGTAGGACATTTTATGAATCCCATTGGTTCCTGTCCGGTATTTCATGAGTGAAACCTCTTTCGAAATTGATTTTCGTGGGCAGATAGTCGGTAGTAGTGGGCAGGGGAATCGTCTGTAGAAGTATGCTGGCGTGTCCAGTTGGTTGCCCTCTCCAGTGATTCCCCTCCCTTAATCTGATCGCCACATTGGTGGCATATTCTTTACTGACGATGTCTAGTGGAAGTAGGTTGTGCATGGTTTGCAGAGCGGCGGTTGGAGATGTTCTCAGTGCGCCCGTGATGCACATACATGCCAAGCGCTGAATCTTCTCTAAGACCTTTTGATTGGAACTTTTGTTCAAGGAATTATTGGTCTTATGACCGCAGTATAAAGCCAGTGCATTATATTGGGTTGAAGGCCCCATCGAGAGCCTACAGCCCTTTTGCGGGAGTATAGAGCCACTAGGGATTTCCTAGCGCGTTCGGCAATGTTTTCTCTCTATAAGAGCTTCCTGTCCAGCCTCAGCCCCAGATATTTAGTGCTGCTAATGAACTCGAGTGGAGTTCCTTTGAGATTTGGAGGAGTGACAGCGGGAAGCTTTACCTTTCTTGTGAATAAGACTAACTCCGTTTTCGTCGGGTTGACGCTAAGACCGCAACTGTCGGTCCAGGAGACTAGTTTACGCAATCCGAGTTGCAGGATGTCGGAAAGTGTCTGTGGGTACTTACCAGAAGCGAGTAAGGCGACGTCATCCGCGTAGGCTACAACTTTGCACCCTGAGCTCTCCAACGAGATCAGAAGTTCGTTAAGAACTATGTTCCATAACAATGGAGAAAGCACTCCACCTTGTGGGGTGCCTCTGTGCACAAGTTTTTCGACAGCGCTGCTGCCAAAGGTGGCCCTCACCATCCTTATTGTTAGAATGTGGGTGATTACGCGGCAGATTTGTTCGCCAATATTTAGCTTGTTTAAGGCTTGGATGATCGATTGTGTTTTGATATTGTTAAAGGCCCCCCTCTATATCAAGAAAAACAGCCATTGTATATTCCTTGAGTGAGAGGGACTTCTCTATCGAGCCAACAATCGAGTGAAGAGCAGTTTCGGTTGACTTGCCCTTTTGGTAGGCATGTTGAGATCTTGAAAACAGTGATCGGTCCACAGTGCCCTTGATGTAGAGGTCGATGATCCTCTCGAGAGTTTTGAGAAGAAAGGAAGACAGACTAATTGGTCTGAAGTCCTTGGGGTGTATATGGGAGGTCTTTCCTGCTTTTGGAATGAAAACAACCTTGACCGCAGTCCAGGATGATGGGATACAACCCAGTGTTATGCACCCTACAAGAATGTGCCTAAGAATGTCTTTGACAATGTCAAAGGCGTTCTGTAGTTGCGCCGGGAAGATGTCATCAGGTCCAGGTGACTTGTACGGTTCAAAGCTGTTGACGGCCCACCTTAGCTTCTCCTCACAAACGGTTAAAGTGGTTGGAGATGCCGGGTAAGGGTTACTATTCCTGAAGTCAGGATTTCCGATGAAGGGCGTGCAGCCAGGAAAATGAGTGGCCATGAGCAGATCCAGTGATTGTTCCTCTGATTCTGCCCATTGGCCACTGGGGTTTTTTAGCACACCCGGTACAGTGGACGTTTTGGATAGGACCTTACGTAATCTGGAGCCTTCGTTAACGTTGTTAACGTTCTCACAGAAGTTACGCCAGGAGCTACGTTGTGCCTTTCGAACTTCTTTTTTGACCTTTACTCTGGAATCAAGTTGACTGCTGCGAAACAGTTTCCATGTCAGAGCATAAGCCCTCTTGGCCCCAGCAAGACAAGCATCTATATGTTTGTCAAAATATAGATACTGGTCGAGCCAGATGCCAAGATACCTGACCACGCTTCGCTCCGCCAATGGTTGTCCATTTTGTTCAATAATGGCTAATTTTCGCCAGTTTTTTTCTGGTATCCCTAGAGGCCCCAGCCAATGGAGTTCTGAATAGGATTGTTTCCGATTTTTGGAAATTGATTTTCAATTTCCAATCATCGCAATACCTCTTAATTTGGTCGAAGTCACGCTGCAAAAGGATGTTGATGACCTCGACTTTTGGACCTGATCTGTACGCCACTAAATCGTCTGCGTACGCTATAGCATGTCTGAGGGAAACCATCAGATCACTTGAGTAAATATTAAACAGGATCGGAGAATTCACAGCTCCCTGTTGTAAGCCGTTTTTAATTTCAAAGACTTTGCTCGAAGTCACGTTGCCAGCTTTGACAACGAACTTCTTTCCCATAAGCATGTCATAAATCATATATAGCAATGGTTTTTGCATACCCAACCTAGTCAGCTTGTAGAAGAGCCTCTCCAACCATACGGTGTCGAAGGCCTTCTCAAAGTCGACCAGGCAGCCACCTGTGCATTGGTTCTTGCATTTGTGCCACTGAATGTCGCACACCAATTTCGACGCGGCATGAATCGTTTCATGCCCCGCTCTAAAGCCAAACTGATTGTCCGGAATAATCTTATTTTCTTCTGCCCACTTCAAAAGAGCTCTATTAACGACCTTCTCGAATATACCTTGCTAACATTCGGGAGCAAACTAATTGACCGAAAATTAGCTGGGTTGGTCCTATTTTTATCCCTTTTGGGGATAGGATGTTCCACCGCCATTTTCCACTGCACTGGATAATATGCATTATTCAGCGCATTGTTAAATACCGTGGCGAAGATCTCAATCGCATCTAGAGGCAGGTGTCTTAATACGACGTTTGGGACACCGTCAACTCCCGCCGACTTTTTATTTTTCAGTGACTCAAAGATCATCTTTGCTCACGAACAACTGGGAATTTGTCCTTTCATCGGCGATTATGCCGTTTGCAAGGTTGTCGTCATTGAACACGGTGAAACCGTTGTTCTCGGATCGCCAATTCTGAAGTTCGGTGCGCAGATAAAAGTGGTTCAGAAAGGCCCTCTCCTCGACGTCGTGATTACGGCGAACTGGGTTGTTCACAGTATACACGGTATAGAAGAAAGCGCCCATCAAATCCACTCTCTCCTGCGGGTCTTCGACCACGTAAAAACCGTCGTTCGAGTCGGCACTTTCCGGACTTATGCCAGCAGTCAGTAGTGTCTGTCTGTTCTCGTTCGTCCGAGGGATTCGGACACATGAAATGTCGTTATGATATTTCCGCCTGAACAGTTTATTTATTGGTGGGAATATGTTCGGACTACTGGATTTTATAGCCCGAATTTTATTGCCCCAATACAAACTTGCAGATTTTCTGTAATTTTCCACTATCAAAGGATCTTATTTATCTTCCGTGTTGTGTAAACGCCTGAAGCCTTTCGTCAACAATCTGATTTGTCCCTATCAGTGTGGCTTCAGGCCAGGAAAGTCTATACCATCGATCAAACATTCACACTGCGGCAGATCTTGGCAGAAAACACAGGGAGTCGATACCCACCACCTTTTCATCGATTTTAAGGCCATGTATGACAGCTATTAAAGAGACGAGCTGTACAGAGCAATGCTTGGTTTTGGCATCCCGTTTAAACTAACCCGTTTGTGCAGAAATGCGGATCCCCCAGACAGGCGCTCTGCTCGGTCGACTTAGGGATTCCAAATCGTCAGGGAGTTGGGTGTGATTGCAGACCTTAACTGTGCGCTCTCCTTGTCCAGCCCTCTATACATTTTTCCACCTTTATTTACAAAAACCGATTTACGCAAAGTTGTCTGCTTCTCATCTAGTGCGCTTACTAAACCACAGTGTTGATTGATTTTTACTTTTGGCCATGATAGCGACCTATTGATGATACTCACAGTGCTAGGCAGTTCCTCCTGAACGGGGTTTCTGTAGCTCCGATTTCCGCATCTGAAGTGTGTGGTTCGCCTTCTGTTTGACGAATTTATTTATTAGTAGATTTGCTGCTTCAAAAACCATAACCATTCCGGGACTAATAATGCCGAGTGTATCGAACAGTTTATAATAATAATTCCTATCCCTATCCCCTATACAGCATTGTTCTTGTTTAAGCCTACAGTTTTCCAAGTTGAGTAGCTGGTGTGAAAGCTCCTTTACATAGTCAGCTTTATGACCTAAATGTCCGCCACAACGTGCATCATCTGTCTCTAACTTTACATTAACCCGTTAATCAATTTTTTCGTTACAGCTTATCCAACAATCACAAACGGCTACAAAGCGACCCTCAACTTCGGATATCTACAAATTAATCAACAAAAGTAACAATTTTGTGCCAAATATAACAAATGTTTCCACCTCAGTCGATGGGCTTCGAGAAGATGTACAACAATTATGCACAGCGATGCAACAATTGCCTCCTGCTGGCAGGGGTAGCCCGCAACCTCAACGTAAAATGTCGCTGTTGGAAGAGCTCAAATTAGCTGAAAATGGAACATTGTGTTAAATAAAATTCGCCACCATTCATTATAAATAATTTTTTTGTGATTATTTATTTATGATTAACTTATTAGCAAAACTGAAAAGACACATGTGATGTACATTGATAACACGGATATAGCCAGGTTGCGGGTAATAAACAATTGCCACAAATTTTAAAATATTGTTTTTTTGTTGTGCTGGTTTCATAATGTAAAAAATAAAATAAAAATATTTGGGGAAACACCATATGAGGTGGTTTGTAAAAGTTATGAGATAACAAATTGTTCACTTCTCATTCCTATCATTTGTCGGTGTAACAGAAAAGAAGTATAGAATGATTCTTAATGTATTAAGTATGTCCCTCATATTTCTTTAGATAATGGTAATGGTCTCTGGTAGAGACGAAGAAAAAATTGATTGAATCCCATTCTTTAATGCTGTCAAGAAGCTGAGGGTGCTGTCATCGACAAAGGACATCAAAGTTGGAGTGTGATTGTAAATATTCTTTACAAATGGCCAAACTTTTTTAAGTCTTTGGTCATTCTCCTTGCAGTATTTTAAGTCTTAAAATACATCGTATTCTCTTCGTTGGACCCAAATTCTGCAGGTAAGTTAGAGCATCCTCAACTCAACGCTAACGATCTGCTTCTTGGAAAAGCTCTGTCTGTTAGATTTAAGTTTGGCTAAACCTATCGGTTGGGCGGAAATTTTGACTATCATCTTTATGTTAAACGGATCATACTGCCTGACAGCGGATTATTGGTTGTCTCCGCCGTTTAACAGTCCATAGAAGTTTTCTTTTAAAATCCTGAGTATTCACTTAACCTACTTGACAGCATACAGAGACGAGCAGTTCGACTTATTGGAGACCCTACACTCACATCGAATCTACAACCGTTGAAGCGCAGAAAACAAGTCGGTGACCTTTGCTTGTTCTATAGGTACTTCGACGGTTGATGTTCCGATGAACTCAAAGACATTATATCTCGAAATTCGACTCTTGGGCGCCCCACAAGACAGGCAGTAAATGGTCATGACCATACAGTAAATTTTCCAAAACTCCTTTAGTTACAGGACAATCAAACTTTGGAACTTGCTTCCTGTAGATATATTTCCAGATGACTACAATTTGCAGCAATTTAAGTGCAGAACTAACATACATCTGCAAGCATTTCGGGGCGCTGATGAAGCGTTATAGGTTCGCCTTTCCCGGGAGAAGTATTTAAAAAAAAAATTATTGTTATTGTTATTATTAAACAAATATTTGTTTAACAATAATCAGTACTCAGTGGAAAAATTCGTGACTTGATTTGTCGACTGTATCTATCTATTTTTTATATATATAAAAATAAGTTGTATTGTGTTTGTCGCTTATGTTCTCTGTAATGCGTGAACCGATTTTGATTCTGGAAATTTCCCATGAAAGGTGCTGGTAATACCATGGTTTATAAATGTATATAGTCAGGTGTATTGGTTCATGAGTTATGGGGGCGTGGCACCTCCCATACAAAAAATACATTCAAAATCTTATATCTCGAAAACCAACGAATCGATTGAGTTTACATTTACATACAGTCTTAGGGGGGCAACCAGGAGTAATACTGTAAAGACCATACAAAAAAAAAAAACATTAAAAATCTAATATTTTGAAAATTACCGAATCGATTCAGTTAAAATTTCAAAGTAGCGTGGCACATCCCCTACAAAAAATACATTTAAAATCGTATACCTTGAAAACCACTGCATAGATTGAGTTAAAATTTATATATAATCTTAGGTATTGGCCCAGGAGTAATCCTGTGGAGATTTGTCAAAATTGGACAAAGGGGCGTGGCACCTTAAAAAAACAACTTCAAAACGTTTCATGTTTACACAGTGCACCTTATTGAGTCAACACCATGTCGATTTTGGCTGATCTAATCATAATTATGCAACATCCAACTTTTTGTCACTATAGTACTGTATGAACAAATGATTTTGCCCTTTTTATTAAATTCGTATCTAGACAGTAATCTAATTCTAAACTCGACACGATCGCTTAATAGCAATCATCAATTGCTCATTATATATAGATCAACCGATCAGAAGAGTAAATTTCAGCCGAGCACAATACCCGAGCGATGATTAATAATATAGCGCTCCCATGTCTCATCTGAGAAAAAACAAAACATTTGTTTATAGATACCTATAGCTAAACAGAATATAACACATCTTTTTACGTCGCTAGAAACTTTTAAAGTTTTGTGTTCTGCTCTCATGTTTGCATTCGTATCAATTCGTCAGGGCTGTTAAGGTGCTCTCCACTCTACTCTTCATTTTTACGAAAACGCTTCAGATCAGAGGGTTGTTACCTATCATGAAAGTGAGTAAAGTTAAAGATACTCGTACATTAAAGTTACAATTTGCCGGTAATATCAACATCAAAGATAATTAAATTCAAATAACCAATACGAATCTTTGTATGCATGAAATATTTTTGTATCGATCGTGTAAAATGTGCTATGAATATAATAATATGTATATCAGTTAATAAATAGGTATAGACAAAGTTAAACGAATGTATCTGTGATGTGAGTGAGTAATAAATAACCAATTTTAGTGATTTCAATTTCAAGTTCGGAATGTTTAAGCACAAAGTCGTTATTGGTTATTTCTAAAATACTAATCGGAACGGAAATAATTAATTGATACAACAATATACAAAGAGCACTCTTATCAGATTATTCGTTTTAATTACACTGCACCTAGTATATGTGTACTGCGAAAATTACTAAATTAGAATATTAGATGAATGCGTCATTGTTAGAATACTGCAACTTTGTTTAGATACACATTTCGTTAGAGCGATCCTCCGAAAAAAATATAGAATTAAGCGATTTAGTAAAAAGGTGGAACACTGCTTTTGGCAAAAAAAGTTTTATTTTTTAACTATTTCTTGTTTTAGCTCGATACTTTTCAGAAGTTTTTGTATGCCTTTGAAATTATGTCTGCGATTTCTCGAGGCCCTCCAAATAGACCTTTGTTTCATCAGAGACCTTCGTTCAACTCAAATCTCTTACCGCCAAAGCATTTCTCAAGGCAAGTCTCAAAGGATTAAATCAGGAGAATACGCTCGATGAGGAAGCAAGTTTGTAATTTAATTCATGCAATTTTGCAACACCGCTGCTAGCTTCAATATTCCAGATAGCAGCATGTCTCCACCTGTTCTCGAAAGCGTTAAAGACCCCATATGACAAGGTTATATTGTATAATGTAGATATAGGGTGTGACGTGTGAGTTCATCACAGTAGATTAGGCACCACATTCGCCCAAATACTTAATTTCACCACAGAACCTAGAAACACGTTTTTTATTGATTCATAGAGTATACAGATTGGGGTTATGTAATAGCACATCGGCTAAATGGCCGCCAGGGCTTTGCTGGCATGGCAAGTACGTACTCTTTTATTGAAATTTTCTATAACCGTTTCGCATAAATGCGGCTGAATTTCATTAATATACACTGGCGATAACTAGGATGAGGCCATACATTTTGCAATAAATACATTTTGCTCCAAGCGACATGTTCTTTTGCAAAATTTATTCGATGCTCCTTGTGTACTTGCCTCAAAACAGGTTTATTTTTAAGTTTTCTTCTCTGTATGGGATCACTTTTTCGTATTATCCTTCGTTGCTATGCTGGCTGATAGTCCGCTGTTGGCCCTCATTTTAGTCGCTGGTAGAGTAAAATTTAAGGCAAGCCGTAGAATTAACCGCTTTTCTCGCAATGTTGTTGCTTCGTGCGCCCTTTTTGATTTTTCCCATAGTATTCTGGATCCGCAAGGTAACTCTTTACAACAGTCTTACTTCTGTTTAGCCTCCTTGGAATTTCTCGGCCTGAGAGTCCTAACTCATTGAAAGATCAATTTTTCCTTTTTCTGTCGCTGTCAAAGTCTTTCCGGAATCCATTTTTTTAAACTAAATGACAACAGTTCTTTTCAACGCCTTTTTAAATATTCTTAATATAACTTTGAAAAAGATCGCTCCTGTAACGAAATACATATTTGCAATATCCTCGTCCTAGTGGCTCATCTTTTTATACGCTTTTCAAGTAGTTCATTGTTTGATCTTGGGAAAATACAGCCGTCGTTTCTTGTTTACCCTTTAATTTAACGACTTATTGTTGGGAACATATATGTACCTGTTCACAGGTAGATAGTAAAAGTTTCTGGGTACAAAATTTCCAACAGGTATTAAGAGTGAAAATCGAAATGGCCTCAATTTCCTCTTTCAAGCGTTACAACGCTTTGGTGGTCGTGGACTTGTGGATGTCCAATTCAGATCGCAAAAATGGCCAACTACACGGAAATTAGGAAATGACTCATGCAGTAATTGAATTGTTTCTCTGGCTGGCATGTGGCACCGTTTTGTGGAAACCACATCTTGGTCACATCCATATCTTATAATTAAGGCGCACTTAAAACTGGGTTATCATGTCACGATAACGAACACC
Organism: Cheilosia soror; assembly: GCA_949372485.1. Lineage (NCBI taxonomy): Eukaryota > Metazoa > Arthropoda > Insecta > Diptera > Syrphidae > Cheilosia > Cheilosia soror. The sequence continues at coordinate 20,690,769 of OX443563.1, forward strand.
ATTAATTGTTACTGGCTGCCTAGTCGAATTTTCAAAGAAGAATGGTCCGATATTGCTTCCAACCCAAAATCCGCACCAAGCAATCATGCGTTATGGATGCATTTGTTTCTCAACAATAATTACTCGTGGGTTTTCTGAACCCCAAATTTGACAATTTTCACGATTAACGAAGCCATCAAGATGAAAATGAGCTTCATCACTGAAGATGATTTTGTTTGAAAGTTCAGCATACACTTGTTGTTCCAAAATCCATTCAACGAACTCTCTTCGCGCTGCATGGTTCGTAGTCTTCAGTTCTTGAGTGCTTGAGTCAATTCAACTTTGTAAGCATCAAGTTTCAAGTCTTTTGTGAGAAATCACTGTAGAGAGCTTCTCGAAATGCCCAATTCTTGACTACGGTGCACTGACAGTAAACCCAAGCAAGGGGGTTGTAAGGGGCAGCATGCCCCCTCATACGTTTCGGGTATTATTTCATTTTGGGGCATTAATGCACTTCCTATAGTGTCATAAAGCCCACAAAAAAGTGACTTAAGGCCCGGCGGGGCGTTATGACATGTATCCAGCTTATATACCTAATATCGGCTTCCAGTTTCCGATGTTGTGTTCGATAAGTGCAACCCCACATCCTCCGGCTAGTTCTAGCCATTCTCCGTACCAGCTTGTTTTGGAGAGAATTGTATGCAGGACAGCTATAATAATAATAACTAGGCTCACGGTTGCCAGATTGGGCGCTTTGTCGTATTTTGGGCTATCTTTTTGCTTAAAAAACGATAGAAATTTCTTCCATGAGCGCCCAACACAATTTTGGGCTATATATCGTTTTACAAATTTTGTTTTAATTTTGTTTGTTTTACTCTTTCATAAAACTAAAAAAATAAATATTTTGGACAAACCCTCACTTTTAAAACATGGCAGCACTCTTGCAGTCAAGTAGCATCAAACAGTCGTTCAACTTGCACGCACTCTACTTTTTTATGCAGGCCTTTTTATTTGACACGAGCCAAAATCCCGAACATTTTTGGGCTTACGTGTTATCTAACGTAAGAAATGAATCGAATGGAGCAATTTTGAAGGAGTTAAGTTTATTTGCATGCGTTACAATTGCTAACACTTCCAGTGAGCAATGCTGTAGAACAACGGTTCCCAATCTTTTTTTGGTAGCGGAGCACTTTTCTGGAGAGAAATTCCTCGCGGAGCACTTCGCTGTCAGAATCCCAATTTTCGTAGTTATTGAAAACATTTTTAGTTGTTTTCTTATTAATTTTATTAAATTAAAGAAATAAGTAACGTGTTTGGACTTTTAGCATATTTAAACTATAGTAGATATTTAAAAACAAAAAAAAAAATTCAGAAACATTTTTAACTCATTTTCGAGTTGGCCACAGAAAAACAAAGACTTGAAAATATTTACTGGAATAGCCTTTATTTTTTTTAAAGGGCAGTCAATCTTTTCTGAAGATGTTCCACTAAAATCCGAAGTATTTGGCGCAACAGATTTTATAGGCACCCTAGGCCCTGCTTACAACCATTTGTTTTTTAAAGTTTTTTTTAGGCACGAATACCATACAAGGCACTTCCAATTTTTAGGTCGAGTCCGAATGGCTGATTTAAAAAGCTTTTCAGGACAGCTTCAGGACACAGAGTCTCGGATGTTTGTCGGACGTTCGCGAGCGGTGCCGCAGTGGAAAAAACCTCAAGATTGGGGATTGAACCTATGACCCCTCGCACAGTAGTCGGATCCAAATAAATTAAAGTTGGATTTCGCACTCCAAAGTACTTTTTTTCCAAAATTGCAAATGTTTTTTTGTAAGTGGAGTCTTTCGAAATTCCGGCTCTTGCTTAGGTTTTTGTTGACATAGTGTGTTTTTTTAGGAATATGCATCCACAGCGCCCTGAGTTCTTGATGGAGTAGTGCAACAATCTCCTTAATTTTAATCGACGTTAAAAATGGATTGGCTCTACTTGTCCGGAAAATCTTTCTTTGGAGTAGTTTTGCGTCCACTCTCATTTATTTTGCGGTTCTCAAAACTTCCGGTCTTCTTAGAAACTTGTATTTCCTCGAAAACAAGCTTCGAAGAAAAACAAATCTTTTCGCTATCAACGCCATTGATTTGTTTCCATTTTGATAGTTAGAAAGTTCTGGAGTACACGATTTATTTTTTCCCATTTTTGTACTGTGTAATCAATACACAAATTACATTGTTGCGAACAAAATGACAAAGTTACAGAAGCACAGAATTAGCCAGTCTGATGGAATTTTCATATTTGCGCTCATCTTTCCGCGGAGCACTTGAATTTTTATGGCGGAGCACCAAGTCCATACATGTGTACCTGTTTTATAATAAAATACAAGAACCGAATTATTTTCAACGATTTTTGAGCTTCTTTCTGGGCAACGATATTGGGCTACATTTCTTTAAGTTTTGGGCGCTTAAAGCAAACAAAATTCTGGCAAACCTGACTAGGCTCGCCCAGTGGTCGAAATTCGCCGACTATACATTTAATACAGAGATAGACTTTCGACTGAGCGAAGCGAAATATTAATTTTCTTTGTATGCACAGCGAGTTATTGTTTTGCAAATACTTTTTTCAAATAATTATTATTCTTAACACATCTATAAGTGGTAAGCTTTAATTTGGTAAAAAGAAAAATGCATTTGGTATCTATACATTAAGTAGGGTGAATGACTACCACAAGAAATCGTGTCGGCTTATAATAGAATAATAGATAATAATCAGCCCCGGATTTACATTTTTTGGGCCCTATGCCTTTACAGTAAATGGTGCCTATTTTATATTTTCTCTTTTAATAATTATCTGGTAAATATTGTCTATTGACAATGGATCTTACCTATACCTAATCATTTTTAATCTTGAACTTAAATATTTTGACGGTCACAATATATAATTCTATATATGAAAATATGCACCATTCTGGCTTCGTTAAAGCTGGCCTGGGGTCAGATCACGTAAAATAAAAACGATTGAACGATATCGTTTTCACGCATGCTGTCTCTATCATATCTGTGGCATAGTTATCCCATTGCATAAAAAAGGAGATACTTTGGATTTAAATAACTATAGACCTATTTCTCTTCTGTCAGTATTTTCTAAAGTTTTTGAAAGAGGTATGAAGAATAGAATAATGACATTTTTAAATAGATCTGAATTCTTCAGTGATCTTCAGTTCGGTTTTAGAAATGGTAAATCCACAGAAGATGCCTTATTAAAATTCTGTAGTGAACTTTATAAATCCATTAATGAATCGAATATTCCGGCTGCTTTGTTCATTGATATAACAAAAGCTTTTGATATGGTTGATCATGAGTTATTGTTGACAAACCTTTTTAAAGCTGGATTTAGGGGATTTGTTTACGATTGGTTCTGTTCCTACCTAAACAATCGTAGCCAAAGAACCAGGATCAAAACATATCTAAGTTCGAAATGCTTTTTAACGATGGGTATTCCTCAGGGTTCTGTTTTGGGTCCTATATTATTTTTGATATACGTCAACTCTTTGTTTTCGCAACCTTTTAAGGGTATTTTAACTGCTTTTGCTGATGATACCGCACTTTCTTATTCTAATAAAAATTATTTTGAAACGATTGCTAATATGAATTATGATCTAGAAATTTTCCGTCACTGGTTTAGGCTTCACAAGCTAGTTATAAGCAGTAAAACTAAGTTTATGTTCTTTAATTTACTGGGGGTGGTACCTGAAGGTCTCTCCTTAACTTATCATGCTCCTTGCTGCTCTAGGTTCCAATTATTTTCGTCAGTATTCAGTTCTGATGTACCTTGTACCAATGGCTGCTTTGAAATTGAATGTGTTGACCATTTTAAATACTTAGGTATTACCCTAGATAAAAAACTTAGTTGGATTCAACATACCTCTAATTTAAAACTTTATCTTAACAAAGTTGTCCGACAGATCTACCACCTAAGTCTTTACTGCCCTCAATCAATTTTAAAACTTGCGTACAGCGGCCTAGTGCAGTCTAAGATTCAATATGGAATATGCTGTTGGGGTGGTACTCATTCCAATAAAATTGAGCAGCTGCTTATCAGACAGAAGCATTCGATTCGCATTATTTGTAAAGTAGCCCGTAGAACACCTAGTTTTGCCTTGTTCACTAATCTCGGTATTTTGCCTATAAAGCATCTATACTTTTTTAATGTATTAAAATATTTTTTTAAAAACGCTGGATATAACTCTGTAAGAATGCAAGAGGACCACAATTTAAGAGCCAACAGCTGTCAATTTGTAAATGTTCCTAGAATTTTTAAATCCCATTATTGTCATTTTTATACAGTGATTGCGCCCCGTTTATTTAATAAATTGTCGAATGAAATAAGATGTGAGAGAATTGAATCAAAATTTTTAGGTAAAGTTAAAAAGTGGCTTTTTTCTAAAAATTATTTTGAAATAGATAATGTTATAAGTCCAATGATTTGATTGTAGCTTTTGGTATAGTTATTAAACAAATAATAGTAGAGTATTTATATTATGTATGTATTGAAATACACAGAATTATTATTTTTTGTTTAAAATGATAAACCCCCACAAAACATTTTTATTTATTTGATTTAAATTGATGGTACATTCGTCACTTATTCTTTTGAATAACAGAATGTGTCCTACTATTTCAATAATATTGCTTATTGCCAATAATACATTTTTGTTATTAACGAAGCCATTAAATACTACTCAATATTGTTAGCATTAAGTTGTATTTAGATTGAAATAAAGTTAAATTAAATTAATTAAAAAAAAAAAAAATTAATTAAATTAATTAATTAATTAATTAATTAATTAATAAACAGAGACTGCTATTGTCGAAACGATGTCGTTCGATCGTTTTCATTTTACGTGATCTGGCCCCTGGACAGCGCAAAAAATGATGTCCTACCCAAATTCTACTTTTTACATTGTTATTTAAATTGTACATATTCATTTGCATTTTGTATCTAAGTTCTAAGTTCATATCTTGCTCAAAGGCTTCGGATACGTTTCACTAAGTCTGGCCGTCGTCGACCAAAAACCCGTGGCTGAGAGACGTCAAATGTAACGGATTTGTTGTGCTAGTCACCCCTATTGTTGTTGTCGTTTACGACTCTAAAAACAACGACACGATTGTTTGGTATTGGCGAATAAAAATCAACGATTTTTTGTCGCGGCAACGATCGACAAATGGCGTCTGAAATGTCAAAAAATGCGGATTGTATTTTTCGACGACGATCGTCGGTATTGCGTAAGGCGTTTTGTGACGACGTTTGTCGTAGAAATGATACATTTCTGTCGTCAACTATTTTGCGGACGACTGTGTGATAATGTGTTAAAAAAAGTAACAAATTAGTGAACGAAATGCAGAAAAATATTCCTTTGGCATAATCATTCACGAAGGCCTAGCAAAAGTGATGTTAATCGGCAATGGGACGACATAACCTTATCTCTGAATTGTCTTGGACCACCTTCGACTTCGATAGTCTCTAAAATACATTTTAAATCTGAAAATAATTATTGTTATCAAAACAGTTTGCAATTTAAATTATTTCTACCACTCACTTAACGTCGGGCAAATCCAATGGCTTCGATTTGGTTTGAATTTCCTTCCTTAACTTTACCAGCTCTTTTTTATGGTTTTTAACTTTCTCGTATACATAGTAAGAGAAAGATATTGTTTTCGTACAAAATTTCGAACTCGAGATTTTGATCAATTCTGATACGATGATAGGGGAACTCAAAAAAGTGGGTCTCGCAATTCTGTCCGTCCGTATGTCTGTCTGTCCCACCCCTGGGGAATCTAAACGCTTGGACGGATTTGCTTCAAACTTCGTATTTAGAGTTTGTAGGCTTCCCGCTCGGGACGTTTTTTTTTATGCTAGCCCTAATATTAAAGGTACCTCCCATATACAAATTTTACGAAAATGACGAAATATGCCTTAATTTAGATTTTTTCGAAAACGGCTCTAACGATTTGAACCAAAATTGATAGTTGAGTTAATGTAATCATGCTTAACCTGACTGCATACCCAGTTTTTCGCTAAAAAGCCCAGCAACGGCAGTTTTGAAAATTGGCTTTTTCTCGAAAACGGTAAAAACGATTTTAAAAAAAAAATTATTTTTAAGGTACTATTGCCATTCTTAACTTGATAGCAAACTCAGTTTTTCCTTAAAAAGACTACGTCCTTTGATATCCACCAAAATCCCTAATAATAGTATTTTAAAAAACTGCTTATATCTCAAAAACGCCATTTTCGATTATGATAAAAATGTTACTTTCAGGTAATGCTTAAATCCATAGTAATACCACTGGCTCAGTTTTGAGCTAAATAGTTGAAAAATAGTGTTTTTTGAACCATGAACGCGTCCTTCCCAACCGCTAAGGACGGTACTCTAAAAACTGCTCATATCTCGAAAACGCCATTTTCGATTTGGATGCAAATATATCTGCTAGGTAATGTTTATATCCTGAGGAATATGTCGTACTCAGTTTTCAGCTAAACAGCTTAATAACAGTGCTTTTCGAATCCAAATTGTAACATTTGTCAGCATAATTTTACAAAAAACCGCTCTAACGATTTTGATTAAAATACATATTTAAGACAACATAAGCATTCTAAACATGATCACGTACTTAGTTTTTCTCAGAAAAATCGAATATTGCCCTTTTATGAATATTTCTCAAAAATGACTACCCAAATCCCGATCTTTATTCACACACGGTATATTTTTGCAAAGCCCAAAACTTCGGTGGCAATATAATTCGAAATTCAAATGTCAGTTCGGGGTGAAATTTAAAAGTAAATGTTGAAGTTAATACGTATGTTTATGTAATATGTATTACGTTGTTAATTAACAAGTGCTCAGTTATCTGAGTACATCTTGAGTGCGTATGATTTTAAACGTAAAATTTGTTGAAATGACTCTGAGTGTTGGTTCCCAACAAAACCGCAAAAAACACAACAGGAGCTCGCGATCAAAGAAGAATGATGGAGGCGTTGTTCGTGCATGTGACTAGTGATCGGAATATGATCAATCGACTTCCTTGAAAGTCAACAATATTCTCAATCACTAGGACATATGCACGGAACACACGAAAACGCATTTTTAACAATGATGAAGGGTTAAATTACATAAATTACACCGCACAAACCCGAGCCAACAAATAAACCGACCGACGCGACCAAGTAAAGGACACAAATCCAAGCCGAACTGTCAAATAATCGACGACACAGCTACGAGCCTATAGTCGGTCCCCTCTACCTGCAGACGAAGTCCACGAAAGCGAGTTCATCCGAACTAGTCGCACCGAGATTTAAGCAGTGTGGGAGCAGAAAGCAGAGCTCATCAAGTATCTTGCCATCTCACTCTCGCATAGGAGTAGAGATGTAAATGGTATAATTAAGGATGTATTAGTCAATTAATTGTTAATGTGAACGTTTAAATAATATTTAAAATGTAAACTAACACAAATGTAAGAAATTCAATGTCAAGGGCAATGACCATTTAAGATCACAGCTGATTGTGTACATAAGGACACCGAGGCTTCCCAATGAGTTGCACGATCAATTCAAATTCAATTCGAATTTGGCAGTTACCAACGAATAAAGAATTTATAACGTGTACGAAATTCTATTGTGTCGTTTTTTATTAATTCTCAAGTGAATCATCAATTCACTTAATGCTGAGACGCCTTCTCCAGCAAATTAATTTCTTTAGTCATCTACTAAAGAACATGGTCCTTCGAGTCCTTTAATAGGAAACCGCGAATTTTTTTCTTTGTAATATCGAAAAGTGCAATTGACATTATAAATCAAAGTTTACTTAAACAAAAGTATCACCAGTGTACAAAAAGTGAACTAAACAAAAGAACATTTAAAGTGTACAGTGGATTAGTGCGAAATTGGTAAGAATCCAAAAATAGCAGCCCGATCATCGACGGGCAGTCTATCGGCCACAGTACCCAACGAGAAGAGGAATCCCGTATCCAACGGACACGGCAACAATCACAGCAAGGAACTGTGCAACGCAAAGCCTTCTGCAACTGTAACTGAGAGTTATCGAACTAAGGTTGCAGTTGCAAAAGCAAACTAAGGTAGGAACATTTTCCTCATTTACACCTTTTTTTGTTGCAATTTTACATTATTACGTTTTTATTACATAAAACGCAATATAAAATATATCGAGTCGACATATCTTTTAACCAACGGATACGAAGTAACGCAACTAGACACAAGCGTCACAACGGTCTGCAAAGTGGTACAGCAATCCGCAACTGACACAACGGTCAACAACAGCAATCACAGCAAGGAACTGTGCAACGCAAAGCCTTCTGCAACTGTAACTGAGAGTTATCGAACTAAGGTTGCAGTTGCAAAAGCAAACTAAGGTAGGAATATATTTCCTCATTTACACCTTTTTTGTTGCAATTTTACATATTACGTATTTATTTCATAAAACGCAATATAAAAATACAACGAGTCGAAGTATCTTGGACCCAACGGATACGAATAACAGAAAGAGACACAAGCGTCACAACAGTCTGCAAAGCGGTACAACAATCTGGAACTATAACAACGGTTAACAACATCAATCACAGCAAGGAACTGTGCAACGCAAAGCCTTCTGCAACTGTAACTGAGAGTGATCCAACTAAGGTTGCAGTTGCAAAAGCACAATAAGGTAGGAATATTATTCCTTTTACACCTATTGCTGCATTTAATTAGTTAGATAATATATATATTTACTATATTATACAATTATTACCAAAGCTTGATAACAAATTAAGTACCCTATCCCTGCTTTGAACTCTAAAAACATATCTAAGGGAAGTGAAAATGTCAAAACTTGCTAAACAAATAGAACGGCAAGAACTAATTTTAAAAGAACTCGAAACCGATTACGAAGAATTTAAAAAGGTTACTGAGGCGCGAAAATCAAGGGGGTATCTGCAAGCGTGTCTGAATGATAGTGAAGAATGCTTCAAACGCGCAAAAAAGGATCATGAATCGATTGTGAATAGTGGGGCTGATCCTATCAAAGATGCCTACTATGCAGCGGAAACATTTTCAAAGATTAAACGCACATATTTCGCGTTCACGGGAATCTTAAACGATCTCTATGACAAATTTGCTAAAGAGACCAATGCTAATTTAGAGGTTTCGAGACTTAACACCACAAAAACATCGGTGTGTGACATTCGGTTACCACCAATACAAATCAAAAAATTTTCGGGCTTGCTAGAAGAATGGTATGAGTTCCACAACTTGTTCGAAAGCATGGTCGATCAGAATGTTGATTTATCTGATGTACAGAAACTTCAATTTCTCAAAACCCATGTTACTGATAGTGCTGCGTTATTAATTCAGCATTTGTTAGTTGATGCCGACGGTAAAAACTACACCACGGCATGGGAAATATTGAAAGAGCGTTACCAAAACAAACGGAAATTGGTTAATAAGCAATTAAGAGTTTTGATGGAGCAAAGCAAAATCACCCATGAATCCTCTGAGGCGTTAAAATCTTTGCATGATACAAGTACAAACTGTATTCATGCACTATCCAATCTGGGAATAGCCGTGGAAACTTGGGATGCAATTCTTATATATGTGGTTTACCACAAACTTCCTCTCCACACACAAAAGGATTGGGAAGAGAAACTGGGTAGCTCTAAATTGCTTCCAGAGTGGAATGCATTTACCAAATTCATTGAGGGGAGATTCAGCTCCCTAGAAAACATGATGGAGTCAAATGAGGCTTCAAGACACGAAAACACTACAAAACAATACAAAAAAAATCCGACGACTTATCATGTTAAGTCATCACATGAGACAAAAAAATTTCTATGTCGACTGTGCAAGGCATCGCACGGAATACGACAATGCAAACTTTTTTTAAAAATGGAGGTAAAGGCAAGAGCTGAAGCTGTAAAAAACAACTTTGTCTGCTCAAATTGCTTAGGGTACGATCACCATTCCTCAAACTGCAAGAGTACGAATCGCTGCCAAAAATGTGGTCAAAAGCACCACACGCTTTTACACTTCGAGGCTCAAAGGCCTCAAAATGGTAACAACTACCAATATCACCCCCATGCTTCATCTTTTAAAGGTCAGAATCACCAGGAGTACAACACTCACTTGATTCAAAATGCAAATCAATTCATTCCGGCAAGTAGTTGGAGCAATGGGCAAAATTGTGCACCACTACCAAACTATATGCCGCACACCAACCCAACTCAGAACATTAATCACAGCAGTTCCCAAAATGGACGGAACATTGATCAAAACACTGCGTCTACGTCGTCCAATCACATCAACTCATACCTTAACCAAATGCGATCAAAGGTCTTACTAGCAACAGCACTGGTCAAGGTCGTAGCTGCAAATGGAACTCAACACGTAGTTAGGGCATTAATAGATCCGGGTTCAGAAGCCACATTCGTAACCGAAAATGTAGCACAGCTTCTTAACTTAAGAAAACAAAGAGCATTTGCGGAGGTCAAAGGTTTAGGGCAAATCTCAACGGGTACCTCCAATTCTATTGTCAACCTAACTATGTTTTCATTCACCAACCCCTGTTTCTGTCTTGATGTTAGAGCTTTCGTCTTTTCCCAATTAACCTCTATCTTGCCAACACACCACATTAACACAACAAATTGGAGTCATTTGTCGAATTTGCCATTAGCGGACCCCACCTATAATCGTCCTGGAAAGATCGACATGCTGTTAGGTGCCGATATTTATGCGGCAATCATTCTTGAAGGACTCATTCCAGGGCAAAATGGATCCCCAGTCGCACAAAAAACAGAACTAGGATGGATATTAACCGGAAATGCGAGCATAAATCCTCCAATGGCTTCAGTTACAGTGCGAAGCCACCACACGACATTGGATACACAGCTCAAGAAGTTTTGGGAGATAGAAGAAGACATGGACACACGCAAACTAACACAAGAAGAAGAGAAGTGTCAACTACACTATCAAAACACCACAAGGAGAAGAGCAGATGGTAGATATGAGGTGAAACTACCGTTTAAAGAAAATAAGCGCCCCAACCTTGGCAACTCTAAAGCGGCAGCAATGGCAAGATTTTTTCAAATCGAAAAACGCCTCAACGCTAACGAAAAACTTCGAGAAGCATACACATCGTGCATCAACGAATACCGGTCACTAGGACACATGAAGGAAGTTTCAACGGACGTCGAACTGGAGAAGGAAAGGCATTATTTCCTTCCTCACCATGCGGTATTCAAAGAATCGAGCTCGACAACCAAACTTCGAGTAGTGTTTGATGCTTCATGCAAAACTTCGAGCGGAGCAGCGCTTAATGATTTTCTGATGGTTGGACCACGGCTTCAAGTGGACATAATTGACCTGATAGCACAGTGGAGAAAATTTAAGGTGGCATTTGCAGCGGACATTAGCATGATGTACCGACAGATATGGATGGCACAAGAGGACACGTCATATCAACTCATTCTCTGGAGGTCAAAATGCGATGAGCCCATTAAGACGTATGCACTCAATACCGTCACATTCGGCACAGCATCAGCCCCATATTTAGCTGTACGAACTCTGCAACAATTAGCGATGGACATCGAAAACTCCCAACCGCATGTAACCAAGGCTATCAGCGAAGGGTTTTATGTTGATGACTTCATATATGGAGCTGACAACGAAGAAGATGCCATCAAGGTACAAACGGATGTGATAGCGACGTTGAGCTCAGCTGGATTTCCGCTGCGCAAATGGGCCAGCAACTCTCCCACAATATTAGAAAGAATACCTGAAAAGGACAGAGAAGTGAATCTTCCTTTAGAATTTGACACACAGGACGCTATTAAGATGTTAGGCATCCAATGGCATCCTGCGAAAGATACTTTCACATTTAAGATCGACATACCTGTTGTGAGCAAACACACAAAGAGATCAATACTCGCCGATATCGCACGTCTCTTTGATCCTCTGGGGTGGATTTCTCCGTGCGTAATCAAGGCCAAACTGATATTGCAACAGCTTTGGGCCAAGTCATTATCTTGGGATGACACCATCACTCCAGAAATAGAGGTACCGTGGACAGAACTGCGTGCTGGACTTCACAAACTGGAGAAAGTAGAGATCCCACGGTGGATAACAAGTGAAGGAACAACACTCATCCAACTACACGGTTTCAGTGACGCATCAGAGAAGGCATACGCGGCGGTCGTATACGCAAGAGTCACATCAAACGGCCAGGAGAGAATTTACCTGCTGGCGTCAAAGACTAGAGTGGCCCCAATAAAAAGCATATCTTTGCCACGACTAGAGCTCTGTGCTGCAGTACTCCTGGCAAAACTTCTGCATAGAATAGCAAGGGCCATGCAGCTGGAACAAGTGGAGATGTTTGCATGGTCCGATTCCATGATAGTCCTGGCGTGGATAAAAGGAAACCCATCCATTCGCACCACATTTGTAGCCAACAGAGTTACCGAAATCCAGGCGCTAACAAGAGTGGCTATCTGGCGCCATGTAGGCACCAAGGATAACCCAGCGGATATTGGTTCTCGAGGACTGTCCCCCGAAGAGTTAATAGAGAACCAACTATGGTGGAATGGTCCACATTTTCTACAAGGTTTTTTGCCACGCGATCAACCAACAACAAATCCTCTAGAAACTGATGAGGAAACAAAAAGGGAAGCAAGGAAATGCCTACGCGTTACAATAGAAGACTCGTTCTTTCAAACCTTTTCAACCCTTAAACGTCTAGTGCGCATCACAGCGATTTGGCGACGGTATTTCGACAACTTAAGAGATACGTCAGCTAGGAGGCCACTGGATACTCATCCAATTACTGCAGGTGAACTGATGTCATCTCACCATCACCTCATCAAAATAGTACAGAGGGAACTATTTAAAGAGGAAATTAAAGAGCTAAAGGAGAGACGATCCATACCGAAGACAAGCTCCATTCGAAACCTCAACCCGTTCCTCGATGAAGGAGAGATTCTTAGAGTAGGGGGCAGACTATCAAATGCCCTACTCCCATTTGATCAACGTCACCCAATCATACTCAAAGAATCCCACCACTTCTCAAAATTGCTTATAAGAGACACACACAACGAAACGCTTCATGGTGGTCAACAACTGATGATAGCCGAAATCCGAAACAAGTATTGGATAACAAATCTGAAAAGACTTGTGAAATCAACAATTCACAAATGTGTTCGGTGTCATCGCTACAACGCAAAGGTGCAGGAGCAGCTGATGGGAAATCTTCCGCAGGCACGTGTGAGCATTTCAAGACCATTCTCCAACACCGGTGTCGACTATGCTGGACCGGTGGAAATCAAAAAGTGGAAAGGGAGATGCAATAGAACGGTCAAGGGATACATCGCCGTGTTCATCTGTCTTGCAACAAAGGCAATTCATATTGAGCTGGTAAGCGACTTGAGTGCAGCGGCATTTATTGCAGCATTTAAACGATTTGTGGCCAGACGAGGAATCTGCATGAATATGTTTAGCGACTGTGGCACCAATTTCAAAGGGGCAAACAACGAGCTTAGGAAAGACAGCAAATTCATCACCGCAGAATGGTCATCAGAAGTAGCAGCAAATCTCGCGTCCTACCAAACCATATGGCACTTCAACCCTCCATCATCACCACACTTTGGAGGTCTGTGGGAGGCAGGTGTCAAATCAATAAAACATCACTTGAAGAGGACGATTGGATCAGCCAAGTTAACATTCGAGGAATTTGCTACACTGCTGACACAGATCGAAGCATGCCTTAATTCTCGACCACTGTGTCCAATGACGTCAGACCATAACGATCTGACTGTGTTGACGCCGGGACACTTCCTAATTGGAGCGCCATTACGAGTGCTGCCAGACAGGAACTTTACTGAAAGAAAGATCAACAATTTAGACAGATGGAGATACCTGCAACGACTCACGCAGGAATTCTGGAAGCAGTGGAGTACAAACTACCTGCACTTGCTTCAACAGCGTCCAAAGTGGCTGCAGGAGCAACCCAACATAAGGATGGGAGATATTGTCCTCGTCAAGGAAGACAACCTGCCCCCATCCGAATGGCTACTCGCGCGAATCATCGATCTACACCCCGGGTCGGACGGTCTAACGCGCGTAGTGACCATAAGAACACAAAATACGATACTCAAGCGACCAATCGCAAAAATATCCCCTTTACCATTATCAAATTAATCAAACATTAAGAAACAAAACTACTATGAACTCACCCCATAACTATCTGCTTTAAACAACAACAAAAACTACCCCTTTGAACAGAAATAAATACATACCTATTTGCATAGTCCCAAGTGAAATCACACCCAAAACCCAAAAAAGAGCCCAACTCACCTTATAAACACTCTGTTTAGTTAAATTTAAATTAAAATACTTTGCTTTGCCACTGCATTTTAATAACAAAACACTAATGCATTTTTTTGTATGTTTCATGGACACATGTACATAACCTCAAACATGGATGAGGCAATTTGGCTGAGAGGAGCTGGCAAACTCAATCAAGGACACAGAAACAAGGCACCACAGAATGAAATCCAATTCCAGACATCACGAAGCACCAAACCGGAGGCCGGGAGCATGTTGGTTCCCAACAAAACCGCAAAAAACACAACAGGAGCTCGCGATCAAAGAAGAATGATGGAGGCGTTGTTCGTGCATGTGACTAGTGATCGGAATATGATCAATCGACTTCCTTGAAAGTCAACAATATTCTCAATCACTAGGACATATGCACGGAACACACGAAAACGCATTTTTAACAATAATGAAGGGTTAAATTACATAAATTACACCGCACAAACCCGAGCCAACAAATAAACCGACCGACGCGACCAAGTAAAGGACACAAATCCAAGCCGAACTGTCAAATAATCGACGACACAGCTACGAGCCTATAGTCGGTCCCCTCTACCTGCAGACGAAGTCCACGAAAGCGAGTTCATCCGAACTAGTCGCACCGAGATTTAAGCAGTGTGGGAGCAGAAAGCAGAGCTCATCAAGTATCTTGCCATCTCACTCTCGCATAGGAGTAGAGATGTAAATGGTATAATTAAGGATGTATTAGTCAATTAATTGTTAATGTGAACGTTTAAATAATATTTAAAATGTAAACTAACACAAATGTAAGAAATTCAATGTCAAGGGCAATGACCATTTAAGATCACAGCTGATTGTGTACATAAGGACACCGAGGCTTCCCAATGAGTTGCACGATCAATTCAAATTCAATTCGAATTTGGCAGTTACCAACGAATAAAGAATTTATAACGTGTACGAAATTCTATTGTGTCGTTTTTTATTAATTCTCAAGTGAATCATCAATTCACTTAATGCTGAGACGCCTTCTCCAGCAAATTAATTTCTTTAGTCATCTACTAAAGAACACTGAGATTCTGCGAGATTCGCAATAAACGAGAAAGTTTCGTGCGACCCAGTCGTGCACATTTTTTAGATTTGGATTTAAGGGTGGTAGAATTTTGGGTTGAGCAAAAAGTGGTAGAAATACCACTTAAGTGGTAGAAGTCCCATCACTGCACCAGACCAAATATAAATTCGTCGACTGAAATGTCAAACCGCATGTGTTATAGTTTGTGGAATGTATGTGGAATGTGAGAGTTCAGAGAGCCGAGTCGTTTCAGTTAAGCAATACCAAATTCCAAACGACTCGACACGACAAATGTCGCCAGTCGTTTGCGACAGACGACGACGACAATAGGGGTGAGTGTTTTTACTTAGGATTTAAAAAATGTGTAGATTGGGCCTCCGCACACGATATTAATTCTGCCGGCAGAAAACCGTTTTTATACCATACTTCGAGCGCACACGGGATGATTTCTGCCGGCAGAAAAATTATATGTATATATAAACCCCTTTTCATTGTGTAGTATTATTCTCACAATTGAAATATTTTGAAAGCTGTGTATGTATTAGTTTTATGCCTTGTTCAACCGCTCAAACTCGGCAGAACAGTTTATTCCATTTGTTTCCCCTCACTTCAGTCCCATCGCCAAGATAATCGGTTTTTATGCCGGCAGAATTAGTCTCGTGTGCGGAGGCCCATTGAAAGGAAGGTCAGTGGTCGATTTAAAAAATGTTTGGTCGATTATAAGTTTGCCTGGGGGCTTATTCCCAAATGCGCGGCGGATCGCTTTTCATGGCGGATTGATATTTTTGTATTTCCAAAAACTGTCAAAAGCGATAGCTATTCAGGTGACGGATTGCTAGCGGATTTATTGCCAGCAATCCTCACAATAGCTATCGCTTTTGAATGGATCGAATCGCTTTTGGAAATATAAAATACCAATCCGCCATGAAAAGCGATCCGCCGCGCATTTGGGAATAAGCCCCCTGCATTGCCCATTGTCGTTGGTATAAACTAAGCAAAATAGTTCTGCAGTTAGTGTCTATCTCCAATGTGAATATCGTTTGCTAAGAATTTAAGACAAGTCTTACTTTGGTGTTGGTACCTTACCCCAAGATAACACAAATAGAGTAATGAAAATGTTTCAAACAATAAAAAAAAATCCATTTAAAGCGCGTCTCCCTTTAGTTTTTTCATTGATACCATAGGGCCTAGGTTATGGTTATGTTTAACAGTATAATGACTTATAATAATAGAGAATAGAAAAGGGGAGAATTGGAAGGATCGTCATTTAAATTCAATTTCAACTGCTTAGTTGGCCTAAGGGTAAATCCAAGGCTGATAAAAATAATCGGCATCCCATAGCGCCATTGATTTAAACCGGCATAATTTACCTACGTATCTATAGGTGTTTACTAAAAACGTGTAATTTACTAATTTTTATCTTTCCATAGCTAATTTCAAGGACTTTTGTTGGATTTTTATCAATTCTCTTATTCGTCCACACCGTGTCGTCGGGAACTTCAATTTATGGAGATGTAGTAATAACAACAGAAAACGGTTGAAAATTAATTTATTTATTAAAAAAAAAAAAGTTGACTTACCCTTGTTTCTTATAGGTACATTTTATTGTGATTCGATGATATGTCCACCTGAAACTGATAGGTGTCACGTTACCAAGCGAAATGATCCAAATGATTTTACGCAAATCTTAAGAGTCCGCAAATGCATTGGTCTTAATCAGGAAGTCATTAAAGAGGAAACTGTATTCGAGCGAAATGTATACCACGGCAATGTCAATGTGAATGTAGTTTCAGGAGGAAATGTGGTTCGAGAAATGACGCCAGAAGAAAAAAGAGAACTTGAGGAAAATTTAAGGCGTACCCAAGAAGAAATCCAGTCACAGCTGAGTGAAACCTTGAGCGATTTGGCAAATCTAAGGGAACGCATTTTGGCCGATGTCCGTAATAATCTCAACAACTGGTATTGAGTGATGTGTAATTTGAAGTGCTACCGCAATAAAATATAAATTAATAATCTCTATATATTGATTTTGAATAAAGCTATTGTTATGTGGTTCTTTTAGTATAAATATGATGTATGTATATGTATTTGAATTTGTGTTAAGTAAAGCGGCAGTCAAGTCTTGAAGCTATTTAAACCGCGAAAAGGGGATTCAGTTTCTATATGGGAAACATTTTTTTCATTAGAGTGCCATCTGGAGACTGATGGTAATGTTACATTCGGTTGGGATTCGAAAAGATGAAACACTATTCTGTTTACTTAACTTGAACAAATCACTTTTATTACAAGACAATAATCACTTAAAATCAACTTTTTACACTATTAGAATCTTTCCACTTGTTTTATATCACTACCGATACTTTTCGAACTTTACTTTACACGATTTAAAAATAAACTGCGCTCTTGTTTGATTTCACAACCCTTTTTATACTGCAGCTAAAGCTTCTCGAATATTCCAACCTGATATTTTAGTACTCCAACCGGAACAATCGAGAATGTTCAACTTCGTTCTATTCACCATTCGATGAGTTTCGAAATTTTTGAAGTTCCGTTGAATAAGTTTATCCACTCTCCATTAGATGGCGCTGCGATCAATAAGTACCCAGTACTTTTCAATCCACACTACAATATGTTTGACACAATTAACCGGGAACCGAATTACAGCTTAGTTTTGAATACCACTGCCATTTGGGGAGCAATTTCTTTGTTGGCTACTCATGTAAACCATTTGCTGCCGGTTATAAAGCTAAGAATGTTAGCGGCGCTGGTAGTACCTAGATCACTGAGATCAATGGGAAAATATTTTCCTTGCTTAAATTGGCCAGGCAGGGCAACTGCAAAGAAAGTAAGTGACGGACTAGTGCTCCTCTTCATCGCTGCATCAGCTTCTGCAGAAGTCATGGCAGACCGAGCCTTTGCACATGTCTATACCTAATACGCAGGAAGCCAGCAGAGGGCGAGTTTGTACTGTCCACATATCTCGTTAAGAGATACGCCGCAATCTTCCACCGCCTTAAATCTTATTTCGCTGGATATAAGGGATTTGATTGCAGCTTGGCTATCAATGTATATGACAATATCCCTTTGTGATACCGAATTAATCGATAGCCACGCTGTAGCTTAACCAATAAATGTAATTTTGGCTTGGAAGACACTGCAGTGTTTCGGATGACAGAAGGCGGAGGCATAGATTCTGAAAAGACTCCGGCACCAACTCTCTCCAGCGTTTTGGAACTGTCTGTGGATATTGCCACTTGACAGTGATTCGTCGAGTAGGACATTTTGGGAATCCCATTGGTTCCGGTGAAGCCTTTTCGATTTTCGTAGCCAGGTAATCAGTAATAATGGGCAAGGGGGTCGTCTGTAGAAGGATGCTGGCGTGTCCAGTCGGTTGCTTTCTCCAGTGTTTTCCTTCCCTTAATCTGATTGCCACTCTTGTAGCGTTTACTGATGATGTCTAGTGGAAGTGAGTTCAGCATGGTTTGTAGAGCGGCGGTTGGAGATGTCCTCAATGCGCCCGTCATGCACAAGCATGCCAATCGCTGAGTCTTCTCTAGAAGTTGATCTAGGGAAAACTCCGTTTTCGTCGGGTTGACGCTAAGACCACAACTATCGGTTGAGCAGACTATTTTACGCAAAGGGAGTTGCTGGATATCGGAAAGAGTTTGAGTATACTTTCCCGAAGCTAGTAAGGCGACGAACGTCGTCCGCGTAGGCCACAACTTTGCACCCGGAGTTTTCTATCGAGATCAGAAGTTCGTTAAGAACTACATTCCATATAGGCATGCTGAGAGCTTGAAATCAATGATCGGTAAACAGTGTCCTTCCTTAATGTGGAGGTCGACGATCCTTTCAAGAATTTCAAGAAAAAAGGACTGCAGACTAATTCGTCTGAAGATGCCAGAGCGCTTGGTCTGGACAATTGGAAGCAGCGTGCCCGGGATCGTAGAGAAGAAGAAGATCGTAGGCAGAGACTCTTCACGGGTCGGGAGCCCGATAAGTAATTAAGTAACCAGAAGAATACTGGATAGTGTAGTAACAGAAATTTAATGTGCATACCAACTACAGGGTGAAGACATACAGTCTTTCAAAAGAAGGCTTGAAGGTCTGCGTAATAAAGCGACCGAAATTATAAGGGATACTTATCCGAAATCCGAGACCGGGCACTTTTTGACAATTTTGCCATCATACCAGAAGTGGGCCTCATCACAAAACAAAATTAAAAGTTGTTGCAAGGTTTACAACTGAATTCATGGCGTAATATGGCTTTAATTCTTACACCAGTAGGCACATTTATATTGCACCAAGTAGATGAACACAGGACATGTCCTCGCCATGTTGAATGGATGAATTATGATCTTCCTCAAAACATTCCTTAACGGAGATGATATTTTAAGGAGCCGTAAGATGATTCTTCAACTTTTCAGCAAATTTGTTTTGGGAAGGAAAGTAGATAGGTATTATTTCCTGAGATTCTTTGTCATCAAATTGGTGGCTTGAGATGGGGCTTCTCTTTCGCGATGGCTTGGTTTTTGAAACGGAGGTTCGGTCTTCCTTGTCTTCTCGAACCTGGGGGCTGGGATTCGAAGATCTTCTTAGCTGGAGCATTATTGTCCATTCGCTCGATGTGGCCAAACCAATGTAGTCGACGTGTTTTGGCTTTTTGGACTACATCCACATCTTGGTACAGCTCTTGGAGTTCGCGGTTGTATCTTCTTCATTCGCCCACCTCCAGGACCAAAAATCCGCCGAAGTATTTTTCTTTCGAAGGAGCCCAGTATCAGCTCTCCCTTCTTGCTTATCGTCCAGCACTCGACGCCATAAAGCAGAACTGGCAGGATAAGGGTTTTGTAGAGCACACATTTCGTCCTTCGAGTCAGGAGTTTTGAACCCAGTTGTTTTGCCAAACCGAAGTAGCAACGGTTTCCTAGGGTAATTCTTCGCCGGATCTCCACTAGGGTGTCATTCGTGGAGTTTTTCTTCTGGTTAGAAACTCTTTATAAGTTTCTCTAGGTCCGTTACTGTTTTGGGAGCTTATCTTCTGACCATGTCAAAGGCTTCCCATACTAACTTCGTTGTTATTTTATCCTCGTCTTCCGTTTTTATGCACTGCAAATACAAAATTAGTTAGCAAGCGTTTACGAACTCACAAACCCTTCCTGATAAATCGTGCGTGCTAGCTCCAAAAAATTGCGGAATCAAACGTGAAACCGTTTTTGGCAATACCCTCGTAAGGCATCGTAATATTGCTAGTTGCAGCTGGGCTTGGCAAAACTTCAAACGGAGTCGTCGAAACTATTAGTGAATTATTCGTTGCTCTTGGGAGTTCAACGCTTAGCTCGCTTTTGGCTGTGGACTTGAACTTCGACGGAGCTGAAGAAGATGAAAACTTTCTGCCAACAGGGCTTGCTAGTAAAGGGAGCTCCTGGCTATCAGAAATGGGCTAAGGATTTACTTTTCCCTTTTCCCGTAACTTCTTAAACACGGTCAAACTTAGGTTGAGGTCACTCGAGTTGCGGCCTTGGTCTTTCAGAGCTCGCCTATATCTGTTCGTCAGTTTCTTCAACGGTGCTTTTCGAGATTTTTGCTTACGCACTCGCTTTTATTATCTACGGGTTTAATATACTCCGTCAGACGCGCATCATATGTTTCTAGGCGAGACCTCAACTGTAACCGTACCAACACGGAGACCTTAAGCTTCAAAATGTCTTTGAGCTTTGATAGCAAGATGTTTTCTTCATGTAGATAGGTAGATACTTCCCGGTCTTTGCTCTTAAAGTTCCTTCTTTAGCTGTTCGTTCTCGTCTATTATTTCGTCGAATGTGGGTGCAATCTCGCTGTTGGCCATAAACCATCCTCCTCCGAAAAACGCATTGCTTATTTGAAGAACATAGTCGGAGGGTAATATTGTTTTTACAAGATAGTGCGACAGTGCCGAAAAAACGTCCAGTCATAGGAAAGTTTTGACGACATCAGTATCTTCTGAAATGGGCTTGTGACCTGGCCAAGCGGACTAGCCGACAAGGATTTCACCCTAAAAGCAAGATACGGTCTCAAATGCTCCAAGAAGTGGTGAATAATTGGTGCTTCAGTTTCTGGCGTGCTCTCGTGGTCGCCAAATGCCCAAAATGAATGCTTCGTCATTAATAACATTATGATTTGGAAATTTATAGCCCTTGAAAATAACACGCTCAAAAAAACCCCAAATAAAAGCCTTGTGATGATCTGGCCTAACTGCATCTATGCATACATAAATAAAAAGCCACATCCACCTTAACTGTCTACTGAATTAAAAGTAGATGCCCTAATGCAGCCCATCAAACACGTTAATTACAACTGACTTCACAGCAAATCACACACATGCAATCCTGGGGCTACCAAATGCAAGTGCTAGTGAGCGTCCTTGAGTTGAACGAATCTCCTGTCCTGCCTGACTATGTTGCATCAAAAATCAAACTGATATACGGCAAATTGCTTCCGTTTGTCATCTTAAGTAATTTATCCGAAGGAATGCTTTTGTTGGACTCCACAAAGTTTGCCTCCTCCACTCACTTGGCTGGCACTTGCCAGTTGCCATCCCATCACCACAGTAAAGGAATTCAAGAAGGTGCGGCAATTATTTTCGAATTGCTATTTGCCACCAATCACTCGGGCACATAATACCTGTTTGTTGCAACACCATCCGAGTATTCGACTACCTACACACCACACATCTTTCTGGTCCATAGATGGAAGTGCTACTTTCAACGGAGTTCCTCCGTTGCGCGAGGATCGTCGCAATCGCGCACCATTGAAATTCTTATTGAAATCACTTAAATGACCAACATTCATTATCACCTCTAACACCTGATACTTGAGTGGAAAATCATCCGGGGCTATATGTTTAGTTCTGAGGCATTAGCAGGAATAATATTACTGCAAATTCAGCTGATGGTAAATAATTGCTGTCGTTAGGCCGCCGGCCAGAGTAAATTACAACAAGTGCAAGTGAAGAATATTGCGATAATGTGTGTGTTTGTGTGATGTGTCTGCGGCCAGAGGAAATGGTGAGAAATGATTAATCATTGCTACAAGTGAATTTTTCACTTAATAATGGGCTTTTAATAGAGTCATGTCAACAAAAGCGATGTCATCCGTCGTCAACATCGTATAGGGCATCATTTAAGACGAGGGCCCTGTATCTTTTAATGTTCACTCTAGACGATTGCATGCTGTTGCGTGGCACATAAATTACTCCAAATTGGTCCACAGATGCAATTATGGCATTGCGGCCTTGGGCTTTCAGACACTTACAGTTTCCTGTGCGTATAATATGGACTATAGTATGCAAAAGAATGTAATTTGAATATTAAAGTGTTGAGGAATGCTTGTAATGAACAAACTGCTGTAATATGTTTTTTAACCTAAGAAAGAGATACTCTCTGACTTTCGATTTGACGGTAAAATATAATAAATAATCATTTTTAGCGTTAAGGTTAAATTTAAATACGCAACTCTTTGTCCAATGGAGTGGATACCATTAGTAGGGAGAGTTGCGATCTTAAAGCTAAACCTTGAAAGATCAACTCTAGCTCTAGTGCACCGAATCTGGAGTCGGAATACACAGCTTGCTTTCTTAGATGAAGTTGATGCAGCCCTTGAAAAGGTTGCAGATATGGATTCTTATATCCTGATGGGGGTTTCAATGCTCACGTGGGTGTGGATTTCACGACATGGGGCAGCCCGATTGGGAAATACGGTGACCCCGATCAGAACGCGAATGGAGAGAAGTTGTTGGACTTTTGCTGTTCAAATGGAATGTCCATTATGAACACTTTCTTTCCACATAAAGATATCCATAAATACACATGGTACCGTCGAAGTCTTCAGCAGAAATCGCTGATAGATTTCTTTGTGGTACCGTGTCGTGTATTAAAAGAATGGTTTGTGATGTTCGTGTGTTGAGAAGTGCTGAACTGTCAACTGATCACCACCTGGTGTTGTGTAAATTGTATCTCAACGATCAAATGCCTATCCTGTCAATACGTAAACCAAGGATGGTTACGTGCATACGGTGGGAGAGGCTGCAAAACGATGAGATACGGGAGAGATTTGCGCGGCAAGTATCTGAAAGGTTTGAACAAATTTCAAATGTTCCATTGAATGTAGAGGAGGCAGAGGAATGTCAGTTGTTTTCAACAGCAGTTATTGCCTCTGCAGGACATGTTTGCGGAGTGAAGCGGCTCGGTGTGGGGGCTGGTGGTAAGAAAAGAACCGCGTGGTTTAAAACGCCGGGAGTTCAGGAAGCCATCAGAGAGAAGAAGAAGGCTTTCAAGGTGTGGATTTACTTGGGAGACTCTCCTTCTCGAAATCGGTACATTGAGGCGCGAAGAACTTGCAAATTGGCTGTTAAAGTAGCCAAAGAACAATATTGGAAGGAGTTCGGCGAGAAATTAGACCGTGACCACAGATCTGCAAGCAAGGTGTTCTGGCAGACCATTATTGAAGGAGTCAAATCCAAAGATGGTACACTTCTTTCTAATGAGGAGCACATCTTGCGCAGATGGAGCGAGCACTTTTCTGAATTGCTCAATCCAATCCAGGGCATTGAGATCCATCTCTTTACACAACTGTAAAAGCTGTGTTCGGGTAAACGGCGTTAAATCAATACCTTTCACCGTGGGCGTTGGACTTCGCCAGGGGTGCGTCTTGTCGCCTCTCCTTTTCATTACTTATATGGACTGGATGTTACAGCGCAGTCTTGGCGAAGAACGTTTCGAATTGGGAGATCTGAGGATAAGTCATTTGCTCTTCGCTGATGACTTGATCATCCTTGCGTCCTCTCAGACTGAATTTCAGCGCGCACTCGATCGGTTTGTACCCGATTGTGTTGAAGCTGAGATGAAGATAAACGTGAACAAATCTGAAGTGATGGCCGTCTCCAGAACGCCTGTTCAATGCACTCTGCATGTTAGTGGAGTCCCATTGAAACAGGTGGAGAAGTTTAAGTATCTCGGGGTCTTATTCACGAGTGATGGAAGGAGCAATGCCGAGTTTTCCTGTAGGATTGGTCAGGCTGGATCGATTTTGAGACAGCTTGGTCATTCTGTTATCAGGAGGACTGAACTTGGTGTCAAAGCTAAGTCGTCAGTCTTTAATTCGGTGTTTTGTTCCAACTCTTACCTATGGTCATGAGGTTTGCGTAATGATCGAAAGAATAAGATGGCGGATACAAGCTGCCGAAATGAGATTTCTCCGTTGTATTGCTGGTGTGACCCGTAGAGATTGCATTAGAAATACCAGAATACTTGAGGAACTCAATGTCGAGCAGCTACTTCTCCCGTCGGAGCGGTCCATACTTCGGTGGTTTGATCATGTTAAACGCATGATCCAACTAGAATCCCACGACCTGCTATGGAATCCGTACCATCGGGCAGACGTCCTCTAGGTAGACCTAGGATGAGATGGTTAGATCAAGTCCATCATCTCTCCTCTACCCGTATGGGGATTGCCCTTGATGATTTGGAGTCGATGGCGGAGGATCGAGAGCTATGGAGGGTCCACTTAAGCAACCTACACCCGCGACCCACTTAATGGACAAGCGGACCATTTGCAAATGAATGAATGAATGAGTTAAAAAAGCTAGCTAGTATGAACAACTCTGATTTTTTCTAGATGTAAGTAAAAACAGTGGCGATTTTTTTCTTTGAGAAATAAACATGAAATCAGTCTTTGCAATGAAACTGAGTAAATCCAATTAAATACCAATATCCTCCAAGTTGGGCGAACAATTCATGTACAAATCCATTTAATGAAGATGTAACATTATCTATGGCCATCCCATTAGCACTTTAACAAAAAAAAAATACCTCTCTTGTTGATGTCCAATTAAGGCTACCTGGATTTTTTTAAAGACACACTGACCTCCAATTAGCCTCCTGCTATGAAATTTTGCTTGTTATTGGTAATATTCATAGCCACTGCATTAATTCCAGCTAATGGGGTGTAAAAGTGTCCACCGGTTATACAGAAATATGGTGAAAGAAAATTCCTCTGGTAAGCGTTAATATGGAAATGGGGAAAGTTTTAAACGATAGGAGAAGTATGTAATGTATGCAATATGTCTCTTGTTTTATTGTTCAATTCAAGGTAAAAGAAGGTCCAAATAAGCAACATTATATAAATTTGAATTTGTTTTTAATTTTTACCATAGCGGTTGGCATATGATAATGGCAAAGCCAGTATTAATCGGGACATCTACAGTTAGTTGTAAGAAGTAAGGGATTGGGATAGGTAAAAATTAATACAGAAAGCCACGTTTACTCGCATGTGCAATATTGCAGATCTCTCACGAACTATAGAATACATTTTTGTTAAATTTAACAAATTAGCGCTTTACGCACTAACAGTAATGATGCACTTAGAGACATGTTGTAACAACGAGTTAATGGAATTCAACTATATCATGTTAATAGAAAACACGATAATGAGAAATGCATTACAATTAGCGATCAATCTAGCATATCTGTGTGCATTGTTCCAGGCATGAAAATTGTATGAAAGTGAAAAGTTTGCAGACTAATCTTTATCATTGAACGAGGAGCAACAATAAAAATACGAAGAGTATATTGTTAAATCAGAAAATGAGAGTAGGAGCATAAGAATGTGAAATGTGATGTTCATGTTACATCGATTTTTATAAGGTTCATCGCTGGTAGAGAGAGTTATAAAGCTGGGTGAGTTGAATGTTGTATAATGATTTGATTAAGAAATGGTATTACCGAAGTTGACTCACTTCCGAGTTCCGAAGTAAAGAAAATCCTGACTTGATAAACTTTCAACTCCCCGAAAAAGTAGAAGTATAAAGCAATCTTGGGGTTTAATGTCAAACTACAGCATTGATGTTCATATTTAATTTCTGTTTTTGACAGTTCAAATCAAGTGACGAAAATAAAATTTATAATTAATTTTTAAAATTGAAATACGTAATGTGGTGTAAACTATTTCTGGGAGAATTGGCCATCGTCTGATTCGAGCAGCGAAGATGATTAAGAGATAGAGAATTTAGTACGTGAGAGGCGACCCTGAGGCGCACCCTGAGCAGTGTTGTTAGGACTCTCTCTTAATTTTTCCCACGAAACGTGGTCATTTTTGCCTTTTTTCTCTTTTCACCGAACTCAAATTCCCACCCCAAAATCCCACGATGCATTAAAATGAAAAAAAAAAATTGTTTAATTCATTTTTATTATGTATAAATAAATATATAGTAAATGCATAAATAGCAAATGCATGTTTGTTCTGCACTTAAATTGCTGCAAATTGTAGTCTTCTGGAAATATATCCACAGAAAGCGAGTTCCAAAGTTTGCTTACACTGTAACAGAAGGAGTTTTGGAAAATTGATGTCTTCGCGATAGTCAAGTGTAATGTATGGTCATGAGCATTTACTGCCTGTCTTGTGGGGCGCCCAAAAGTCGCATTTCGAGGGATAATGTCTTTTGAGTTCCTCGGAACATCTACCATGGAAGTACATAAAGAACAAGCAAAGGTCAGCAACTTGTCTTCTTGGGGCCTGTACCACAAAACAACAAGTTTAGTTAAACAAGCAAATTTTAACAATTAACAATATTTTCTGTACCACCAAAACATAATTATTAAACAATCGCCT
This sequence comes from Cheilosia soror, assembly GCA_949372485.1. Classification (NCBI taxonomy): domain Eukaryota; kingdom Metazoa; phylum Arthropoda; class Insecta; order Diptera; family Syrphidae; genus Cheilosia; species Cheilosia soror. The sequence continues at coordinate 20,717,824 of OX443563.1, forward strand.
TAACGAGTGTTAACACAAACTGTAACAAGTGGGAAATTTGATGAATTCCCAGTTTCTGTACCACAAAACAACAATTGTTAAAATTGATAGTTAAATTGTTGCAAAATTCTAACTGAAAATTCTAAAATTGTTAGCTCGTAACAAGTTATATTTTTGATTTGGTATTGGAGATTTTCACGTGTTTTTTTATTTTCTATTAAATTTGAATCATAATTATAAACAGTTTAATGTTTGTTTTGCATTTAGAAGACAAAAATCCCAAATCCCAAGTTTCCAAACTGCAATCTCCAGCAGCAAAAAGTCCATAGACGATCAAGAAGTGAAACAGGCAACTAGTAATTATTTTATTAAACAGTAGGTAAGTCGTGTGATTAAGGAACTTAAACTCTCTTATCGCATGTCGCAGGTTCTGCTCATACAACTTCATTGCTCCCCTCAGGATATTATGCTTTTCTTTGACTCTACTGTCGCGTTGGCGATTGTTTCACAGCACTTCTCTGCTTTTGTAGGTGTGTCTATCTAGGTGTTAGATGGGGTCGTCGATGATGATATTGCCATAAAACGCGATGTTGAAGCAACATTTGGCGAGGCAGTTGATCCCGATGTGGATCTACAACTGCAGTCCTTAACACAAATGAGGAGCTAGATGCGGATGTACCATCCTCTATAAATGCCGCCACTCCACCTTCCTATAATATCGTTGCTATTCCGCGACAAACATAATGCATGCATTTGTTCCAAGAAGAATGAGCCGTAAATATAAGCACAACCTTGTTACTAAGTTGCTGATGCGACTTTTTACACACTCTTACCAGCCGTTCAGCATTGTAGAGGAAACTGTATTTTGCCAAATTATTACAGCCCTCAATCCTTCTTATGAAATGCCGGACAGACATTCAATATCTAGAACATAATAATAATAATAATAATAATAATAATAATAATAATAATAATAATAATAATAATAATAATAATAATAATAATAATAATAATAATAATAATAATAATAATAATAATTCTTTATTTCATTTCAAGAGACTTACATAAATAATATATAGTACAATAATCCAAGTTTATAATTAAGCATTAAAGTTTTTTGAAACAATCTATTGTCTTATAAATGACAAGTGGCGAATGTACTTAACAGTTATCTATATAAATGAATTACAAAAAACTATTGATGGGGAAAACAAAAAATGGAAATAAAAGATTCAATTACATACAATTAAAAAAAGTTTACATATTTGTTACATCATTGGTTTTAAAAAAGCATCTATTTCAGAATGGTTAAACGAGAAAAGCCATTTTTTTATATTATTTAAGAATACTGTTTTCACTCTCTCGCACCTAAGTTTTTCTGGCAAATTATTAAAAAGACGTGGAGCAGTAACACAATAAAAACGTGAAAAATGTGTTTTGTGGATTGTTGGTACATTTACGAAGTTTCTGGTGTTGACTCGCAAGTTATGACTATCATGAATTCTAAGATCATAATACCCTGAATTTTCAAAAAATATTTTTAAAACTTTGTAACAGTACAGGTGCCTTAAAGGAAGAAGTTCGAGACATTTGAACAACTCAAAACTGGGATTAACATTATTGTTACTGCACTAAACGAACAATGTGTTCATGGAACTCGGGATGTTGTTAAAACGGCTAGAAGTTTGTGTCACAACGGATTGCTGGACGTCTATCAACATGGATAGCTATATGGCTGTCAACATTCACTTCCTTAATGATAACTTCAATCTATAGTATCACTTGTTTTGGAATGCGCAATTCTCCATCATATATCCAGGAACCTTGCGCTAGAACTCGATAGGGTTCTTCCTGCTTGAAATGTTAGGCAGAAGATATTAATGGACAATGCGGCCAATATAAAGACAGGCATTCAAAAGGATGGAAACATTTTGGGTGTTTCGCACACATGATAAATCTAGTGGTAGATGCTGGTTTAAGGGAGGAGGAAGTAGTCCGGACGATTAACAGAGTAAAACATATTGTCGGGCATTTTAAACGAAGCTCTGTAGCAACGGCCAAACTCATCGCTTACCAACAAAGTCAAGGCAATGCAAGACCGTTAAGACTGCTCCAGGACGTGTCCATCTGTCGGAGATCCACATTTTATATGATGGAGAGGTTTACTCAGCTAGAGGAAGTGGTAAAATCAATAATGACCTTAACAGATATGGAGGCAAGTATAGCTATTTATTGGGCTTTTCCAAGGCCCTAGAAAAGACAACAAAGACCATATCCGGGGAAGTATATCTAATGGCTTCTTTAGTAATTCCGTTAGCTAATGGACTTGAGGGGGTATACAAGGGGTTAGAAAACAAACCATTATTTAAATGCATAGCGAATGTTATTATCTAGTAAACTGCATCTATCAAAGCTGCACGGTTAGGTATAAGCAGTACCCTCTCATTAGCTACATATTTGGACCCAAAGTTCAAACAAATTGGTTTTAAGGATGAGCAAAACGCCGAGAATGTATTCATCGTCATTAGCGTCAACAAGCAAACCAAATACCAACTGCCATAGTGATGATGATGTTTGGGAGGAATTTGACAAGAAAGCTGCGAAATAACTACCAGTCGGAACTTCTAAAAGCAAGGCTTTTGCGGAAATGCAGCGTTATGTTAATTGTGACAGGCTTCCGAGGAAAGATGATCCACTAAAGTGGGTGGAGAGAGAACAAATATATGTTCCCTCGGCTTGCCATAGTTTCACAAGAACGGCTTAGTGCAATCGCAACGTGTGTGCCATTTTATGCAAAAGGCGAAACCAAAGTAGGTATATTGTGTACTATTAATCAATTTATTTTCGACTTTAAGCTAATCGAGATTGTAACTTTCTATATTCTCAGAAAGTCGAGTCTAACCCATAGTTTAGTTTGTGTATAAACGTCATGGCAATACTTTCACTCTTGTCAGTCAAAAAATCAATTGGCCGAACTTGCCGTCAAAACAAAAAATAGAGGTCTTTGATAAAAGTGGCAAGGAAATTCAAATTAAAAAATGTTTAAAACGGTTGGAAAAATTTGGGTCGCATCAAGATTCTCACGTGAGTAGTGGACATAGGTACATTTACCTATTTGAATTTATTTTATTATTACCAGACCAGATATAGGCAAGATTTATATGAACTTTTTCGTGATGATCAATGGGAGTGGCGGCTAGCCAATAAACATTCGGCTGTCCCCGGATTTGGTACCGATAACAGTAGGAACATACTTTCCGTTTCCACTTGACCGGAGATCCGTGATGCAATTACTCAATGATGACTTCTAGTTTCTAGACCTATTGTCACCACTCTGATGTGCGTGGGGTGGGTAATGTAGAACCATCTAGCGACCCACATGGTCATTTGACGGCGAAGAACATTCTTCTTATACACATTACACACCCCTATCGGGAATATTTCCCTTTTTCACAAAATAGGTAGTATCGTGAATAATTTTTGAAATCCTAAAAAAAAATTTAATCGTGAATGATCTCGAAATCAAACAAAAAATTCCTTCGGAAAAATAGCTATCGGGAATAAATATCTGGTGGAAATATTGCCGTAACTTTCCCCGAAATATTCCGCTAGCATTTATTTCGTCTGGGAACTTTAGCTAAAAGCAACAATGTAAGTGTTTTCTGCAAAATATTTAAAATAAAATAATGCATATTGTCAGTTTTAATGAAGGTCAAACACAACATATACAAAACTGCTACAGATTATTCTAAATCATATGGAAAAATATCCCGATATAGCAAATGAATTTATACGAATAAAAAAGCAAAGCATTTTGGAAATAGATGATTGGCCTAATCCAACTTCGTGGTCGTTTCCCTCTCCAACCTGGGGCGGGGGCCTGTAACACAACTCGACAAGTCTAAATTCACTTGTCCCACTATTCTTGTCCAACAAGTACAAATTAATTCTAACAGAACTTAAACTGTTGCAATTGTCAAAAGAATTAAAGGCTTAAAACAACCAACATCGATACACCTAACTTTAAATGCGCAGTACGAAACTAACGCCGGATTCTTAATATACTACTTACTTACTTACTTATCGGGCTCCCGACCCGTGAAGAGTCTCTGCCTGAGACACTGCAGCCTTCCATCCTCTACGATCCCGGGCACGCTGCTTCCAATTGTCCAGACCAAGCGCTCTGGCATCCGCGATGGCTTGGTCTTTGAAACGGAGGTTCGGTCTTCCTTGTCTTCTCGAACCTGGGGGCTGGGATTCGAAGACCCTCTTGGCTGGAGCATTATTGTCCATTCGCTAGATGTGGCCGAGCCAATGTAGTCGACGTGTTTTGGCTTTTTGGACTACATCCACATCTTGGTACAGCTCATAGAGTTCGCGGTTGTATCTTCTCCTCCATTCGCCCTCCTCGCACACAGGACCAAAAATCCGCCGAAGTATTTTTCTTTCGAAGGAGCCCAGTAGCATCTCTCCCTTCTTGCTTATCGTCCAGCACTCGGCGCCATAAAGCAGAACTGGCAGGATAAGGGTTTTGTAGAGCACACATTTCGTCCTTCGAGTTAGGAGTTTTGAACCCAGTTGTTTTGCCAAACCGAAGTAGCAGCGGTTTCCTAGGGTAATTCTTCGTCGGATCTCCACTAGGGTGTCATTCGTGGAGTTTACGTTTACTCCGAGGTAGGTGAACTCCTTAACTACCTCGAAATTATTGCTATCAATAGAGACGTTTTGTCCTAGGCGGTGGACAGATGCTTGTTTGTTTGTTGATAGCATGTACTTAGTCTTGTCCTCATTTACTTCAAGACCAACGGATTTCGCTTGTTCTTCAATCGCCGTGAACGCTTCTATCACGGCACGCTGGGAGCGACCGATGATGTCAATATCGTCCGCATAGCCAAGCAGCTGGACGGACCTGTTGAAGATAGTGCCTTCCGTGTTGACACCTGCCCTGCGCACTATCTGCTCCAGTACGAGATTGAAGAAGTCGCATGATAGAGCGTCTCCTTGCCGAAATCCGGTGCATGTTTGAAATAGTTCGGAAGAGCTGCTTCCAAACTGCACGTTGCAGCGTGTGTTTTCCAGCGTCGCGCGACACAGCTGAATCAGTTTTGCCGGGATTCCGAATTCGGCCATCGCCATATAGAGCTCCTGACGATGTATGCTATCATACGCGGCTTTGAAGTCGATGAATAGGTGGTGGGTTTCGACTTGAAATTCGTTGGTCTTTTCCAAGATTTGCCTCAGTGTGAAAATTTGGTCTATAGTCGATCTGCCGGGCCGGAAGCCACACTGGTACGTGCCGATTAGTGTGTTGCAGAACGGTTTTAGACGTTCACACAGTACGTTGGATAGGATCTTGTATGCGACATTTAGCAGGGATATGCCTCGATAGTTCTTGCAAGACATAGGATCGCCTTTTTTGAAGATGGGGCATATGGAGCTGATAGTCCAGTCATCGGGCATGTTTTCTTCCACCCATACTTGGTTGATGATTCGGTGCATGCTCCCTACCAAAACATCACCACCGTATTTAAAGAGCTCCGCTGGTAGACCATCAGACCCTGCGGCCTTGTTGTTCTTAAGCTTTTTTATAGCTAAGCCAACTTCTTCTATACTAGGTGGTGGAACTAGTTCTTCATTGACTGGACGTGGGTTCTCTTCTTGCCCTATCACTCTCTCTACATGATGCCCATTAAGCAGCTGCTGGAAATGCTGCTTAAACACATCTACTATTCCCTGCGCTTCGGTGACTAGGTTCCCTTCGCTATCTCGAAGAGCCTGCGTTCCGGTTTTGTAGCCAGCAGCCAGTTGCTTAGCTTTTTTATAAAACCTCCGGATGTTATTACGATCGCGCGACTCTTCGATCTCATTGAGCTGGGAAGCTGCGTAAGCCCTCTTCTTTCTACGCAGGATCTTCTTTTCCTCCCTTCTCCTGGCTCGATACTCTTCTCTCGCTGCCCTTGTTTTGCGCTGCAGCGCTTTCTTGTGTGCATCTTCTGTCACCTTTTTCCTGTACACGCATTCATCATCATACCACGGGCTCTTTCTCTGGGGTGGCTGGTACCCTACGGTGGTTTCGGCTACTTCCTTGATGATGTCGCGATACTGGCACCACTGATTGTTGGCGTTTGTGGTATAGGTGAGTGCACAGAGGAGAGTTTCATACTCAGGCGCTCGCTGTAGGCTCTGGCTACTCCAGGTGTGCTAAGGCGTCCAACGTCGAATTTCTTCTTCTGGGCAGTTCGCAGCTTCTTTTCGTTGGACAGTCGAGCTCTGAATCTGGCCGCAACAAGAAAATGGTCAGAGTCGACGTTTGCCCCTCGGAATGTGTGCACGTCGAGGATGTTGGATGCGTGCCTCGCATCGATTAGCACATGGTCGATTTGGTTGGCGGTTCGACCGTCTGGAGAGCGCCAGGTTGCTGTGTGGATCCTTAGCCTTGGAAACCTAGTGCTACTTATCACCGTATTACGAGCTGCTGCAAAATCGATTAGTCGGTAGCCGTTGTCTGTTGTCGTTTCGTGGATTCTGTGCTTACCAACTAATCCGCCAAAGATGTTTTCCTTTCCGACTTTAGCATTGAAATCCCCGAGTACAACTTTTACATCATACTCCGGACAGGCTCCGTAGGCTCCATCCAGGAGGTCATAAAACTCCTCCTTGATAGGATCTTCTGCCTCGTCGGTAGGGGCATGTGCACATATTAGGCTTATGTTTTGGAAGGTAGCTTTGACGCGGATCACAGAAAGGCGATCACTTATCGGCTTGAAGTCAATGACTTTTGTCCTAAGCCGATTTCCCACGACGAATCCGCATCCTAATACATGCAATCTTTTGTTGCAGCTGTAATAAATGTCGCAATCTTTTCTTTTCATCATACCTGATCCTATCCATCGTATCTCCTGGATCGCGGTTATATCTGCCTTGTACCGCGTGAGGACAGACTCAAGTTTTTGAGTAGCACCTGGGGTGTAGAGCGTTCGTACATTCCAGGTACATACTCTCAGATCGTAGTCCATTGACGTTCCGGGTCTGGTTGCCATTTGAGGAGTTCCATTATCCGAGGCTGGTTGTGTCTCTCTCATAACTACTGGTTTTTTCCATGGTCGGGAAGTTACCCCGACGGCACAACCCCCAACCTGGAGGACCAGGCCCTTGTTTTGACCCTAGGACAGCGGGCCGGAAAAACCGATGCCAGTAACCCATTTTGGGATATGAGCGCTACCGTTGACCCATATTGAGGGCTCCTCCGCCACCAACTCTTTTCCAACACCCTGGCTCAGTATTGGAGATCCCCATAGACCTGGTATCCAAATATGTCGAAGCAGCTCATACAGGGATTACACTTTAGTTCGACCTGACCGGAACTGTAGACGTCACCGTTGATTCCATCTAGGGAATTCATCCGCTGCCGCCTGAAACAAGAGGAAGTGTCTTAGTGCGTAGACACTCCTCCCCCCTCTCTCGTTCGCTGCCACCAACGACCTTCCACAGGGGTTGGTTACCCCATCTCCAGTCGAGGTACTAGGCACCCACCAGTCACCAACGTGGAGGTGAGAGTAGGAGTTGGTAGTGAGAGGCTAGAGTGGGAACGCTTGTGTTCTCATATAATCGCATCACTACCCTTAAACCGGCGGATTCTTAATATATTTTCCCTTAAATGTCTGTTGCATTTTTCCGGTATATTGTAGTTTAAATTAGTTTTGAGAAACATGATTATGTCTGCAGAATCTTTAATTTGTTTACTTTTAAAGTTACAATAATTAAGCAGGCTAATAGAAAACGATGCAATATTAAGAAAAAACCGCTGAATAAACCGACTCCTGTACCTACATGATCCCGGCATTTCTTTTTTATGGGAAAACAGACAAACTATCCCCAGGGTCCGACAATTCATTTTCCAGAATGACTTGATTTATATTGTTCTGTGCATTGTTCCCTGTCGTCGCCGTCCAAAAAACCCTACTGCAAGAAAAAAATGATGAATTAAAGTTATGTAGGTATTCTAATATATTATTATTTCTTCCTAACCTTGTAATGAATCCCTCGATATGTTGTGCAAAATAGCGATCGCAACTATTGTTGCTTTAGCAGTTCTGTAGTTTAACTGAATTCCATTAAAAAACGATCGAAATTTGTTTTTCATCTGGCCAAAGAGCCTTTCTACTTTATTGCGTGTGCGAATATGAGCTCGATTGTACCTCTGTTCAGAGTCAGATAAGGTGGCGGATAATCTAAACGGTGTCAAAAAAAATCTTTGAGAAAGAATATCCACCATCACCCATCACCCATGAGCAGATCCTCTCCATCTTGCAAAAATGTCAAGAATCTTTTCATTGGCATCACAGATTATGTAAAATATGATAATATTAACAATGATTACCGAAGCAAAGTAAAACCTACTTGCACATTGATAGAGTCAAAATTCTTCCTGCATCTGTGGCGAGCTACAAATTCCTGTCCAGGATATTTTATTTTAATGTGAGTGCCATCCACTGGCCCGCATCAACACACTGCGGGAACCCTGCGGTCCTAAAAAAGTCTGTTAGTACCGTCCATCTTTTTATTTTCAATAATGCAACTGTACCTACTCCAATGCGTTTTTTTCCCAGCCAGTCTTCTTCTTCTGGTGGTGTACACTACTTTTGTTACTTTGATTTTTCAACTATAAGCGTGGTTCCGTAATACAGAAAGCGGCCCAACGACAAGCGTGGAGCGTGTTTCCGAGATGCTCCGAGATGCGACCCAACGATAAGCGTGGCTCCATGAGCGGCCCAACGACAGGCGTGGCTTCGAGATAAAGCAAGACAACCAAAAATGCTGACACTGCTGATTTAAGGCCAGCTTCCCAAAGGAAACTTAAACAAGTAAAAGTGTTATCATCGGCCTGGCCGATGCTTTGATACCCTCCACTGCATAAAAGTCATGCAAAATGTTTGCCATGCAAGTTAGTATGTGTCTAATATTAGTTTTGTATGGTAAGTAGCAGAACTACTTTACCGACATAGACAATTTTCAATACCAACCTGACGACGGTTAAAAAATGTCCTCTCACAAAATTGCATTCACCTAAGTCGATTCGTTTGGACGCTATCGTGCTTTCAACAGACAGAGATATATGGGTCAAATATTGGCTTTGTATGGGAGGTAACAGAACTACTTGATCGACATGGACCATTTTTAATACAAACTTGAAGGCCATAAATATAAGACCTCTCACAAAATTTCAGTTGCCTAAGTCGATTCGTTCGGACGCTATCGTGGTTTCAACACACAGAGAGAGACGTGGGTCTAATAGTGGTTTTGTATGGGAGGTACCAGAACTACTTGACCGACATAGCCCATTTTCAATACCAACCTGGCGATAGTAAAAAGAAGTCGTCTCACAAAATTTCATTCACCTAGGTCAATTCCTTTGGACGCTATCGTGCTTTCAACAGACAGACAGACAGACGGACAGACAGACAGACAGACAGACAGACAGACAGACAGACGGACATGGCTAAATCGATTCAGAATGTGATCCTGATTCAGAATATATATACTTTATATGGTCTCCGGTGAATCCTTCTTGGCGTTACAAACGTAATGGCAAAGTGAATATACCTTCCTGTGGAGGGTATAAAAAAAAGTAAATAGGTGGCGCAACAGGCGTGTGGAAACCCTAGGCCTAACTTCTCGCAACCATTCGTTTGTGTGAGTTTCTATTTTTGGGACGAATGGTAAGGGACCTACAATTTTATACCGACTCCGAACGGCTGAATTGAGAAGCTTTCTCAGGACAGTCATACTCTCGGATGTTTGTCAGACGTTTGCGATAGGTGGCGCAGTAGAAAAAAACCTAAAGATGTAATTTGTGTTTTTCCGGGGATCGAACCTGGGATCTCTCGCACAGTAGTCCAGCACACTAACCCCTGCGCTTAAAGGAAACTTAGCCACCAAAAATGTAGAACACTGACGGAGGCCAATTTCTATACGGAACCGGACTACCGGAGCCTTATCTGGTACGATCGACACGCCGACAAGTCGTCCCGAATAGCACTCTCATTCGGGTACTTATGGAATTTCATACACTTGGTCACACTGACTTATAATCGACGAAAATTTCGTATGTCATAAAAGTGTGACGAACGGCGACGTTTCGTTACAGTATTAAGCCTCCAGCTGGTCACAGTCCGTATCACTGTATCAGAGCCAAATCTTAAAACACTACTTTGATCTATGCCAACGCCCTACAGAGAAAAATAATGACGCAACCGAAGAAGCCTTCTACGACCATCTTTAGAAGTAATTTATACTAAAGTCCCCGAAGTACTATATCAGAACAATCACTCCCGTAGTAAGAAATTCTTATACCTTCCATTAGAATCCGTTATTAATTTCACTGCCGTTATATACTCTTTCCGAATTTTTGTTTGTATGTCAAATTGATTGATGATAAAAGAAGGTTTTCCCTAGGACTTCGTACCTAGTCCTTTTAAGTCCCAGGTATGTTAAGGAGTATATCACACCATGATAACATTAGAGAGACTGACTGACTTAAGCGCAAAATAATCCTAATCCAAAGAAGTGCTTCGCTCGAAGTAACAAACCGTATAAAAGAAACCCAATTTCAATTCTGATCTACAAATCAAGGCGCTGTCACAATATTTCACCGCGGACTTTTTCTAAAAATAATACTCATGATGCGGAAGTTGCTATTCGCTATCACCAGTCCCTTTACGCACTATACGCAAGGCGAGTTTATTACGGTTGCCAACAAAAAGACCATCGCCCACGAATGCAATGTGATATAATATATCACTCACGCTCGAATTTCTTCTCTCGTACGTACGCTCTGTTCTTTGTACAGGCGTTACAACAACTCACTATAGCGAGGACTGCGCACTGGCTTAGTGTCCATGCTGGAACAAAGTGTATTTCACCCCCGCGGAGACAACTTAACGCGCATACAAAATCAATTACAAGTGCGGCTATTAGCCTCGTACTCGAGTTATTTATCAAACTGTCCCTTGATCTCGGACACTATTAGCCAAAGGTGTGCGATAATCTATTAGCTGTGAGCTGAACCACAAACTAGGTCCAGGAGAATTGTTCTTGTTTCATTGGCATTAAGGCCAACTGACGGAGCCTTCATCTCCTTTGCGGAGTAAAATTTATTGTTCAAGTCAATGGCAGCGTTAAGGATAGGGAGGAATGCATTTTTTTTTTATTTTGAAATCTTTGTCAAAAGTTGTATAGTGTGGGTAAGCTTGCTGGAACTTAGTGTGTTTTATGTCTACTTATAGTGATTGTAACGGAATTCAATGCTTAGTCTTAGAGCTAAGAATTTTGTGTTCAGGGTGCGTACAGCATTTTCATACTTCAATTCCAGTTTTCTACTGTTTGTTGTCAAGAAGGGTCATAATGAATTAGTCACAATTTATAGTTGTCACTATAAGAAAACGTTTCCTCGGAACTGATTTTGGTTTTTCAAAGGAATTTCGTTTATGGTCCGCTAAGATCCGTGTCATAGCGCGGTTCCAATAATATTTTTTTTATTGTCCAGGTTAAGTTTTACGATATCACGTAGCGATTTAAATACAATATGATCTATTGTGACCTACAACTAACCTAAACTGTAGGTTAAACATTAGTAAGATCAATATAGTCTTTAGCTGTTCTATGAAAACGAAAATAGGTTTTAGCAGAATGCAATAATTTTATAATTGGTCAACTTTTGATAAATTAATTTAAATGAATCCTAAAAATGCAAATAAGTGTACATTAACTATTTTTAAATGATTGCATTCAACACTGAATGACAGAGAAATTTATGCAATCATTTGACCGTTAAAATAATAATGATTATTTTAATTTTTTAAGAAATGCAATCAAAACATTTAATTCATTGGAGAATGTACTCCAAATAGCTGCATTATTTTACATCTCACAGTAGGTAAAAGAAATTTATTTACTTACTAAGGTGGCGCTACAGCCAGGGTTGTCAGGTTTTAAAAACCAGAATCGCCAAACGTAAAATATAAAACGCCAAAAAATCGCCAAAATTCAAAACTTTCCACTCTCCAAATTCAAAAACCATAAAAATCAAATGAATTCATGCAACTCGTAATTTTTACATAAAAAAAATACTTAATGCAAATTCCCCAAGCTCCTGAATCTCTGGCTGTCCTATTGTCATTTTGTACACCTTGTTCCAAAACTTCAAAACGTCTTCTTCGGGTACACTTTCTAGATATGTAGATAGATAAAATTCATTTAACCAATTGACAGAAATTAATTTTTCCCACTGAGCCTCAGTAAGTTATTTTATAAGCTTTTGGGTGGAATCAAGCTTACAAACAGACTTAAAACAGGGTCTGTGTTGCAGTCAGACAATCTTTTTCGCATTTCTTAGTAAAACAAGAATCAAATCGTTTACTTGCTCCTTAACTTTATTCACAAGCCCTATGCTACCACAGTTTTGCGATTCCTTCAAAATCCGACCCTAAATCAATATCTTTCCAAGTTTTAAAGTTGTCTTCATTCTTTCATTATAATTTTAATATTTCGTCACAGTCATCACAGATGTAAGGTTTGAGTGAAAATTATAAAAAAAAGAAAAAATATGTTGATTTTGGTTAAAAAAGTTTAAATCGCCAAAGGCTAAAAATATCGCCTTTTTTGGGGTGCTTCGCCAAACCGATTTTCGTGTCGCCAAATGAAATTTCAAATCGCCTCTTTGGCGATAAATCGCCACATCTGACAACCCTGGCTACAGCCCGGGGTTGACCCGGATCTTAATTATGTCTCTAGACCGGTTTTTGCCAAAAGCCAACTGGAAACTACCTCCAGTTGCGCTCTGAAAGTGGGTTGAGCGTTGAGCCGCTCTTTGACTTATGCGCCCTAAGGCGAGGTTTTCTTCTACTGCGTTCAGGCTTGTGGTTTAGCTTTCGCACAAATCTTTCAAGTATGATATTGAAGAAGCTACACTTGTCAGTCGCAGTTTAAATTCCCGCGTTAAAGGAGCAGCGTTCGTTCTTCATCGTCATTCTGCACATTCTGACGAGTTTTGGTGGGATGTCAAAACTAGACGTAATTCGTCTCTCATCGTACTCTCACTTCATTTTGGTCGGGTGGACGAAAATCTAGTCCAAATTGAATAGTTCCTTTTTCATGATAACGGAACTTGGCTCGTCTTCGCTGTACAGTCTGCAAACGTGTATTGTTTTCCATATCTTCAATACCCATTTTGACAACAAATATGACAGTTTCTCTCCTTCTCTCACATATTTCCACCAATAAAATGGCGTTATCTCTGTTTGTGAAAACTGTCAACGGATCTAATTAAAACAAACGTTGAAAGTAAACTTACTTTATCCGACGCATCCGGAATAATGATGCAGTGCTTATGGTTTACCTTCCAGAGAAGCTGGCGTGTATTCATTTCATCTGTCAGTTGAATACGTTGACTCAACTGACACGTCTGATTCCGGATTCGATTGGTTGGACCCTTAAGACGGTCTGCGTATAGCACATGTTTGTATCCACAAATGCCTGTAAATTTGAGTAAAAATAAGTTATTAACTATACATATATGTCTAGGCAATCAGTAATAACTTTAGTTGCTCTTCCTTTCCACCACTAGTAAAAGAAGACGGAACCCTAGCAACATTACCTAAAGAAAAGGCAGGTCTTTTCGCTAGCATGACACAACTAGAGCCACCAAATATCCCGAGGGTGCAAACATCGATGGCAGAAGTGAAATTTCGGCCACGAATAATTTAACTGGACCCGACGGAATCCCGGCGATATTACTCAAGAGCTGTGCACCAGAACTTGCACCTGTACTATGCAAGCTTATGGGTTTTTCTAGTGCGCCACTTCTCGCGAACGTCTGACAAACATCCGAGAGTATGACTGTCTTGAAAAAGCTTCTCAATTTAGCCGTACGGTCCCTTCCATTCGTGTCGCAAAAAATGGAAACTCACCCAAACGAATGGTTGCGAGAAGCTAGACCCAGGCCAAGTAACAATTTTACTTCGGTAAGGTTCAAATTTTTAATTTCGGTAGGCAACTACTTTTATAAAGCTTCTGTAGTATTTCTTAGGCGAAGTACAGCAATTTCCAGGTAATTGTTTCGATAATAACTTTTATAAGACCTTTCGAAAGAAAATCCACAGGCTTTATAGAGGGATGAGGAATTTAGTTTCGATAAAACCTCGATTGGACTTCCAAAAATTGGAGGTGGATGTGTGGGAAGTCATTTGTTTCGATAAAGTTTCCAGTTCGAAGCTCTGTCGAGAAGTCTCTTTAGGGCTTGTGATCGGAAGCATTATAAACGCAGTTGTCTCTCATGCAGGCAACAGCTTGCAATTGGAAGCTTTAGAGAAGCATTAACTTCCCATTATTTGCCCATAGAATGAGTGGCTTGCGAATGAAGGCTTTATAGAGGCATAAACTAGTTTTATATGTTATGTTACAGCATTTAAGTGGAGCGGCTTTAATAAGAACTACGAAGGATCATAGCTGTCATCGTATTATAGTAGATATACACGCGTCGATTTTGTTTTATATAGCAATTAAATATTTTGGGTCTATAAAATGATTAGTTCATTGAAAATATCGGAAACGTATCAAAGAATAGTGCAAAGGGAGCCTGGCGCAATTCTGAAGCGAGCCCGTGAATGCCAGATGAATTAAAGCGAACATCTCTTTGTCGCAGTGGATGCTTTCAGCGCTCATCTGTGGTCCTAATTCCTAAATAATAATTAATTTTTTATCAATAATCCCCAGTACACTATTCCACAAGAATTGTCTACAACAGCCTACAACATTTATAATGAGAGCACCATAAATTATGAGGGTTTAGGTATGTGTTTTCTTTTTTCTTTTTATTCACCATTTCGGCAGATGAATATAGTTTTTTTTTTGACTCTGTTAGATAACGCCAATAGTAGCACTAGTGCTAGTGGGGATCGTACTATCGATGATGGAACAAATAGCAGCAAATATAGCGATGAGTATTTATGGAAAGGATATGAAACCCAAATGGAGAGAAATATAGAAGTGCGCTCGCATTGAAAAGACGAAAAGTTATTTTCAAATGCTGCCAGTTGCCCGTCAAATGCTGCATCACTTCATTGAATTATTTACTGAAATCACCAGTTCAGAAATCACAAAGTTCAATTAAAGACATTTTGTCTAAGCACCGACTCTTCAAATTGTTGGTTTTTGACGACAGAAAATGAAATAGAGTGACTTACAACTATGCTGTATTACAATTGACGAAAAGGCTAATTTTTTCATAATTTAGTTTGAGTCAAGGCATTTAGATATTTATTGTTCCGATCGCTATGCTCACTCAAATAAAAAAGAAAAAAAGAAAGAAATATATGACCGATGTGAAATGTAAACTCGTTCGTTTGCCTTACCGACAATTGTAGGTTTTTATCACTTTATTGCACACCATACCAGTGTAATTTTATCATTTATTATTACTTATTTCATTTTTGTTCACAATGATTAAATAAAACAAGTAAAAGTTTTATCATCGGCCTGGCCGATGCTTTGATACCCTCCACTGCATAAAAGTCATGCAAAATGTTTGCCATGCGAGTTAGTATGTGTCTAATATTAGTTTTGTTTTGGTAGGTAGCAGAACTACTTTACCGACATAGACAATTTTCCATACCAACCTGACGACTGTTAAAAAAAGTCCTCTCACAAATTTTCATTCACCGAAGTCGATTCGTTTTGACGCTATCGTGCTTTCAACAGACAGAGATATATGGGTCAAATATTGGCTTTGTATGGGAGGTAACAGAACTACTTGACCGACATGGACCATTTTTAATACAAACTTGAAGGCCATAAATATAAGACCTCTCATAAAATTTCAGTTGCCTAAGTCGATTCAAATGGGTCAATGGACAGAGAGACACATGGGTCTAATAGTGGTTTTGTATGGGAGGTACCAGAACTACTTGACCGACATAGCTCATTTTCAATACCAACCTGACGACGGTAAAAAGAAGTCGTCTTACAAAATTTCATTCGCCTAGGTCAATTCCTTTGGACGCTATCGTGCTTTCAACAGACAGACAGACAGACGGACAGACAGACAGACAGACAGACAGACAGACAGACAGACAGACAGACAGACAGACGGACATGGCTTAATCGATTCAGAATGTGATCCTGATTCAGAATATATATACTTTATAGGGTCTCCGGTGAATCCTTCTTGGCGTTACAAACGTAATGGCAAAGTGAATATACCTTCCTGTGGAGGGTATAATTAAATTGGTTATTGCTGAATCAAAAATGTTTCATGGTCTTTTTACTTGTACACAGTCGCCATCGGGCGACATAGCCAATTGGCGACTTTTGTACTGCCGGGTCGCGTGGCGACCCCAATTCGAAATAAGCGTTTTTGGACCCCTTTCACAAGTACAGGCGACATTGGGACAAATTTTTAAAGCTTCAATTTATTTTTTAATAACACCCAAAAATTTTGAAAAAAGAAATAGTACATAGGAATTTGCGTGTGTTTTTTGCTTTAATAATTCTTCGCATGTTTGTATAATAGTTGTAATAAATAAATAGTTGGAGCAACAGGCGTGAATAGACACGCTGGGCCTAGCTTCTTGCGTTGCAACCATTCGTTTGTGTGAGTTTCAGTTTTTGGGACAATTGGAAGGAACCTTTTATGCCGAGTCCGAACGGCTGAATTGTGAAGACTTTTCAGGTCAGTTATACTCTCCAAAGATTGTCAGACGTTCGCGAGAGAGAAATAACCTTTTTGTTTGGTGGTTAAATGAAACTGGTTCGTATAATTCAAATGAGTTCAATGTTTTTTATTTACGGATACAAATTAATGTCAATTTACCAAATTTCAAAGCTAAAGCTATCTATAGTGTTTTAAATTACTTGTATGGGTCGTGCCATTCCCCGATTTGCAATCCCACCATATTCCAATTTATATGCACAATGCACATCAATGTTAACAACTCCGTAGCCAGGATTTTGGTTCGGGGGGGGCTTGCTTCCAAGTCTTACGAAACAGAAAACTATGTATATTCCAATTCATTGATTTCTATTAGTAACATTTTTTCAAAGCAGAAAACGTCTTCATTTTTTTTTTGATATAAGATCAATCACCTTATCTGGATTCACAATAATATCCGAATGAACAGATATCATAGCAAGTGAACTTAACCTTGCATTCTCCATAACGCTTCAACCATTGTTTCAATCTTTTTCATAGCTAATAAAAAATAAATAGGTGGCGCTACAGGCGGTAGACACCCTAGGCCTAGCTTCATAGCTGAAAGGGTTCTTTCAAAACTAGCTGTGGTCACTGGAAGCGTTGCTAAAACCGTAAGCAAGAAATTTATAAGTCTAAAGTAAGTCTTGTCACATAATCAAGCAATTTCAAAACTGTGGTAGAAGGGTCACTCGACGATTTTTTTTTCGCATCAAAGAATGTACTCAGCTTTCACAGCCGATAACGAAATTGCATTATCAGAGTAAAGTGTTAACTTTTTCAAATTTTCGCTCAGGCTAAACTGCAGCAAAACCTGATGGGAGAAGAGCTCTTGAAACGATCGATGGTAGAACGTCTTCGTTGACCATGAATCTGTCCGTAACGAATCTATGCAAGAAATCAGTATCGGCACTCTAAAATAGTCTTCAGAAGGAGAGGTTTCTGGATTGGAACGCGTTGTTTGTTTCAATGAAGTTTTTCAAATAAGTCCTTGGCAAGTAAGGATGCGGATTGAAAAGACTCTCTGAAAAAATCTTCGGCATTTTCTCTGATGTCCTTAAGAGAATTCAGAACTTCTTTTGTGCGGTCGATTGCAGAAACGAAAGGTTAGGTTAGGTTAGGTTAAAAAGGGGTATGAGATGACTCATACGGCACTAGGCACCATAAGGGCCCATCGCGATCCCTAGGGGGAACCAATTGCAGTGACCTACAATGGAAAAACACCTAAACACTTGCCCTTGAGAAAACCCCAATTTCCCTGCAAAAACCAAGTAGCCCCTTGAGGTTGGTATTGTCTATCTCCCCTAAATGTTGGAAGAAGTACCTGCCCAAAAATTTTCTTCTACTGCGACATATTGCCTCACATTCGCACAGTATATGTGTTATGTCCTCTTCGGCTTGCAGGTCACTGCAGAATCTACAAGTGTCCGAGTCAGCTAGCCCTAGTCTTCTTGCATGTTTTCTAAGAAGGCAGTGCCCTGATAATATGCCGATCAGTGTCCTGAGCTGTTCCCTGCCTAGTTTGAGGATTTCCCTAGATCTTTTACGGTCGTATTGCGGCCAAAGTGCCTTAGATACCGCGTGACCGGTGAGGTCCTTCCACCTCCGGTCGGCTTCCTTGTTTATTTTATTCCTAATATTGCTTTTTATGATACAAGGAGGTGGTTTAATATCAACATCTCCTCCGTCATGCAATTCCCCGCCTATCCTCGCAAGCTCATCCGCCTGCTCATTTCCAACTATACCGCAGTGTCCTGGTACCCAGCACAGTCTCACTCGGTTCTGACTGCATAATGCCTTGAGCATTGTGCGACAGTTCCTGACTAATTCAGAATTGATGTTCGTAGATTCCAGTGCCTTGAGTGCAGCCTGGCTATCGATGTAGATGGCTATATCCCTTCCAGATATAGATCTCATCCGCATTAGCTCTGCCGCCTTCATAACAGCCAGAACTTCTGATTGGAAGACACTGCTTGTATCCGGTAGTCGTATAGACACTTTTAGATCTGGATCTACGGAGTAGATTCCAGCACCCGTACCTTCCGCTGTTTTTGAGCCGTCCGTGTAGACCGCTATTTCGCAATGCTTAATTACTTTATCCCTTTGCCATTCATATCTTTCCGGGTAAGACACTTCGTACGGAGTGTCAAAGTCGACCAAGGGGTGTATTTCATCAGTTTGCACCTGTACACCCGGGAGTAACTCCGTTAGTATTGAACAGTGTCCAAAACTGCCCTCTCTAAAGTAGCCCAGTGTTGCGAGCCGTAGTGCACTACTCCCCGCAAGTTGCTTTATGTGCAAGTCAAGTGGCGTAAGGTGTAGAAAGGTGTCCAGCGCTGCCGTAGGGGTGCTGCGAAGTGCACCCGTTATTGCTACGCTGGACGCTCTCTGCACCGACGCTAGTTTGCCAACTGTTGTTTTCTTTTTCGTCGCCGTCCACCATACTAGTGCGCCATATGTGAGTATGGGTCTAACCACCACTGTATATAGCCAGTGCACCATAGCAGGTTTTAGGCCCCAAGTCCTGCCTACTATTTTTTTACAAATAAAAAGAGCGTTATACGCCTTTTTAATTCTTTCCACTACATTTGCATTCCAGTTCAGTTTTCTGTCCAGAATGACCCCAAGATACTTTGCCTTGTCAGACAGAGGCAATTCCACTCCTTCCAGTTTAGGGAGGTTAAAGTGTGGTATCTTGTGCTTTCTGGTGAAGAGTACCAGTTCCGTTTTGGAGGGGTTGACGTTAAGTCCACAGCCCTTTGCCCATAAATTGACTTTCCTTAATGCACTGTCCATAATTTCACTTAGAGTGTTTAAAAACTTTCCCTGAATGATAATAACTAGGTCATCAGCATATGCTGTGGCACTTATTCCCCTGGAGCTCAGTTTCTTCAAAATGTCATCCATAACAAGCACCCAAAGGAGAGGTGAAAGGACTCCCCCCTGTGGTGTTCCCCTGGTAACCGACATTCTAATGGAACTTTGTCCCAGGGAGCAGTTTATTTTCCTACTTGCAAGCATGTTGCATACCCATAAAACTATGCTGTGTCCAATGTTCATATTAGACATGGCACGCATTATAGCCTTGCCCTCTACATTGTTAAAAGCCCCCTCAATATCCAGAAAAGCTGCTAGAGCAAACTCGCCCAAGTGTAAGCTTCTTTCAATCTTCCCTACTACATTATGTAAAGCTGTTTCTACTGACTTTCCCTTCATGTATGCATGTTGCGATTCGCTTAAGAATCCATTATTGCATTTGCTCCTGATATGAACTTCTAATAGCCGCTCTAGGGTTTTTAGCATAAAGGATGACAGACTGATTGGTCAGAAACGAAATCTAAGGATTTGTTCTGTAGGGAAACTGATAAGGGCAGCGCTAAACTGAAAAGTTTTTCGTATACAATGAGGCTTACTAGGCAATCGCATTTTTGGACCACTGCCAAAAGTGTTGATACTTTCGAAGACATCACCCACGTTCTGCTAGTCTAGTTTTTCAATACTTATTGAGATGCATTTGAAGAGCTCTACAAAGGAGTTAATATTGTCATGCCTTTCAATGAATTTTGTTTCACAAAGGCGCAGAAGTCGAGTTTTTCGGCTCTCTAGTGCGGGTTTTTTTATGACAGTTTTGAAAGTTACATAATATGCATTTGAAAGGTTGCGGAAGAAATTAGCTTTTCACTAACTACACTAAGGTAATTGCGAATTGCAAGAGTTGACATGGCAGAGCCAGGTTAAAGCTATGGCTTGCACAGTGTACATACCTAGCGTTTGAATACTGTATACCTACCGGGATAGTCTCCTTATTTTTATAGATTTGAATTTATATTTCAGTTTCAGTTGCAAACAAGACACAGTTCACAACATTTTCTAGGAAAAATGCTTCCACAGTTCCTCAGATCCAAATGGATGAACATTCAATCCATCCCAAGGACTCAATGCACATTTTAGGAGTCACAGTTAATTCAGGAATCACATGGCAGGATCACAATCCTATATTGCACAATCGGCGTCTGTTAAGTTGAGCTACCTATTTAGAACAAAGAGGTACTTTAGCCTCAAGCAACTTCTCCTACTGTAGCTCCCATATATGGAGCTCGGCCCCTACTTGACAGAATACAGAGACGAGCAGTTCGACTTATTGGGGACCCTTCACTCACATCGAATCTACAACCCTTGGTGCACAGAAGACAAGTCGCTGACCTCTGCTTGTTCTATACGTAGAGGTATTTCCATGGTAGATGTTCCGAGGAACTCAAAGACATTGTCCCTCGAAATGCAATTTTTGGGCGTCCCACAAGACAGACTGCTAATGCTCGTGAGCATACAGTACACTTGACAACCACGAGGGCATAAACTTTCCAAAACTCCTTTTGTTACAGGACAAGCAAAATTTGTTTCTGTTTAAGACTTTCGGGGGGGGCTTCAGCCCCTCAAGCCCCCCCCCCTGGCTACGTGCCTGGCAATAGCCCACCGCGGATGTTAATTGTTTCTATAAGGCCTATCAGAAGCAGAAGTTGTATCTTCTGTAAGGCCTATCCCAAGTTGTCTTAATCAGTAAATAGCTTCGCTAAAGTGCGCCAAATGTCCTTCTAAAAGGCCTTTTGCAATCAATATTGCGGGAGGGGAAATAGCCTCGATAGCGCCTTATCGAAGTCAAATTGTTACTTGGGGGGTGTCTACCCGCCTGTTGCGCCACCAATTTTTTTTTTTTAGAAAGCCACCGATTAATAAGCGAGAGGCAATACGGATTTCGGAGCCGTCGTTCCACTGGAGACCTGTTAAGCTACGTAACACACTTATGGACGCAAGCAATTGAACAACATGGCGAATTCAGAGCCGAAGCCTTGGACACATCAAAGGCATTTGACCGAGTCTGGCATAGAGCCCTATTAGGCAAGTTGGCGTCTTATGGATTACCACAACAACTCTGGGAATGGATGCAAAATTTTCTTCTGGGAAAATCGATCCAAGTTGTGGTAGATGGTGTATCATCTAATTCGTTTGCTATAAATGCAGGAGTGCCCCAAGGATCTGTTTTGCATTTTCTATTTCTTCTCCACATCAACGATTTGCTTGGATCGACAAATAATAATATCTACAGCTTTGCTGATGACAGCACACTTATATCCTCCATCTCGAACAGTGGGCCTGTGAATGCGGCTACATCACACAGTCAGTTATGTGAACAAATTAGTTCTCTAAATGATGATCTGGACAAAATCTTGAAGTGGGGAAAAGACAACTTGGTTGTATTTAATGCAAACAAGACACAGCTCACAACATTTTAAAGGAAAAATGCATCAACAGTTCCTCAGATCCAAATGGATGACCATCCAATCTATCCCAAGGACTCAATGCACCTTCTAGGAGTCATAGTCAATTCAGGAATCACATGGAAGGACCACATATCCTATATCGCAAGATCGGCGTCCGCTAAGTTGACCTACCTATTTAGAGCAAAGAGGTACTTTAGCCCCAAGCAACTTCTCCTTCTCTACAAAGCACAGGTTAGACCAGGCCTGCAATATTGCTCCCATATATGGAGCTCGGCCCCAAAACATTCACTTAACCTACTTGACAGCAGTTCGACTTACTGGAGACCCTTCACTCACATCGAATCGACAACCGTTAGTGCACAGAAGACAAATAGCTGACCTTTGCTTGTTCTATAGGTACTTCCATGGTAAATGTTCCGAGGAACTCAAAGACATTATCCCTCGAAATGCAACTTTTGGGCGCCCCACAAGACAGGCAGCTAATGCTCATGACCATACAGTACACTTGACAACGGCGAGGACTTCAATTTTCCAAAACTCCTTCTGTTACAACACAAGCAATCTTTGGAACTCGCTTCCTGTGGATATATTTCCAGAAGACTACAATTTGCAGCAATTTAAGTGCAGAATTAACAAACATCTGCAAGCATCTCGGGGCGCAGCTGAAGCGTTATAGGCTTGCCTTTCCCGGGAGAAGGTATTTTTAAAAATAAAAAAAGAACTTAAGCCACAGAACGAACTACGTATCTTTTTACAATGTAATGTACGTTGAGTATATTTATGGCACTGTATCCTCATCTGTAAGATGCTCATATCCAACAAAGTTAACCAGATTAAAAACCTGCGACAATGTTACAACTTCAACTTTCAGCGGTGACAATGGCAACAAATAACGAAACTCCACAAATCGCAACTTCATGTCAAGTTTTAGCAGCAACAATAAATTGTAATTTGCAGCTGTTTGCATGTGTCAGTGCAGAATATTATGTTATGTATCATTATAAATTGTAATCGCCCTCCACTTGTGGGTTTACCTTTTTTTAGACGAACAAAAAGAGATTTGAAATAAATACACAATGCAACCATAGTCTGCATAAAAGTATTGCAACTGTAACACAATTCATAAGTGGATGAATGACGTGCCGTGCGTCCCTGCCTTTCTCATAAGAAAACAGAAAAACAGACTTATTTAGATGCAAATAGCAGGGTATACGGTTTGACTTGTAGTGTAGGTACCATGTACGTAGTTCTAAATCATTGCGTCACATTTTTTGACAGTTTAAGTACTTAATTTAGATTCCCAATGATGGGTTTAAATAGAACTTATGTACATACACAGGGCCGGCCTTAGCGATATATTGGTTTTGAATGGGAGGCACAGGCACCAGAACTTTTTGACCGACATAGCGTAACGACCACAATTATTGGCACCCCATCATTCAATAGTGATTTTCTCAGTAACCCGTTGTTCGAATAAGTCAATTTATTTTTTATTTTGAATTTGCACATTTTTCGCATATTTCTGTGTCTTTAGTTTGGATAAACTCCTTTCCAGTTCCGTTTTTTAAGTGAAAGTGAAAACACGTACGAAAAAAAAAAAAAACCTCAAAATTTCCATTGTTTCGGTTAAGGAACTATAATTTTGTAAGTTCTTTTTTCACTACATCCTTTTATATTTTTTAATGAAAGCTTTTTTGTTTACTATAATAATGCATTAAATAAGTCGTTTATAAATATATTTTGATAAAAAAGTTTTTGTTTTATTAATAAAAGGGGTGCCAATAATTGAGCCAAAAAAAACAAGGGTTGAATTATTGGCAGGGGGGTGCCAATAATTACATCCTACGTAGCTACAATTATTGGCACTGCCAATAGTTGTACTTTTATGAGTGCCAATAGTTGTATCATTATGCGACCGTTATTAATTTCAGTCTCAAAAATATGCCGAAAAAAAATTTCAAATACGATGAGAGCAATCTTCAGGAAGCATTGCTACGCATAAGAAGTGGAAACATATCCAAAAAAGCTGCTTCAAAAATATTCAGCATCCCAAGATCAACCTTACAGTTTCGCTTAGGCTCTAATTTTAAAAAAATTCGTCCAGGCCCGTCCACAGTTTTAACAGATGATGAAGAAGGTGTAATCGTAGAATGGGTTAAGGTGTGCCAGCGAAAAGGATTCCCTAAGCGAAAAGAAGACGTCCTGTTTGCTGTTCAAGATTTTTTACAACAAAATCAGAGGGAACATCCATTTGGTATTGACGGGATTCCAGGAAAAGGTTGGTTTAGGTCTTTTTTAAGTCGACATTCGAGTTTGACGTTTCGGACAGTTGATCCTGTGTCCTCGGCTAGTGCTAATGTAGCTGCTACGGATATATTTGGGTGGTTTGATTGTCTGTAAATTTCAACTCAATCGATTCGGCGGTTTTCGAGATATAAGATTTTGAATGTTTTTTTTGTATGGGCGGTGCCACGCCCCTTGGTCCAATTTTGACCAATCCTCACAGCAACACTCCTCGGCCAATACCTAGGATTGTCTGTAAGTTTCAACTCAATCGATTTGGCAGTTTTCGAGATATAAGATTTTGATTGTTTTTTTTTGTATGGGCGGTGCCACGCCCCTTTGTCCAATTTTTACCAATCTTCACAGTAACACTCCTGGGCCAATACCTAGGATTGTCTGTAAGTTTCAACTCAATCGATTCGGCGGTTTTCGAGATATAAGATGTTTTTTTTTTCTGTTTTAAGGAGTGCCAATAATTGTAGTCATTGGATGCCAATTATTATGTCAGGGTGCCAATAATTGTAGTTTTTAGTAAGCTTTTCTTAAATTGGCATTTTAAATATATTTTCAATAACTAAACCCTTATTTATAAAACTTAATCAACGAGGAATTTAATAATTTACACTTTGGTATACAATAGATTCAAATCACTATATAAATGAAAATGTTATAGTTGATCAAAGTTGAAATTTCCTTAGGGGTGCTAATAATTGTAGTCGTTACGCTAGCCAATTTTCAATTTTAAATTTTTCGATTTTATCGAGATAAATGTCAAATTTTATTCAAGCGAAAATTTATTTTATCCGGTAAATTCAATTTTTAAATATTTTTTTATTTAAACTAAGAAATAAACTAATTTTCATATGCTTTATTTCGAAATTATGTAATTTTTTTTAAGTTTTCGGAGGTACAACTTTGGCATTTCGGTCTTTGGAATGTCTTACGGCCATATTATTCACCCACTTTAATCCGAACTAAAGTTTACACCCGGGTTTAAGTAAGTTTAGCCCAAAAATTTAGCCCAAGTCCATAATATTCAGTCGTTAAACCCGATCATATTTTTTTTTAAAAAACGTGTAGGTGTTTAGTCCGATTGAATATAAACTCCACTCCGTAGACTAATTTAAATACTTTGACCCGGATTAGAACTCAATTTCATACTATTCTTTTTATGTCACATTTTTGACATTTCTCGCAGAAATTAAATGAAAGTGAAAATACATATAATAAAAAGCAAGAATATAAGAACAATTTTATTAGTTTTGACAACGGTTATGGCACCACATGCAAATTTTGGAATTAACTTTATAGTATCTAACATTTTTCTTTTGTTCTATTAAAAAATAAATGTATTAATATTATTGTACACCAATTCACTCATTTCACATTTTATACAACAATTAGCGAGTTGGACCAAATGTTGATGTCACAACAAATCAATTCCCAATTAGTCAAAAACAGTAAAAACAAATGTCATTTTATGTGAAATTTGAAATTACATTGGTTTAAAACCGGTTAAAATCGGTTTAAACTGTTTTAAATCCGTATTTGATCCAGCGGGTTTAATGCGTGTTTTTGAGTGAATATTATGGACATGGGTTTAAATTGTCGGGTTATTGATCGGGTGTAAAATTAACTTAAACCTGATTTACACCCGGAGTGAATAATATGCCCGTTATACATAGAAAACGATCTTTATATGTTATGTTATGTTTCAAAAATGTCAGTTCACAGTGATTGCAATTGAAAAAAAGTTTACAAGTGCGTGTGCAATTTATTGAAACCCATGTTTTTCAATTTTATATTTATTATTTTAAAAATATGCACAAAAAATATGCATTGATTTTAAAAATATGCAAAATATGCATTTCTAGTAAAATATGCACTAACGATGGAATGCCAGTTTTAAGGAAATTTCATGATTCGTAAAGATAATAAAGTCCCTTTCTTCCAAAGTGTCTCAAGAAAAACATGCATTTGCATGGAAATCCTAGCCCTGCGATTACATTATAAATAAATAAATTATAAATAAATATAAATTTTCTATTGCGGTTAAAACGAGTTTATCAACTGTCAAAAAATGATGCTATAGGCTAATTTTTGACATTTTCTACTAGAATATTCAAGAGGAAATAAAACATCGAATTTAAGTAAATTAATAGATACCGTGACATTCGACAAATCTTCTGTTTTAAAATTGGAGTTTGGTGAACTCCTCTTTTCAATACTACTTCATAAGTGGGAGAAAATTTGCCGAAGATAATTATTTTGCGCGCGCATACGGATTTTCTGAACTTCAAATGGGACTATTTTGACGATTGACGAATCCAACAACATGAAAATGAGCTTCATCACTGAAGATGATTTTGTTCGAAAAATCAGCATCCACTTGTTGTTGTTCCAAAATCCATTCAACGAACTCTCTTCGCGCTGCATGGTCGGTAGGTAGTCTTCACTTCTTGAGTCAATTGAACTTTGTAGGTAATCATGAAGTTTCAAGTCTTTCGTGAGAATTCGCTCTAGAGAGCTTCTCAAAATGCCCACATCTTGACTACGGTGCCAAATTGATGTTACTGCACTGTCAGTAATACTCTCGCGAACTGCTTCGATATTTCTGTTGAATGACACACTGAGAGTTTAAGATCACTAATTGAGCCATCAGTCTCCCTGAATTTTTCAATTATTCTCTTCCCATTTGATGGTTTTAAATCAATATGACGGCCATATTTTGTTCGAAAATTGCGGACTGTAGCTGACAAGCCTTCATTTATTTTAAAATATTGCTCAACAATGGAAATGCGTTGTTCCTTCTTATAGCGCTCCATTTTTACTAACCCCGAACTGTCAGCTGTCACATTGTTATCTTTTTTCCGTTGGCATCTCTGTACTATTCAATGGCGCAAAATTCAAATTATGCGGGAATTATAGGACACCCTTTACCTAGTTGCATAGGTAGGGTTACACATCAGGGTGAATCAAGGTCTGCCTTCTGTTGCATACTCCAAGTTAGTTAAAGTCGTTTTAAATACTTGGGCTTTTTTTTTTCTTCTTTTTCTACTGCATTGACCTGCTACGTTAGAATCGAAGATTTTGCGAGCCAGATTGCTGCTAACCGCTTACAGTCACACTGCATGCCCTAGCCATTTGTAAAATCTTGGGCAAATGTTGACTATTTTTACTTTTAACCACTCTTACAATGTTCAAAAAATATTGTTTTACTGAAGGCGGCGCTATAGTCCGGGGTAGAACTGGGTTTCAACCAACAAGCGTCTCCCACCAGCACCGTCTACGGGCAGGCTGTTTCCAGTTTCGCACGCTATAAATTGGTTAAGGCCCCTTTCCACTTGCGTTCGTCACCTGAGTCGCAGTCTCCCTCTACTGCGCCGTTCCTCGGGTGTGGATTCGAAGATCGTTCGCGAACATGCCTCTGCAGAATACAGAAGGACTGGGACGATTAAGGTCTTATAAAGGGACAACACGCTGCGTTCTGCCGATTATGGTGATGTCGCGTAGTAGGCGAGTAGATGGTCGGACTTTTGAAAGATAGTGCCTCTGGTGTTAGCGAGGTTGTCCCTTACCCATTATAACCCTGTATTCAAATTACTGCTGCTACATACAAATCATTTTGTTGATTTGACGAAGTTCATTATCCTGTCTATTGATGTGCTGAAAAGCTCGTCCAGGTCGTTGAAGAAGTGACTCCCTAGCAGTTTGTACCTGGTGTGTTGGAGACTTGGGCAGTGACATAGGAAGTGGGTTGTATCCTCAAGAGCTTCCTCATCACCGCAGTCTCTGCAAAGTTCTTCTTCCGTTAAGCCCATTTTCTTTATATGGTACCGCAGGGTGTTGTGCTCTGTTATCATACCTTAGGCGGGCTTAAAATCGATGAAAAGATGGTGGGTTTCGATTTGAAGTTCTCCAAAATCTGCCGCAGTGAGAATATTTGGTCGATAGTGGACTTTTTTCGCCTGAAGCCACACTGATAGGGGCCAATCCCGTTGTTGACGAAAAGCTTCACGCGTTTACACAACACACGGCATATAAGATTTTGTAGGCGATATGTTAAGGACAACAGTAATACCTCTGTATTTGGCGAACTTCAGAGGGCCTCCTTTCTGGGGTTTTGGTTTTTTTTTTTAATGGAAATTTATTTTATATTACACTCATCTTGATGTTCGCTCAAGGATATATTAGCCAATGTTTACGGTAAGTGTTTCATATCTTAATTTCCAGGATGTTATAGAAGGTAACTTTAGGAATAATTTAGTCAATAATCCAATCAAGTAGTTTTTTTTTATTTTTCTACAAGCACTCCTTCTCCCTCCACTGGATTTTTTTTCTCTGTCTATGAAGGTTTTTAATAGTAGCTTTTCCTTCCCTCTTATTTAAGCTCTGTGATATTAAGACGCCGCCTCTGATGTGCTTGGTTTCACTCGACCACCACAACGAAACCCCTGGTTCGACGACGAGTGCCAGCAAGCACATGCAGCGAAACAAGAGGCATACAAAGCGGCGCTGCAAAGAAGGACTAGAGCTGCTCGTGAGCTCTACGCGCAGAAAAGAAGAGACGAACACCGGCTTCTCAGGAGAAAAAAGAAAGAGCACGAGAGGCGTGCGATCGAGGAAATAGAGAGATGCTACAGCAGGAATGAGGTTCGGAAGTTTCACCAAAGGGTAAAAAGAACCTGCCAAGGCTACAGAGCCCGAACCGAAGCCTGCAAGGACGAACAAGGGAACATCGTAGTAGAATCGCAGTCGATGCTGAGGATATGGAAGAACTACTTCTGCAGACTGTTTAACGGCGAAGACGAACTAAGTCCCGCTGTCAGGCAGAATGAACCATTCAACCTGGACGATGATGACCAACAATTCCGTCCACCTGGACGTTCACCTGGACGAAGTGAAGATAGCGATATCTAAGCTTAAGTCCAACAAAGCCGCTGGAGCAGATGGCCTAACCGCCGAGCTATTCAAAGCAGCAGGCGATGACTTGGTTAGGAGCATGCACCAACTCATCTGTAAAATATGGTCGGAGGAAAGTATGCCCGATGAATGGAACCTTAGCATTGTTTGCCCGATCCTCAAGAAAGGAGACCCTCTGAACTGCGCCAACTACAGAGGTATTAGTCTTCTTAACATCGCCTACAAGATCTTATCTGCCGTGTTGTGTGAACGCCTGAAGCCTTTCGTCAACAACCTGATTGGTCCCTATCAGTGTGGCTTCAGGCCAGGAAAGTCTACCATCGACCAAATATTCACACTGCGGCAGATCTTGGAGAAAACCCAGGAAGTTCAAATCGATACCCACCATCTTTTCATCGATTTTAAGGCCGCCTACGACAGCATTTATAGAGACGAGCTATACAGACCAATGTCTAGTTTTGGCATCCCTGCCAAGCTCGTTCGTTTATGTAGGATGACAATGGAGAATGCACGCTGCTCCATCAAGGGCGGTAAAGAACTCACCGAGACCTTCGATGTCAAAAAAGGATTTAGACAAGGCGATGCGATGTCATGTGACTTCTTCAACATCGTTCTGAAAGAATAGTGCAAAACTCAAACGCTAACACCAGAGGCACTATCTTTCAAAAGTCCGTCCATACTCGCCTACGCCGACGACATCGACATAATCGGGAGAACGCAGCGTGATGTCACTGGCGCTTTCGTGGGCATTGAGACGGAGGCGGCGAAGATGGGTTTGGCGGTCAATGAGGGCAAGACAAAGTATATGCTGTCATCAAGAAAAGACACCCAACACCGACGTCTTGGACAGAATGTCACTATAGACAGATATAACTTTGAGGTGGTAAAGGACTTTGTCTATACCTATGCTCCGCTATGAACTCAGAGAATGACACCAGCGCTGAGATTAAACGAAGAATAAATCTTGCCAATCGCTGTTTCTTTGGGCTAAGAAAGCAATTGAGTAGCAAAGCCCTCTCTCGAACAACTAAAGTGACCCTTTATAAGATCTTAATCATCCCAGTCCTACCTTATGTCGCAGGAGCATGGACTCTATCAAAAGCGGATGAGATTACCCTTGGTTGCTTCGAGAGGAAAATTCTTCGAGTAATTTTCGGTCCCGTCTGCATAGACGGTGAATGGAGGAGGAGATACAACGACGAACTGTACGGGCTGTACAGCGACATTGACCTAGCCAGAAGAGTGAAGGTCCAACGACTGCGGTGGCTGGGTCATGTAGAGCGAATGGACGTGAATGCTCCGGCCCGGAAGATCTTCGAATCCACACCGGAGGGACGGCGCAGTAGAGGAAGACCGCGACTCAGGTGGCGCACGCAAGTGGAAGGGGACCTTAACCAACTTAGCGTGCGAAACTGGAGGCAGCTGGCCAAAGATCGTGCTGGCTGGAGACGCTTGTTGGTTGAGGCCCAGGTCCACCCCGGACTGTAGCGCCACTTTAAGTAAGTAAGTAAGTAAGATATTTTTGTTATAAAAAATATATAATTTTCCAGTAGTAAGGTAGTTTTACCATATCTCTGTAAATTGTGCAATAGTGCCTATGCGATGAACAATGTATCTTTCTGCTACAATAAAATGCTGTGTTATGTTATGTTATTTAGTCAATAAGGGAAAATTAAGTGTGCCTCCATTTACTGAGCTTGTGCCACATTTTTCCCTTGAATGTGGCCAAAATTAAAATAAAACCGTCTGCACTAAGTTCTACCCACATGGACATAGGACACACGATTCAATGAGTTAATTTAAATTGGCACACAGATTAAATCTCAACAATTCTTAACCCAGCAGTAACTAAGTCATCAGCCAACAAAATTAAATCGTCTATATAATGCCAGGTCCATTTAATATCTCACGAATTATTTATTTTATTTTTTTATTATTATTTAGGTCGAAAAATGTTGCACTGAAGACAACAAAAAAAGCGTTTCGGAAGGAGCAAGGCCTATCCGCACGACTACGACTAAATCACATCAATTATAATATGTGCAAGTTCTTGGTTATGCAGGATCATGGCCCACAGAATAATGACAATAAAAATTGGCAATGCGCATTCACAGCATATCAGTTGACTTCTGCTTCTAATATGGATTGGATACTGCCGAGACTATGTGTGGACTGATCTTGTCTGATCGTATTTGGGTCTGGCCATTGTCTGTTGGTTGCAAGCCTTGCAAGGACAAAGTCGCTGGTTTTTTTGAGCAAGATAAAGATGCAGGTGCCTCATGTAGGTTGGACGCGACTTGCCGACGAGACGTGGGCACCTTATATTCTCTAGGGCTGGCTGTGTAGATTGTATTTAGTCGCATTATCATTTCATTGCTTGGTAAACATAGCCACCAGCACTTTGAATTTTTTCTGAAGTTCTTCTATCTTTTTTTTTGGTTTTCTTTTTTTTTTTTTGCTCTTCGTGATATGAGTGCTTGTGCTGTACAGACTCACGATTTCTGTAGGGACACACTAACCGATTTGAAATTTATTGTTTGCTGATCATAGAGGCTGATTGTCGGTGACAATCTCAAGGTTTTCTACGAATAGTTGTCCGTTGACCACGCAAGACTATGCTCGTAGGTATTTCATGTGTGTGTACCTTTTGGTTGGTTTTTGTTGTCCACTATTCCTTTTTCTGCAACTTTTTGTGCAATATTACTATTTTTGAGCCTTTGTCGTAGGCTATAGCTATAGATGGAGACGCTATGATAAGCAATGTGGTGGCATTTTGACTTTGGTCGTTTTTATATTCATACATACATAGTTACATACCTACCTACTTACATTTCTATGCAGGTTGATTCCTTTTTCTTTTTTTTTTTTGCAAACGTACCTTTTTGTATAAAGGTGCTAGACCGCTCGAATAAAAAAGTTCAAGTTGTGTAGCATTTTTACTTTCACTGTGATAGCAAGTTGGAATGCTGGTAGCAACATTTTAGTCGAAATGGTTTCAGCGCATCTCAATATAGTCAAACACAGCTTAATGACCGCCCGATGACTATAGCGGTACGTTACAGCCCATAGAAAAGAAGTTGTATTTCTAGAAATAGCCTTTTTCGGAAGTGTAAATACCTAAATACAGAAGCCATGCGTAAGTGAACTGAACAATTGACAGAGTCCTTACCTTACTGACCGGATTGTTAGACTGCTTGACGTATCACATATTATAGCAAATTTTATGGGGTTGGCTTTAGGGCGAGTATATTTCCCAACTACTCATTGTTCTAAATGAAGTGCTTCTGCAGATTTTAGAAACACTGATCATGCCGATGGCGGTGTATTGCTCGGGTAAACTCCTCCCAAGACTAAGCGAAAAGGGAACCCTTAGAACCCTCGACACTTGGACCACTATCAGAGTTAACAGTAAATCCATCCATATTCGATGCTTTTAGTTGCTTCGTAATCGGACGGTTTATCGGCCGAGCTTTTTAAGGCAGCGGGGGATGACTTGGTAGAGAGCATACACCAACTCGTTGGTCAGAGGAAAGTATGCTTGATGAATGTAGCCTCATCATTGTTTGCCCGATCCATAAGAAAGGAGACTCACTGCGCCAAATATAGAGGCATCAGTCTCTGTAGAAAAAATGAACGACAAAAAGGGAAACACCGGCCAATTCTATGAACAAAGTCGAAACTAGTGAATTGTATGACTTCAGAACTTCAACTGATTTATTTAATCCAAAAATGTAACAAAGAAATAAAGTATATAAACGAAAGTTAAATGTGTATTAGTGAATATAAATTGACGTTAAAGAGAGATCACACTTGTGTGTTTAGAATACATATATATTTTTTAACATCCTCCGGGCGGCGAAAATGCAGGGATCTCCAGGTTGTATAACAATTGAATAGGTCGTCGAGTCCTAAACCCGTTGGAATAACGTATTTCGCAGGCTCTCGTATAACCGTCTCGGCCAGGGAAAACTTCCTCTATTGTAGCTAACTTCCAGTCCAGTCGCGGCTTCCCCGAATCTGCAACCAGCACGACATCGCCTCTTTTGAATGTAGAGGATACACATACCTTATTGTGATGAAACGAGCGCAAGAGTTGCAAGTACTCCATTCTCCAGCGCTTCCACAGTTTATTAGTGTACTTCTGGCGACGTGTCCAAAAACTGCGAATCCCATTGACATCTTCCGATATGTCATGGAGCGTGGTAGGCCCATACTGAGTCCCCAAGAAATGAGCCGGTGTCAAGGGTTCCGCATCCAACAGATTGCTACCCACATAGGTCAAGGGACGCGAATTAACCACTCCTTCGGTCTCGATTAACAGAGTCCTCAGATGCTCGGACGTCAGCTTGGCCTTTCCGATTATCACCTTTAGGACATTTTTGATGGTTCGGATGAGACGCTCCCAGAACCCGCCCCACCAAGGAGCTCGCTCCACGGAGAACTTCCATTTTATGCATTTATGCGCTAAGAAATCTTGAAGCGCACCATCTGAAAACCCAACGCCCTTTAGTTCAAAGGCGGCTCTGCGGAACGTCTTGGCATTATCGGAGTAGATGATGGATGGAATTCCTCTCCGAGCGATAAAGCGTTTGAGACCCGTAAGGCAACTATCCGTCGACAAACTCGGCAACATCTCGAGATGGACAGCTCTGACCGCTGCACATGTAAAAACCATCATATAAACCTTACTTCTACTGTCTGATTCATCAAAGGAGTAAAGTGGACCGGCAAAATCGACGCCAATAATATCGAATGGCCTAAGTAATTTGAGCCGGTCGACGGGCAAAGGACCGAACGGCGCCGATGATGGTTTCCCAAACAACTTTCGGCATATTACGCATGTTTTTATGCGTTTCTGGATACATTGACGACCTTTAGGAATCCAAAACCTCGTTCTCAGTTGAGACAGCACAATATTTGTGCCACCATGCAGTGTACGTTGATGGTAGTCGTCGATGATGAGATTCGTAACGTGGGATTCTGTGGGCAATATTATAGGGTGTCGTATATCAGAAGAGTCGTCAAGGTACTGGAGACGACCCTTAACCCTCAAAAGTAATTTGTCATCCAGAAAAGGAAGCAGTTCCACAATTTTTGATATCTTCGGAATTGGCTTTCCTTCCTGCAAAGAGCGAAATTCTTTAGTAAAACAAATAGACTGAGTATACCTGATCCAGTAAATTTCCGCAGCCGTGACTTCTTCTGCGCTTAAGTGTATAGATGTTGCACGATCCTTTGTACGACAGGCATTGACAAAACGTTGTATATATGCTGTAACTCTAACTAGATGTTTCCAGGTACCCACCTTCTCATGTGGGAGTAAAGGCGACAACGACGATCCGTACTCATCTCCAGTAGCAGTCTCCACGATCAAAGTAGTACTATCCATCTGCCCGGAACATTGAACTGGAAAATCTCCACTTTTCAGCCAGGATGGTCCCTCTTTCCATAGGGAAGAAGATTGTAGAGCGTCGGCACTGATACCTCTCGTCACTAAATCAGCAGGATTTTCCTTGCCACTACAATGTCGCCACTCTGACACCTTAGTATGTTTTCTTATCTCCTCCACCCTGCTTTGCACGTACGGTTTCCACTTGTTCTTTTCTCCCTGAATCCGATTTAATGTTATCTTTGAATCGGTCCATAAGTAAAACCCACAGATCGACGTTTCGAGTGACCGCTTCAGATATGCGCAAAGCCGGGCGGCAATTACAGCAGCAGTCAATTCCAATTGCGGCAATGTGAGGCCATTGTCCTTCAATGGGGCGACTCGACTCTTTGCGCAAAGAAACGATGAAGTTTTTTCTCCTGATGAATCGACGCTCGTAATGTAGGCTACAGCCCCAAATGCCTTAAGGCTAGCGTCGGCGAAAATGTGGACCTCCTTTGTATTCGAGGCACCAAATGACAAAGCTGCTCGCGGTATAGTTACCTCGCTGAGATGCGACAAGCCTTTGACGCATTGTTCCCATTCAGCCAACAGATGTCCAGTTAGCGGCTCGTCCCAAGATAATTTTGCCTTCCATATAGACTGAAAAAGTACCTTTACCTTCACAATTACTGGACTCAGCATGCCTAACGGATCAAAAACTCTCGCAATTGTACTTAGAACAATCCTCTTGTTGGCTCCACCGCGCCTAAGTGACTCTTCCATCGAATTCGTTGCAACGCCAATTTCGTCGCCAAGCACAAACCAATTCAACCCAAGCACCTTTTGATTTACAGCTGCATACCCCGAACCCAGAACTTCTCGTACGCGACTGCTATTTGAGTTCCATTTTCTCAAATTCATTGATGCCTTACTCATGATCTTCACGGCTTCCTGACTTACCCGGATAGCGTCATCTTCTGTGTCTAATGCCATGGCGACGTCATCCATATAGAAACTTCTCTGCAACCGAGGACATGTTGATGGGAAATTGGCCTCTTCCTGCTTTAAATGCTCTCGTATGGTGGCCGTCAGCAAAAATGGGCTGCAGTTTACGCCGAAAGTAACTCGGGTCATACGGTAATCCATAAACTCGTTCATCCGACGAGGAAGCGCCCCTGGGGCGAACCACACAAAGCGATGAGGATCACGATCGTTGTTATTGAGCATAATCTGCAAAAACGCTTTTTCCACATCGGCTACTACGCCATAACGCCCGAGTCTGAAGTTCAATACTACCTTGAGAACGTCTGGAAGCAGATTAGCACCTACCTGCAGCATGTCATTGAGCGAAGGTGAATCTTGATTGCGAGCTGAGGCATCGAACACAATTCTCATTTTTGTGGTGGTACTATCCGCTTTGAACACGGGATGGTGTGGGAGGTAGAACACGCGTTTTTGTTGACCATCTATTGCTGAGGAAATGGGTTCAGCAAAGCCGT
Organism: Cheilosia soror; assembly: GCA_949372485.1. Lineage (NCBI taxonomy): Eukaryota > Metazoa > Arthropoda > Insecta > Diptera > Syrphidae > Cheilosia > Cheilosia soror. The sequence goes on from OX443563.1 coordinate 20,753,902, forward strand.
CGGACATCATTCTTTGGATAGCTGAATCGTAGTCTTGAAGAAGGGCTGGATTCTTGGATAGTCGCATCGTTAGCGACCGCAAACGTTTCAATGCTTGGTCTCTGTTGCTGCGGAGCGTCGCGTCTGGATTTTTCCACGGCAAAACTGCTTCGTAGCGATGCTCCTTTCGGGTTATACATTGGGCTATCAGATCGTCTGCCAGCAGTTGATTTTCTACTTCTTCTTGTCGGATGCCGATGGTTTCAAGCGACCAAAATGTTTCGCAATCGCTTTCCAATGATGAAAGGCACAAAGCGGCGCTGCAATTAGGGGGAGAACTTGAGATTTCGTTCAAAAAAAGGTTCTTACCGAACGACTGCTTCCCTTGTAGTGTCCATCCAAAAATAGTCTGCACTGCTCTCATAGATGGTGAAATGAAGCGCTGTTTACCGGTGACTACTGACCAATACTTGTCAGATCCGATGAGGAGACTCAATCCTTCCGCTGCGTCTATATCTGCATGATGAACATCAGCCATTTGCAGACTTTGGATCGAGGCACTTGAAATGTCAGGTGGGGGCAGTACGTCGACACAAATATTCGCCACCACTATTGCGTCTATGTCCACACTTTGATTGCAATACTGGCTTTGGAGCACAATGTTCACTTTGTTAAACAGCTTCGATGGAGTTAGATTTGTGGAGCCAAATGGCATTAGCGACAAATTTACTTGCCCAATAGTAGGGATTTTGAGTTTTTTGACCAGATCTTCGCGGATATAGGAACATTGGCTTCCGCCGTCTATTAAAAAACGAATGAGTAATTGATTTGATTTGATCGGAGCGGCGATAAATCCTCGACCTGTCTTCAAAAAGACATTTGATTTATGCGATAAATCGCAGGCACACACAGAAGCGCTCTGAAGAACTATTTCCCCTTTCGGATCGCACAAAGATGTAAAATGCTTTCCTTTACATTTAGCACAAGAAAGATATTTTGCAGTTCTGCATTTTTTTGATGAATGACCACGTTTTGCACATCGGTAGCAGCGATTCTCTTTTCGCAAAACTTCTTTCTTTTGTTCCACTGACAGTTTGCTGTCACACTCTTTGGTTGCATGCTGGTCAGAGCCGCAAAAAATGCAATTGTCTCTGTCATGCAAAGACATCAAGTTGGTTGCAGTAGTAATGTCTGAAGAGATGCGCTTGACGTTTGCAGAGGAGTTCGATGTTATTTCGCTTCTTTCTAAAGACTCAACCTCTCGCTTTAAAAAACGCATTATGGTTTCTACCTGTTTGTCTCCAACTTGTAGGATCGTAGAAGTACTATCGTCTGCGGTTATCGACGTCTCATTTTCTTGCATTGTTTGATTGTCATCATTTTCTGTAGAACGAAAGTAGTCGACACGAAGGTCAACTGGAAGACAACGAATAAGAATAGATTTCAGCATGACGTGATACTGGTGCGTTGGGATCTGCAATGCGGTTAAAGTGCGACAACATGAAGTGACAGCGTTATAAAGTGTGCGTAACCCTGCAGCATCTGTGCGTGTCTGTACTGGACGAAGAGAGACGAGTTGTTGCATATGTTTGTCCACCAAGCGCTCAGGGTCGCCGACACAAACCAGTAAGAATAGACCGTCGACTCCTCCCACATAACGGACTTTGCCTACAAGCTGCCGGCGAGACCAGGATTTTTCATGTATTGGTGCTGTACAAAATCAAAGGGGCGCCATTAACGCACGCATACTTGAAAAATCCTGGTCGCATGGTATTGCATAGAAAAACATTGCCGCCATTAATTTTGACATTTACACGTATTCACAGACAGGGAAATTCTTTCCGGGGGGAATCGGGTAGGTGTACGGGAAGTCGGCGGTCTATTCTTACTGGTTTGTGGTCGCCGAATTGTTCGCGCAAAAGTGAGATGGCTGCTTCATAGCAGGTTCCAGACGCGGTAAATCCACAATTACTCGTTTTGCTTTCCCCGTAAGAACGGATTCAAGATAGCAGAACTTGTCAGATGATGATAACGCGACGTTTTCATGTACAGCTGTCTTGAATTGTTCCCAAAAGGGAAGCCACTCCTGGATGTTGCCATCGAACTTTTTGAGTGGAAGTTTTGGTAATTTGGGAGGACAAGCATCGTTTCGATTAGAGAGCCGGCTACTGTTGGGGTTATCCAAAACTTCTGATGGCGGTGCTTGCTTTCGACGTACTCTTTGTAGACGCGAATTAATTCGAGCCAACGCGTCGATCGCCATGTCCTGGTATTCGGCTACTTTCTCCGTCTCCTTGTCGAGTTCGTCCGCCTTGAAAAGACCTTTGCTGCTTACCTCTTTGTTCATAACGCTAAGGCTTTCATGAGCAGCCGTTAAGCGTTGGAGTAATACCTGTAGCTCCTCTTCGATGAGTTCTAGATTATTATCCGAATTGAGCTGAGAATCTTGTGCTGCGAGGTACTCCATTGCGCTTCTTACAATTTTCGTGACTTGACCACGATATGCTGCTCTAGTTGAAAGCTCCATTGGATATTTTAGAGTGATCTGTTCACGAATTAATTTCTGGACACTTTGTTCCCGGGTTTCGGCACCATGTAGAAAAAATGAACGACAAAAAGGGAAACACCGGCCAATTCTATGAACAAAGTCGAAACTAGTGAATTGTATGACTTCAGAACTTCAACTGATTTATTTAATCCAAAAATGTAACAAAGAAATAAAGTATATAAACGAAAGTTAAATGTGTATTAGTGAATATAAATTGACGTTAAAGAGAGATCACACTTGTGTGTTTAGAATACATATATATTTTTTAACAGTCTCCTTAACGTCGCTTACAAAATCCTGTCTGCCGTACTGTGTAAACGACTGAAACCATTTGTCAACAAACTGATTGGACCCTATCAGTGCGGTTTTAGGCCCGGTAAGTCCACAACCGACCAAATATTCACAATACGGCAGATTCAGTAGAAAACCCAAGAAGTCCAAATCGATACTCACCATCTATTTATCGATTTTAAAGTCGCTTATGACAGCATTTAAAGAGACGAGCTATACAGAGCCATGTCTAGTTTTCGCATCCCTGCCAAATTTGTCAGATTGTGCAGATTGACGATGGAGAACGCTCGCTGCTCCGTAAAGGTCGGAAACAATCTCACTGAGACCTTTGATGTCAAAAAAGAGTTTAGACAAGGTTATGCGCTTTCATGTGACTTTTTCAACATCATTCTTGAGAAAATTGTGCGAAACTCGCAAGCCAACACCAGGGGCACAATTTTCCAAAAGTCTGTGCAACTACTTGCATACGCTGACGACATCGACATCATTGGCAGAACATGGCGAGCTGTCACTGGTGCGTTTGCAAGTATCAGTACAGAGGCGGCAAAAATGGGTGTAGTGGTGAATGAGGGCAAAACAAAATATATGCTGTAAACAAGAAGAGACACATAACATCGACGAATCGGACAGAACGTCACGATAGACAGCTATAACTTTGAGGTAGTTCGGGACTTTGTCTACTTTGGCTCCGCTATTAATTCTGAAAATGACATCACATCACAAATCAAGCGAAGAATTACACTTGCCAACCGCTGTTACTTTGGCCTAAGAAGGCAACTGATCAGTAAGGCCTTGTCGAGAAACACCAAGGAGTCTCTATATAAGACCCTCATCATCCCAGTCCTGCTTTATGGCGCAGAATCATGGACGTTAACAAAGGCGGATGAAAATCTTCTCGGTCGTTTCGAACGCAAAATTCTTCGAGTGATTTTCGGTCCCGTTTGCGTTAACGAGCTTTGGAGGAGGAGATTTAACAGGAGATTTAACAGCGAACTCTACGAGCTGTACAGCGACATCGATCTGGTCAGAAAAGTACGTATCAGTCGACTAAAATCGCTAGGATATGTAGAGCGAATGGAAACCAACGCTCCGGCCCGAAGAGTCTTCGATTCGAACCCGGAGGGACAACGAAGTAGAGGAAGACCTCGCCTTAGGTGGCGCGCACAAGTGGAAAGGGACCTTAACCAACTTGGAGTGCGCAACTGGATAGGCATCAGTTAGTAAAATATCATGCTAACTGGAGAGGCGTGTAAGTTGATGCCCTGGTCCACCCCGGACTGTCAGAGTTTCAGCCTCCAGCTAACCGAAAGATATCACCGTGTGGGAGGTATACCCATATTAAATGTATTTGACTGCGTAAATGACCTGGGAACTTATACAATACTCCACAAAAACGGAAAGAACCAAAATATAATATGCCTTCTTATTTTCATACAATAATTGGCAGCCATTAGAACCATGAGAATAAGGCTATGTCAGGCATCCTCCTTCCTTAGTAGTCTTGACCTGGTTGCCGAGACAGAAAACGCTGTACAGATTATAAAACACACACGGATGTCCTTTTGTGACATTTTTGTGGTTAAGTAAGGTATATAGAAAATACTAGCGACGGCAGTTAGGCTATAGGAAAATATTTCCAATTCTGCAACAATGCATTGCTTTATTGAAAAACAGTAGGAAGCACAAACCAGTAAGAAAATGTCAAAATTAATGACGGCAATGATTTTCAATGCTATACCATGGGCCTAGGATTTTTCAAGTATGCGTGCGTTAATGGCGCTCCTTTGATTTTGTACAGCACCAATACATGAAAAATTCTGGGCCCGCGCGCCGGCAGCTTGTAGGCAAAGTCCGTTATGTGGGAGGAGTCGACGGTCTATTCTTACTGGTTTGTGGTAGGAAGAATGCGCTACGTCCAGCACCAATTTCCCAGGTAATGCGCTACATTGCAACCGGTTTACAACATGACTTTACCCAGTCCAATAACACCGAAGTTTTTCAGGCAGAGCTCTATGCCATCAAATAATGCGCAAACACCATCTTAAACTCAGGTATTAAGGGCGCTAACATCCACATATTCACAGATAGTCAATCGGCTATAAAAGCCCTTAGCAAATATATTATTGACTCCAAATCAGTGCTTCACTGCTTCAACACCCTCCAGACACTCAGTACCAAAAACAAAATCAGGTTATGTTGGGTTCCTGGCCATGAGGGTATTGTAGGAAATGAAAATGCTGATGAACTGGCCAGAAAGGGCTCGGTATCCCCTGTTGTAGGACCAGAACCGTTTTGTTCAATCTATAAATCAGCTATAAACGCGGCCATAAAAAGCTGGGAACGCAATAAATGCATTTCACATTGGGAGGACATCCCTGGACTTAGACAAGCCAAAAAGCGATAGAACCTTTCAAAAAGGATGCCAAAAAGATCCTAAATCTACGCAGGCATGATATCAAAAATTTAGTAGGCTACCTTACAGGCCACCATGGTTTACGATATCACCTAAAGAATATGCAAGTAGTCGCCTCACCGGAGTGCCGACTTTGTCTTGAGGAAGACGAAACAGCTGAGCATATCATGTGTGAATGCCCGGCCCTCTGTGGTATCAGAAGGAAGTAATTTTTCAAGGAAATTACAAGTACCAATGTACTAAGGACGACCTCTGCTGAATGTATTATCAGCTACATTAAGAAAGTAGAAACGCTACTCTCCCAACCAATTTCTGACGCTTCAAGCACAAAAGACCTTACAGGTCGAAGTGCTCCGTCTATATCGCCCATTACGAGTCAGAATGTTTAAAAAAAAAAAAAAAAAAAAAACACCGAAGGGAATTGTTAGTTTGAGTTAAATTATTTTAAAGTGCATTTCGACAGAGATGAATGATGAATCTAGGAAGCAAGCTTTTTCCTACTCTTTGAACCAGTTTAAGCTTCTTATGAATCATAAGAGACTTCGAAATGTCAGTCTTTATGAAATAGGCGTCTTGATCGTTGTAAATGGTGTCCCATAATTCACATAAATTTAGAATTTTGCGCCATTTAATAGTGGTGACATCACTAAAAAAAAAGATAACAATGTGACAGCTGAGAGTTCGGGGTTAGTAAAAATGGAGCGCTATAAGAAGGAACAACGCATTTCCATTGTTGAGCAATATTTTAAAATAAATGAAGGCTTGTCAGCTACAGTCCGAAATTTTCGAACAAAATATGGCAGCCATAGTGATTTAAAACCATCAACTGTGAAGAGAATAATTGAAAAATTCAGGGAGACTGGCTCAATTAGTGATCTTAAACACTCCGTGTGTCATTCAACAGAAGAATTCAGGGAAGAAGCTCATTTTCATTTTGATGGATTCGTCAATCGTCAAAATAGTCGCATTTGGGGTTCAGAAAATCCACGAGTAATTGTTGAGAAACAAATGCTTCAACGACGCGTGACTGTTTGGTGCGGATTTTGGGCTGAAGGCATTATCGGACCATTCTTCTTTGAAGATGCGGCTGATAGCCCAGTTTTTAGTGCTTTACAAGATATTGATGTGACCAACATGTAGTTTCATGTCGTGTAATCGGCCCATTTTACAATCAGAATTGGCCATCCAGATCTTTGGTTTTTTTTTTTTAAGTCAAAGGTCTACGCAAACAAGCCCACGACCACCAACGCCTTGAAAGAGGAAATAGGGAGGTGTATTAATGAAATTTAGCCACCTTTGTGCGAAGCGGTCATGGAAAATTTCAATAAAAGAGTAAGCAGTAAGTACCTACTTGCCAGCAAATCCATAGCGCCCATTTATCCGATGTGCTATATATAACCCCAATCTGTATGCCTAGTATACAGTCTGGGAAGGACTCGGCGTCAAGTGAAACGTCATGGACTTATGCAGTTATGTTTCTGGTGTTTCAATCTATGCCTAAGATGGATTTTGTGTGGTTGCGTCCATTATTTCAGTTGCGAGTTTTTGTGTATAAATAGGGTATTTTAGCGGATCTCTAACTTTTGGATGCGTCTGGCAAGGACTAGGCGACAAGTGAAACGTCTTAGACTTATATTTGTTATCAGGGGTTTTTTTTCTAAATTCTAAAATAAAAATTAGGTGGTTGCATGAATTATTCCAAAATGGCAACTTAGCAATATTTTGACTTCGTCTGGCAAGCCATTAGCGACACGCAAAAAGTCTTGGACCTTCATATTTGTATTTACGTTGTAATATCCTACCTTTTAGGAAAAATTGGTGCGGTTGCATTAATTATTCAAAATTGGAATTTTTAACGCACTTCCACCGCCTCTGGCAGGGCTTTGGCGACACCTAAAACGTCTTGGATATATATATGTATGTTTTTGTACTGAGAGGACTATCCTCTATTATTAGGTAGTTGCACCAATTATTCCTGTTTTGAATCAAAACGCATTTTTAATATGCAGTTGCACCCTTTAGCTGCCATTAAGCGCTGCCAGATGAGCCTATTTGAAATTTTGGGCATCAAAGCAACGTATTTATGTAAAATTCATCCGGTTGCCTTTCACGTACAAAATTTACTGCGGGCTCTCGGTCTATAGGTACTCAAAGAATCAATAAAATTTAATTTAAGCTTCCTGATTAAAAAAAAAAAAAATAGGTGGCGCAACAGGCGTGTATAGACAGCCTAAATTCGACTCAAGTTTGGAGAACAAAATCATATGGAAACAATGTTCTACATAGTCCGAGCCCAAAGTGGAGGGAGTCGGTCGATGGGGCACCACGAAAACTGCAAAACAAACGCAACAATTGAAATTGAATTTACATGACGATCCTTCCAATTCTTACTATTCTTCATCACTTAAACCTTCTGTCAACTATGAGGTCTAGCCAAACCTTTCTGACTTTTGATGGGAGTTTTCTTTAAAACGTAATGCCAATAGCTTCTTGAAAATTCAGGATAGGGTCAACGAAAATATTTTCTGTGACTTGATCATTTTTTTTAATGTACTCGTTGGTTGGCCAGACCTTTCCGACTTTTGAACCGAGTTTTCTCTAAGAAACAATGGCCGCAGCTTCTTGAAATGCCATGATAGTCAACACGAATGTTCTGTGGTTTGGTAATCCGTAGGTCATGTCGTTGGTAACACTGCAGATAGGAGACCGAATGAAGAATCCGTGGGTTATAAAAATCGAGGGATTTAAAAAGGAAATAAGTTCTCTTATATTTTTTGTTTTGTCCCTTTTATTTTTATGCAAAATGTGTGCAGGTCTGGCCAGACCTTATGGTTGACGGGAAGGTATAAAAAGCTATAATTGACAGAAGGGTTAAAACTAAACTTCACCAAATTCTTCGAATTTGAATACAGATTAATGTCTTAGTCATTCGTAATAATACATTTACATTTTTACATAGTTTGCTGTTTCTTGCTTGCAGTTTTCGTTTGGTTTGTTTTTTTTTTTTTATAAATAGACATAAACTATGCGACTATGCGCCTATGTATGTACCTTCTGCCGCAATGTGCTGGATCTACCGCAATTTCTGAATATATTTTTTAATATCTATCACTGTACCCCAAAAATGCTACAGTTCGCATTTCGTTCGTTCGCCGGCGAGTTCATCTGAGAATCCAAAGCGACACCTCACATATATGTACATATCGCGTACCTATGGCTTAGGTGCGAATGTCAATCTAGGATTATTCAGGGAATAAAATAAGAAGAAAATGCGAACATCTATAGAAAGTTTATGTGAATTCGAAAACGGTTTGCAATTTTACGGGGATCCATTGGTGGTAAAGAAGAATATGTGAGATATTCGTCACTAATTTATACACTGCTGAACTCTTTGTGTTATCTTGGGTCAAAGTGCCTACACCAAAGTAATCCTTTTCTTAAATTCTTAGCAAATTATATTTACATTGGAGATAGGCGCTAACTGTAGAACTATTTTTCTTATATTATACCCACGAATCATTTCCCAAAGTATTGAGATTGAACTTCGAAACACCCTGTATATTCAAAGTGGTCAATGTAGACAAACTTATTTTTTAAATCCTAAATAAAAACACTTGCACAACAAACTCGCCAAGCGTTTCATTTGACGTGTCCCAGTCACTGTTTTTGGTTTAAAGTCGATGCCCAGATTTTGTCATTTCATTTTTAGTGTCCATTCACAATGGTGAATATTTTCATTTAAAATTATCTATTGTGGCCGTCAAAATATTTAAGTTGATGATTAAAACTGGTTATTCGTAAGGTCCATTGTCAATAGACAATATTTACCAGATAATAAATAAAAGGAAATATAAAATAGGGCACCATTTGTTGTAAAGGCCTAGGGCCCAAAAAATGTAAATCCGGCGCTGCCCCCAACCCATTGGTGACCATCTCAAGCATTCCTTAAGCAGTATGCCCGTCTTTTTCACCAGTTTCAAAGCCCAATGTCAAAGTGACTTATGAGGACACACGTATCCCCGGCTGTAAGACATTATCTAAAGCTGTTTCTAAAAATGAATTCTGCCTCGAATTCGCGGAGGCAGACTCATTTACCACATTAATTTGATGTCCAACAAACCGCACGAGGCTATTAGTTGAATTTTGGTATAGTGGGCATGTTAAATCCAGACCAACTGAATTTCTCTCACTGCATTTTAAGCATACATTTTTTGCTAAAATTCCTTTAGCCCAATTAGTGTATCCACAGCACTGAACTAGTAAAACTTAATATGATAAGTATCTATAAGTTTAAATTTGCAAATATTAAACAGAGCCTAACAGTGCGTGCAGTTATTTATATATTTTTTCCATGACTTGGCTGATTATTTTCTCCAGTCATGAACGGGCGGAATGCCTTATCCGATACGGCTGACTAACCTTTAGCGAGAAACTAAACCAAAACTAAAGAAAATCGTTGCAAGTGCAATCATAACACAATTAAGTTTCAAAAGAGAAAATGAAAGTGAACAATAGTGCATCATGATCATACTACAAGTCAACAAACCTTATACATGCGAACAGTGCATTGTATAATTATTTGGCCCAGTGAAACGTAGAAGGTTCAATCACACCATCCAAAAGATGCATCTCTAACTCAACCAAGCATAATGTCGCCTAGCAGCCTGAAAATCGTGATTATTTAATAAAATGCATACCTACTCATCTTCATAAACGTATAGCTTGCGATCACTTTGAGCAATTAATCATCACTTCGTGGAATTATATTTCCTCTGGCAAGGGAACCATACAAACCGCAGAAAGTAGGAAAGGGTGGAATTTCAACAGAACCTCCAGGTCATACATCACCTGCATCAGTAGTCCACCCATTTTCAACAATGCTGCGAGGCTGACTGCAAGCATTTCTTATTCCGTGGCACTATACGTCTCTGCAAATTGGGTGTAGTCGTTGAGGTGGATACCGAGGCCGAGGAGACGATGGCAAAAAATCGACACTCGATATTCCAAAATGAAATCCAATTAATAAATGTCTTCGGACATTTCGCGGTATGATGCCACTTGCACAACTATTCTGTATGCGAACAGCCTTTTACAGCGCACATGTAGGTAGGGTAGGTCTAGGTATTCTCGAATCACAGCCGCACAAGGCATTCACAGCCGCCTTATGGAATTATATGATGGGAATTACTGAGGGCAATTGATCGGTACACAAGGCGTAGTAAATCTATCCTGTTTTTGAAATATTGAATCAAAATAGGGCTTCAACGGAAGAAGTAAATCAAACTGGGACTGGGAATGAAAACAAATGCGCCTCAGTGTAGAGGTGGACTATTTAAATGCAATGTTCGAAAGGGGGAATGTTTGGCAGATTGCTTGAATTAAATCATTTATTACTTGACTTGACCTGACCACATTGTACATACAAGAGCACTTACATAATAATGGGTTAAACGTTAAAGTACAGAGCCGTATTTTCCTTCTTAAATCGCTGCAGGATATCGGGTTTTCAGCTAAGTAAATACAAGGTGCTGCAAAAGTCATCCATCACCCTATCGGAATATGATTTAATTTTTGCAAATGGCAGCAAATGTCAATTCCACTTTGACATTTGTGAAGTAAACAAATACAAATTACAAGTCAACAAGACGTAAATCAATATATATAGTTGTTTCGATTTTTTTTGCGGAATAATTCGTCGTGCGGTGTTGGCACCAGTGATGAAAATCGACTTTTCTCAATTGTACTGAAAACTGAAAAGAAATTGTACTGAATAGTACTCAAAATTAATTAAATGTTAAATTAATTAAATTAAAAAAATAAATATTTTATTAAACAAAAAAAACAGTATCAGTCTGTTATCATCGGCCTGCTTTGATACCCCTATCAGCATTTAAGTCTTGCAAAATGTTAAGCATGTGAGTTCGTGTGTATGCATACGTACGTGGGTCTAATAATGGATTTGTGTGCAGGGAGGTACCAAAAGCAAGAAGTCCTTTCACAAAATTTCATTCGCCGAGGTCGATTCGTTTGGTTGGACTATGGACTATTTTGTGTTTTTAACAATCAGACAGACCGACACCGACGGACGGATAGACGGACATGGCTAAAGAATTGCACCCCGATTCAAAATATTTATGACTTATGGGGTATAAGAAGACTTCTTCTTGACGTTCGAAATGTAAGTGTATATTTACCTATACCTACCTTCCAGTGAAGGGTGTAATAAAGGCGCATTTAATTGAATCTAAAGCTTAGTACGCGGGTCGAGCGGAACTAAATTTAGCTGCTCTTCAATTTTTCTCTTCAAACATTAACTAAAATTATAGCTAAATTTTGACATAGAGTGCGCTGTGGATAGAAGGGTCACAGAAAACAGCTGTTCGTTGAAAATAACTTGCTTCAAAAATTCATCGACGCGAAAAAGTGTTATATTTTCGTTCACTTTCCTTTTTCCTTGTCTGATATTCCTTGATCTTAAATTTATCACTTTGAAAGGATTCCTCATCGAGGTATTCATTGGCCGCGTTCCATTGACCGCTAGTCATCTAGCACATAATATCCCTGATGGAGGAATGCTGGCGCTAGAGATCTAGAGGCAGCGGCAAGCAAAGTGACATTAAAACCAAATTAAATTCGTATTATTTCATCTTCATAAGAGTCAAAAATGTATTTTGGGCAATAATGACGCATATTTATTAATACACTATAATTTAAATAAACAAATACAATGTATATTAATTACATATAAGCTTGAATTCCCATTTTACACCAAATTGGAAATATTTGACTTCTGCACTTTCACTTTTTTTTTTTACAGTTCGTAATTTTTTTCAATCTAGCTAGATTGAAAAATTTCCCAGAAAATGATATTTCACAAAATGTGCTAGAGTTCTAGCGCAAATGCTGAAATGTCAGTTGTTTTTTTTTATGGAGTTTAGCATGCCGCTAGTCATCTAGCGGTCAATGGAACGCGGCCATTGAAAAACCTTATCCTTATTTACTTTTCCTCAACTCAAAAACACAACAAAAAAAAATAAAACAACATTATCTGTCAAAATTTTGCTTAAAAAAAATGTGCCGAACCATTAATGGGCGCGCTAAATTGTGACAGATGCATGCATTACAATCTGAAATGAACATTTAATTTTTTAGCTGAAGCTTAGTACGCTGCTCGAGATCAATTTGTTTTATATACCTACATAGCTGAGGTAGCCTTAATTTTAAATTCTGCATTCGATTCTTTAGCTTTGGTTGTTTTTTTTATAATAGCTATTTTGATAAGAAACCATTCTTTAAACGTTTGCGGAAGAATGAATACAAAAAGCACCATGGACAATGCGGTGTTGGATTTCAAAACATGAACTCGTTGCATTCATTTTGCACAAGGCCCATTTCAGCCCAAAACTCCGAAATAGAAGTATGTTCCTACACCTATTTCTATCGCAGTCAGATATATAGCTCTATATTCATTACTGATAATTTCAATACTTTTTCACCAGGAAAAAAAAGCCTTAAGACAAATTGGACAATTGAATATACTTGATCGTTTTGCGAAAAACGTTGTAATGAGTTCAAAAAAATGCCTCAGAAATCAAATCTTTTTTCCAAATCTTCGAGGAATGCAACAAGTTTCAAAAGTCAATTTTTAACGAAGTATGTACGATGGTCGATGAGTCAGAATTTTTAAACAAAGGAGCAGTTCAGCTTATTTTTGTTGAATCCTTTGATTTAAAAGATATAAAAATAAAATTTCAAAAATTTAAATTAGTAGGTACAAATAGTACCGAAAATTGGGAAGTGGTACTTGCGTACTCAGGAAAGTCAAATTGTACTGAATTCAGTACAATAGTAAGCCTTTTTGCAACTGTGGTTGGCACCGATTTCCTGGTCGTCCGGCACCAACGGGGCAAATATTACGATTTTACCCAATTGCTTATAAGAGTATTGGAGCAGGTTTGACCGGCCCTGGAGCAGCCGTTCTGCTAAGAATGTCGCAGCTGTGGCTGAAGATGTCCCCGGATTATCTACCAGATGACGTAGGCATCAATTGTCGGAATTACAGAGAATTTTGGTGAAAGATGTTCCTTTACAAAGTGCATCAGCTGTTAGCTGTTGAGACGCAACCGAAGCTCTGAGGTCTGCGTTTCCGAGTCGCCTTGTCTCTCGTTTTGGCGACTTGCACTGGCCGACAAGATCGCTTGATTTAACCGGTACATACTTATTTTTGTGGGTTTTTTGAAGTCACGAGTCTATGTCAACAAGCCTCAGATTCTTGAAGTCCTTAAAGAGAATATCCGTCAAGAATGCTAGGGCCTATCGCCGGAAGTTCTGGCAAGAGTGATGAAAAATTTCATAAATCGGGCCCGTATGGTCATCAATTCTGGCGATGGCTACCTAGCCGATATAATTTTCTGGACTTAATGGAAAAGAATTTAAGACATCTTGGTACTTGGTACCGTTGAAATCTTTAGTAGAAATAGCTAATAGATTTCTTTGTGGTATACCGTGTATTAAAATGATGGTTTTTAATGTTCGTGTGTTAGGTTAGGTTATAGGTTTGTGGGCTGGCGAGGATTCCTCCGTGCCACACTCATGTCAATACTGACCCATTGCGATTCCCATAGGGGGAAAGAGTTGTCCCTTATCCATTATAACCCTGTATTCAAATTACTTACTGTGCTGCTACATACAAACCATCTTGTTGATTTTACGAAGTTTATTATCTTGTCTATTGATGTGCTGAAAAGCTCAGTGTGACTACCTAGGAATTTGTACCTGTTGTGTTGGAGACTTGGGCAGTGACATAGGAAGTGGGTTGTATCCTCAAGAGATTCCTCATCACCACAGCCTCTGCAAAGTTCTTCTTCCGTTAAGCCCATTTTCTTCATATGGTACCGCAGAGTGTTGTGCCCTGTTATGATACCTGCGAGGGTGAACAAGGATTTCCCATCCTTCCGCATTATCTTCTCGGTTTTGGATTCGTTGACAGACGGCCATAGCATTCTTGTGGTATTACAAGTGTTTAAGGTGGCCCATCTTGCGTTCGCCTCTCTTGTGGTTTTTCTCCCTGCTTCAAGCTTGAGTGTCCAAGGCTGGATGTCCACAGAGCAATCAGTTTGTTCTGAAACAGCTTTCGAACCTTGTCTTGCTAATGCATTTGCTTTCTCATTGCCTTAAATGCCTTTATGTCCCGGAATCCAGCAGAGTGATACCTTGTGCTGTGTACCAAGAGCCTTGAGTTCTTCGCGACAGCACTTCACAAGCTTCGATTTTATTTCTGGTGCAGTTATGGCTTTTATTGCTGCCTGGCTGTCGATAAGGTAATACCTTTAGGTGGATTACCTTTACCAGAGACTCATGGTTTGCTGTTGTCACTGCCACGACCTCTGCGTGGAAGACGCTGCTATGGTCGGGGAGGCGTATCGATTTTGATATACGCAGCGATTCAGAGAAGACACCTGACCCTACCCTAGTGTCCATTTTTGATCCGTCTGTGAATAAGGCTATGGTTGGTGTGCCAGCTACGAGTTCATTCTTCCCTGGTGGGATAGGCGCTAGAGAAGGGTCTTGTAAACTCTAGGTAAGACGTAATGTAGTCCGTGATAGGTACTGGTACATGGCCAAAATATTTCTGTAGGATCATAAAATAACCCGTTTCGTTCAAATTCCATTTTTCCGATTGGCTGACTATCATTGTTCGTGTTGAAAGGGGCTGAACTTTCAACTGATCAATACTTGGGTCTTGGGTGCTGTGCAAATATTGTATCTCAACGATCAAATACCTATCCTGTAAGCCAAGGATCGTTACATGCATGCGGAGGTAGAGGCTACAGAACGATGAGATACGGAAGGAATTAGTGTGGTTGGTATCTGAAAGGTTTTTTTTTATTTATGGAGAATCGCCTCAAGCGAACTTTTCAGCCAAATATTAGGTAGGCAAATACTCGTCCATATTTCAAGCTGAAGTCCTTGCCATTAACCATTGCGCTAGAATAAACTTAAGTTCTAATACACGTGATAAAACTAGGTATATTCATCTTCTCAGACAGCCAAACTGCTCTTAAAGCTCTGGGCTCATCTGTCATAAAATCGAAGCTGGTCCTGGAAACGTAGAGGGCCATCTACGAACTTGCAAAGAAAAACGTAGTCATACTACACTGGATTCCAGCCCACAGTCGCTTCGCTGGAAATGAAACAGCAGACTCATTGGCCAAAGCCGGCGCTACGATGCCACTTGTCGGACCTGAACCCTTCTGCGGTGTCAGTAAAATATGTTTCAGTAAACACATCAAGAACTTAGCTCTAACCGAATCCAATGAAGTCTGGCTTAAAACAGCTGTGCAGAACTGCACCAAACAATTATTTCCAAAATGTTCCCAGGAAATCCTACTTTTTTACTAACCGGGATAAAAATACCCTAAGAAACCTAACAGGTACACTTACTGGCCATGGCCTTTTGAAAAAACATCTTCACCGAATTGGAGTCTTACCAGACCCCACGTGTAGACTATATCTGGAGAGCGACGAAACCTCTCTTCACATTCTCGTAGAATGTCCGGCTCTCTTTCGCCTCAGAAAGAATGTCCTTGGTGAAGAAATCATCAACCCATCAAATCTTGCTGAAATACCCCCAGAGAAGATACTTGTCTTCCTGACTGTCTTCGGAGTAAAAATATTGCTCTAGGACCCCACCAGGGAAGGCACAATAGGCCGCTTTAAAAAGGCCGCAGTGCCAGAGCCCAATGAAGGCTCTCGCGACTTAATAAATCTAATCTAATCTGAAAGGTTTGAACAAATTCCAAATATTTCATTGAATGTATATGAAGAATGGCAGTTGTTTTCAACAGCAGGACATGTTTGCGGAGTGAAGCTGCTTGGTGTGCCCGCAGTTCAAACACGCATCAGAGAGAAGGAAAAGGCTGTCACGGCGTGGATTTACTTGGGTGACTCACCTTTTCCAAACCGGTGCATTAAGGCCTGAAGGACTTGCAAATTGGCTGTTAAAGCAATCAAAGAACAATCTTGGAAGGAGTTCGGGGAAAAATTAGACCGTGATCAAATAGATCTGCCAGCAAGGTGATCTGGCAGACTATCCACCGTTTTAAAGGAAGGAAGAGGATTATTATTACAGGAGTCAATTCCAAAGACTGTATATAAGGTACACTTCTTTCCAATTAGCAACTTGAATTGCTCAATCCATTGCAGGGCATTAAGTATGACTGATCCATCTCCTTAAGCAGAGCGAAAAGTAGTCCCACGGTAGAGGAAGTGTTATTTGCGATCAAATCGCTAAAATCTGGTAAATCTGCCGGAGTGAATTGAATCCGCGAAGAAATGCTCAAGGAGTTAGGTGAAGAGGACGAGGAAGTTAAATGGCTCTTTCGTGTCATTAAAGTGGCCTTTGAATGCGGCGAAACTCCCAGCGATTGGCAGATTGTGGTGTAAAAGGGATTGCTTAAATTACAGGGGTATATAACTTTTAAGTCTCCCCGGAAAAGTATTTGCCAAGGTGCGGCAAATGCGTTGCAGAGCTGTGGTCGAGTCATGATCATGATTAGGAGATAAGCGGCAGTGCAGTTTTCGTTCGGGCAGAAGCACAACCATTCACTTTTAGAATGGATTTTGAGAAGGCTTACGAGTATGCCACACCAGTATACGCAGCTTTGCAGGTTTCGAGAAATCATACGACCGAGTCCCCCGACCAAAGTAAGCTGTGGAGTGTATTACAGGAGTACACGGAATTGACGATTCTCTCTTGAGAGCCATTTAATATCTTTGCACAAACTATACAAGCGTACAAGCTATGTTTGGGTAAACGGCGTTAAATCAATACCTTTCACCGTGGGCTCTGGACTTCGTCAGGGGTGCGACTTGTCTCCTCTCTTTATCTGGACTGGATGTTACAGCGCAGTCTTGCGAAGAACGTCTCGAATTTGGAGAACTGAGTATGCCATTTGCTCTTCGCCGATAGCGTGGTAATCCTTGGGTCCTATCAGACTGAACTTCACCATGCTCTCGTTTGCAGATATTTGTCTTGAAGCTCTGATGAAAATAAACGCGAACAACTCTGAAGTGATGGTCGTCACCAGAACACCTGTTCAATACACTATGCATATTAGTGGAGTCCCATAGAAACAGGTGGAGAAGTTAAAGTATCTCGGCGCCTTATTCACGAGTGAACTTGGTGTCAACGCTTAGTTGTTAGTCTTTAATTCGGTGTTTGTTCCAACAGCTGCCGAAATGAGATTTCTCTATTGCATTGCTGGTATGTGACCCATAGAGATAGTATAAGAAACACCAAAATACGTGAGAAACTCACTGTCGAATAACTACTTTTCTGGACGGACCAGTTCATCCTTCTGTGGTTTGGGCATGCTAAGCGCATCTCCCCAACCAGGATCTCAAGGCGTGGTATGAAACGCGAACCATCAGGCAGGCGTCCTCTAAAAAGACCCAGGATGAGAAGATTAGATGTAGTCCATGATCTCTCTTCTACTCGTATATGTATTTCCCTAGATAATTTAGAGCCTTTGGCGGAGAATCGGCGGAGGGCCCATTTGAGCAACCTAACATCCGTGACTTACTTAATGGATAAGCGGGCTATTGAAAATGAATGTTTGAATGAAAATAAACATAATTCATAGGTAGAACCAACGTTTTTCATTCATAAAAAAAAATATTACAGCAAAGCGCATGTGCTTGTATTAGTGACCCACAAAGGTTCGCCATATAGTTTTGGGGGAACAAAGTGGGCCATTTAGTACTTCCTTGTGAAGAGGACTAGTTGAATTTTCTGGAAAGGTCTCATTTTTCGGTCCATACGACTCAGTATTTACAATATAATTTCAAGCTGCGGTTTACCTTAATCCCTTTCAAAACACTTTTGCAAGCCACCCAGACATTCATTACACTGCTCAATGCCCATATAATAAAAGAATCATTAAATAAATAAGACATACGAGTAAAGGCACTTTTGTGGTCAAACAAAACACATTTATGATACCATCGCACCCGCAGACACCTATTACTGAACTTAAAGTCAATGTCCCTAAAATAAAGTCGTCCTTCAAAATACCTGCATCTAACAGAGGATACTCGCAGCATTATTTCGCAAACCAAACAAAAATATGCTAAAAAATCAACAAAGACCTCAGCAGAGACCTTTACGTTTTATATGTATTCATGCAAAACACATTCATCCTTACACCCAGCATTCAGACATTCGTGGCTAAGAAACCCATCACCTTGGTCTGGTCTGGTCTATTGATTCAGCACCAACAAGCATCACCAAAGTAAACCATCAAGCGAGTGCATAGAGTCGATGTATATAGTGGGACAGCTTGGAAAGGTGCGCAGACTCATTAAAAGAATTGTCATGCGGTAAGCCACATCGAAATTACGTGATGGTGAGGTGAGGCATTCAGTGCCAAGCGCACATCTTCTCCGATACACATTTGGTTAAAATTGCACATCAGCTCTGAGATGTGCATAGATTTGCATTGCAAATAAAGTATAGACATCTTCTATAATAGCACTAATTGAATATAGGTAAAAATCCATCAACTTCGGGGGAGTGTAAACATTAACAAAAAATTATTGTGTACCTTCTAATATTTTTAAGAAAAACATTTATAGACAAACTCTGTCGTAGAAGGTGGCATCAGATCTTCTCTATATAGTCCTGCTCCTGTTTGCTTTGAGCAAAAGGAATAATATAACAATCGGTGACTCTCTTTTTGGTTGAGGTTGGTGGTGTTATTCGTTTGCTGTACCTTACCTGTATAGATGCACTATGCAGTCGGGGTGAGTTATTGTCGGCGGACAAAAACCTCCTCGCATCGGTCAGGCTTATTAATCATTCCACAAGGTTCTGTTCATTGTACTCGAACCGCAGACAGAGAGAAGAAGTTATTATAGCGAACAGCGAGTCGTGTCGCTTTTTCTTAAGAATCCGACATAAGATGTGCTTTCAGAACTATAGAGCGCACACTTGTTCAAATTTTTCATTTTATTCAGCTGCGCCGTTTAACAAGAACAATGAACAACTATACTTAGTTGTTATAGCATAACCCTCCTCGAATGTCCTTCAACTTACAGTGCAGTTTAGTTGGTGGCAAAAATAATCGTGGTACTTATGTTATTCAAAAACGTTGCTTTTTATCTTAAAACAAATTTTGCTCAGACAGATTTTGAAATGTAAGTCTTATCTTAAGTGAGCCTCCATGTGTATTGTAATTCGAACCAACATTATGATAATCCTTCCAGCGGACATAGAAACTTGGTTGACGAATATCGGGTATTAGTCGTAGTTGGTCTGAATATGAAATATTAAAAGAAGAAGAAGAAAATTTTGCATCCATCCGCAGAGTTGTTGTGGTAATCCATAAGACGCCAACTTGCCTAATAGGGATCTATGCCAGACTCGGTCAAATGCCTTTGATATGTCCAGTCCAAGGCTACGGCTCTGGATTTGCCGTGTTGTTCAATTGCTTGCGTCCATAAGTGCGTTACGTAGCTTAACAGGTCTTCAGTGGAACGACGGCTCCGAAATCCGTATTGCCTGTCGCTTTTAATCGGTGGCCTTCTAGATATTTGATTATTTCGACATTTATTGCTTTTTCCATTACTTTTGAGAGCATTGAAAGTAACGCTATTGGACGATAGTTTTGTGGCAGACATTTCCTTCCTACCTTTCTTTGGAATAGGTTGAATGCGAGCGGTCTTCCAGAAAGAAGGAAACGTCTTCTGGGAGTACGACATGCTAAACAGCTTACAAAGTACAGGTGCAAGTTCTGGTGCACAGCTCTTGAGTACTATAGCCGGGATTCCGTTGGGTCCCATTGCCTTATTGCAATCTAGTTCTTTAAGGATGCGTTGTATTATTCGAGGCCGAAATTTAACTTCTGCCATCGATGTTTGCAACCTCGTGATATTTGGTGGCTCTAGTTGTGCAGAATCTAGGGTGAAATTCTCTGAAAACATGCTAACGAAAAGATCTGCCTTTTCTTTAGGTGTTGTTGCTACGTGCCGTCTTTTTTTACTACAGGTGGAAAGGAAGAGCAAGTAAAGTTATTACTGATTGCCTTTGCCATGGACCAGAATGAGCGTGAGCCGTTAGGACATCCAATTACTTTGTTAGTTACTCTTTCGCTGTAACTTGTCTTCGCCGATTCAATAATTAAGTTGCATCTATTTCGAAGAATTATAACTAGAGGTTGATGTTGTGTACAAATTTCAGCCTTCTACGTCAATTAGTTTTTGAGATAGAACTACAAAATTGGGTTAGTGGGTTCGGACAGATTATGGGAACAGAACCTTAAAAAAAGTTCATTTGAAAGTACCATGGTGAATTAATTTCACACATTTGCTATTGTGAGCTGTAGCACAGCCGTTTTTGACAGAACAACAAAAATTGCGAATTTCAGTGGCAAATTCGTACGTGATAAGTTTATTAGTACATTTATCTAAATTCCACTTTCACTAAGCCTCATGTTTAACCTAACATTCAACCACTTCAATTAAATATTTTGACGATGAAAATGCACAATTTTATGTGAAAAATTTCGCCATTGTGAATTCATGAAATTCAACCTGAACGGAAAATAAAAAGGATTATTTAGTACAGCAGAATTGTGCAGGAGAAATAATCAGTATTATCGTAAATTTCTAAATTAAAGACACAGTGGATGAGAATGAAGACTTCAGCACGTTTCAGTATTTCTAGCTACCGAAGAGAAACGCATATGCAACTGGTGGCGGACCCAAACCTGGAATCAGATTGCCTAGATCAGAGGGTCCCAATCTTTTTTGGTCGCGGAGCACGTTTCAGTAGGGAAATTCCTTGCGAAGCACTTGGTTGTCTGTATAAAATTTTTCGCAGTTATGAAAAATTCAATTTTTATTCGTTTTTAATTTTATTAAATTGAAAAAAAAAAAAAAAAAAAATAATAATAATAATAATAAGTAACATGTATGTGATGTGGCCTTTTTATTTATACATTTTTGGGTTGTAGTAGGTTTTAGATCAAAATGAAACATGACATTTTGTTCGTCTATGTATATGGACATCATCATGAAAATATGGATACACTTTTTCACCAGATGATGTCCATAGACATGGACGAAATGTAGAGAACAAAATAAACTGTTTCATTTTGACCTAAAGCGCACTACAACCCAGGAATAAGTAAAGCTATAAGTACACACGATTGTCAGATCTTACAATATTGTCATATCTGTCAGTGAAAAATTTGTCCCATATGTCTGAACTTACAATTTTGTCTAACAATATTATCAGAAAAGTCACTGTCAGCCCTCTCAATCTGACAATGAAGTTGTCAGTGTGCTGAGAATCGTCTGAACTCGTCTTAACACACACTTTTTATTTTTGTGAGATAATTAGAACATTGTCAGGCTCATTAAAAATTGTCAAGTGTCGTTGTTTATGGAAGCTGACAATTGCTTAAAATGTCTTCATTGTCCGACAATATAACTAGTTTGTTTAGGAGCGAAATTGAAGTTAGCTTTAATGGAAAATAATTCAGAAGATACAAACAAGTACTGAATTGAATTGGGAAGGCCACACGAAAACAAAAAAAAAATTCGTACAAGAAGAAAGTACAGAGGGGAATGTTGCTGCACAGAGTATAAACTGCCTGAAAAAGCTCTGTGACAAGAGGTTGCACATGACACTAAACGAGTGTAAGGGCAAAAAATTGACCAAACTTAAAAGCCACCTCTACAAATACTGAAAAAATGTCCGGTTAAACTGCCAATGAACGCGAAAATATTTTAAACAAATATTTTTCTTGGAATCGATCATAGTGATGCTCTTGCACATATTAGCGTCGATGTGTGGAGTCACCAAAGCTAGAAGATTATCATTTGTAGCAATTTTGGGACAAAATCTTAAAACCAATGTCTTTATATCACTTTTCTTATCAGATGAAAAAGTGGTTGAATATTTTACTTCTCGATTTTCAACCTTTATACATGGTGAAAATGTTTTACCCGGAAAATTGTACTACCTGTGAACAGGTAGATACATATTTTCCCAACGGTAAGAGTAAGTCAAACAATTAAATGGTAAATAAAAAACTACTTCTGGAATTTCCCAAGAGGATGGGGCCATTGCGAATATTTCGTTGCAGGAGTGCACATCAGTGATTTTTTTCAAAGTTTTGTTGAGAATATTTAAAAAAGCGTTTTGAAAAACTGTTCTTATTTTGCTCGATCGGTTTCTAGCCCTTAGTTTTGAAGCTGAGATAAAGGTAAACGTGAACAAATTAGAAGTGATGGTCGTCTCCAGAACGCCTGTTCAATGCACTCTGCATTTTAGTGGAGTCCCATTGAAACAGGTGGAGAAGTTAATGTATCTCGGGGTCTTATTAACGAGTGATGAAAGGAGCAACCCCGATTTTTCATGTAGGTTTGGTGAGGCTGGGTCAATTTTGATACGGCTTGGTCATTTTGTTATTAGGAGGACTGAACTTGGTGTCAAAGCTAAGTCGTCAGTCTTTAATTCGGTGTTTGTTCCATCTCTTACCTATGGTTATGAGGTTTGGGTAATGACCGAAAGAATAAAATCGTGGATGCGAGCTGCCGAAATGAGATTTCTCCGTTGTATTGCTGGCGTGACCCGTAGAGATCGCATTAAAAATACCAGAATACGTAAGGAACTTAATGTTGAGCAGCTACTTCTCCGGACGGAGCGATCCATGCTTCGGTGGTTTGGTCCTGTTAAACGCATGCCCCTTTACGACGTGCTATGGAATTCGTACCATCAGGCAGGCGTCCTCTAGGTATACCAAGGATGAGATTATTATAGATCAAGTCCATAATCTCTCCTATACCCGTATGGAGATTGCCCTTGATGATTTGGAGTCGATGGCGGAGGATAGAGAGCAATGGAGGTTCCACTTGAGCAACCTACACCCGCGACCCACTCAATGGACAGGGTTGTTAGAAATTCGTTTCAATCAGAAGACGTGGAACTTTTGCCATGGCCGCCCTATACACCGGACTTAAACATAATCGAAAATGTTTGTGCATGGTTATCTCCTAAAGTGTATGAAGACAAGACAAGACGGCAAACAATTTGAAGACAAGGGCACTTTAGTCGAAGCTATTCGGGATGCCTGGTCCTAAATTTCTCCGTCTTATAGAGGTCATATCGAAAAATGGCGGACATACTTAATAATAATAATAATAATAATAATAAATAAATCTTTTTAAACCATAAAATGTAAACATTTTAGGTATTAATTTTTTGATTTCTTTCGAAGTTTTTTCATTTAGCCTCATTCTAGTGGCCCATCTTTTTATACGCTTTTCAGGTAGTTCATTGTTTGATCTTGGGAAATTCAAGCTGTAGTTTTTTATTTACCCTTTATAATTTTTTGACTTACTGTTGGAAAAATTATGTTCAGAGATAGCAAAAGTTTACCGGTACAAAATTTTTAACAGGTATAAAGAGTGAAAATCGATTGCAAAATGTATGGCCTCATTCTAGTGATCGCCAGTGTACCTACAGTCGTCGACATAATTATTTACACAAAAGTAAAGTTAAAATTTATGAGTAGAATTAACTTTACTTTTGTGTAAATAATTATGCCGACGACTGTAGGTATGTGTTCTGGTAGTTCCCGAAAAAATTTCGTATTAAGGGCTAGAATAATTTATTTATAACGAAACGCTGTCGTCATGATGAAATGAGATAAAAAGAAACTGCAAAACAAAACACTTTTTTCTCTTTTATCCAAAGACAATACAACTATACAAGTGCATAACTAACATGTTATTAACCTATAGCAACTCAAGACTCAGCTGAGTTGGCGCCAGAAAGGACAATTTCACGGTTGTCACTCACAATTTGAATAATTACCCAGCGAAAATTAAAAAATTTAATTCGTATACCGTATACGCACATTGGTGCCAGTTCTATAGCCAGCCCTACGGCACGTGCCTCTATACACTTCAGTGACTGTCTTCTCACAAATAAAGTACTTACACTACACATTAGATCCACCACTCACTTGGATCTGTTGCAGCACAATCCAGCATCAACGATAGAGTGCGTGTCATTCTAAATGTCTATCAATTTGTATCGCAACTAGTCGAGCATAATGTTCACAGCCCTAGAAGCGATGCATCAAGGATGCATCTTTGTATGCTTGCACAGAACTTATAGCTTTGGCACGCACAAATTCTCTCCACTTGAAGCGGCCGCGACCCAGGAAAACGATTCCCGCAGTCACAATCACCATCAGCTTCGTTGCGCCATTGCGCGCGTCCTTTAATGTGAGCGCTTGCTAGACCGCATTAAACGTTCTATGCAAATCCTCCTCGCGCGTTCCCTCTTCCTGTTCCGAGTTGATGTTGGTTTTCTCGCGTAGCTCATGTAATTATTCACTGACACCATCTAGGGAGAAAATGATAAATTTAAACATTGTCGATAATTTGTTAACCCTTTTTTCTGCAGGATTGATTTTGTTGTTGTTGTGCCCGCTGTTAAGACCGTATTGCATATTGCTGGCACATTGCTGGGCAAACTTATTGTACATCTACATAGGTACCTATATTCAACTGTGTAGAGGTAGAGATGAGCATACAGCGCGTCACTACTTGGCTCTTGGCCTCTCTAACCAGTGCGGATATGGTTAAAAACTGCATGCGCATTTGTCTTATCCTGTGCATTGTGGGACGCTTCTTTGATCAAATTAAAAAAAAAAAAAATAAAAATACTATGTATATAAATAATAATGAAAATAAAAAAAAAACTTACCCATGATTTCTAAACATGGCATACTGTTGTTGTTGTACCAAAGGTGAGTGGGAAAATGACGGGAATCTTAATGTAAATAATTTTTCAGAGGGTGTCGGTTCGCGTCTTTGATGTTTTCTCCTTTAAAGTCGAATTCTAGATCTTTTGCAGCAGATAATGTACACATAGGTGGAAGCATGGAAAAATCATCATTATCAATACTCTCTTGTGCATTGATCGTGACATTGAGTTATGATGACATATGGACAAGTGGACACTTGATGTCCCTTCGATTCATGGTGACTGTATGGATTTTTCATAGTGCCTGATGTCCATGCCATAGCTATGACTATGAGTAGTCTTTGCATGACGATGTCAGTCACATAAGATGAATTTTCTGATTGGTATTTATTTTAATTGTCCACTATGGACTCAAGGTTATTAATAGCAACAGCTCCAACCGTTACACTTACACACAAGCAAAAAAAAAAAAAGTATGGCATACTCGCAACTTGGAAACTACAGACTTGTGGTCGATGAAAGTGGACAAGTTCAAATTGAAGGAAATGCTGTCCTGACTCTTAAGTAATAATATCTGCTTTAATGCTAAGAAATAAATTAAGGTACTCTAGAATTTTTGAAGCGCTCTTTGAGCGACGGATATAAAAAACAAAACAAATATGGCTGTAGTACAGTACTAGTGAAACCACAAAAAATCTCCGTATATCTGCTCTTCAAGAACCAAACGGTGCAGTTTGGCATCACTACCCCCTCAAAAATCGAACGGGCGTTTGCGGTAGAGCGTGCCATTAACAAAAGCAAAGGAAAACTAATGTAAAACTGAATTCAACTCTCTCGATTGAAAAAAGAGCATAAATTCAGCGCCTAAAAGCTCACAGCGTTTTCACGTAATTTGGGGAAACGGGTCGTCGTGATCGTGAGGGTGAGTTTTGTTAACTATGAGCACGGGTGAAATATGAATGCTTGCTTGATTCTGCCCCTGGAAGACCCAGAAATAAGTACCTATAATAGCTGCCAACCTACAGAAAACTTTAGTGTTTAATTGTTTGTTTTACCACAAACAGTAAGATATTTGTTTAAAAGAAGAAGTCACGTATGACTTCTCCAGGAACTTGTAAATTCGGTTTAATTGATGAAAACTGTATAATTTTGCTTATCTAATTATTCTTGCAGTGAGCAACAACTTTTGCTATAGAATTCCGTACTTTTTTCCGAACTTTGATGAGTTTGTAGCGCGTTCTAAACGTTGTGTGGATGGACGTATGACGTACCTATGCTTTTTTTTGGTTGCGCCAATGGATGTGGTAATCTTCTAAAGATGCGGCAGCCTGTGCTACCAACATGCACGATTCGCAAACCCGAATAATCGATGCCAGGAGTGCGCCTGACGTACTAATCGACATCCTATTTCCTTCAACCACTCTCCCCGCGGGACGGCCGTTAAGTATTACTTCGCGGGGCTGGTTAGAAACTCATGCTAAATCCTCTAGGTCCGCCATTTCGGCTCTTCTAAGTCCTTCAAGTCTCCTTAATTCTTCGTGTACACTCGTTAGAAAGGAGCATACCTCCAGCCAGTTATCTTCTGACCTTAACAAATGGCTTATTAGACTTTGAGGGTTTGGTAAGTTCGCTCTTCCCCTTGCAAAGCGCCTACAATGGAACATTGCGTATCATCTTCTTCGCCGGGGCATTCGGGACAGAATGGCGAGCTATCGTGACCAAATCTGTGATGGTATTTCCGATAGCCGCCCCGCCCCGATAAAAACTGCTTAAATGGTACAAGTTGCAGTCCCAGTTTGTTGTTTTTGTCCAGACCTCGATGGTGGGGATCAGTTTGTGGGTCAATCTGCCTTTTGCCGTGTTATCCCACCTGGCTTGCCATAGTGCCATCGATGTTTCCCTCTCTTCTACTTTGACTCTTTTATTATAGGGAGCTCTTACCGGTTGGCTGTTTGCCTAAGGATCCCTTGCATCTCGCTGGCAAGAATATCGATGGGGATCAATCCCAATCTGTGAGGCCTTTCTGCCGTCGTACTGGATGTGCATTTTAAAGTTTAGCCTGTTGTCGAGCATTACTCCTAGGTACATTGGAGACTTCTTAGACCTGATGGTTTGATTCCCAACCCGAAAATTTGCAAATTCCACAGACTTTCGGCTGGTTATCAAGACAGCCTCAGTCTTATGGTCAGCTAGTTCTAAGCCGGCGGAATCCAGTCAGCGCTGGCTGCGCTTCCATTCTGGCCAGCGAACTCCTAATGCATGACCAGTTCGCCGAGTTAAAGGCATTTTTAACGTCTAGCGTCACAACTCACAACCGCGCAGTATTTCTTTATCCCCCCTTTTCTTTATCTTTTTCACAGTATTGCTTCAGCTGCTGTGTCTACTACCGCCTTTATGGCATCGACGGTAGAACGCGATTTTCTGAATCCATACTGGTTGGTAGTCTGATAAAGCTCTTCGGCCACCTCGAGAATGGACGGTGAATGGAGGAGGAGATACAAGGACGAACTGTACGGGCTGTACAGCGACGTCGACCTAGCCAGAAGAGTGAAGGTCCTGAGGTGGCTGGGCTGAGGTGTAGAGCGAATGGACGCGAATGCTCCGACCCAAAATATTTTCGAATGCACACCCGAGGGGAGGCGCAACAGAGGAAAACCGCGACTCATGTGGCGCACGCAAGTGGAAAGGACCTTAAACAACTTAGCGTGTAAAACTGGAGACAGCTGGCCAAGGATCTAGCTGGCTGGACAGTGTCCAGTGGACACGCCCCCACCCTGGACTGTAGCACCACCTTAAGTAAGTAAGTAGGCAACACACGGGCTTACTCGCTCTCTCGTTATCTCTCTCTAGTATGATTGAGTGGTTATAAAACCGAATGAGTACCTATTTTCATTATTATTATTTTTATTATTATTTAGGAATATTTTCAGCAAAAAAAATGGAAGTTTCCCTAAAAAAAAAAAAACAAAAGAGTTCAAGTGCGAACTGTGGTATTAAAAAATTATCAAATGTTAACAATTGCGAATGGTTTGTCAGGTGAAAATCTTTTCTACAGTTCTCTAGAGGCTATATAGATGTTCCAACTTTAGCTAGGTCATCCACAAAATTGCTCACCAAAAATATCCCAATTAAATAGCGAATTAGCAATTAATTCGCATCTATACTTTGTTTGGCAAAATTCGAATGTGGTCTAACAACAGACTCCTATATACCCACTGCCACTAAGGTGTCGATTGCGCAGCCACCTGCCTTTACTTGGCAACAACGTCCACGCGGGTTCCTGCAATTTCTATTATTCTTCACGGTCCTTCAATAAATTTTCCGATCTGTCAATTATGCGACCATTGTAAATCATTCATTTTGATACAATCTACCACAATAGATCACACCTTGAAGACAAAGAGAACCAAAAACAAAACAACATCAATAAAACAAAGATACACAAGTGAATCGGCATTCGGCACTCTGCGATGAGGTGAGCTATACAATAGCCCAGGAGGCAGGTTGTGTTATAGATACTACACAGGCTTGCAGCACTCCTGTGGCAGGTAATAATAATAATTCACATATAATTATTATTTTCGATTCAACGAGCTCTTGAATGGTCGGTATCCAAGTTCAATCGATGCAGCACTTGTGCTCTGTGCGGAGGAGCTGCCAGGGTAGCTGCACTGGCAGCCTGGGTCTACCGTCGGAAAATTAGATCAATGCGCACAGCTCTTTGAGTAATAAATTTACAGAGTCTGAAAACGGTGTGAACACACTTCAAGAGAGGAAACATTTTGCTGGTGTATTTTGTCTTCAAAGGAAGTCGCTGCCTCCATAAACGGGCACCGTGTCTTATCTGTGATTTAATCCTCTACATGCTTATGGATGGCTGGTCAATTAGTGTGGCGATTCAAATGGCCTACGTATTTGCCCCCATGTGTACGAAGCTGTGCGCGAATATTTTTTTTCTCCCTCTCTCTGTTGGCAGGGACCTTACTCTGGGGCAGCGTAGGATGGTTAGTTATCTGTCAATCAGTCTGTCTGTCGTTTCTCCGCATGATCGCCACGATTGTTAGAGAACTTCGAATGAGATTTGGTAGATTTATGTCCACGTCAATAACCTTTGATCCGTGCAGCTAGCAGACAAGCGCATCGGAATGTTTACTGCCTTGTGTAGGAGATGACCAAGTACGGTCACCGTTACAGGCTGGATATCATTATTTGTCAAAGAAGTACTAATAAATCAGTCAACCTGGGAACTGCACTCTTCTAGAATACCTGTCAGAATTGACTGAAATCTTTTATTTTCCCATTGCTCCTTGCCGTCGAAGAGAGGTACCTACACATCGTCTCTGGATGATGATCGTACGTCGACAAGGAAATATTTTCTCTTTTTCGAGTTGCAGCCTATTTATTCATAAATTTCATAAGCACAAGACGTATAGACTTATAGAGTCGAACTAAGTTCTTCCTAGTGACTTGGGCAATGTTGTCGCTTCTCCATAAACGAGCGCCGCATTTGCTTAATGCATAATAAGGGAATATTATTTATGTTCAGGGATGCCAAGCGGGATTTCCACTGTAAATCTTTTTGCGTGATTTATGGCAATGTTTTGATCGTCAATCTGTCTGTAGGCTCCCCGATTTGAATTAGCATATCTGTTCAGAACTACTGACGAATATGGGAAGACTGGGTTGCCTCTGGGAAGATAACTGAAGTTCATTTGTTATGCCATTTTCGAGAAATTGCCTAGCAATATCTGAAACACAAATGAATCGGTGGAAGTTCAACAGATAACCACTTAATCAAACATGAGAACGTTGTGTGCGCACGTAGATGAAACCGATGGTATGGATAGTCCCAGGAACTTAGGAACTGACAACTCGCAGGGATGTCAAAACTAAATATGGCTCTATATGATATGTATCTATTATCCAACTAGATAGATAGACAGATGAATAAATTCGATTTATTATTTGTTTCATCTTGGGTTAGGTTAGAGTGGCAGGCCGACACATGTGCAGCCTCACGTAGGCCAGAGGGGGCCCATTGTGATACCACAGGATCTGATGATCTTACAACTACCCGTTGAAACAATAGTGGAGCTGAGAGTGGAGCGTTGGAGGCTACTTATGCTTGCATTAGCGAGTTGCCGAGATTGTCGAAGAAGTATGAATGAGATCGTATAATTTAAATCTTGGGAGAAAACACTCCCCCCCACTACTCATGTTTCCGTTTTTGAACCATCTGTGTAAAAGCAGACGGATCTCCTGTGAGTCACTGCATCACTCTGCCAGTCATTTCTGGAGGGTATGCCTATGCAGGTTTCAAATGCTTTTTTGCAGCATTATAATGCCGTGGTGGCTTTCTAAAACATCTGCAATAAATTGGGTTTCCAGCTCAGTTTCCTGTCTAGATTGAGGCCTAAATATTTAGCCCTTTTAGAGTGCCCCAGCGGAATGCCATTTAGTTTTGGAGGGACAAAGACGGGAGTTTTTTACTTCCTTGTAAAGAGAACCAATTCAGTTTTCTGAGGATTGACGCCAAGCCCACATGTTTTGGAGAGGGCGTTGTGCATGACAAAGGGTGTGGCACTGTCCACACAAAAAAAAATTATTCAAAATCGTATATCTCGAAAACCACTAAATCGATTGAGCTCAAACTTACAGACAGTCTTAGGTATTGGCCCTGGAGTGCTACTGTGAATTGGTCAAATCTGGTCAAAGGGGAGCGGCACTTCACATACAAAAAATTATTCAAAATCTTATACCTCCTATACAAAAAACATCTTCGATGGGTTGAAACTCGATGACGTTATATCTCGATAACCGCTGGGTCGATTTTCATTATTCTTTTTTTGCTTTGTTCGTATTGTTGTATTTCAGGTTTAGGCAGAAAGAAAATTCCACCAAGTCGATTTATTCTCATTTCTCTCGCATTTTACGAAAAAATATTATTACCTAAGACCTAAGCAATACAATTCCTGTGCACGGGCAAAGCCGGGCGGGTACAGCTTCTTCGACAGTCTTGAAATTGGAAGCTAAAGTTTTTAAAATTTGTAACATTGGCATAAATAATACATTGTCCTGAAAGTCAATATTATTGTCTAGGGTCTAGGCAATACTATTTCTGACAAAAACAAAAAATGTTGTGTACCATAGAACATTACAATAAGAACAGTTTATCTATTTAACTATTTTGAACTATGAAGTGTGCACGGGCTACGCTGTACGTTTTTAAAGAAAGATTTATGTGTAAACTTCCTAACAACAAGTGTGGTGAGTGCTAAACCAGGGATGAAAAATCAGTTTTTATATTGTATTTAAAGCTTAACACAAATTCTGCTTAAATGGGTATAATTGTACTTTTTTTTTGGAGGTAAATATGTGCTCCAGCCTCCAATAGCGACATGAATTAACTGCAATACTGACTTAATGGTTTACAGCTTGTAAAAGCTTTTAAAATTCAAAATTCCCAACTTTGTTCCCCCAAAACTAAATGGCAAATTGTTGATGCCTTCTAACACGGCCAAGTATTTAGGCCTCATTCTAGACAGCAAATTGAGCTGGAAACCCAATAATCTGCAGAGGGTTCAGAAAGCCTACTGCTGCAAAAAAGCTTTTGGTAGCTAATGGGGACTTCTGCCTCAAATTACATATTGACTTTATGTACAACCTATAATACTATATGGGCGTTGTCGTCTGGTGGACTGCCCTTGAAAAGGATTTTCACTACACTCACCTTAGTCGTGTTCAAAGAACGGTGTTTGGAGAATTGTATTTGCGAACTTTTAGAAATCAATTGTACCGAAAAAAGTACAATTGTACGTATATCTTCATCCCTGTGCTGAAGTGCTGATACTTTAAGCTGCTCATCGCTGAAGTGCATTCTAGGCTTTCTCCGAAAGTCAAAGAAATTCCAGTAAAATGGCAACCATCAGTTGCGTCTGAGTGCCCCAGTGATTCCTAACCCGACAAAAGGTATTATACAACAACTGGATCATGAATGATGATATATTTTTCAATTACGATAAAATCCTTATTCTATACATTTTTATTTTTATCATTATCAACAGGGGCCTGTACCACAAAACAACAAGTTTAGTTAAACAGACAAATTTTAACAATTAACAACATTTTCTGTACCACCAAAACATAATTAAACA
The DNA here is from genome assembly GCA_949372485.1 of Cheilosia soror. NCBI lineage: Eukaryota > Metazoa > Arthropoda > Insecta > Diptera > Syrphidae > Cheilosia > Cheilosia soror. The sequence goes on from OX443563.1 coordinate 20,786,070, forward strand.
ATCGCCTTAACAAGTGTTAACACAAACTCTAACAAGTGGGAAATTTGATCAATTACCATAGTTTCTGTACCACAAAACGACAATTGTTAAAATTGATTGTCAAATTGTTGCAAAATTCTAACCGTTGAATAGAAAATTGTTAGCTCGTAACAAGTTATATTTTTGATTTGCTATTAGAGATTTTCACGTGCTATTTTATTTTCTATTAAATTTGAATCAAACAGTTTAATGTTTGTAAAATATTGTTTTGGTTTTTATAATCAAATGTATTGCATAATTATTCAATAGGGCGCTTTATGGGTTGACGTAGTCCCAAAGACAAAATCACAGAGCCCATAAGTTTTTAAACTTCAATTCTCAGCAGCAAAAACTCCAAGTAGTGAATCGAACGACTAGTAATTATTTTATTAAAAAGTACTTATGTGAGTGGCCCGCTTCGTATGTGCATATAATTAGCCCAGGGGCTCTTAATCTTATTATACTGCGATTCCCAAAAGAGGTTGAAATATTTTTGCGACACCCTTCTAAAAGCACAGATAATGTGTATAGAAGCTGATGTTACTGAAGATTCAGTAAATTGTTTTTCAATAAGGACGGCTCAACGTTGAAATATCGTCGTCCCATATTTATGGTAATTTTGCTTGTTAACGTACCCGCATTCATCTAAAAATGCGGATCGTCGTAAAAGATGATCTTTGGCCGCCAAAATTTGGGTCCTCTTCCAAACGCTACGAAGCCAAATCAGCGAACAAACAGCTTTGTCTATGTTCATAAACTTTGAGTTCCTGGATTAGTTGGATCTTGTACGGGCGTAAGTTGGAACCTGAGAAATGCCGATTTCTTGCGCACGGCGAGGAATTGACTGCCTCGAGTTCTCCTGTTAGATACTCCAATGAACCGCGGCAATGATCCCGACGAATCTGGATGGTAACAACCCGTACCAATTTAAAAACCCTTATTTAATTTTGAGTGCCAGGCAAAAATATACGAGTGCCAGCCACGCAGCAAGTCTAACTGGAAATGCGGGAAACACAAACGCGCTTAATCTTCGACTGCAATGTAAATGTAACTATTCGAATTTGTTTCGACCTTGCTCTTGGTATTCGTAAAGAAAAACTTAATGCTTTTCCTTTGTTCGGACTTCGGAGTGTTACAGCAGTGAAAAAATAGTTAGGGAACTCTTGTAATTAGCCTAAAATAAACTATTCTCCCAACGTGCACAAGCCTTGAATCACCATTTAGTTTCGCAAAATTCTACAACAAGTGTTAAGGGAAATTGTCCTTGTTAACTTTCATAGCGAATAATTTGGTGGTACAGAAACTAACTTTGCCTGTTAAATTAATGTGTTAAGAAATTACTTGTTAAAAAGTTAAATTGTTGTTTTGTGGTACAGGCCCCAGGTGGGCGCAGTGGCTCAGTGGTTAGTGTGCTCTACTACTGTGCGGGGGATCCCAGGTTCGATTTCGGGAAATTATATCTTAAGTTTTTCCCACTGCCCCGCACCTTTCGCGAATTTTCCCAATTTTCCGTTTCATATTTAATAAATTCAATTGGTATCCTATCTGCTCCTGGTGCTTTTTCATCCTTAAGTTTCCTCAATACTGTCCATACTTCTTCCACTGTAATACTAATAGTAGGTCTTGCATAACAATAGGAGAACTAAGGCTTTCAGGAAATCAGAATTGAGAAGCAATTTAAAATGGTCATACAATAGCTGGATGTTCAATTTTGTACTTATTCGTAATTCTTGTTCATTAAATTAGTTTTCCGCCCTCTAAAATTCCTTAGATTCATTATCATTGTGCTCTAAAAATCCAAAAAGTGCGTTAAAATCGCGATCCCAATCATTGTAATGTAAGATTTTTATACCCGGTACCACACTATGGTGAGGGTACCTATATTAACTTTAACATTCCATTTGTAACGCACATAAGGAGGCGCTGTAGGTATAGCAAACTATATATATTATTGATCAGCAGCGTCACTTTCATAGTCGATCTAGCGATGTCCGTCTGTCCGCACGATTATGGCCGTGATTTAAGAGCTATCGGCTTGAAATTTGCTACGTAAGCTTTTATCCACTAAACTAACGCTAAGTTTGAAGATGAGCAAGATCGGATGAAAACTACTATGTACTACCTCCCATACAAAATATATAGCTATTTTATGTTAAAAATTAAATTTAAATAGCTACAGTAAAGATAGCAAGTTTAAACTTTGCACATATTGTTTTAATAATATTTAAACATTTTTGACAAAAAATGAGCTTCGTCGAATAAAAACTATACCCATACCTCCCATACAAATATGTATATAATTTTTTAATACTAAAATATGCTTCGGCATAGTCGAAGATAATTGTCTTACTGGTTTTTTTTTTAAGTATGATGGTATTACATAAAATGTAATTTATTGCTCCCATTTCTATTTTGAGAAAATTTTCGTCTTCAACCTTAAATTCACACTTCATATTTGTGAGCGATTTTTTGTAACCGAAAAAGCATCCCCCACTTGCCCTTCATTTCGAATTTTGCCTAATGCAGAAATCGACATATATGCAAAGTTCTTAAAACTACATAAATTTTTGTGAGAATGACATTCCTTTTCGATTAAAAATGTTTCAATTTGTGGAAACGAATATTAGTGATTTGGACCCTGGAAGTGAAGACGATTATGGGGAATGGTATTGAAATCAGAACGAGAATTGATACAGGAAGTGATGTCACGCTGGTGGGGTGTATTTCAACGTAGGATCCCCTTATTTTAGAAAATTATGGACATTTTTCGTAGTCATTCTGAAGATCATACATAAGTATGCAAATCGCATACATACATACTCCTACATAACTTGGTTTCAAATGTTCGACTTTTTTTTGTTGTCAATTTAAATCCATGTCTTTGGACATTTAATGGATAAAACGAATGGACAGCAACGGTAGTCACTTTTCCTTGCTCACTTCATCTGGCACAAACTATCCAAAGCAAAGCCACATTAGAATTTCACTCCGTTGGGCTTATAACAATATTATCGGTTGGTTACACCTCAGGTATTAAAAGTTAATTTTATTTGTGGCCACGGCCAGTCATATACTACACTTCATACCACAATCGAAATATTTTCCATTCCTCTCTATATTCATGGGCTGCCTTCAATTAATAGACGCATGCTTATGGTTGTGGTGGCTTTTACCACCCAAGAGTGGGTTTGTGTGTTTAAACATTTCCGCGTGCAGTTACCACCCGTAATGCGTATCGTTTTTCCGCGTTTATTTATTTTCCAACGCCAGCTATATGTAATATTTGTGGCTACCCACTAATTGATTGAACAACACGGCTGTCAAAGAAGGTTTCTTCGGTATTCACAAACCATTACTTGGACACTTTTCAGGAAGTGCAGTTGCTTCATTTAGTTTATGGAAAATTAATTGCGGTAAAAATTTGTGTTTTGAATTTAATAATTTTCTTTTTAGTCTGCATTGTGCGGTGATTTTGATGTGCGATCAGATTGAAGTGGTGCTGGAAAAACAAATTCGATTAGGAAAGTCATTCCTTTTGAAGAGTCATGCTCATGAATAACCTTAATGTGAAGGTGGAGTATGGAATGGAGTGACACCCACGGCGCTAATAAAGAGAAAGACTGTTTGGAAGCACCTGATTTGATTTTAGTTTTAACAATTTTGTTTTTTAAAATTTGTTTAACCATTCAAATCACACTGTGTGATCCCTGGCCGATGTATTGATGGTCTAATAATGGTTTTGAATGGGAGGGACTAGAACCACTTGATAGATATACCCCATTTTCAATATCTATCTGATCTGACGACCGACCGACGCGACGGTAAAAAGAATTCCTCTCACAAAATGTCGTTCGCCTACACCTAGGTCGATTCCTTTGGTAGCTAGCGTAACGACTACAATTATTGGCACCCCCACTTTTTGACCCAACTATTGGCACCCCATCATTCAACACTTCAACAGTGATTTTCTCAATAACCCTTTGGTCGAATAAGTCAATTTATTTTTTATTTTGAATTTGCACATTTTTCTAATATCTCTTTGTCTTTAGTTTGGAGAAATTCCTATCCATTTCTGTCTTATAAGTGAAAGTAAAAACACGTGCGACAAAAGAAGCAAATCTTCAAAATGTTCAAAGGTTTGGGTTAAAGACCTATAATTTTGGAAGATTTTTTTCACTACTTCCTTTTACACTTTTTCATGAAAACTATTTTTATTTACTAGAAGAATGTACTAAATAAGTCGTTTGTAAATATATTTTGTTAAAAAAGTTATTGTTTTATTAATAAAATGGGTGCCAATAATTGAGTCCAATAAAAACTGGGGCTCAATTATTGGCAGGGGGTGCCAATAATTACATCCTATGTAGCTACAATTATTGGCACTGCCAATAGTTGTACTTTTGTGAGTGCCAATAGTTGTATCATGCAACCGTTATTCATTGGTTTTTGTTATTTAAGTGTTTTTCTGCACCAAAGTCATGTAATGTTATTTACCCTTATCTTCCACTCTTGTAAGGTTTGTTCAGAGCAAACAGATGTAACATCTTAAATAATATTCATACACATTGCTTAACGGTAAATTTAGGTTTTCTTTTTTTAAATACATATAAAGGGTCCGCCATCTAACGTTTTTTTTTTTCAACTAGTGCTTATTTCGCGAATGGTAACACTTAGCTCATGTCTGATTTGACAGATAATTAGTTTTATCCTTCCGCTGAACGAATATGGTTGTGTATACGCTTGAACAACGCTGGGAAATATTGCGACATTACTTTGAAAATCATGGTAATGTTGCAAAATGTGTGCGAAAATTGCGTACGGATTTTGGAAAAAGAGAAGCACCGTCAGTTCCGTATGTTCGTTATCTTGTGAAAAAAGTGAAAGAAACTGGCATCCTCATCGATAAACCAAAGCGTGAAAAGCCAAAAGCATACATTGAAAAGCCGATATACCCAAAACGAGTCACTTTTTGGTGCGGATTTTGTTCCAGAGGCATAATTGGGCCATTTTTCTTCGAACATGAGCAAGGAGTGGCCGTTACAGTCAATGGCGATCGTTATCGGGCCATGTTGAACGAATTTTTGTTCACAAAAATTGAAGAGGAGGGTATTGGCAACATTTGGTTTCAACAGGACGGCGCTACGTGCCACACAGCCGAAGCTGCACTCGATGTTTTGCGCCCTGTTTTTGAAGATCGCATTATCAGCCGCAGAGCTGATGTCGTTTGGCCACCGCGGAGCTGCGATTTGACACCGTTGGACTATTATTTGTGGGGTGCCGTAAAAGATAAGTGTTACGCCGACATGCCAGAGACAATTGACGCTTTAAAGGACAATATTCGTGAAGCCATTGGTGAAATACAGCTGCACACAATCGATAATGTGCTTAAAAATTGGACCGATCGTGTAGGCTACTGCATGGCCAGCCGAGGCAGCCATTTGAATGAAATTATTTTCCATTATTAACCGGAAGGATTGTACTTTCAAATAAAAAAAGAAATTTGAGAAAATATTCACAAGTTTTTTTTTATAAAATTTTCAAAAAAAAAGTTATTTGGCGGACCCTTTACTTTTTACTTTCTTGAATTTTATAAATCTTGCAAAGATTTATATAATACCTACTAGCTGAACCCTCGCCAGCTTCGCCAGGCCTTTTGTTTGCTCTTTTAATTAGTTTTTTTTTTGTATTGGAGGTGCCACGCCCCTTTGTCCAATTTCGACCTTTCTTTACAGGACTACTCCACGGCCAATACCTAAGACAATCTATAAGTTTGAGCTCAATCGATTCTTTGGTTTTTGAGATATACGATTTTGAATGTTTTTCTTTGTCCGATTTTAAATTTGATTACCCGATCACCATAATTACCGACATTAAAAAAAAATTAACAAAATTGGTTGAAAATTACGGGCGACAGAGGGAAACAGTTTTTTTCACTTTGTTTTAAAAAATAATACGTATTTATTTAATTATTTAAATTAATTCAATTTCCAAGGAAGAAAATAATATTTCTTGTTTATTTGCCTTTGAAAAACATTTTTTATGTTTTAATTTATATTTATCTTTTATTTTATAATTTTGAATGAAACACTTTGAGAAAAAATAAAAAGAATTATATTTAAAACAAGACGTTCTTCTGTTTTAAAGAGTGCCAATAATTGTAGTTTTGAGGTGCCAATAATTATGTCAGGGTGCCAATAATTTTGAGTTTTTGTAAGCTTTTAGTAAATTGGAATTTTAAATATATTTTCAATAACTAAACCCTTATGTATAAAACTTAATCAACGAGGAATTTAATAATATATACTTTGATATACAACAGATTCAAATCACTCTATTAGTGAAAATGTTATAGTTGATCAAAGTTGAAATTTCGTCGGCTGATTCTATCTTGTCCAATAAACCATTTTTGGCGAAATTGAGTTAGGTATGCAGTCTTACTAATTTGGGGACACTCTTTCGTTTGGTGAAATTCGTTTTGTTCTATTTCCTTCAGTTTACAAGTTATAGAGATCTAGTGTGTTCAATGAGCACTAAACTAAGAAGACTTTTTGTTCAATAGTACTATTAGTTACATTGTTTTCATAGTTTCGTTTTCTTTATTTATATCTTGTTCAATATAACTTTTTTTTTTGTTCAATTTCATACATTATGTGAACTAACTTTTACTCATCCCATACATCATTGTCCAATATCCAAAACGGCTTAATGGTACATTTTGATTTTTATTTTAATTCGCAGATACTTTAAGTACAAAAATATAATATTCATTATATATGAAATATTCTGAGCTTTCATAAAAAAATTGCTTTAGGACAAAAATCAGGGTTAATGAATAAAAACTTTGAACCTGGACTTTAAAAAATCGATTTCCCAACAACTTAAAAAATGGACATTGGACAAGATAGAACTCAGCCGACGATTTGCTTAGGGGTGACAATAATTGTAGTCGTTACGCTATCGTGTTTTCAACAAAGGAACATGGGTAAATCCATTCAGAATTTTATCCTTATTATGACCCTTATTCAGAGCCCCGTTGCATTGCTGTTCTTTAAAGGGCTGTGGTTTCTTCTGCCTTATAGCCTCGACAAGAATATCCAAAGCAATTTATTCAGTCCAATTTATTTTAGAGAATGTGTATTGTGTTCATTCTTGTTCTTAGTATATCCTCGACGAGATGTTTAAACTTCTTATGGGTCATAGCACTTTCTGGTTCTAGAATGTGATCAGGAGTTTCGGCAATCGGCAGAGACCTTCGTCTGATAGATCTTTTTTCCTTAGGTGTTCCCTTTAGTCTACAGTGTCATGTTAGGAAAAGGTTAAAACATTTTCGTCTGAAAATAAATTATTTTCATCTTCTGATTTGTTCATATTCATCTGCTAGTTTTTTTTCAGTTTTTTTTAAATATTCGTCTAAAAAACTTGAAATTTCGTCTGAAAATCTGAATAAATCGTTACCATATAAAATAAAAAAAAATATAATCTTGACTATTCCCTTTTACTCAAACTTAAGATAATGTTTTCAATATGTATCAATGTTTTAAATTTTTCAGACGATTTTTATATTTTTCAGACGATTACTTATTTGTTTTCAGACGTTTTAAAAATTGTTTTAGACGTTTCCAATATCTGATTTTGTGATGAAATCTATTTATTTTCAGACGATTTCCTAGAGTTTGTGGGCTTCCCATCCACTCCGGTTTCATCATATACCAAAATCTTAAGTTTGCTAGAATGAGGTAAATTTCTTTCACTTTTGAGGTTATGGCATTCCAATATAAACCAACGCAGCGCTGCCAGAAATGTATTTTCGTGTTCAGTAGTCACCACGGACTAAGCTCACAAAGTAACAGCCTTGCTAAAATGACTTGAGAAAAAACGTTGATAGCTCTTACTCTAGTATCTATAATTTAAAATTTTCAGACGATTTTTATATTTTTCAGACGATTACTTATTTGTTTTCAGGTGTTTTAAAAATTGTTTCAGACGTTTTCAATATCTGATTTTCTGATGATTTCTATTTATTTTCAGACGATTTCTATTGAATTTCAGAACTTTTTTCGATTTTTGCCGACGATTCCAATTTTTTTTCTGAAAAATACTATTTATTTGTAGACGAAAAAATTGTAGCCGTTAGGAAAACTGTCGGGATTCGTAGGTTGTTCTTTCGTAGACTGATTAATGTTTTTTATCGGTTTTCGTTACCTGAAAGTTTCAGCGTGTCGCAGGCTTTGAAGACTTTTAAAAAATGGTAGTTCTTTTCCCTTTCTATTCCTTTGAACTCTTCTCGTAGGGGTGTAATAGTTCCTGAAAAAGACAGAAAAGCATTTCCAAATTTTATATGGAGTATCAGCTCCATTATGTCTTATCTACGAATAGGGAGATACTATATGTCTTGCAAAAACTATAGTCATTATCTCTGCTTAATGTCGCATATAAGATCCTATTTTTATCCAACGTACTATGTGAACGTCTTAAACCGTTCTGCAACATACTAATCGGCACGTACCAGTGTTGCTTCCGGCCTGACAGATCGGCTATAGACAAAATTTTTACATTAAGGCAATTCCTTGAAAATATACCAACGAATTTCAATTCGAGACTCACCACCTATTCATCGACTTTGAAGCCGTGTATTGATAGCATACATCGTCAGGAGCTCTGTATGGCGATGGCCGAATCCGGAATTCCGGAATCCCTGCAAAACCGATTCAGCTATGTCGAGTGACACTGAAAAACATACTCTGGAAAGCTTCTCCGAACTATTTCAAACATGCACCGGATTTCGGCAAAGGGACGCGCTATCATGCGACTTATTCAATCTTGTACTAGAGCAGATAGTGCGCAATAGGGCAGTTGTCAACACGGAAGACACTATCTTTAACAGGCCCGTCCAGCTGCCGGGATATGCGGACATCATCGGTAGTTTCCAGCGTGCCGTGATAGAAGCTTTCAAGGCGATTGGAAAACAGGAGAAATTCGTTGGTCTAGATGTAAATGAGAACCACGATTAATTACATGCTATATCAACAAACAGAAAAGCATCTGTCCTAAGGTAAAATGCCACTATTGATAGCAACAATTTCGAGGTATAGTCAAGAAGTTCATCTACCTCGGAGTAGACATATGAACTCCACGAATGACACATAAGTGGAGATCCAGCGAAGGAATACTATAGGAAACCGATGTTACTTCGATTTGCCAAAACAATTGGGCTCAAAATTTCTAACTGAAAGGACGATATATATGCTCAACAAAACCCTTATTCTGTCAGTTCTTCTTTATGGCACCGAGTGCTGGACCATAAGTAAGAACGGAGAGCTGATACTGAGCTCCTTAGAAAGAAAAATACTTTGGAAAATTTTTGGGTGCGAGGAGGACGAATGGAGAAGAAGATATAACCGCGAACTCTATGAGCTGTACTAAGTTGTGAATAAAGCCCAAAACACGTCGATTGCATTGTATCTGATACTTTCAGCGAATGGGCAATGGTGGCAGTCCTTGAATCACAGTCCGCAGGTTCGAGAAGATAAAGAAGACCGAAACTCAATTTAGAAGACCAAGCAATCGCGGGTGCCAGAGAGCTTGGTTGGACAACTGGATGCAATATGCCCGCTGAAAATTTAAGGTTATAGTGTCAGAGGCAGAGAATCTTTACGGATAGGGAACCCGATAAGTACCTATGCAGAGTAAGAAGAAGAACGTCTAAATTAAGAATCTTTCCAAGGACAATAATTATACTCTCGGATGTATGTCAAACGTTAGCGAGCGGTTGGTCAGTTGCAAAAACCCTAAGAGGCACATTTTGTTTTTTTCCTGAGGATCGACCCCTTGCTCTGCAGTCCAGCATACCTGATCCACTGTGCCTAGCTATGTATCTAATGATTGCAAAAACCTCTGCAGCACACCACACAGACAGATTTGTTTGTGTACAATGCAATTCGCACTGTCTATTGATATTACCATTCGTAGTTATTCCTCGACTTACACACGATAAATTCCCAGATTAAGTATGTCTACCGGTTAGGTCTAGTATTTACATATGCTCGGAATGAGATTCTATTTTAAGTAAAATTTATTACTTCCAAGATCACAATTGACCCTCATGATCCTTTAATACCATCGCACATGAGTACCATGGCTCATGCATATCGTCAAACATACAGGCATACCTATAGGCATCCGCAAAACGACCAAAGGATAGAAGATGCACGCAAAATCCAATGATAATCAATGTCGAATCGAATGCTTATCGCCCATCAAATCGTGGTGCTGAAGCTGATTTGCCGTGTTCTATTGATTTGATTCGCTTATGCGAACTAATATATTTTTAGAATAATTTTCATCAGTCTTACAAATGGGTTTCTGTGGAAGAAATAACTTGAAGCCCTCCATACAGAGAGAAGTGGGTACAAATAGTTGATCCCTCAAGTAGTCTGTCCGTAAGAAGAAAAACAGACATTCTGTCAGGGAATAAGCTTGTCATCCATTTGTAAGTACATCACAACAATGGAGTATCTTTTCGGATGCATCATGGTTATGGAATTGGTAGCGAGGCTCCACCATTTAGATATCTGCTCCTAGTTGCTCTTCGAGTTACATCAGAAAGTGGACATATAACGAATATGGAAATTGCATCTTGACTTGGTATATCTTTTGAAATCAAATTCATTTAGGCCTGTGTGAAGGCCTTGGATGCGCAATAGAACTGGTAATAAGTACACAAGGCTTTGCTGGTCCTACATCACCATTGTGAATGGCTTTTGTCAATTGGACGCATCACCCGGAGAGGCTGGAGACACCACCGCCGCAACAGCAGACACTGGAAATTTATCTCTGCGCTGCACAAATTTTGTTCGCCATGGTGACTTATGGGTGGGTACCTGCATGCGCTATATGCGAGTGCACTGTGCAGACGATGACCTTTTGGCTATTGTCTGATACGCGTTTTCCTCCTTTTGCACTTCTGTGCTGCTGATGTTTTATCTACAAGGGATTTATATAGTATGGTTGAGGTTAAAGTATGGGTATAGTTTAATATGTGTATTTGAGATTTCCATGTCAGGTAATCAATTTGAAGCTGGATTGAGATGCCGAGTATGAACCTAAAAGCCTTTTGTATAAAAAGAAAAGAATTGATGATAATTTATCTGCCAAAAAAGTAGCGTCACATTTCCCTGGGCCGACGTGGTCTCGATATTGACAGAAATTCGTTCAGTTAATCTATACATATAATAAAACTGTATGAATTTTCTTTGGCCGTTAAAAACTCGAAAACTACTGGCCAAATTTCGATGAAACTTTTTTAAAATGTTCCTTAAGACTGTGAGACTGCTATAGGCTATGTCGTTTATAGCCACGTCTTTAGGAACAGTTTTAAGCCAAAATGTATTTTTTGAAGCACATTACCTTGCTACAAATGGATGTTTATACTTTTGCGATCGTGCGTTGCATACGTATACCTCTCATTCGAAAAGGGTTGATTTGTTTTCGCAGTAAGTTACATTACATTAATTTTTTTATTGAACTTTTATATATACAATTTGACTTAAGGCTAGTTTACAAGTGCTGATGAATAATTAATATTTTGTGTGTTGGCTCAACAACAGGGGCCCAACGGTTTACAATGATTTTTTTTTTTAAATAATTAGATTTACATAAATAAATTGTAATTGTTTCTCAGATTCATACTCGTAGTATGCATCGTTGTCAGGGTTGACCTCAGGGTGTTCAAATCCGGGTGTCGATGTCCTTGTGGTGGTAGAGAGGGTTGTTCATCTTGGTATTATCCTCGATGGTGGGATGTCTCGGTCAAATCGTAGAAGGGTATAGTTGCCCTGTCGGTGTCTCTTGGGAATAGGTCCTCATTTAGTAGAGCCAATACATGGAGGTAGCGATGCTCTGAGATGTGTTGGGTTTCCGCAATCCTTCGGACTAGAGGGTTTGGATGGTTGGATGCATTCCCGAGTATTCTCTGGAAAAGTGTGACCATGTACTTTTCCAGGGGGGTGATGCTGGCTTCTTCGTAGAGTCTTGAACTTCTGACGTTTTTCTTTCGAATTGGATCATAGTGTAGTCCTGTGCAGATCCTTAAGAGTTTTCTCTCAAAAATGGCCAGCTTCTTCATGTACGTCTTGGAAATAGTGTACCAAATGGGAAAACCGTATGTTACTACCGGTCTTATAAGCTGTTTGTAGAGCAGCAGTTTGGTTTTTTTACTCAGTCCGTTCTGCTTCTTCATCAGCGGGTAGACTCGATGAAACGCGAATGCAGCCTTCCTGAGAACAGTGTTCAGGTGTGGGTTGAATTTGAATCGCTCGTTAAAGTTGACTCCAAGATATTTAATGTCGTTTGTGGTTGACAGCGCTGATCCATCAGGTAGTCTCAGTGTTACATTACGACAATTGGTGGCTGATCTACCTCTACTTCTTCCTCTAATTGGTCTTCTGATGCAGATTAGTTCTGATTTGGCAGTGTTGATTCGTATGCCCCATTTTTGGTAGTATTCGAAAAGTTTGCTGACATGGACTTCAACTCTTCGTGCTGCTATGGCGGGGGACATTGAGCTGCTATATGTGGCGGAGTCGTCGGCGAACAGGCAGCTATTGGTTGTGTTCTCGAGCCGAGGCTGGTCGGATGTGAAGATGTTGAAAAGTAGTGGACCCAATTTTGACCCTTGGGCTACACCGGCTCGGATGCTTTTTGTTTGGGAATGGCTGTCTTCTATTTGTACAAAAAAGGACCTGGAGTGAAGAAAGCTAAAAATTATTTTAATAAGTGGTAAAGGAAAACTTAGCTGTTTAAGTTTATGAATAAGTCCTTGAATCCACACCGAATCGAATGCCTTCTCCACATCTAGAAAGCATGCGACTGTGACTTGGTGGTTGTTGAGAGCCTTCGTGACATCATGGTGGAACTTCATTAATGGGTGCAACGTAGAATGTTTTTCCCGAAATCCAAATTGTATGTCCGGTATGATGTTGAGTTGGTTACACACATCTTTCACTCTCCGCAGGATGAGTTCCTCGAGTATTTTGCTCACACTACAAAGTAGCGATATAGGCCTATATCCTCTGACGTTGTTGGGGTCGCCTTTCTTCGGAATGGCTATTATTTTAGCGGTCTTCCATTTCCTAGGAAAGTAGCAGTTGTTGATGCAGTTGTTCATCACTATGGCTAGCAGGATCATTATTGACTGCGGCAGCTTTTTCAGGACGAAGTTGGATATTTTGTCCGGTCCAGTTGACTTCTTAGAGTGACTGTTCTGAATTATTTCAGCGATTTCCTCTGGTGTTGATAAGGTGTCATCATCCACGGGGTTGTCGGCTAGATTTGTGTCAGTGAACGCAGTAGTTGCTGTCGTCGATTCTTCGATGCTTCTGACTGTTGCATGGACTTCTGAGAGGAATACAGGATCGTTAGGAGGCGATGGGTTGAAGTTGCCTTCGAAGAATATAGCTAACGCTTCTGCCTTCTCATCAAGGGTGGTGGCGGTTCCAGGATTGGTGCCTAGTGTATCTGGCATTTTTAGACCTTTTCCGATGATTCGGTTAATTTTTTTAAAGGTATCGGGGCCGGGCTTAATGTCTTGCAACCTCTTTTGCATCTGAACATCGTTGTAGTGCTGTACTGCATTCTTGAACATGATGTTAGTGCAGTTTAGTTCACTCAGAACGGTCTGATAGTCACTGTTGACCGTGTTCCATTCCCGGTTGCGTATTCTTTGGAGTCGTTTCCTTAAGCGTTGTCTGTGGTGGTAAAGGTTCTGGATGTAGACTGGAAGGTGGCTGTATCTGTCCTTCGACGTCTTAGGCCTCTTTTGCATATCGAGTGCTCGGTTTACTGCACTCTGAAGGTCTTCAACGGCTGTGTCTATCTCATCATTGGAGAGATTTCTTGTCGCTGGGGGTAGGGTGATATTATTTTCGACTTCTCTATGAAATAGCTCTATATCCAATTCCTTGAAGTTTATGTAGTCACCTCCTGGTTGCTCGTTCGTAAAGATCGGTTGATGAAGCCTAATAATCAGCTGCACTGCTTCATGGTCAGAGTCGCTGGTAAGAGTTTTGCACTCGTAGTTCTGTATCTCTGGGAGGATGTTTACCAGGTTAGAGGTCACCATGAAGAAGTCCAGGAAAGATGGGGTTGTGGGGAAGGTCGGTCTTGGTTGGGATACAACAACGAGGGAGTGGTTGTCATAATTGTCTTCCATCCAGTTGACAATTGCTACGCCTTCGGTGCTATCAACCGTATCTCCCCACATTTGGTGCCTTGCGTTGAAGTCTCCGCCGATCATCCCGAATGTGTGTTGGGTTAGGAGTCCGCTCAAGATTTGCAGATCGTGTTGGATATTCGGAGTGTTAGCGTTGCACTTGTTGTAAATGCTGATGACCGCCAGAGTTTCGGATGGATTCATTCGGATGACTATTCCAGTAGCTTCGAATGAGGTAAGTCCACGAATGGGGAATTGTGTGATCCTTTCCTTGTTGATGGTCTTTTTTACGAAAATGCCTGTTCCTCGTTTGCCTTCCACTTTATCAGTCTTGAAGAAATGGTAGTCTTTAAGATCCATCTTGTTCCGGCTGGTCAGCATCGTTTCACTTATAAGTGCAATATCTGGGTTGTTGGACTTCATGAAGAGGTGGAAAGCCGTTCTTTTGTTGAGGCTATATAACGAATTAACGTTATATGCAATTACACGCAGTTTCCTTATGTACTGCATAGTTGGAAAATAAAAGTGGCCAATGCCACGGATTTATTCTCTTCACTCATGCTGGAGTAATTGGGAGGGACGGCATTACGAGCCTTCTTCATGATGGCGGATAGATCGGCACCAAATACTCGATGGACTTCTTCCCCGAGGTTCACATCTCCGGTCTTGGGTTGGTTCTTCCGAATAGGATGTTGCTTCTTCATAGTTGGTGGTTGTGGTAGCTTAGATGGTGTTTTTGGTTGGTTCAGCAGTGGTTGAACTTGGGTTAAGCCCATCCTGGCTATTGAGGCGAAACTGACGGCTGGTTTTGTCAATGTGCAAGCAGATTTTGCTGCGAATTCCTTTTGCGCTTTCTTCAGTGTGACCTGCTTCTCTTTTTCAGCCAGCTTAAGTTTGTACTGCGGACATCCCTTGTAGCTCGCTGGATGACCTGTGGATTTGCAGTTTGCGCAATAGACTTCGGTGTCCGATGACTCCTTTCGCTTGCATTCTCCTGGTTGGTGATTGAGCTTGCATTTGACACAAACGTATGCCATGCCGCAATTAGTGGCGACGTGTCCGAATCGCTGACAATTCTTGCACTGCACAATGTCGTTGTTCTTGAGGCGTTCCCAGTGCACCCGTTGATTTAGCAGGAGTGTCTTCCTACAGACTTCGGTGACGTCAAATGCTTTGTTGACTTCTACAACGAAGCAGTTAAACGCCTTGCCTTTTGCTTTCGACGATTTGAAGACCGAAACCTTTATAACAGGTACTCCTTCGGCTTTGAGCTCCTCCTCAATTTCACCAGTGCTGTAAGAGAAGTGGATCCCTTTGAGCATCAATAACGTCCGTCGGTCTTCTCGTGGTGTAAATGAGTGGTGCTGTATTTTCCAAATTTTTTTTTTTTTTTTTTTTTTTTTTTTTTTTTTTTTTTTCGCAGTAAGTGCTATGGTCAGTTGTATATGTAGAATGTAGGTATGTACAGTACATATATTATGATCGTATGCCCGATGCTAGATGGGGATGAGATGCGTGCTGGAGTATGGCATGGGGTATATTAATAAACTTCATAAGAGAAGAGATAATACAAAACAGGTTTCATTTCAGAATTTCATTCTGATATGTGGTATGGTAACAGTGTAGGTTTGGGGTAGGTAGTTGCTTGGTTTCCATAGGATGAAAAGGCAAACAAAGGAAAGGAAATGCATAGTATTACAAATAAGTAGCATGAGCATATCGAGTTTTGCATGTCGTATACTCGCAACATAAGCAACTTTCTCAAGCATTTTATAAAGGGTCCGCCATCTAACGTTTTTTTTTTTTCAACTAGTGCTTATTTCGCGAATGGTAACACTTAGCTCATGTCTGATTTAACAGATAATTAGTTTTATCCTTCCGCTGAACGAATATGGTTGTGTATACGCTTGAACAACGCTGGGAAATATTGCGACATTACTTTGAAAATCATGGTAATGTTGCAGAAAGTGTGCGAAAATTGCGTACGGATTTTGGAAGAAGAGAAGCACCGTCAGCTCCGTATGTTCGTTATCTTGTCAAAAAAGTGTAAGAAACTGGCATCCTCATCGATAAACCAAAGCGTGGGTGCGTACACCCAAGAAAATTGCTGCTGTGGCAGAAAGTGTGCGTGAAGCGCCATCAACATCAATTCACCGTCGTTCTCTACAACTGAACATTTCGGAGACATCATTGAGACGAATTTTGCATAAAGACCTTGGTATGACGCCATACAAAGTCTAATTGGTTCAGGAGTTGAAGCCAACTGACCATCCAATGCGTTTTCGCTTCGCTAAGTGGGCCTGCGATCGACTTAGAGAAGATGCCGATTTTGCCAAAAAAAATCATCTTTTCAGATGAAGCTCATTTTGATCTTGGCGGGTATGTAAACAAGCAAAATTGTCGCATTTGGGGCACAGAAAACCCGCACGCATACATTGAAAAGCCGATATACCCAAAACGAGTCACTCTTTGGTGCGGATTTTAGTCCAGAGGCATAATTGGGCCATTTTTCTTCGAAAATGAGCAAGGAGTGGCCGTTACAGTCAATGGCGATCGTAATCGGGCCATGTTGAACGAATTTTTGTTCACAAAAATTGAAGAGAAGGATATTGGCAACATTTGGTTTCAACAGGACGGCGCTACGTGCCACACAGCCGAAGCTACACTCGATGTTTTGCGCCCTGTTTTTGAAGACCGCATTATCAGCCGCAGAGCTGATGTCGTTTGGCCACCGCGGAACTGCGATTTGACACCGTTGGACTATTATTTGTGGAGTGCCGTAAAAGGTAAGTGTTACGCCGACATGCCAGAGACAATTGACGCTTTAAAGGACAATATTCGTGAAGCCATTGGTGAAGCTGCACACAATCGATAATGTGCTTAAAAATTGGACCGATCGTGTAGGCATGGCTATCCGAGGCAGCCATTTGAATGAAATTATTTTCCATTATTAACCGGAAGGATTGTACTTTCAAATAAAAAAAGAAATTTGAGAAAATATTTAGTAGTTTTTTTATAGCATTTTCAAAATAAAAAGTTATTTGGCGGACCCTTTATATCATAAAACTGTTTCTTAAAAATCACACGTTCTTATGTATTACTTTAAACGCTATTAAAAGGAATTAACAATTTTCTTTTCTCTGTAAAAACCAAGTAGCCCTTTATAGTTGGTATGATCTATCTCTTCTAAATGTTGGAGGAAGTACCTGCCCAGAAATTTCCTTGGACTGCTACATTATTGCTTCGCATTCGCATGGCAATGGTTTTATATCTTCTTCGGCTTGAAAGCCATTACAGAACCTACAAGTGTCTGAGTTTATATCAGTCTGAGCCTCTTTCTTTCGTGAGTATTTTAGAATTGAAGTTCGTAGATAGTTATGTCCCTTACAGATATAGATCTCATCCGCATTAGCTCTGCCGCCTTAAGAACAGCAGAACTTCTGATTGGAAGACACTGCTTGTATCCGTTAGTCGTATAGACACTTTTAGATTTGAATCTACGGAATAGATTCCAGTCAAGCTCCATTGCCTACCGTTGTTTTTGAGCCGTCTGTATAGACTGCCATTTCGCATTGCTCAAACTTTATTTCTTTGACATTCATACCTTTCCGGATATAATACATACCTCGTACGGAGTGTTGAAATTGACCAAAGGGTGGATTTCATCAGTCTGCACCTTTACGTCCGAGAGTAGCTGCGCTAGTATCGTGTCCAAAACTGCCGCGTCTGAAGAAGCCCAAAGTTATGAGCCATTTCACACAAGTTTGAGCCACTTTAGGTAAAGAGGAGGGGGAGGCTGTTCTTAATGTGTTGTGAATTATTTAAATTTTTTTTTGAGGTTTGCTGGAAGGAAAAATCATCGAAAGACATTGCAGAGAGCTATTATGCGAGGGATACTTCTGCAACAGCGAGGGACTTTAAAGCGATCTATTAAAAATTCCGATGTGACTGACTTTCGTCATTACGATTGCATTGCAGCTAGTCGTTCGACTAATCGGCAATTTATTTTGGATTCATTTTAAAAAATTCGAAAAATTGTTTACCCACCTTAATCTCCTTTACATTGTCAGTATTTGAAAGTTCTTTCTGTTATTTCTAATGTGGTTTTCCATAATCTATAATCAGAACCGAAAGTAGTGGTGATACGGGGGAGTCGTCTTTGGGTTCCTCTTCTACTGGAACTTGGTCCAAGGGAGCAGTTGATTTTCCTTTCTATCGTCTTTACTTTACATTGTGCAGAGCTGTTTCTACTGACTTTCCCGTCTATATTCATCCTGTAACTCGCTTACATTTTTGCATTATTGCTCCTGATTTGAGTTTCTATTAATCGCTCTAGGGTTTTTAACATAAAAGATGGCAGACAATAAATTGATCTGAAAATATTTTATGTCCCTGTTAGCCTGGTTTGGGAATGAAGGCCACTTTTACTTCCCTCCATGATGTTGGTATATAAACTAATTTCAGACTCTGTCATAAAATCTCCATAATTTTCCGTATCGCCCTGTTTGGTGCTTTTTCCATGGCATCCTTTTTCGTCCACCCTCCAAAGGAAGGTATATTCACTTTGTCATTACGTTTGTAACGCCAAGAAGGATTCACCGGAGACCCTATAAAGTATATATATTTATTTTTTTAACCGTCGTCAGGTTGGTATTGAAAATTGTCTATGTCGGTAAAGTAGTTGATAATACTTTTACTTGTTTTTTTTTTAATTTCGCAAAATTTTGTAGAGAAGTTTGTAAGGAAGGAAACATTTATGCTCGATCACTAAGCTACTTACTTACGCTGGCTTCCAGTCTTTGAAACGGAGGTTCGGTCTTCCTTGTCTTCTCGAACCTGAGGGCTGGGATTCGAAGACCCTCTCAGCCGGAGCATTATTGTCCATTCGCTCGATGTGGCCGAGCTAATGTAGTCAACATTGTTTTGACTTTTTGGGCTACATCCACATCTTAGTACAGCTCATAGAATTCGCGGTTGTATCTTCTCCTCCGGAAGTATTTTACTTTTGAAGTCACCCAGTAACAACTCTACTTTCTTGTGTATCGTAGCACTCGGCTTCATAAAGCAGAACTCGCAGTGTAAGGCTTTTGTAGAGCACACATTTCGTCCTTCCAGTTAGGAGTTTTGAACCCAATTGTCTTGCCAAACCGAAATAGCAACGGTTTCCTAGGGTAATTCTTCGCCGGATCTCCACTAGGGTGGAGCGTACTAAGCTAGAATATCCAAAAAAATACCCAATATAAACCAAACATATCTCTTCACAAAGTCATTTACGGATTACATGCGTTACGCATCGAACTCATGTTAAATCATATAATATCTTCGTGTATTGCATAATAAGGAATAATTCAATATTTTGCTGAGAACTTTATTGATATTTCATCAGTGGTGCTAAATTACTTACACCGCACGTGATGCTTACAAAGTTGCAAGCCATGAGCAGGTTCCACCATAGCATTAATACAAAGAAGCAAAACGAAAGAGTTGAGCAGCGAACTTGAAATTGCTCCCACAGTCACAATGCATTCCTATAATTTCTGTGTCACCCCAGCAGGTTCACTTTCAATTTATAATATCTCATTTAGCACTAGAGAAATGCAATGGCAAATTCTCTGGAAATAATCCTACGAAATAGAGCCTGCAACTGATGCCCTTGGAGGCAAGTATTAAATTTTGAAATTATTTTATATTGCCCTGGCGGCAAGCAACGAATGAAACGCCTCAATTTTTATTCATTATTCGTATGCTCTGCACTTATTGCCCACATTGTGAACCAAAAGGATGCGCAATGTGTTATTTTGCAGAAGGACCCCTTGTGCTCTAAGCCAAGAATTATAATTTAATAATTCTGTTTGATTATGATGAAGATGACTTGTTCAGCTTTAGTCTGCACATTGCACAGCCCAGAAGGACCATTGTGAGATCTTGCATTTCTACGTCTTCTTCTTTGTTCGCTAGCGAATGTGCTCGTTGGATATAGTATCTGCTTAGCGTTTTGACATATTGGCGCTGGTAATATCCAATCATCATATTATTTGAATTGCAAATCGTATTATAGGCACTGCAGATTCTTCCCACAATGAATAACTTAGCTTTCCTGCGAGCATACACATGTACTTCTACAACAGGTAAAAGCATGTGTGCGTATGGATTTATTTTAGTACGCCTTCAAAGGAATATGATCGCCTTCATATATGGGATTTTATTGAATTGCATTATACATTTGTTTGGATAGAATTTGTGTCTCTATTTATTTTGTTTGCTATACGAAGTTGGGTGTTGTTGGTTGAGTTGAAGTGGGTGCAATATTTACTTTGTCTGCGTTTTCAGAATAATGTTTCACGTATCAGATTCTAAATTATTATGCCTGCGCAAATTAATGAAGGCCGAGGATTAGAATGTAAATACCGAAGTACTAATTTAGCTCAATTTGTCAAAATGTCTGCACAGGCGCCATACAATTACTTTTTGGGTTATCATACAAATTGGTGGTTATTTGTTTAGATAAGTGCTGGAGGTATACTTTGGTGTTGTGTCTTGTATGTACAGTGGTGGAACACTAATTAGAAACAAAATATATAAATATGCCCCCTCATGTAGCTAACCTCCCCGTGGTGGGGGCGGGCAACATGTCTAGGTTTACCTAAAGAGGAATTTGCACGGCAGGTATCTGAAGGGTTTGAACAAATTCCAAATGTTCCATTGAATGTAGAAGAAGAATGGCGGTTGTTTTCAACAGCAGTCATTGCCTCTGCAGGACATGTTTGTGGGAGATGAGCAGTGCGGTTTTCGTCCCGGCAGAAGCACAACCGACCAGTTTTTCACTCTCAGAATTGTGCTCGAAAAAGCTTGGGAGTATGCCTGTTTACGCATGCATCGTAGATCTAGAGAAAGGATAAGGCCGAGTCCCTCGAGATAAGCTCTGGAGTATGGAATTGACGGTTCTCTCTTGGGAAGCAATTCAATCTCTTTACAAAAGCTGTGTTCGGGTAAACGGCGTTAAATAAATACCTTTCACTGTGCGCGTTGGACTTCGTCAGGGGTGCGTCTTGTCTCCTTGCCTTTTCATTACTTATATCATGGACTGTATATTACAGCGCAGTCTTGGCGAAGAAAGTTACGAATTGGGAGATTTGAGGATAAGTCATTTGCTCTTCGCTGATGGTAATCCTTGGATCCTCTCAGACTGAACATCAGCGCGCACTCGATCGATTTGTAGCCATTTGTGTTGAAGCTGAGATGAAGGTAAATGTGAACAAATCGCCTGTTCAATGCACTCTGCATGATAGTGGAGTCCCATTGAAACAGATGGACAAGTTTAAGTATCTGGGGGTCTTATTCACTAGTGATGGAAGTATAGTAACGCTGAGTTTTCCTGTAGGATTGGTCAGGCTGGATCAATTTTAAGACAGTTTGGTCATTCTGTTATTAGGAGGACTGAACTTTGTGTCAAAGCGAAGTTGCCAGTCTTTAATTCGGTGTTTGTTCCAACTCTTACCTATAGTCATGAGGTTTGGGTAATGACCGAAAGAATAAAATCGCGGATACAAGCTGCCGAAATGAGATTTCTCCGTGGTATTGCTGGTGTGACTCGTAGAGATCGCATTAGAAATACCAGAATACGTGAGGAACTCAATGTCGAGCAGCTACTTCTCCGGACGGAGCGATCCATGCTTCGGTGGTTTGGTCATGTTAAACGCATGTCTCCGACCAGGATTCCACGACGTGGTGCTATGGAATCCGTACCATCAGGTAGGCGTTCTCTAGGTAGACCAAGGATGAGATGGTTAGATCAAGTCCATAATCGCTCCTATACCCGTATGGGTATTGATCTTGATGATTTAGAGTCGATGGCGGAGAATCGAGAGCTATGGGGGGGTCAAGTTGAGCAACCTACATCCGCGACCCACTTAATGGACAAGCGGACCATTGAAAATGAATGAATGAAAAGTTTTGGAGTTAAAAATTATAAAATTTGAATAACATGTTGTGGGATATCCCTCATTTGCAATGACAGCAGCACACCGGTTTGCTAAACTGGCTACCAACTTTTGACATCGCTCAACGGGGATATTTCTCCAAGCTTGTTCAATGTTTCTAAACAATTCGCTGGAGTTTTTCGATATTTTCGATCCCAAACTTCTTTCCACATCAGCCCACAAATTCACAATTGGATTGAGGTCGGGACTTTGCGCTGGCCATCTCAAAACAATTATTTTTCTTCCTGAAACCAACTCTTTACAAGCCGTGAAGTATGTGTTTTGGATCATTATATTATTGGAAAATATAAGACACTGGCAAATGGCCGAAAGCATATGGCTCCATAACATTTGCTAGTATATCCTTATACATATACGCTGCTCCATTCGTTCATCAACACCCACAATAGGACCAACAGCGCGCCAGGAAAAGTCTCCCCAAACCATTACATTTCCACCACCATGCTTGACAATTTTTATTGTCTACTTAGGATTGAATTGATTTTTTGACCGCTTTACGTATTTTTTCCCGTCAGATCCAAACATATTAAACTTGGATTCATCGCTCCAAAGCACTTTTTTCCAGAAAGAGAGGGGTTTAAGTGCATGTTCCTTCGCAAATTCCAGCCGACATTTTAAATTTTTTACGAGCGATGCACCCCCGTAGACCTGCTTCTAATAGTCGGTTTCTGACGGTCCTGGATGTAATTTCCTGACTCAGTTGTCCCGATACATTTGACAGAATTTCTTTACTGGTAAGAAAAGGATCTGCCCTACTCAAATGGCAAATAAGTCTGTCGTCCTTAGCGGTTGTTTTTCTTGTCCGTTTCTTTTTGGGGGTTTTGTACACCACCTGTCTTATTGAAAACTTGTATTGCACCATAAACCATCTGCGCTGCAGTTCCTTGGCGATGGAATCCATAGATGCACCTGCCTCATAATATTTTCGGATGATCAGTTTTCTTTATTCCGTTGTGCAGCTCTTGTTTTTTTTCCCATTTCATTAAACGAAGTCAAAATTTTACAGTAATAAACACAAAGTGTTGAAAATTGTATGCGATGTTTCTAAATAAATTTCCACCGAATTTCTTTTCTAACACTTAGTAAACTTTGTGAACCATTTTAACGAATCTACTTATGTACAAAAAATGCTCAAAGCTGCTGCAAAATAACGGCACTTTACCAGCCCAAATATATTGTATGAAGCTTGTGTAAACAAAGACACAAAAAACTCCATGTTTTTTTTTTATTGTTTCTAATTAGACTGGTGGAAGTCTAATTAGAACTAGCTTAGGTAACTAAATTTTCGATTTCATAATAATTATTTAGACATCTTCTATATATATAAAAATTAAGATTCCGACTGACAGATGATCAATGCCCAGCCTAAACCATTTGCTCTAGAAAGCATGTATTTTTTATTATGTATGTATACAACCACTAAGGAAGAATTTTTTGAAATTCGACCCCTAAAGGGGTAAAAGGGGGGGTCAAAGTTGTTTGTATCAAACTCGGTTTGTGTACTCTCTATGAAAAACAAGGAAAACTACTTTCTCTGATTTTGGAAATTCAACCCCTAAAGGGGCAAAGTTTGTATGGGAACATTTTTATTTTTCATCCGATCGACTTCAAACTTTTTTTAAGTCACGAACCGTTCGTCGCGTCGTATCAATTTTAAACTTTGTAATGCGTCCCAAAATCTTTCGCCGTTGAATATGCCCGTACGCAGTCCGTACTCCAAAGATATTCAAGCCGAATTCTGTATGAATGGGGTCATACTGCTAGAAAGTGGTGCATCTATCTGGTTGCAAAAGTGTTATAAGATCTGGGAGGTGTCGATTTAGCCATGTACGTCTGTCTGTCTATCTGTCTGTCTATTGAAAACACGATAGCGTTCAAACGAATCGACCTTGGCGAATGAAGGTTTGTGAGATGACTTCTTTTTACTGTCGTCAGGTGGGTAGCTCTGGATCTGGACCTCCCCTACAAAACCAATACTAGATCCATCTGTTGTATACGTACGAACATTGTCACATGCGCCTAACAATCTGCATGACTTGTATGCAGTGAATGGGCATCTATGCATCGGCCAGATCGATGATAACACTCCAGTCTCCCTGAATTTTTCAATTATTCTCAGTTGATGGTTTTAAATCACAAGACAGCCATATTTTGTTCAAAAATTGCAGAGTGTTGCAGACAAACCTTCATTATTTTTAAAATATTGCTCAATAATGAAAATGCGTTATTGATTCGTATAGCATCCCATTTTTACTAACCCCGAACTGTCAGCTGTCACATTGTGATCTATTTTTGCGTTGTCATCACTGTACATACAAGGTGGCGCAAAAATAACCTTCCGATGTTTTTTGGCTGTAATTTAAAAAAAATGAAAAACTTTGATTCTTCTTGTGGATTATTTTTATTTGGTTTTTTAATTTTTTTTACATCAAGTCGAGAATATGATGTGATGTAAATGGCCGCCGCCACAGTTGATTGTCATTTGAGCCCTTTTTATGGCATTTTTCATCACTTTGGCCAAAACTTCCGGCGATAGGTCCTCACATTCTTGACGGATATTGTCTTTAAGAGCTGCAAGAGTCTGAGGCTTGTTGACATAAATGCGCGACTTTAAAAAGCCCCACAAAAAGAAGTCTGGAGCGGTCAAATCAGGCGATCTTGCTGGCCAGTGCAAATCGCCAAAACGAGAGATTAGGCGCCCGGGAAATGCATCCTTCAGCATATCGGTTGTGGCACGTGAAGTATGTGCCGTTGCACCGTCCTGTTGGAACCACATGTTTTCCAATCCCAATTCATCAAGTTGCGGCAAAAAGAACTCGTTGATCATTGCTCTGTAGCGCTCACCATTCACAGTAACCGTTTGGCCCGCGACGTCTTCATGTCCATGATATCTTTGGCTACAGCAGCAATATTCTCTGCAGAACGGCTACTCCGGGGTCTGCCACGCCTGGCAGCATCTCGTGTTGTGCCAGTCTCTTCGAGGCGAGCGGCTAAACGTCGCAGTGTTTCACCAGTAGGCGTTGGACGGCTAGGAAATCTGCGACGAAATTTACGTTGTGCCAAAGTCACCGACCGATTATTGCTCAAATAAATAGTCACCAATATTCCGCGTTCTGGAGCAGTGTAGCGTAACATTGTTTATTAACGTGTATTTCGCATGTGTTTACTACACAAATGTCAAAACAGAACTGACATTAGGGGCCAACCGCAAAATTTATAGCATTTTCTGATAGGAGGATTACTTTTGCGCCACCTTGTACTATTAAATGGCGCAAAATTCAAATTGTGCGTAAAATATGGGACACCCTTTATAACTACTGTATCGATGCTACCGATATTTTTTTTCCACCTCTCTTTATTATCAAAGAAGCGTCAAAGTTAAAGCTTCGTAAAATAATTTAAGAAAACCTTTGTATACATACAGTAATTGCAAATAACAATCTTCTCAAATTTTATTTGCATCCATAAGATACGTAAATACTGAGAATGATGCTCCGCATAATCAACTTTAAGCAAATGTAGCGAAATTCAAAAGGTAAACAACCTGCTTCATGATTTGTTTACATACCGTCAGTTTAAAAGAGTACACGATCAAGTTTTCACGTCTCCTACACGCTAAAGAGAACTATTTCGAAATTCGAAAGAAAAGAGTATTCTTCCAACTGGATCCGCATCCGACCGCGCGATCGTGGTCTAAGTTCGAACACCATACCACTTCCCAAGACAACCTTCGAAGAAAATCAGAAAATGTGTACCATCGAAGGCCCAGCATAACCAGCAACGGCATTACGTTTCTTTACCTGGTACTGATCGCACACAACGGATTAATCGCTTCAGTCGCTGCTCGCAAGCTGTCCGCATCACGGTCTATCTAACTAACTTGTGCGTACTACCAATGAACGTTTCAGTTAGGTATGGCCCGTCAGCCGAGACGGTCGGCTTCAGTGCTGACGAGAAAATCGATACCGCGATCCGTGCACTCTCCTGCGACGCTCAACATAAATTCGCGTTTTTTACCACTGGTAACAATAGCGTTAACCATTCTAATTGGAATAAGTCGGGCGCAATCCAACCTAGACAGTGACCTCCGCAACGTATATTCAAATCATCCCGCGCAGCCAAAGTTCGGCGATCGTTTACAACCGCGAAACAGACAAATCGCTAGCTTCAATAGTAGTAGTGTAAATAAAAGCCTAGATGTTAAATATTCGAGTAGTAATGAGATAAATATTAATAATCAATTTGTGGCCCCCGTTAAGGCGGACAGTGAAGTGGAACATCATGCCGGTGATAGTGGTGATGAAAATCGTTTAAATTTCCATAATAATTCGGCCTCGAGTGAGGGTCATCGAAAACTACAAGTGGCCCAGCTGCGGCGAAATGATGACAACATAGACGAGGTCGTCGTCGACGCGGTATCTTCATTGGACGCGATCAGTGAGAGCAGTGGCAATGACATTTTAGCCTTGCATAATCGGAATATTTCGAAAGCAGATCGTTTAATAGAAATGTCGACAGAATTTTTTATAGTTCCATCTTCGACGACGACAACGACAACACAGAGGCCAGCAGCAGTACCATCGACGACATCGAAATTTAGTCCAGTCGATTCAACGGGTCAGCACAAAAACAATCTCCAGCCCAGACCGGTACTCATACTGGGCCCGAAGAATCCATCAAATTCCCATGGCAACACATCATCGGCGACTCCACCGACAATTGTGAGCACACATCTACCTAACGGACTGCGTAAGGAGCCATGGGTCGTACCCGTACTGGTGCTGGCCTCTCTTACCATGATCATGATGGCTGCGTTTGAGATTTTTGTTCTCTTCAAGGCTTGGCGTACCTCACCCTCAAGACGGCATCTATTTTTGGGCCAAATGCTGTTGCTGGGCTTATTCGCCTGCGCCGGTCTCGGCGCAATAATCACCGCACAGCCGACTGTTCTAAGTTGTGGCGCGATTCGTTTTGGGACCGGTGTTGCTTATGCCTTGGTATTTGCGGCTCTTCTCGTGAAGTGCGTGTTTCTCATTAGTTTGAACGGCGGTGTTTACCTACCGGCACCGTATCAAGGATTGCTACTGTTGTTCGCCGTACTCATTCAAGTGGCCATTGGAACCCAGTGGTTGGTGACCCAACTGCCAGATATTTACACGATGACAGTTCCATTCGGTGGCAGCACAGGCACAACTAGTGCGGGCACTAGTGTTGGCAGTGGCCTTAGTGTTGGAAAACTGTCTTCTATGCTGATCACATCGAGTGATATCACACGTTTGCAACACGGTAGCACGATGATGATACCACTGTGCAAGACGCAATTCTCGGAACTGTTGTTGTCCTTAATTTACATTGTCTTCCTGATCGTGTTCGTGGCGGTTCTCGCGATCAAATCGCGCGGTATTCGTGATAATTATCGAGAGTCTACATACATTGGTCTAGCGATTGGTGGTGCGATACCAATTTGGCTTGGTTGGGTGTTATGCGGTCTGGCCGTTGCCGATCGGCACAAGGATGCATGCATTGCATTTGGATTAGTTGCAACATCGGCGACCGTTTTTTTGGTAATGTTTATGCCAAAGGGGCGTCAATTGGCCGCCATGGGTAAGGAGGGCCTCTACGTGGAGGATCGTGAGGAACAGTTTAGTTCGTTAAGTCGAGCTGGCTCTGGATACTCGCCGTCTTTCTTTCACTTCAAGCCGATCAAGTATGGAGTAATGGGTCCGGTGCCGAATTCAACATCGAATACAGCGAATGCCAATAGTTCTAAGCATACGGCAACCATGAACGGAGGCGGTAAGTTTTGCATTTAGTTTTTTTTTTGTTCTTTTTGCTTTTGCTTTTCCCAATCGAGCTCAAAACAAAGGGTTGACGCACTTTGGATTGCGGAATGCTCGGCTCGTGTTTGGAGAGAGTTTCATTTGAAATTCAAATGCACTCAAGTGTGTCGAACTTGCTTTTTGAACTAATTCTTTATAAAGACTAAGTCACACCTTATTGCCGTGAAGAAGTGAGAGACGCGATTTAGCAGGCGACAGAAGTGAAAATAGTCACAGTTGAAAAACGAATATATACTACTATCTGATGTGACGTGCGTCAGACGCATGCAATTTAGGTAGGTAGGTGTCGGGTATAATGCTGCTCTCTGGTGGATTACTTAATGCGGTTCACTGGTTGACAGGCAAGGCACGTTGAAAATAATGACCCATTAACTTTTCTCTAATTTTATGAATGTAGGTATAGGCCTCTATGATCATTGTGCGTAAGTTAGGCTATTTTTTTTTTTGTTTTTCACATTACAACTAAAGAGGGGCATAGCAAAATAATAAACTTATGAAATTAACGTAATTGACGCTATTTCATTTTTTCCATCTTGTATAACTTTAAGGTCTTTATTAAGCAATTCGTTAACTGACATTTAGTTAGCGGCCTAGTTTCGGGTTGAGAACTGATGACATACATTTTTTGGGATCTTTCATTTTCACAAGTACATACCTACTTACATACCTATAGCGTGTGTTTTTTTAGATACCTACAGTGACCGAAATAGTATAAAGACACGGGCGACTCCATTGTTTGATTTGATTATACTACGACATGAGGAAATTTTAAGAGTATAGGCATTCTAAAGGGAACAAAATATTTACTTCACTCAATTTTATAATCAAACAAAAAACAAAAACTTTTTTTGAACACCATGGATTGTTTTTTAGACTCATCGTTAATGAGCTCCAAAAACATTCATTTTCAAGTATAAAGACAGTAAGCATTTAAAGCATTAAAACGACGAAATTTTTAGTTTTACCTATCAAACTGTAACTCAGTACTTCGTACAGCCGCCTCGGTTCTCAAAAATTTTAAAAATTATATTCGGCGTAGAATTTATCAAGTTGTGCAGAACATCTTCATTGAGCTCGTTCCATGCCTGGATTATTTGTACTTTAAAGCTCTTCCACATTCCTGTACTGCCTCCTATTCGAATATAAATTTGTCGGGCTATGATCCCCCACAAGGTCGGTACTACATAATGGCCACGGTAAAAACCTTATCCCGCTGACTGTTCTTTCCGTGTGAATGGGAGCATTAAAATAAAAAAAAAATAAATAGGTGGCGCAACAGGCGTTAGACACCCTAGTCCTAGCTTCTCGCAACCATTCGTTTGTGTGAGTTACTATTTTTGGGACGAATGGAAGGGACCTACAATTTTATGCCGAGTCCGAACGGCTGAATTGAGAAGCTTTTTCAGGACAGTCATACTCTCGGATGTTTGTCAGACGTTCGCGAGAGGTGGCGCAGTAGAAAAAAAAAACCTTAAGATGTTAATTGTGTTTTTCCGGGGATCGAACCCTCGCACAGTAGTCCAACACACTAACCACTGGCGCTACTGCGCCTACGAATGGGAGCATTGTCTTGCTGAAAAATAAAGTTTTCACCCGCGGGAATTTCTCCAAATTCGTTTAGGGCATATTCCAACATCTCCCTGTATTTTATACCATTCATTCTGGGTGGTACCCATATCAAAGGGATTTTTCCATGGAATCCTAACGCACCTCCAACTATCACACTTCCACCTCCAGAGAGTCGTCTCATTTTCACTGCTTTTTTATCTCGCAAATCACCCCAATAAAAGCTGAAACCGTCTGGACCGTCCAAATAATTTTTTTTTTCATTAGAAGAAATAATGGATTCCCACTCCCTGGTCCAAGCCATGTGTTTTCTGGCGAACATTAGTCTGGCCTCCTTGTGATGCTGCTGCAATAGTGGCTTTTTCATCATCTTTGTGTATTGAGGGTAAAGGTTGGGATTTCCCTTCGACACTTGCTGCACTCTTCTTACACCTTCTGAAAGATCCAACTTGCACCTTATCTGACCAGCATTCAGCTTTTCTTCCGTGGTCAAATGGGTTCCGCGGGGCATGGCTAAATTAAGATTCAATTATTTTCATTTCTAGTCGCGAGAAGTGCAATTTATCTGTGAAATTACCGCTTAAATATTTTCACACATTTTAAATAAATAAAAAATTGCAAAAAGCCTTAATACTTTAAGATAAGATACTTATTTCGCCTTTTTTGCACCACTTCTTTAAATAGTAGATAATGACGATTTAACCATTTTCTAAACTGCTCTTCTAAGTAACGGTGCATTACTTTTTCTATTAAAGAGAGAATTGATTTACATAATTTTTGACTAACAATTTTATGCCATTAAGCATATAACTTCGCGGTATATAGGCGCATGGGCTAAGTCAAATTTTCTAAAAAAAAAAACTTTGCTTTGGTCGTACAAACCATTTAATTTTTTTTTACAAACTTCATAGTGCCAAATGAGAACTTTTAGGAAAAATTCTTCGCAAATTTGTATAATTCTATTGTTTATAGCTACCTATGTACATTCTTATGATTTTTCTGAGTTGTCTTGTCGTTCTAGAACGAAAAAAAAAAAAAAAAATCGGCACGAGTTGTCGGAAATTTGGTTATGAGAACAGCATTGCGAGTCCCACTTTTTTGAGTTTCTGTAACAGAATTGATGATAATGGGTGATTTTTTATTTATTAGGGTCGATAAATCAATTCTTGTAATTTACTTTTTGAATCTTATTTCGTGAAAATGTTGATCGCGACTAACTTCGAGTGGTCCAATTTTGGCATATCTACATTTTTCGACATATCGACTGGTACCTCACCAATAGCACAAGTTATGTTGTCTTCTAAGGCAGCAATAGTTGCTCGTTTATCCGTATAGACGAGAGACTTCACATATCCTCACAAAAAATAGTCCAGCGTGGTCAAATGGCTCGATCTAAGCGGCCAGTTCAGAGGTCCAAAACGTGAGATGAATTGCTCACCAAATTCCCCTCGCAATATGTGCAGTGCATTGATTCACGTGCTGTGTGGCATGTCGCGCAGTCCTGTTGAAGCATGTCGACCAAATCCAGCTCTTCCATTTTGGGTCTGAAATCCTTTGTACCTACGCACTCTACGCAAACGATTAGGACGAAGACGACGACCATAAAATTGACGAAGTACTCTAACCGCATTTTTTACTGAGCACGATTTTTGGTAATAAAATTCAATAATCTGCAAACGTTGTTCGGGCGTAAGTACATATATCCATGGTGAAATGGCAAAGCTAACTGAGCCTGCGCCTTTTTGACTTTGACACGTATCACGAACTGTGATAAAAAACCAGTGAGACAATTATCTTCGACTATGCCGAAGTTCAAATACCCGGTACTATATTTGTAAAAAATATTTTAGTATTAAAAAATGATATATTTGTTTTCAAACAATTTTTAATATTATTAAAACAATATGTTCAAAGTTTAAACTTGCTATCTTTACTGTAGCTATTTTAACATCAAAAAGCTATATAAATTCTATATTTTAGTATGGAAGGTAGTAGTAGTTTTCATCCGAGTATGCTCATCTTCGAACTTAGCCTCAGTTTGGTGGATAAAAGCTTACGTACCAAATTTAAAGTCGATAGCTTTTAAATTACGGCCGTAATCGTGCGGACAGACAGACAGACTGACATCGCTAGATCGACTGAGAAAGTGATGCTAATCAATAATTTATAGTTTATCATACCTACAACGCCTCCTTATGTGCGTTACAAATGGAATGTCAAAGTGAATATACCCTCACCACAGTGTTGTACCGGCTATAAAAATGTAATTCATTTGTCCAATGTCCCGTAGGCATAAGTATAAATAGTTACAATTTCATATATGAACAATTGTATGGATTCACAATTTCCTTATTTCTTTGATAAGAAATAATAATTATAGACAATCAATCATCAAATGACAACAAAAACTGCAACCCTGAAGCCATTGCTCAGACTCAAATTTCTTGTTACCTAATGAAACTAAAACGAGGAAGCCACAAAGAGAAAGGTGGACTCGTGTTTTATTTTTAAATGTTACTTATGCATTATTCATTACTAGCTTGGTATTGTAGGTAGGTACTAACCTAATGCAAATCGGAAGATTTGTTTTTATGAATTCCTTTTACTATTTTATGCCGGAAATGTTTGAACTACAAATTGTATTATTTTTACATCTATTAAACAGTTTTTTTTTTAATAAAGAAGAAATGCAAAAAATACTAAAACTTACCCCTGCGCATTGTTAAAATAATAATAGGAGTACATAGTAGTATGTACCAATATTTTATATAGGTCCATTTGCAAAAAAAAAATTGCATCATAAAAATGTATCTAAGTTTCTGAACCTATAGATAGATACATAATATTTTAATGAACTGCGCAGAAAAATATTTTAGGTTCCATGGGAAAATCTGTTTTCCGAACACTCCAACACCGTTTGCTATGTGCAGAATCTTTATTTTAATGCGGACTGAGGTCACTTTCTTATATTTTTGAATCCCAATTCGACTTGTAAGGTTATTCTACAGGAATTTTCAATAAGAGCGCTACAAAAGTTTTTTTTAAATAGAACAAAAACGGTTTTGGATATCAATGAAATTCTTTATTCCTGTGAAAGTACGTTCGATGCCATTATGTATGGAACTCGATTTCTTTTGCATGGCCACCACGGGCACGCTTGCAGAAGTCCAGACGCTGAACCCAATTTTCGACGGTAGAGAGACGGTCACAGAGATGCCCAACGCTTAAGAACGACGTGTGAGAGACGCATTTGGGCTTTCTTCAACTGAAGCCTCAGCGGCAGCAATATTCTCGACACTACGGGCACTTCTTTGTCTCACTGGCACGGGAACATTTTGTACTGTGCCTGTGGATTAGAATTTTTCCACTAGACGCTCAATTGTTACTCTGCTAGGACGTTTATGACGACCATAAATTGGACGTAGCGCTCTTAACGTTGAGGCCACTGACTCCGAATTTCGGTAGTAAATTTTAATAATTTCGACTCGTTGTTGGCTCGTATATCTTTCCATCATGAAATGGCAAACCTTACTGAAGAGAAATGTCAAAAGAGTGGCAAAAAATTCGGCGTCGTTTGCTGTCCCTGTCGCTCTACTTTTGTAGCGTCCCTGTTGAAAAACCCTTTATTACAACATTGAATAGTTTTCCTTAACTGATTTTGTCCTGTGAAGAGACTTCTCCTCCGTTCTAATCATCAGTTAGCGGACTTGTACTTATCGCTCAGTTGGCACAAGTGGGAGTCACTTGGCCAATTGACAATTCGAAATGCAGGTTAATTTCCTAACAGGGCAAAGCAGAAATGTCTTTCCAAGTGAATTATTAAAAATACCGAGAATTGACTGTTAGAATTCAAACTAATAAACAACAATCAATTAAAAGGAGCCTGATGATGAATTAGTGGTGTAGTTCGAAATAGCTATCATACATACCAAATTGACTGTGTCTAAGGGTTGTTGTTATTGTTCCTCTCTCAAACAATAATTCATAGACTGAAACTCGACAAAATTTCCCAACAGAAATTGTCATGATCAAATCCATATCCAACTAGCGAAAATCTTTGTTACTCCTCTCTTCCCCACTCATAAATTAAAGACCGACAAGGACAACCTATAATGGAATGACTTAGCTAGCTCAAAATGTACCTAGGCTGACGAATTATACGTGCAAATATAGTATTTCTCATTTCATCGGTCGTGAATAGCAAGCCGAGATACAGGGTGGTGCACCAATTGTGCTATAATAAGAAATTCAAATAACTTTTTTTTAAATCAATGTATTTCATTTATTTATTTTTTATTGTATAGGAAATTCAATTTAATTTTATATTACTAATTGTTTTTGAAGATGAGAGACCATAAATGCCCTCCACGCATATGCGACACCTGATCAGAACATTGTCATTGCAGCCTGAAGGGTTGAAGTCGGGATCGCCTCAATTATTGCTTTAATAGACTGCATCAATTCAGACAAATTCCTGGGTTTTGTTTTGTACACCTCTTGCTTGACATAACCCCATAAAAAAAAGTCTGGTACAGTCAGGTCAGGTGACCTCGGGGGCCAGCGGAAAGTGGAGTTCCTGTTCCAGTTGCTCCATCTTGCTGGAACCAAATGCTGTTGAAACGGATACGTCTTCGTCGCAGTTCTGGGTAAAAAAAACTCTCTCAACATCTTTAAATAACGGTCCGCATTGACAGAAAAAAGTATGTCCCTACAATGCACCTTGATGATATTGCGCACCACACTCGTGACTCGTTCTGAGTGTAGGTCTGTCTCATGGAGTATTTGTGGATTAGATTCACTCCATATACGGCAATTTGGCTTGTTTACATTGCCGTTCATATCAAAATGGGCCTAATCAGAAATAAACAAGCAATTTATCAAGCTATGTCGGCCATTTCAATCAGTTTTTGGCAAAATTCAAGGCGAATAGGCAAATCCAGAGGGTTTAACTGGCTTGTGATTTGGACTTTGTACGCAAGCAAGTTTAAGTCATCATGAATATTATCTCTTGTAATGACCGTCTGCTAACTCCAATTTGTGCCGATAAGTTTCGAGTCGAAACGCTTAGATTTGCCTGAATTGACGATGCTACAGCCGCGATTGTGTCTTGAACCCGGACATAGGGATCTCGATGGTACGGTCTTCGTGCGATGCTTCCAGATTCGGCAAACATGTTTACAGTCCTCATAATGGTCGATCTACTTGGGGGAGTGCCGCCAAACTCCCGCCTAAATTCCCTTTGGGCGGAGCGGAACTGATGGACTGCAAAGGGCATGGTACTGCTGCTGCTGCACTATTCAAATCCTTTTTTCGGTATCCGACGTGTGAATTCAAGCGCTTCAACATTCAGAATCAGGGGACTTACACTTCTGTGTAATTGAAGTAGAAGAGGCGACGTATATAGACCGGGTTAAGGTTTCAATCTTCGGCATGACTTTGGTCGCACATATTTTAGAAATGAATTCGGTGCATGCATCCTACTAAGTCATTGCCCTACAGACATAGCTCTGCATTGGGGAAGTTTCCAACCAGCATCGTTGATGCTGATCTATCTTTCAAATCAAGTCGGTTCGTTGTTGTGCTGTCATTGCCATAATGCCATCTAGATAAAGGAAAGTTTGTTGAGAGCTCAAGGGAAATCGATCCTCAGACCCTCTTGTACTTGTAGCGATTCAAACTGAAGGAGTGTCTTCCATTGATCCATAATGTGTACAAAAAAAGTTCCATTTTGGGAATTTCTACACCCTAAAGGTTATTTTCTAACTTTGGCACTTCTGACGAACCTCTGACAAATCATCCAAAAGTAAAACTGCTCTGAGAAAACTTATCGCTAGAATTCTGTATAAAGTTGTATAGGTCGCTTCCATTAGTCCTAAAAATAAAACCTCGCACTGATGAATGGCTGGGAGAAGCTATAGGCCTCGGGACCTACATTATATGGACTTGTTGCTTATTATTAGTTTTCTGTTGTTTATCATTCGATTTGTTTTCGTTTGAAAAATATAAAACGCTAATTATATTGGCTGCATGCTACCTACGATATGATGAACTTATATAAATACTCGTAAAGAGCAGATAAATAAAAAGTTAATGAGATATAAAATGTAATTAAACGCGAAAAAATACTACGAGGACATGTACGCGCTGCCAAGTTACATTGAACTCATCTGCCTGCCTAACTCATTGAAAGAGCGTTTTTTTTTCTGTTTTAAATTGCGCCTGCATTACATTAGCTCTTAGTGAGTAATTACAGCGGCGCGGTGCAGCCTAAGGCAATCATTAATAAATGCGTGATGGCAGAAAATAGCAGTTAGTTCTTCTTTCTTCTACTTCGTATACATCTTATGTTGCTGCTCTTCCTTAGTCTTTACGTTTTGTGTACTAACAAAACCACTGACATAAAAATCATGTTCAAGAAAGTTGCACACTATATAACGGGAAGCAAAGCATGGCAGTAGAAGTAGAACCCAATAACAGCATAATCATACCATGAGTCCACTAATACACTGGTATAAATGTGTTCTACTCTCGTTTTCTGCCGCTTTTAATTAGGCAATCAGTTAAGCTTTCACTACACCTAAAGTGGTATGGATGAAGGTGAAGTTGTTGCTCCCAGAGCTGTAGACATTTGACATTGAATGAATTATGAAAAGATAATAGCTTAAGTTCAAGCTTCTAAGGATGCGGAGCACTCAGCTAACTTGAACCCACCAGTAACCTTCACTTGTTTATTGTAGGTCACAATAGATCATTTCATATGGAAAAAATTAAAAAATTCGCTACTGTGAGTTCGTTAAACTTAACTTGAACCCTACAATCATGAAACTGTGTTTCTAATAATTGCTTTAAAGTTCGGTTTTATGTCTGACAGTTGTATAAACGCATATCTGTAGCAATATCCTATCTTGACGTAAATTTATTCTACACTTCTCAGGAAGGCATATACTCACTTTGTCATTACATTTGTAATGCCAAGAAAGAGTCACTGAGGACCCCATAAAGTATCTGAATCAGCATCAAATTCTGAATCGATTTAGTCATGTCCGTCTGTTTGTTGAAAACACGATAACGTCCAAATGAATTGACCTAGGCGAATGAAATTTTCTGAGAGGACCTTTTTTTTTACCGTCGCGTCGTCAGGTTGGTACTGAACATAGGCTATATCGGTTGAGTAGTTTTTGGGACCTCCCATATATAAAATCAATATTAAACCGTGTACGTACTAACTCACATGGCTAACACTTTGAATATTGAATATGCAAGGGATATACAAGTCATTTAAACAGGGAGGGGGTTTTTAAAGCATCTGCCAGGTCGATGATAACACTTTTACTTGTTTTTTTGTTCCTTTTTCTAAATCATCTGTAATTTGTTTCGCACGGCTTTGCTTCTACCCAAGAATTGTATGTGTCATATATATTTTGCAAAACTTTAACTCCCATGAGTGTTGAGAAATAGGGTTTGCAATGTTTCATTGTAGAGGAGGTGCCACGCCCCTTTTAACGATTTTGACCAAATTTAAAAAAATGTGTAAAAGATTGTCGTAACATCTCCAAAAAACTTTTACGAAACTCTGCCATGGATCTTGGAAAACTAAAAACTTTTTACGAATCTGTCCAAATTAACAGTGATAAGTTAAAATTTTTATATATTAATAAATAATTTGAAATATTTCCCAGCAGTTTTTATATTAAAGGCTCTCTTCAGTCAATATTTAAAAATAAAAGTTTAAACGCCTATAAGTGTAATTTTGTTTTGTTAGCGAAATCTTGTGAATTGTAATAACTTCCAATTTGGTTAGTAAAGATTTTTTCTTAAATCATTAAAATAAGTACAAACACTTTAGCTATTTTAAATGGCAATATGTTAAATATTATTAATTTCAGTTTAAATAATCATATTATATGCTAATATAAATAAATAAGAGGGGTGTTAATAACTGTATCAAAAAAAAAAACCCCTTCGGGTAGGGGTTAGAATATACCCGAGGTAGGCATGCCTGTCGTAAGAGGCGACTAAAATCCAACCTCCGTATACCGAGTGTATAGTGTATACAAAACATGCAATGAACAAAACGAAACGATTAATTACCCCAGGTGGCAGTCCAGCTTTACTGGAAAATCCACCCTCTTCGGAGGCAGGCTCTACGGATTCTGGGGGGAGCCGCTTATTGCAATCCAATGACCCTTTTTCAAAAAGCTCAAGGGTATCTCGATCTCCTCCACCAAGATCGAATAATAACGGAAAAAGAAGTCCGCCGGAAACGCCAGCGAGCGAAAATTGGGACTCAGCGAAAAAGAAAAGTATTGAGGAGGAAAACAAAGCACTCCGAATCAAACTGAACGAAATAAACATACTCTATCAAGATCTTAAGAAAGAGATTGAGTTAATAAAAGAAGAAAATAAGGTGCTAAGGAACACACATTTACAGCAAGAACGCGAATGTACTCCAGCACGCTTAGCTAGTCAGGAATACCATACTGACGAAGAAGAGCTAGCACGCGAAACGAATCAGGTCCCTAAGAAAAGACCTAGTAAGAAACGGAGAGCCGGATCTTCTCCCGAAGTCGAGCCTCTAAAAGAAGAAAGGCGTAAAGAACCGCAAGAAAAGCAACTTCGATCGCAATTTCGTCAACCCCCTCCAATAAACGTTGTCGGAATAACCGAATATAATATGTTGCATAACCTCCTTAAAGGGACGATAACATCAACATTTAAGGTTACATCTTTGAGGAACAACGCATGGAAAATAAACGTCGATAATCACGACGACTATCGAGCTGTATCCCAAAAGTTAAATACCGAGAAGATCCAGTGGTATACTTTCGAAATAAAGTCAGAGAGGCCACACCGCGTCGTAGCAAGGGGACTCCACCCCTCATGCACTAAAGAAGAGGTTATGAACGACCTTCAAGCCAAAGGCTTTAAAATTCTTGATGCCGTTAACATCATCAAGAAGGAGAAGCAACAAACAGAAATCAATAAGGACATCCTGGTAAGGCGTGGACTTCCGCTTTTTATGCTTACCTTCGATAAGTCTGATAGGATCGATGAAATCTACAGAATTAAAAGCATACTAAATATCGTGGTCAAAATCGAGCCAATGCGTAGAAACTTAAGAATAATTCCGCAGTGCAAACGTTGCCAAGGATTCAATCATACGCAAATGTATTGCAAAAAAGAACCGCGATGTGTGAAATGCGCCGGGAATCACCTCTCCCAAGACTGTGGAGTCAAGAAACAAACATCCGCAACCTGTGCTAATTGTAAGGGAAAACACCCGGCAAATTATAGAGGCTGCGAAGTTGCTAAGGAGTTGCAAAAACGGAGAGATGCGCTCCTTAAGCCCCAAAATACGAATTCGAAACCACTAACTTATCCAAAGCGTAAGACCGCTAAAGAGGTTGTAGGCAATCCAAAACCAACGGGTCTAGAGCATGCAAATGTGGGAGTAAGTGTGAGGACAGAAAAGCCCTCGACCTCTGTCCACAAAAGAAACGGTCCCGGAAAGTTACCATTTGTAAAGCCATCGAGTGATGGCTATCAGACAGCGGGAGTGCAGACTTACGCTCAAGCTGCGGCGGCATTAGAAAACTCAAATAGCATTGAAATTTCGTCAGATCCTGTTGCTCAAGTTTTCTCAGTTATTCTCGCGAAATTTGAAGAACAGAGCAAAATAAATAAAATTATTCTCGATCAGTTGGTTAAGTTCGAAAGTAATTCTAGGAAAACGCGTACTTCAAATAGAATATGAATGAAAAACTAGTATTAAAAGTATGTACTTGGAATGCAAACGGACTTTTGCAAAAACTTAACGAATTGGAAATATTCATGCGAGAAAAAGATATTGACATTTGCTTGGTTTCTGAAACTCACGTAAAAAAAAGAGAAAAGAAATTGAATTTAAAAATAAAAGACTATAATGATTTCCACGCTTGTCACCCTTCGGGAAAAGCGAGAGGCGGATCATCCTTGTTTATTAAAGACTGCATTGAACAATACGAAGACCGAAAGATAGAGCTTGAAACTGTGCAACTGTGCACAATTCGAGTAAAGAATAACCAACGTATTCTTAGAATCTCATCCATCTACTGCCCACCGCGTCTCGCGCTTGAAAAAAGTGATTTCACTAACTTGTTTAAATCGTTGAATCCTAATTTTATTGTAGGCGGCGATTTTAATGCGAAACATACGTTTTGGGGTTCTAGATGCATCTCGCAAAAAGGTAGAATGCTCTATGGGGCAGGTATGGAGTACAGTTGTGATTTCCACTCGACGGGCAAACCGACTTACTGGCCAACCGATACTTCGAAAATACCTGACCTAATCGATTTTTTCGTTACGAAAGGTATATCTACCAACCACATCAAAATTGAAGAGAGTTTTGATCTGTCCTCTGATCATTCGCCAGTCATTTTGATATTGAGCGAAAAACTAGTCTATTACCCAGAGCCAGCGAGATTGACTGGTAGAACTACTAACTGGAACGATTTTAGGAACGAAATCGAATCGAATGTTGAATTGACCGTTCCCCTTACGACACCATATGAACTTGAGGTTGAAATTGACCGCTTCGTTGAGATTGTACAGCTCGCCTCCTGGAATAATACGCCCAAACCAAGGAAAAAGCCGGTCAAATACGGCTTACGATATCCTCCGGAAATAAGAGAATTGGTCAACCAAAAAAGGAAAGCGCGTAAAAAATGGCAACAGAATCGTTCTCCGCAACATAAAGCACATTTTAACTTTTTGTGCAACTTGTTGAAGGCAACTATTAAGGATTTCAAGAATCGTGCGATAGGCTCTTACCTCGAAAGCTTAACTGCGAAAAAAGATTCCAATTATTCACTTTGGAAAGCTGTAAAAGGCACCAAAAAGCCTAAAATCCCCGCGCCGCCAATTAAAATAAATCAAAATGAATGGGCAAGGGAAGATAAAGATAAAGCGGATGTTTTTGCAGCCCATCTGAAAGAAACGTTTAAACCGTACGTTGGGCAAGTGGTTAACGATAACAACGATGGGACTGAACTAATATCTGACGATTCAACACTCGCAAGTGCAACGCTAAGAGAACTAAAAGATGAAATCGAGGATCTTAAACCTAAGAAAGCCCCGGGCTATGATTTGATCACGGGAGAAGTTCTAAAAGCTCTTCCTAGAAAAGCACTAATCAAGCTTCTCCATATTCTAAATGCTGCGCTCAGATTAAGACACGTGCCGAGCCAATGGAAAGTTGCGGAAGTCATAATGGTTCTAAAACCAGGAAAACCGCCAAATGAGATAAAATCATACAGACCAATTTCGCTTCTTCCAATCATATCCAAAGTTTTCGAGAGGATACTACTAAGGCGTCTACAACCGGTTATAGAAGTCAATAATCTTATCCCTGACCATCAGTTTGGGTTTAGAAGTAAGCATTCGACGATTAACCAGGTTCATAGAATTACTGACGTAATCGAAAAAGCACTAGAAGAACGAAAAATATGTTCCAGCATATTCCTTGATGTCTCACAAGCCTTTGATAAGGTGTGGCACGAAGGCTTAAAACTAAAATTACGACAAGTTCTTCCCGTACGTCTATACGATATTCTCGTATCATATCTCGGCAATAGACTTTTCCGTGTAAGACATGGAAGCGAATACTCGGATCTAGAAGAAATATCGGCTGGTGTACCGCAAGGAAGCGTTCTTGGGCCGCTTCTCTACCTGTTATATACTCGTGATATACCAAAGGAAGATGACACTATTCTTGCTACGTTTGCCGACGACACAGCTATTCTAGCAGTTGGTAAAACAGTCGAAGAAACGACTGCAAAACTGCAAACCGCGTTAAATAAAGTAAATGAATGGACGAGGGTCTGGCGAATCGCCCTCAATGAAACTAAATCTGTTCACGTGAACTTCACATATAAAAAAACGAATGACTTGCCAATTTTTCTAAACTCGGCCAGAATACCTTTTGCGAACGAAGCCAAATACCTGGGAATGACACTCGACGCAAAGCTGAAATGGAATTCACACGTGAAAATGAAACGCAAAGAGCTTGAACTCAAATATAGAGAAATGTACTGGTTACTTGGAAAACATTCCCAGCTCAGTACCGAGAACAAACTGCTTTTATACAAGCAAGTGCTAAAGCCGGTGTGGACCTACGGTATACAACTTTGGGGTTGCACCAAGAAAACAAATGCCAATATTATACAATCTTTTCAAAATAAAGTGCTTCGAGAAATTGTAAAAGCACCGTGGTATATTAGAAACGACGATATCCACAGGGATCTCGGAATACCTACAATCGAAGCTGAAACGAGAAGCTTTGCGCGAAAGCATAGAAACCGACTAATCGGACACACCAACAATACAGTCCTACAAATTTTGGATGATAGCAATTTATTGCGCCGACTACAAAGAACAAAACCTTTCGACTTGGCGATATAGGGATTAACCGCGTCTAAATTGCGGAACATGCAGGATCTTTCATTGGAGAGTAACCTGCCAAAAGTTTTCATTTCGTGATAGAAAAATTGCTTGATAAGTTATATCTTAGTTGCAGTATCTACAATTTATATCGAAGGGTGGTGTTTTTAGTCAGTAAGAATCTGACACTACTATGAGCACGCGTTGTTCTCATAGTGTCTATGCAAGATTTTCACCTACCCTCGGAAAAAAAAAAAAAAAAAAAAAAAAAAAAAAAAACATTGTTTTTATTATTGGCAGGGGGTGCCAATAACTCATTCATATGGGACTACAGTTGTCGGCACTTCCAATAACTGAGGGTGGGGTACTTTCGACGATGGGGTACTTTCGACTTTCACAATTACAGAAAGGCGGTTAATTTTTAGA
The DNA here is from genome assembly GCA_949372485.1 of Cheilosia soror. NCBI lineage: Eukaryota > Metazoa > Arthropoda > Insecta > Diptera > Syrphidae > Cheilosia > Cheilosia soror. Next base: position 20,828,546 of record OX443563.1, read on the forward strand.
TAAAAAATTTGTTTGATGGCAAATCTTACCACACTGTTCTCTCAGATCGTATACACGAACTTTGGCAGGTCTTCTTCAGCAGTTGTGGTTGTCAGACCGGTTTTTAATTTTTTGAGTGATTTTTCGTAATTTTTCTATAATACAAGGTAAGGGATATTTAATTGTTTCTTATGGGAATTCTTTGGTTGAGAGTGTCAAACGTTTGTGTTTATAATATATTAAGTTAATTATAATATTTGATAGAATTTTCTTTATAAGTTTTGTGAAAAACAATAACGTCTACTGGGGAAAAGAATGGGGTACTTTCGACAAAAGCACATGGGGCAGTTTCGACATAGCCGAAAATAATGAAAATAAGATAAACAGCTCTAGAGATCCACTACCCCCGCCTCATTTACCCCTCGACAGTTACCACTAGGCTTGCCACCTTTTAGAAAATATCGTGGAGGACTTAAAAAATAAAATTTTTTTTCTAAACATAAAGACAGAAAATATGAGGTAGCTGCATTTTAACCAATGCATTTTAACCACTGAATTTTTGTACTGACATTTTACTTACTTTCAAGGGCACAGGCTTTTATTTTTTATTTAAACATTTAAACAGTTTTACTGACTTACCTTTTTTTGTTACAAAAAACGCAGCTTATCGGGGCATGCTGCCCCCCGTGCAATCTCTCTGCTTGTGGTCACTGTAGGATTTCGAGTAGGGGCAAGGTTGGGTACCTATATGCAATGTTTATGTTATGTCGCTTGACTAATTTTACCGCCAAAAAATACGCATTTTTATAATTGCCTTAGAAATATCTTCGGTTTTTGGATCCGATTTTGATGAAACTTTTTTTATTAGTTAACTACACATTTATTTAATACTAGCTGACCCGGCGAACTCCTTCTCGCCCCAATTTAACGCCTTCGGATAAACTCCAGAGTGATAATAAAACACTGATTGTAAGCACATTTGCTCAATAGAAAATGACAATGCGAAAAGGACACCTGTCGGCTTGTGGCATTGATCGCAGCACAGCGCAATCTAATCACAATGAATTTCACAATTTTCCGAAATTTTCCAAGCTTCACAACGAATTTTCCACCTTTGCATCATCCAAAATCATCAAATCATGCGATAAAAGGCAAAATTTCGTCGAAAAAAAAAAAAATAATGAATAGATAGAAGATAAAAATAATAATAATTTTGGAAAAATTTTAAAAATAAAGTAAAATGTAGCCAAATCTACTACAATTACCCACTTTTTGTCATCATTTTGCAGCAGCAGCGTACCTACTGCAAAACTGAAAGTAGGAGCTAGAGCAAAATGTTTCGGTCGTGTCATTTTTGTATGCGATGTTTCAATCCGCAGCTTCTTTTACGTGCAATGCAGATGCAGAAGTCAATAGTATCTGAATTAAACCCTCTTGCTCTTCTGCAGCTTCTACAATTTATATAAAACTTGACTTTCATGTATCTATTGCCACATTTGTAACATAAAATCGTACTCTTTGAAAAGTAAAAGGAATTTGACTTTTTTTGTTAAAGTAATTATGTTTATGGAGGACGGAGGACAGCACCTTACAAAGGAGGACTGTCTTCCTCAAAGGAGGACGGGTGACAAGCCTAGTTACCACCCACTCTTCAGACTAGTTGGGCAAAAAATTTATGATTAAGAAAAAAATATCATGCAAATCGAATAAATAATGGGCTCTTGAGTTATGGATGGACCAACAGACAGACATTGCCTTTTATATAGTAGTATGGGCTCGAATAAAAACCATGACTTCATCAGCAGTACCTACGTTATACTCTAATATCTAAAATGTTCTACCAATTGATTTTTATCACCATTCTTGTGTCTTCTAAATTAATGTCGAAAGTCCCCCACCCGGATGACGATTGTACCCCACCATGGGGCAGAATCGTCTTTTTAAGGCAATTTTAAATTTTCTATTTTTAAAATTATTTGGATGAAGTTAACTTTCAAGAAATTATGGATTTTTGTAGTAAAATAATCAAAGCTTTCAATAAAAAAAAAAATTATTCAAATATATATTTTGGAAAAAAAAAATAATTGAAGTCTGCCGAAAAAAGTGTTGAATCTGCCCCACCCTACCCTACTTTTAATGGTGCCAACAACTGTAGTATACGACGGTTATTTGTTGCAGATTTTTGAAAATGCCTAAAAAGAAGAAATCTTATGATGCAGATCGGTATCAACTAGCTCTCTCGGTAATAAAAAAAAGAAAGACTTGGTGCTATTTTTAAGAAACCCGGTCGGAATAGATGGTTCATTTAGATCAGGGGTTCCCAAACTTTTCCATACTGCGACTCCCTATACAGGTTATAATATTTTTGCGACGCCCTTCTAAAAGCACACATCGGAACAAAGCACTATTCACTAAAGGGGTTTTTAATGTGGATTGGTCAACATTGGAATGGAATAAAACAAGCTGTGTGCAAGGTATTAACGAATCCCATCCCCATGTATGCCATTATTGTATGGAACATAACACCATGTCCAAATGTCCGCCGCAGCTTCTCACGTTGTCACGGATCCGAGTGGTCCAATCTGCTGCATAGATCCGGCTTAATTTGAGGGATGACATTGGTTATGTTGGGTTTAAGGACATCGGTCGATTGCGGTTTATTCGCATTGAGCTGCGACTTCAGGCAAGTCTAAAATGCGGACCAAACAGCTTTTTATGGATGCATTGCCACCTCGTGTTGGTTGGCGTCATCCAATATATGGGAATTTGGCCATTCATCCAAAAATGCGGCCCGTCGCTAAAGATGTTTTTTCTATGGTCATTACATTATCATTAACTTTGAGCTCCTCGGTCAGTTGGATTTTGAACGGGTATATAGGCCCAAGTCTCGACGCAAAATTCGCCAAGTTGAAGTCTGCAAAATTCGTATACTTCTTGTGCACGGCAAAACACAATGGCCAACATCGAACGAACCCGACCCGACATTTTTTTTCAAATAGAGCTCAAGCTGATGGAACGTAGTGTGCGTATCGTCTTGCGACGCCCCTAGGATAGACCCACGACGCCCCAGGTCGTCGCGACGCACAGTTACTGAACTCCTGATTTAGATGATTTAATTTGTATTACTTTCAAATAAAGCAGCACTAAAGCCATTTTAATAAATCTGTAGATATTATTTTAGCATACTTTTTCGGTGCCAACAACTGTAGTTTCGTAGGGTGCCAGCTGCGGTATTTTTTGAGAGGAATTTTCCTTAAGGAATATGTAAATGTATAAGATTTTAAAATAGCTTTTTAAATAGCAAACCTACTCTTATTTAAAGTCAAAATTTCCTTATGGTGCTAACTACTGTACTCGTTACGCTATGTAAATTATTTTGAATACATTTTAAAATACATAATATTATTATGCATTACTGAAAACGCAAGTGCAGAATTTACTCTTAAAATGTGTTGTGTTCCTCATCGATATGGTGGGTGGGCTCATTAGAACTAGCGGTTGTTACAAGAAGACCACATCTAATCTAAATTCACTTTTTGGTCGATGTATCCATTAAAGAGTTATTAATTATTTTTATTATTAGATATGACCGCTTATCCTAAAAATACCTTGATTTAAAAACAGATTTAAAAGATTTTATTGTGCAAACATACTTCAAAGGTACATTTATTTAACGACTATAATCTTAATTTTTGTTGTATGCTTTGAAACTTTAGGTGTTACTCTTTTTTCCAGTGGTTGAACCTGAAATCCCTTGCTATTTAGTTCAAGTCCAACATAATGCCAATCACCGAACCAATGAGAACTGAAATTCGTGGCTTCCAAACTTATTAAATTTGAATCATTGCCTTGTTGTGCAGCAACAAAGAGAGTTTTGCAGTGTTTATCTGCATGCAGCATTTATTGGTGGCGATGGCAACTCACTATGGGTGTTGTTATTTTGCTGCGCACTGAATTTTACAAATCGGTGATGAAGAATTACTCGACTTATTTTGTTTGTATATTTCCGGAACTTTTGATTACTAAAAATAAGTTGTAAGTTGTATACAAAAAATGCTGTATATGAAAAAAAGTCATAAGCAAAGTGCACTGTCGGCCATTAGGTACATACAAGCAAAACTGTTCAAAAACTTATTGAGCTATTAGGACTTAGAAACTTTACCATATTTTTCTGATATGTTCTATTCCTATCCAAATAGATTGAAAAAAATTGGCGAAATGATGGAAAACCGTTCTAAGGCCGCAGTTATAGCCATCAGTAAAATGCAACCGAAAAAAAGTTGTTTTACTTTTTTGAAGCCCTTAAACCCTTTAAGCCCATGTCAATGTCATGTCAACTCCTGCAATTCGCAATTGCCTTGGTGTAGTTAGTGAAATAGATAGTTTCTTCAGCAATCATTCAAATGCAAATATAACTTTCAAAAATGTCAATGTCAATTGTCAGAACAAATCCTTAGATTTCGTTGCTGCAATCGACCGCACAAAAGATGTTCTGAATTCTCTTAAGAAAATCAGAGAAAATGCCGACGATTTTTTCAGATCCACATCCCAACTTGCCGAGGACTTATTTGAAGTTGAACTAAGAGCTCCAACAATTTCATTGAAACAAGCAACGCGTTTCAATCCAGAAACCTCTTCTACGGAAACCTATTTTATAGTGTCTATTGATTCCTTGCATATATTCGTTAATACAAAATCTTACGGACAGATTTATGGTCAATGAAGACATTCTAAAAACATTTCAAACCCTTCTCCCAGGTTTTGTTGCAGCTGAGAGGATGAACGAAATGGAAAAGTTAACATATTACTTTGATAATTTCGTTGTCAGCTAGGTCGAGGTCTAGGATTCAACAATGTCAACGTCAGCTGCGTGCACCAGCATCTACAAGAAAAAAAGCCAGACGTCCTAGTCTTAACCGATACTCAAATAAACTCAAACACTGACTACACATATCTTCGCTGTCCAGGATACTTCTTGGTGACTTCAATGCCCATAACATGGACTGGCTACGATATTCTAACAGAACGGACGATGCAGGGAAACAAGCTGAAGACTTCGCCATTAGCTGCAATCTCACTCAGCTCGTTGATGAACCAACGCGAATTCCTGACAATCCATCGAATTTCGGGAACACTTTCTGTTTCTCACAACTGAGCCAGATAATTATAAAATAAACATATCTGCTTCCTTAGGGAATTCGGATCATGCTCTAATATCTGCTCTCCTCTCTTTACCGACACCAATAGGAGCGAACCAGGATCGCCATCGTCTGATTTGGAATTATAGTAAATCGAACTGGGACGAGCTGCGTAATTTCTTCGGTTCGTTGCCATGGGCTGATATGTGCTTTAGATATACCGTACCGATGTCAATATTTGCGCAAAAGCCGTAACCGAAATGATTTTACACGGTATGGAACTTTATATTCCACATTGCATCAAAAAACCTGCTTCAAATAAACCCTGGTTTAACAAAGAATGCAAGCGAATTACCGCAGCGAAAAACAAGGCTTTCCGTGAATGGCGGTCAAACCCATCGGAGCAAAAAAGATCAGAATTCATAATTCTTCGAAATAGATGCAACCTAATTATTGAATCGGCGAAGACAACTTACAACGAAAGAGTCACTAACAAAGTAATTGGATGTCCTAACGGCTCACGCGCATTCTGGTCCATGGCAAAGACAATCAGTTCTAACTTTAGTTGCTCTTCCTTTCCACCTCTAGTAAAAGAAGATGGCACGCTAGCAACAACTCCTAAAGAAAAGGCAGACCTTTTCGCTAGCATGTTTTCACTGAACTCCACCCTAGATTTTGCACAACTATAGAGCCACCAAATATCCCGAGGCCGATGGTGCAAACATCGATGGCAGAAGTGAAATTTCGACCTCGAATAATTCAACGCATCCTTAAGGAACTAGATTGCAATAAGGCAACGGGACCCGATGGAATTCCGGCTATAGTACTCAAGAGCTGTGCTCCAGAACTTGCATACCTGTACTATGTAAGCTGTTTAGCATGTCGTACTCCCAGAAGACGTTTCCTGCTTTCTGGAAAACCGCTCGCGTTCAACCTATTCCAAAGAAAGGGAGGAACTGTCAGCCACAAAACTATCGTCCAATAGCGTTACTTTCAATGCCCTCAAAAGTAATGGAAAAGGCAATAAATAATGTCGAAATAATCAAATATCTAAAAGGCCACCGATTAATAAGTGACAGACAATACGGATTTCGGAGCAGTCGTTCCACTGGAGACCTGTTAAGCTACGTAACGCACTTATGGACGCAAGCAATTGAACAACACGGCGAATCCAGAGCCGTAGCCTTGGACATATCAAAGGCATTATTGACCGAGTCTGGCATAGAGCCCTATTAGGCAAGTTGGCGTTTTATGGATTACCACAACAACTCTGCGGATGGATGCAAAATTTTCTTCTGGGAAGATCGATCCAAGTTGTGATAGATGGTGTATCATCTAATTCGTTTGCTATAAATGCAGGAGTGCCCCAAGGATCTATTCTTTCCCCAACTCTATTTCTTCTCCACATCTGCTGATGACAGTACTCTTATATCCTGCATCTCGTCACAGTGGGCCTGTGAATGCGGCTACATCACACAGTCAGAGATGTGAACAAATTAGTTCTCTAAATGGTGATCTGGACAAAATCTTGAAGTGGGGAAAAGACAACTTGGTTGTATTTAATGCAAACAAGACACAGCTCACAACATTTTCCAGGAAAAATGCATCAACAGTTCCTCAGATCCAAACGGATGACCATCCAATCCATCCCAAGGACTCAATGCACCTCCTAGGAGTCACAGTCAATTCAGGAATCACATGGCAGGACCACATATCCTATATCGCAAGATCGGCGTCCGCTAAGTTGAGCTACCTATTTAGAGCAAAGAGGTACTTTAGCCCCAAGCAACTTCTCCTTCTCTACAAAGCACAGGTTAGACCAGGCCTGGAATATTGCTCCCATATATGGAGCTCGGCACCAAAACATTCACTTAACCCACTTGACAGCATACAGAGATGAGCAGATGATCACTCACATCGAATCTACAACCGTTGGTGCACAGAAGACAAGTCGCTGACCTCTGCTTGTTCTATAGGTAGAGGTACTTCCTTGATGGTAGATGTTCCGAGGAACTCAAGGACATTATCCCTCGAAATGCAACTTTTGTGCGCCCCACAAGACAGGCTGCTAATGCTCATGAGTCAGTCATGACCATACAGTACACTTGACAACCGCGAGGACATCATCTTTCCAAAACTCCTTCTGTTACAGGACAAACAAACTTTGGAACTCGCTTCCTGGGGATATATTTCCAGAAGACTACAATTTGCAGCAATTTAAGTGCAGAACTAACATACATCTCGGGCCGCTGATGAAGCGTTATAGGTTTGCCTTTCCCGGGAGAAGTATTCAAAAAAAAAAAAAAAAAAACTAAGTGAAGTGAGGAGGGCACTGAATAGCACAAATCATAAAATTGCTATTTTTTTTCTATATTCCACTTCTCGCGTCGGATATGTACGCCTTATTAATTTGACCATCGGAAAAAACCATTTTGATTGAAAGCTTTTGAGGCGTTTCCATTTCCGGCTTCTATTTAAATGCATCTATCTTCACAACCATTCATATCATAAGATACATTGGCTTGCATAATTTGTAGGTATCTGTATAAATGCTACAATTAGACTTAGATGTCTCGTCCAATTGTTTCAAATTTAATTTGTGTTAAAATCTGATTTGTCTTACTTATACACATGCAAAATAGACACTATTATCGTACCGCCGACCGATTCAACATAATTAATCACTTTCTATATACCTATACTATAATGACTGAAATCGAATTGCCTATTGTCCGTTACATTCTCCAATAAATGAACTTTCTATTTTAATGAAAACTTTGCCATTAGCAGAGGTAGTACTATATACTTCTGTTAGAAACAACATAAGCGATATTAAGCCCCATTTCAGTGCGCCAAGCCCATGTGTCTTAATTCAACTGCACAAAGAATCGATCAATTTATCGAGACAGCTACCTACCTTTTCGAGTTATGACTTCCTACTTAAGAGAATCCTCTGAATGGCAAACGAAATCGAAACTGATGCTGCCAGCTGCACAGAAGCCTAAATGCTACTTGCACTTAACCTACGTAAATTACGCAACAATCGTAATCGGCCTGAATGGCTGAATAATATATATTTCTATTTGCCACACATCATTGAAAGTATCTAACAACCGAGATAGAGGGCAACGGCAAGCAGCATAATCCGCCATCGGATACCTACCTCATCATGTATCTACATCTACACACACTCCGTGCCCGTATGTTGCTTAATTAATAATCGCCTTAAAATGTAGCCGATCGTTCCAGGGATCATGCTTTGACCAGACATGTGGTGTGCGCTCACTTTGTATTCAATAATTCAATTTCTCACTAATTCACGTGATCAGCCTTGAAATGTATGAGGTATTAGATGCCAAGAGCTCCCATCTTCTTTAGCACTGCACCCCGTCCGGTTCAAGGGGGTATGGTTACTCAATTGCACAAAATGTTCAAAGTACGAATGGGCTTTTTCTTGGTGCAGCTCTTAGACAGTAACCAGTTGGGTGAGTCGAGACAAGAGGCTGCTGGTCACTTGGCTGGTTGGGACGACGCCGATGCCGACGGTTCCCATTTCGCCATGATATTTATGAGGAGAAGCATTCCCTGATTCCAACTCAAGACTGGATGGTAATGAGGAAATAACATGCTCTGTAACGAGCTGTAATAGTTGTAAATTCGCGTTTTGCTTGTTTGGTCTATTTGCCAAACAGACTATACACCAGACTCTTGTCGTTGCGACTTGCGACAACTGGCCGGAGCGCGTAGACAGCAAGGCGAAATTATGTACGCGTATGCCATAAGATAGATGACATTTGGGCGTATAGTAACCCCCCACTGGTGCGGTGGTACACATATCTAACAAGTTGAAGATACACAAGCGGTGGCGTATTATTATGATGACTTGACGAACAGAATTCAGGTTGAAAGTTAGCTGCAGGGACTTCAATTCCGGGTATGCCTTGTTTCGGTCGAGATTTGACCGAAGCGATCAATTAGAAAAGGAAACGGTACTGCACTTTATCCTGCACTAAATCGACTTGTTGGAGTTCATATCCGCATGTTGCTGGTTAATTGGGAATGACATCTAGGATAATGGTACCCATGCCGGTTTTACTTTTTCTGATTGGTATATCTAATGATTTAAATGCTTTGAGTTGGATAGTAAGAGTAGGTACCTAATGTGACTGACAGTTTTTAAATGACGTCTGACTTTGGGCGACTTTTGCGCGAATGACCTTACAGTTGGTTCTTCTACTCGTAGACAATTCTTATTCACGTTTTTGTCAATACAAATTGAACAGAGAAAGTATTCTTTACCAACATTTTGATTCACTTTCACTGTTCATCCAGGAGATGTACCTACACACCTATAGGCAAAATAATTATAGTCAGCATCAACATGCTAATGAATGAGGAAATATTATATGTACCTAGGTACAAACGAAAGTAAATTTAATTACATCTGGCTAATTGTATGAATTAGTCAGCTATTAGCAGGTCACGTGAAGTCGAACAATTAGCTGATTCCCGGCATTGCTACAGAGCGGAAATCACTGTCATCTGGAATAATGGGCCGGCTATTGCTATAAATCTAGGAAATAGAAGAAGCTCCCATTTGGGCCGGGATACCATTATACAGAATTCTGAGAGGTCCCAAGAAAAATGGCCAGCGAAACTACTCTATATGATGGTGTTATAATTGAGTCAACTTCATTACATTTTAAACATATCTAGCTAATTGTAATATATAGTTAGTAGGTTATGAATAAGATTTAATTTTGGTCAGTCTAAATCGATAGACTCAGACCATTGCCTTGTTGCAGCGGGCATCCTACCAAAGAGAGACTGTGAGGATATTTTGCGTAGCTGCATTCGCAATGCAGCAATAAACTGCCAGAACTTTTGCCAATCCCGTATCCCTCAACACATCGAGAAACGAGAAGCCCTATGCGGGAAGCCCTTGATATGGCAACACATCAAGTATCGATGTTAAGAGGCCCTCTGATAGCTGGAAAAGATATGCTTGGTGCTAGCAGAACATCGCCACGAAACTCTTGGTTTGATGAAGAATTCCGGCAAGCACATGTAGTAAACAGAACAACTAGTAAGCTTCTATTACACATGTCAAAAATTGACACAATTTAACAATTCAAAATGAAGTGAGGATATAGCAATATCTAAACTAAATGGCTGAGTTCCAATACGTCAACAAAAAAATTTAATTCGGCAACAGTACACTTGTTATGCCCAAAACACACGTGCAGAATTCACTGTGCAGCAAGATTAGAATACACATGTTCTTATGTGGTGATACAAATGTAAATTCTGCACCCACCGCAGCACTGTCTCTACCCTTAGAAGGGGTTAGCCGTGTTGTACTGGCTTTATTTCATCCTTCCCGTGGTTACTCGACTTTGTCCAACCATCTCGCTGCCCTCAGAAACCTGTAAAGATTGGATATTGAGACGTTAGAGAGTTCTTGGATATCCTGGAAGCAGAAGCTTCCAAGTGTTCTATTCCTCAAGTGACAGAGACTCGGGCAGTGACAGAGAAAGTGAGGGGTGTCCTCGTGGGCCTCCTCATCACCGCAGCCTCTACAAATGTCGTCGTTCTTGAGACTTAGTTTCATCGCGTGGTTTCTTAGAAGGTTGTGACCAGTGAGGGCGCCAACAATCCTAGACAGCGATACTCTATCGTATCGCAGAAGTTTGTTGGTCCTGCTTTTGTTGTATTCTGGCCACATCTTCCGTGATATGTCACAGGTGGTTAGTGTTTTCCACCTGATGTTGGCTTTCATTCGGATCTTGTATTCCAATCGTTCTCTGAGACTGCAGATTGGTGGTTTGATCGACTGAAGTGCCTGGTCTAGGTCCATTGCAGAACCTTTTCTTGCCAGTTCGTCAGCCCTCTCATTGCCGGTTATGTCCTTGTGTCCAGGAACCCAGCAGAGATTCGTATTATGCTGCGAGCCAAGAGCCTTGAGCTCTTCGCGACAGCGGCGAACTAGTTTGGATTTTATCTCATTATTAGAGATTGCCTTGATAGCCGCCTGGCTGTCAATAAATATGGTAATATCATTCCGCGGTACTGCCATTATTGACACCATGCTTGCCACTTCCGCGACCGCCAGTACCTCAGCTTGGAAAACACTGCAGTAGTCCGGAAGCCTGATTGAACTATGTATGCTGAGTTCCTCTGAGAATAGTCCGTCGCCAGTTCCACATTCCATCTTTGATCCATCAGTGTAGATGGCTATCGATGTCGTTTCCGTGGGTTTGTTCCTGTCCCATTATTCCCTGCTCGGAAACTGGCAAGAGAATGGTTTATCGAAATCTAAGTAGGGTGACATGTAGTCAGAGTCGACGTCACTCCCTACGTGTTCCTTGAGGATTCGCGCGTGTCCACATATACTGGGGATCCAGCATTTTGTTTGGCGGCCGATTCTTGCACGTATAGATCCATAGGTAGCAGGTTAAGAAGCGTTTCCAACCCAGCAGTCGGTGTTGTTCTCAACGCACTAGTTCTTCCTATACATGCCAGTCTTTGTATTTTTGTCATTGCCTTTAGATTGGTTGCCTTGGCTTGCCACCAAACTATATTGCCATACGTAAGTATAGGGCGGACGATTGCCGTATACATCCACAGAATTATCTTCGGGTTAGGTCCCCAATTTCTGCCGAAGATATGGTTGCATGCATAGAATGCATTCGCCACCTTCTTAACTCGTTCATTGACATTTAGTTTCCAATTAAGTTTTCTATCGAGAATTATTCCCAGATATTTCGCACTCTCTGCCACCTGCAGGGGTATTCCCTCAATGGCTGGTGGTTCAAAGTGCGGTATGCTTCTTCTGTTTGTAAACAGCACAAGTTCGGTCTTCTGGGGGTTCACCCCAAGGCCACAATGTTTTGCCCACAAGTTAAGTGTTCGCAGTGAGCTTCCTAACAGTTCATTTATAGTTGGTAGAAATTTTCCCGTTGCAAGCAGTACTACATCATCCGCATAAGCAACGGCTTTTACCCCACTGTTTTTGAGTTTCATTAGTATTTCATTGATGACGAGAACCCAAAGTAGGGGAGAAATGACTCCTCCCTGTGGTGTGCCTCTGGAGGCAGTTACTTGTAGGTCAATGTCACCTAATTTAGCATTGATATTCCGTTCATTGAGCAGACTCATGATCACCTTATTGAGAGATTGATCAACGTTGGAATTCTGCAGCGCCCTCTTTACTGCACATGTTTTGACATTGTTGAACGCTCCTTCAATGTCTAAAAACGCAGCTAGTGTGTATTCTTTATCTTTTAGTAATTTTTCTATAGTGCTGACGACGTCATGCAGCGCTGTTTCCACTCCTCTGCCTTTAGTGTACGCATGTTGAGCAGTGGAAATCACGCTGTCATTTAGCCGACCGCGAATATGTATGTTCACCAGTTTTTCAAAGGTTTTCAAAATGAATGATGTTAGACTTATGGGTCTGAAATCCTTGGCAGTGGTGTGGCTAGGTTTTCCCGCCTTAGGGATGAAGACTACCTTCACTTCCCGCCAGGCTTTTGGGATGTAGCCATATTCCAGGCTGCTTATGAAAAGCCGTTTGAGGACCGGTATGATAATGGTATTTGTCTTCTGTAGCATAATTGGGAATATCCGATCACCTCCAGGGGATTTGAAGGGAGAGAATGTGTCAATTGCCCAGTGTATTTTGTCGTCAGTTATGACTCCTTCTGGAACTGTCGAAACTGTTGCCGGAACATTATACATAACCTGTGTGTCACTCTGTTTCGGGATACAACCCGGAAAATGAGTTTTCAGTAACTTTTTAAGCTCAGTGGTTTGTGCTGGTGCTGGACTACTGTGCGAGGGGTCCTACGTTCGATCGTTCCCCGGAAAAATACAACATCTTAGGACTTTTTCCACTGCGCCACCTCTCGCAAGTGTCTAACAAACATCCGAATGTAACTCCACTCCCCTGAAAGAGCTTCTCAATTCAGCCATTCGGTTTCGGACTGGAAATAAAATTGTATGTCCCTTTTATTAGTTCCAAAAATAAAAATTCACACAAGGAATGGTTGTGACTGTGAGACTCTAGGGGTAGGGTTTCTGCACGCATGTTGCACCAACTATTTATATTATTTATGTTTCATTTTTCATTCAATAAAAAATATTGAGAAAATTTGAGCCGTTTAGACGGCTCTCACATTGAAGCAGCATTCAATAAGCATTTGGACAGCGGCACGACGCCCAGGGCCTCCTAAAATCGAAACGATTTGCTTACAAATTAATGACAGTTTAAAAATGTCAAATGCTACAGCATAGATCCCAGTAGTAAAGGTACGATTAAACGGCCATTTTTTTTTTTGAGTCATTTAAATGGCGCTGTGACGTCAGGAAAAAATGTCGCATTAGAGCGACGTTTAAGATACTATTCGTCATTGAAAAAATGTGGATCACATGAAATGACTATCATCGTCGTTTGTGTCCCAAAATCAAATGACGGACACTGCGAGTCATTTATAATTTTCCGTTGGGATGCCATTTAAATGACGATCGAAAAAATGGCGATCACACGGCAATGACTTGCCTCATCAAAACGGCAAATGCCACCTTTCCTATTATTTCGATTTCCCACTTAATTCATGTCATTTGGTACGCCATTTTCCTAGTCATTTAAATGACGCTGCCAAAAATGGCGATCACACAGAGCGACATTTAAATGACTGCTTTCTGACGGGATTTTTACGTCAGAGCGTGATCTAAAAATGACTCGAAAAAATGGCCGTGTAATCGTAGCTTAACTTGCCACTTGAGGTTTCACAATTGAGTTTTTAGATTTTAAATAAAGAAAGCTTTGTTCGTTAGGTTATTTTCTTGTTCGGTGTGTATTTCATTTATTTGATGATAAGATATTTGGTAATGAACAGGGAATTCGGTCAAAAAGAATTGTATTTCGGTCAAAAAGCATTTGACCGAATTTGAAGATTTTCTTCGGTCAAAACACTTCAAATTCGGTCAAATTTAGACCGAAATTATGTCAAATTAACATCCCTGTATCTAAATGGCTTTGTCTACCTCTTTAAACTCTCAGAATAACATCTCATCAAAAATCCCAAGAATACATTTTGCCAATCTGCATTTATTTGGTCTTGTAAGGCAATTGAATAGTAGAAACCCATTCCGAGAAACTAAAGAAAGAGATTCTGTATACGAATATGACCTTGATCATCCAGCTTTATGAGCTTAGACTCTATGAAGATATTCTTGGTCGCTTTGAAAGAAAAATTCTTCAAAAAATGTTCGATCTCATTAGCGTTGATGGGATTTGGAGAAGGAGATTCAACGACGACCTCTGAACAGCGACACTGTTCTAGCCCTAGTCAAACAATTTCGTCTCAGTCGCCTAAAATGGCTAGAACATGTATAGAGTGAATGTATGTACACAAATGCTCTGAACCCTAGAGTCCGCCTTCAATTGCAAACCAGAGGAACAACGCAGTAGAGGAAGACTTCGTTTAGGTGGCGGGTCACAAGAAAAAAACAGCTCATCTTTCTTATAGTGCGCAACTGGAGGCAGTGAACTAAGGGTCGTGCTAACTCGTCCTGTTGGTGGACTGTTTAAATTGTTAGCTGATATTGAACAAATTTTTTCGATTTGTATAATACATCCAAGACGCGCACCAGTCCAGACAAATATGGATGAAATTAGACACAGGAAGAACTAGAAAATGGGAGTTTCCTTCAACGATTTCTGTGAACCACAGTTCACCTCCTTTGATCCTGTCCAGCTCTTGCCACCTTGCGTAGAGCTATACTTTAGGGAGTTAGTTCTTCAAAGATCTGAGCGACCTGTCTCGATCCGATATTTGCTGCATCAGAAAGTTCGTTACAAAGTCCAACTGGCTTCACTGAAACATCAACACGCAATTACCTATTGAAAAAAAGTTTTTATGCGAGAAACAGATTACCACAGCACCAGCAACAGCAACTTTGACAGCAGCAGCAATTTCAACAGCAGAAGTCGCATGAAATACATTGGAAACATCGACAGCAACTTTGTGATGGGAGGAAAAAAAATTTGTTGTGAGTTGATTGTAGCACACCATTACCAAATTACCTTTTATATCTTCCAAAATAAATGGTAAAAGCGAAAAAATGATATTAGGTACATGACAACCTGTAAAATGTTAGAGCAAATCACGTACTTAGTACCAGTAGGTATGTACTACACTTGGTGGTAGCTAAAGTATAAAATTCGAAAAACATATCTGATGTAATTTTCGACTGTGTTTTTTAGATGTTTGCTGCCCAATCAACCATCAAATCAAAATTTGTATGTACTTTTGTTTTAATAGCTTGTCAAACATTCATTTTAACACAACTCCCGACGATTGAATCAGATAACTCGTTTCCACATTGCAATAGTAAAACTAGAATTCAAAATCACGTCCCACCGACAGTAAATAATTTGACGCCTGTAGATCACAAAAAAGAATTGATTTCTTTTGCCAATCGAAAATGAAAGGCAATCTAAAACAAAAGAAAATTAAAATAGTATTTTCTAAATAATTTCGATAAGAATAATTTGTAGACTGCTGAAACTTTTTTTGTATATATCTGGTAATGATGCTGCACCTTCAGTATGTCAGCATTCGAAAGTTGAGAGAACTGAAAAAGTCACCGTGGTGTTGGTAGCCGTTGCACAGCAACATTGAATTTAGGACTTAGCTCTAACGTCGATGTCGATGTCGATGTTGCTGTGGTAATGTAGCTTCAGCCATTAAAAAGCAGGGGCTCTAAAAAGTGCGCTGTGGCTGTCAAAGTTGCTGTTGCTGTTGCTGTGCCAATCTGTTTCTCGCATTAACCTTTTCCACGTCAAGTTGTAGAGCAGATTTATACCAGCCACACTCCTAACAAGCGGACTGTCAGAAGTTACAAGCGTGGCTTAGGCCCCTATTGTAAGTGTCGATTGTTAATCGTTGATCGACAACTGTCGATCGATCGAGAACTGTGATTGTCGATTGCGATCGATATTTGTCGATTTGATAGTCGCTTGTAGTCGATTACAAATGTCTGATCGATGCTTTCTCTTGGAAGTGAAAACAATTTGTGCGTACGAATAGCTAAAATCAATCGACGCAATCGACAATTGTCGTGACGCCTTAGACTGTTTCGGCCACCCTTCGCCTTTTCCCGAAGACATAATACCACCGGGAGGAGCTGAATACATCGTTTTCAACCTCATCTTGACACGTCGATCTGTAACAGGCATCCTCCTTACAAGCGGACTTTCAGAGACTACCAGCGGGGGGTTAGACTGATTCGGTCACTCCATATCAACAGACATGGGGGTAGACTGCTATGGTCACCCTGCCTCCCTATCTGAAGACAAACCGCCCAAATATTTTGAACCAATTGAGTTGACTGTTTCAGTCATCACACTATGACCTCCTAACGAAGTAATTTACACAGAGATACCCCTTTTTAAAAAAAATGCTTTCCCATAATTTTTCTGACCACTTTCCCCTTCCCCCACTCCCTATAGACAATGGACTTAAAAATTTGGTCTAAGTGTGTCCTGTTTTAGGACATCCACCTAACCTAACTCAACCTAATCCACGCATCTTGTATTCCGAAAAAAAAAACGAATCAATTAATCGATGGATGTGGCTTCTATTTAAAAACAATAGCACATTGTTCTTCTTTCGAAGGCCAACTACATCAATCATCTCAGAACAATTTTAAAAAGGAAAATTATGAAAACGTCGCTCTAAAGAAAGCCACAGTCAGACAGAACTAAAATAGACATTTGTATGGGTAGAGTATTAATACAATTTGTTACCTCGACGTACTACATACATGTCCAATTCAATTCTATTATTCAAAACGTTATTGTGGTCCATGTGATTACCTGGCCTTTGTTAGCTCTGTTTTGAATTCCATCTTACCACATGTTATATTCTTTAGATTATTTCATTTACAGCTATCTATATTGTTCAATGCGAAACCTAGAAACCAAATAAACTAATAACCTACTTCTATAGCATGGTTCTCTTCGTTCGTGCAAGATCAATGGATTCCAATCGAATCTTGGCTCATTCGTATATCTACCTACATATTTGCATATTCATCAGAAATGATTATACAATCCATTTCTCATATTTGCAACGGCTCTGGATTTGAATAAATGCTGCAAAATATTATGCGCATCTGATCTGAAAGCTAAATAGTTAACAATTCAAATTTTAACCTAAATTTGTGAGATTCAGTTCAATAAATCGTTCAAGTTCGTTTAATTATAATATAAAATAAGTAGAAAATTATTATGTACATAATTGTATCTTTCCGATATTTGGGGTCGTTGTACTGGAAACGATGGCAATTTGTTCATGTTTTGCATTCCAATTTAAAAAAATATTTAACCGAGACTGCTCGGCATCGGCATACCTATATTTGCTGGCCAATATTATGCTGGTGCATGTGTGCGAGCTATTTGTTGCGCATGGACACAGGTTTGTTTACATAAATGAAGGAAACATTTCGTTTACATTTTTTTCACATTCTTTTTGCATATACGTATGAAGAGACATATACAGCCCTATCACAGAATCCATTCGTAGGAAATTCCCGAATGAAAGCTACGATACGAACTACGAAAAATTTACTTCACAAAATCCGAATGGAATCTACAGAAGCATTGGCCGCGTTCCTTTGACCGTTAGTCATCTAGCACATAATATCCCTGATGGAGGAACGCTGGCGCTAGAGATATAGCGACAGCGGCAAAGTGACATTAAAACCAATTTGAATTCGTATTATTTCAAGCCAAAAATGTATTTTGGGCCATCATGCCGCATATTAATTGATACACTATAATTTAAATAAACAAGTACAATGTATATTAATTACATGGATGCTTCATTTCACATTTTACACCAAATTAGAAATATTTGACTTCTGCACTTTCACTTTTGTTTTGACAGTTCGTTATTTTTTTTTTCAATCTAGCAGTTCACTTTGTGCTAGATTGAAAAATTTTCCAGAAAAGGATATTTCACAAAATGTGCTGGAGTTCTAGCACAAATGCTGAAATGTCAGTTTTTTTTATATGGAGTTTGGCATGCCGCTAGTCATCTAGCGGTCAATGGAACGCGGGCATTGCCTCATTAACCGCTCTCATTCTCATTTTCGAAATCAGCTGTTTTGTGTCAAACATAGTTTATGTTTGAAAATTATTGAAATGAATTGTGAGTAAACTTTTAAATAATTAAATAATTCTTCTTTTTTAACAACAAATTAATAATATAAACTGTTACAGCGGTATTAATAAAAAAGCCTTATTCGCTCTTTAATCCATCCGATAGCTAGCAGACGAATAGTGGACTTGTTCGTTTGATAACTTTTATTATTTATAAATACTTCTTATATCCATATTAGCTATCCACTCTTTATCATTAAACGCACGACAGCACTGCGTCCAAACTGTACTAAACATGGTTGTAAATCTGTCATATTCCATCAGCTGACACTATCATGCTCAGAGCATGTTATGTGCTTCCGCTTGCGATTTTTACACCCCGTCTCCACGAGCAATATTTCATAGCTTGCCATATAGTATGCTATGAAAATTGCTCGTGGAGACCACAAATAGTATTCTATGAAAAATGGTATGCCATCTATTGCTCTGCTCATAGCTTGCTATCGATAGTATGCTATGGGGTGTACTTTTTTGTTGTGACGCATGTGTTTTCGTGTGATGGCTATGGAAATAGTATGATATGAAATGCCCACCCTACATTTTATTGCATACTATCGTTATTTCTTTCTATCAGAAATGACAGATGGCAAGCTATGAAATATTGCTTGTGGAGACGCGGTGTTAGATTCTCTCTGTAATTCTCTTTCAGCTTTTAAATTTCTCGCGTCCAATCGAACTTTTTGTTGGTATACGTGTATTTGAAATTATGTGGATAGGTTAGCTCTGTGTGTGAGTAAGTTAACCACTCTCTATACGCCGAATTTGGTGAATTAAGTTATCCGCTCGTTAAACATGTCAGTGAAAGCTAAGATATGTTTATTAATAAGAATTAAGAGTTATCAGATGTGATAAGGCTAATTCACCGTTATTCGGTATTTATTAATACGGGGGTTAAAAAATAGATTCAATTGCCTTCTCAAAGCGAAATCTGAAAATTCTGGGAAAAATACTTTGCGACTCTTCTCTCTTGTGATCCCTTTGATTTAGATTAGGCAACGTACGAGTATAGAGAATTCAATTATTTCTTTTATGAATATTAAACTTAGAGGTTTCAAAGAAATGTTCGCCTGAATAAACCGGCATTTCAATATATATTAGAGGAGCTGGAACATGAGTTTGTCTCGGGTGTGTGCTTTCGTGTTTAATAAATTTGATATGTGGCAGTGGCAACAAATATTATTAAAAACCAACAAAATTAAAATTCTTATTGTTTTTTATATAAACCACAACCTATTGCTCTGCAAACATCGTTTTTCCCAACGTCTCTGACACAAATTACTTGTCGTAGAAAAAGAGGTAAGTTTTCCGTTTCATTCGGATTCGAAGATACCTAATTCTACGAATTTCGAAATTCGTAGCAGATTTTCCACTACGAATGGATTCCATGATGTATTTTTCGGGATTCGTAGCGGATTTTCGATTACGACGGAATTCGTGATAGGGCTGATAGTTGAAAAGGGAACCGAACTATGAAAAAAGACGTTGTCCTGAGTTAAAAATTCGGTCACAGGTATTCTGCATTTTACTCTATGGTTCTTTCTAAGGTCATGGAAACGCTGATACACCGTCAGCTTATGAAATATCTTAATTGTAGTAGGTTAAGCAACAGAAAAATAGTATTCTTGCTGAACTCACCCTTTCGAGAAAATATGAAAATGAAGAACGACAACCAACTTCAGGTTGGTGTCAACCATATTGTTAAAAAGCAGAAAGGATAGAAGGCAAGAAAACCGCATTGTAATAAATTAAAATAAAGAAATTTAACTAAACGCCTCTATCTTTCTTTAAAATATCGGCCTTACATAATATATCTTAATATTTCAACAGCAATAATATTTTAACGTTATTATTTTTTAACGTCCGTGATGAACTAACTTCAAAATGATAAAAAGGTTATCTTAATATCATGCACTTTTTCGGAAAAAGTGACTTAACTTGGAAGTCGACAAAAAGTACCTTAAATTTTTATGTCTAACATTATTTATTTTTTTTATCCTTATTATTTTTGATTACATAAAATATGGAACTATGCAAATCAAATACACATTTCCGAAGAAAAAAATGTTAAACCTTAAAAAAAAATAGATTTGTGAAAATTTTCTGATTCAGAAACTTTAAACTGCTCTCCTGAAAAATCGTGTTTTTTGAGTTATGCCGGTTTTCTTAAACAGCGACGAAATGTCAACAGGCGTTAGCTGAAACGAAAAACCTAGTGCAGCGGAATAAGTAGTCCGACGTACTTCACTGATGCACAAAAAAGCTGTTTTGGAGTTAGCTTGTCAGGATTTATGGCTTCATCAAAGTCAGTAGAAGTACATTTCTCTAACAAAGAGCTACAAAAATACAACCCCATACTTGGGCAATACAACTATTTATTTGTAGACAAATTCAACAGACGCTTAAAAGGTTTTTCGTTGAGTTTGGTAGTTTCGAATTAAGAAGTGTGTTTTGCGCGCGCAAACGTCGTACCAATATTGCCATTAAAAAATCTACATGGCTTACAGCTCCTTGCTATATATAGCTCCATTACATTATCTTTGTTTATTCACATAAATATCTATAGACAATTTACGAAATGTTAAATTAAATCCCTGATCTAATCCTTAATTATTCACATCGTAGTAGGTATGTGCCTACATTACGATCGCGAATTTCGTTAAGAAAACGGGTTCAAAAAAACTAGATACGACTGTTTCTATATTAGAGTGGAGGCGGACATAACTACTAAATATTTCTTAAGCTCATCAGATTTACATATATAATCAAATAGATTGCTAATACAAGTAGATCAAGGTGTGGCCAATTTGGCGATGCTCTGATTTCAGACTTTTATTTTATTTTGTATATCAATCCTTTGATCGTAAATTCACTTAAATATCTACATCGCATTTTAATGATGCTGTACAATAATGCTTTTGCTAGATGTCATTGACATCAAGACAAACAAAATAGAATAAATTCTAAACTCTATTGTGAATTAAACGTGACAATAAATTGCTCAACTCATTTCCCTCTTCTGCTTAGAAGTTTTTAGTAAATAATGTAGGTATGTATGTAACTGTTAAATGTGTTTGGTCCACAAATTAACTCATTAACATTGAAAATGCGTCAACCGCAAGATCCGGTTTCTTTAAAGAATCGCCTTTGACTGTGAATACCTTAAGCTTAAGGTCTTTGCAAAAAATTGCGACTACGTTATAAAAGAAGCCGATGACAACAGAGTGACAAACATTTCATTGACTAAGGTGGAAATATTGAAATTGACACTTTTATAACAAAGTGAATGTTTTTGCAATAAAAAAAATCTTTAAAGGCTTAATATCTTCGAGTCTTTGTAGACTTTGATTGCTGGATACCTTACTCCTTCTCCTTCCTATATGTTATAAAATAAAATTTGCATTTATCGAAGACTGCTTTAAAGATATCTTGCCTATTATGTATAAATGTTTTGTTGTGTTTTCTGTTTTCGTTTTTTATTTCATAATCCATTTACATTTATTACTTTTATCCGCTATACTAAAATGCAGAAAATGCTCTCAAATGACACCTATGGCCGTTTGCATCATAAGAGTTAATTTACGACCGCCCCTGTCATCTTACAAATGTAAAATAAGTGAACAAAGTTGCTAACAGATTTATAATCTTTCATTACATCACTAAATGTGGATATAAAAATGGTAATTGTTTTATAGTTCTCCAACAATATTGCTGTAGATATGCATATTAATTCAGAAATATCAATTAGGCGTTATGTCTTATCGCCCAAAACCATAACGCCTAAATTGAAAAATGTCATAACGCCCAAAAACCACCATATCGCCCAAAATTTAAAGGAATTAAGAGTCGCAAAGCCCAAATAGAATGATATATCGCCCAAAGTAACTCATACACCCCAAATCTGACATTAAACCCAAGCAGGGGGGTTACAGGGGGGCAGCATGTCCCCCCGATACGTATTAAACTGCAATTGTTTTTGGGCGTTATGCATTTTCTTGGCGTTAGCAAAAATAATGCCATTACGCCCGAAATCAATGTCACATCACGCAAATTTACGTAAATTTTACAACAACAACAACAACAGCGTAGCAATGTTTCGGGCGTTATGACATTTTTCAATTTGGGGGTTATGGTTTTGGGCGATAAGACCTAACGCCTATCAATTATGATAGTTTGGGATAAAGTATTAGCTAAATTTATTGAATACATTATTATCGGCGTAAATGCAGCAAGTATTTAACGTTTGGAGGTTAACAAAATTACCTAAAAAGAGTGAATTTAAAGGAAAACAGTCTTTTAAATTTCCAATTTGATTCCACCTTTCCCTATTTATAGATATCGTACTCGTACCTACTAAATTGCAATAACAACCATTTGCATCTAACCTTTGTTCACTTGTGCTCATTCCAAAGGAAATTCGAAGACTGTATTTTGACAGAAGCATTCTTTTGTTTGAAGTATTCTAGATGGACCCGCTGTCAGGCAGAATGATCTGTTCAGCTTGGACGATGATAGCCAAAATTTATGTCCACCTGACCTACACGAAGTGAGGATAGCGATATCCAAATTTAAGTCGGCCGAGCTTTTCAAAACAGCGGGAGATGGCTTCGTAAGGAGCGCATGCATCAACTTCTATGTACAATTTGGTCGGATGAAAGCATGCCCGACGAATGGAACCTCCGCATCGTGTGCCCCATCCACAAGAAAGGAGATACTCTGAACTGCGCCAACTACAGAGGAATAAGTCTCCTGAATGTCGCGTATAAGATCTTGTCGGCTGTATTGTGTGAACGCCTAAAACCTTTCGCCAACAACCTGATCGGCCCATATCAGTGTGGTTTTAGACCAGGAAAGTCAACCATCGACCAAATTTTCACACTCCGACAGATCTTGGAAAAAACCCAGGAATTTCAGATCGATACACACTAGCTATTTATCGACTTTAAATTCGCCTATGATAGCGTATATAGGGACGAATTATACAAAGCCATGTCAAGTTTTGGCATCCCCGCAAAGCTCGTTCGTCTGTGCAGGCTGACGATGGAGAAATCTCGCTGCTCCGTCAAAGTCGGCAAGAACACCACCGAGCCATTTGATGTCATGTACTCTCTTTAACATCGTTCTTGAAGCAATTGTACGAAACTCACAAGCCAACGCCAGAGGTACAATTTTTCAAACGTCCGTTCAACTACTTGCCTATGCAGATGATATTGACATTATTGGGAGAACACGGCGAGCTGTAAGTGGCGCATTAGCAAGCATCGAAACGGAGGCGGCGAAGATAGGTCTGGCTGTTAATGAGGACAAAACGAAGTATATGCTGTGGGCGAGAAAGGACTCTCAACATTGGCGACTCGGACAAAACGTCACGATGGACAGATATAACTTCGAAGTAGTTTAAGACTTTGTCTACCTGGGCTGCACTATTACTTCGCAAATTATCCCTCTCTCATAGAACCAAGGAGATATTATATAAGACCTAAATCATCCCGGTCCTGCTGTATAGTGCAGAAGCAAGGACCCTGTCAATAGCGGATGAAAACATTTGCTTTGAGAGAAAGATTCTTCGAGTGATATTCGATCCAGTTTGTGACGATGGAGTGTGGGGAAGAAGATTTAATGACGAACTATACGGGCTATACAGCGACGCTGACCTGGTCAAAAAGCTAAAAATACAACGGCTAAGATGGCTGGGACACGTGGAGCGTATGGACAACAACGCACCAGCCCGACGAGTCTTCGAATCCACCCCTGAGGGATAACGCAGCAGAGGAAGATCCCGCACTTAAAGTGGCGCGCACAATTAGAGAACGACCTCAACCAACTTGGTGTGTGTAACTGGAGGCAGCTAGCGAGGGACTGAGGGGCTTGTTGGTTGAGGCCGTGGTCCACCCCGGATTGTAAGTGCCACCAAAAGTAAAATGTAAGCTCGGAAATTATGTACTAGTACCACAACATTTTTTTGATCAACAGTTTTTATGACTTTTTCCATTTGAAGACCAAGACAGAAAGTCAAATAAATTTAATATAAGCCGAACATAGCAGCAGTGATTTTAATTAAAATAATGATGACAATAATTTGTCGTTTGTCAAATCGTCGGTAAACCCAAGTTATTTTAGCTACATATAGATGCGCTTTGTTGAAAACTCTAAGCCAATTACGCAATCAAATCGACCTATACCATCTGACATGTTATAAACACCTTTCGTTATGACATGAGAGATTTCATAAAAAATTGGGAAATATTACTTTATTATCTATCGCACTGAGTTTGTAAAGGTTTCGGTACGACTTCATTTTGGAAGCTGTACCTACTGATTTAGGCTTACGTGCGTCGGTCGCGTAGCCGCTCATAAACTGATTTTAATTACCGCATAAGCTTACTACCTACTTTCCAAATTACAAGTGTGGTTCCATTATCTCTTGATTAATTTAGTAATATTTTTAAGTTTTTTTTTGCGTTTCAAATGATTTTAAAACCTTATCTTTGATTTTGATTTTGACATTCTCGGGGAGAAGATATTGGTATTTACCAAATATTTGACAGAATGTTGCTTAAGATTTAAGGTTGACATTTAAATAAATTCAGAAGGTTTTTTTTTTTTTTTGGTCTGAGAAGGAAAATTTGTAGTAAGGCAATCTCCCAAATTACTGTGGAGGCTGTCTTTAAAATCTGTCCAAAGCGGATGAAGTCCGTTGACGATTTAAGGACAAACTATACCTATAAGTTGTACATCGATATACGCTGTGCACTGGGCGGAGCGTTAGACTACCAGCATACGCCAGCAAACTTCGACCAATATTAGGTCGATTGTGATACCATCTCCTGCGTAGAAAGAAGAGGGCTTTCGCAGCTTCCCAGCTCAAGGAGATCGAAGAGTCGCGCGATCGTAATAACATCCGGAGGTTTTATAAAAAAGCTAAGCAACTGGCTGCTGGCTACAAAACCGGAACGCAGGCTCTTCGAGATAGCGAAGGGAACCTAGTCACCGAAGCGCAGGGAATAGTAGATGTGTTTAAGCAGCATTTCCAGCAGCTGCTTAATGGGCATCATGTAGAGAGAGTGATAGGGCAAGAAGAGAACCCACGTCCAGTCAATGAAGAACTAGTTCCACCACCTAGTATAGAAGAAGTTGGCTTAGCTATAAAAAAGCTTAAGAACAACAAGGCCGCAGGCTCTGATGGTCTACCAGCGGAGCTCTTTAAATACGGTGGTGATGTTTTGGTAGGGAGCATGCACCGAATCATCAACCAAGTATGGGTGGAAGAAAACATGCCCGATGACTGGACTATCAGCTCCATATGCCCCATCTACAAAAAAGGCGATCCTATGTCTTGCAAGAACTATCGAGGCATATCCTTGCTAAATGTCGCATACAAGATCCTATCCAACGTACTGTGTGAACGTCTAAAACCGTTCTGCAACACACTAATCGGCACGTACCAGTGTGGCTTCCGGCCCGGCAGATCGACTGTAGACCAAATTTTCACACTGAGGCAAATCTTGGAAAAGACCAACGAATTTCAAGTCGAAACTCACCACCTATTCATCGACTTCAAAGCCGCGTATGATAGCATACATCGTCAGGAGCTCTATATGGCGGTGACCGAATTTGGAATCCCGGCAAAACTGATTCAGCTGTGTCGCGTGACGCTGAAAAATACGCGCTGCAACGTGCAGTTTGGAAGCAGCTCTTCCGAACTTTTTCAAACATGCACCGGATTTCGGCAAGGAGACGCTCTATCATGCGACTTCTTCAATCTCGTACTGGAGCAGATAGTGCGCAGGGCAGGTGTTAACACGGAAGGCACTATCTTCAACAGGTCCGTCCAGCTGCTTGGCTATGCGGACGATATTGACATCATCGGTCGCTCCCAGCGTGCCGTGATAGAAGCATTCACGGCGATTGAAGAACAGGCGAAATCCGTTGGGCTCGAAGTAAATGAGGACAAGACTAAGTACATGCTATCAACAAACAAACAAGCATCTGTCCACCGCCTAGGACAAAACGTCACTATTGATAGCAACAATTTCGAGGTAGTTAAGGAGTTCACCTACCTCGGAGTAAACGTAAACTCCACGAATGACACCCTAGTGGAGATCCGCCGAAGAATTACCCTAGGAAACCGTTGCTACTTCGGTTTGGCAAAACAACTGGGTTCAAAACTCCTAACTCGAAGGACGAAATGTGTGCTCTACAAAACCCTTATCCTGCCAGTTCTGCTTTATGGCGCCGAGTGCTGGACGATAAGCAAGAAGGGAGAGCTGATACTGGGCTCCTTCGAAAGAAAAATACTTCGGCGGATTTTTGGTCCTGTGTGCGAGGAGGGCGAATGGAGGAGAAGATACAACCGCGAACTCTATGAGCTGTACCAAGATGTGGATGTAGTCCAAAAAGCCAAAACACGTCGACTACATTGGCTCGGCCACAACGAGCGAATGGACAATAATGCTCCAGCCAAGAGTGTCTTCGAATCCCAGCCCCCAGGTTCGAGAAGACAAGGAAGACCGAACCTCCGTTTCAAAGACCAAGCCATCGCGGATGCCAGAGCGCTTGGTCTGGACAATTGGAAGCAGCGTGCCCGGGATCGTAGAGGATGGAAGGCTGCAGTGTCTCAGGCAGAGACTCTTCACGGGTCGGGAGCCCGATAAGTAAGTAAGTAAGTGATACCATCTGGATTATATATTTCTCCGTGCCTATATGAAGCGTAATAAACTCCTAGTATCGTTATTAATGAGGTCCCCAGGAACGTTAAAGAAGAAAGCTCCTAAGTGGAGTTGTAAAGATGAGGAGAAGGAGGCAACTGTCCCCAACTTCTCTGCTCTCTCTCGCTATTATAGGTGTCATCACTGCGGACACTGTCTGATGATAGGTAGGCAAATAATTTTTGTAGAAGCTGTAAAGATGAGGAGAAGGAGGCAACTGTCCCCACCTTCTCTGCTCTCTCTCTCAGTCCTTTTCTGAATAGCGCTAATATGACGTCTATTTAGAGAGATCAAATACTTTATCACTAGATACGTTGTACCGTTTGTTCATCTAAGATCTAGATCTATATTAAAGCGTCTAGCTTTTATCTAAGTTCCCATGTAGCCATTGGTATACCTCAGTTAGCTTTGTCAGGTAGCAAAGGTACAATTGCTCCACGACTTGCGAGTTCGTCGGCTCTACAACTCCCTGGAATATCTCTATGCCCCGGCACCCAGAACAGGTGAATATTGAACTGCTCTGCTATCTTTATAGGAGACACGAGCGGCAGTCTTGGCTTACTTTCGAATTGTTGGAGAAGGACTTGATAGCTGCTGGAAAAGATACGGATATTCTTAGTAGAAAACACGTTTTTCTTGAGCCAGTATAGGGCTTCTTTAATCGCCATTATTTCCGCCTGGAACACGCTACAATGATTAAAAAGACGGAAAGAGACTGATATTTAGTCTAGAGAAAACACGTTATACATTAACAATGCGGCCCACAGAGTTTCGAATCTGACTTAGGGTCATCACAGAGCCATCGCAATATAGAAAATACCTCAACGAAGGTGGAGTGCGCAACCGGGGGTAGTTGTATACCGACCGGGCTAACTGGAGAGGCTTGTTACGTGAGGCCCTGGTTTATTGTAACGTCGCCTAAGTAAATAAGTATTTTTAGAGTTTGAAATTTTGAAGTTTCGTTCTGAAAAACCATTCAGGGGATGTGTAATGTGTATGCAATTTTGACAGTTTAAATCTGACATTGAGGTTATCACAAATTTACTTTTCAACTAAATGCCATTAGGTCCCTTTTCATCTTTGTTTATGGTCGGTGACAGAGTATTGCTCGGGTCCATAGCAATAACTCAAACCTCTACAACAAGGTCATCGCTTCCGGTTGGGAAGATATACATACTACATAGATATACATAATATGTAAACTATTGACAGTCATACATATATTCAATTTTTCAATTCCTGAAAAGTCGGATACTTTTACAGTCTAGCCGTAGTCTCCTTACTTACTTACTTAGGCGGCTCTACAGTTCGGGGTGAACCGAGGCCTCGGCCAACAATCCTCTCCAGTTAGCCCGATCCTTAGCTAACTGCCTCCAGTTGCGCACTCCTAGTCGATTGAGGTCGCCTTCGACTTGCGCGCGCCACTTAAGGCGAGGTCTTCCTCTACTGCGTTGCCCCTTCGGATTAGACTCGAAGACTCTACGAGCCGGAGCATTTGTTTCCATCCGCTCCACATGTCCTAGCCATCTTAAACGACTTACTCGCAGTTTTTTGACCAGGTCGATGTCGCTGTACAGCTCGTATAGTTTGTGGTTGAATCTCCTTCTCCAAAGCCCGTCAACGCAAACGGGACCGAAAATTTTACGAAGAATCTATCTAAAGCGGATGAAGATATCCTCGGCCTCGGAAGATATTCTTAGCCCAAAGAAACAGCGGTTGGCAAGAGTTATTCTTCGTTTAATTTCTTCTGAGATGTTGTTGTTAGAATTTATAGCAGAACCGAGGTAGGTAAAGTCCCTCACTACCTCAAAGTTATAGCTGTCGATCGTGATGTTTTGTCCGATTCTACGATGTTGGGTGTCCCTTCTTGTTGACAGCATATACTTGGTTTTGCCCTCGTTGACGTATGCAAGTAATTGGACGGACTTTTGAAAGATCGTGCCTTGCGTGTTGGCCTGTGAGTTCCGGATGATTCTTTCAAGTATGATGTTGAAAAAGTCGCACGACAGCGCGTCACCTAGTCTAAATCCTCTTTTGATATCAAAGGCTTCGGTGAGGTCGTTACCGACCTTGATGCAGCAGCGAGCTTTCTCCATCGTCATCCTACACAATCGAACGAGTTTTGCAGGGATGCCAAAGCTAGCTGTATAGCTCTGTATAGCTCGTTTCTATAGACGCTGTCGTACGCGGCTTTGAAATCGATGAAAAGATGCTGGGTATCGATTTGAATTTCTTGGGTTTTTTCCAGGATCTGCCTAAGTGTGAAAATTTGACCGACGGTTGACTTTCCTGGCCTAAAACCGCTCTGATAGGGGCCAATCAGGTTTTTTATAAAGGGTTGAAGGCGTTCACACAATATGGCAGACAGGATCTTGTATGCGATGTTTAGGAGACTGATACCTCTGTAGTTGGCGCAGTTGAAGGGGTCTCCTTTCTTGTGGACCGGGCAAACGATGCTGAGATTTCATTCATCAGGCATACATTCATCTGACCAAATTTTGGAGATGACTTGGTGCATGCTCGTTACCAGGTCATCTCCAGCTGCTCTAAAAAGCTCGGCAGGTAGACCATCAGGCCCTGCAGCTTTGTCTCCTTATATACCCTTATTTAAGCATTCAGTTAATTCGCACAATGCCTCAATTATTTTAGGTCTTCTTGTTAGTACCTAGTGTAGGTAAATAAAATGTTTCATATCAATTCGTATACTCTCCAAAAATGCTAGGTACGAGTAATTACGAATTATTATTTAATCACGCCATGGCATAAGTATACCCCATGTATTAAATTGCATAGACGTGCCCTAAGAAAGTTATGCAAAGAGAATAGCCCTAAATAATGGGTCTTACTTCACAAGTAGTACCGCACTCCATTATTGTTCCTAATTCAAGGTTTTCCATTACAGTAAATGCACTTAGTGCACTCCATAGTCAGCGCAAACGGTTGGTACATGATATGATCATCATGATCTTTAGGCTATCTGGGGGATCACCATCCACGGTTGAGGTCTCTGTCTTTATCGTCGTCATCGTATAGTCGACGTTGGTTATAGTTAAGCGAATGCGAGTGTTGAAACAGTAAGCAGCAGCAGCACCAGCCAGCGGTGTATAGAGTTCAACGTCGAGATTCAAACAGGTACCTCTACCTATATACGAGTATGCTATGTCAGAAATTTACTTGGTTGGAGCAGGGGCGTGTTAAGGTACATGGAGAAGCGACACCTTGACTTTGGTTGGATTTTATGAGGTCTAAGTATCATGGACGAGGCAGTCTTTTTATTATTTTTTTTTTGCTGTTCGTAATTATTTGTTGAGCGATGTTAACGAATTTTTATAAGATTAAATACTGATAATAATATAAAAGGTCTTTGGAATTAAGAAATTCAACTTTTTTAGGGTGATGGTGGCGAAGTACTATTATTAGATTCTCATTGTTGTGTATCTATAGTCTAGGCTTAGGGGAATGTTCGATGTACCTAATGGAATGTATTGCATTGCTTTTAAAGTTAGTGATTGACATACATAGATAAGGAAACGAAGTTGAGTGCAAGTATCTGAGTAGGTCAATAGAGACAATGGATAGCGATCGCTGGCCGGCTTAACGCATTCAGACTGTATCTGGGCATGGGTTGTGAGTGTTTGGTTATTGCACTTTGATTCATTTTAATTTGCTTATAATCTAGTATCTATATAATTATGAAGTCTAAAATATTTGAACTAAAAAAAGAGATAACTATAGAGTTAGTCTCTTGAGCTTGAGCTTGAGCATATTTCTAAAGTCCCAATAATTATAAAGAATTTTTCAATGGGGACGAGTAGACATTAATATTAAATGAAGGCACCGTCTTTTTAGCTTAGAATATGTATTGGGGGGCATGCTGCCCCCCTGCAACCCCCCTGCTCGTCTTCCTTTTAAATTGCTGAGTGCAATAATGTCCAATGGGTTTATTGTACTTCAAAAATGAAATAAAGTCCAAAACTCGTTTTGGATTTTATTGCAATTTCAATTTAGCTTGTTGGTACGTAAACGTTCGTCCAAAAATGTGCCTCGTCGCTGAAGATGATTTTTTGATAAATTGAGGCCAGTTGTATACGTGTTGCTCAACGCTGTAAATCGGCTCTCACATTGAGGCAGCATTCAATAAGCAACTGGCAATAGGAAACACGCAATATTATCGCTCACAACTATTTTACTTGGAATTAAATTAGAGGTCTGTCTCACATCAAAGCAACTAAATATCGCTCGAACGAAAAATGTTGCTGATTGCTTATTGGCAGTTGCTAGTTGCTTATTGCTTGTTGCCTCAATCTGAGAGCAGCCTAAGTGTTGCTGCTGCTGATTTGTGTTTAGTGTCTGAAAAATAAAAAGAAAACCGAAAAATTAACACTGAAACAGATCCTTGAAAAAACCTAAGTATTCCAGATCAATACCCACCATTGACAGCATTAGAAAATGACTAGATGACCCGGTGAACTTCGTACCACCTAACATGCTAGTAACTCTTCGTAAGCGATTATGAGTTCCAACCAATCAACATTGAAATCGGCAATATTGGCCGCAATGTGTAGATACAGTAAGTTACTTTTGGTGATTAAATAAAACTCGTCCGTAATTCAAAATAATTCACGCTCTTTTGAGCAAACTTTACAGGAACACTCCCGGGCCAATGCCTAAGAATACGAAGAGCCACGTCTCTTTGTCCAATTTGTACCAAATGTCATGCCTTTGGGACAATAACAAAGCTTTTCTCAACATTTTAGCTAAATCAGTTCGGTGGTTTTCGGGATATAACATTTGTAAGGTGTTTTTTTTTTTTGTATGGGAGGTGTCACAAAAACCTTTGTTCAATTTTGACCAATTTTCATACAGAAACTCCTCTGGTACTTTTTCAGCAGTCTGATTCCGAGATTGCCCAGAGTGCAGAAGAGGATGAACATAAAGAATCGCAACCTGCTCCTCCGAAAAAAACAGAGGTAGGCGGTACTGAAAGGGAAAACGGGGTTGTATCTACAAATGGAGCTCTGTCGCACCCGAGAGACGCGGTAGGCATCCGATGCGAAATTTGGTCACCCATATGGCCATATATATCAACTCCAAAGGGTGAAGCTAGAAATATTTCAACCCCCCTTGAGGCTTGGAGTTTACTTTTTACGGGCGAAATTCTATATAAAGTTGTGGCTCATACAAACGAGCCAAAAGAACGCTGTTCAGTATGTGATGAAACATCGAAACCATACCGAGGACCGACAGACATCAGTGAAATAAAAGCTTTTATTGTCTTGCTTTATCTCAGTCTTTAGTGGTTAAGAAAGCTGCCAAATTTCATCTCAGCAAATTGTGATCGGTACGATTCGGCGAATCTCTTTTAAGAGCAACGATGTCGCAGCATCGGTTTGAATTTAACGCGTCGCGGCGTGTGGTGCAGTTTGATGATAAAATGACCAGAGATGGACGAAAAGTGAATGACAAATTTGTTATACCAATTCGAGCAATATATGGGAGCTCTTTATTTCAAATTGTAAATCACTCTATAAGTCCATACTCCGTTTGAAACAAATTATTTAAGGAATATTGGACAATGAATGTCAAAATGAAATTACAAAAATTATTTTGGAAACATTTGACGGCAATATATCACCAATTTTTGCAAATTTGAGCTCACCGCATTTAATACAATCGGATTAAAAAAACTATTTTTTCGAATGGGCAGTAAAGTAAAATCTAGCCCAATTTACTGCAATTACTCACTTTTCGGCATCATTTCGCAGCAGCAGCGTACTGCAAAACGGAAAGTAGAGCGAAACTTTTGTACATGATTTCGTCGTGTCATATTTGTATGCGATTTTTTGTTCAGCAGCGGCTTTAACGTTCAATGCAGATGCAGAAGTCAATAGTACCTGAAGCCTGAAGTCCCTGAAGAGATGAGAAACGGAGGACGGAAGACATCACCTTACAAAGGAGGACTGTCCTCCTCAAAGGAGGACGGGTGACAAGCCTAATTGTAGGTACACTATAATAATGAAATAAAAACATAACAAAATAATAATAAAAAACAAATTATTTAATAAAAACATTTTTTTGTTTTATATTTGTGATTGGGGTATGTCAATGTCACGCCCCAGTAAAAGGAACGTATAAGAAGAAATGATTACGGAACGTTAATAAACCTGAGTAAATATTAAAAATTAAAATTTACTGAAATGACTCCGACATTCAACGGGATTCGCAATTAACAAGAAAGTACAAACCTTCGCAATAATCAGCCGCTGAACATATAAAAGTGTTGACATAATGACATTAATTATTGAAACTCGCACGCACTTTTTCTCCGGTGCGTCATGTATGAGTATGTCGATCTATAAAATACCTACGCATTGGATTTAAAGACACGATAGTGATAGTCTTGCCTAGGAAACTGCGCTGCTATAAAACCAGATTCCATTGTGAATATAATTTCAATAGATCAATTGTGTCCTAATGAGATGAGTAAGCACCTAAACCTAATGCACCTGCTGTTTGCGATCCATTCGTTGCTCTTGCTGACGAAGCTATTGTTAACTGATTTCCTTTATTGTCAAAGGTGTACAATTTTAAAAGATTATGATTAGGTAGTGATGCGGTGAACTGAATCAATATTTGTTTTAATTCTCTCTTTTCCGTTGTTTTGTTTATTTTCTTTTTCTTTTTGTTAAATCATTTTCTAGTTACGTTTAGTTAGTCTTCTTACTTTCTTAATATCTTACATTTTTGTTTAGAGTCATTCAGCCTGGGCAAATAATACCTAGCAGGAAACATAATAATATGAATTTTTTTATAACTGGTGGGGCTAGAATGTGGCACCTAGGAATAGTAACCATTAGCTATGTGCAGTGCATTGATCTACAAATTTGCCATAATTTGTCTTGCCATTACCTACCGCGATTTGAAGTTTTTTGGTAAACAATTAAAAACAATTTTAAAACTCTATTTAATACTGCGCTATGAACCATCAAAGCATTCGCTCCACTGCCCACTAAATTCAATTAAATTCGTCCTTCCTAATGAGGCGTTTGAACTCTTGAAGCCGCAAACAATAGTTGGAAAAGTGTTAATGTAAACATTCATCTTCTATTTTGCTCTATAGATGCACTGATAGACAGAGACAGAGGTCCGAAAGCAAGTATCCACTCCCTTATTTTCCCTTATTTACATGCTTCATAAATAAAGTGAGTATAGGGCTCCTCCCATCCGTATATCCGGACTAGTATTCCATTCATATAGTCATTGTTGGCTATCACAATGGATCTATAATTTCGGACTAAGTGTATCTTGACTTTAACCTAATCTAAACCGATCGTAATTTTTCCAATAACACAAATTTCACTCACACATTTCATAGATAGGTACAATATTCCCACATCAGTTTTACTTAGACTTTAAAATAAACCTTGAGTAACAAATTCTGCAGCTCTGCATTAAGTTTCAACTACAGCCGTATTTTTGAATGTAAGGAAACCTAAGCCAATGCATTTTAGCCTAACTTCTAGGCTTGCCACCTTTTTTTTTAAATGCGTATATTGTCCAATTATTATAAAAGAAATAATAATAATAAAATAATAATTCAATAAAAAAAACGATAAATAATTAAATTACAACAATACAAAAAAACAGACAATGAGTAGAAATGAGGATGGAAGAAGAAGAAAATGCACCGAAATCCGTTTTAAAACCCTTTCGGTATTTTTTTTCTATTTTATTTTCTGATTAACCTCGTTAAGTATCTGCCTAATCATTAAAGGCAAAAAAACTGGGTAATAGTTGTCATGCAATAGAGTTCGAATTTTTTCGTCGGAACACTATTTTTATTATTTATTTTTTACATTGATAATTGTCAAATATGTGCATTATAAATTTCGAATTTATTTCAATGTTTAATATCAGGCGAACAATTAAAAAATATAATAAACATATATGTTCCGTCAGTTCAATTTGGCACAATTTTCCTTTTCTGTGTTGCCATCAATATTAATTAATTTAATTTAATTTAATTTAATTTCTATGAATAAAATTATATTTATACCTATACATATGTATAAAAAAAATTTATTTTTAAGCATAAGTAGTCTTGAATATCATTACATTTTAATTCAGTTTGAATTTAAAAAAAATACTTAGATTTTTATGAATATTTAATTTTTTTTTTAATTTTTTTTTGTTTTTTAATTGTTTTTTTTTTTTTTATAAGTACACGTGTTTATCTTGGAATATGCTTGTTTTTTAATTTGTAGTACTTGTAATGTTTGTAGTAAACAAAGAAAATCAAGTATAAATGCAACAATTTATTATTTTTTTATATTTTTAGTTTTAAACATATATGAAAATATGTGTTTTTTTTAAATATTTTCAAAAATCCTTATTGTTTTACAAATTATTTAAATTAAAAAAATTAATTATACATTTTTCTCTTCAATTTTGTTTAAAAATTAATTTATAAAAATAAGAAACTAAAACAGAAATATTAATTTTGTCATATATTTTGCTACCACTTGAGACAATTGATGCCGTATGTCAACGTCCCCAAAAACAACTTTAGAACCAATATTTACCAAAAATAGTTTTACAATGTGTATACGTATCAACAAAATGAAAAAATATAATTTTTTAGCCTTAGAACAAAAAAGATGTACCGAAAGGGTTAAAAAATTACGTTTCTTTTGCACAGTCCGATTAAATTTAGTGCCCTAAAGGATGGAAAAAAATTGGCGTTCTCTTACAGTTTGGGCGTGGCACGCCCCCAAAGTTTCAAAAATATTGTATGAAAAAGCACCTAATTTCAAGAACAGAGTTTCCAATTTTTCTAAAATTAATTCTTCATATTGACTAAATGTCCAGAGTTGACTGATAAAAATAGTTTTATCCAAATCGGATCATAAAGGCCGAAGGAGGTAATTAAAAAAGCTGCATTTGTACAACAAAATTTTTGCTTTTTTGTACTGACATTTCATTTAGGACATACTTTCAAGGGCCCGGGCTAATATTTGGTATTTAAATATTTTTTTACTGACTTACCACATTTTTTTTACAAAAATTGAATAAACAGAAAGTTACGTAGGTATGGGACATGCTAAAAAAGTTTGACAGTGAGAGATTGCAAACATTTTTTTTTGCAGATTTGAGCTCAGTGCATTAAAGTCAATCGGATTAAAAAAATATATTTTTTTCGAAGTGAAGTAAAATCTAACCCAATCTACTACAATTACCCACTTTTCGGAATCATTTTGCAGCAGCAGCGTACTGCAAAATGAAAAGTAGAGCGTAATTTTTGGTTATGATTTTGTAGTGTAATTTTTGTATGCGATTTTTCGTTCCAGAAGTCAATAGTACCTGCGGCCCCTGAAGAGATGAGAAACATTAAACTCTATTGTTCTTCTGCAGGTGTTGCCATTTATGTTAAAACTTGACTCTAATGTGGGTTTTGCCATATTTGTAAAACAAAATCGTACTCTTTGAGAAGTGAAAGGAATTTGTTTTTTTTTTTTGTTATAGCAATTATGCTTAAGGAGGACATTTTTCTTTTTGTGGAGGACGGAGGACATCACCTCACAAAGGAGGACGGGTGGCAAGCCTACTAACTTCTCACAACCATTCGTTTTTATGAGTTATTATTTGTTAGGAGTTTTATTGTTGGAAGGGGATCTGCAGTTTTAGTCCGAATCCGAACGGCTAAATTGAAAAGATTTTCCATCCAGCGTTCCCACTTTCAAAATCAAAATCATTACGTCACTTCGAAAAATTTTAAAACACTACGATTTTCCGTTCGACTTCGTATTCCTATATTTCTTGTATAAAATTCCTTCAGTAAGTAATAATATTGATTTCTAAAATTTGTTCCCTTGGAAAAGTTGTCTGAACGCATTCACGACAGGGCGATTAATTGAACACATTCACTTTTCAGCCCAATAATGGTGGTTAAAAGGTCGATTTCCGTTCTGTGATAGTGTGAAGTGATAAATAATTTAATTTTCAACTTTGGAGGTTTATTTATTTACAAGGTAATAATACTTTTCATTGGCCATTCTCCAGATATTCGATTAAATATATATCTTGGGTTTCTGAATCCCTTAGCCCGCGCTTATTTTTTGTTTCCATTGTGAGTCATAGAGCCTTGTCTATGTTTTTCACACTTCTTCACAAATAATACGGCAGTGATTAAAAAAACCTGACATTTGTTTTCACTTTTTCATAGACCGAGAATCGAATTCAGCCCGAACTTGTGAAAACTCTTTTCACTTCGTAGTATCATAGAACGAGAATAGACCCCCAGTTCAGTGTATTACATCGTATAGTCGTATTAGGCTTAAAAGAAAAAAATTATGGGGATTGCAATTATTTTTCATATTTCACTACGATTCGGCACTACGCTTTCGTAAATTTGAAGTGAACCATCACATTTATAGTCTCGGATGTTTGTCAGACGTTCGCGAGAGGTGGCGCTGAACCTGGGACCACTCGCACAATAGTTCAGTACACTTACCAATGAACCACTGCGTCTACAATGTTTCAATGCATTAGCTTGGGGGTAAAACGGAGGGTCTATGCATATTTATACACTTTGATACTTTCGTTCATGTTTCACGGCCCATAATTCAGTATGCCCAAGGGTCGATCTATGACCCAAAACGGCCCTGACTACTTACTACATTGAACGTATGAAATGTCAGCGGTAACCTACAAACTCTTCTCCAAATGCAATCTCTCAGTTAAAACATTTGCGTGCCCTACCCTATGTCCATATCAATTCACAACATTTTAAAATTTTCAATTTATAATACTCCATGAGGTTGGTAACATTAGAACCTCTTGAAATGCAAAGAATGTTCCAGTACCATGTCATCGAAAGTCGACAAGGTGATGATAAACTCAACCAAAACAAACGTACTTTTCTATATACTAGAGTGCAGAAACTGATGATTGGGCTGTGACTTGCACGGAAAGTTACATGTGTACACCGACAACAAGGCAAAAGGGAAAAGAAAGAGAGTATCTATTGCAGTCATGGGAGACTTGAATCGAATTCACAAACATTGCTTGTGGTTTCTTATACCAACCTCAATGTAATTGGTAGCTGCATTCGCTTTTGCTTGGAAAACGAAGAAACGATCAGAATGCGAAATGATACAGGAGAGCTTAACCTAATTGGGCACGCTTCAGGGTTTCATGCGAGGAATACACGAAGCGTGACCATAACAAGGTGATCAAAATTACCTCCTCCCCCTGTCTTCAGTTAGTTCTATGGGACATCATCATCGTCGTTGTCTTTTCAGCACAAAGTTTGCCTCTATATCAAAAGGTGTACAGATTTCTTTTGTTACTGAAAAATGAAGAACTATCTTTTATACACCCGAATTGAACATTCTAACGGCAAATGTGTAGCATATACTCTTTTGTAGTGTAAAAGAAAATTGTATCTATGGCAATTTTGAAAATTCCTTAGGGGAATATGGAACAATCTCAGCCAAAGATGGGAGAACTGATTAAGATTGGTTTCAAAATAAAATCCCTATGCCATGCACTTTGACTTTGTGAACATAATAATCGTGTAGTCTGTATGCAGTATGCATGCAGTATGCTGTATCTATGCCTTTAAAAGTACATCTAGGTGAGTCTTAATGATTGTTAGTCTAATACTGAGATGGGGTTATTAGAGCAATATGGTAATCTTCGCTTCAAACATGATCAGTTAGGGTTAAGTCAGTGGGTGAACAATGGCATTATAGTTCCGTACACTGTACCTACATCCGATATAGGTACCTACACTCCGCGCAACTTATACCCCGTAAGGTCTGTTTTCTGCCTACTGCTCCCAACCCAAGCATGCTATAGACTTAATTTTTTTATACCCTCCACAGGAAGGTATATTCACTTTGCCATTACGTTTGTAACGCCAAGAAGTATTCACCGGAGACCCTATAAAGTATATATATTCTGAATCAGGATCACATTCTGAATCGATTTAGCCATGTCCGTCTGTCTGTCTGTCTGTCTGTCTGTCTGTCTGTCTGTCTGTCCGTCTGTCTGTCTGTCTGTCTGTTGAAAGCACGATAGCGTCCAAAGGAATTGACCTAGGTGAATGAAATTTTGTGAGACGACTTCTTTTTACCGTCGCCAGGTTGGTATTGAAAACGGGTTATGTCGGTCAAGTAGTTCTGGTACCTCCCATACAAAACCACTATTAGACCCACGTCTCTCTCTGTCTGTTGAAATCACGATAGCGTCCGAACGAATCGACTTAGGCAACTGAAATTTTATGAGAGGTCTTATATTTATGACCTTTAAGTTTTTATTAAAAATGGTCCATGTCGGTCAAGTAGTTCTTTTACCTCCCATACAAAGCCAATATTTGACCCATATATCTCTGTCTGTTGAAAACACGATAGCGTCCAAACGAATCGACTTAGGTGAATCAAATTTTGAGAAAGGACTTTTTTTAACCGTCGTCAGGTTGGTATTGAAAATTGTCTATGTCGGTAAAGTAGTTCTGCTACCTACCATACAAAACTAATATTAGACACATACTAACTCGCATGGCAAACATTTTGTATGACTTTTATGCAGTGGAGGGTATCAAAGCATCGGCCAGGCCGATGATAACACTTTTACTTGTTTTAATTAAAGTTTATTTACTTGTTGTGATTTGGCCAGAAGGAAGATTTAAAACTAAAGCTTAAGTATTAACAAA
Source organism: Cheilosia soror (assembly GCA_949372485.1). Classification (NCBI taxonomy): domain Eukaryota; kingdom Metazoa; phylum Arthropoda; class Insecta; order Diptera; family Syrphidae; genus Cheilosia; species Cheilosia soror. The sequence continues at coordinate 20,868,314 of OX443563.1, forward strand.
AAATTATTAACTAAAACCCGGCAAAATGTGGGGTCCTACTTTTCTGCACAAACCAGTAAGAAATAGACCGTCGACTCCTCCCACATAACGGACTTTGCCTACAAGCTGTTGGCACCATAGGATTTATTTATGTGTTTGGCCTGTATAAATCAAAGGGAAGAAATTACGGCACACGCATACTAGTAAAATCCTATGGCAGTTGCACCGGGCAGTGGTTTATGGCAGTGGGGCTGTGTTCTGAAGGTTTCTTCTTTTTTTCCAGTTACACTTCGTTTACATCACAGTTGTTTTAGGAAATATTAAATTGTTCAAACTGTTGATATCAATTAAAATTGGCGATGTAAAGTAATATTCACATGAGAATGAACAAACGAATTGATAATAATATGCGAACAAACCACTTTTGATGCATTTATATAACAAAAAATTGTTCATTTTACTATTGCAAGAGTACCTAGAATAATAAATTAATGCATCAAAATATGGGAAAAACAAGTTTGAAAAGAGTTCAAACAGCAAAATTTCGAACTAAAAATGTTTGCCTCGAATGAAAACACCCTTGGTGCGAATTTTCACAAGTTTATTCAAAATTCGCGACATTAAAACCCGCTCCACAAACTATCAAATACAAAATTCGTTTGAACTTATGTAAACTTAAATCAAAGATGGTTAAGTAGTAGAAATTGATGTTTGAACTTGGCGAACTGTTGCGACAAATAAAAGCGTTCATGTGAATGGACTGTCAAAACGTGTAATAATTTTCTTATACCATGTTCCCACCAAAGTGATTTAGCTAAATTCACTTGATTTAGCTAAAATCATGTCACTAATTTCGTGATCTATTATATATTTTCATGATTGCAAAAAAAAAATTGGTACGGAAAAGACTTGCCCCTGGAACTTTGGAATGAAGAGCTTCAGGAATTGACAGCAATGTCAAAACCAAATGTCAAAATGAAACTCTTTTCGTGATTTATTTTTCACTTTGGTTTATTCACGTGGTTATCCTCTATTTGTTACTTTGATTTGACTTTTGATTTTTCTATCTCAGTGAAGTAAAGAGAAGTACAAATTTTAAGGCGCAATTACAACAACCACACACTGTTTGACACTTTATAGATGTGCAATAAAACAGGCTTATTGATGAATAAATGCAGAAAAAGTTAAAGTTTTTCGGAGACAAGGATAAAACACATCCAACTCTCTGAAAAGAAAAAGACGCGAGCGTTTATTCGAAATGAGCTGTAAGACAGAGACAGCAGTATAATAATATATGGTGATGCCACAAGGTAATTGTAAGATATGGTTCTCGTGTTAAACTAAACAACAATTCTAAAAGTTATCCCATAGTTGGTAGCAATTTTAACAAATTTGCTGGAACGTAAAATAAATCGCCAGTGATATTTTTTATTCGCGGGTGATTTGTTGTTGCGATGAATTTCTTGTGAATTATAAAAAGTATCAGTTTTCGAATGAGCGAACAAAATATTAGCAACTTATATTTTCGCTCAAAATTAAGTTTAAATCATTCCAACCAGCCGTCTAGCTACTTGCAGTATGATTTTATCTAAAATGTTAACAGTACCTAAACTTACTTACCAACGATTCTTAACATATCCCAATAAATGGCCGCTCTTATGTTTTATTTACATTTCCGCCATTGATTTTGACACTTCACACGTATTCACAGACAGGGAAATTAATTCCGGGGAGAATCGGGTAGGTGCACGGAAAGTCGGCGGTATAGTCTAGTTCTCGGTGGTTTGTGGTTTTGGGTTACTTGAATAGAACACTTAAACGAAAAAAACATATTAGAGAATTCTTCTTCTTTTTAACACAAAACTTAAGGGTAGGTAATTGGAGTATTTTAGATTTAAAAAAATTGTTCAATTGTGTTTTGAGCCACCTTTCAGCTGCTTCCCCGGTTTGGAAGGGATACATATACAAATTCGATGGCTTGGGTTAGATCCATAGATTTGGCGTGTCAACCATCCCCAAACATTTTCGATGATATTCAAATCCAATGAGTAGGTCGGTCAGCTTAATAGCTCCACATTTTGGCTCTCTTTATATGTTTGAACATCTCGGGCTGTAAATGTATTGCCGCGTTATCATGTTGATAATTCAAAGGTCCAAAAGTATGAAAGTATGGAAAGGTATATACTGCATTGTAGTGGACAAAAATTGTAATTTCCAGGTGCTATTATCAGAGTATAGAAAAAGCCAAAAGGATAATCAATCGAGAATAATCGATTGAGACAAATTAGGCGCTGCCACAGCTCGATTGTATCGACTGAACTCGATTGTATCAAGTTACGTGCTAGACCCCCAGGCCTTATCTGATGAGCTGATTTTATTCGAATGAAAAATAAATTAAAATAATTTTGAACAAAGAAAAACATAATTTCTATGATTCAATAAAACAGGTTTACACTTCCAACACCCCCACTTGAGCCTGGTTTCAAGTAGAAAATAAGTCCCATTATTCCACAACAGAAATTGTGCTTCTGTTTAACTATACTCCTTTCGTTAAGTTGTCTGCAACCATGTCATTTGTGCCAAAACACTTGCAAATTTTATGAGTCCAAGTTGATATTTCTCTCTTATGAAGTGATAACGTATGTCGATAGTTTTGTCCTAGGATGATAGCTTGATGTTGTCGCTAGGTGTAGAGCACTCTTGTTATCACAAAAGATAGTAGTCGGAACTTCGGGTTTATTACACATGTTAAGCTCTGCATCCACTCTCGAAGTCATAATACTTCCTGCGTTGCAGATCATAACGCCATATACTCTGCCTCGGTGGTGGATACAGCTGTTGTTTGCTGACGCCGACTATTCCACGAAACTGCACCTCCTTGTAGCAAAGTAACGTATCCTGTTACTGATTTCCTATCGTCACTGTCAGAGGCCCAGTCTGAATCTGAAAATGACAGCAAATCAGGATTTCCATCACGGCTGAATACTAACTTTGCTGACTTTGTACCTTTCAAGTACATAAACACTCTTATGACTGCATTCCAGTGCTGCATGCCTGGATTGTTGTTAAACTTGCTGAGGTGGTTTTAGGCGAAGTGTCTGGTCTAGTGTAATTTGCAGCGAATAAGAAGCTTCTAATCGCTTGCTGGTACGGGATATTCTTCACCTCCGATTGCTCATTCTCAGTTTTAGGAGATAACTCTTTAGTAAGTTTTTGGTTGACATCCAACGGTGTACCAACGGCATTGCATTCTTCCATATTGAAACATGAGAGCATCCTCTGAATATACTTTTCTTGATAGATAAACTTTTCCATTGGCATGAGTTATCCGCGTCCCAAGATACTGCTCAGCCTTTCCCAGCAAATTCGTTTTGAACTGCGTCATCATGAGGTTCTTCTTTGGTTGGTTAAAATAACTCGTATCGTTGGAGAAAATTAGAATTTCATCAACGTAAATGGCTAAATATGTCATTTTTGATTCATTCCTTTTAGATACATGAATCCACATTCGAACGCTTTAGTCCATTGCTCTGCAAGGCACGATCTTATTTCTGGTTCCAAACCAGACTGGCTTGCTTCAACCCGTACAATGCCTTTTTCAACTTGAATACATGACCAGAGTTATCTTGAAAACCTTCTGGTGGATTTATGTAGACGTTCTCCTTCAATTCACCTTGTAAAAAGGCAGTCACGGCGTCCATTTGTTGTATATCCAAATTATACTTTACAGCAAGCGCCATCAAATATCTGACGGATCTCACAACTGGTAGTCGATGCCTTCCTGTTGACTGTAGCCTTTTGCAATAAGGCGGGCCTTATAACGAATGTCGTTATTTACTTCAATCTTCTTCTTGAAAATCCACTTGGTCTGATAGTTGATTTCCCATCTGGGAAACTAGTGGGAATCCAAGTTTGATTTTCAATCAGCGACTCCATCTCGTTGTTTATAGCCTGAAGCCATTCATTCTTTTCAGGTCCCTCCATAGCTTCATTTACAGTGACAGGTCCATCTTCCGAATAATTAGAAGCCACGTACGTGTAATGTATGGCCTCTTGGTTTGCAATACGTGCACTTCGTCGTATACCAGGGTCTTCAGGTAAACCTACATCAAATTCAAAAGCATTGTTCTCAACTTCCGGCCCCCACACCATCACACCTTCAAATCTGTTATGCAGCTGGTCCAAATGATGAATGTCTTTGCGGGGTTATAGAAATAGTAGCTATAGCCTTACAAATTCAATATTTTTCGTCTGAGATGACCACACGACGTCACTATGAAGACCGGGTCACATTTGCGTAGTAAAAACGAAGGCGTTGCGCTTTTTGAAACGGGCTATAAGAGGGTTTTTCTTCTTGATTCTTAAGCTACGATTACACTGCCATTTTTTCGAGTCATTTAAATGGCGCTCTGACGTAAAAATCGCGTCACAAAGCAGTCATTTAAATGTCGCTCAGTGTGGACATTTTTGGCAGCGTCATTTAAATGACTACGAAAATGGCGCACCAAATGACATGAATTAAGTGTCATTTAAATGGCGGAAAAAATGGCATTGTGATCGCTCTCCAATGGCGCCTAGGACAAATGACTAAACTTTTTGGCTTTTGTGTCATTTATATGGCATCCCAACGGAAAGTTCTAAATGCCTGGCAGTGTCCGTCATTTGATTTTGGGACACAAGTGGCGATGATAGTCATTTCGTCTGATCGTCATTTTTTCAATGACGAATCGTAGCTCAAATGTCGCTCGACACTTTTTCCTGACGTCACAGAGCCATTTAAATGACTCAAAAAAATTGCCGTGTAATCGTAGCTTTAATCTTTTTATCTTTATTTATAAGAAAACACGTTTTAGTTAGAAATAATTATAGTATTTTAATTGTAATAATTCGTACAACAATACAAACACACTAACGACTAACATACATACGGACAAATTACATACTACGAAATTGGGACGACAATATACTAGTTCGATTTTTCCACCTTCATGTTTTCAAGAAGATCAAGTTGGAGAGAGGGAACTTTTAACGGATAAAGTTATTTCACACCCACGCTTCCTTAAACAACAATCGTAGAGAGACAGAGAACATAGATAAACAGGGAGAAAGGAAGGCAAAAGAGTATTTTATTGCATAGTTGTAAAACTTTCTTAGACACCACATCTTTCCTGATTTTTGCCAAAGAGTCGTAAGAATTTGACGCTTTTTTAATATAAGTACCCTTTCCGCACTGGTAAGCACAAACCAGTAAGAATAGACCGTCGACTCCTCCCACATAACGGACTTTGCCTACAAGCTGCCGGCGAGACCAGGATTTTTCATGTATTGGTGCTGTACAAAATCAAAGGGGCGCCATTCACGCACGCATACTTGAAAAATCCTGGTCGCATGGTATTGCATAGAAAAACATTGCCGCCATTAATTTTGACATTTACACGTATTCACAGACAGGGAAATTCTTTCCGGGGGGAATCGGGTAGGTGTACGGGAAGTCGGCGGTCTATTCTTACTGGTTTGTGCTGGTAAGCGCACACAGTTTGTGAGGTCTTTCATGTTTTTTTTCATAGTTAACCTCTGTACTTAAAAATATGGATAGATAGTATACCGTATTGATTCCTCTCGATATTCTTAGCTAATTTAGCAACAAATAGACGAGCGTCCTTTAAGTCCTATACCTATACGATTTTTGTAATACATACTTTCATTGAACATTAAGGTGTGACTTAGTATTTAATATGCAACATTATACCTAAATTATTTTTTATTCATACGATAATATTAATTTATTTGTTTACTTTATTTTTCATATCATGGATCTTCATTTATCATCAACATCTCATTTACACAAACATTGCAAATGTACATAATATCTACATAATGGATATCTACATAAAAATCATTTATCTACAACTATTTTGTGATGGTATTATAAATATATTTTTTTATTTCATTGTTTGTTGTGCAAAAATATTTATAACAAATCAAACACCAAACAATTTTATAAAAACTGTACAAATATTTGGGCATACAGATCGCGTGGCACTTGTTACGGCAGCACCTCCGAGTTATACACGTATGTACCATTACTTTCCAGCACATTTGACGCCCCCATTTTGTTTTTATCCACAACCCCCACCGCCACAATTATCTCCACCACTACCACCGACCCTTAAGGCACTAGGCAGTTCTATTACGTCGATGACACCGGCACATTTAGCACAAACTTTAAGGTATCCAGGTAAGGTTTGTATACACCAGTGTATTTATATGCCTTAAATTAAGTATGTATCTATGGCATCGAATATCTATTATATTTGGAACGACTGTGCTTTCCTGCTGATGGCTCTGCTTTTATACATACCTATACCTTTAAAATGCTATGCAGGACTTTTTCTTTTAATTCTTGGACTGCAATCTTATATAAATCGTATATGTTATAAGAAAATATTTATTTTACTTTACGCCTATGTTCATATCATTTTTCACTTTTCTTCCTTCAATGACTTCTGCTTTCCTTATATGTAGTACTTAACTTTTTATAAAATTAGGTATCTCATATTAAAAAATTTCACAGCTATAGATATGAAGGTATATTCTTCCTCTTAAATCCAAACAATATTTTGAAATGTATCTTTAGGTTTGAAATTGAAATTGTTTTAATTTGATACCTGTTGGAGACAAAGAGTATACCGCTTTATTGTGTCACCTAGATTTGGTATTAATCAGAGGCATTCACAAGCTCTTGTATCCAGATTCCCAGCCTATCCTAGGAGCAACCGAAGGGATGTGGGGTTTGATGAACCACCCCGATTTGAGTATGAATCTCAGGAGTTCCTTAAGATTTACATTCACCAAATCCTCTAGTTCATCGAAGAAGAAGCTGTTGAGAATGTTTTTAAAGGCTGGACATTCGCAAAGCAGATGACGAACAGATTCTATTTCTTCAACGTCTCTGCAGCTTCTGCAAAAGTCATTATGCAGTATGCCCAGCAATCCCGCGTGCCCCCTATCGCACAGTGTCCAGTAATGACCCCCGTGAGTATGCGGATGTCCTTGCGGCTAAGTCCGATCATGAATTTGGATCTCTTTTTGCTCACTTCTGGCCATAATTCTTTTGCATGCCTACAGGTGTTGAGATTGTTCCAGCGTAGATTTGTTCTACTCAAGGATTCAATATCGATGTAAGTAAGACCCATGCTTATCAATCTACGGTTAAGATCGCAATTCTCTCTCATAGCGTATTTCACATCACTCCAATACCTGCTTGTCAGCCTGGCACTTGTGAGTATTTCAACTTTCGTCTAGTTCGAATAAAACGCAATCGTGAAGCCCAATTCTCGACAACTTTATCGAGCAACTGCGGCCGTATATTAGCAATAAAATGGCGAATATTGACTTCTTAATTGTCCAACGGTGGGCGCAGTAGCGCAGCGCAGTGGTTAGTGTGCTGGACTACTGTGCGAGTGATCCCAGGTTCGATCCCCGGAAAAACACAAATTACAACTAAAGGGTTTTTCTACTGCGCCACCTCTCGCGAATGTCTGACAAACATCCGAGAGTAAGACTGTCCTGAAAAGGCTTCTCAACTCAGCCGTTCGGACTCGGCATAAAATTCTAGGTCCCTTCCATTCGTCCCAAAAATAGAAACTCACACAAATAAATGGTTGCGAGAAGCTAGGCCTAGGGTGTCTAACGACTGTTGCGCCGCCTATTTATTTATAGGCTAGTGACTTCACGCAAACCCAAAGAAAATAATCTAAAGGTGTGAGATCACAGGATCGTGGACGCCAGTTCACATTATGAGCTTAGTAACCTGGGGATCAAGCTGAATCATGTTTTCGGCTCATTCAGTGAAAATACGACGCGAATAATGGCCACGCGGTTTCAACTCTTGCACAAGCTGGATCTTATAAGCCTTTAAGCCAAGATCTTTCCGTAAAATCTTCCACAAAAATAATGGACATAGTTCCACTTCCACTCCAATTGCTGTGCACGATGCCGAATCGACTCATTCGGATTCCCCTCAACACTGCGCTCCACAACGGATGTCGATATGGACGGTAAAATGGACGTAACGCACGATAAGTTTGGCGAACCAAACCATGGTTTTCAAAATAAGTCTGTCAACTCTCAAATTCACAATCTGTAGAAACAGTGTTGCCAGTTTAAAAACCAAACCTCTAAAAAAGCCTTTACAATGATGAGTAGCCTAATTTTTAGGTCATAACTAATTATAAAATTACGATTATTACATCGGGTTTACAGGTCCCTTACTTATTTCGAATTTATTTTTCTTAAATTCTTAAAAATAGTTATTCTTTTTTTAATTTTCATTATTTGTTTTAAGAATTTGTAGTATGTTGTAAATAAATTACCTAACCAAAAACCTTTATACATTTTGTCTATAGGCATGCAGTATACATATTTAAATTTTTCTCACATATTTTAACAAAAATAATAATTTGTGCTTTATTCATTTCTTCATTTATATAACTTTTCCATTAACCAAACGATTTTCGCTTTCATATCGAAATTATTAAAATTACGTTTGTAATAAAATAAAATACTCACTTGGATTTATCAACTCATATACGTTTTTCGATTATTATTATTTCCCTAGGTCTTTTTATACGACCCGATGAGACCAATCTTTATACAACACTGGAACCCACGCTAAGCAGTAATCCCAATGTTTATTTCCAACGAAGCGTAGGTGTTCATCCAGGAATGATGTACTAATATTGCACATAAATGTATTAAAAATTTATCGTGTAGATCAATAGGCATATAAGCAATTTTATTTTTTAAATACCTAAATGCTCCTAGGGAGTGGAAATAGTGGAGAAAAGTGATGTAATTTAAAGTAAACTTTATCGATTTTATATTAAGAAAAACAAACAAACAATAAAATAAATAAATACGACAATTAACGTAAAGACTTTCTCATAGACTTAATAATGTTGTTCATAAATATAATTATAACTATTAAGGAACAAGAAGAGTGTATTTTATAAGTTTCAGTTTAAGTTTAAAATTCATGTAAAATCAGCCGTTTTTTATGTGTCAGTTCTACATTGGCAGCGATAAACTTTAAGTTTACTTGAATGTATGTAAGATTTTAGATTAAAATTTTTAAATAATGTACATAGTGCTAGTAATTTTAAGAATTATTGATGTGAATGCTAGTAAAAGTAATAATAAAAAAAAGTTAAATGAGAAAATAAGCCTTTAAACAAAATCGTGTTTTCCTGTTTTAGAGATTGCATTTTTTTACAGGCACAGGGCAACGTAATTGGATAAGAGGATAACAATAAGTATGTAGGTATAAAAACTTTATAGTGGTAACTAACTTGAAGCTAAACATAACATGGTGCGCGAGGTCTCAGATCAATCCTAAAAGGATTGCCTAAGGCGGTTATACGTGGTAAAAGAACCACATCCTGCACTAAGTTAGACGAAATATAACGGATCTAGAGAGGAATAACTCGGTAAAACCCCTAATCCTGGGTGAACAACCGCGCCCATGGGATGTATGGCACAATGCGATGTGTCTTCTAGCGGTGAACTCTAGATATCTGGGGATGGGGACCTCTTTTTTTAATTTAATTCCCCTTTTCTGTATACAGGGGACCTTCCCTTCCCCCTTACTCATGCGTCCAAAATTGATCAATAGAACAAAACAACAACGAGCAATGTGACTTTCAGGAAAACCGATTCTCAGACGATGAACATGACGGAGGAGGAAGAGAACCTCTTAACCCAAAAACCGTCAACTAGTAAAGCTGCTTCGGTTGAGAAACTCTGTCTTGAGGACAATCGCTCCATCGCCAGCTCATCCAAATTCTCCATATCGTCTACAGCTTCGATTAGGAAAAGAGTTGGCAACAGCAAAATGACGATAAAGAAACTGCAGAAAAGACAACACCTAGGAGACGCTGACAGGTGACGGCTTCAAAATGCCCTTGACCTCTTGGAAAGTCAGGCTTTGGAATGTCATGAGCCCTGTGCTAACACCCTACCGAAGGCTGGCTCCCCACAAATCTCGAGCGAAGGAGTTCTTGTATAGGGAATTTATTGTGACACCTTGTTGATATGGTGGCAATCTGGACATCCGTTAACAACAGTATTATCATCATCATCATCATTTTCAAATGGTCCGGTTGTCCATTAAGTGGGTCGCGGGTGTAGGTTGATTAAGCGGACCCTACATAGCTTTCGATCCTCCGCCATCAACTCTAAATCATCGAGGGCAATCCCCATACGGTTAGAGGAGAGATTATGGACTTGATGTAACCATCTCATCCTAGGTATATCTAGAGGACGCCTACCCGAAGCTATGAATTCCATAGCACGTCGTGGGATCGTAGTTGGGGACATTCGTTTAACATGGCAAAACCACCGAAGCATGGACCGCTCCGTCCAGAGAAATAGCTGCTCGACATTGAGTTCCTCACGTACTCTGGTATTTCTGTTGCGATCTCTACGAGTCACACCAGCAATACTACGGAGAAATCTCATTTGGGCAGCTTGTATCCGCGATTTTATTCTTTCGGTCATTACCCAAACCTCATGACCATAGGTAAGAGTTGGAACAAACACCGAATTAAGGACTGACAACTCAGCTTTGACAACAAGCTCAGTCTTCCTGAGAACAGAATGACCAAGCTGTCTCAAAAATGATTCAGCCTGACCAATCTTATAGGAAAACTCAGCATTACTCCTTCCATCACTCGTGAATAAGACCCCGAGATACTTTAACTTCTCCACATGTTTCAATGGGACTCCACTAACATGCAGAGTGCATTGAACAGGCGTTCTGGAGACGGCCATCACTTCAGATTTGTTCACGTTTATCTTCATCTCAGCTTCAACACAAACGGCTACAAACCGATCGAGTGCGCGCTGAAGTTCAGTCTGAGAGGACCCAAGAATGACCAAGTCCTCAGCGAAGAGCAAATGACTTATCCTCAGATCTCTCAATTCGAAACGTTCCTCGCCAAGACTGTGCTATAACATCTAGTCCAGAAGTAATGAAAAGGAAAGGATTCTTTTTTATGCTACCCTCAATACAGTTTTACAAAGTTTTTAAAATGTTTACTGAATGTCTTTTCAAAATGTACACAAATGTTTATGTAGCTGTTAAAGCTCAGAAGTTATACGATTATTGTTTTTTTATTAATAGTATCAAAATTCCTTAACATGTAATTACAAGATTTCAAGGTAATAGAGTTTGTTGCAGCTACCTGGCAGAGAAAAATGGTAAAAACGGTGGTAAAACACGATAGGTGACGGTAGATGCCCGTTTTATAAGATTTAAAAACAAATGAGACGGAAAAATAGTCCCTGAGGTGATACAGACAAACAAAAAAAAAGAAAAAAAAAACAAATGATCAAAACAACCTGTGAAAGAGAAATCCAGTATAAGGCAGATGGATTTTTCTTGGTAATAGCTATAGGGATGTGATCATAATTAGTGGTTTTTGACTATATTACGTGGCGGTCATAGATCATACCGTTCGTCGTGATCGCCAGATTTATTGAAAAAAAAAAAACCTCCGGGAAATTTTATGAAATCTATAACTATCTGTCTATTTATCTCATTAATACTAATATATGATATAAGATAACCATTGACTCGCGCCAATTGGTTGAGTTTGTTTTAAATTTGACATGATGTACCTCACTGAAAAGTGAGATGAGTTGCTAACGTAATTTCTCATGGGTGTAAGGGATAAGCTAAATTCCTTTCAACGAGAAGGCGTGATTTGACGGTTTCATCCCCAAATTAGATGACATTAAAAAACCGGTCACCGAATTTCCAAGGGGGTGGGATCGGCCAGCGCTGAATGTCATCAACAGCGCCCTCAGTATTGTAAAGGCTAAACTACATTCAGCACAAAGTAAAGTACTTGCACGAAAATGTTTTTTCCCTTTTCACACCATTTCAAATTTGTATTTTTTTCTACGAAAAAAACTAGTACATGCACAAAAAAAGTTTGCGCTAATTACTGATATCGCCAATAGAGAATAGAATGTCGTTTTACGGAGAGCTGAGCCGTATACTGAACAAGCATGCCAAGCCAATCCCTGGCCCTGGTCTAATCCCATTTCCACTCATTCTTCCTATCCATTTCTTTTCTCGTCACCTTCCAATTCCAAACTTCAAATTCTATATCCCAACTCTAACCCTAGCTTAGCTGTAAAGACTATTGGCTTTAAGTTCTACCATTTAAAATGGTTATACCTCTAAATCGGAGGTGTCATAGGCGATGGACTATCACTTGCAATGGATTGAAAATAGACTGACCCTTGCCATACCTACTCTAGAACTTTCGGAATTTTCACTTAAATGATAAACCCAAGCAGGGGTGTTACAGGGGGACAGTATGCCCCCCCCCCCTACGTTTTTGTTTTTCGTTTCGTTATTTCATTTCTCCTTTTGGAGACCCCAATTTTCATTAGGAAATAAAGCCCCAAAAAGGAGAAAACACCCTAAATTTTATTTAAAATCGTTCTTGTTGTTTCCTGTATAATTTGTTGGGGCATTATTTAAAATTGTCTATGTCGGACAAGTAGTTATGGTACCTCCCATACATATTAACCAATATTAGACCCATGCGTGTACAGTACATACTAAGTTGCATGACTTGTATGTAGTGGAGGGTATCAAAGCCTCGGCCAGGGACTTGTTTCATAAAAATTGACGATTGCGACAGGTGACAATTTGTAAACTGACAATCCGACAATTGTCAAATTTGTATTTCATAAATAATTAGACAATTTTGTAGAATTGTCGGAAATTATTCGACAATTGTCAAGTTTTGGTTTCATAAAAAATTGTCATGACAATGAAATAGCCAGGAATTTTTCGAGAATTGTCATGAATTCTCTGACAAATTTGTAGGTACTGACAATTTTTTTATGGGACAGATTGACAACTTTGTCAGTATATATTTGACAATTCCGACAGGTGTTTGAGTTTCGGTCAAGTATTGATAGTGGAGTGACAAATATGATTTAAAATGCTAAATATTATGTTTTCTTTAAGCGGAAGTGATGAAGAATCTCAAATCTAATTTCTTTCTTGAAGTAGGTAAGTGATTTCAAATTTAAGAAAAAAATTGTATGTTCGAAAAACAGAACCGAACCTATACGTGTTTTGTTAAAAAATTGGTTGATATCTTAGAGCATACCGCAAAAAGCAATCTCTCTCTTAATAAGATCCACGAAAAATTTGCAAAATATCTATAACTATGAAAAAATTGTCAGGACAAATTTGTCAAAACATGACAATGATTTGTCATATTCATGACAAATTTGTCGTTTAAAATATTTAACTGAAATGAAAATTTTTCAGACAAGTGCAACATATTTGTAGAATTGTCACCTGTCACTGTCAATGTTTATGAAATAGGGCCCAGGCCGTTGATAACACTTTTACTTGTTTTTATTTTATGTAGGTCCGTAAGTATTTCTTCAAGTTTTTAATTTTACTTTATGTAGTATTTTAGCTATTCATTCATTCATTCATTTTCAATGGTCCGCTTGTCCATTAAGTGGGTCGCGGGTGTAGGTTGCTCAAGTGGACCCTCCATAGCTCTCGATCCTCCGCCATCGACTCTAAATCATCAAGGGCAATCCCCATACGGGTATAGGAGAGATTATGGACTTGATCTAACCATCTCATCCTTGGTCTACCTAGAGGACGCCTACCCGATGGTACGGATTCCATAGCACGTCGTGGAATCCTGGTCGGGGACATGCGTTTAACATGACCAAACCACCGAAGCATGGATCGCTCCGTCCGGAGAAGTAGCTGCTCGACATTGAGTTCCTCCCGTATTCTGGTATTTCTGATGCGATCTCTACGGGTCACACCAGCAATACTACGGAGAAATCTCATTTCGGCAGCTTGTATCCGCGATCTTATTCTTTCGGTCATTACCCAAACCTCATGACCATAGGTGAGAGTTGGAACAAACACCGAATTAAAGACTGACAACTTAGCTTTGACACCAAGTTCAGTCCTCCTAATAACAGAATGACCAAGCTGTCTCAAAATTGACCCAGCCTGACCAATCCTACAGGAAAACTCGGCATTGCTCCTTCCATCACTCGTGAATAAGACCCCGAGATACTTAAACTTCTCCACCTGTTTCAATGGGACTCCACTAACATGCAGAGTGCATTGAACAGGCGTTCTGGAGACGACCATCACTTCAGATTTGTTCACGTTTACCTTCATCTCAGCTTCAACACAAACGGTTACGAACCGATCGAGTGCGCGCTGAAGTTCAGTCTGAGAGGATGCAAGGATGACCAAGTCATCAGCGAAAAGCAAATGACTTATCCTCAGATCTCCCAGTTCGAAACGTTCCTCGCCAAGACTGCGCTGTAACATCCAGTCCATATAAGTAATGAAAAGGAGAGGAGACAAGACGCACCCCTGACGAAGTCCAACGCCCACGGTGAAAGGTATTGATTTAACGCCGTTTACCCGAACACAGCTTTTACAGTTTGTGTAAAGAGATTGAATGGCTCTCAAGAGAGAACCATCAATTCCATACTCCTGTAATACACTCCAGAGTTTCCCTCGAGGGACTCGGTCGTATGCTTTCTCCAAATCTACGAAACAAGCGTAAACAGGTGTAGCATACTCCCATGCCTTCTCAAGTACCATTCTGAGAGTGAATAGCTGGTCGGTTGTGCTTCTGCCGGGACGAAAGCCGCACTGCTCATCTCCTAATCGTGCCTCGACCACAGCTCTGCAACGCGTTTCCAGCACCTTGGCAAAGACTTTTCCGGGGAGACTTAAAAGTGATATACCCCTGTAATTGGAGCAATCCCTTTTATCCCCTTTCTTGAAAAGAGGCACAATCACCCCATTCTGCCAATCGCTGGGAGTTTCGCCGCATTCCCAGGCCACTTTAATGACACGAGAGAGCCATTTGACTCCCTCTTCACCTAAGGCCTTTAGCATTTCTGGCCGGTTTTCATCCACTCCGGCAGATTTGCCAGCTTTTAGCGATTTGATCGCAAAAGTGACTTCCTCTACCGTGGGACTATTTTCCGCCCTGCTTAAGGCGATGGATGTGTCATCCTCAATGCCCTGGATTGGATTGAGCAATTCGGAAAAGTGCTCGCTCCATCTGCGCAAGATGTCCTCCTCATTAGAAAGAAGTGTACCATCTTTGGATTTGACTCCTTCGATAATGTTCCACTTCCTTCCTCTAAGACGGCGGATGGTCTGCCAGAACACCTTGCTTGCAGATCTGTGATCGCGGTCCAATTTTTCGCCGAACTCCTTCCAAGACTGTTCTTTGGCTGCTTTAACAGCCAATTTGCAAGTTCTTCGCGCCTCAATGTACCGGTTTCGAGAAGGAGAGTCCCCCAAGTGAATCCACACCTTGAAAGCCTTCTTCTTCTCTCTGATAGCTTCTTGAACTCCGGACGTTTTAAACCACGCAGTTCTTTTCTCACCACCAGCCGCCACACCGAGCCGCTTCACTCCGCAAACATGTCCTGCAGAGGCAATAACTGCTGTTGAAAACAACTGCCATTCTTCCTCTACATTCAATGGAACATTTGGAATTTGTTCAAACCTTGCAGATTGTATAAGGCGGAAATAAAACACGGCGACTTTTGTTTAAAGTCGGGAAAATATATAAAAACCCGACTATTGTTAATTCTTTATTCTGTACTGTACTATTAACTATACGATTATTAGTCTCTACTTTACTGGACTTTACGACTATACGGCCTGTACTACTGTACTGTCAGATTGTGACTGAGACCGCCTGACGACCTCTTGTTTGGAGATGAGAGTCGCCAGCTGGCTCATATGTCATATTTAAAGTAAAAGACTCATACACAAGTACAATAATAACCCATGTATGAGTGATTCGATACAGTGCCAGCAAAATTCATAATTTTCTTTACAATTTTTTACATAAGTAAACTCGAATTACTATACTACACATTCTACTGATTACTGCAGCTTTCCACCGGAACTATGCAGATCTTCTGTACTGGACGTTTCAGCCTTCCTGTCTCGGTCTGTACAACTACGGATCGTACCAGCCCATCCTTGCTGGTGATGAGCTCACATACTCTACCAAGCGCCCAGTGCGCTGGTGGGAAACCTTCGTTAGCCAATGTGACCAGCTGGCCAACCTTCAACGGCTCCTTGTCTCTACGCCACTTCTTCCTTTGCTGAAGAGTGGTCAAATAGTCTGTACTCCACCTTTCCCAAAAGTGGCCTAACATTTTCTGACGGTCTTTCCAAAGCCTCACGCCGACTGTACTTGGTTGCTGACTGGTATCGAACGGAATTGGAAGAATCATCGGTTCGCCCACTAGGAAATGCCCAGGGGTAAGTGCCTGTACGTCATCTGGATCATCACTCAAGGGATGGATTGGCCTCGAGTTCAGTATCGCTTCTACCTGTACCAGTAGTGTTAAGAGCTGCTCATATGGTAGCACCTTTAACCCTACTATCCTTTTTAGATGATATTTCATCGACTTTACTGCGGCTTCATAGATTCCTCCTTGATGGGGTGCTGCTGGAATCATGAAGCGCCATTCTGTACCTTTACTGCCAAGATGAGCCATTGCTCTCTTTTCCGACCATTTTTCTATAGCTCTCTTTAACTCCTTGTATGCTCCGACAAACGAAGTCCCGTTATCACTATACATGCGTTCGCATCTGCCTCTACGTGCTATAAAGCGTTCATAGCAAGCTATGAAAGCTAACGATGTCAAATCTGTCACTAGGTCGATGTGCACTGCTCTAGTCTTCAGGCACACGAAGATTGCGACCCAGCATTTGGACTTAGCGACTTGATCTCCTTGCCTGTTGATGACTTTCATCTCTAACGGGCCTGCATAATCAACACCGCAGTGTAGAAACGGCTTCCCTGTCTGTACTCTGTCAGCTGGCAACTCTGACATCAGCTGATATTCTAACTTGTAGTTATATCTGGCGCAAATGACGCATTTGTGCAAATATTTCCTTGCCTCGCTACGAAGTTTTGGAATCCAATACTTCTGCCTCACGAACTGCATCATAACCTGTACTGCACCATGCTTTGTTGTGCGGTGTGCATGATCTATGATCAGCCATGCTAATCTGGATCCATCTGGAACTATGGCTGGATGCTTCATTTCATACGAATTGTTGCTTCTGTCCAGCCTTCCACCTACTCTCAGCAAGCCTCTAACATCTAACAATGGTTTAAGTGGTTCCAGCTTGCTTCTCTCGGGTAGATCTGTACTGTTCTTTAATGCTGCTATCTCTCTACTGTACACCTCTTCCTGTGATTTACGCAGGATGTATGTCATTGCATACGCCTTTTCCTCTAATGTTGGCTCCTTTACACCTGTCCCTCCTCTACTCGCCCTTATCTTAAAGGTCGGCCTGACTGCCCAGTTGTTTATAAACCGGACCATATAGCTGACTATGTTTACTAGCTTTTCCAATTTATTTGTGTACTCGAACAACGATACTCTATTGGTTGAATGCCTTGCACCTATACACAACGGCGGTTGAACTGTCATAACTGCAAACACTTTCATCTCACTCTGCACCTCTACTGACGTGCCCTTTACTACGTTTCTTATTGGCCACTCCGCCTGTGGTGATCGAAGCCATGTTGGGCCTTCCAACCATAATCTATTGTTTATTAGCGCTGACGGCTTTACACCTCTACTCAGCAAATCGGCTGGATTCTCTTTCGTGTTGACATAGTGCCAGCATCTCACCTCTGTGTTTGACTGAATCGACGAGACCCGATTCGCTACGTATGTTTTTAAATCACATGGGAGTCTCCTTAACCAATACCATACGACCATGGAATCGGTCCATAGAAAGTAGGATGCATCTTGCAACCCCATTGATTCTCTCACCTGTACTAGTAGTCTGGACAGCAGCTCCGCAGCCGCCAATTCCAACCTCGGAATGGATACTGTCTTCAACGGCGCCACACGTGTCTTTGACACTAATAATTTGCATGTAACTGTACCATCTGTATGCACTGTACGAATGTAAATGGCTGCTCCATAAGCTGTGCTTGAAGCATCACAAAAACCATGTATCTGTACGTCTGACTCTCTTGAAGTACCTAACCATCTGTCTATACGGAATTTTTCTAAAAGAGTTATCTCTTCCCATAACTCTTTCCACCTGTACTCTATTTCTATGGGTACGCGATCATCCCATCCTGTACTCAATCTCCAAATGTCTTGGATCATGATCTTGCCTATGATCGTGACTGGGGATATATACCCATTAGGATCGTAAAGCTGAGCTATGCAGCTAACAATCTTTCTCTTGGTGAGAATGCCGTCTAACTTTGGTGTTTTCACTTCATACGTGAATTGATCCGAACTAATTAGCCATTTTAGTCCTAGAATGGATGATTTCTCCTCCCCCGAAAACACCATTGACGCCTCACCAGTGCCAGCATTCATCTCTTCCATGAATCTAGAGGAGTTTGACTTCCATTTGCATAATTCGAAACCGGCACCTTCTAATATCCTGTACATTTCTTTGGCTAATTTTATTGCCTTAGTCTCGTCTGACTCGCCTGTGGTGCAATCGTCCATGTAATAGTCATTTTCGATTGCATTGGCTGCTTCTGGAAATTCTGACTGTGCCTCTCTTGCCGCCTGTACCAATGATCTGACTGCTAGATGCGCTGACGACGTCAAACCAAATGTGACGACGGTCAACCAATATTCTCGTAATGGATCCTGCCTGCTCTCTCTCCAAAAGATGCGTTGCAGGTCCCATTGATCTGTACTGAGCCTAACTTGATTAAACATTTTCTTTATGTCCCCGCATATTGCAATGCGATGCCTTCTAAAACGCATTATTATCTCATGCAGATCTCTCTGCAGCTTTTCACCTAACATCTGTACATTGTTTAATGATATGCCTTTATCTGTACGACAACTTGCGTCATAGACTATACGAAACTTCTTTTCTATACAGTGGTGGGGTATATGATATACCACAGCGCCTGTGTTTGCTTTTCTGTTCACAACCTGTACATGACCTAATTGAATGCTCTCACGCATTTTCTTGATGTAGTTTTCCTTCAACTGTACGCACTTCTCTAACTTGTTTTCCAGGTACATAAATCTGCGCAATGCGATTTCTCTTGAACTACCCATCTTCTCGAACCCTTCTTTCAGTGGCATCTTCACCACAAATACACCATCTTCACCACGATGATGTGTCTGTACAAAATGTTGCTCTACAAGCTCTTCTTCCTCTGTACGACTGGAACACGTATCCACCTGATCCATCTGCCATAACCTCTTCAGCAGTTGGTCCAACTGCTCATCATTTGCTAAACTGATAGCTGCGCAAGCATTGGCTTTGTTGTCGCAACTTTCATTATTGGCACCTAGAACGACTGTACCGAGAGATGTCTCCAGCAGAGCAATACCATCTGACTCTCTTGGTGATACTGCTATAACTGATTTCGCAAAGAAATCTACCCCCAACAAGAGGCTCACCGGACCCGGCTTGTAATATTCCGGATCGGCATATCTGACCAGAGAAGTCTTAGTGTTTCTATTTATCTGTACTGTGCCGGTTGGCAGGATTGGTTGCCATTGGCTCTCTTCTGGCATGAACCAAACGGGTACTATTGCATGCGGTTCCGTAGCGCTTGAAGCAAACCATGGAAAGACCTTGACCATGGCCTTGCGTGTAATTGCAAAGGGAGCGCCATCAATGCCAACTAGTTTCCCAGTTGCATTCTTAGTAGGAATCCTTAGCTCCTTTCTCAGCTTGTCCACCATCAGGTTTAGATGGGACCCTGTATCTAACATTGCACGAAAGGGCCCATGCATCAGGCCATCAAATGCAACCTTTACCATAGCAGTTGGGATCAAGGAACCCTCCTGCTTCGAGAAATCAATAGACTGTACATATGCTTTATTATTTATTTTACGCAATTTTCTTGGCACTACATTTTGGACTCTTTCTCCTATACCTTCCTGTACATTTCTTTTCCTTGATAATTTCTGCAACTGCTGGTTTAACGTTGCTTCCTCTACTTTCAGCTCGCCAATTTTGCTCTTCAGCGTCTGCAGCTTGGCTGCAAACAAAATCTCGGCTGCCTCTTCGTCTGTACGGCCTGTACTTCCTTTACGAGCGTCTGTCACGTTGGTCAACGCAGCTGCCTGTTTGTCAATGAACCGCAGCATCGTTGACAACTTTGGCTGGTCGGAGTCGCGCTGGAGCTCCCATTGACGAGCCATCTCCTGGTCCAGCTTCTCACACAAAATGTGTACAACGAAGAAGTCCCAGTTCTCTACTGGCAGTCCTAATGCCTTCAACTGACGCATAGCCTCGTGCGTCGTATTTGCCATCCTTCGGAGGTCACTGGCTGACGGCAGACCACTGAGCTTAGGAAGATGTAGCAACTGGCGCAGATGGTCGCGCCCGATCAGATATTTCTGATCGTAGATCTCATTGAGCCTCTCCCAAGCCTCGTTGTAGTTATTGGCAGTCAGCCGCCACTCCCCCATGGTCCTGGCGGCGCTTCCAGTGAGCGACTTCTGGAGGTACGCGAATTTATAGGCTGGTGCGACCTTGTCGTTGTCGTGAATGGCCGCAGTAAACTTATCGTGGAATCCTAACCACTTGGTGTAAGTCCCATCGAACTCACCCCAAGTGTTCTTTAGATCATGCTGTTGGAATGGCATGTCCACCTGTACTCTTATTCCTGTACTCTGTACCTCCTGTACTCCTGTACCCTGTACGTTGTCCTGTACCTTAGGACGCAGCTCCTCCATTCTGTCCTCTAACGCTGCGCACGCCCACAAATAGTCCTCCTTTACTGACTCTTTGAAGTCGACGCATGTGATCACAGCATCACCTTTCGCTTCGGCTAGCAGAACTTCATGTAGCTTGCAAAAGCTCTGCCAGTCATCCTGTACCGTCTTGAGGCGCAGTTCCGCATTTTTATAGGAAATTGCGGCTGCTTCCTCCTCCGCAAACTTGCGCGCCATGCTGATGGTATGGGCCGTCGCTTTGGCTTGAATAGCTTCCATCTCGATTCGTCGAAATAGCTTGGGAAGAAAGAAAAGATAATTCCATTATAACCTGTACTTGTATGAGAGAACACCCCTCATTGGAGCGTGTACTGTACGATCTGTACTTTAATATCTGATTCGTTCTAGTGGATGCAAATTATTGTTTTACTCTTTACAATTATTTTCTGTACACTTGCGAATTTCGACTTGCTGTGGACATCTTGATTGAGCCCGCATGTGCAGTCTACACAATTCTTTAACCTGTACTGCAATGTGAATATATTCCTTGCTCTGACTCTGTGCGTTTGTTTTGCCTGTACACCTATACTTATAACTATACTGACATGTCATATCCTGTACCCTATTCCTATCACTCAGCATTTTTGCATCTTGTGCTAGCTTTATTGAGCGTGGAATTCTAACATCCTATACTAGCCACTTTAATTTAATGACTACCTGACAAGCATGCTTTTTAATTCCTCTACAAACCTATAACTTTCACTGTACACTACACTATACACTGTACACTCCTCTACTACCTCATAGTGATCACTATATTTCTTCTATGTGCCTATACAAATTCTTTGAGCTCACTGTACACATATTCCTATACAAATTCTATGAATTCACTGTACACTTTATCTATACATGCCAATAATTTTCTGTGTCACACTGCCTCAGCAGTTGTGCACGTAATTGACATTAAACGTCATCGACGCTCACTGACTGCACTGAACAATATGTTCTTGCATTTTCACTAAAAGATGTGTTCTTGTATTTTCACTTGAACAACATGTTTTTATTTTGACTCTATACTAAAACAATTTGCACCACTTTCTAGAACTATTTCCTGTACAATCTATACAATTCATTTAATGAAACACTCTGTACATTCTGTACTTACCAGTTGTTTGCACAAAAGATATTTTCTAGCTAAATTAATTAATTTTGATATTGATATTTGTTTTAACACCGCTCACGTTGAGTTCACAACTAATAATGCCTTGCCTATACGATGATGTCATATCACTTACCCTGTACTTTTTGCTTGTTTTTTTTTTTTTGTTCCTTTTCGTATTCTCTTTCGCCACCTGGCTGCCGTCGACGCGGCGACCAGTGGAAACTTTTCGTATACCTTCTGTACTGTACCTTTTTTTTTTTGTTTTTGCAAGTAAACCTATACGATGCCTTTTTCTTTTCTTCACTCTTCTTTTTTGTGTGTGAGGCTAAAAATAGATTCACTCACTGCCTGTACTGTTTTCTTTCGTTATTTTGTGTGTTGTTTTTGCTGATGTGTCAACTTGCGGCCTGCTCCAACTCGCACAAAAATATCGGCAACGTCGCACTTTGCACTCGTGTTCGTCGTCTTTTGGACATTTTATTGTTCAAAAGGGAATACACATATATATGTATAATTTATGGTTTTTTACTGATGGGAGCCTGTACTTTGCACTATTTTCTGTACCACTTTTTTATAACCTTTACTAACACTGTACACGAACACAGAATTGCAGGTTTTATTTCTTTTTACACTTTTTAATAGGATATATATATTTTTATTGCACTGATTCTAAGATCCGGCTCGACGTGGACCAATGTATAAGGCGGAAATAAAACACGGCGACTTTTGTTTAAAGTCGGGAAAATATATAAAAACCCGACTATTGTTAATTCTTTATTCTGTACTGTACTATTAACTATACGATTATTAGTCTCTACTTTACTGGACTTTACGACTATACGGCCTGTACTACTGTACTGTCAGATTGTGACTGAGACCGCCTGACGACCTCTTGTTTGGAGATGAGAGTCGCCAGCTGGCTCATATGTCATATTTAAAGTAAAAGACTCATACACAAGTACAATAATAACCCATGTATGAGTGATTCGATACACAGATACCTGCCGTGCAAATTCCTCCCGTATCTCATCGTTCTGCAGCCCCTCCCACCGTATGCGCGTAACCATTCTTGGTTTACGCTTTGCCAGGATAGGTATTTGATCGTTGAGATACAATTTGCACAACACCAGGTGGTGATCAGTTGACAGTTCAGCCCCTCTCAACACGCGAACATCACAAACCATCCTTTTAATACACGATGGTACCACAAAGAAATCTATCAGCGATTTCTGCTGAAGACTTCGACGGTACCATGTGTATTTATGGATATCTTTGTGTGGAAAGAAAGTGTTCATAATGGACATTCCATTTGAACAACAAAAGTCCAACAACTTCTTTCCGTTCGCGTTCTGATCGGGGTCACCGTGTTTCCCAATCGCGCTGCCCCATGTCGAGAAATCCGCACCTACTTGAGCATTGAAATCACCCATCAGGATATAAGAATCCATATCTGCAACCTTTTCAAGGGCTGCATCAACTTCATCTAAGAAAGCTGCGTACCCTGACTCCAGATTCGGTGCATACACCTGCACTAGAGCCAGAGTTGATCTTTCAAGCTTAAGCTTTAAGATCGCAACTCTCCCTCCTAACGGAATCCACTCCAATACTCTGCCTGACAGCCTGGGACTTGTGAGTATCCCCACTCCCGCCTGAGCAGACATTGAAGGTGCTACTCCCGACATGAAGAGTTTCCACCCATCCGCAAGGTCCACAGTTCTACAACCCCTTTGCTTTGTTGAGGAAACACCAACTATATCTAGTCGATATTTTACAGCCTCCCCAACAAGCTCCAGGTCTTTTCCCGTGAGCGAAGAGATGTTCCACGTGCCTATCCTAAGTCGGTGCCGTTGTCGAGTAACCGAAAGTCCACTTATGCCCCTATTGGTGCATAGCGCATCCACCCTCTGACCCCCATAATGGTTTGCGAGACCATTGCTAGGAAGCTCGTAGCCGTTTCGGGTTAAACCCGGCCGACTGCCGAGCGTGACAAGCCGACCACCAGACGCTCGCAAACTGCCACCCTTCAGGCCTGGCTCCAAAGGGTGCCCTATGTTGACAGGCTTGGCAATATCCGAGGCTCGCTTTCTTCGTTTTGTCATCATTGGGTGTGTGCTTCGTTAGCCATGTCTAGGTGAACATAGACATGTTGCCCGCCCCCCACCACGGGGAGGTCAGCTACATGAGGGGGCTATTTTCATGAAATAATATTGAGAACATTTTATTTCTTTTAAAATGAAGTACCTACATACCTAGACCTACCTACCTACAAATAAGCCGTTTCAAGCAAGACAATGAAAATGAAAACCAAGATATTATGCAGTTTGATAAATCACTGACGAATCGATCATAAAAAATAGAAAAAGATTAGTTTGCAGCTTTTGCCATTCTACAAAACGTCTAGCAATGAACACTAGGCTGTCGAACTGTCTTGATATACCATATACGCAGAAATAATATCCTAAAAATTACCTACTGATTTGAGATTAATAGAGGCCGCGATTTTTATGATAACGCTCTTTTTTTTTAAACTTCTTAATTTGTTAACATTTTTTTTAAGCTTATATGTATAGCTAACTGATTTTGATTTAATTTTTTTTTCAAAAACGAGGTCTTCAAACTATTTTTCTTAAGAATCTATATAAAGT
The DNA here is from genome assembly GCA_949372485.1 of Cheilosia soror. Taxonomy (NCBI): domain Eukaryota; kingdom Metazoa; phylum Arthropoda; class Insecta; order Diptera; family Syrphidae; genus Cheilosia; species Cheilosia soror. Next base: position 20,892,887 of record OX443563.1, read on the forward strand.
ATTTCATTTTGTTTATTTCCTTCTATTTCGTCATCATTTTTATACCCTCCACAGGAATTCACTTTGTCATTACGTTTGTAACGCCAAGAAGGATTCACCGGAGACCCTACAAAGTGTATATATTCTGAATCATTATCACATTCTGAATCGATTTGGCCATGTCCGTCTGTCTGTCCGTCTGTCTGTTGAAAGCACGATAGCGTCCAAACGAATTGACCTAGGGGACTGAAATTTTGTGAGAGGTCTTATTTTTACGGTCGTTGGTATTAAAAATGGTCCACGTCGGTCAAGTAGTTCTGGTACCACCCATACTAAACGAATATTAGACACATTCACACATGGCGTGTACCTGTTGTACAGTGGAGGGTATCAAAGCATCGGCCAGGCCGATGATAACACTTTTACTTGTTTTTTTAATTGCTGATTTTTAAGAACTTTTTCAAGGCATTTTAAAGATATTTTAAAGGAGTACCTACCTATTGGTATTCATTCATTTTTGACGCTCACTGTAGATGTAGTTAGCTTCAGGCAAAGTATGTATAGACGGACGGTATGCCTATGAGTAATAGCCGCTATTGGTGCATCGAAAACCCTCGACGGCCTCAATTGATACATCGAAGACCACTATGTACAGTAAACTATTCTAGAATACACTAGAATACATTAAGCGAGGAAACTACTTACCTACCATAATTGCAGTATTTTTACGCACGTATCAATTTTGTAATACTGCATTTCCTTTCCTTTGTTTCTCTCTTCCTATGGACTCCAAGCAACTACCTTGTATATACACTATACAGTCGAACTTCGATAACTCGAACCATCACTTGCCACAAAAATATTTCGAGTTATCAAGTAAACTACAAAATTTATATAAAAATGTATTTATTTGGGAACATTAGTAACATCTTTCTTTTTGTAACCACTTTCCACCTCTTTTATAAGTTTAAATTTTCCATCAAGAGATAATGTTTTTAACGTACGCTTTACCGACATAACGTTAAAAATAATCGACTTTTTACTTAATAACAACTAACAAAACAGACTGCACTGTTCATACGTATCTTCACTCTGCATATTGTTTTGTCTTTCTCATTGTGCTTTTTTTGGGTGTCTACTACTTTTTTCCAAATTTAAAAATTTGTCATATCGACCAATATACCAACCTAGTATTATATGTTCTTACCCCTATAACAAGAAATTTGAAAATTCTTACGCACACATAACGAAATCACGATTTTCTACACGTATGTATATTTGGTCATAGGAACATATGTACAAACATAGTGCCCCCGAAAGCGATGCTTCAAAAAAAACGAACCTTTAAAAACACGCAGAATTTGGGAATTCCCACTCAGAATTCGACTTATCGAAGGTGACGCCAAATAATCGCTTCGGGTTATCAAGACATTCGAGTAATAGAAGTTCGAGTTATCAAAGAAAAATTACATGTAAATTTTAGTCCTCGCGCTTTTGCCAACCAATTTCATTCGAGTTATTAAATATTCGAGTTATCGGAGTTCGACTTATCGAAGTTCGACTATTTTCACTTAAAAAAATGCGTTTTGGCTAAAAACTGTTCCTAAGGACGTGGCTATAAACGACATAGGGATCATGACGTTAACTACAACGACTAAAATCTAGAATGATCAAAATCTCGAAAATGAATTTGATAAATCTTGAATGCAAAAATCTCGAATGGGTCAAAATCTAGAAAGTACAAAAATCTCGAAAGACTCTATCTCGAAAAAAATCTAGAAAATAAAACTGCTTTCGAAATTTTTATGATTCATTAAATTTACTCCGAAAGTAATGAAAACAAGTCTAAAATGAATATTTTGTACTTCTTTATTGAAAATAATAAATTCTTAACAAACAGTCATAAATAACTCATAACAAAACAAATTACCTACTTCGAAACCATAAATATAAATATTCAACAGAAAATAAGTTTATATATTAGTTTCATTAAGGGTGTTTGTCCAAACGTATGTAAACATAGTGTCCGAGTTAAGCCACTCGGTGTTTTGACAATAGCACGTCAATAGAAGACCTGGGACCAATAACACAACGCTACGAGTACTTGTAGAATAAGTATGTGAATTTCTACAATCGTTTACACATTTCTGTAACACAAAGTTACAAGTTCAATGCTGATCTTATGATGATCATGTGCGGACAAATTGAACACAGGCTCTTGTAAGACTTGTTGATATGCCGCGTTGTGTTATAGGCCCCTATTACGTTTTAGCTGACTCATTTGCTTGCGGGAACTAAATGTTGTTACATGCACATGCAATTCAAATAGTTTTCCATATGAGTAAATCTTGAATTTATATTATCCGCGCGCGCGAATTGTTACCATTGTCTCAAAAATTAATATTACATAATTCTAAATTTTTGTTTTCGAGATTTTGGTTTCGAGATTTTTTCATTCTATATTTATATCTATATTTTTTTTTCGATATTTTTTTTTCTAAATTATGGTTTTTTGTATTATATTTTTCTACATATCGGGGTAGACCCAACGACATAGCCTATAGCAGTCTCACAGACCAAAGGAACATTTTAAAAAAAGTTTCATCGAAATCTGTCCAGTAGTTTTCGAGTTTTTAACGGCCAAAGAAAATTCCTACAGTTTTATAAATATATATTATTCGATTTCAAAAAAAAAATAATAATAAAAAAGGTTCAGCCGCTTAATTCAAAGCCAAAGGTCTGATAACGTATGAGATCGCAAATGCACCGTCAGTCACAATCGAATTGCAAATTTACACATAAAATGTGCAACTTTCATCAGATGGGTGTAGTATACGCACTGGTTGTTGGGTTGGGCTTTAAACACTGTGTGTAATTTTTATAAGGTGTTTATATTTAAACAAAATTTGTTTATCTATAAACATTTTGAGAGTAATGTTTAAACAATAATAGAATATTATTGGTTGAAAGGTAGATACACAAAAGTAAAGTGTATGCAATAAATGTTTTTTTACCTAATTGTCGTGTGTATAAACACGCAACTTGCTTATTTTTACATTAAAAATTACAAACACTTATATAGTAATTTTACACGCATTTTTTAGAGTAACTTTAGTCGGCCTGCCGGTATGCCAGAGGAAATGCTGTTCCAGTTATTGATCACCTTTAAATCGGGACATGTTGGAAAGACGTTTTTCCTATGGATATAGATGCGATATACATCCCTGAAGCCTCTTGTTTGCAAAACCGTCCCAATTCGCGTAACGACTAGTAGTTGACACAAATTGGTATGTTGGGAACCTATCTTTAAAGATTAAATAAATAACCTGATCAACTGATATTGACTGAAGACCACAAAGTGCTCTAAATTCCAAACTGGATTTGTTTAACCAACGTCAACGTTTCGTAATATTATTAGTCATTCAATTAAGAGCAAAAAACAAAACAAAGTGAGATAACTCAGTGGTTTCTTTGAACTAATAAGGGTCCGGTTAAGATGTCAGCCATATCATTCATGATCTCCTTTTACCAACTGATGTCAATAAAATCAGTTCTTTAAATGACAGTCTATGAATAGATTCTAGGTTTGCCTGCCACTCCGTCTCCAATCATATAAAATGGTAATCACAAACAGAAAGAATGAACTTGGAGTTGGAACTGTTGAATTTGCAAAACGAAGCAAATGAACAAGTGGTTATCTAAATAGTGTCAAAAGCAATCATCATAGAATGATACCTATTTTATTTATGCCAAATCAACTCGCTCCAAGTCACAACCAAACCATCAGCAGTTATTGACGTTTTGCCATCTTCTAGATATAAACAGACTTGCAGGTATTTTTATTGTCGATATTCAAAAGTTCTTTCAACTTTGAACACAGACAGTCAGACAGAACGTTATGGCACTTAAAAACTTGTAAAAGTCTACGGAGTAAATGTACGTATGCAGCTATTTACAAATTTGGTTACATTTTGTAGTCACTCATTAAATATGCACAAAGAAGAAAATAGTTTTAGCAACAATCCTGCGACTTGTTGTCCTCTGCGCGACCACTGAAGCACCGGAAAAACATAATATTAATTTAATATGATAAGTTAAACTCAACCAACAACGGCAGCTTAGGAACGACATTTAGGTATAGGATCGCAAATTATTTCCGAAGTGGGCAATCAGCTGGAATTAAGTTTCTTGAGCGTTTTCTGATTCACTTAATGCCCATGGTGTAGAGTTTCAACTTGTTCGTCCCCAGATATTTGCATGGAAAATGCAAATCTTGTGGTACTTTGGTCATCGACTGGTTTTCATGCGAAATCTAATGAGTATTAATAGAACTAATTTAGGATTTTATTAATATTATAAAAAAAGTGTTTTGCACCTCAACAGTCAGGAAGATGTAAGATAAGCGAAAGGTATTGCCTGTTGTAGTAGCGAGAGACTGCAATGGCAATGGTGCATTGGAAAGGTTTGTTTTTGTTCACATCAAGGCTGGAAAAGTACAAAATAAAAAGACTTATGAATTTCTATAGAACAGGTTATGGCGACAGTTTAAATCTAAGAAGAAAATAATAGCAACTTTTTAAAAATAATGTTTTGTTTTAGCGTTTCTCCATCCCGAGTCGGGGACGTATAATTTCGCCGAAGAAGGGGTCGCGTTGAAGCAAAGAACCCAAATAGGAAATAATCCATCAGCGAAGAGCTATTACCAACGAAGAGTCTCAGAATAGTCAGAATAGGGCATCGATGCCAAGAAGCCATCAGAACAGCCGCAACTGATGTGATAGGTTACACCCGACCACCAACATGAAACCGCTGGTTTGATGAAGAGTGCCGGCAAGCACATGCAGCAAAGCAACTGGCCTACAATCTACAAAGCGGCGCTGCAGAGAAGGATGAGAGCAGCTCGTGAGCTCGACGAGCAAAAAAGAACAACGGCTTCTCAGAAGGAAAAAGAAAGAGCATGAGAAGCGCGTGATCGAGGAAATAGAGAGGTGCTACTCCAGGAAGAATGTTCGGAAGTTTTACTAAAAGGTAAAAAGAAGGTGTCACGGGAACAAGATGCGAACAGAAGCTTGTAGAGACGAACAAGGAAACCTTGTAGTGGAATCACAGTCGGTGCTGAGGACATGGAAAACCCATTTCTGCAGACTGTTAAACTGCAAAGACGATACAAATTCCGCTGTCAGGCAGAATGAACCATTCAACCTGGGCAATGAAAGCCAAGACTTCCGTCAACCTGACCAAAATGAGGTAAGGATAGCAAAAGCAATATCCAAGCTGAAGTCCAACAAAGCTGCAGGACCGGACGGTTTATAGGCCGAGCTTTTAAAGGCAGCGGGAGATGATTTGGTAGAGAGCATAACCAACCCGTTTCTAAAATTTGGTCAGAGGAAAGTATGCCCAATGATTGGAATGGAATCTCAGCATCGTTCGCCCGATATAGAAGAAAGGAGACCACTGCGCCAACTATAGAGGCATCAGTCTTCTCAACATCGCCTATAAGATCATATCTGCTGTCAGTGTGAGCGCCTAAAACCATTCCTCAACGAACTGATTGGTCCCTATCAGTGCGGTTTTAGGCCCGGTAAGGTAAGTCCACAACCAACCAAACATTCACACTCCGGCAGATCCTGGAGAAACCCCAAGAAGTCCAAATCGATACTCACCATCTATTTATCGATTTTAAAGCCGCATATGACAGCATTTATAGCGACGAGCTATACAGAGCCATGTATAGTTTTGGCATCCCTGCCAAACTTGTCAGATTGTGCAGAATAACAATGGAGAACGCTCGCTGCTCCGTAAAGGTCGGAAACAATCTCACCGAGACCTTTTTGATGCGCTTTTTTAACATCATTCTTGAGAAATTTGTGCGAAACTCGCAAGCCAACACAAGGGGCACAATTTTCCAAAACTTTGCAACTATATGTACTTGCATACGCTGAGGACATTGTCATTGACATCATTGGCAGAACACAGCGAGCCGTCACTGACTGGTGCGTTTGCAAGTATCAGTATATAAGCGGCAAAAATGGGTTTAGTGGTGAATGAGGGCAAAACAAAGTACATGCTGTCAACAAGAAGGGACACACAACATCGACGAATCGGACAGAACGTCACGATAGACAGCTTTAACTTTGAGGTGGTTAGGGAATTTATTTACCTCGGCTCTGCTATAATGTAGTGTACCCACACTTAGAACAATCAAAGTAACACAAGGCGCCAAGCAAAACACAAAACAGATAACGAGTGACCCAATGGCTATGCACTTCACATTGCATAAGCATTGACTCACTCAGGTTCATGTTGTGTAAACAAACGATAATTTACGATACACAAGTGTCATGCATTTCACTTATCGCGTCGCAAGTGTGAATGAAGGAGTAATCCGACTCTTTCAATTCGGGTCAATTATTGGTTTAGATTTGGGAATGCTAAGGAGGCTCAACTAGTATATAAGTAGAACATTTTAGAAAAATAAAACAGATTCATTTTGACTTTCAAACAATTTGTTTCTCACTTTATGGCAAACCCTATTGCGCATTTGAGCCTTGCCTTTTCTTTACTCCTCTGAGTTTACATCTGAGTTTACAGGACTATAAGATCATTTAGTTGATCACTTACAATAAACTTGGATAATGACACCACAGCAGATATCAAACGAAGAATTACCTACACTTGCTAACCGCTGTTTTCGTTGGCCTAAGAAGGCAACTGACTAGTAAGGCCATGTCAAGAAACACTAAGGAGACTCTATATAAGACCCTCATCATCGCAGTACTACTCAATGGCGCAGAAGCATGGACGTTAACAAAGGCGGATGAAGATATTCTTGGTCGTTTTCGAACGCAAAATTCTTCGAGTGATTTTCGGTCCCGTTTTCGCTGACGGGGTTTGGAGGAGAAGATTTAACAGCGAACTCTACGAGCTATACAGCGACATCGAAATGGTCAGAAAAGTACGTATCACTCGACTAAGATGGCTAGGACATGTAGAGCGAATTGATACCAACGCTCCGGCCCGAAGAGTCTTCGATTCCAAACCGGATGGACAACGCAGTAGAGGAATAGGTCTTGCAATCTATTGCAAACGTCTTATTTACTTACATACTTACTTAGATGGCGCTCACAGTCTGGAGTGGACTACGGCTTCAATCAAGAAACCCCTCCAGTCAGCTCGATCCATAGCTGCCTCAAGTTACATACAATAAATTGGTTGAAGTTGCTCTCTAATTGTCGGAGCCACCTGAGGTGGGGTCTTCATCTGCTTCGTTATTCCTCAGGAGCGGACTCAAAGACTCGTCGGGCTGGTGCGATTGTTGCCCAAATGCTTCACGTGACCTGGCCACCTCAGTTCGTGTATTTTGAGCTTTTTTTCTATAGGTCGACTAATAGTATAGCACATAAAGTTCGTCGTTGAATCTCCCCCTATACACATGCCAACTAGACTTTCGATAAGGTCCATGCTTCTGCTGCATACAACAGAACAGAATTGACTAGGTTAGGTTAGGTTAGGTTAAAAAGGGGTATGAGATGTCTCATACAACACTAGGCACCATAAGGGCCCATCGCGATCCCTAGGGGGAGCCAATTGCAGTGACCTACAATGGAAAAACACATAAACACTTGCCCTTGAGAAAGCCCCAATTTCCCTGCAAAAACTAAGTAGTCCCTTGAAGTTGGTATTGTCTATCTCCCCTAAATGTTGGAAGAAGTACCTGCCCAAAAATTTTCTTCTTCTGCGACATATTGCCTCACATTCGCACAGTATATGTGTTGTGTCCTCTTCGGCTTGCAGGTCATTGCAGAATCTGCAAGTGTCCGAGTCTACTAGCCCGAGTCTTTTGGCATGTTTTCTAAGAAGACAGTGCCCTGATAATATGCCGATCAGTGTCCTGAGCTGTTCCCTGCCTAGTTTGAGGATTTCCCTAGATCTTTTACGGTCGTATTTCGGCCAAAGTGCCTTAGATACTGCGCGACCGGTGAGTACCTCCCACCTCCGGTCGGCTTCCTTATTTATTTTATTCCTAATATCGCTTTTTACAGAATTGACTAAGATCTTGTTCTGGGAAAGAGGGTTTTTCTTGAAGAAGCAGTGAGAGTTATCGTCATCATACACATACGGTCGGGTTTGGCAGATACATTTATGACGAAATTTGACATGGCTTTGTTTGTTTATAGTTCGTCCCTACATAAGCTATAGTATAGGTGTCCTTGAAGTCGATAAAGAGGTGGTATGTATCGATCTGGAATTCGTGTGGTTAGAGGAAGTTTGAGGTTTTGGTCGACGGTTGACTTCCTAAAACTGCACTGATATGGACCTATAATTTCATTAACGAAAGTTTTAAGGCGTTCACACAGTATAGCCGACATAATTTTTTAAGTTCAGGAGGCTTATTCCTATATTTAGCGGAGTTCATAGAATCTGGTCTTTGTATATGGGGCACACGATGCTGAGGTTCACCCTGACGCACAACTCCAGATTTTACTGAAGCAAACCTTTTATAAAAGACGAAGTTAGACTAAGTAGTTGTCATTTAAATATGTGATCATTTTGTGACCAACCGAGTTTATCGTTCTGCTCCAAATGCCGGCTTCATTTAAAATAGAACTCAAGTGACAGTAATTATCGCACAAGCGCAAGCAGACACAGTTAATCACGGTCGCCAAGGCTTAATCACACGCTGCAATGTCAACTATTTTAACTGGGATACAGATACACTATTACGAATTCCTTGATTCGAAAGTGAACGCGCTATTATACCATTATACGAGCACAATAGTCGGATCAAGAAGTACCAATCAAGCAATAAAAAGCGACAAGCGACAAAGTGGCGCAAAAATAATGGATGTAGATAGATTTACACAAAAGACAAGAACAATTTACAAAAGGAGAAAAACTAAAGCCCAGCAGTAGTTTGTCAACTTGCAGTGTAGTAAAGGACGTCATCGATTGCAAAAGGGTGGCCGGCCGGCGCGGCGCGGCGGTGGGCGACGACGACGACGCAAAGTGGTAGATATTGTCGCAAGAAAAATGAGTTTGCATGACTGTTTGGTCTGAAGACTTCCTCTCCTTTTGTATGCCCAAAGAACACATGCAGTTTTAACGTGTTTGGAATAATGACAGTTAATTATGTATTTTCCTCAACAACAGTCTCCGCGCCGCGCGGACCGCGAACAAAACAAATACACATGCAGCCGCGGCAAAGTACTTACATGTTCCTTGTTTGCAGTACCATGCCGGCCGGGCCAGGCCGCCCCGTCGATCGATAGACGACAAAAGTGCAGGCACGTTCGTTGCAATTGCAACTGCAACCAACACACTGCACACTGACCGTAATAGGAATACCGATGCAATGAGAGTTTAACAGGCGCTTGTAAATTCTTTGGAAATTCCATCAGCCTTACGCTATATAATTCCAATGTGTCGCCTTTTACTGGTGAATGTTTCTCCAAGACTCCAACTCCAAGAGCATTATGTGGCAAGATGGTCTCCACTCCACCATCACCATGCAACTAAAGAAATGTTACTAAAGGTGTTTCGGTTTTGGTTTTGGTCCTGGTAAATTTACAGAGAGGGAATTTTAACACAGTAAGTGACTGAGAAAAATACCTTCCACTTGGCCAAATTCCATTGCACTTTGCAGAAAGTGTTAAATATAATGCTCGCTTAATTAAATTGTAATTGATTGAAATAAGGGTGGTTGGGTGTGTATGAATCGGGTAGGCGCTGATTGGCATCAACTTGGCGGTGCTCAGCTGTTGCAACTTTTTCATACACATCAATATTTTACCTCCGCGTGGTAACCACCGGGTACTGGTCTCGCCCACCCGGGCTTGGCTTGCTAAACTTACAGGCGCGAGTGTTGAACACGAAGAAAATAGAAACGCTATATAATGCTCTGCCGAACTGACTGTCTGCTCGAGTCTCAGAAGTCTAACATGAGCCCTTCAGAAAGTGGACGTTCGGCGGAAGAATTCACCCGATTGAATCAACGGTGACGTCAACAGTCGGCATGGCAGATACCTTAATGAGCTACTTCGACATATTTGGAGCTGAGGTCATTAAGGATTTTTCAATACTAGTCAATGTGTTGAAATAGAGTTGGTGGCGGAAGAGCCCTTAATGGGTCAACTGCAGCCCTCAAATACCCTAAGCGGGTTACTGACTCCGGAATATCCGGCTCCTTTCGCCCAAGGGGTCACAGAAAATGCATGACCCTCCAGGTTGGGGGTTGTGCGTGGGGTTCACTACCAGGGCTGACTTTATGCGACTAAAGTTGCATTTTTCCCCTTTTTTCTTTCTATCCCCAATAAGACCACTTTTCCAAAATTGTCCATATTTGCCCCTTTTCTGTATTTCGTTGATAGTTCTTTCTATTTAGAAAAAAAAAACACTTTTTGTATGAAATACGAATAAATACTTTATGAAACTAGGTACTTCACAATTAATTGGGATCTGAATGCGTCCTTTTTCTATCAGCCAGAGGTATCAGCTATCAGCTATTTATGTCCTATTGTCATAAGTTTAGGCATTAAAAATTTAGCTATAACCATGTTCAAAGCAACAATAAGATAGAACGAGATGAAAGTGTGCGTAAAAGCCACTTAAGTTTAGTGAACTCACTCGTTTTGCGTTTTTTTTTGTGCCATTTGTGGGCAGATTAGTATTGCCCCTTTTTGTCCGCAAATCCCCTTTTTTTTGCGACTTTTTCAAAATCTTCGAAGTCAGCCCTGTTCACTACCCAACAACGGAAAACAGCAGCGTTTACGTTGCTTCGTAAAAGCCTCGGATATGGATGGATTTACTGTTGCCGACCCTGCAAAACGAAAAAAGGACAATGACTTTCGGATCTGCACGTGGAATGTTCGAACCCTGAACAGACCGCGTGCAGCCGAACAATTAGCGGAGGCCCTAGACTACTACAAGGCAGATATCACCGCCATCCAGGAAGTGCGATGGGATGGGCCCAACAGAAGAAGGATGAAAAACTGTGACATCTACTACGGTAATTTCTACAGAGAACAGAAGCAGCTTCTATTCGGATGCGGATCCGTTGTAAGCGGCAGACTTAGGCAAGAAGTCTTGAGCTTTCTACACGTTAGTGAACGCCTTACAACTATCCGCATCAAGGCTAAATTCACCAACATAAGCCTGATATGCGCTCACGCCCCCACAGAAGATAAAGACGATGCTACCAAAGAATGTTTCTATGAGCTCCTCGACAAAACATATGAGCAATGTCCTAAGTACGACGTTAAGATCGTCTTAGGTAATTTTAACGCCAAAATAGGAAAGGAAGACATCTTTGGTAGCACAATCGGAAAGCCTACACTACACTTTACCACGTCTGGAAACGGACTTAGGCTAATTGACTTTGCTGCGGGACGTAATGTTACTACAGCTAGCACACGGTTTCCACACCTATAACCATTCACAGGGGAACATGGCGGTCACCAGACCATCAAACGGTCAATCAAATTGACCATGTTGCGATCGACGCAAGGCACTCCGCCAGTATTCTAGATGTCCGAACTTTCCGAGCGGACAACATTGACTCGGATCACTACGCCAAGGTACGTATGCGGATATCCAAGTCCCAGACACCACAACAACGAGGAAATACTATGAGGAGTTTTAACGTTGAAAATCTAGAAACGCAACAAACCGCCAGAACTTTTGCCGATCGCATCTCCCCCTACCTCTTGAGAAGTCCTGTGCAGCCAGCATCGAGTGCAGACCAGTGGCATCGATACCAAGAAGCCATCAGAAAAGCCGCAACTGATGTGCTAGGTTTCACCCGACCACCACAACGAAACCCTCGGTTTGATGAAGATTACCGGCAAGCACATGCAGCAAAGCAACTAGCCTACAAAGCGGCGGCGCTACAGAGAAGGACGAGAGGAGCTCGTGAGCTCTACGAGCAAAGAAGGAGGGAAGAACAACGGCTTCTCCGGAGGAAAAAGAAAGAGCATGAGAAGCGCGCGATCGAGGAAATAGAGAGGTGCGTGCTACTCTTGGAACAATGTTCGGAAGTTTTACCAAAAGGTAAAAAGAACGTGTCACGCGAACAAGACCCGATCATGTGCTTTCTTTTTTCCTTGTCTGCTATTCCTTGATCTCAAATTTTTTTCCGCAGCACAACAGAAAAAAAAAACAAACATGATCTGTCAAATCAATCTAGAGCATACCAAATAAAGCAATCACTCTCTTGATAAGACCCACGACAAATTTGTCTATAACTATGAAAAAATTGTCAGGACAATTTTGTCAAAATATGACAAAGACACAATAGTCATGACAAATTTGTCGCCGTATTAAACTGATAGTTATGCTACCTGTCAATATTTTATGAAATGAAAATTTGTCAGACAAATGCGCCAATTTTGTAGAGTTGTCACCTGCCAACGTTTATGAAATAGGACCCACAGATAGTATATACGTACATATTTCCATTTTTATTATTAGATACTTTAATAGTTATATCATCTGAAACAGGAATTATAGTACCGGTTGGTTCTTGCACTTAAGCCCATCACACTATAAACATTCTCCAATCCTGGTTCTTGTCTCATCAAAAACATGTTCATGAGACGTCTTTGGATATAAATTCCTTAATATCACTCTCTCATATAATGATGACGCAGATGGTTACCTAACACTATGATACGTAATCCCATACCGGCATCGTCTGGCTTAGTGTCTATTCTATAAGTGCGTACATTGAAATTACAAAAACAATTTCTTAATCATAACACTGGTACACATTTTATTAAGAATAAAAAGTACCAGTAGCCGGACAGAGTGGTTTTTCCACAATTGGATTATCAAGGCAGGGCACACCGCACACCACACAAAAGTGAAGTTAGATATTGGCGCAGGAGTATCTAAGCAAAGGAAAATGGTGCAAAATCGAAAGCACCTGGAAATACGGGTTCGGGCTCCCCTGTTAGAAGGGCAAGAAACCACGATTCTACACTTGGGTGCACTTCACTGCAACTGCAATGCATTCTCGTATAAATAACTTCCACTTCGGCAAAGCATATCACATCCTATTACGGCATTGTCTGGAAAATTCCGCAATTTGTCAGACGGCGATAATAATTACTGCATTGGTCAGTATATAGTGAGGTAATTGGTGCGGATTGTCGTGTTCGATAGTTAGATCAAGAGTAAGGCCGGAGCCAGTGTAGTCAAGCAGAAGCCAATTTCTTTTTTGTTCTAATCCAGCAGGTTTTAGTATCTTTCTATCTTGTACTATAGAAACTTCAAATGTGGGACACATTTTTTTCGAAAAAAGAAATGACCTTCTGCCGAATAAACAATATACTATACATGTACCTATGCATACCTTATTTCATTTCGCTTGAGGCTTTAAAAACGAAAATGTTTTCTCGTAGTTTGAACGGCTTTGTGCAACTTTTTTCATAATGTACCTAATTACAAGGATGAAATAATAGATAAACGCGCCTATTAGATATTATTTTGGATTCTGTTATAAGGTCCTTATATTAAGATCTGTATATCTATTTAATTTAAGGCATGAATCGACGACGACATTTTGACGACGATCGTCTTGATGTGACTTCTGTCGTGGTTTTAGGACGACGAATTTTCCAAGCGATAGGTATGAGCCAATTTAAATCAAAATTTGTCCACATTTTTTGCCATTTTTTTTTTTTTTTTAGTTTTGCTATAGAATGTTGAATTTTTGTGGTTTTAAGATTGGAGTTTGGCGAACTTTTCTTTTCAACACTTTTATAACTGTCATTTACCTAATAATAATTTAGCTGAATTGGCACACGGCCTAAATGGAATAGTCATTTCACTGAGGCTTCAGCTAAGTACAAACGATTGCAATATTGTTACATCTGTCAATGCAATATTGTCAGATCTGTCAATGCTGTGACAATGCGCTGATAATGACCAACTACCTTATCTACAATCAGGCACGTAGACCCTGTAGACCCACGTAGACCCCGAAAATCCAAACAAAAAACTAAAAACTATAACTTTCTAATATAAATTCAAATCTATAAAAATAAGGAAACTATCCAATCGAGGTAGGTATACAAGAGTATGGAAATTCCATCAGTTTCAGTCTCAGTTTCAGTTTCAGTTAGACGCATCAATTTTTGCATTTATAGATATCAGTTTAACTGAAAGCTTAACTGATGCTCATTGGTCCATTTTCCCACTCGGCGACCTATTGCCACAGGGCTTCTTTAGGCAGCTTATACTGTGCGCAGCCAACATTCCGCATTTACGCATGTACTTTTTTACCTGTATAATTTGTATAATTTGTATACCCTCCACAGGATTCACTTTGTCAATAGATTTTGTAACGCCAAGAAGGAGTCACCGGAGACCCCATAAAGTATAAATTAATATTCTGAATCAGGATCAAATCAAATCTGCATCAATTTAGTCATTTCCGTATATCTGTTTGTCTGTCTGTCCGTATGTCTGACAATTTGTAATGAGCATTGTCTCACAATAATAAAAAAAATATGTGTTTACGTGTTTAGACGATAGTTAGAAACCTCACAATCAATTTCATGTCAAATAAAGGGATGACAATTACTTTTCTGACAATGTTGTCGGACAAAATTGTAAGTCCAGATGGCTGTAAGACATTTGGGACATATCTTTCGCTGTTAGAACCGACAATTTTGTAATATCTGACAATCGTGTGTACTTAGTGTTGAGTTTGAGTAACGACCTATTTAAAAAAGTAGTCTTAGTTTTTATTGTATTTCATTTTATTATATAATAAATTATTCTGTTATCATTTGTCACATTAATAGGTTATGGGCCCAGCTTGCTTGAGACCATAAATTGCTTTCTTCAAACGACAAACTTTGGAATTCTCTTGTATAAAACCTTTGGGCTGCTTCATAAAGATCTCCTCCTCAATTTCGCCATTCAAAAAGGCTGTTGCCACATCTAATTGTCTCAGGCTAAGTCCGTATTCAACTGCAATTCCATAGACCAGTCGTAGAGTACTCTGTCTTATCACTGTAATCTACATTATCTACGTAAGTTAAGATACTCCAATATCAAATATAAACAAACGAATGATACAGCCTCCTTCTGAGACTATGTCAGTCGAGATACCCCAATGATAATAAACAATCGATACAGCTTCTTTCTGAGGAAATGCCAAATCAGCATAATTGGTCAGTATCGAATATCATTGATATTTAAAAATTATCTTTTGCTTCCTTCTGAGGCACCGAACGTTTTGCGGACGTTAACAAATTTTGTTTATAAATATCGGAGCAAATTATTTGAGAGGGCACTTCAATTTTATAACTGAAAAGATGAACATTGGCTTCCCCCCACCGTAAGGGGTCAATCGTGAATCGAAAAATAAAGCTTTTTAAAATACAAAGAAGTAGTTTTATTAATTCGTAATCTACACCATACTGTCGATTGTACCCTTTCGCCACAAGTCTGGCGTTCCACTTGTTTACAGTATCATCAGGATTAAATTTGGTTTTGAATACCCATTTTGACCCTGTTGCTTCTCGTCCTTTTGGAAGTGCTGTGAGTTCCCAAGTTTTATTACTTAGAAGAGAATGGTACTCCTTCTTCATAGCTTGGACCCAGGGTTCGGACTTGGGAAATCGCATTTCGCAGTAGATCGGAAAAGAAATCTCAGTAAAATCAAAATTTTCGAAGTAGAATTATAATTTATACAATATCCCGGGCTAATACCTGGGATCAGCGTTACCAGATTATTTTTTCCAAAAATGCTAAAGCGGGAGCGGAAAACTGCTAAACAAAATCGTAAAAAATGCTGGAAAAACTGCGACCGATTTTTCCACGAAGAATAATTGAATTTTTTACTTTTTAATGTAAATTCTAGTGAATTATTTTACATTTACATATTTGTATATTTGTGTACGTCAAACTTCCATAACTCTAACCTTTTTGAGTCGAATTTTTCTATTACTCGAACTTACTCTACGTTTTCAACTTTTGGCCTTTATTACTCGAAGTTTCTACAAATTGAGTTTATTTTCTGTTATTTTGAGAGTTGGACTTATGTAAGTTTGAACATTCGAATTTCTTAAGGGCAACATTTTATTTGTTGGAATAAAGTTGTAACAGCTTCCACTAACAGAAACGCCTGCAGTGCTTGCAAAATTAATGCAACATTTTCATTATACCAAATCTATTACGGTTTTTAGTTCTTAGCAAATTTACCTTTCAAAACCCGTACTCTATCATGTCATAATCATATCAATGCGTCATCGCATTTAAATTATTCTTTTTCGAAAACGGATACCTCGAATGTAATTTGAGCCTGATTTCTGTTATTTTCGTTTCCAAAATGTTTTATGAATATTTTTAAAAACTGCTAAAAACTGCTGAAAATTACAAAAATGCTAAAAAATCTGCTGCATGTGAAATTTATGATCAAATCCTGCTAAAATCGCAGGAAACTGCTAAATCTGGTAACGCTGCCTGGGATTGTGCGAAAATTTGAGCTCAATCTGTTATGTGGTTTTCGATATATAAGATTTTAAATGTTTTTTTTTTTAAATATAGGATGTGTCACACCCCTTTGTCCAATCTTTACAGAATCAACCATCTCACAACAACTCAAACCGAGTCAATTTGGTCCAGTAGTTTGAAGTTTTAAGCATCCGAACACAAATTACGAACCATTTTTATATAGAGATAATAATATAATTTAATTGAAATAAATATTTTTTGTTTTTAACAAAACAAAACAAATTGCGAGTTCATTGCAAATTAATAAAAACAAATAAATACAATAAGAAAACTAAATAACAATGTATACCAAACACTTTTGTTAATAAATACGTACATAGGAAGGCAATTAATTATAAAGTGTTTAGTTTGAAAAAGCCTCATTAGGCAATTAAAATAAATTTACCGTCTGTAAATTTGTATTTTTTTAAAAATTTAATTAGGTTAAGCGGCGGTACAAAAATGTCTTTACGATTTTTGAGAAGGGTGTGCGCGAACATCAGACTCTCAACGGTTTTGATGTTAAGCTTGTTTCGAAATTTATTTTTTATCAAATTCATTAACGAGAATTGTCTTTCGGCCGCGGCACTACTATGAGTCAAAATCGTTAAGGATATTATGAATTCTGAAAGATTATGAAATTGGAATTCTTCTAATAGATTTTTCTTCTCCTTCAAGGAATACCAAAACTTGACAATATCGTCCTGGTTTAAAGTGCTTATATCATATAGTAAAAATAGTCTCCACTCTTCATTAAGTACCTCAACTGTTTTTTTATTAAATGGAAATGCTTCAACTATTTTTAAAATTGAAGGTAGATCACCTTCTTGAATCTTTTTTGGGTGTAGATATTCAAGCAATTTAACTTTTTTGTCATCAAACGAAAACCTAGACCGAATTTGTTTACAAAGAGCAACATAATAATTTAAAATATTTTTTTTTTACTTCAAAAAGATTTTCTTCTGTTAAAATACGTTCATGAGTTTCGAATTCAATACCACAAAAAAATATTAAAATAGGAAATTAAAAGTCTGGATTTTCAAAATCAATATCGGTTCTGAGATAGTCTTTCTTTATGAAATTGTTAAGCAATTTTAAAAAGTGTTGCTTAACAATGGGATAAAGAAGGTGTATCATAGTTTTTTCTGATTGGAAAATTGCATTCATGTAATTAATTGAGTTGAGAATATAAGACAGAAAGAGTAAGTATGCCTTGTTTATATCATTTAATTTTTCAGATATAGCTTCCATATTATTGTCTTTTTATTCTTCAAAAGATACAAGAACAAAATAGTGCTTAAGTGGTACCCATACCCACTGCTCTAAAACCCTATCAACAGCTGCTTGAACAGCTAACCAACGAGTTGCACTTGTATACATAATTTTATGCTCCTCCGTATTGAAATATTCTTGAAATGTTTTGAAATCAGCAAGCCGCTTGGAGCTGTGCCAAAAGAAATTGAAAATTGAATTAATTAATAACTCGGGTTCAAGAGGAAGCTGTTTGGCTGCTGCTTTTGCACAAAGGTTTAAAGAGTGGCATGTACAACCCAAATAGAAAAGGTTAGGGTTCAAAGACTTAAGCTGCTGTCTTACTCCATTTAGAGTGCCGTTCATGACTGAGGCATTATCAGTGCCTAGACCTACCAAATTCTTATAGGGAATATTAAGTTCTTCTAAATAAAATTTGATTGCATTTGATATTGAATTTGCCGACGAGTCTTCCAATTCAATCAATCCAAAAAATTTATCTTTAACCACATTTTCCTCTTGATAACGAACAACTAACACTAAACACTTTTTACAACTTATGTCTGTACTTTCGTCTATAATAAGTGAAAAATATTTATTTTTAAGTATTGCTGTAATTTGGTCTTGGCTGTAAAGGGAAATAAGACGGACCAAATCAGTCGCTTTTTTTGCACAGCACTTAATTTTGTTTGCACTTGACCTTGGGTCTGATAAAGCATGAAATAAATTTTGCAGCGAGTCCATAGTGGTGAATGGAAGATGATTGGAAACACAATACATAACCATTGTTACCTCGCTAATTAAATTTTTGTCGGTGTTTGCTTGGGAGTTGAGCTGCTTCTCAATAACTGTAGGCATATATGGCTGGTTCCTAAATTCGGCTTCCTTTTCCCGTGGTAGGTACTGTGAAGCTGCATGGCGTTCTAAATTTGTGATGTTATTGTCAGTATGCCTTTTGACTTTTTTTATTTTGTTCCAGCCACTTTCTGTTTATTTCCCACTCTGTCTTGTATTTTTGATGATATTTTGGCCGCGCTCGTGGATTTTCAGACTCCTCGTCGTCATTCTCATCTGAAAAAACTTCCACAACTTTATTCTCCTCGGAAAGCTTTTCTTCGTTTTTTCTAAAATGTAAAAAACATAAACACATGAAGTAGCTAATTTGAGGAATATTTTGTTGTCCATTTTCGTCAGACTATACCTACCTTTTGACTAGAAACTTGTCCATGCTTAATATATTAAAATCGGCTTTTATCTCACTAGTTATCTCACAATGACTCTTCGCAAAATTTGAGTTACAAGAAAACCTGACTAAATATTCTACTCAAGAAGTTAATTGATTCGCATTGCTTATAAAAATGAAATATCAACAGTTAACACTAAACAGAGCGAGGTTTACCGTTAGCATCAACTGTAATTGTATTGTGTTTGCTTCGTACAACTGCGAGTGCACTACTCATATACATATGCATACTATGAATATGATGACTGGAATATAGATGGCAAAAATGTCAATGAAATACTGACATGCAATTGAAGAGGATGGCTATATGGAAATTCGATGAGAAACACTATGGTGGCAGGTGGATGGTTGTGGGTAGTTGCGCTTGCGATACTTTAGTGATACCTAGTGTTGTAGCAGAGGAAACAGAAACAAACGAAAACGTAATGACAACAGCCGAGTAAAAGTGATACAAATAATTTTCAATTATTGACATTTGGTTTCGAGTTTATTTCTTTGATCAGTGCTACCACTGAATCAAAATCGAAGTAGATTGTAACCAAATCGCAGTGGTGCAGTAGATTTGAAAAATTATAAAAAAGCGAAGTAGATCTACTGCTTTTGCAGTAAAGTCCGAACCCTGCTTGGACCCACTCTTCATAATTAGGTATCTTCAAAGCTTCCTTGTAAGTTGAAGGATCTTCCATGACATTGTTGACAGTTTCTGTTTTTCCAGTCCGAGATCGCAGACGCTGTGTACTAGTTTTAATACTAGTAGTTAAACTGTCATCTTCTTGATGTGACTCCTTCATCTCTGGAACATCGACATCTTCTACAGGAATATTCTTATTTTCAAGAAAACTTCTATGACTTTTCCTGCATCTAAGAGATATCATAAACGAGTTAAATAAACTTCTGATGACCAACAAGAACACTTCTACGAATTTGAGAGCAACCCAAGACATTGGAATGAACCGAAATCTCATAAAGTTCAAACTAAAAAGTAGGCTTGTGTAGTTCGTGAACAAACTAGTTCACTATAGTGAAGTTCCCAAGTTCAATATAGTGAACTAGTGAACTTAGTTCACACACTTAGTTCACTGGTTCATTTAGTTCGCGGTTATTATTTTCAATGGGCTTTACCAATAATCATTTTCAACCTTAAAATTATTATATTAAATTATATTTTGAGGATCACACTAAGTAATTTTATATGGAAATTTTCGTGACTTCGTAAAATTTAGCTTGTAAAAAAAAAAAAATAAATAAATAAATAGGTGGCGCAACAGGCGGGTAGACACCCAAGGCCTAGCTTCTCGCAACCATTCGCTTTGTGTGAGTTTCTATTTTTGGGACGAATGGAAGGGAACTACAATTTTATGCCGAGTCCGAACGGCTGAATTGTGAAGCTTTTTCATGACAGTCATACTCTCGGATGTTTGTCAGACGTTCGCGAGAGGTGGCGCAGTAGAAAAAACTTTAAGATGTAATTTGTGTTTTTCCGGGGATCGAACCTGGGATCCCTCGCACAGTAGTCCAGCACACTAACCACTGCGCTACTGCGCCCACAATTTTTAGCTTGTACACTAAAAATTATTATTAGTACCTACCGCGCAATGATGTTCATACAAACGGAATAAACTAAAGCTAAGTTCACACGATTGTCAGATCTGTCAATCCTCTGACAATGACTGACAACAATCTTACAATACAAAATTGTCCGTTCACACGATTGTAAGATTTTGTCCCAAATGTTGTTAGGTTGAAAATTGTGTCTTCACTTGGTTTTCAGATGAATATGAAAAATTGATCTATTCGTTGTCAGACATTGTCAGACAAATTAAACTTTTTGTTCCTTAATTTTTGCAGTACGGATAATGGAACAAAATATTGCACTTGCGACTATTTTAACTCTACGTGTTAGAAGACTCGAGGATGATAAATGACACAAGGATGAATTGACACAAAAACGACATAGTGTTTGGACAAACGAGTGGGTGGCCCGTTGTCAGCGGGAGGGATTCTACTGAAATTCCAAGCTGAGAAGCCGGAACTTTATCGCAATTTTTTGCGAATGGACTCAGCACAATTCGATGGAATTCTAGCTTTGGTGCGGCTACACACATCAAGACACCAATATTCGCTCGAGCATCCAGGAAATCGACACTGTTTCATTAGCAGGTTGACCCAATTGTGTTTCTATATTACTGAGGTGGCTTTTGAATGTGGATCGAGTCGCGACCTCTTACCTCATGTCTTCTTTGTGTAGTTTATACTCTGCGCATCCAACACAACCCCATTCACTAGGTACTTTATTTGTGTACGATCTTTTTTTCAGCTTTTCTCATTCCAATTGCAATTCAGATTCCATTTTTCACTGTTGTTCGTATCAATATCTTCTGAATTATTGTCCATTGGTTAAAAGCAAACTTCGATTTCGCTCCTACTCCACTGGTTATATCGTCTGACAATGAAGAAATTGTAAGCAATTGTCAGCTTCCATAAACAACAACATCTGATAATTTCTAATGAGTCAGACAATGTCCGAATTATCTGCATGATCTTACTTTTTTCAGACAATAGTCAGCAACCTGACAATTTTATAGTCAGATGGAGGGCTAACAATGGGCTTACAATGACTTTTCTGACAATATTGTCAAACAAAATTGTGAGTGCAGACGGTTGTACGACATTTGGGACACAATCGTGTGTACTTAGCTTAAGCTTAAAGAAACCAATCCATGATTTCTTTTTTATGACATAATATTGTGTGTTCCTACATCCTACAAACTAAGCTGTATTTTCTCTGAATTTGACTATTTTGAACTAAACTGAACTAAAATGAGCGAATTAGTTCAGTAGCGTGCGATTTGAACTAAATTGATCGATCACTCAAATGAACTAAATTTCCCAACTCTGCTCTAGAGTTGTAAAATTTAAAAACGCGGAAGGGTTCCGCTGATCAGAGAGGCGTCAAGTCATAAGAGCGTGCACAACCAGCCAAAGATCGAGCTACAAAGGAAAGACATTTTGGTTGAATTCAGGCCTTCCCCGAAGTGTTTTTTTTTTTAAATACTTCTCCCGGGAAAGGCAAACCTGTAACGGCTTCATCAGCGCCCCGAGATGCTTGCAGATGTATGTTAGTTCTGCACTTAAATTGCTGCAAATTGTAGTCTTCTGGAAATATATCCCCAGGAAGCGAGTTCCAAAGTTTGCTTGTCCTGTAACAGAAGGAGTTTTGGAAAGATGCTGTCCTCGCGGTTGTCAAGTGTACTGTATGGTCATGAGCATTAGCAGCCTGTCTTGTGGGGCGCCCAAAAGTTGCATTTCGAGGGATAATGTCCTTGAGTTCCTCGGAACATCTACCATGGAAGTACCTATAGAACAAGCATAGGTCAGCGACTTGTCTTCTGTGCACCAACGGTTGCAGATTCGATGTGAGTGAGTCTCCAATAAGTCGAACTGCTCGTCTCTGTATGCTGTCAAGTAGGTTAAGTGAATGTTTTGGGGCCGAGCTCCATATATGGGAGCAATATTCCAGGCCTGGTCTAACCTGTGCTTTGTAGAGAAGGAGAAGTTGCTTGGGGCTAAAGTACCTCTTTGCTCTAAATAGGTAGCTCAACTTAGCGGACGCCGATCTTGCGATATAGGATATGTGGTCCTGCCATGTGATTCCTGAATTGACTGTGACTCCTAGGATGTGCATTGAGTCCTTGGGATGGATTGGATGGTCATCCGTTTCGATCTGAGGAACTGTTGATGCATTTTTCCTGGAAAATGTTGTGAGCTGTGTCTTGTTTGCATTAAATACAACCAAGTTGTCTTTTCCCCACTTCAAGATTTTGTCCAGATCATCATGTAGAGAACTAATTTGTTCACATCTCTGACTGTGTGATGTAGCCGCATTCACAGGGCCACTGTTCGAGATAGAGGATATAAGAGTGCTGTCATCAGCAAATCTGTAGATATTATTATTTGTCGATCCAAGCAAATCGTTGATGTGGAGAAGAAATAGAGTTGGGGAAAGAATAGATCCTTGGGGCACTCCTGCATTTATAGCAAACGAATTATATGTTACACCATCCACCACAACTTGGATCGATCTTCTCAAAAGAAAATTTTGCATCCATCCGCAGAGTTGTTGTGGTAATCCATAAGACGCCAACTTGCCTAATAGGGCTCTATGCCAGACTCGGTCAAATGTCTTTGATATGTCCAAGGCTACGGCTCTGGATTCGCCGTGTTGTTCAATTGCTTGCGTCCATAAGTGCGTTACGTAGCTTAAAATGTACCGCCATCAAAATTAAAAGTAAGTAAAACTTTTCATCAATTGTTCTTAAATAGTTTCGCCATTGTATGCTTGCATCTAAAAATGCATCTTCTTGATGTATCCGCAGTGTATTAAACGTACATATTTATATTCTTTTTCAGATACCTATACCTACCTAACCTATAGTTCCAGATTCACCAGGAAGCTGGTTGCCCGGAGGAAAATGTTGGTTAAACTTCCTTCCCCTCCAAATTGTAGCTATATAGGTAAGTGCTCTCAGTGCAGCATCCTCTGAAAAGGCCAACAATTAAGTAGGTCATCTCTCTGTTGATTATATAGAGATTCACCCCCATTTGCAATCGTCAAGGAATATGAAGATAGATTTTAATAGCTCTCACAGTCATTATTTTTCTATGCCTTACCTACACGTCTAAAAAGTCATTCAATCACTATCCAACGGTCCCACTAAAGTAGCTGTTCTTCGTTGTTTCTTGTCCAACTAATAGCCTCCAACATAAACTAATTCACGCCGGCTCTCAACTCTAAAACCAAACCGCGGATATCATGAATTTCATGCCATAAATAAAACTACTTGCTGGGGCTATGTAATTTTCACATCAACCACATTAGTTGGAGTGAGTTAATATCCCCAATCACTTCCTTCATCATTAAAATCAATATTAAATAATAACCGCTCTGCTAACTTCTCAATTATATTCCTCCAAGCAAGACTGCGCCTAATGGGAGTCTGTCGCCTCATTCAAACCAAACAGTTTACCCGCGAGGAGCTTAAATACCCGTCCAAGTGCATCTGCGCTGAGTAATGTAGATCAACCACATTGATACCTACATTTACATAGCATAAATCAACCCATCCGATGTTGGTTATTTTTAGACAAAGTCCCGGCTGCTGTCTGCCGCAAAGTCCAAAATTACATCAGGAGACCTGGCATATGCACGAACACTATAGCACACATCCGAAGGATGAGTCCTTAGCCCAACACGGCGACAGACATAATAAACAAAAACAACTAGTTTTGATGTTCGCATTGAGATCATTAGATTAAGTGAACATTAAACGTGGTGAAATCTCACTTGAGATCCTAATTAGGTGGATTCATTGCCTCGGCCGAGAGCAAGAGCAAGCGCTCAAGCCGGCATCTTCTCGCGAGTGTAAGTGTAAGCCACTCGCGCAGTGTGCGAGTACGTGAGGAGAAATCATCCGCTCGACGACAAGGTGCAATTTGCAATCTGATCGCCTAGAGTACAAAAAGATCAACGTGTGGCTATATACAGTACACCTTGCGCCGATATTGCCTTCAATGTGCGAATAGTGTGTTTGGAATGACGACCCATCTTCACGCCTAGCCCTAGGATAGTCGCCGTCATCGGGATCAAAGTAATGGTCATCAATTCTACTTTGGCCTTCCATAAAGCAAACGTACGAGATGTTCGATAAAAAGCAATATTGCCGACCATTAGAAGGTAATTGCTATATGCATCGGTATCAGATATATTGTTCCTACTATGAATTCCTTCTCCGTTTTTTTTTTTCGAGGGCATTCATACAGAGATGCCTCCGAATCGATAGCCACCTTAAGAACGATGTGCTGCTGGAGCACAGCATCTTTCCATCGATAGCCGGTGGCTCATTCCAAACTTTTATAGTACTCATTGCAGGTGATCTTTGTTTATTTCCCATCCCAAGGTACGAGTAGCTGTCTTAATTGAGTTGTGCGAGACGCGTATGCCTCCATGCCGATCCTTGCCCATGAAGTACTCAATATAAAATGCATAATGTGCGCGCACGTGCTCTAAGTGGCCCATGAAATACTCGTAAATATCTCCAACTCCAACTGTTTGCGGAAGGTGCTGGGCTAAGTTATGGCCGGCTTTTCTCCAATTAGCATGCCCTGCCAGTTGGAAGTTTAGAATATCTCATACGTTTGAGCCCATTTCGTTTGATTTACTGGTTTTCGTTTCTGTTTCCGTCTCAATTGGCTCTCGTGTGACTTGGCAGCACGTTTTTCTGCCCCATCAGAGTGCAGATTTCAAACAGTGACATTAACGACTTTTCTTATGAATGAATCTCATTTCCATTAGCACATAAATAAATTTGCATTTTACATGCCGCAGAGCTGACCATTCCAGGTTAATTTGCCTTGAATACCTTCCTCTTAGTGTCGGTGCACCTTTTAAAACGATTTACAAGAACTCAACTCAGCGGCTTATAGTAATAAAAAAAAAATTTAAATTATCCTGGCTGGATATTCTTTTGCATAAACAAGTTTTACTGCATATTATTCAGAAGGGCAAATTCTAACGGCAACTTACGCATTAATGTACATCTAGATACATCTATATACGCGTGCGGAATAAAACCAGCCAGTGGGCTGATAAAGAACACCGCACGCATGCGTACACGAAACTTAATTGCAAGTGGAGATATTGCAGTGGTAATTGATCGTAGCAAGATGCTCACCTAAAACCGGCAAGAGGCGTCGCATAAGCAGGTCTTCGCTAACGCGCGATGCTCTTTATAAAGGCGTTCTGCATAATATCACGCATTTCATTAATTTAAACCATTTAACTGATTTTGATTTATAAGCTCACCTTTAGTTGTTGCATATAGATTTCCGGATTACTGGTTTAACTGGGTATACATATTTTGTTGCATTTATTCATTTAGCTGCCGGTAGAGTATTTTTCTTGTATACACAGCTCGTTGTTTTTATATATATTTTTTATACGTCGGGACTTAATTAACTAATTTAACGGGCTCCCGGTCCCGACAAGTTTTTTGTGAGGATGGGTGATGGATACTCCCAGCTGGTGCGGTGTTACGAATTAGGCCCAAATTCTAGAAAGGTTATGTACTTAAACACATTCCTGTAGGAATACCCACCTCCAGGAGTGTGAATGTGACTGTGCCTCCTAGCTGAGGTTGTGGCACGACTAACGTGTGAAATGCCATCCACTTCGAAGGATGTCTTTTGAGTGTTATCCTTTGAATTTTCTGTGCCCCCGCGAACCTTTAAGAACCTCTGTTTAAGCCTTTCACCTTTGTGAGCGGGTACAGTGCATCCAATTATTATCAATGGATCCGGTGTCATCCGCGTTGGATTAGTCCTTAAAATGAATTTCTAGTTTTCCTTGTCTTCTCGAAACTGGGTCTAGAATTTGACGAAGCTCGTACTCGTAAGTGGCATTTTTATCCGCTAGTTCAATGTAGCCGTCGGTGCCATGAAATAAAGTCTTATGCAAAAAGGCCCAAAACGAAATGAAATAAAGTCCAAAACTGGTTTTGGATTTTATTGCAATTTCAAAAGTGCAGAAAAGTCCAAAATTACGTTTGGACCTTTTTGCATAAGACTTTATTTCATGGCACCGTAGCCGTCTAGTACGCCTTCCTGATTACCGCTCGGCCCGGCACAAAGCAGAATTGGAAGGGTGCAGTTGAGGCAGATTGAAGTCGCCGAAAATTATGATGTCGTCAGAAGAGTCAGATAACTCTATTTCTTGATCAATGGCATTGACAGCAAGTAGGTAGGATTTGATAGGTTGGGCCGGAAGGATGTAAAAACACAATACGTATAAGGGGGAATGTTAGTTTTATTGCGAAAAAGTCGAGTTTTGCAGACGAAGAAGTAGCAATCGGAGAAGAGTCCAGGTCGTTGTGAACAGCAAGAAGAACACCTCGACAGGGTTGTCGTCATCCGTTGGGCGGCTGATATCGTCCTAAATGACATTAAATGTGAGTGGGAATAATTCCGTTTTCTTTATATCGTCGGTTGAGGGGATCGAAAAAAGCCAGTAGTATTTGGAAGGTAAATGGAGGTTGAATTGATTATTTTTGGTATGTTAGTTGGAGAGATTATATGGCAGTTAGGGATAGAGATGCCAAATTTCTGCAGGAAAAAGTTGTTCATCCAAGAGACGTCTGCATGCTGAGGAGAGAGAGCTATTTATTATAAAGGAATTATACTAGCAGGCAGTTCTGTGTAATTTGTCGAGCCTATTATTCCAATCGGCGAGTGTCTAAAGTGTGCCGTATCGGTTTAAGGGCACCGAGTCACTTTGTGTTTGTGGCATAGTGCCTGATTCAGTTGACGTTAAGGCTGTGGTGCGTGTGGACATTGCTGCGGTTGTAGTGGTTGTTGGTGTTGTTGAAGTCGTTTTTGATGCTGGTTGAAATTTAAATGGGTTTGGATATTCTGCTTATTCCAGGATTTCGGTAAGTATTGACGTGTTGTATACTGGGCTTGATTGTGGCTGAAATAAAATCAATCTAAGGTTTGCATCAATATCATCCATAACTAGTCAAAAAACTGCGACATCTTTTTTGATTTATTTCGTTTATAATGTTGAGAAGTAGTGGATCGACGAGTTGACGGGATTAGGCACTTGGTGTTGAAGGACTTTGTAAGTTGGTATCAAGGTAGGTCCGAAATCAGTTGAAATTGTCATTAATCGTTGATATGCAGTGAGCGTCAAAAGTGAGTAAACACCAACGCTCTCCGCATTTACATTTTCTTCAAAGTCTTGAAAAAGTTCTTAAAAACCAGCAATCTGTGAAAAGTTTGATAACGAAACAACAAGGACAAAACGTAGGTATTTCATTTTGACAGGTTAAAATACTTTATAGGCATTTAAAAAAGAATTGTTTCCAAACTTCAAAGACAAACGAAAAAATCATTAGTGTTCACTCACTTTTGACGCTCCTGTATGTGGGTTCAGACGTCGAGTTGTGTTAATGTCAGATTTCAAATCACTTTTTAAAGTCAAAAACTTCGACTTAAACTCAGCCGGTAACTTTTTGGTTATAGGTATCACAGAGTCTTGGCAGTTGCTTGTTTATGTTTTTGAATTTCGATTTGAAAAAAGTATTGAAGACATCTATGCTATTGGATATTTCTTCCACACTCTTGAACAACTCATCATACTTTGCGAATTGTGTCACGATTTGGTTGTAGAACATTTTGCATTCGGACCAATTTGTGGTAAGAGAGTCATTTTATCGCGAGCAAAGAGGTATGCCCTTGCAAAGAAAAGGAAATTATTATAAGTCCCTCAGGTATGTAATTGAGCGCTTACTAAGCAGACGCAGAGAGCATGAAATGATTTTCCGCATAGCCCAAGCCCATTACAATTTACCCAATCAGCATTAAAGTCTTGCGATCTTGACAATCAGTAGCAAATCAGAGCAAAAGAAAAACACGTCCGAACGATTTGAGTTACGAAGCTATAACACGAGGTAGGTGCCTCTATCACGGCATGCTGCGAACGACCGATGCTGTTAATTTGGACCTCATACCCGAGTAGCTAAACGGAACTGTTGGAGACAGCGCCTAACAGCTCCAGAACGAGATTGAAGAAGTCACTTGATGCCAAAATCCTTTGCACTTTTGAAATGGTTTGGAGCAGAATCTTCAAATTGCACTTTAAAGCGAGTGTTTTCCGGCATTTCGCGGCACAAATGGGTCAGCTTTGCTGAAATCCTGAATTTGGTAATCGCCACATACAGCTCCTGGCGATGACGATGAATTAATTGCGGTCTTTTCTGGTATAAACCATCAGAAACTGCTAATTTTTTTTATATACGATTTTTCATATTGAAGCCAACTTCTTTAATACTGCGTCCTTCATTGACATGATGTGGGTTATCCTCTTGCCATATTCCCATTTAGCAGCTGCTGGAAATACCGCTAAGCACATCTGCTATCGCCTGTGCTTCGGTGACTACGTTTCCTTCGCAGTTCCAAAGAGCCTGTGTTAAGCCATCTTGAATGCAACAACCAGTTTCTTGAACTCCTTGTAAAACCTATACAGTTGCTGTTTTTATGGCGATACTCTTCGAACTCATCTAATTGGGAGACTTTGGTGGCCCTCGTCTTCTCGATTCCCTTCCATCGCTCTGCGGTACATATTTGCATGCACAATGTTTCCCCACTCAAGTGCTCTCTGTATAGACACTGGCGCTACTCGAGATGTGTTAAGTCCTACATCGTCGAATTTCTTTATATGGACACTTAGCAGCTTTTCTCGTTGGACAGTAGAGCTCTGAATTAAGCGAAAATAGTCGGAGTCGACGTTTGCCCATCGTTTGACTGTCTGGAGAGCACCAGGCTGCACAGTGGATCCTTAGCTTAAGAAACCTAGTTCCTAGTTCAGCGAGCTGCTGCGAAATCAATTAGGTAGTAGGTAACCGTCATCTGATGCCGTTTGCTTCTGATGTGCTTACCAACTAACCCGCCAAAGATGTTTTCCATTCCGACTTTAGCATTGAAGCTCGCAAGCCCAACATTGAAATCATACTCCGGACAGGGTCCTTATATGCTCCATCCCTTTCCTCCTTTAAAGGGTATTCAGTTTCGTCGGTAGAAGTGGTAGGTAGGCACATAATATTGCTTATGTTTTGGAAAGTAGCTTTGATGCGGGCTAAAGCCATGCGATCACTTATTGGCTTGAAATCAAAAGCCGTTGTACTAGGCCGATTTCCTACGCTGAATCCGCACCCAAATACATGCCATTTTTCATGGCAGCAGTAATAAATAAATAAATATCGCAACTTTCCCTTTTAATCATATTTGATCATATTCATCGTATATCTTTTACAGGGAGTGGTAATATCAGCCTTAGATATAGTTGCTCGTAGGGACGGACACAAAATACGAAGCAGTAGCACTTGAGTATACTTCCCACATAGTTTATGATTGTCCCACCGTTCAAGCTAAATTAAGTAGTCTATCTCCCAACTTCCAACTATGACTATCCCAATCCTCTCTTTTCCTTCTCTACATAATATTGAGTTAGTTTATTCCCTATTTTCTACGTTAGAATTAATTAATCAGTTATTATAGATCTATTTAAAATATATAGCCGAAGGCCCTGGTAGCCGGTGCTGTAAATTTGTACTATTAGCACATAATTAATTATTTGTTAATAAAGCTTAAATAAAATAAATAAATAAATGGGTAAGTAGGTATGTCGCAAATTCAGGTAGCTATGTGTAGGTGAAGTTAGGTTGAAGTGGCGGCTGCCAGCAATTGGCGACAAGCTTCGATGAATATAAGGTCCATTGTAATGCCACATGAATCTTAAGAATGGTTTTTCCCACTACTCGTTGAGCTAGTTTGATTTTCTATTTCTATTTCTTATGCTGAAGCATTCTCTGTATCTCAGTTTACCCTAAATTGTAACACCCCATAGTTACCTATATATATATAGCTTTACGTCAAATCACGACTGAAACCAGAGTTTACTTCCCTTCTTGGATCGCACCTATAGTCTTGGGCGACTTGACTTGTTATGCTATAGGTATACACACACATGAAGCACACGCTTAATACCAGAAGTCGAAACGCGCTGAAGTTTGAATTTGTTACTTCAAGGTACTTCTACAGCCTGCGCCTTACTATAATATACGAATACAAAAATTATGTCTTCGTGTTGAACATAAATTTCACAGCTTTACCTGTTTCCAACGAACATAAATTCCATCTCCTCAATAGGAATTCGAATTTCGAATTCCGAAACGACGACTTCTGTTGTGTTGGCCAGAGTTGTTCCTTTAGGTAACAGTTCTCTCCAATGCACACCACTCTCCTAGTTTCGTAGCTATACCTACGACCCCTTATGTTGCAAGTGAAACAATTCAATGGAATAAAAAACAAAAGACACATAAAAAGGAAACCAACCATCACTCCTACAGTCCTACCTACAGGGATATGAGAGACCACGACTGAAAGGAGCACACCACCATAAAAGGGATGAATGTAAATGGAACGAGTCGATCGTAGCTCCAAGGTGCTCAGTCAATAGAAGCCACAGACTACACGCTTTATGGGTAACTAGATGAATAGTGAAGATGCGGATGTACCATCAGTTCTACCATTTTTAGAAAAATTTCCAAATTTGTATACAAAATAAACAATTTCACAGTTGCTCGTTGTGTGTAGTTGGTCCGGGTGTCTGTCCTATACGAGCTAAGACTAAACCGGAGTAGGTATAGCTTTCTATGCTTGGAAGGGCGTTCTTCTTTGTATGAGGAATTGTATGTGGCTGTGTGCCTTCTGGGAAATAATTCACAGAACCAAATCAATGGGGCGCGATCGTGTTGCTCCAGTCGCTGGCATTTTGCACTTCCGAACTTGGTATATTCTGGACTGAGATTATCGGCGAGAAAAGTTATGCTCTTCGATGTAAATGTATGTTATATCCATCATTATCTTATTCTTGTGTATCTTTTCCTTTATCCACACTGTTTTTCTTTTCTTTTTTTTTTGTGGGGGATAAAGGTAAATTTGAAGTTTTCGGTAGGTATATGCTATATGTATCCAGCGAACCAACTGGTTTGCCTTTGATTTAGATACAAATTCGAAATACATGTTATGTGATATACCGAACGGGGTATCTTTCGAGGAACCTTTACTGTGCTCGCGCATATATAATCAATCAGCAATTTCGCAATGTACAGAACAGACCTCATCTCATCCAATGCCAATGGACTCGTAAATGAATGGACCGCAAATGGAAGCTTAAGCCGAGATGTGTCAGTCGCGCATGTCGATGTTTATCTCTGCAACTCATTATAGCGGTTAACATGATGTAAAATAGCAGCACGAAGTGATTGAAAACAATTAAGTTGAATTCAATGTTGCCGACGACGCTGCCACACGCATTCATTGCAAATTGTTGTCGGTCATTGTGTACCTATAGTATACGAACGAATAACGTAAAAAACGTTATATAGTATGTGCAATGGTGGCGGAGGGTTAGTTCACCGATTTTCGAAGAAATATAAATTTGGTAAAATAAAGATAGATGAACGAATGTTTGGTCAACGACCTTGGAATTGACTGACTACCTTCTGAGGGGAACATCACTTCTTTTTTTTTTTTTTATGACTTTGTTGCTACATATTTAGCAGAATTAGTCGATTTCCAGGTATACACTAATTGGACAAACTCATCCGTTTTTTATGAAGGGGATCCACCAGACCCTTTGGTGCCAGGGACGGTGTTAGACACAATAAAGCTCACAACACAAAATCTATTTCCCCAAATAGAAAATTCTTAAACCCAGAGATTCCCCATATTTCCAGAATGCATAAGCAGTGAAATATTATGTATGTATGCTGCCCCCCCTGCAATCCCCCTTCAACAACTCTACTTGGGTTCACTGTTGGATTTGAAGTAGGTAGGTGCGATGTTATAGGCAAAATTTCATTAAATCCATGCGAAGCAACCTTTCTGCTTGATGGGGTTTATCAATTTGTGGATTTTTCAAAAAAGTGTAGATCCCGCGAAATACTTACCAAAAGGTAAAAATAACGTGCCATGGCAATAATCAATCAAGACGAAGTAAGACAAGTAAAAGTGTTATCATCCGATGCTTTTATACCCTCCATTGCATTAAAGTCATACAAAAAATTTGCCATGCGAATTAGTAACTAGGTATGTACTGTATAGACGCATGGGTCTAATATATTAGTTTTGTATCGAGGGTAGCCACTTTTACTTTTACACACTTTTGGTTTTGCATGTAGAAGTAAAAGTGAGCCAGCAAAAAAATACGCCTTTTATTATACACTTTATGGGGTCTCCGGTGACTGCTTTTTGACGCTGCAAATTAAATGGCAAAGTGAATATACCTTCCTGTAGAGGGTATAAAAAGTCTGATAGGCCGGGAAGTTCAGCGTCCATCTTCGGCAAGTACTGACAAAAAACCAAGAAGTCTAAAACGGTACTCATCATCTTTTCAAAAACGCCTATAAATATAAATTTCGCGCGAGAAAAATTAAAATTCCTCTTTTTTTCAGAATTCAATGCAGTTACATATTAACAAAAATAAACAATAGGTATTTATGAACATTATATACAATAAATACAATATAGTTTATATAAGAGAGGCAAGTGCTTTTAAAAAGCCAAGATCGGAATAGGCATCTTTTTTTTTTCTAAAATACGTCTTATTCTGCTGTCTTTGTCTAAATATTTTCTTTTTTTTTTTGTGGTATATCATCACCTCCGCTTAATCTTTCAATGGCTACTTCTGGTTCACTACTACTAAGTTCATATGCCTATGAAAAGACTCTGCATGGTTTTGAGTAGTGGGCATTTTCAGACTTAACTATGATATGAAATACTTCAAAACTTTGGTAGGTAACTTTCTACCATGTGCGTAATACTTCCCAAACCAGTCCATAATCGGTTTTTGTCTCAATTGACATTACTTCCATTAATTTGTTTAAGGCAAGGTTTGGTGACAAAAAATATAATGCGCCTATCTGTAAAATGTTCATCGAACACTCCGGATCAGCGCCGTACTTTGTCTGTAAGCCTAATTTTTAGACATGTCTATAGATTGACTGAAAAAAGTGAAAACTACAGCCTTTACACAATTCCCAATACAATGTCGTACACTATTTATTGGTGTTTTTTCAAAGTCCATGATGCATACGTTTGGATTTAAGCATATGCGTATACTCACACAGGCGTCTAAATAACGCATCGTATAATTTGTGTTGTTGGTGTAATGGAACAATCTTAAATGAGCCTCCATTATCCAAAATTGACTTTGCTCCATGTGACTGAAGTTTTTTTTTTTGCCATAATAACAATTCGTCCCTCGTTATCTGAATATCATCGATAATAAATAGTTCTCCGTCTAAATATTTTCAAATATTTCAAATCACTTGGTATAATAAAGTTCAATGTTGTGGGTTCTACCAGTAAACTAGCTGTCTTTTTTCGCAAACGTGTTATCTGCTGCACCATATAGCTGATTTAGACGGTATATTTGAAGGAACTTCAGAGCTGAAGGAGGCAATTACCTACATGCACATCTTGTACTATCTGCGACTTTTCCTGATTTCACTACATTAGTGTGAGTTAATATCGAACAACACATCCGCAACACAGTTTTTCGAATATCAGAAGTTTCGTGGTTGTGTTCATTGCTTTTGGGTATTATTTTATGTAACATACTCCAACCAAGATGGTGGTAACCAAACGGTATTTGCACTTTTACTGTTTTCTCTAAGTTCACAGCACCAATTGAAGTTTTTTTCTTTGTTTATATTGTATAAACAACACTAAGCGTATCTTATTGATTTAAATAAGAAACAAGCGTTTTCCTATTTCGAAAAACTATAAGGAAATTCTGAATAAGACCTTGATTATTGCAGTATAGCGTTGAAGCTTGGACTCCAAAGCGTATGAAAATACTCCCAGTCGCTTCGAGAGAAAGATTCTTTGTAAAATGTTCGATCCCTTTTGCGTTGACGGTCTTTGGAAGAGGATATTCAATGGCGAACTACCTACGAACTGCAGAGCGACCTGCTAAACAATTCGCACATCAGTCATTTAGGACAGCCCGTATAGAGTCTCGAGTTTAACACGGTGGGTCAACGCATAGTAAGATGAAGACCTTGCCTTAAGTGGTCCGCACAAAATAAAAAGAAGATCTTAACAGACGCTCTTAACCGTCCGTTCACCCCGAACTACAGAGCCGCCTTAGTAAGTAAGTATCATCGTGCCCATCTGGCTCTATACTTACCTGATGCATTTTCTTCACTAATAAAAAGGATCACCGATGGCTGATATTTTCTTCTTTTAAAATCATAATTTTCCAAATGTGTTTGTGAGCGCAGTGACATAAGTTCGCTAGACTGGTTTTAATTTTCACCCCAAATTGTTCCTTCCTCGCTAAAAAATTTGTTTGGCTACGCCTTTATTTTCTTTAAAAATTGATCCGCTTTTTCGCAATCGTTTCTTTGCTACGCCTTTGGGTTACTTACATTCCCAAGTTTAATTCTTCTATTATGTATACCTAAAGTGCCAGAACTTACCTATACCATTTAAAATAGCCTTTTAGACATTTTAAACTGGACTGGACAAGATGTGAATTGAAAACTACAGATGTTGTAAGAAAAAAAAGAAAATCCATAATCTTGAATGAATTAAAAAAAATAAAAAGAAAAAGTTCCCCAAATATTAAATATTTCCAATTCAGCAAGAAAAATTAATAAATTTTTTGGTTGTTGTTGCTTTTCATATAATTTTTTGGTACCGTACTTCATTTTCGTTTTAGGCAATTTTTCAAATTTCATGCATCCATTTTAAACTTCTCGTATTTTCATTTAAGTAAATTCAGAAATACACTGGAAAGCAACAAAGTCGAAAAAACCTAATGCAAGCGTCATATTGCCAAATGAAAGAATTCGGCTTTATGTCATTGCAGCGGGATATTCCCAATGAAGTGGGATATAAGTCCCAGAAGAGGAATTCGGGACTATGTCTGTGTTCCTTTGAAAAGGTAAAGTACATACGACAAAATTGTAAATTTAGGCGGTTGTAAGACATTTAGTTCATAATTATTTTCACTGACTTAGCTGACAATATTGTAAGATCTGACAATCGTGGGTACCTACTTTACTTAGCTTTAGGCAGTGCCGTAACTAGGCTTTTGCGCCCTGTGCGAGCTTCTATATTTGCGCCCTCGAAAAATATACTGATTTTTCGGATATCGAAATTTTTGTTTAGTTTACTTGTTAGAATTAAAAATATATTAATTTTAGGTAAATAAAACAAATATATTTGCCAAAATATGTACATACAGCTAAGTATAACAGACATAAAACACCAGTAAACATAAACAAAATAAGACTACTGTTTACTTAAAGATTTAGCCGGCTCTCACATTGAGGCAACAATCAATAGGCAACAACTGGCAATAGGAAACCAGCAATAATATCGCTCACAATTAATTTACTTTGAATTGAATCAAAGGTCTGACATCAAAGCAACTCAATATCGCACTTACGAAAAATTTTGCTGATTGCGGCAATAATTAACGCTAGCGATACACATCGCATATTGAAAAGCAACAAGCTTCCTAGTAGCAATATTTTTGATTATTCCCACTTCTGCGCTTACTACGTTCTACAAAGTTTTGGAAAATTATGTCGGACGATCCTGTTTTCAACACAAAATTCCTTGAAGTTGTAGAAAAATATTCCTGATAGGTAGAAATTTCAGGCAATCTTTTTACTTCGATGCGAGAATAGGTTAAAACAAAATTGCGTATTGCTTATTGATAGTTACTAGTTGCTTAGTTGCTTACTGCTTGTTGCCTCAATCTGAGAGCCACCTTACTCTACGTTTACGGGCTTTCCTCATAGCGAAGTCCTTAATGACATCATCATACGACAGGAGTCGTGCTATATCAGTTTCAATCGACAACATTGCTAGGCCAGATAACCTTTCCTGACTCATTGTTGAACGCAAGTATGCCTTTATCATTTTGAGTTTACTGAATAAACTTTCTGAAGAAGCTACAGTCACTGGCATCGTTAAAAAATGAGCTAATAATACGCTTGGAAACATTTCCTTTATGTCCAGTTGTACTATCCTCTTAAGAGACTTAGGGCCGGTTTGTTCATATTTTTAACTCTAATCAACGGTTATTCTAGCTGATAACCATAGAATATGTTTTTTCAGTCAAATTTTAACCAGAGAATCCATGATTTGGTTAGTTAAGCAGAGAAATCGATAACCAACCGATTTTGGTCGGTTAACGGCATTTAACCAAGGAAATTCTGGAATTTCGTTCGTTCAAGCTTTAACATAGCAGTCAAAAACAAAACAACGTTCTTTCAAAAATACAAATTAATTTAATTTCGGCCCTTAGGCTTGATTGACATTCGCATTTTTCAAAGTCGCTTCTTCAAAGTTTCTATTTCGGCATATGTGGCATATGTCACATCAACTACTACTACTTAACAATCTCTGATTTGATTTTAAGTTCGAACGATTTTTTTTTTGATAGTTTGTGGAACGGGTTTTAATGTTGTGAATTTTGGGTGTTTTCCTTCGAGACAAACATTTTTAGATCGAAATTTCGTTGTTTAAGCTCTTTTCAAACTTGTTTTTCCCATATTTTGATGGATTATTTTTTATTCTACATACTCTTGCAATATTAACATGAGCAATTTTTTTTGTATAAATGCTCGCATATTATTTGTTCATTCTTATGTGAAAATTTTTTTATAGTGTGTAGGTACCTACATAGATTCATGATAGGTACGAAAACACCTTTTTCGATGTAATTTCGGTTTCTCGACTGACGCGAAATGGATTGCATTTTAAATCAAAAAAAAAATTTAAATGTCATAAATACATGACACCTGCAAACTTTTTATAGGTAATATATTTTTATTAGTATAAACTTATCTTATTTGGGTTTGTAATGTTGCGAGACTTACGGGTGTCAGAGTTTAAAGATCTTTCATCGCGAATTACCTTCACTGAACCAAATCGAGTAGGTCATATTGACGAAAATATTTTGTCAATCTTTGAAGAATTTATTATTCGAATCGACAATTTTTCATGACATTTTTCGTTTTATTGAAAATGTAATATTCAAAATCAATAAAATTTCTTCAACTGTGGTCCGATTTAGCATTTTATTCAAACGAATGAAATTTCGTCATATTGACAAACTGAAATGAAAATGAAAATGAAATGAGACTGAAGAAAATATTTTATTCATTTTTGAAGAATCAGTTATTCAAATCAACAATTTTTCATAAATCCATATGGATTTTTCATCGTATTTTCTTCAAATTGAAGAAGTTTCTGAAATTATAACTTTTGTTCTTGAAAGTGAAGTGATGAAAAAGTAAAGTCGTGTCAAAGAAATTAGAAATTTAAGTGAAGCAACTGAGCAAACTTAACAGATACGTTTGTATAAGAAAAACGTAAGTACCTAATATAAATATTTTTCAAATTATAAACGTTTACTTCTTA
Source organism: Cheilosia soror (assembly GCA_949372485.1). Classification (NCBI taxonomy): domain Eukaryota; kingdom Metazoa; phylum Arthropoda; class Insecta; order Diptera; family Syrphidae; genus Cheilosia; species Cheilosia soror. The sequence goes on from OX443563.1 coordinate 20,930,919, forward strand.
TTATAATTTGTTCCCCAAAGCTAACATATTTTTCTAGGCTAGCTTTCTCCTAGTTCGATAACCGTGGGGTATGTGCCAAGGAAATGCATCAAGAAAAACAACATCCAGCCAATTATCATCATAACTGGACGGTAAGTAAGTCGTTGTATTTTCAATGCCATAAAGTATAAACAAACATTAATCAATTTGTTTACTTGTTCCAAGTTTAGCTAGGACCCTTACCCATAAACCTGCAATCAAATCAAATCCAATTAGGTATGGCAAAAATCAATTTCAAGTGAATTCGCTCATAAATATGTAAGTTAAAATAAAACGTTCAATTATATATTTATCTACCTAATGCTAAAAAATAAAAAAAAAATGTTTTTAACCTTAAAAAATGTATCTTTTCTGTTTTGTTATCAGTTTGACGCATCATTTTGGAGAAGTAGATGTGTCAAATTGATGAATAAGTAGTTATTTTGAAGAAAACGGATGCATAAAATTAAAGAATATTTTATTTAATATGAATAAAGTGAACTGTTGAAATGAAGAAATGATTTTCAATTTAAAGAAGAGAATACGTAAAAATGAAGAAAATTTCGTTGATTCATTATGCACGATGCGTCGAATTGAAGAATGTTCTTTCAATTTGAAGAATATTTTTTTAAAATGAAGAATACTCATTTTAATGAAACTTTCTTCAAAGTGACAATATTTATTAAAAATATAACAAAATATTTGTCAAAACAACGGACAGGAGGTGTTGACCTTATATTAATCACCATTTCTTCAAGTCTACGTGCATTTTTGTCAATATCACTACCAAATTTGGTTCAGTGTTAAAGTTTATGTTGATCATTTTTGCGCCCTACGGGGCCTACGCCCTGCGTCTGAGCACCGTTGGCACCGCCATAGTTACGGCGGTGCCAGCTTTAGGTGCTTGGCTTTAGGTACTTCTCCATCTTTGAACTGAATTCCTAATAGGGCCCATACACGACACAGACACGTCGCTGCAGACCTTAAGTCTGTGCAAACGTGCCTTCGCCACACACGGTGCAGATAATCTGCACAGACATTAGTTTGTACCATTTCGTCGTGGTCGTCGGGTCAGAAAAATGACGGATACTGCTAGCCGATCCGACTTCATTAATGCAGAATGGATGAAAGAAATTTAATGAAACTGCTACAAAAAATTAATCCAATATTAACTAAACAAAAATCTTGAATAAGGGGACCGATTTCTCCAAGAGAGAGGCTTTCAATTATGTTTACGCCGTGAATTTTCTCGCTCGTCTGTGCAAAATTCACCATACACGACACAGACATGTCGTTGCAGACCAAGAAAAATTCAAAAAATTTTGAATTCACGCAGACGGTCGCTGCAAACAGTCGACATGGATACACACGACACAGACGGCCTGCGCGGACATGTGCACAACAACAAAATATATTGGTCTGCAGCGACGTGTCTGTGTCGTGTATGGGCCCTATAACCAAATTACATTTGATGCATTTAAAGTTTCTTGTGGCTTATGAGACATTAGTTGAAATATGCACCGCAAGTGCCCATACTTGCGGTATTTATCTTCTGCACTTTGCTATCAACTCTCGACTCAATTATGTTTATATATTTGTGAGAAACCGTGGATTCAGACTGAAACTGATCTTTTGTCTGTTTATAATTTTACAATCTGCATTTACTAAATAACGAATTCTAGTCTCGGCTTTAATTTACAGAAGCTCAAAATTGCGACTTAAATTTAAAGTCAAAACATAAATTGGCTATTAGTAAGGCCCAATATCTGAGTGTATGTTCTTTCTCCAATAATCCTTTCTTAAAATTATTATCTCTAAATACATTATGTTTTAAAGTGATTCGTAAAATCGCCTCGTCGGACTGCACTAATATAAGTAGGTGTTCCTCAAAAGTCCATTTCCGGTTTGGAGACAAGCAAACATTTAACTCATTTTTGCTTATCTTTGAGAGATATAATCTTGCAGTTAAGACGCTTTAATGTCTGGCTCTGGCATAATTTATTTCCTTGTCAATCAAATGGTCCATGTCATACAAATTTAGTTGTTAAATTTAATTGGCACTCATTATGTAACTTTTCCTTTTGTTTCAGTTGCTCAATTTAATAGACGACTAATTTTTAAACTCTTGTCAAATTTAATGGGTCACCAATGACATTGACAATGACGAAATATTTTAAGAAATGTTTATGAAATATTTTTCATGGAATTCGAAAACATTTTGTAAACATTTATATTAAACAATGTTTTGTTGGTCTGGATATACCTTTATGTTACTACTAGCTGACCCGTGCTCGCCCTTAGCAAACAAACAAACCTATATTCGGACCATTTAAGATTACAGTTTGAGTGTTTAATTGAATTCTGTGCAGTAGTTTTCGCCCTTTTAGGAGAAAAAGAAATCGAAATCGATCGAAAGAATAAACTTCCGTTTGTAGCAAGGTATATGCGTATGTATATCTATTTTCACTTCAAAAAATACATTTTGCCTAAAAACTGTTCCTAAGGACGTGGCTATAAACGACATAGCCTATAGCAGTCTCACAGTCTTAAGGAACATTTAAAAAAAAGTTTCATCGAAATCTGTCCAGTAGTTTTCGAGTTTTTAACAGCCAAAGAAAATTCCTACAGTCTTATTATAGATATGTATAGATAATAAAAGGAATCAGAAAAGATATACTATATTTCATTGCAAAACATACACGATACACATTTTTTATAACAATTAGTCTAAGTTTAGCCAACCAATACTTGCCAAATTGATTACACCTTACGGAATGTGCCCTGAAAAAATCTTTTCAACTTTTCTCACAATCAATGTTCGAAAATAGATAGAAACAAATTTAGGGCACATGTCAAACGAACAAGTATCCTACGATCAATCAATTTTCAATACACTACTACTCGTAATTTTCACGGTCATGAGATTTAAATTTGTTTTCCCCCCCATCAGAAAAGATCACAGCGTAAAAATCGTAAAAACAATTCGAGAATCGTGACCACAGTATCAGCAACAGGCACATGAAAGAATTAAACCATAGAAGAATTGTTGACCTCTACAACCTTATTTGGATGAAGGTAGGTATATTGAATATTTCAAGGAACAATTTGTAAGTATACAGACAAGAAAGTAGGAACAAGAATCTAAGAAGAAGTAGAATGAAATCTGTTTACAAGGTTCATTAAATTGTCACGATCGACGTTGATTGACGCACCTAAGCGAAAATTCTGAAGCATTTTCTTCGTCATCTCGTTCTGTTCTCGCACTCATCAATGGATAGGGAACAAATTGTCCAACGACCACATGACATCAAGACTTTGGCTGACGATGGTTAATGATTGAATTGATTTCGATGAGGAAATAAAAATAACATCAACAGATTGAAGTAGGCACTAAACAGAAACGGTTTTTGCACATCAAATGAGTATTTTTAGAGCCAATTATTGGAAAATTATAAGCGGCTTCGCTAGGTGGAGCGCGTTCGAGATAATACAATTTTCGATGACTCTGATCGTGATCAGTGTGAATTTGATCTATCTATTGCCGAAAAGTAGAGGCGTGGACGTGGAGTCCTGCAATCAATATGAGAAGCTGATCATGCTGTCATCAGCAAATGAGTGAATTAGTTAGGCCAGGAGTTCCCTAACTGTGCGTCGGTCGCGACGCCCTGGGGCGTCGTGGGGCTATCCTAGGGGCGTCGCAAGACGATACGCACATGTCGTCTGTACACGACGTTCCATCAGCTTAAGCTCGATTTGAAAAAAAATGTCGGGTCGGGTTCGATTGATGTTGGCCATTGTGTTTTGCCGTGCACAGGAAGTATAAGAATTTTGCAGACTTCAACTTGGCGAATTTTGCGTCGAGACTTGGGCCTATACCCGTTTAAGATCCAACTGACCCAGGACCCAAAGTTAATGATAATGTAATACCATAGAAAAATCATCTTTAGCGACGGGCCGCATTTTTGGATGACTGGCCAAATTTCCATAATGGGATGACGCCAACCAGCACGAGGTGGCTGTTTGGTGCGCATTTTAGACTGGTGGTGGCGCCATTGCTCTGTACTTTTTCATGACGTTGGTAAAGCCAATACCATCAACGGCGAGTACTACAGAACGATGCTGCTAACATGTAGTTCCAGCAAGAGGTGGCTATGTGTCACTCCAGCTGCAGGGTATATTGGCCACCAAGATCGTGCGATTTAACCTCGCTAAATTTTTCTTGTGGCGTTGCCTGAAGTCGCAGCTCAATGCGAATATACCCCAATCGACCGATGTCCTTAAACCCAACATAACCAATGCCATCGCTCAAATTAAGCCGGTCCTATGCGGCAGATTGGACCACTCGGATCCGTGACAACTTAAGAAGCTGCGGCGGACATTTGGGCCTGGTGTTATATTCCATACAATAATGGCATACATGGGGATGGGATTCGTTAATACCTTGCACACAGCTTGTTTTATTCCATTCCAATTTTGGCCAATCCACATTAAAAACCCCTTTAGTGAATCTTCAGTAAGCTCAGCTTATATTCACATAACTGTGCTTTGTTCCGTTGTGTGCTTTTAGAAGGGCGTCGCAATAATATTATAACCTGTATAGGGAGTCGCAGTATGGAAAAGTTTGGGAACCCCTGAGTTAGACTATAGGGGTTCCAGTTCCATCCAGGCAAAAGTTCATTTATAAAAATGAGATAGAGAGTCGGGGACAAAAGAAAGTCTTGGGAGAGAAACACCAGCATCACTCAGAAAAAAACTTGGTAATCCCAAGAATTTTATATTTTATGTCAACAATTTCCGTTTGTTAAAATTAACCCAAATATCTAAATGTTGGCAATAATGTAGGTATAAGAATCTAAATTTTGAAAAACAAAAAAAAAAAAAAACTACAAATGTCTAGTGTCATATTTTTGCATTTGCACTATTATACATACCCTTAAGAAATTGTATAATTTGTTGTCTTCACTTTTGGTCCTTTATGGGAATTAGTGGGCGCAGTGGCTCAGTTGTTGAGTGCTACAGTGCGAGGGGTCCCAGGTTCGATCCCTGCATCTTAAGGTTTTCTTTTCATAGCATCACATCTCACGAACGTCTGACAAATATCCGAGAGTATACCTAACTGTCCAGAAAAGGTTCTCAATTTAGCTGTTAGGGCGTAAAATTGTAGGTCCCTTCCATTCGTCTCAAATATAAAAACTCACAACTCAAACTGGGTTGTTAGAAGCTTGAATTTAATTTTTTTTTAATTTAGATTTTGGTGGGGCCAAAGTGCAAGCTAGAAAAACAAACTTACATACTAGAACTAACAACTAAAAATACTTATAACTAGGAATTAAAGCTAGGGTTTAGAGTTAAGGAGGCCGAGTTTAATGGAGGGAGTGCTGCGGTTGTAATCAAAAATGGAAATGTTTGAGTTTACCTTTCCGCATAAGGGAAATTGGTTCGTTGGAGCCGTAAAACGTGCTTTGGTTTGGTAGATATAGAAGAGGCGGGGGTAGGTATCTTAAATTACGAAGAAGATGGAGTTGTACGATATAGGGACGGGCAATTAATAGATCCTGACAGGAGTCGATGAATGAAGGGAATGCGATCCTCAAGGCTATTTAAGGTAATGAGTTTGAAACGGCTTTGATAGGGAGGAAGAATTAGGAAATCGTTTTAAGAAAGACCGCGGAGTGCAAATCGAAGAAAACGCCTTTGTATGTTTTCGATTCTGCTTATGAACTTGCTGAATGGGTGACCACATTAGGCCGGCGTATTCGAGGAGTGGGCGGACAAAAGTGGTGTAGAGATAGAGAGATCTGGTCACGTATAGGGGTCGAAGAATTCCTTTCTCCATCCAAGGGATGAATTGGCTTTACGTATTTCTTCTTCAATATGCGAAATGCGAGCGGAAATTAAGCTCGCGGTCGTACAATATTCCAAGGTCACGAAGAGACTGTGCGATGGATATAGGTTGATCATTAAGTAGGTATAGAACGTGATAAAGTGATAAATTGGTATTTGGGAATATTGAGCTCTAGGCAGTTTGTTGCGTGGTTTATATCGTCCGAAAATTTTTAGAGAAAGTCTTAATAAAATGGAAACGTGTTCTGTACTCTTGAATCTTTATTCACTTAATGAAAAATGTCTTTTCAGTTTTCACCTTTGTGTGACTCCATACTCTACATTTAGCGTAGTATGCTGAAATGTGCATTCCACATCCACATTCCAAGTATCGCATGAGGTACCGAACAATATTCGTTACCCAATATGGCACCCGGAATGTCTAGGCAGGCAAATTAACACACTATAAGTTTTTGAGACACCAGATAGAAAAACTATCTAGATCTTGTTGCAGCAAACAGGGGACTTGTGATGAAGACAATTTGGTATCATCGGCATAGAGAGAGATAAAAGAGTGTTTAATGACCCTTACAAGATCGTTTATAGTTAAGATAAAGAGAAGGGGACCTAGGTGAGTGCCTTGTGGTACACCGGAGGTTGACAGGAAAGGGGCGGATAAGATGGACCTGTAGCGAACGTTATAAAATCGGCTTTCAGAATAAGATAATTACCATTTCAGCAGTGTTGGTTCAAAGACGAGGGCAGAAAATTTGAAAAGAATTAATTTATGCAATATCTTTTCAAAAGCTTTACTGAAATCGGTTGCAATAACATCAACTTCTTTACCACTTTCTATGGCCGATAGTGTGTGCAGAGGACACGAATTGAACAACGCCAGTGGTAGTTGATCTGCCTTTAAGAAAGCCATGTTGGGTTGGGACCACATTAGGAGTTTGGGTATGTGCGAAAGTTTGGCCATAATTAGTAACTTCGCTCTTTGATCCCTTTTTATGAATCGGTTTTATGATTTGTTGCAGTGATCCTGAAGGCGATAATACCGATATCGATTATTTCACTAGAGTAGGTACCTATTTATAACAGTCGGGCTTCGGGCCTCGCATAATGTCCAAACGGCTGGTTTATATTATTTGACAACATGGACGTACGTACAGAAGAGATTCAAACGTAACAAACAAATGAATATCCACTTTGGAATTGCTCATTTCAAAACCACAACCCCGACACCGACACGCTACAAAAAATTGCAATTACAGTAGGTAACAGTCTACAACGACTTCTCTACCGACTTGCAACAATCTTCACAGGAGATAACTTCATGTGAAATTGCGAACTATAAAATGTTACTTATTTGTAAGATATTTTTGAAATTATATCGCAAGAAATTTTTTATATAGGTATGTAGCTACATTCTTTGCAATTCTACCAATGAATACATTTTTGGCAAGGGAATGGAAATGGAAGCGCGCTATAAAACGGCAGTCAACTTGCAAAAATCCAACTCGTAGGTAGGTAGGTAAGTCGTAAACTTTAAAGCATAAATCAGTGTAAGAATCACTGAGTGAATGAATGACACATATCCTAAGCGTTTGTCAAAAAAAAAAAAAAACAAGCACTTGATTAGGTACCTACTTCAGAACTCTGTTAACCGAAGATACAGTCACAGTCACTGACTGCGAATCAAACTAAAATAGTACATGAACAACACACTCTCGTCACACTATGCGTCTAGTATAGACTGTGTGCAAGGCAACGCACATATATTTCCAAAGAACGATGGACAGGAAGGACATTAAAGGAACATAAGATACTTTTCGATCCTTTGGTGATGTGATGATCATTCGTCTAAATGTGATATCCCAAGGGCCAAGAACTGTCAGTCAAAGAACAAACAAAAAAATTATCATTGCGACTCGTCGTGCGTCTGATGTGTAGCAACGCTGGCACTAAAAATGTATCCCAAACAGATTTCGAGTCTTAAACAATAACCCAACAGATAGGCTGTGACTGTGAGTTGCAGTACGCAGGATATGTGTTGTGCAGACCCTATTTATGCCACACGCTGCACCTAGCGAAGACAGACGAGTGAAAAGCGCACTTAAAAGTCCTACTCTTAAAGTTTAGTGTATAGCGACACGGTGTGTGTATCTACGCTTTTAAAAGTCGTTTGCTCTTAATAATAAAAAAAAAAATAAAACGATAAAAGTCTACAGTTGTTACTGTTACATACAAAGAAAATGTAACGAATACACTACTTGTTCCAGAATCTACTTGCTCCAGAAGCTGATCGGAAATATCTTAGCTATTTTGGACAACAACCTTGATCATCAGACTTTTTCACGTAATTACATATTATTTAAAATACATCTCCATTTTCCCACTGAGAGAGACCTTACGTTTCTTTAATTAAATTATGAGAGCCTATGAGAATTTTTTTGTGGTTAAATTTGACAGCGCGGCATGTCATTCATCACTAGTCTATATCAGTATTAATAGTTCTCATCTCAGCAAACCACTGGGGGAACCAAAACCAACCTTCCAATCCAACCTACTTTAAATGAAAAAGCAGTAATTTTTTTAAAGAAACGATTCCGTTTCGATATTTGACGTACCTATCTATTCCTGATTACCACCAACCAGAACCATATTCGTATTCATCGTATTTCGTATAAACTTTCATTATAATGTTCGCCTTTTATTTATTCGGGTGGGGTTTAGCAATCGGCAGCGAGTCTTTCATCAACATTTGCCACAACGTCTACCATTTTACACAATACATGATTTCAAGACGATAAAATCCCAATCCCTAGATGAAATCGATACAAATACAAGCGATCAATCCACTTTCCACATTCCATACACTGTCACAGTGTCACTGCATTCACATTTTGCATACCAATACCTCGGAAAATAGTAGAAACAATGACTACTTATTGCACTAGACTGCATCTCAGCATAGGATGGCTTGGGACCAACATTTCAATGAAAAGAAAACACAAAAATGTTAAATGGGAAATATTTAAGAAAATGCTAAAAAAGCATTTTCAAATCTGCAAAAATGCTAGATCTAGCATTAAAAATGCCAGAATGGCATCACTGCCGGGTTACGATACGAATATTGGCATCGTTTGACCGATACACAAGACAGGAGAGGAGACCCTTTAAATTGCTCCAACTACATGGGTATCATTTCAATATGAAGTTTTCGTATTGTGTAAATATCTTAAACAATTTTAGGCCCATAGTAAGTCAAATATTCACACTCCTAAAGTGAAACTTCCTTCAAATCAGATTATAGTAACGACCAGGGTCCGAGTCCAATTGTAAATTCAGGAACTCACTCAAAACCATTCAATCACAGCGCCACCTGCCGGAATCAATTATGAATCTACACAATCCGGGAAATTTCTCAAACACACACACAAAATGTCATCTAATTCGAACCAGACGTTTAGGGGGAGTAAAACAAATTTATGAAATCCGATTGTACCGCCACCTACCGAGTGCAATTGTGAATCTAGATATATACCATCCAGTTAGTCACTCAAACAAACACACAAAATTTTAGCTAAATCAGTCTAGCCCTTGGATGAAAAAAAATGTGTTACTTTAATTTGCGCTTCACTTTGATTTCCGTTTTCCTTTCGTTTAATTTTTTCGGACTTTCATATACATAGAGACATACCTTGCTGAAGAAGTTTCATTTCAAAAAAATTCAACAAATCTAAAAATCATATGGAACGTTCGTTGCTCTATTAAAGTGGGAAACCATTGCACGGTGGTCTTGTTATCAAAAAGTTTTAAGATAGGTTTTAGGTTTGCATGTGTTTTTTTGTTTTTTAATGTCATACACGTACTTGATAAAATTGTACAAAATTCATAGGCCAACACCAGAATCAGCGTTTTCCAAAAGTCTGTACAACAACTACTACTTGCATAGGCTGCGACTGCGAGTGGAATCCGTACGTCCTCTAGGTAGACCATGGATGAGATAGTTAGACCAAGTTCATAATCTCTTCTCTACCCGTATGGGAACTGCCCTTGATGATTTGGAGTCGATGGCGGAGAATCGAGAACTATGAAGGGTCCACTTGACCCACTTAATAAATAAGCAGGCCGCCATTGAAAATGTATGAATGAAAAGTGTCGTCGGCTAATATTTGATTTAAAGGTGAGGTACTTTGACCGATATAGCTCATTTTCAATACCAACCTGATGACGGTAAAAATAAGTCCTTTCATAAAATTTCATTCGCCTATTGTGTTTTCAACATCCAGCCAGACAGGCGGATATGGATTAATCGACCCAAAAGGGGTTTCCGGCAGCGTTGCCGCCGAAAATAAAAAAAGTGTGCCACTTTTTTCAGAGGAGCGTGCCCTTAGCGTGTCCAAAGAAAACTTTTTTTTTCGCATTCACACAGTCAACGCCAAACCGAAACAAAAACGAAGAAGCATTTAAGGACCATATACATGAGAGTGACCACTTCCTACGAACAAACGAATATTCGCAAGTGCTGACACATGAACACTTTTCTAGGTCGTGGCAGTTCGCGAATTTCAGCCATTAGTTTCTACCCGCAATGTCTAACTTGAGATTAATTTCGTTCGCTAGTTTGAGGAACGCGAACTAAATGATGTGGTTTGCGAATAAACTTCGACAATTCGCGCCAAAGGTGTTTTCGTTCGCGTCAAAAAGTTTGGAATTCGAAAATTCGTTACTTAAACTGTTTATAAACTTATTTTCTTAATACATTTTAATGGGATAATTAATCATTAAACATGCGAATATTCGTTCGATCGTATGTAGGTAGTTGGTCGCTCTCATGTGAATAGTCCTTCATTTCAGGTGTCTGTCAATTCGCGGTTTTCATTTCGCAAACTATTATCTCGCGACGGTTTAAATATTTTTCAACAATTTCGCAGAAGTCATGTGGCAAACTGTCATTTCGTCCTGCATTCATCTAGCTGTAAGATTGACTCGCATTTTTTTTATAGCATTTATATGTTTTGCTCTTCTTTTAACTAGCTTTTGGTGTTTTTGCTTTTGCTTATTTCGTAAAACGTTATTTCGCGCCATGATATTTAGCAGCTTGTTTATATCGGCATGCATTTTTTTTCTCAAATTAAGAATCTTAAAAGGTTTTGCGAAATGATCTATTATTGAAATGTAATGGTGTGCTTACACTTATACTGAGCTTTAAATATTTGAGTAAGGTAAGAAAAATGAAGAAAACGTGCCTTTTTGCATTTTTGCGTGCCACCGTGCCACAAATAAATTTGCGTGTCCAAAAAGCACGATCGTGCCACTTCGGCAACGCTGGTTTCCGGTGACCCCTTCTTGTCGTTACAAATTGACAAAATAAATATACCCCTGTGTAATGTGTAGGGAAGCCAAAACTTCATTTCGTGATTTTCTTTTTCTTTGAAATTTTTTAGATAAAACTTTCGACGCAACTTAATTGAAAAAATATTAATTTAATTTGACAAAACATATAGCGTGGTACCTACGAAGTATGTAATAATACATTTTGATTTTAATTTTAGTGTCCGCGCTAAATTTCATGAACTCAGTATGCGACATTTTCCGTATAAAATTATCTATTGTGACCGTCAAAATTATTAAGTTAAAGGTTATGTATGCTAGGCCCATAGGTTATTTCCAATAACTGAGTGGGGTTGATTGACCCTGACAATTGCTGTTGGGGCAATTTTGTCAAATTTTAGTCTATGAAATTGTTCTCTCAAACAATAATTCATATTTCCAATAACACACGCAAATTAAATTGTAAATTGTGGACTATTCTTACTTTGATCGTAGATACAAGATACCATACATCTCCATTGAATTAATGACAGTGTCATCTTTTGTTATTCAGTTACAAGATTAGATACACTTTAATATCCGTAGCATCATAATAGCTACGATCACTCACCGCGAGCATTAAAAATTCGTCTTGCCTTCAACAAAACACCAAATCTAATTTCACTAGAAAAATCGCACCATCACGTACCGGCCATTGTGTATCCTGAGAGAATTAAATCAACTGTAAGAACAACAACGAGATAGAATCCAAGAACATAATATTTAGGCACAGCAGTACCGCGTACCGGTATCGGTACTTTTGTTTCTTTTTTTCTATTTTGTGTACAGCGTCGAGATAACACCAGCATCCAGTACCATGGTAAAGGTACGACCAGAAAATACATCAGAGCATAGTCTGTTCTGTATGCATTCAGGCATTTCGCGGTATGATCTCTCTTGACCGCACGATCACGTTCTGTAGTTAATTGCTGCATCGAACATAGCCAAAGGTTGACATCGTCTGCCTTTTCGGTGTGGGATTCACTCAGAGTCTGAACACATTACTCCTTGATTACTTGTATATCCAGGAGGTTAAATGCACAAACCAGAGAGAATAGACCACCAGCTTCGGCCAAAAATGAGAGTTTCATAGAGCCAGTTTCAAAAAGTTACTGCGTGGTTAAGTATGCGTGCAATGTTAAAGTAAACGGAGGGTGAATTTGGTCACGCATACACTGGCACATAGTAACATTTACAGTTATTCGGTGGTAACTTTGAAAAAATTCAAATAATTCAAATAAATTGGCCGTTATCGGGACGTGTAAAGCAAATTGTGTGTTCGGTGTGGGGAAATTATTACCAACTTATATTTTTTTTAAAAAGCGTACAAATATAAATGGGTTTAAACTGCAAAACTAAAATGGATGATAAAAAAAAACATCAAACATGATTTTTTAGTTTTGTTGATATAAATGTAGACCTTTTTCTATATGTTTTAACGAAAATTTATTTATTTTCTTTGATTGTTTTTTTTATTAAAGTGTACCTACTGAGTTTTGGAATAAATAATTAAAAAAAAGGAGGGAGGACATTTTGTTTTGTCAGACTACAAGAAAAATGTGATGAATTGATTTTAACCAACAAATAAATTGGTCATGGAATTTAAGAAAATTTGCATTCTAAAAATGAAATACGTTTTTTGCACACCAAATCGTAAGTGCGCATTGTCATATCGGCTTATAACACAAGGAATCTGCATGAGGTGTAAATAAGAATTTATTAACATATATGTACACGTACATACCTATTACGCTTTCGCTAGGGCAAATATGCGAATTTCAGGAAATATTTTTAATACAATTAAATTTGTTCACTATATTTGAATATCAAAACTACGTAGAATCAAAATAGTAAAAAACGCGAATGTTATTCAAAATTTATGGATTATTAAATTATGTTATAATTTCATTGTGAAAAGCAAAAGAATACCTACACAAAAAGCAAAAGTATGATAACATAACAAAACAAATAAGATAATTACGTTTTCACTTTTCGCTTTAGTTTACGCGTTACTATGGAAACGAACTTTTTTTTTGTTTTAAATCAAAAATGCCACTTTTTTATTTAAATTTGACGGCGTCCTGGCCTGTGTATACGCTATGCTATGCTATGCTATGTATGATGTTTTAAAACACGTTTTCTAGCAGGTTTTGTATTAAAATGTCCATGTTTTAAGTGACAAATGTTGATTTTTAATTTTTGAACAACCAATTCTTTATAAAACCTAATTCAAAAACCACTCATCATTATTCTCCTCATAGATAAAATAAAACAATAAACATGCCTATTTATATACGACCAAAATAGTTTTCGTTAACTTTATTTATTCCAAAATAGCTGTTCTTGAAAATATAAGAAGAAAGAGCTCAAAATGTTTTTCAACAAAATTGCAAAGAATCCCGTTTAGCTGATTTCATTATGCTTGCAATTTAGTTTTATAGCTTAAAATAATATTTTTTTTTGTAATAATGTCATCAAATACAAATCATATCATTAAATACAGTTATTACGCAAATATATTATTATGCTTTTTAATAAAACATAAGTTGGCAGTTAATTCACCACACCACACACACCATTTGCTTAACACGTCCCAATAGTGGTCAATTATTTCAATTATTTGAATTATTTCAAAGCCATCTCAGATTCAATTGTCTTATTTCATCTTTTTTTGCTTATTCACACGTATTCACAGATAGAAAAAGAGGCGGAGCTACTTATTTCAAAACTGGCTCTATGAAACTCTCATTTTTGGCCGAAGCTGGTGGTCTATTCTCTCTGGTTTGTGGTTAAATGCGTTTCAACCCTGTCCCTGTCCCTGTCCAACTTCATCAGTTGGTTTGAATGGAATTCGCAAATAGCGACTTTGTCTGCGGCTATTTTTGGTCACGTTGTTTATGTGCGGATAAGTCCTGCAGATAGTCTGAGTTTGACCTTATCAAGCGTTCAGCGCGAGCGAAAATAACTCAAAGATGTAACGTACACATTTCTCTACAAAGGCTAACAGTTTAATCATTTCCATATGACGCACTGGGGACAGGACCATTAAAATTGTGAAGATTGTGTGTCATTCAGAAAAGTTGGTTTTTGTTGCCAAAGAGAAATTATAGGTTGGTACATATCCCTCGTATCCATATCCATATAATCCATTCCATATCGTTGAAGGAAGTTTTAACTCGTACTTAGTGTATGCATCACCATAAATGAAGGTAACCTCCCATACACTCGCATATGATAATGTAATATTTGATCATGGCAACGTATGAGACGCTCTCTGCGACTGCGGTATAGTGTCACTCTCCAGACTCACTGCCAGGATGGGATGACTACAATGTTGATGACAGGGGGGGAACGACACGAGCCAACCGTCGGCGGACATGATGGCGTGGGTGTGCGCTAATGAAGCAATAATGGCACGTCTTGACTCAACGACACCTCATTCCTCCTACGCTATATTTTAGAGATTATTCCGCAGTACAAAGAAGATGAGGTGCAGCTATTCCTGCAAAACACAGAGTCTAAGTAAATTGCCTGCGATTATGGTTTATGTTTTCAGCTAAGGCCACACCGCCCTGGGCTTTCGGCAAAAGTACCGGGAAATGGAAATTATCTGCTAATCTATGTTTATGAAGTGTCTGCTGAAATCATCATGTTCATTTTGTACATACCACGGTGGTTATTTTAATTCACCAACTAGTTTGCAATTGTACATAAATAACAGCGGAACATTAGGGAATACAAAAGTGCTCTGTCAATAGAGGATCTCTGCAATTATCAAAATTGGATCGGTATTGAACGGAACGCTAATCTCTGTCTAAATCTAAATACAAGGCCTGATAGGTAAATAAAACCTATTCCTACATGGAATTTTCAATACATTTTGGTCAATGTGTATTTAGTTCTGTATACTATACGGAGATAAATCAATGAGGTGAAATTTCCACAGGGTTGTGTGCTTAGATCAATACTTTTTGCACCTTATATTGATGAAATTTGTGATATCCTTAGAGTCATGCTCGTAGCAGATATAATTAATCAATTTTTCCTCTAAGCTGACGACTTGGTACCACATACATTTCTGCCAATAAATGTGCTCCTTAATGTTCAGGAAAGAGTCCGTAAGGCTCATAATGCTCTCTTCATCTGTCTGTAAGAGGACAGCGGGGAAAAATTGTTAAAACCAACAATGATGCATTGGTTATAGGTTATACTAAACACATCATAGTGGTTAGACCCATCCTCACATATATGGGCCTCTTATTTGGTGGAGAGCCACAAATAAGTTTTATATGCACTGCCATCACCCACGCACTACACCCACTGCTGCACTTGAGACGTTTATGTATCTTTTACCACTGGATCTACAAATAAAACTACACGCAGGTAGTAGTGCGCTACGGCTGACTAACGTAAGGCTCTTCAAAACCAGACTGGTGGGACATAGCCCCATACTAAGGGAATCCATCTCCAACATCCAGCCTTGGATTTACCCTCAGGCCAACTAGGCCCAGGCCTAGGGCATCACGACAGATGGGGCACCACGAAAACTTCCAATTCTTCGTATTCTTCATCACTGAAGCCTTCTGTCAACTATGAGGTCTAGCCAGACCTTTTTGGCTTTTGATGGGAGTTTTCTTTAAAACATTATGCCAATATCATAGAATAGAAAGTTCATGATAGCGTCAACGAAAATATTTTCTGTGATTTGATAATTTTTTTTTTTGTTTTTTCGTTTCATAAACAGAAGCGTTTTTCAGATTATGATTATACCCCTTCCGTCAACTATAAGGTCTGGCTAGTCAATGCAAAATGTGTGCAGGTCTGGCCAGACCTTGTGTTTGACGGGAAGGTATAAAAAGCTGTAATTGACAGAAGGGTTAAAACAAAACTTCACCAAATTCTTCTATTTAAATACAGATTAATGTCTTAGGCATTCATAATAACACCTATAGATTTTTACATAGTTTGCTGTTCCTTGTTTGCAGTTTTCGTTTGTTTTTTTTTTTTTTTTTATAAAATATACGTAAACTATGCGACTATGCGCCTATGTGTGTAACTTCAGCTTTTTTTTTAAATCTATCACTGTACCCGAAAAATGATACAGTTCACATTTCGTTCGCTTCGAATTCCCCGGAAGAAGATTGTGTTCGCCGGCGAGTTCATCTGAGAATCCCAAGCGACAACTCACATAATATCGTCTGAAATGCTTGGCTTAGGTGCGAATGCCAATCTAGGAATCGTCAGGGAATAAAAAAAGAAGAAAATGCTAACATCTATAGAAAGTTTATGTGAATTCGAAAACGGTTTGCACTGCTAAATTCTTTGTGGTATGTTGGGTCAAGGTGCCTATACCAAAGTAAGCCTTACCCATGAATCATTTTGCAAAGTATTGAGATTGAACTTCGAAACACCCTGTATATTCAATATGGTAAATGCAGACAAACTTATAATCTACCTACTAACAAATTTTTAAATCAATCGCTGACGTACAAATTTTTTAAATCCTAAATAAAAACACTTGCAGAACAAACTCGTCAAGCGTTACATTTGATGTGTCCCAGCCACTATGGTTTTTAGTTTAAAGTCGACGGCAAGATTTAGAGGAACGTATCGAGCAAGATGTGAGTGTATTTCTAATTTAGATACATAATGCAAATGAATCTTTTTACAATTTATAGGAAAAAGTGAAAAGTAATATTTGGTTAGGACATCATTTCGTGCGCCTTTAACATTACGCGATACTAATAAAATCATTTTTAGTGTCCAGGCATTCACAATGGTGAATATTTTCATTTAAAATTATCTATTGTGGCCGTCAAAATATTTAAGATGATGATTAAAACCGATTATTCGTAAGGTCCATTGCCAATAGACAATATTTACCAGATAATAAATAAAAGGAAATAAAAAATAGGGCACCATTTGTTGTAAAGGCCTAGGGCCCAAAAAATGTAAATCTGTCGCTGCCAACATCCCTGATAAAACAGATGAAAGTCTGGGTGAATTTGACTTCGACAGACCGTACGAAGCACTATACCCAGATAGAGGGGACTGGCAAAAGAATGAAGTTTCGAATGAAAATGAGATTTCGATTTATACGGATGGTTCGAAAACTAAGGAGGGTACAGGGTCAGGTATATACTCCAGGGATATAGACCTACACGTATCAATAAGACTTCCGGACACATACAGAGTGTTTAGGCAGAGGTTCTGACCGTGCTCAAAGCTGCGGATCTACTTCAAATGGGATCAATATCTAACAAGAATATCGCTATTTACATTGATAGTCAGGCTGCATTTAAGGCGCTAGGTGTGTTGGGTACCCGAACACTGTAATATTGAGTGTAATGAAAGGGCTGACGATTCTGGCCAAAAACGGAGCAGAGCTTCCACAACTCGAAACTATTGAAAACATAAGACCACCAATAGCCGTGGCCAAGAGAATTATTCTTGAGAAAACTAAAATTAGGTCAGACCAATGGTCAGATATAGAAGGTTAGGGTCTCAAACTCCCAAAGGCTCTGTGACCTAAGCTAGATCGAAAAAAATCTATAGAATTATTAAAGCTCAGCAGTTCAAAGCTACGAATGGCAATTGGGATACTCTCTGGGCACTGTCTTCTAAGGAAGCACGCTATGAGATTAGGTTTAAATGAATCGGACACATGCAGATGAACGTATTGCGAAGACTTAAATGTCGCATAGGATATTACTCATCTCCTCCGTGAATATCAAGCTATTGCTCGGTACAGGAGGAAACACCTTGGACGGTACCTACTTCTTCGACAATTTGCAGGAGGTTGGCAATTTCTAGCGCTTTTGTAGGGAAATTAATTGCTTGGGCGACATCGTTTAGGTTTTTGACCGTGAAGATTCCCCAAAAATGGCGATTGTGCCTAGTCCACTGTGATGAACTCACACCCTGTTCAACATAACTAAACCTAATGTTATCTTAGGTCAAATAAAGACACTACAAGCACTTGGGGTCTGAAGATTTATCGTGTCAACACTAAAGTACATAATGATTTTTGATTAACCAAAAATTAGACAAAATGTCGAAAAAAAATATAGAGAATTTTGGAAGATCACCGAAAAAAGTTCATTTAAAAAAACCAAAAACTCGAAAAAAAAATTTTTATGAAAAATGTCTAAAATTAACCTACGGACGGTTAAGTGTAACTCAAGAGAATCTCTCCTTAGTTCACTCCTTTCTTAGGGAATCGTGAATCGTCTTAAGCCCGAACAACACTTCTAACTCGGAGTTCTGTGTCGCCATATCACTGCTAAGTATTGTAGAAACATTTTTGTCTCGTGTATTATGTCGCAGTGTAGTGTGTTATGTCCAAAGCCCTTATGGTCCGATTGCGCCATACTACTGCATGGCAACACACTAAACGTAAGTCTGGGCCTAACTTTAGGTACTTAAATCTGTGAGAATCAAGAAAATGATCCTTCTCCGTGATTCTCATGAATTCGTGAACCTTTTACCTATGAAAGATATATATATTTTTATTTTTTTTTAAATATTTTTCTCTTAAAATATGTAGGTACACAAAATTCTTAAAAGTACCGAAAGACAAAATCTCGAAAATACCCGGAAATGATGCTCAAAATCGCGGCGATTTTTTTTTCGACATTTTGTGTTTCGAGATTTTGAATTCGATATTTTGAGATTCGATTAAAACTGGCCAATCCGAGAGTATAACTGTCCTGAAAAAGTTTCTACATTGACTCCGGATAAAATTGTAGGTCCCTTTCATTTGTTCCAAAAATAAAAACTGATACAAATACATGGCTGTGAGAAGCTTGGCCTAGGGTGAACTATTTATTTATTTACATATTTCGGTATCTTTAGCAACACTAAAGCTGGAGATGACTTGAAGAGTAGCTATACTATGTCGATAGAAACATTACCATACACACTGGCAGCCAAGTAACCATAAAAGCCGCATGAAGTCAGTCAAGTCAAGAGCTTTGGATAACATAATGTAAGAAATATTGGAACAAACTAGCAAAAGCCAACGGGCCATGCTGGGAACCATAACCATAGGCATAGGGAGATCTCGGGTAATGAAGAAGCGAACGAACTTTCAAGAAATGAATCAAAAAAATACGCATCGTCGGCCCTAAAATCTGTAGAAACTTAAGTAAAACAAACCTACGCTGGCTGGTGCAATCTTAATACGTGCAAGCGGGAAAAGAAACTATGCCAGGGGTTAGAGAAAAGAGATCTAAATTCATTCATGATCGGACTGAGCCGCAAAGACGTTCGCATACTCATGGGGGTTATTACTGCACATTGTGCGATATGCATACATGCGGAAAAGCTCGGCATATTGTATACAAGTATGACGATAGAAGCTCTACAAGGACGTAGGTACACGAAATGTAGGTATTGTCTTTACGAATGCCAACAGCCCCTAAAAACAGCTGACTAGACATTCTGAAAAAAACTATTTCTTTAATGAACTGAAGGATCTTTCAATAACCACAAGGGTAGAACCCGTTTACCTTCCTTCACAGTTTGTACTGCCCTTAAAGCTTAAATACCCCTTCTTTTTCAACGATTCAATATTTTAAAATACTACTTTGGATGCTAACCAATAGGAGGAACTTCCACAAAATTGCACGGCCGACGACCTCGCTGTAGGTGTTTCTCATGGTGAAGGAGAAGTTTGCTTCCTGCTCTTGGCGAGAATACGACTTCGACAATCTAATATTTATCATTTTGTATTAAATTAATACAAATTTACTAAAAATACAACTAACTGTTGCCTTACCGCTTGTATGTATGCGTACATTTGATCAACTATTTACAAAAATAATTACGTATAGCACTAGCACACCTGCGAGGCACCTATGAGACTTTTACATTACTTTAACAGTAATTTGATTGAAAAAAAAACTCCTGCTTGTACTCGAAAAAAAAAACTCCAATTAAAAGTATCTAGGTATGACGCAAAACAAATTAAGAGGAAGTTTTCTTTGAATAGATCCAGAATTAAAACCCCCACTCACTTTATTATCATTATTACAACGCAATTCATTGTGAACAAAATCTCACTTCTCATTTTGATTAATGGTACACAGCATCTTTCGAAAGAAACCCAATCTCCATCTATATCTACACCTAAACGAACAGCTTTTTACGCCACTCAAAGACGCTATGTTAAGGTCATGTAACAATTAAGTTAACCAGTCAAACCACATTAAGATCTCGAAGCATTTATTCGGATGTCACATCCAAAAAATGTTGATATAAACATCAATTGCACTGATGAATGAACGAAATCCACTTCAATCCACCTCTTCAACAATTACCGGTTACTCAAGCTCTTGTGCATTGTCTCCATTGTCCTTTGTAATTTGCGGTCGTCGAGATGTAGCAAGTTTCAAGTCCGTTTGCCGTGCTATGAAGAAGATGTGATTTCCATTAAATTAATTGAATAATTTCTACTGCCAAGTATTTGGTACGATGGACTGATCATAAACAGTACAACACTTTAAAATGCCATTCCAATATAAATCTCATTATCCGCGGCACCATCTCAAAACTTCTGTAGTCTGTTACTGTTTGGTCGAAGACGGTCATCAGCACGCATATAGTGCTGGCGATCACAATAACTATCTGCACATACTTGGTATTCGTACTTGTACAGCCACAGTGTGTGCTCTGCTCATATCTGTTTGTCCTATGCCAATCATTAGTATGTGTATTCGGCAAAAATAAACGATTGGGCGATGTCTTTTCCCGGCATTTGCCACCATCATCATCATTATCATCGTCATTCCATCATGGACATACCGCAAAAAAAAAGGAATAACACCACCAAAGCTACAACAAATAAAACTCACTGAAGGACGAACAGCACGGTTTACTATTTAACTGAATATGTCCGACTTGCCCCATGAGCTCTAAGGTATAGCTCGCTGTATCCCCTGTCCGTGTAGTCTTTAGGGCTTTAACGAAACTCCAAATAGCAAAAAATATCTGTAATTGGATATAAAAGTGCAGCCAGCACTTCGCCAAAGCAAATAAACCTACAACATGTGAAGGGAGGAGTGGTTAACTATTCACGAAATAAATAAAACTACAGAATCAGTGATCAGTCCTGCTGCGTGAAATCCCTGCGCGCCAAAGAATAATATAGGTATAGGCAAAAAAAAAACGGAGAAACGACGCGCGCGCACACACAAGAGAGGAAAAAAAACTTAATGTTTGCCAAGAGTCGATCATCATCATCGTTAAGACCACTTTTGCCTGTCTCATAAAATTCTAGACGTGAAGATTAATTTTACCCATCAGCATTTTTATTACCGGCTCGCTGCTGCAATCTCCCTGGCTAGACAGTATTTTGTGCGCGAATGTGTGCGGTATTCATTTTGACAAACACCGTCTGCAGAGTCGGAATAAGTGCAAGTTAAGCCAGTAAATGATACAATTCTATTAACATTAATGGTATAGGTACAGGTAGTATGGGGAATTTTACCTCTTAGCACCCTAAGCTCTAACGTTTGTTAAAAAAGAAGCACCTATCATTTTGCGCCTGATTAGTTTGAGTTTTTTTTTTCTTAGTTTGAGTTTTGCTATGCACACATTAATTTGGGATTACGTATTTATTGTACCTACCTAGTTTATCATTGAGGCTAATAAAGAATGGCTATAATTATGGACCCACGGCTTGTATTGATATACGGCTTAGGGCTGAACATTAAATGAAGATACATACTTCAATCTGACGGTTGAGGAATAGATCCACGAAGAATAAAAAATAATTATGTACATCTATGAGCAAAGTGCCTAACCCCCGTTTGCACATTTAATTAGTTAATGAATGTTTTTAAAGATTAAATAAAAAAAAATAAAGTTTGATGAACAACTCTTTTGTCTCAAAATAAGAACGTACTGCCATGGAATTCCACAATGTAATGGGTAGGCCATCTAGTGGTTTCATTTTAAATCATCATAGATTATTTTGGACTGACTGCTGTTTCCCTGTCGAAATCTTGACAAAAAGTCAGGGGGGTTATTCCCAAATGCGCGGCGGATCGTATTGAAAGCGATACTTCGATTTCGACAGTCTTCGCTTTTGCTTATTCTCAAATGCAAACTGTGCTTTCCAGTTTTTTCCAATTAGACTTCCAAATTTCCATTTATTTTCCCAAAAGCTTGACAGCTTTTTCCCGTCACAGGCATTTAGTTTATTTTTTATCCGCAATAAATCCGTCACCTAAATAGCTACTATCAACATGTGTAAAATTTACCTAAATCGAGTGCTAACTTGCATAAGCCCTAAGGCCGTTTTGAGCTTACTTAGTTTTAAGTCAATTTCGGTTAAATTGCTTAGGTAAATACACCGCCCCATAATCAGTGTAGAATTGCCTTAGATATAGCTTGAATTATCCATGTTTTCCTAAGGCAATATTTCCTAAGACTAAGGTGATTTTGGCCAATATTTTTAGCCAATAACTGCGTTAAATTGCCTTACCCAATAAGGTAATAATAAAATGTTTTTGCCTTAGAAGTTGCCTAATTTTTGCAAGATTGCTAAAGCAAATTTTGATTATACTAAGGTGTTTAATTGCTAGCCAATAAGTGTGGTGAATTATTGACTGCCCGCCTGGTTATTAGGAGTATTCTTTTAACCATTATGCTAATTGAAAGTCAAATTATTTATTTTATTATATTATTTTTTTTTTTTTTGGACATTTTCACAATTTTTTTACGGCTTGCATCATCGTTTTTGTTGACCATATTTGTGCATATTCTTATAGTTTTCATCCACTGTTTTCAGTCACCAGTTTCATCCGAAGTTTCTATAAAAAAAAATACATTTTTTCAAACATACATTTCCTTGTCATTTATAAGCAAAACATACCTTCATTGTTACATTCCTCGACAACATTTGTGTTGAGTTTCCTTTTTTCTGGAACATCAGTGTTCATCTTTGGGGATATTTTGTTTTTTTCTAGAACCAAAAAGTTATTTTTTATCAGCAGTTATAGTCCATAATAGCAACTATTGACACTATTGCCAAAACTCACCTTATTATTGTAATCTGCAAGCCAGCACGCAGTTTGAATTTTGCATACTTAACAAAAATTGCCGCTTTTTTATCAAAAAATTTAAGCACGCAATAATTAAACGTTTGCTTTACGGAAATTGGACACAGAGTGACTAATTTTTGGACGCGAATTCAACTATGTATTAAACTTCCGAAAGTAACCTCAGGCGTAGGTAAGGCAAAATTGCATTAGGCCTAAAGCAAATTTACACTGTTTAAGACAATTAAAGGGGTGTTTTCCTAGATTTAAGGCAAAACTCCTTTAGGCCTAAGGTAAAGTTAAACCGCTACCGAAATTTTTAAGAAAAGTTGCCTAAGGCAAGTTTACCTGGCAATCAAGGGCAAAGTTAAGAAAAAAACATGTTATTTCTTGGTTAGAACTACTAAGCATTTTTAGGCAATTCTGCCTATTTTCCATTATTTAGGTCGTATACAAATGTGCTTAGTTTTAGGGAGAAATTACGCTTGTCTAGTAACATCGATACAAAAAACTTTACCTAATGCGGTTAAGGCAATATTACACAGGATTTTTCTCTGAGTGTTAGGTATCGCTTTTGGAAATACTAAAATACCAATCCGCCATGAAAAGCGATTCGCCGCGCATATAGTAATAAGCCCTCAGTATAATACCTCCGCGAAACGAAATGAGTCGCTTTGCGCTTGAACAATGTTGGGAAATATTTAAAACTTATTTCCAAAATTGAGTGCTGTATAGCTCAAACAGTGCGTTTTTTGTAAATAAATTTTGGCCGAAATGAAGATCCCACCGAGCCTCCTGTACGCAAGTTTGTGCAAAAAGTTCGTGCGACTGATATGCTAGTGGACAGCACTTATGGTCCCCGTTGTCGTACGGTGCGCACAGACGAGAATGTGGCTGCTGTAGGTAGGTGTAGCCGAGAGTGTGAGAATCAATTCACGAAAATCAACTCGCCATCGGAAATGACAACCTTTCCGTCAATAGTGGGCGATACAGAGCTATGTTAACTGAGTTTTTTTTAAGACATGGATTTGGACGACCTCGGCTTCATGAAGGATGGCGCGCCATGCTACACCGCTCATGCCCCAATCGGTCTTTTTTCCAAATCGTGTTATCAGCCGTCTTGGCGATGTCAATTGGGGAACCGTGAAGGACCGATGTTATGTCAATAATCCGGAAACGATTCAAGCACTTTAAGGCCAATATAATCCAAGCAATCCGTGAGCTACAGCCCGAAATCATCAACAAGGTTTTGAAAAATTGGAGTGACATAGGCAGCAACTCTAACGACGCGTTGTATTCCATAATTAATGGCAATGTTTGTTTTTACTAATAAAGCCATAATACATGGAAAAAATTTAATTTTGTTCATTTTATTGCATTTTTAAAAAGAAACTTGTATTTGGCCCAACCTTTACATGTCTTTACTGAATGAATAAAACTAAACAATAAATCCAATTTTACTACAATCCCTTTTGGCGGATGTTTCTTAAGATAATATCTCGATCTCGACCCAAATCATTATAAAATTGTACGTGTGCAAATTGCGAGAAATTTTGCGGATGGCATAACCTCAACCTATCGAGAAGCCCCATGGCTTCATCAAGTGCCAAAGACTAATGGTACCGATGCCAAGAGGCCATCAGAGACGCCCCATCAACTGCTGGACTGGCTATAGGTTCCACCCGAACGCCCCCGCAAAACCCTTAAGCTGGCGAAGAGTGACTGTAGAGAATGACGATGACGGGAGTGGATCTAGAGTTTACGTCTAATACTTAACAAAGTAGGAGGGAAAGGACATTGAATTTCCAGAACTAAAAACAGAAAGACCACATACGAAAGACAAGAATCGCGCGATCTAAGGAATAGATGTGTGTTTCTCCAGGAGTAAATGTTGTTATCTAAGTTTTACCAAAAGATAAAAAGAACGTGTCGAGGCAACAAGACCAGAGTATAGTAGATTCACAGTCGGTGTTGAGGGTATGGAAAAAACACTTCTGCAGACTGTTAAACGGCGAAAACGACTCAAATTCCGACAAGACAGCCAAGATTTCCGACCAAAACGAAGTGAAAAATGCAAAATCCAAGTCTAACAAGTCTTCCAACTTTATTTTCTCTGGTTATTTTAAGCGGGGAGTTAGATTAGATTACCCGTTCGCTTCCCACGAACACTATAACCGCCACCTGGAGGAGCTGACTACATCAACATCACCTTGACACTTCGAATATCCCGTCAGAGGCAATAGGCGAAGAAAAACCGTCAACCGCTTTTTTGATGCGAAGCACTTCTACTCTTCCCCAGTTCCTCTCTTATGGAAAGGTGGTTACAAGAAATAAACGGGAGGTAGACTGCTATATACGATTACCCTCCGTCAAGGTTTCAACTAGCAAAATGGATTGATACAATCACCTATTACTATGCTTTGCTTCAGTGTCCCTCCTTGGTGATGGACTGCCAGAGGTAACACCACCAAATTTCTCATAGGTAGCAATAGGTTTCTCACTTTGTTATGTCCGGCCCATAGTTTTCTCTGGCATGTTTCCAATCCCCATGCGGTATTAAAATGGACCGGAATATGGTCTATGTATGTCTAAGACAGCCACCTAACTTAACCTATCCCAACCTAAGTCTGCCGGACGTCCTGCCAGCCGCGATATTTAAGGCAACGTCAGACGGCTTGGTGAAGAGCATATAGTAGGTACACAAAGTCATCTCCAAAATTTGGTTGGAAGAAAGTGTAGCTATATGTCTCATAAATGGAACCGCAACTTCGTTTGTCCAGGCAACAACAAAGGATAGTCTCTGAACTGTGATAACTATAGAGGCATCAGTCTCCTTAACTTCACATACATAATCCTGCCTGCGATGTACTGTGTAAAACCATTTGTCAACGAACTGATTGCCACTACTACCGACAGGGAGGAGCAATCTTTAAAAGTCTGATCAATTACTCTAGAAAGCCGATGACATTCGCATAATTGGACGAACTCGGCATTTATGCGATTATTACGGTAGATAAAGATTGAACTTGTGACGAATAAGAGCAAAACATAGTCTACGTTTAAGTTGCCCACAAGAAATGGCATTCCATACCGGTGCCCTGACCCGAACGTCACACTGGAAATATATAATTTTGAGGTAATAAAAGACTTTGTCTTCATAGTGGTCTCTGAGATACTTAAACTTCAGCAATGACAACAGCACAAAAAACAACATTTGCCAATCGCAGTTTTAACGGATTTAGAAGGCAATCGCCTCTAGCAAAGCCTTTCCATGAGCAACTTACCAGACGTTTTATTCCTGATGTCCTGCTATATAGCTCAGAGACCGTTAACCGTGCATAAAAACGAACTCAGATGATATTAAAGAAAATTATACTTGGGATATAAAAAAATATATCTCAGCAAACTGTTGGCCCCAACTACTTAATACATATTTATAAATAACTTCAATGTCATCAAAGCATCGAGTTGCAGTCATCTTCATCCATACAAAATATGCAGGTGAGCAAAGTCATCGGTTATTTGGATGCGGATTTGTGATTTGAGGAAGACTTAGACAAGAAGTCTTGGGTTTTAGCAACGTAATCGAGCGCCTGGTCACAATTTGCATCAGGGCCAAATTCAAAAACATAACGCTGATTTGTGCTCACGCCCCTACCAGAGGATCACGATCTTCTAGAGAAGACATATTATTTTTGGCTCTACAGTCGGAAAAACAGCCTGCACGACAACACTTTCGGAAACGCACTCAGACTAATTGACTTTGCGGCCGGCGGGGCGAAATGTTAGCTGTTGATCATATCTGAGGCAAAGTCTAGTATTTCTTGCAGCTCTAAAAGCCCCAATGGCTCAATGGTTAGTGTGCTGGACTACTGTGCGAGGGCTCCCATGAAAAACACAAATTACATCTACGCCACCTCTTGCGAACGTCTGACAAACACTCGAGAGTACATGGAAAATCTTCTCCATTCAGCCGTGCGTGACTCGGCATAAAATTGTAGATCCCCGTCATTCGTCCCAAAAAAAAGCTCACACAAACGAATGGTTGTGAGCAGCTAGGCCTAAGGGTGCCTAATGCCTATACGGACCTGTTGTGCCAACTATTAATTTTTTAGGTATACATACTTGTTCATAAAATTAATAAGAGAAAACAAATTTACTAAAACTAGGACTGTCATCGTTGTTACTTGATTCTCCGCATGCCAATATGAATAACTAAAATTGTTGCCGCGCTGCCATGATCATGAGGCGAGGATGCGATTTATTCATTAATTCAAAGGACGAACGGCAAACCAAAGCTCTCAACTTCAAAATCCGCCGTACGTCCATTGAAGCTATATTACATTGGCCGAGGGGCTACAATGGACAGTACACTTGACAACCGCGAGGACATCAATTTTCCAAAACTCCTTCTGTTACAGCAAAAAACCAAACTTTCGAACTTGCTTCCTGGAGATATATTTCCAGAAGACTACACTTTGCAGCAATTTAAGTGCAGAACTAACATACTTCTGCAAGCATCTCGGGGCGCTGTTGAAGCGTTGTAGGCTCGCCTTTACCGGGAGAAGTTTAAACAAAAAAAAACATACGGCTAACCAGTGTTCGTTCGTACCGCAAACTAATTCTTGCAAAAAAATGCACCTACAGTTTTTGCTCCTAAAACTTGACGTAAACACCAGGAATTGGTTTATAAGGGAAACCAATTCGTACAAGGCTCCAAAGTTGTGTCATTTACGGCAAAGTCGATACTCAGTAGCTTCGCAGCCATATGAGATAGGACAAAACTGTCTTCAACAATGGAAAGAGCATCTCCAAAAGCCTATTACTGCATTGCATACCCAACTCAAAAATGTCATAATGTCGTTTACGTCAAACCAAGTCTGGGACGACAAATGAAAACAAATCTGTAAATTCCATCTTACCATATATATTTACTACTTATAGTTATAGATATATGTATAAATCTCCTGAGGTAACTGTTTAAAAAGAAATACAAATTATATCAGTATTTCAATAAATCGGATTATGACCTCATCTAATGATATGTTTCTATTGTTTTTTTTTGTTTGATTGATTATAATTATTCCACAATAGTGACTTAATTATAATTTGATTTTTGAAAGTGAGAAGAAATGTATGTTGGCCATCGTGTGAAATATGATTCCTATTCCATTAACACGATTTTATAAGTCCATAAACTTTATTAATGTCACTAATTTCTATTCAAAGATCAATTTGACTTTTTCGGTCTTTATTTTATTGGAACTTTTAATAATTATTAATTTCGTTCGGGTTTTATCAGTGTGTTCATTTTGATAATACAGGTGTCAAAATAAAGTTGGTTCCGCCTGTCAAAGGTGTCATAACTGGGCAATAACAAATAACTTAAAGCAATTTTTAAGAAGATAAAGTAGAATACAACCGTGAGACAGCTTCCGTATGGGTTTGACTAATTATTATAGTCCAAGTGGAGGATAGTTTTTTCGCCCTTAAGCCTTACTACGCTGCTGCTGCGAAACGGATATCCGATTAAAAAGTGATATGATGAAATTGGGAGTGGCCATGTGCGGATAGAGGATTAGGTAATGTCGACTCCCTTTTAAAAAAAAGTATCAGTAACTTGTATATTTCCTGAACCGTTCTGCGAATAGGGGATTAGATCATAGCCTCAAAGGAGAATTTCGGAAACTAGAACAATAAGTCAAGCACCAAAGCACACTGAAGAAGGTGTCTGCTGATTCTCCGATGATTCCAGTGAAAATGCGGGGCATTGACTCGCAATCGAAAAAGACGAAACATAGATTCCGAAAGCAAACTAGATTAGAGGGGGTGCAGTAAGAGTACAAGACGCTCTAATGCTAAGGGAACAGCGCACAGAGCTAATGCGCCCGCACAAAGAATATTTTTGAGTATCCATATCATAAAATTGTAATTTCTTAACTAAAGTGTGGGTCATCTATTGGTTTCTTTTTGAATCGTATGCTATTTTGACACTGACAGGTCTTAAGCGTTAAACAAATTCGCAGATACTTAGAAACACATTTTCGCGTTACGAAATGTATCGATTTGTTCTTGATCAACTTCCAAAGTGAAGGATGTGTTTCTGAAAGAGTACAGTGCGAATTTTTAGCAAAAATGTGGGTCAAAATAATGCACCATAAATGTAGCTGGTGTATAACAACATAAATTTGTAAAAAAATTTCTGAAGAGCGGTTTTCTATCTAAACCTGAACATAATTCCCGTGTTCGTTCAACGGAGATTATTGCAGCTATTTGTCGAAGTTGTTTCCCTAAACCCTAGAACCATAAAGGCACAAAGTTCTCAGCAAGTGATGATCAGTTGCACTATAGCCTGAGGAGAATTTATGATAAAGACATCAGATTATTCGTTTACAATACCAGGTCCACTTGCTTCGCTCTTTATTGTTGCTTCTCTGTTTGAGCCTTAGAGTAGTTTGAAATTGACGACAATTTGGTACAAAAAATCATATTTTGTAATGAGGCGCATTTTCATCTCGACGGCTACGTAAACAAGGAAAATTGCCATATTTTAAAGTTCGGAAAATTCACATACGTAGTTAGCAATCAAATCAATAGGTGGCGCAACAGGCGTGTAGATGTGGGAGCTTTGTCCACACAATAAAAGATATATGTATTGTTAAAAAGAATGAAAATGAGAAAAAAGTATTTATTTAAATATGGATACAATTTTGGACGCGTGTTGCGTTGGTAAAAGTTCAGATTCGTTAATGCAAAAGTTATGACATTTCTAAGTAAAAAAGAGATGAGGATAAAATGTAAAGGAGACAATAGATAAGTTATCTTATGTTATGAACTACTAGGTGACTGAATGTGTTCCCACATAGACACCCTAGGCAGAAGCTAGGCCATTCGTTATGTGTGAGTTACTATTTTTGGGACGAATGGAAAGGACCTACAATTTTATGCCGAGTCCGAACGGCTGAATTGAAAAGCTTTTTCGGATGTTTATCAGACGCTCGCGAGAGGTGGCGCACTAGAAAAACCTATAAGATGTAATTTGTGTTTTTCCGGGAAGCGAACCTGGGATCCCTCGCACAGTAGTCCAGCACACTAACCATAGTCATAGAGAAGCCAAAACATCGTGTGACTTTTTGGTATGGCGGCACTATTCCCCCATTTTAACCTGAAATGAAAGCCTAAACCATCGAAAATGTATTGAAAAATTCTGCTGACAGGATGACCGACAGCCATGCCAGTCAAAACATTGAATGAAATAAATGTCTACAATATTAAACGGAAGGTCTACTCTTTTCAATAAAGCAACAATCGTAACATAATGTTGAACAGTGGTTTTTGCATAGCCTTTTTGTATAGGCGAAAGATGGCCCACAAAATGTTTAGTAAAGCTACGATTACACGGCCATTTTTTCGAGTCATTTAACTGACGCTCTGCTGACGTAAAAATCGCGTCACATAGCAGTCATTTAAATGGCGTTCCGTGTGATCGCCATTTTTGGGATACCATTTTCAGCGTCATTTAAATGACTAGCAAACTGGCGGAGCAAATGGCATGAATTTTGGGCCATTTAAATGGCGGAAAAAAATGGCCGTGTGATCGCTCTTCAATGACGCCTAGGACAAATGACTGAACTTTTTGGCTGCTGCGCCATTTAAATGTCAGCCTCCAAAAAATGGCAAGGCTCGAAATTCATGCTATGCCATTTTTCTACGCAAATGGCAAATGACAAAGCATTTAATACGATATCTGTGCTGATATCATTTGGATTTTTGACTCGTGGCGGAAGGACGACGTGTAAAAACTGGTTTCTATTTTACTTTTGTTGTGGTTGTGTTGTTCGGTACCTACCTATTGAAATGGAATACGAACCGTCGCCGTCAAGTGCCGAGAATTCAGTTGTGAATATGAATATTGAAGTCGAAACGAAGACGAAAAAATTACCCAAAACGCAGAAAGCACGGGATAGGAAAATTAGCCATTCGTGGAGCGACGAAGAGGAATCGCGTTTGATTGTGGCGGTGCAAAAGCAACGGGCGATTTGGGATAGCTCAGTTCCAAAATACAAACTGCAGCATGTGAAAACTGATTCGTGGGAAATTGTTATACTAGAGCTGGCCATCGACGCAGTTGATGTAACCGAAGCCAGAAAGAAGTGGAACAACATGCGCAGCAACTTCAAGGCGTTCGTCACGAAACTGCCCAAGACAAAGTCCAGTCCGGTCAAGGTGCAATCGATGCTGGTGAATTAAAATACCCACATTTCAAAGAATTGCTGTTCATTGAATTGACCGAAGTGGAGCAATCGACCGAGTCGGTGTCAACCATGGAAGTGGTAAAATCTTTGTTTTAATTTATCGCATTTCAATCAGCTTCGCTTCTCTACAGCTTCCCATTCGGCTTCGTTTTTCGGAATCTATCGACAAAATAAAACATAAATAATTGATCGTATTTCAATCTTCACTAGCAAATAGCACACAGCAGCACACACCTTAATAAACTCACCGACAAGAACCTTGTAAATAGCGTCCAGAACTTCCAGAATGCTGCACGTTATCGTTGGCTGCGATACGCGGAAAAGGAATCGCAGCGATCGAAAACTCTCACCAGTGGCGAGGTAGCGCAGCGTGATTGCCAGTCGTGCTTCCGCTGAAACGCTCTCTCGCATATTGGTGTTCTGTTTTTCGATGTGTGGCTTTACCAATCGAATTGATTGGCTGACATACGAAGGACATTGCAATATATTTCAGGTTCTTCTTCGCGCAATTCGAGTAGTAATCCAGCGCAAAATCCAATCTTGTCGCGACGGCTCAACCACTTCCTTTGCCAAATACTCCGCTTTCGTCGCGTTGGCTCGTAATCAAGATCGTCTTCTTCCAGCACACACGCTGCTAAATACGCCGTTTCGCAATTTCCACCATCATCCCAAAAGTTATTTTTGACATTTTTTATTTATGAAAATTATTTTTTTTTTCCTATTTAATTTAATTAAAAAATTCGCACGTATGCGTCGACGACAGTAGCTATATTTTTCTCATAGGTCATTGCCGTCTGATCACAAAACAGATAACTGACGCGAAATCGAAATAATAGGAAAGGTGCCATTTGCCATTTTGATGAGGCAAGTCAGTACCGTGTGATCGCCATTTTTCGCTCGTCATTTAAATGGCATCCCAACGAAAAATTCTAAATGACTCGCAGTGTCCGTCATTTTGGGACAAAACTGACGATGATAGTCATTTCGTGTGATCGCCATTTTTTCAATGACGAATCGTAGCTTCAATGTCGCTCTAATGCGACAGTTTTTCCTGACGTCACAGCGCCAGTTAAATGACTCGAAAAAATGGCCGTGTATTCGTAGCTTAAGCAACGAATGCTCTTCCATCTTCTTTTCAAATGGCTCATATTTTTGAAAATATTCCATTTGAAAAAAAAAAATCGCAATTGAATGATGGCAAAGTAGTAGGTACCTAAGTTTGAGTACAAAACTTTTAAAACGCCAGCACACGTATATGATGTACACCGATCAAGTGACAATTCAGTGAAATTATACCAAGTCACACTCCGGAGACAACCTATTTTAAATAATCACTACACTCATATACGTCCATTGCGACAGAGTAACCTGCAGCTGAACTGAACAGTAGCACTAAACACTGGTTAGCATCTACTTTTACGAGTAGAAGTCATCGGATGGCCTCAAAGAACGAAGATTAACAGATTTCACTCTTTGGGACTTTGCCGCAAATGCACGAACGAATAGTGAATCATTTTGCGGTATAGTATATACACGCTGCACTAGTAAGACATATCCCGGAGGAACTCCTGCTTTTCTCGCTGTTTTTCCTAAATAAACTCTGCCTTCAGCAGACGACATTCAGCGCACTTGGAGACGGCTTATATTGCAGTTGATATTCTTTTTTCGAATGTAGTAGCTTAGCTATATGTCTGTACATGGCGCGCCGGGTCATTGCAATTCATCACATTTAAGTCTCTTAAAATGTACACCACCGCCACCGTAAAGATCCTCCAGAGCAGGTAATCCGCATTGAGGAGGACAAGGAAAAAAAAACCAAAATGATTGCGCTCACGGTCGGAATTTAGATTTCCATCTTGTCACGTACGCGACTCTCTTGCAGAGTGGCCGCGATGGTATTTTTTTTTTTTAACTTTGCCCATGAAGGAGTAGAGAATGGGGGAAACTCAGTAAATAGAAGATTTTCCCGATGGATAGATTCTAAACAACACAAAAGGATTGGCAACCAGGAAATGTTATACCGTAAATTCTGTCGCCGGCGGTTTAGTAAATTTGTTCTTTAAATGTTCTACGAGGGTTTTTTTTCTGATGCTTCTTATGTTTGATTTAAGTTCCTCCCTCCAGTTCGGTTTGTATATACCTTCGTCGGAGTACCCTATAAATTTATTAGCAGAAAGATCTCTTATTTTCGCGACAACTATGGGACGTTCGTTACTAATGTATTCTTGCTACAACTTCTTCTGGGCCTCCAGTCAAAGTACCTGAGATGTTAATTTGCAGCCCGGAAGGCATACTAACTGTAGAATTGTGAAGCGACGCAAGGCAAAAAAAAAACTGGTACTGCATCTGAGATGGATAAGTTGTAGCCACAGGTATAGGTTGCTCGTATACCTACAACAGATACTTGTACTATACAATCGAAAATTCGTAAACATGCGTGTGCAACGCAGGCTGTTCGCACATGCAAGCCCGGCCGCCCGCCAGAAAAATGATCTCGCGGAAGGAATTTTTGATGTCGTTGCGTCTTTTTGTTTGTTTAAATTTTGATCACGTTCGAGAGGAAACGATTTTTATGAGAATTAGGGACTTGATGAAGTGTTTTCGAACGTGCCAATAACCTTTTGCTTTTACGTGGAAGGGTATTATGTCAGCTTCGGGAGTTGACGCATAAAAATGCACCGGGAAGCCGAATTATGTAATCGTTCGGGGAAACAGTCATAAAAATGTCTGATGATGATTTTTCTTTTGTTAAAACAAAATCATTTTTTTTCTATATACATAGATAAGATAAAATTGTTTCCTATAGGAATTTTTAAAAGTGTTCTTTATTCCTGGATAAGAATTTTAAGGTGTATTTTTATGACAAGCACAACAGGTGCTGTTTAATTCAATGTTTGTGTCTGTGGTCGGCGGTTCAAAGTAACTATAGATCAGCAGTGCATTACTGAAAGGGCAAACTACACACTGAACCAATCAATATTGAGCTTGTGAAAAATAAAACACGGTTGAGTTAGGAAAAATACCACTCTGAAGTGATCGGGTACTACGGCCCACCACAATGGAAGCCTATGAAAACCTACGGTTTGGCAAAGCATCCCCAGGTAAATATTTACAAATTTAAGCAGGTCATTTCCGGACCTGCCGGAAAGTTCTTCTTCTAAAAGGAAGATTATATTTCTGATGTAGTAGTGATGGGCACATCCTCGTTACCACGACAAACCATTAAGAACTAAACCGCCGACTTCCCATGAACCTACCCGATTCTCCCCGGAAAAATTGCACTGTCTGTGAATACGTGTAAATGTCAAAATTAATGGCGGCAATGATTTTCCATGCTATACCATGGGCTTTGGATTTTTCAAGTATGCGTGAGTTAATGGCGCTCCTTTGATTTTGTACAGCACAAATACATGAAAAATGCTGGGCCCGCCGGCAGCTTGTAGGAAAAGTCCATTATGTGGGAGGAGTTGACGGTCTATTCTTACTGGTTTGTGGTTACCACACTCTCTGTACTTACGCGTAATCCTTG
This sequence comes from Cheilosia soror, assembly GCA_949372485.1. Lineage (NCBI taxonomy): Eukaryota > Metazoa > Arthropoda > Insecta > Diptera > Syrphidae > Cheilosia > Cheilosia soror. The sequence continues at coordinate 20,965,967 of OX443563.1, forward strand.
CTGATTCCCATTTTATTGGTTATTATGAAAGGACAAAGATTTCTGGTTAATTTGCAAGATTCTCTTATTTTTCCGGTTATTATAGAGTGGCCACATTTCTGGCAAACATCCGAGGACCAAGAGTGTGACTGTCCTGAAAAAGCTACTCAATTCAGCCGTTCGTACTCGGCATAAAATTGTAGGTCCCTTCCATTTGTCCCAAAAATAGAAACTAAAACGAATGGTTGCGAGAAGCTAGGCTTAGGGTGTCTACCGCCTGTTGCGCCACCTACGTTCACGTATCCTAGCCCTAGGGCGATATAGACTTCCTCCGCAGATGATATGTGAAGAGCGAGCCATATCTGATGGTTAGTTCGTCGGCTATTTCTATATATGGCCAAAACCCCATTATTGGTCTTGAAAGGAGGACTGCTTGCCCGAGCCAGTGTATTACTGCATCTGTATTCCAAAATGTTGGATATATAGTTTTGATTGAATTGGTAACCTTAATCGCTATCAACAAAAGTAAGATTATTTGAATGTCTATTTAATTTAGTCTAAAATACACATCTTCCTGATTTTCTGGAAGACGCTGGTGAGTTGCTGCTTCCATCAAGATGCCCACTCCCAACTCCACAGTCGAATTCATAACTATGTTTTGAACTCTTTGGTAACATAGTATCTGACTTCCATTCCGATTCTGCACCGATTTGGAGAGACAATCACTGTGCACGTGCCAAGAGAAAGGCCTCGCAGGCGGCGACCGCATACTGATGCCAAGAAGGCGCAGAATCGTTGACGAGGTGTCCAACACATCTGAAGAGACTATCAGCTTAGCCACAGACTCAACTTGTTTTTTTAATTTTTTATAAGGCGGTCACGAATAACCTGGTGGTCGCGGTAGTACCTATACCCATCGAACAAAGAGAAAAACACATTTTAGAATAAATGGAGAATCATCAAAAATAGAGCAATTGTTGGTCTATGCTGGTCTTTAATAAAAAGGTACCAAAAATGACTCATAGTCTCACCGACGGCTAAATCTCCTTCTACTGAAAATGGTCTAATGCGAGCCAAGGCAGCTCTTCAGAATAGAAACATACTCAGGACCATAATCTTCAGCATCACCAGCATGCTCTTCTAAGGACCCTGAGTCTGTATAAGATGGCAATGCCTCTGAAACTGATACAGATTGACATGCTCCATTCTAAATTAGTCTTTGCTAAGCTTATAGATAGCCCATACAATTGAAGACGGATTGAACGGGACCATGACAGGTGGAAGACAAAGAAGTCTCTCTATACTCGGCCATAATTCCCTACTATCCGGAGGGGAAAATTGTAATTAAAGCTTGAATTTACGCTAAGACCTCGTAGCTGTGCAGCTTGAACGACAATCCAGTTTGGCAGGTTACATCCCAACTAACATTTCAACTTCCTTAAGACACAAATGTTTCAGATCCGACAGGTCAAGGCTTCTTTAGAGCTTCTGTAAAGCTTCTAGCAGAAGCAAAATCTTTACCGAAGTCTTGACTTCTATAACAACTTCATTAAGGCCTTTTAGAAAAATAAGATGAAGCTTTAAAGAGCAATTAAATTCATAGCTTCGTTTATTGTAGTTATCGAAAGAAGAGGAACTTACAGTTTCTATAAAGCTTCGATTAAATATTATTACACAAGCTTCTATAAGTAAACTTGTATAAAACTTCCAAGAGTCATTAATCGAAACTTTACAGAAGACTTCTTTGTGGCTTGCATTATTTTACTAGCGAAGCTTTATAGATATGAAGGGAGGAAGAATAAAACATCGTAGGCAAACATTTCTTCAGTTTGGTTAAAGGTCCGAAGATAAATATGTAATGCTTCCGAAGGTAAATATGTAATGCGAATGGAACTCTTAACAAAGCTTGTTTTGATAATAGAGAAAAGTTTGAACTGGTTAAGTTTTAAGTTTGTAAAATGCATATTACAGGTAGCGCATATGATGAGTAGGATACTTCTGATACTTAGAAGTCGGGGTTCGAATCCCGCGGTAGTTCGGGTTTTTTTCTTTCGTTCTATAAATTTGTTACGTCTTTTCATGTTTCATTCCAGGCCTAAAAGAATCCCAAAGAGAGAGAATAAATAAAACAATACAGAATAACAACTACCCACCGCCACCCATCCCATTCATTCATAGTTAATACTACTTTACTATAATTACCAAATAAATGAAAAAATAAATAAAACGAATGGAAATGAAACATCTTTTTTTTTTACAAATTCGTAGTTTCGGTAAAGCTTCGATTATTGAGCTATTAGAGTCCTAATAGAAATCGTTTTAGAGGCTTTATAGATAAAATGCTTTCGATAAGTGTTCGCCTTTCGGACCTTACCGAAGTTTTATAGGATTCTTTTGGAAACTAAAAGTAATCCTCTATTGAAGCTTATCAAAGCTGAAATGTTAGTTGGGATACCCTCTGAGTAAGTAGACTAACTCACCAGTTAAGCTGGAAGTGGGCAGTCCATGAAGCGTAGTGCTGTCTCATCATGCTACCTTTTCCTCACATCCTTTTTGGACCATCACCGGTGCAATATGCATATTGCATATCCTTCTCCTTCCCTTTCAAATGTAGTTGTACCCATAAAGTCCTACACCACACCGCGCAAAGCTGACTGAGCTAAACTTGAATTTAAAACTGTTATAAGAATTCACACTTAAACAACACTGAAGTGCATAAGTCCGGTTTCCTCACAAAAGACTTGCTTGGTAAGATTGCATCGCCCTCAACTCAAAGAACAAGACTAGTGGCAGAATGTCAGAATCACAGAATCACAGATTTCAAAATTCCTGTGAGGTTTCCAACCTCAACAACATTTTACGATGTATAGATACTCACACATTTCCAAAAAAAAAAAACTAAAAATAAATTTAGTAGATACCTACCTATAGTTTCAAAAATGCACTTTGATATAAACTGCCGGAATGCGTCCCTAATATCTGTCCACTTATCATAGCTTTCAATTGCAATCTACTTTAAGTACACACTGATATAAAATCAAAAGAGTCACGCACCCCAAATGCCTGATCCTGATGCCACCAAACACACGTAATCCCCTTCAAAATTCTGCCAATAAAATGGCCATTTTTATAGTTGCCGACTGAAGCCGGTCGTAAACTTTCCATTAATAATAGATAAATGTTGAAAATCCGACTAAGAGCAAAGTTCTTTAGATCTAAGGTTCTCCCTATAAAGGCGTTCAACGCCAGGTATAGTGAGGTATAGATCCTTGCCCAATGGAATATTTACAACACAATAAAACTTCCTCTTACCACTTGACATTTATAGCCGGTAATTCTGTATTTAATTCGCAATCCTATACGAAGATAAGTTGTTCTCCAATTCGCTGGCCGCTGCTGCTGCCACGCTTGCCATGTCCCATGCTTAAACTAGCTTAAACCGGCCACTGGCTAAACCAAACTGCGTTGTTGCTGATCTGTGTTTCTCCTTGTGATGCCACCTCCCTCAAAAGAAGGAAGAAGATCGTGAACGTTTTAATGTTAAATTATACGAATCTCTAATATTGACAATGTATGTTGGTGGACAGTGGACGGCTAAAAGACAACCACGCTGCAGTTGGATTCGATGTTAGAGTATGTCTTCCTTGGGGCTGCTCAAAAGTCTGTGCAGCGTAAATCATCCTTGGATTAAGTTATTACTGGATGTAATAAATTCTCCGTAGAACGGCTTGTACGTTATTCCTGTTTCCGTACATCATGTTCTGAGCAAGGCAATGCATGACTTATGTCATCCTATATCTAGTTTTATTCGGATAAAGGTTTGACAACCTTAATTAGAATTTAAGGAAATCTCAGTCAGACGGTAGTATTACTATTTCATTTCCTTATTTAATCCCTTGTCTAGACGGCAATTTAATTTAACGGTCTCGATCATGATGAGAATTTTTTTTTAGGTTGGTAGTTTGCTGGAAGAAAAAAATCATCGAAAGATGATTTCGCGATTACGAGATGATTAGAGCTGTTACGCAAGGGATGCTCGCAATAGTGAGGGACTTTAACCAGATCTAAAAAAAAAAACTCAAAACTCCCGAGGGACTGATTTTCATCCTAACCGAATTGGATTGCACCTAGTCCTTCGACTAATCGGCAATTTATTTTTGATTCATTTTCAAAAATTGAGAAAATAAAACCGCCGGCCGCTTGTCGGAAAATATTACCTACTATCTTGGTCTTAGCTAATTCTTATAGATCAAGAGGTTTTACCCGCCTTAATCTCTTGATACCTATATTGTCAATATTTCCTCTTGCGTGCGCCACCTGAGTCGCGTTCTTCCTCTACTGCGCCGTCTCTCGGGTGTGGATTCGAAGATCTTCCGGGCCGGAGCATTCACGTCCATTCGCTCTACATGATCCAGCCACCCCAGTCCTTCAGACCTTCACTCTTCTGGCTAGGTCAATGTCGCTGTACAGCCCGTACAGTTCATTGTTGTATCTCCTCCTCCATTCACCGTCTATGCAGACGGGACCGAAAATTACTCTAAGAATTTTCCTCTCGAAGCAATCAAGGGTAATCTCATCCGCTTTTGATAGAGTCCATGCTCCTGCGACATAAGGTAGGACTGGGATGATTAAGATCTTATAAAGGGTCACTTTAGTTGTTCGAGAGAGGGCTTTGCTACTCAATTGTTTTCTTAGCCCGAAGAAACAGCAATTGGCAAGAGTTATTCTTCGTTTAATCTCAGCGCTGGTGTCATTGCTTGAGTTCATAGCGGAGCCTATGTATACAAAGCCCTTAACCACCTCAAAATTATATCTGTCTATAGTAATATTTATAGATTTTCCTGGCCTGAAGCCACACTGATAGGGGCCGATCGGGTTGTTGAGGCTTCAGGCGTTCACACAATACGGCAGATAAGATTTTGCGATGCGATGCGATGCGATGTTAAGAAGACTAATATACCTTTGTAGTTGGCGCAGTTCAGAGGGTCTCCTTTCTTGAGGATCAGGCAAACAATGCTGAGGTTCCATTCGTCGGTCATATTTTCCTCGGACCATATTTTACAGATGAGTTGGTGCATGCTCCTAACCCACTCATCGCTTGCCGCTTTGAATAGCTCGGCGGTTAGGCCATCTGCTCCCAGCGCCTTTGTTGGACTTAAGCTTAGATATGGCTATCTTTACTTCGTCCAGGTCGGGTGGACGGAATTTTTGGTCTTCACCGTAAAGGTTGGATGGTTCATTCTGCCTGACAGCGCGATTTAGTTCGCCATCGCCGTTAAACAGTCTGCAGATGTGGTTCTTCCATATCCTCAGCATCGACTGCGATTCTACTACGATGTTTAGTTGTTCGTCCTTGCAGGCTTCGGTTAGGGCTCTGTATCCTTGGCACGTTCTTTTTACTCCCTGGTAAAACTTTCGTACCTCATTCCTGCTGTAATATCTCTCTATTTCCTCGATCGCGCGCTTCTCGTGCTCTATCTTTTTTCTCCTAAGAAGCCGGTGTTCGTCTCTTCCTTTCTGCGCGTAGAGCTCACGAGTAGCTCTAGTCCTTCTTTGTATGCCTCTTGTTTCGCTGCAGGTGCTTGCCGGCACTCGTTGTCGAACCAGGGGTTTCGTTGTGGTGGTCGAGTGAAACCAAGCACATCAGAGGCGGCGTCTCTGATGGCATTTTGGCAGTGTTGCCACTGGTCTTCAATGCTTGATGCTGGCTGCACAGAAACTCTTGGGAGATTGAGAGAGACTCGACCGGAGAAAGATCTGGTGATCTCTTGAGGTTTTAGCCGTTCGACGTCAAACTTTCTCACAGTACCTCACAGGTCGTATTCCTCCGGTGTCAGTAACCCACTTCTTGGATGTGAGAGCCACCATCTCTGTTTCAGGACCCTGACTAGTCCTGAAAAATCCTCACTGACCTCAGCTTCAAATATGTCGAAGTAGCTCAAGTAAGGTATCTGTCACATTGACTGTTGCCATCACCGTTGATTCAGTCTAGTGAATTCATCCGCCGTACGTCCTCTTTCTGAGGGGCTTATGTAAGACTTCTGAAACTCGTTCAGTCAGTCGTCCCGCCAGAGCATTATTATAGTGTTGCTATTTGCGCTTATAGGTTTAGCAAGCCAAACCCGAGTGGGCGAGACCAGTACCCGGTGGTTACCACGCGGAGGTAAAATAAGCACAATTGATGTGTATGATGTGTATGAAAAGTGCATTGAACAGGCGTTTTGAAGACGACCATCACTTCAGATTTTTTCACGTTTACTTTCATCTCAGCTTCAACACAAACCGATCGAGTGCGCGCTGGAGTTCAGTCTGAGAGAACCCAATGATGAACAGGCCAAGTCATCAGCGAAGAGCAAATGACTTATACTCAGATCTCCCAATTCGAAACGTTCCTTGCCAAAAAACTGCTGTAACATGCATAGTCCAAATAAGTAATGAAAAGGAGAGGAGACAAGACGCACCCCTGGCGAAGTCCAACGCCCACGGTGAAAGGTATTGATTTAACGCCGTCTACCCGAACACAGCTTTTACTTTTGTAACTATCTTTGTTTTTAATAATTAAAGGGCTGCCAGCGTCTCATGCTAATACTAATGTCAAATCCTTCTGCCTTTACCATAGTCTCTCAGAATGCAGTCGGAGAAAGTTTCAGTGAACGTAAATACCTACTTCTCCCAACATTCAGACGAGGTAGACTATCTACAAAATGGCTACTTATTAATATCTGCACGAAAATTGGACGTTTTTTAAGGACAAGTGCAGTGTAGTGATCCCTTCCCTATAATAGGGATCGTGAAAGCTTTATCGTGTTTAGGTGCCGTATGAGAACTCTTTCTAATATGCAAATCAGACAAATTTTGGTGAATCTGCATCTAAAACACTTTTGCTAACCAAAATTATAAAAAAAGGTTTATAATGCAAATAATAAGTGAATGGGAATTCCTTGTCGACATTTTCTCATGGCAGAAGGGAACAGGTAACAACAACTCTCAAAGTACCATTACCAAATGTCAATCATATCCATTAAGTTAATGTCAAAGAACATTTTCCAATTTGTAAGATACATGCACGCAACCATCACCACACCAACATCAGCTCCTTCGCCATCTGAGAATGCAAGAGGTATTTGCATGGCACTGCCCTATTCTTGTTTATGTTCGACAAATTTAAATCTTCGCACACGCATGCGTATATATTCGTATCTGATTATTTATGTTGTGTTGCGTTCTAATGTCTACATTTGTTTCTACATCGAAGAGGTACTTATGTATATAAAGGTGCTGCCCTTGGGTATTAAATTTCTAGTATCTTGCGAGCTCGATGTACTTTAAAATTACAGACTCTTTGCATATGTACTTAGTTAGTGTTTGCACAATTCGTTCCTTGCGTATACCTACCGTGATGTTTGTATCTGCTGCGGGAGTAGTTCCTACAACATTCAAGAACGCACATTGGAGAGAGAGTCTATTACGCAATCGACATGCCCGCACGGTCGTTGATTGAAGGTACACATTCGCGCTACAGCTAGAGATAGGATCAATGAACCATGTTCACGCTATGCAAATTGTAACATGGTTGTGTGATTTAAACGCGTTCTTTTGTGAAGATTTCCTTAGCATTTGTGCTCGTGCTGGAGCTGTAGTCCTTTTGGAATATTCACTGATTTAATTGACTTTGAGGTGTATTGTATGTGTACGCGGTAAGAAGAATGTAAATTCCTTATCTGGTATATTTAATTCATGTATCCGCTATACAAAGAAAAAGTGTTAGGCATTATTGTAGCCATGCAGGAAGTTCGAAAATGCTTCTGAGAGTATTGCTTAGTTTTTACCATACAATCCGTATAGCTCCACAGTCTATTTGGGCTTTGCAAGAAGGACGTGCTACTATTGGCAACATTTTCTAAAATCGGGTAGATACTCTAACTGACTGCTATAACTTTGAACTCTTTTAGATGCTTCAAATATTATAATACTATAGAATGGTACAGAGGCAAGGCCAAAGCCATATAATTATGTACAAGGTGGGCCAAAAGAGATCGCCCTATTGGAAGAGGCTCTTATTTTTACAAATGGCCGCCAATGTCAAATCTGTTTTGACATTTGTGAACTAGACAGATGTAGAATACAAGTTAACAAGTCATGGAGCTATACACTCCCCAAGAACGCGGAATAATCGTGTCTATTTTTTTGCTTAACAATTCGTCTGTAGTGTTGGCGCAGCGCGAATTCCGTCGCCGATTCCCCGGCCGTCCGACACCGACTGCGCAAACACTGCGCCGTTTGGCCACCAACCTTGAAGAGTATGGGACCGCACGAGACGTTGCCAAGAGTGGCCGGCCCCGGAGCGCCCGTTGTGCCGATAATATCGCCGCTGTTGCCGAGGATGTCGAGCTGTCGCCGGAAACATCGACCAGACGCCGTGCCCCGCAGTTAGCCATCAGCCGGTCGTCCCTAAGGCGAATTTTAGTCAAAGACTTGCGCATGTTCCCGTACAAAGTTCAGACGGTGCATCAGCTGCTGCCTGTCGACCGCCAAACGCGTGTAACCTACGCCCATCCTCAATATCGAGGACGAAGTGGGTGAGATTTTTCGACGAAAATCATAATGAGCGATGAGGCTCATTTCCACCTCAGCGGGTACGTGAACAAGCAAAACTATCGCTTCTGGGGCACCGAAAATCTACGAGTAATGCACGAGGAGCCATTACACCCGCTCAAAGTTACTGCATGGTGCGCTGTTCACGCTAGAGGAGTCATCGGGCCATTTTTTTCGAGAACGCCGCTGGTCAAACGACAACAGTGGACTGTGCGCGCGTTAGGGTCATGTTAACCGAGTTTTTTCTGCCGCAAATGGACGAATTAGGACTGGAGGATATGTGGTTCTAACAGGGCGGAGCAACGGCACACACTGCGCGAGCCACAACCGATATTCTGAAGACGGCGTTCCCGGGTCGGGTCGCCTCATCTCTAGTTCTGGCGATTTGCACTGGCCCGCAAGATCGCCCGATTTAACCGTTGCAAACTTTTTTTTGTGGGGTTTTTTGAAGTCCCGTGTTTACGTGAACAAGCCCGAGACCCTAGAAGCCCTCAAGGACAACATTTGACACGAGTGCGGGAATCTGTCGCCCGAAGTTCTCGCCGAAGTGATGAAAAAGCCCGTTTGGCAATCAATTGTGACGGCGCCCATTTGGCCTATATCATCTTCTCGACTTGACCAACAAAATTCTAAAGGTTCAAATAAACATAATCTAAAAACAGAATCGAGGTTTTTCATTTAGAAAAAATATGAGAGCCAAACAACATCGGACGACTTCTTTTGGCCCACCTTGTACTTACTTAGGTGGCGCTACAGTCCGCGGTGGACCTGGGCCTCAACCAACACGCCTCTCCAGTTAGCACGATCTTTGGCTAACCGTTTCCAGTTGCGCACTCCTAGTTGGTTGGGGTCCCCTTCCACTTGTGCGCGCCATACCTAAGGCAACGTCTTCCTCTGCCAGCCTTGTGCCTCCGGGTTGGAATCGAAAACTTTTTGGTGTACATTCGCTCTACATGTCTTAACCATCTTAGCCGAGTGATAAGTACTTTTCTGACCAGGTCGATGTCGCTGTACAGCTCGTAGAGTTCCCTGTTAAATCTCCTTCTCCATGGCCCGTCAACGCAAACGGAAAAATTATGCCCCTGGTGTTGGCTTGCCAGTTTCGCACAATTTTCTCAAGTATGATGTTAAAAATTAAACATTAAAAATATGGCAGCGACTTATGTATGTTACTATAGACCTGATGGGTGTTTATGTAAGGTATTCGTTCAGACAGTCAAGGTCTTGGGAATTTGCCATTATTTCTTAGCCTTCCCTTACCGCCTTTACTTATATAGTTATATTCTTATGAGTAATAAAGCCGCATTCTTTACTGTCAGCGATTCGGTGCACAGCTTGATGGGAAACTTAATTTAAAAACATTTGCAAGCAAATGAACAACAGCAAAACTCCCATCGCAGTCTATTCGCAGTATCTCACTTAGGATATAAAAGTCATGACATGTGGCCATTGATGCTTGTCCCCTTCATCTCATACATCATCAATAACTCTCCCTTTTTATGTGTTGATTCCTTTACTTTTAAACTGTGCCGTCGGTCGTCCGGGAATTATCATCAAGGGGCATAACTCGTTTTGCGCGCTATTTTTGTTGCTTTTGCTTCTCTCATATTTATGGATGTTGTAAAGAGTCCTTTAGGTCTAGGCGTGCAATTAGCAAAACGAAAAAAAAATAAATAAATAAAAACCGATTTGATATGCTATGCTTAGACTTGACGTACTTATATCACTGTACGTCCTCAATCACAATGATTCCTCAAATGGTTACCGCGCGACATCACGTCACATAAAAATCTAAAAAGCGCCGCACTTGTTTAACGTGGTGGTCATGCTTCAAGCTTGACCAAATGTCATTCAGTAATCGTTGGTGGGTTGAATGGCAGGATTTCAAGGTTTCTATCCTAGTGGTATCGGTATATGGTGGCCGCGGGTAGGTACCTGCTCTTCGAATCGACGTTGTTGTCGTCGGTCGGTGTCGTCGTCGTCCACCTTCAATGTGTACCTCCACACTGTGCCTCAGTGTCAGAGTAAGGTGCCGTGACTCCCATAAATAGATCGTAGCTTCATCCATCGCGTCTATTGAAATTCGTACATAAACTTCGCTTCAGTATATTACACACATCAAGCAAAAAAAAAGAAGGCATAAAAACGCAACACCCATCCCAATGTGGCTGGTAGGAGCGACATTCAATACGAAGCTATATCCTATATGCACTTGGTGCACACTTCACACGGCCAGGACGATGAGACGGTGAACTGCAATTCATCTGCTGCCATATTTGTCGGTCCACTTGCCGATGCGCAATATTACAAAGTTAGCAATGCGTGTCACAACCGGTACCTACAGATTAGATTGCCAATGGAGTTTGCAATTAGACATGGTGGTACAGTGAAGATCGTCGTCATGGGCTTGAGAGACAAGGATTGTCATGTTTTTTAATCCGCACGTACGTATTCATATATATTCTATCCATGAACTGAACATGAACATTGCGAGTGCACACTTGTTAAATGCCTGAGCCTAAATCTAAAAGATTTTTTTATGTATAGATATGCGTGCCTTTGCCTTTGCTTTTAAGTTAGAAAAAGCCGCTGATATGGTAAACAGAATCGTCCTAATAGATGTGCCCAATTGAAAGTGAATACCTTGGAACTACGTGTGAGCTCGTACACTAAAAATAGTTATTAGATAAATGCAGCGCACTGCATGCAGGCTATCAACAGTGTTTCCTCAAATTTTGGTAGTACTCTCTGACTTTTGGTTTGCGTCAAAATTGCTGCGCAGAGGTAGTGGATTCACTTACACTTCACATTTTAAGTCATTTTCATTCTATACATTTATAAATTGGAGTCTTTGGTAAATAGGTCGCCAGATGCTGTTGTAGGCTTCAAAAACATATCTTAGCTACAGAATTTCGGCTACAGTCAAGGAAGTTACCACCAGATTAATATGCATTGCCAAATGTCCACCAAAAAGTTTGAAGGTATATGCAGATCCGTGATGATAACATTTTTGACAATAACAATAAAATATTTATATGATCAGAAATATAAATTGTTGGGCAGGGTTTCAAAAGGCATTTTGTAAGTAGCCTTTGTATTTAAAGTCTCTAAAATTCCTTTTAAAATCGGCTCAGAAAGAGCGCCAGAAATCACACTTAAAACCAGGGTTCGGACTTTACTGCAATTGCAGTAGATCTGCTGCTTTTTTCGTAAACAAAATTAATCTACTGCGCTACTGCGTCCACGGCTCAATCTACTGCACATTTTCAGAGAAATAATTTGATTTTTTTAGTTTGAAAATTAAAATATATTTTTGGTTTCAAAATAAAATAAAAGCCTCTCATCACCTAAGTAAAAAGTGAATTGCACTCAGATGACAGTAGATAAATGAGACTATTCAAAAGTAGTCGGCAGTCAAAAGTTGACTACATTTGTCTGGACTAGGTTACCAGGAATTCGACTGTCATGATTGCAAAAACCAATAAAGATTCAAACAGATCGATTTATGAAAAACTAATAATTTCTATTTAAATATGTACATGATATGTACATAGGTTTCCAATACAAACAAAAAATCTACTGCGCAAAAATTGGTTTTACTGCTGTTTTTTGAAAAATTTACTGCACAAATGAATTTCTCAAGTCCGAACCCTGCTTAAAACCCCTTAAAAATCTTTCCTGAAAACACATAAAACCCTTAAAAAAAACGAGTCCCAAATCGCTCTAAAACTAAGCTTTAACTTCGCATTCTAAACGGCCAAGAGTCTTTAGACCCCATTAAATCGACTTAAACACTTTACTAAAAAAAATATTAAATCATCCCCAAAAACAAAGACATTATGACCATTAACCACTGGCCTACTATACCTAGTTCATTCTTATCATACCATTGTGTGAATTTATGACTAATGGAATATGTACCTATCTAAACCAGGGGTTCCCTAACTGTTCGTCGCGACACTCTGGGGCGTCGTGGGGCTATACTAGGGGCGTCGCAAGACGGTACGCACACTACGTTCCACCAGCTTTGAGCTCGATTTGATTTACTGTTCAGCCACTGATGCCAAATCCCTGGCAAGTTAACACGATTTAAAATTAATGCTGCTCAGTGCAAAAGTAGCCCGCGTTGCGCCCATTTTACGGCAGTCGATTACTTGCCGTGCACAAGAAGTCGGCTTTTTGCAGACATCGACTTGGCAAATTTTGCGTCGGAACTTGGGCCTATATCCGTTTCAAGATCCAACTGACATCCTAGGAGCTCAAAGTTAATGATAATTACCATGACCATAGAAGACCCCAATTTTTTAACGACGAGGCGCCCTTTTTTGATGTATGATAGCCATTCATAGTTAAAAAGCCAAATTGCATATTTGTGCCCTTAAAACCAACACAACCACTGCCATCGCTCAAATTCAGCGGGATCTATGCGGCAGATTGAACCACTCGGATTCGTGCCACCGTGAGAAGCTAACAATTGGACGCGGTGTTAAATTCCACACAATAATTACATACATGGACCTTTCAGATAAAAAGAGGATTTCGTTAATAACTCGCACACAGCTTATTTTATTCCATTGCAAAGTCGACCCATCCTTATTGAAAACCCCTTTAGTGAGTCTTCAGTAAGCTGAGCTTCTTTTCACATATCTGTGCTTTGTCCCGTTGTGTACTTTTATGAGGGGCGTCGCAAAAATATTATAACCTGTAAAGGGAGTCGCTCCATGGAAAAGATTGGGAACCCCTGATCTAAACTATAACTATAGCCGCGTTTTATTATCGCTAATGATCCATATGGATCATCCTCTGATAATAAAACGATCCTTCTTACTTACTTAGATGGCGCTACAGTCCGGGGTGGACCTGGGCCTCAACCAACACGCCTCTCCAGTTAGCACGATCTTTGGCAAATCCTCCAGCTGCGCACTCCAAGTTGGTTCTTGGATCCAGATCATGAAAAAATATTACTTTGCAAGTTTGGCACCCCTGATTATTTTTCGACATACCTACGAAGCAAATAGTAAACATAACTCCAGCTGTAATTGATGTACGTTGAATAGGAATGGAGGAAAGCGATTGTTTCATCCCTCGTCCAGACTCTTGTTTGTCTTAAAAATATTTTTAATGCGTAAAACGACATTTTACATTTGATATTTATTTGTATTTATATCCATTGATTGCTGTTTTATTTGGATTTTTGACGACATTTTGCACACAGCTGTTTCTCTGTATTTACTTTTTAATGGCGCTGCCATTCGTGAGTTTTTTCTTGTTTTATTCAATCTTTAGAAATTTCGAACAACATCAAACTACGGTTATTTTCTTTTAATTTGCTACAGATACAGAATTGCTAAAAACTACACTAATATATAGATGGCATATTTAGATTTGGAGAATTTTCTTTTAAACACATTAAATTCGTATTTGCAAATTTTTATTCTGCCATTTTACGATGCGGCAACTCCGTACTTGATAGCACAGAGCAGAAGTGGAAACATTCAGAAGTAAAAATTGCTTAAATCGTTGGGTTTGGGATTGGCTATCTGGATCATGAAATTGAAGAATAGTTCGGGTAAATCGATGATCCATATGGATCAATGCGGATAATAAAACGCGGCTTATGACAGCTAAAGTTTTCTCACATTACTCTTAGATATTTATCAGATGTTCGCGAGTGCAGCAGTGGAAGAAGCCGTATGATAAAAGTCTTGATACCCCTGCGCCCAGTGAAAACCTGAGTGCGAATAGTAAAATAACTGCAACTGTCTAAGCATTTGATAACCAGAACAAAGTCACTAGGCCTTACTTACTATAACTAGTAATAATCTTTTCTAACCTTAACCTTAAATACTTTTGAAGGTCACAATAGATCATTTTGTATATGAAAAGTATTTATTATAGTACCGCTCACTATCTTCTGCATTTCAGATCACAAGGGATTCGACGACAACTAAAAGGTTGATAAAGTTGATGAAGGTTGATTTAATTTTTTTTTTGTATTATATAATCTATGAATCTACCTCCCCCGAGTTTGTTGAAAAGTCTGTGCATTATCTAAATAAGAAAGTGGACTGGGAAAATAGTGAAGTAACAGTATAGGTACCTACTTTTCTATTCTTTTTTTTTTCTTTGGTGGAGGTGCTATTGCTGGAGCACTCAGACATAACTACTGGTCCATTGTACTGTCAAACAGACACCTTAGTTTACTGTACTTAGTTTTCCCGAATTTCGAAGAAAGATGAGAAGGCTATCACTGCAGACGCATATGCTCCTAACCCTCCACCTGTTTGTCACAATATAGCGCATGGTTACCTAAGGGGTAGTGTAGTCTAATGTTCTCGCTTTCCACAAAGACTCCAGAACCAGACCCCTGTCCGGTTTTAGAGCCATCCGTGAATACACGATGGCATTCTTTCCCTGGCTCAGAGTCTGGCCGAAGCCATTCCGTTGCCTGAGGAAAGTTGACGTAGTAGTTTTGTCGCAGTAGGATGTCTGGTGTCATTGCGTCAGACGGCATATCCATAAAACAGGGGTCAAAGGATAATTCTCGCACAAGTTCTTCAAAATTCCAATGCGCGTGATACCAAAAGCCACCTCTCTTTAATGATAATTACCATGATAAAAATATGAAGGGGGGGAGGTTCATCATAGCATCTACAGCAGAGCCCGCAGTGCTGGGGAAGCAGTGCAATGTGCAGCCAAGGCAAACCGTTCTTTGGAGTTTGGCGAAAGTGGCAGTAACACGTTTCTGCGAAAGCCTGTTCCAGGACCCTTTTAGGAGATAAGCCCCATGTCTTGCCAAAAGCGCCTTTGCACTGCCCGAAAGTTGACAGCGCTTTATCGGTTTTCGATTCAACATGCTTGGACCAAAGAAGTTTTCTATCGAGGATTACTCCCAGATATTTGACTTCATCAGAGATCGGGATAGTGACACCTTTTAGCACAAGTTGAGTGAGACCAGTGACATTCCTCCTTCTCTTGAACAACACAACCGTAGTTTTAAGTAACAGTACCTACTTAATGCATACGATTGTGCGTTCTAAAATCAAGAAGAACATAGTTATCTATATTGTCCTATGAACGCATTTTTATTCCATCCACTGTTTAATTCATTTTTTAAAGTATGAAGAGGCCATGAAACTGTGACGACCATAACTCCTTTCTGTTCCTATAAAATGTTAAAACAAAAGAGTCCAACAACGAACTGTATTTCATTCTTACAGACATTCGTTTGCTTTCGTGTGTCATTTTATTGACCACAAAAGTGTTATACATATACAACAGAATCAAATAATAAAATTCGTCATTAAAAAAAAAAAAATAAAATCACCCAAACGAATAGTTGTGAGAAGCTATAGGCCTACGGACCTCTTGCAAATAAAAATGTTTAATAATACAAATACTACCCGAGGATACCAACAAATTTCCTTATTGGAATTCCTTTATCTTTATATTGCATAATTGAATTTCTTCGCGCTACCGCAATTCCGATCGTATTCTTATTTTTTGTAGCCGTAGGTATCCAACCTTGTTGCAAATAAAAAAGGGAATTTCTATATAAGTACCAAGGAAAACTATGAGTCGAATTTATCCGTAGGTAGGTGTGAAAAGATATACAACAAACGACTATCGGACGATGAAATAAGAGGACAATTTTCTGTTACCATACAGCTTTAAGTGTGCACCACCGGAGTGCGGCACGCACATAGTCGTAACTTGTAACTAGTAACTAGTTCGGGTGGTATGATGTTTTATGGTGACATCTACGATATGTCAAGTGAAATATGTGTCTGCGGCAATTGTCTGAGGGATTGCAACGTTGAATTGCAATAATTTTCTTAACACTTTGGAATTCGGACACAAGTACCTACGTGTGACATAAATATTTGGTTTTTCTGAAATTTGACAAGAACATGCAATACGTAGAAAAGTTGAACGACATTCGTATAGACTATAAGAAAATGCATTATGCAATTTGAATAAGGTGGTAGTTTTAATGCACGTGCATGGGTATAGCAATATATGGAAACTTTGATTTCAGTCTGTTGTTTAATTTATCCTTTCTTATAAGTTATAAGGTTGATTGATTGATTTCGTTTTTTTTTTTAGGATGCTTTTAGCCGTCAACAAACGTAAGAAAGACTTTTGAATTATTTATGCTTTCACGACGACCCTGAGTCAACAAAAGAAGACATGAGTAGTGTTGTCACTTGGGATTTCCAAAATGTGGTAGATTTGAAGGAAAAAAGAGTGGTAGATTTAAAAAATGAGTGGTAGATTTGAAGTTTATATGCACCATTACAATTAGTCACAGCAAAATCAGAAAATATGTATAGGTAATGTGCGATCCCAGCAATCACTGGTCGGATAAGTTCTCCTAGAACTCTCATTAGCTGGTTTAATATAATCATCTGTCGTACTCTTATGGCCTCTTTCCGAGTAAGTGGAAAACAACCACTCCAGCGCGTCCCTAAAAAGGCGGTTCTTCTTCTCCCACCAATTACCGACCCATAGCACTTACGTCCGTTCTCTTCTAAAGTCATAGAAACGCTGACAAATCGTCAGCTTATGAAATATCTTGAATCACGGAAACTTCTCAATGACCGGCAGTACGGTTTTCGTGGCAACAGATCCACTGATGATTTGATGACTTATCTCATCGGAAAGCGGGAACAATATCTCCATATTTTAAAAGCATTTGACAGAGTTTGACATCAAGCTCTTTTATCAAAAATGCGTTCTTATGGGATCGATGCGACTTTTATTAAATGGATTAGAAACTACATTTCTGGCCGCTCAATTCAATTTTTTTTTTAATGGTTTCACGTCTGAAACTCGCCATATAAATGCTGGTGTTCCCCACGGCTCCGTTCTGTCTCCGACTCTCTTTCTCATTTTTATAAATGATCTCTTGTCTGCAACTTCTAATCCAATTTGTTCCTTCGCTGGTGACAGCAGACTTACCTTCTCATATTCATTTCAGGACTCACGTACTTGCTCTTCGGCCATAAAAGTGGAACGGCAACATATGTTAGGTTTATTAAATTCTGACCTTTATAGCATTATAAAAAAGGTTTAGCCAATAGGGTGGAATTTAACGCTTCCAAATCGCAATTCAGTTTGCTATCCCTAAAGCAAAAACCAAACCTTCAGCCATTATCAATGAATGACCCTTATATTTTCGAAACCGAAGGACTTTCCAATTTCGGTATGTGTGTCCATGAAACACGTCGTTAGAACGACCATATGTATGAAGTCTTCAAGAACGCTGCGAAATGTCTATAGGTTGCCTCAAACGGTGCAAAAAATATTTTACCCCTTTTGATCTAGCTACAATATAAGGCGTTCATTCTTTTTTTTGTTTTTTTTTTTTTAAATGCTTCTCCCGGGAAAGGCAAACCTATAACGCTTCATCAGCGCCCCGAGATGCTTGCAGATGTATGTTAGTTCTGCACTTATATTGCTGCAAATTGTAGTCTTCTGGAAATATATCCCCAGGAAGAGATGTCCAAAGTTTGCTTGTCCTGTAACAGAAGGAGTTTTGGAAAGATGATGTCCTCGCGGTTGTCAAGTGTACTGTATGGTCATGACTCATGAGCATTAGCAGCCTGTCTTGTGGGGCGCCCAAAAGTTGCATTTCAAGGGATAATGTCCTTGAGTTCCTCGGAACATCTACCATGGAATTACCTATAGAACAAGCATAGGTCAGCGACTTGTCTTCTGTGCACCAACGGTTGCAGATTCGATGTGAGTGTAGGGTCTCCAATAAGTCGAACTGCTCGTCTCTGTATGCTGTCAAGTAGGTTAAGTGAATGTTTTGGGGCCGAGCTCCATATATGGGAGCAATATTCTTAACTTGTGCTTTGTAGAGAAGGAGAAGTTGCTTGGGGCTAAACGCTAAAGTACCTCTTTGCTTTAAATAGGTAGCTCAACTTAGCGGACGCCGATCTTGCGATATAGGATATGTGGTCCTGCCATGTGATTCCTGAATTGACTGTGACTCCTAGAAGGTGCATTGAGTCCTTGGGATGGATTGGATGGTCATCCATTTGGATCTGAGGAACTGTTGATGGATTTTTCCTGGAAAATGTTGTGAGCTGTGTCTTGTTTGCATTAAATACAACCAAGTTGTCTTTTCCCCACTTCAAGATTTTGTCCAGATCACCATTTAGAGAACTAATTTGTTCACATCTGTTCCTGATAGCGGAGATCTATGTAATTTACAACCACTGTGAATGTTACTTGTCTAGGTATATGTACTAAATTGTATTCAGACGGAATAATATAACCTAAAATGTTGAGGTCTATTTTGAAATAACAAAATTATTTTACTCATATTCAATTAATCTGGACTTAAGATACTGAATCATCAATTTCAATCTTTAGTTCCATTAATACCCCCGACCGTACCCTTTGTATGTAGATACTATTTGATATACCTTTCTGTCGTTCCGTTATTAATATAATTTCCGATGAACTAACTCAGATCGGACTACCTGTATAGTAAAAGGTTTCTGCTACCTGCAAATGAAATGACTTGCAAAATGTTATAAAAGAAGAAATACGAAAATAACTCCTTCCAGCGCAGCATCCAGGGATACCTCATAAATTATTGCCCCCATCCGCTGAATATTGCAATCCTTTGACCGTTTGAAATTGGTTACAGACTTATTTGGCTCAAATTCGTCGTAAAGAATTATATCAGCATACTGATGATATTTGAGCTCCAATTTGTTCATACCGCAGGTCAGTGTGGATTTGGAAATAATATCTGGGAGCACATCTCGCACATCATCATGCCAACCGCAAGATTTTTGGCAATGAACTGGTTTTAGCAAAAGAATGCGATATTTCGTTGCGATCTGCATTTTTAATGGGAATTCTTTTTAAGCGATTTTTGTTTTGATGACCCGCTAGATGTTTACTTGAAAGTTTAACTTTTTTAATGCTTGCGATTGCGTTTTATACATTTAACTAAATAAAGTAACCCTTAATCACTGATTATTATATAGGTTTACCCCAAATGAGGTCTAAAACAATGTGGAACTGATTTTGCTTAATACGTTCTCTGAACGAGTATCATTTTCTATCTTCGCGTGAACATGACAAATAATAATCCTCTAGTCTAGATTGTGGGTACATATGTAGAGCGAATGGACACCAATATGCTCAGACCCAAAGACTCTTCAATACCAACAGGGAGGAACAACGTAGGGGGAGACATCGGCTTGGGTGGCGCGCACAAAGTGGAATGTGACCTGACCTTAACCAACTTGGAGTTGGAGGCGGTTAGCCAAAGATAGGGCTAACTGTAGGGAGAACCATTTTGGTTGAGGCCCAAGTCCACCCCGGACAGTTGTGCACAGTAATTAAGATTGTAGGTACTTAGCGATGCGCAAATGACAGAGTCAGGCAATAGACTTTTTGTTGAAAAGTAAAAACTTTATCTATATATAGTTTGAGGTTCGGGCTGAACCCCTCAAATCAGAAATTCCTGGTAGAAACTGAGGACTGAAATTCGGACTGTCAAAACTTGCGAATATTCGTTCGTTCGTTGGCAGTTGGTCGGTCTCATGTGAATAATCCTTTACTCTTTTATTCCAAACTTAAACGGATCCGGGTTTTTCATGTCAAATAAATAAGACATAAAAATTTAATTTTTTTGTTTTTGGAAAATGTAAATTTTCTGGTTGTTATGTTATTATTGACAATTGGAGTCTTCGCTCAGGTAGTTGAAATAATCTACAAGAATAATGAGGAAGAACACTTTTTCAGTGTCAAGATTCAAGAAGTTCCCAAATTATGGAATCATTCAAAAATATGCTCGCTAAAGTCATAACGAGCTGATGAAGAAACTATACGGAAGAAATTTAGAACTCGATCGAAGTAATTTCAAGATTTGCAACAAATGGGACCTCCACATCCTATGTTCCTGATAAATATGGTTAAGTATATGTAAGAACCTTGAATATTTACGTCTCTATAATTATTCTTTACGGGTTTAGTTTGTCCATTTGTATTGGCGCTTTTCTACGATACCCGGAGGCCCAGAGCTTAGCTTCAATGAGGCCTGTGCTAATGTCTCTATTACATACATACATACATACAATGATCTATATACAGCTAGTTTCCAGAAATCGAGTGAAATCGAAATTGCAAAACGAGTGAATTCGTTTTCAGCGTTCTACACTTCGAGCGATTCGGAAACTCCGAAATTTTTTCGAAAACACAATTTCACTTTGTCTCAATTCGGAAAATTTTGAAATTGAAATCGAATACAGTGAAATGTTTTACACAAAAATTCATTTCCGATTTCATTTCGAGTGAAAGTGAAATGTGGAACATAGCAGATAGTTTGAAAAATCGTAACTAAAATACATAAATGTACCAGACCTACATAAAAATATACTGGGCACACCTTTCGCTTGCTAAGTTTTTCGAGTGAGATGTATCGACGATTATCGTCGAAATGATAAACCACAGTTAAAAGCAGGGGCTAGATCAAATAAAATCATATTTTTATCGATTTTAAGGCCGCATATGACAGCATTTATAGAGACAAGCTATACAAAGCCATGTTTAGTTTTGGCATCCCTGCCAAACTTGTCAGATTGTGCAGAATGACGATGGAGAACGCTCGCTGATCCGTAAAGGCCGGGAACAATCTCACCGAGACCTTTGATGTCAAAAAAGGATTTAGACAAGGTGATGCGCTGTCATGTGACATTTTCAACATGATTCTTGAGAAAATTGTGCGAAACTCGCAAGCCAACACCAGGGGCACAATTTTCCAAAAGTCGGTCAAACTACTTGCATACGCTGACGACATTGACATAGTTGGCGAGCGAGCTAAAACAAAGTACAAGCTGTCATCAAGAAGGGGCACACAACATCGACAAATCGGACAGAACGTCACGATAGACAGCTATAACTTTGAGGTAGTTCAGGATTTTGTCTACCTCGGCTCCGCTATTAAATGTGAAAATGACATCACATCAGAAATCAAGCGAAGAATTACACTTGTCAACAGCTGTTACTTTGGCCTAAGAAGGCAATTGATTAGTAAGGCCTTGTCGAGAAACACCAAGGGGACTCTATATAAGACCCTCATCATTCCAGTCCTGCTTTATGGCGCTGAAGCTTGGACTCTATCTAAAGCGGATGAAGATATCCTCGGCCGTTTCGAGAGAAAGATTCTTCGTAAAATTTTCGGTCCCGTTTGCGTTGACGGGCTTTGGAGAAGGAGATTCAACCACGAACTATACGAGCTGTACAGCGACATCGACCTGGTCAAAAAACTGCGAGTAAGTCGTTTAAGATGGCTAGGACATGTGGAGCGGATGGAAACAAATGCTCCGGCTCGTAGAGTCTTCGAGTCTAACCCGGAGGGACAACGCAGTAGAGGAAGACCTCGCCTTAAGTGGCGCGCGCAAGTCGAAGGCGACCTCAATCGACTAGGAGTGCGCAACTGGAGGCAGTTAGCTAAGGATCGGGCTAACTGGAGAGGCTTGTTAGCTGAGGCCTCGGTTCACCCCGAACTGTAGAGCCGCCTAAGTAAGTAAGTATGTTATTATTGACAATTGGAGACTTCGCTCAGGTAGTTGAAATAATCTACAAGAATAATGAGGAAGAACACTTTTTCAGCGTCTAGATTCAAGAAGTTCCCAAATTATGGAATCATTCAAAAATATGCTCCCTTAACTCGCTAAAGTCATAACGAGCTGATGAAGAAACTATACGGAAGAAATTTAGAACTCGATCGAAGTAATTTCAAGATTTGCAACAAATGGAACCTCCACATCCTATGTTCCTGATAAATATGGTTAAGTATATGTAAGAACCTTGAATATTTACGTCTCTATAATTATTCTTTACGGGTTTAGTTTGTCCATTTGTATTGGCGCTATTCTACGATACCCGGAGGCCCAGAGCTTAGCTTCAATGAGGCCTGTGCTAATGTCTCTATTACATACATACATACATACAATGATCTATATACAGCTAGGTTCCAGAAATCGAGTGAAATCGAAATTGCAAAACGAGTGAATTCGTTTTCAGCGTTCTACACTTCGAGCGATTCGGAAACTCCGAAATTTTTTCGAAATCACAATTTCACTTTGTCTCAATTCGGAAAATTTTGAAATCGAAAGAGAATACAGTGAAATGTTTTACACAAAAATTCATTTCCGATTTCATTTCGAGTGAAAGTGAAATGTGGAACATAGCAGATAGTTTGAAAAATCGTAACTAAAATACATAAATGTACCAGACCTACATAAAAATATACTGGGCACACCTTTCGCTTGCTAAGTTTTTCGAGTGAGATGTATCGACGATTATCGTCGAAATGATAAACCACAGTTAAAAGCAGGGGCTAGATCAAATAAAATCATCTTTTTATCGATTTTAAGGTCGCATATGACAGCATTTATAGAGACAAGCTTTACAAAGCCATGTTTAGTTTTGGCATCCCTGCCAAACTTGTCAGATTGTGCAGAATGACGATGGAGAACGCTCGCTGATCCGTAAAGGCCGGGAACAATCTCACCGAGACCTTTGATGTCAAAAAAGGATTTAGACAAGGTGATGCGCTGTCATGTGACTTTTTCAACATCATTCTTGAGAAAATTGTGCGAAACTCGCAAGCCAACACCAGGGGCACAATTTTCCAAAAGTCGGTGAAAATACTTGCATACGCTGACAGCGAACTGTCACAAGTATCAGTACAGAAGCGGCAAAAATGGGTTTAGTGGTGAATAAGGGCAAAACAAAGTACATGCCGTCATCAAGAAGGGGCACACAACATCGACAAATCGGACAGAACGTCACGATAGACAGCTATAACTTTGACGTAGTTCGGGACTTTGTCTACCTCGGCTCCGCTATTACAGAGTTGCCACTATTTTTCAAAAATAAATTTCCCTGACTTTCCCTGATTTTCCCTGACCAATTTTCAAGTTTTCCCTGACTCAAATTTATACATTTATCAAAAAAAAATTGTCAGTTAGGTAATGTCTTTTTTATAAGAAAAAGGATATTAGAATCTATACAGTGCTTCAGTCAGGCGGTATATTCCTTTAAGCGGAGATTCCTAAAGTTTCACCGAAAATGAAATTGTAAGGCAGGCGCAGGGGGGGGTATATTCTCACCCTATTTCCTGTTATAGCCCATCAAAGTAGGTGACCTCTAATTTGGAGTTGTTACCACTTAAAAGGCTATACCTTTTAAACTATTATCTATAGGTATACAAGCATTTCGTACATTTTGAAAAGAAAATTTAGTAGCGCATATAAGTTTTAAGCACTTCGGGTACATCTGTGTAGATTGTAGATACAAAAAAAGTTATGGCTTCTTAAACTTAAAATTATGAAAATTTGTTGTTTAATTTTTTTACTTAAAATGTTTTTTTTCTCAAAATGTTTACTTTATAAATTGTTTTATTTTTTTTATGAAATTTTTGTCCTTGAGAAATTTTCTAAAAACTATTTTAAGCAACTTTCTTACGTACGATCAACAAAAGTTTTAGTAGAAGAAATTTTTTGTCATTCAAAACTGGTCAAAAAGAGACTCGATATTTCTCTAAACTAAACTTTTTTCTTTCATAGAACCCCAGGGGTGTTAGATCAGGAGATCTGGTTGGCCAAGTGTTGGGGCCAAATCGACCAGTCCACCGTTCGTTAAATGGTGGACTAATTTCATGGGGCTTATATTGAAGCCCATCATTTTCACAGATGGGCAATTTTTGTTTGTTCAGCCTTCAAAAAACCTTGTAGGATAACAATATAGCGCCTTTGAATGGCCGCCAGAGCAGTACCTGTTTTGAGAGATAGGATAATTAGCTACTCAAATAGAGAATGTGCCATATTTGGGAAGAATAGAAGGAAAGTACTATTTTATGCCAAATTCGATAGCTGAATTGAGAAGCTTACTGCAGGACAGTTGTTCTTTCGTGTGTATATAACGTTTATAAAATTAAGTGCAGCAGAAAATACCTTAAGTTTATACCTTGCGTCCATTCGTCCCGAAAAATAGAAAACTCACACAAGCCAGCGTTTGTGAGAAGCTAGGCCTAGGGTGTCTTTGGACGATGGACGTGTTGCGCCAACTATCTATGTATTTGTTTATTTAAATTGTTTTTTTCCTAGGGTTGAACCTACGACCCTTGCTCAATAGTTCACATGATGTTGAAGTCGTTGATCTGGGTTTTTATTGGCTTTGACGCAGACAAAGGGGTCACCGACAATTCTAGTCAAGGACTAATCCACTAAGTACCTACACGGCTGAAATTTAGTTGAAATGTTTCAAACCACAATATGATTGCAACTTCAAGTATGAACTATTTTGCAGAATTTCAGTTTGAATAACGCCTTGTGATATTGAATTTATAAGAAAGTTATGCTTTTGTGACATATCATAGTAATTATGAAGAGAATTCAATTATTGACAATTAAAAAACAAATCTGTGCGCAGTATTTAATTTGTTACGCTCGATTCGACGAGTTTAACGACCCAAATGAACGCAAACAAATATTTCCAGAGTTTAGGGCCTTTCTCAGAGTTAGATATGTTCTACGGTTCAAATATTTTGAAAGTATTTTTCGAATATAACTTGAATTCGCATTTATCACTTTCGAAATAAATGAAAACTAAAATCTAATTTCTCACTTTCGGCCTTTCGTTTCGATATTAGCGGGATTGTTCGGATACCAACACAAAATTGGTGAAGACCTTCACATTTCAACAGCAAAGAAGATTAGTCAAGTTGAGTTGAAATGCCATCTGAACAGCCACCTTACCACTGGTGGGGGGATAGCTGTTTAGTAGTCTTTACTTTAATTGCTAAAGTTCAACTCATCTATTTTACTTTAATTACTTCCTATTTATACATAAATTTTGCTTACTAACATTAATACATTGCGGGTCAATAATTGCAATGTCAACTTTTGGTCGTATGCTGCCCTTTTGCTGAGTCCGCTTGATGGTAACATGTTGTATTATTGCTTCGTGGGTCATGCGCTGGGAGTAGGTCAACATTGTGCCTTGGTGGTGCTGAGTTGGGTTTTTTGGTCATGCACTTTAAATGGGTCGATGTGCAATAATTGTACATTCTGCCGCGCCAATTAAACACTGAAATCGGCTACCGTGAGATGTCTTCTAGCTGGTTGTGGTTGTGCTTCTGTTTCTTGCTGTTCCTCTGCGCTGATCTTGCGGCGGCGTCGCCAGACGATGTAACCAATAGTGCTTACGGCAAATACTAACATTACGGCATAAGTGATATTGTGGTGGATGTCGTGTGGTGTTGTATTCCCCGGTAGTTGCTCGTGCTTTTTTAAGTCTTCGATCCATTGACTTACTGCGTTGAGATTATCATGGTCAATTTTGAGACTCATCCTTGGGATTATGTTTGCTTTATTTCTTGTAGTATTTAATAATATGTGTGAAATATTAACAGATGGGATGAATGACGTATTAACACGACTGGAAATCTTATTCTTGGATAAGATTGTCATGGTGTCTTGCTTGACAATGCAATTAGGTTCTATTGTTAGTATTCCGTCGTCTTTAAGTGTGGTTTCGAAAATCTTCTGTCCACAAATTATATTGATAGTGTACTCCTTTTCCAACACGTAGATCCATTTATTTGCGTTGTTTAGCTGAATCCATACAGGATGTGGCTCCATACTTCGTAGTGTACAAAATGGTGAGATTTCGTCTGCATGTGTCAATAGTTCCATTTCGCACCTGCTTATGTTTGATCTTCTATTGTATGTTGGATGCTGTTGGTGGCATATGTATTTGTCATTATTCTGAATACATCTTATTAATTCGTCTTTTGTTATTGTGTAGTACGCTTCTCGAAGCAGGTTTACTACTAAGTAGTCAGCTGATGGTTCGATGAATATGTATTCCTTTTGATGAACAGTTGGTACAGGTATCACCTTAAAGATCTCATAATCCTCTATATTCGCCAAGGGTATCGTTATCTCAAATACAACGTTTTGTTGCATTACTCTGCCCTTCACAGTAAGAAGCTTGAAAAACTGTAATAAGTTCGGCTGTGACGCATCTCCTGCGATGGCTAATTGTGGCGGCAGATGATTCCTTATAGTGGTTAGTTGTGAGTGAAGCTGATCTGGCGTTAGTATGAGCGGATTCATTTTCCCATGGTGTATATCGATCAAGACATCGATCAGAGCATTCTGGGCTTGTTGGTAGTTGAACATTGCTAGCGTGGCGAATGTTGATAGTGATAAGAATTCTACTTTGGCATTGCAATCTTCATTGGCTGCTAATACATCGTTTGCTAGGTTTTCGAGATGAGTATGAAATATTTCTAACTGCTGGGTTATTACTTCAGTGTCTTTTTGTAGAATGTTTTTTGTTGATTCTATGATTGATGTCTGATTTTTGACCATACCAAGTAGATGTTTTTCATTTTCCTTAAATGACTGTATTTGGTTTTCGTATTGCTGAGCAAAGTCTTCGTCCAAAACTCCGAATAGTTTGTTTGCTACCATACCTACGAAATCAAAGGGGGATCGTTTGGCCCTAGCCTCTGGCTCCTTTCCGACACCTTGTTTTAGAAGTAGATTATTGTTGTTCTTTATTATACTTAGCTGGTGATCGAATTGATTTGCTATTTTTATGCACTGAGTGTATTTCTTAAAGCCGTCCGTGTTTTTCCTCTTACAGAAATCGTTTAGTCCGTTGATGAGTTCTTTAAATCCTCTGTATTCGCGCCAATAATTTCCCAAGTCATAATATACTAGAATTTTCCACTCATTTGTTACTAAATTGACGTTGCCAATCTTCTCAAAATATATACCAGGCCGATGTTTGAAGGGCGTTGTTGTAATTTGTGTGGATCCTTGATGTGGCAGGGCTACTATCACGAGCGCTATAGATAGTAACAGTGATGGAAGGGCTACTCGTTTTATTCTGCTATCATGCTGTTTATTGGATTCATGTGGCCGCTTCCTCTCTTGATGACGTCCTATTAGCTCTTCGATAGGTGGTCTCGACGGAATGTTAGTAGGTCTAATTTTATTCCTCTTGGTGCTTCTATACTCCTCGACCGTTACTTGGATGTGGTGACTTGATACTGTTTTAGGTATATTTTTCAACGTTTCAATTCTATTCGTCGATGGCTTCACCTTGGTAGCTGGAGTTTGCATGATTTCTTTCGTTTTTCTGTCAAGGTTCGTAAACTCGTCATTATCGGTAATTGGTAACAAACAAATTTTTGTTACGGGTCTCTTATAGGTTTTGTTGTGCGTTTCTACCGTTACCACTCGTACTAGACCATCAGTCCCAGCGTGTGTTTCTACTACCTTTGCCAATTTCCACTTAGTTGGGGGAAGCTGCTCATCCTTGATAAGGACAATGTTTCCAACCTTTAAATTCCCAACAGTTTTCGTCCACTTGGATCGTTGTTGAAGTGTTGCTAAGTACTCAGTGCTCCATTTTTTCCAAAATTGTTGCTGCATCCGCTCTAAGAGATGCCATCGAGTTAGTAATCCCTTTTCACTGTCTAGCATGCATCTTTCCGGTGGTGCCAATAGGGCCGTGCCGATTAGAAAATGCCCTGGTGTTATCACCTCAGTCTCCTCTGGGTCATTTGAAAGTGGGCATATTGGCCTTGAATTCAAACATGCCTCTATTTGAGTTAGTAGTGTTGATAATTCCTCGTATGTTAATTTGTGCTCGCCGATAGTTCGCTTGAGATGGTGCTTGATCGATTTTACCCCAGCTTCCCACAAACCGCCAAAGTGGGGAGATCCTGGTGGAATGAAGTGCCATTCTGTATGATTGGACGCTAGTGTATCATAGATTTCTTCATTCCACTTCTTGGCATCTTTTACATTCAACTGTAGAATCTTGTTAGCAGCTACGAAATTTGTTCCATTATCACTATAGAGGTGTCCAATATGACCTCTTCTCGCGCAGACTCTCTTGAAGGCGGAAACAAATGCGTTTGCGGTCAGGTCACTCACTGCTTCTATGTGAACTGCTTTGGTCGCTAAGCATACAAATATTGCTATATATCCTTTATAGGATTTATTGCCCCTTCCTTTCGTCATTCGTATATCTATGGGTCCTGCGTAATCTACTCCTGTATGCAGAAACGGCCTGTTATTAGTTACTCTTGGCTGTGGGAGATTTCCCATTAGTTGATTGCTAATTTTGGACTTGAATCGAAAACATATGGCACATCTATGAATACTTTGTTTGACTGCGCTTGCTCCGTTGATGATCCAATAGCGTTGTCGTAAGTGTGCTTGTGTCAGTGTGTTTCCCCCGTGCAGTGTTGTTTTGTGAGCATCTTCAATTAGCATAGTGGTGAGAGGACCAGAATGTGGAATGATGAATGGATGTTTCTGCGTCGGTGGAATATCTGCTTCTGTTAACCGTCCTCCTACGCGTAGCATATCGTCTTTGTCCATGAATGCGTTAAGACACCGAAGTTTGCTCTTCTTTTCGATTTCTTTGCCTCTTTTCAGGTGTCTGATTTCTTTGCTAAACTCTTCATCTTGTACCTTTTTTATTATATTTTTTGTTGCTGACCATATTTCATCACATGTTAATGGTCCTAGGCGTTTACCATCCTCAGATGTTCGTGCGTTGTGAATGAACCGTTTACAATAGGCAAGTACTCTTGTCAGTCGCCTCAGTGTGCTGTATTGTGCTAACATCCCTTTAATACGATCTGGTTCTTGTTCGTTTACTGTTGTTAATGTTTGCGTCTTGACTTTACGTTCTTCTAAGTCCGTGTATTGTTGTTCAGTATCAGTGTAGGTTATTCCTAGTTTTGATAGCCATTTTGGCCCGTTCCACCATAATGCGTGTCCCTTGAGTTTAGAGGGACATATACCTCTGGACGCACAGTCTGCTGGGTTTTCTGTACCCTTTACGTGGTGCCAATTTTCTGCGCTCAGAATTGCTGTTATTTCCGTAACCCTGTTTGCCACGAAATTCTTCCATTTAGTTGGGCCTCCTTTTATCCAGGCGAGATTTATCGTGGAGTCCGACCAAGCATGCGTCTCTATGTTTTCTATTTGTAGTGCTTTTTTCGCCTTTTTTATTAGTTTGGCCAGAAGCACTGCTCCATTAAGCTCTAGTCT
Source organism: Cheilosia soror (assembly GCA_949372485.1). NCBI lineage: Eukaryota > Metazoa > Arthropoda > Insecta > Diptera > Syrphidae > Cheilosia > Cheilosia soror. The sequence continues at coordinate 20,995,660 of OX443563.1, forward strand.
GGGAAGTGTTATTTGTTTGATTGGTGCCGCTTTGGTTTTCGCGCATAGTAACGTCGTTAGTACTTCACCAGTTTTAGTGATTACCCTACTGTAGACTGCGGCAGCATACGCTTTTTCTGATGCATCGCAGAAACCATGCAGCTCAATACGGTATTTCGTCTCGTATTGATTCCATCGTGGTATGCTAATACTCTCGATATTGTAGAGATTTTCTTTGAAGTTCATCCATCTTTTTGATATGTCATCTGGTAAATTTTCGTCCCAAGATTTTCCCGATAACCACAGCTCTTGTTGAATCAATTTCGCTGTAATGATTATAGGTGCCAGCCATCCTAGCGGGTCGAAAAGTCTTGCCATTTCTGAGATAATAATTCTCTTGGTAAGGTTTTTAGTGGACGGGTTCATGTTTATTTTAAACTCGAATGTATCGGAGTCGGGTCTCCAGTATATTCCCAATGTCTTTATTGCTTCACATGCTGTTACTTCGTATATTCCTTGCTCCTGATCTTCTCGTTTTATATCTCTTAGTAATGTTGTTCTATTTGATGACCATTTGCGGAGTTTGAATCCTCCTTTTTGCATTAGCTGTATGATTTGATGTTGGGCTCTTCTTGCCTCCTCCAATGTGTCCTCTCCTGATAGTAGATCGTCTACGTAGAAATCTCGCTGTGCTATCTTTGATGCAGTCTTAAGGTTGTTTTCTTCGTCTACGGCCAGTTGCTGTAATGTTTTTATAGCCAGGTACGGTGCTGAAGATGTTCCGTATGTCACTGTTGTAAGTCTATATTCCTGTATTTGCTTTGATGGTTCTTCCCTCCAGAGGATCCTTTGAAAGTCCCTGTCTTCTTCCGCTATCTTTATTTGGCGGTACATTTTCTCAATGTCTGCTCGGTAGACGTATTTATGTTTTCTCCAACGCGACAAAATGCTATATAAATCCTGTTGCAAGACTGGACCTGTAAGCATCGTGTCATTTAGGCTTAGCCCAGAGCTTGTTCTTGATGATGCGTCAAACACCACTCTTGTTTTGGTGGTCGTGCTATCTGGCTTTATTACTGCTTGATGTGGCATGTAGTAAACTATCTCGTTGTTTGACGTAGATTTTACTGGCTCCATGTGTCCAAGTTCCAGGTATTCTTTCATGAACTTCGTGTAGTTCTTGTGTAACTCAGTGTCCCGCGTAAATTTTTTCTCTAATTGGAGAAGACGGGCTAATGCTCTGTCTTTTGATTTACCCAATTTACCTGTATCGTTTTTGAATGGAATGCGCACCGTGTATCTTCCTGTTTTATCCCTCTTGTGTGTGGTTTTGTAGTATTCTTCACATCGCATGTTGTCTTCTGTGGTAGCTCTCTCTTCTTGTACCTCTTCCGTTTCCCAAAACGATTTCAGTTGGTTGTTTAACTCTACGTTGGATACGTGGCATAGTGTTGCTTCGTTTCGTTTGTGTTGACAACTTCCTGATAATATCCATCCTAATTGAGTGTTTTGGGCGACTGGAGTTCCGACGTCTCCCTTTACGACGCCTTCAAGAATAATTTCTTGGAAGATATCTGCTCCGATTAATACGTCCACCGATGTCTTTTTGTTAAAGGATGGGTCGGCTAGCGGTAAGTGCTTAACGTGATCCCATCCACGTACCGTGAATGATTCGTCCGGCAACGGCTTTGTAAGTTTGTTCAGTACTAACAATGTTCCCCATATTTTGAAGTCTGACGGGTAGATTGATGAGATGTTTAGCTCAATTTTACTTGTTGCTGTTGCTGCTTTTGCTGTCCCTAGTCCTGTAATAGAGGCATCAGCTCGAATTTTTTGCAGCTGCAGTCTTTGCACTGCGTCTTCCGTAATGAACGACGATTGGGACCCCTGATCTATTAGCGCCCTCAAATAGTGGTCACATCCTTTCCAGTTAGTTTTTATTACTGCTGTTGCCAAGAGTATCTTGTTACACTCCATACCCGATGCGAAATGGGATTGTTGCTGCTCCCTCTGATTAGTTGTCTCGTTTGAGTGCAGCAGAGTGTGGTGGCGTTGTTGACATTTTTGACAGGCTTTGCGTGACTGACAATTTGCTGTGACGTGGTTGCCTCCAAGGCAGTTATGGCACAGTTTTTCTGTTAGCACCACGTCTTTCCTTTGCGGAATTGGCATTTGAATAAATCTCCTGCATGTCTGTAGTCGGTGTTCCTCGTTGCATAACTTGCAACAAGGGTTACTTGTGGAATGATAATTTTTGTATACATTTTTCCTTGTGACTACTCCATTTGCTTTCTGCATGTGTCTTTCGTCTTTTTGGTATTCTGTTTTGTTCCGCCGTCCTTCTAGGTTGTCAAGAGCATGGAACTTGTTTTCTATAAACGTTAGGAATTCGTTTAGTGATTGTAACGCCTTTGGGTCTTTTAATGACTGCTCATACGCTTTTCTTGTCTCATTGTCCAGTTTTTGAGATAGTATGAATACGATAATTGGATCCCAGCTTCCAGTCTCCAAGCTTAAGCCTTTCAGTGCATTTATGCACTCTGTTGTTGTATCGTGTAGTCTTCTAAGATGCGTTGCGGATTCAATTTGACTATCTTTTTGATTTAGTAATGCTTGTATTTGTGCATTAACTAGTAGTCGGGTGTTCTCGTACCGATTTCTCAAGATTTCCCTTGCCTTGTCGTAATTGCAGTCCAATATTTGAAGATGTTGGATTATTTTTGCCGCCTCTCCTGTTATGTTGGTCTTGAGATAATGCATTTTTTGAGCATTTCCCAGTTTTCCGTTGTTGTGTATTGCCTGCTCAAACAGATCGTTAAATGATTTCCATTGCCTGTAGTCTCCATTGAATGTCATCAGCTTTAGAGTAGGTAGTTTGAGCTCGTGATTTGTTGTGGTGTCGCTAATCGCTTCTTGATGTGTGCTGTTTTGAGAGATCATTTCATTTATTTTCTCTTTTACGTTCACCATTATTTCATTGTATTTTTCTTCCAGTTGTTCGTACTCTGTGCAAATTTTAACGTATCTTTCACTTGAAGTTGTTTCCGTCAGCTCGACTATATCGCTGTGCGTCTTTGTTATTGTTTCCCATTGATTTTGCAGAACTTGTTGGCTATGTTGGTAATAGGCTTTCGTTCCCTGCCCGTTTTGTTCTACCCTGCCAACAGATCTGATAAATGCCTGTATTTGGGCTTCTTGTCTCCTAATTCTCTTGTCTTGTTCTCCAGACAGTTCGCCTTCTTGGTCTTGGTTGTCTTTTTCCTTTCTAATTGTTGTGTTTAGCTCGTCACTCGCGCCCTGTGTCGTCATCTGTCTCTTCTTTTCTTCCTTGAGTCTCTTCTGCTCTTCTTCCAGGATTTCGTCTAGTTTGGTTTCTAATTTCTGCCTTAGGTTGTCAACAGTCGACTTCACAGCTGCATAAAAGTTCGACTCCGTATATGGTTGCCTGTTTGTACAGTTCGGGTGAGCCTTTATTTTGTTGTCCGTCTCCTTGAACTCCGTCCATTGGTACTCCAGGTCTGCTAGTCTTTCCCTCACGAACTCTTTTGTTCTTCGTAGTATTGGCTCTTTGGTGTATTTTTCACCAATTTTCTTAATCCATTCCGCCCTCTCTTTCTGTATCTCAAAGAGCTCTTCCAGTTCTTTCATACTTGCGTTGATCTCGTTCGACTTTTGCTATTTTCTTCAATATCTGCTGGCTTTGCAGCTTCCGTAATCTCCTCGTAGTTCGTTGTTTCTCGAAGGACCAAATGAACAGCCACCTTACCACTGGTGGGGGGATAGCTGTTTAGTAGTCTTTACTTTAATTGCTAAAGTTCAACTCATCTATTTTACTTTAATTACTTCCTATTTATACATAAATTTTGCTTACTAACATTAATACATTGCGGGTCAATAATTGCAATGTCAACTTTTGGTCGTATGCTGCCCTTTTGCTGAGTCCGCTTGATGGTAACATGTTGTATTATTGCTTCGTGGGTCATGCGCTGGGAGTAGGTCAACATTGTGCCTTGGTGGTGCTGAGTTGGGTTTTTTGGTCATGCACTTTAAATGGGTCGATGTGCAATAATTGTACACCATCGAAAGTATGATGTTCCGAAAAACACTTTTATTTGTACACAGACACACAATTTAACAAAATTTTAAACCACTTTTTTTTCACTGGTATTTTTTTAACAAAATTTTGGTAAAATTAAAAATAAATGAAACAAATTTTCCCTGACTGCTTTCAAAATTCCCTGACTTTCCCTGACATTCCCTGACCAAATTGCGTTCCCTGACTTTCCCTGACATTCCCTGACTTTCCAGTCGAGTGGCATCCATGTATTAACTCTGAAAATGACATCACATCAGAAATCAAGCGAAGAATTACACTTGTCAACAGCTGTTACTTTGGCCTAAGGAAGCAACTGACTAGTAAAGGCCTTGTCAAGAAACACTAAGGAGACTTTTTATAAGACCCTCATCATCCCAGTCCTACTCAATTGCGCAGAAGCATGGACGTTAACAAAAGCGGATGAAGATCTTCTTGGTCGTTTCGAACGCAAAATTCTTCGAGTGATTTTCGGTCCCGTTTGCGTTGACGGGCTTTGGAGGAGGAGATTTAACAGCGAACTCTATGAGCTGTACAGCGACATCGACGCGGTCAGAAAAGTACGACTAAATGGCTAAAACATGTAGAGCGAACGGACACCAACGCTCCGAGCCGAAGAGTCTGCGATTCCAACCGGGAGGGACAACGCAGGAGAAGACCTCGCCTTAGTTGGCGCGCACAAGTGTTTAAGTTTTGTTGATTGTTTTAATAAATTAAAAAAAAAATATTTTGTTATTTTGGTTGTTGTTTTTTGTTCTTCAATTTTTCTTTTGAAATTTTTGAGGGTGTCTTCTTTTTGTTGGCCATGGGTCTGGTCACCCTAACCATGTTCAACTTCTCAAGGAGGTGGCTCAGTTCCTCTGCTTGAGAATCTCTGACAAACCGACGATTACGAACGACGAGTAAATCTGCTACAACGACATGCTTTCGCTTTGGTAACTAGGCCTTCTTCCGTTTCAGAGAGTTTGCGTTCCGACGTTGTTACGACCGCGAAAATCTTCGATACCATCGAGCTAAGAGTTTAAATATAACACAGCTTATAATAAATAGTTAAACAACGACCCTTTTATCCATGAAATTCATTTTATTTTATTCATAGTGGTGGGATGTATAATATTTTTTGGTATTTCATTTACTTCATTATACAAAATGGCAAGACACCAAATGTATGATGTACAAAAAAATGTGTTTTATTTTTTGTATAATTGACAGTCTCTAGACAAGCAGTTTAACAAAAATGCAGATTGTGGATCGTTTTAGAACGATTACCATTCGTTAGCTAATATCTAGAATTACTGTTGACTTAAAACTACTATGGCAAGTAAGACCACCACCATTAGTTAGATAATGTATGAAAAATGTAGTTAAACAAATTGTTAGTATTGTTTTTATGGCACGGCAATGTATGTGCATTGCGATTTTGGTATAATTTTCTCTTTTCTTTTGGTAGCTGCGCTATATGACTATTTTTTCCTTCAAATACATTGTTACTATCATATCTAAGATAATCTCAATGGATTCGCAATCCTTTTTGAATACATCTAATATATTTGCAGGAACAATCCATTCTAAAAATTCCTGTATATTTAATTTCATTCGATCGAGCTCATCCATTTTCTTGCTTTGATAGCACTTTCGATTTGCCACTTTCAACGAGGCAATTAGTACATGGTCTATTAGTCTTTTGTCGAAGCCCAGTTCAGCGAGTTTCTCTTCTGTCGAAATCTTTTTTAAAAGCACTGCTATAAGGTATCTCAGACGAGTGAGTAACTGGTCATCTTTTCGCCGTTTTTCACGTTCAAAATCATCAAACTCAGTTGGTGGATCAGTTTTGTCACAAAATTCTTTGTGCCTTTCGAGTTGAAACATAACTTTGAAGGACTCCTTGCATCCTTCACAAACATAAGTTTTATCTTTATAGTGAATTGTTCGCATATGGGTTTTTAGGTGACACAGTTGAGAGAAAGCTGTTGAATTACATAGGACACATTGGAACGGCTTTTCTCCGGTGTGTTTTCGTACGTGACGTTTAAGGACGTTTTTATGTCCAAAGCTTTGCCAGCAAACCTGAAATATAGGAAATAAATTTAATTTTATTAAAATACATATAATTGTGTTTACAGTGTGTTTTTGAAGATTAAAATCGTTTCCAAAATAGTACAGAAACGACCAATGAGATAGGCCACTAAACAGTCAAATCGTTAAAACCGCAGTTTTGTTTAATGGGGCCATTGCAATTCCTATTAACCAAACATTAAAACGAAAGGAAGATTCTAAACACTTTTCTTGGAACAGTAGAATCTAAATACCTACATAGTTTATTTAGCTCATTTACTCTAAAAGCTTAAAGAAGTATGTTCCAAAGAATTGCCCTCTAAATGGATTTTAAAAATTATATATGCCCGCGATTGTGAAATGACACTACACCGCGGTCTAATTGCATCTGTTGATCGCGATCTAAATTCATTACATCCGATGAATTTAGTCCGCGAGGTGCAGTAACCGAATTAAAGCAGATTCTTCCCCATCGTGCAGCATAATGTCCGAAAAATATACGCTACCAAGATACTCTATCTACATTTATCAAGCATTGTAACAATTAACTAGGTTAGGTGGCAAATATCCGATAGAGTCGGCTGATTCATTCATTTATTCACTCATTTTCAAATGGTCCGCTTGTCCATTAAGTGAGTCGCGGGTGTAGGTTGCTCAAGTGGACCCTCCATAACTCTCGATCCTCCGGCATCGACTCCAAATCATCAAGGGCAATCCCCATACGAGTAGAAGAGAGATTATGGACTTGATCTAACCATCCCATCGTAGGTCTACATAGAGGACGCCTGCCTGATGGTACGGATTCCATAGCACGTCGTGGAATCCTGGTCGGGGACATGCTTTTAACATGATTAAACCACCGAAGCGTTGACCGATCCATCCGGAGAAGTTGCTGCTTGACATTGAGTTCATCACATATTGGTATTCTGGTATTCCTAGAAATCTAATTTCGGCAGCTTGTATCCGCGATCTTATTCTTTCGGTCATTACCCAAACCTCATGACAGTCATGACCATAGATAAGAGTTGGAACAAACACTGAATTAAAGACAGACAACTTAGCTTTGACACCAAGTTCAGTCCTCCTAATAACAGAATGACCGAGCTGTCTCAAAATTGACCCAGCCTGACCAATCCTACAGGAACACTCGGCATTACTCATTCCATCGCTCGTGGATAAGACCCCGAGATACTTAAACTTCTCCACCTGTTTCAATGGGACTCCACTAACATGCAGAGTGCATTGAACAGGCGTTCTGGAGACGACCATCACTTCAGATTTGTTCACGTTAACCTTCATCTTAGCTTCAACACAAACGGCTACAAACCGATCGAGGAGCGCGCTGAAGTTCAGTTTCAGAGTACCCGTAGAGCATATGACTTATCCTCAGATCTCCCAATTCAAAACGTTCTTCGCCAAGACTGCGCTGTAACATCCAGCACATATAAGTAATGAAAAGGAGAGGAGACAAGACGCACTCCTGGCATAGTCCAACGCCTACGGTGAAAGGTATTGATTTAACGCCGTTTACCCGAATACAGCTTTTACAGTTTGTGTAAAGATATTGAATGGCTCTCAAGAGAGAACCGTCAACACCATACCCCTGTAATACATTCCAGAGTTTACCTCGAGAGACTCAGGACGTGCTACCGTCTGTATCGTCCCTAATGTAGAGAAAGCTGTCCTCTTCATCCTTCTCTCAACTTTGTCCGTTTGTAATTTAAGTACCTACTGTACTGTTAGTTTGTTAACTTTACCCGGTATTGGAAATAGTTCCCGATAAAGTGCTTTAATTTTTAATGTTTTTATTTTTTGTCACTTTTGCTTCTATGCTGGTCCGACAAGTAGCTGAGGAAAATAAGAGTTCACCATGTCAGAGCTCTCGTGAGATATGGTAGGGCCACTATTTACTCAATGATACGGCCTGGTTTCAGGGAGGCGCGCGCCGTTTGAATGCAACCGATGTGTATACCAGGCTGCAAAGCATCCAACTTATCACGCATAGAGCGATTGGCGCGTTCTTAGTTTGTTACTCTTCAATCAGCATGTCTGCCATACATAGATAATGTACATACATTTTTTGGTACTCGTTACTGCTTATACGTACAACGACATTGTCAAGATAAAATGTCAGATGGCGTTGCTATGTTTTAGTTTAGAGGGTACAATTTCACACCACTCTGGTCATTGACATATTATTATATTGTGGACTGTCAGTTCATACAAATCTTGCCCAAGAAATGACGCCAACATCCAACATAAACTAGCGCTCATGGTTCGGAGCGCAAAAATGGGTGAAAAAAAATGACAAACATCTTCGATTGCTCCATAGAATGCTAGAGATACCTATTGGGCGTGAGTGAAACGGTTGAAATTGTTGCGTCATTGTTTACAATAGATGTCACTTCAAAAAAGTGAGTCTCCAACTTATTCCGCACCGAACCACGAGAGCTAGTGGTTATGTTGGAACCAACGCGAAGATGGCTACTAGCAGTCCATTTATAATCATCTCGAATACCGTTGTCTTTTGTCGTTTCTTGAGTCGTGTCGTTTTTCAACCCTCATTACTTAACATAGACGACCCGCCGAATTTGTCGCAGATTTGTAGACGACTGTCAAAAAGTCTGTTTTTTTTTATTCCGAAAATAAATTATTGTGCAAATAGTTTTTGCTTCTTAAAATACTTCAGTTTTCAAACGATTTATAAGATGAATAGCAATCAAATGTAGTTCAGATAGTAAGGAAGAAGAAAACATTGAAAGGGCAAACAAATTTTATGCAGGTATATGTCCAGTCTGATGGGCAAGGAAGTGGATGGTGTTGGCGAGTTTGTAAGGAGATAGATGGCTGACGTTTCAGGGAAATCATCCAATTGTATCGACGTATAGTTCATATTACAATTAGGCGATTGTGCCTGAATATTCATCTTGAAGTGAAAATATCGCCTGTTTAAAGTTGCCTCCTCCGGTTGCTCGGGACTCCTTTTTGTTATGCACTAGTGTTTGTTTCACTTTATATTTCAAATCTATCCAAACCTAAACAAAACAAACAAATTATATAAAATACACCAATCACTATGATTGTGTCTTCTGCCAACCCTTGCCATCTCTTGTCGGAGGGCCATAGCTATTTATCGTTATAGCAATATAATTGCTGAATCCTTTCGCCAATAAATGATACAATCATTGAGTACTCCGATGAAGTCAAATATCTAGGAGTAATCCTAGACAAAAGACTTAACTGGAACTCCCACATCAACAATAAAATAACAAAAGCAACAAACGCTTTATGGGCTTGCCGACGAATGTATGGCAAAACCTGGGGGATTTCCCCAAAAAATCACTTACTGGATCTATACAGTGATGATAAGGCCCATTATAACATATGCTTCTGTAGTATGGTGGAACAAAGTCAAACAGATAACCGCCATCTCAAAGCTCAAGAAAGTACAACGCCTAGCATGTCTGGGTATATCAGGCGCCATGCGCACCTGTCCTACGGCTGCTATAGAAGCCATTATAGGACTAACACCTCTCCACATTTATATCAACAAAGTGGCAATTCACAGTTCGGTAAGTTTGTTACAAGCGAAAGAGTTAAGTCACAAGTACCACCCGGAACTAATGGCACCTCTTTCGGAAATTCCTGAACTTGAAATGATCTGCGCGGTCACTGACCGCATACCAAAAACCTTATGTTTCGACAAACGGTTCTCCACGGAGATCCCAAGTAGAGAAGCACGGGCAAGTAACTGCCCACCAAACTGTCAAAGTGGCCTAAAGTGGTATACGGATGGTTCCAAAATGGAATCTGGGGTGGGAGCTGGTTTTCATGGGCCAAACCGTAATGTCTCAATACCTATGGGGAAAACCCCTACTGTTTTTCAGGCAGAGCTCCATGCCATCAAAGAATGCGCAAACACCATCTTAAACTCAGGTATTAAGGGCGCTAACATCCACATATTCACGGATAGTCAATCGGCTATAAAAGCCCTTAGCTCATATATTATTGACTCCATATCAGTGCTTCACTGCTTCAACACCCTCCAGACACTCAGTACCAGAAATAAAATCAGGTTATGTTGGGTTCCTGGTCATGAGGGTATTGTAGGAAATGAAAATGCTGATGAACTAGCCAGAAAGGGCTCGGTATCCCCTTTTATAGGACCAGAACCGTTTTGTTCAATCTCTAAATCAGCTATAAACGCGGCCATAAAAAGCTGGGAACGCAATAAATGCATTTCACATTGGGAGGACATCCCTGGACTTAGACAAGCCAAAAACGCGATAGAACCTTTCAAAACGGATGCCAAAAAGATCCTAAATCTACGCAGGCATGATATCAAAAATTTAGTAGGCTACCTTACAGGCCACCATGGTTTACGATATCACCTAAAAAATATGCAAGTAGTCGTCTCACCGGAGTGCCGACTTTGTCTTGAGGAAGACGAAACAGCTGAGCATATCATGTGTGAATGCCCAGCCTTCTGTGGTATCAGAAGGAAGTCAGACGACCTCTGCTGAATGTATTATCAGCTACATTAAGAAAGTAGAAACGCTACTCTCCTAACCAATTTCTGACGCTTCTAGCACAAAAGACCTTACAGGTCGAAGTGCTCCCTCTATATCGCCCAGGGCGAGTCAGAATGTTAAAAAAAAAAAAATCCTTTCGCCAGATGAATATTCTTCTACATTAATGAAGTAAACACTTTTCATTACTTTTTATTCGTTATTTCCACACTTTTTTATGTTTTTAACTTATTCAAACGCAATCAACAAATTGAAGGTTTGAAAAAAGTAAATAAACAGCAACTTTTTCACCAAAAACGAACGCCTGCATGTTTGTGTGCTTTCTTCCATTAAAAAGAAATGAATTCTGTTAAAAAATAAACGATTACAAACGCACAAACACAGCCTAATTGAACAACCCGTGTACTTGTGGGGAGCGAAATTGCAAACGACAAAAAAGTAAGTTTTTTAGGACATTAGTCGTGTCGCTTTTTCTTAGGTAATTAAAGTAAAGTCGTTCGACGACTATAAACATTTTCATTCGACCTTTGTCGTGTAAAAACGACAAGCATAATACCAATTTGGAAGAGTCGTGTATTTTTGAGTCGGAAACGACAACGGTAGACGAGGTGAATATGTCAATGACTCTGGGTATTCGACGGTAGTGTCGTTTAGACAAAGAGCTGCCTGCAGACAAATAGGTGGCTGCAAACCTTGTGGAAAACAAGAAGCCCTTTTCATTCAGAAAGCAGAGCAATATGTTCAAACCAAATATTTCCTCCTCAGCGTAAATTGCCGTTCTAAGAAATTTAGAGGTGAACGTAATTTTTCTAATTTATCCCAGGGAGTTGGTAAGACGTTCTGAATAGCAGACATGTAGTATTTGCTTTATGTATGTCAGCTTACTCCCACTCATCCAATGACTTCGAAACGATTACTTTACTGCAGCACACTCTTCTTGCATCATTCGGTAAGTAGATTGCATCTGTATCATACATTTCCAACACTTCGCTCCATCTGTCAAAAAAAAATAAAATGCAGGCAAACGAATGATTGCGAGAAGCTAGACCTAGCAACCTAGCAACCTGTTGCCAACTATGTATTTATCTCTCTAGTTGTTTTACGGCCGATTTCTTCACCTGAGTATTAGTACCCGGTCTAGCTAGACCTGGGTAGTAGCTCTGATACTCAGTATCAACGAAAAGTTGGTACTTGTGTATTTCTTCACATCGTTAGTACCGGAGCTAAATTTATCAACCGTACTAACGACTAATACGTCTAAAAACTAATCTAGTACCCATTTTTGAGTATGAAATGTCATAACGGTGACATTTTATGCTCATTTATGCTCATTGGGAGTGAAACATTTTGCAGGATGACTGATTTTTATTCAAGAGCAAGTACTTTTTTATATTGTTGTTGCTTTCCTGCCATAAAATATGTGTGTATAGGGGTATATACCTGTGTTCGGTGTTTGCAATTTAACATGAGTGCGGTAGGTTGCACCGATTGTCCGTGGAGACTATGCAAAGCGATAAAATGCAGCAGCGGCCACCTCCTGTTTTTCCAATGTTGCTGGCATTTGAATAAATTTGTCCAAATGGCGTGTGAAGGCCATACATCATACTTTTGTCAGTGTGCGACATACACTAGCGGCAGGTACGCGAATGATGTCGGCAACCACTATTTACATCGATCCACTTGCCATGAATCGTAGAGTGATCTGATCAGCAATTGCTGCTCAGGCAATCACCCCTATCGTGGAATCCGCCGGGGGGAATAATTCCCGGAAAAAAAGGTTTTGGTATCGTCAAATCCGCAAGGTGAACAGTTCCCCGTGTGGGTAATGTGAATGAGTTTCACTGTATCGTTGAAAACGTTCAAATCGAATTTTTCCCGAACAAAATGACATTTCTTGCCCGCATCAAATTCATTGCGGGTTTCATAGGTTTTCTTGCTTGCTGCACGTCGAGAGAATTTTCTTTAAAAAAATTTACATACAAAACAGCTGCTTTATTAAGCCGAACATTTGTAATAAATCTGTGCAAAATTGAACTTTATTAAAATCAAAAAATAATCATTCTAAAAACACATTTCATCCGGAAGTTCTATGAAATTATGTAGGTATTCACTGCTCCTCTTGACCTCTCATATTCTTCTCTGAGAACACCGCTCATTTCGTTCTTCCTCTTATGCTTCCAAAAATAGTGCATTTAAATACATTGTAAATAGATTTATTACACAATAAACACTATTTTTTATTTAAATCACATTTGAAACAAACTTTTCATATATGCACCTCCGACGAATGCAGGTACTATTTGTATTCACAAGTGAAAGACAGCCGTTTGACAGTGAAACTACCTTTCCCAAAAACGTGTCGATAAGGAAACTTTTCCGGCGGATTCCACGATAGCCGTAGAAGGTGAAAGGGAATCGAATAGGTGAAGTGAAACTCAATTCCGTCGGATTCCACGATAGGGGTGAATATCTAACGATAACTGGTAAAATCGTGAATAAAAGCGATTACCGACTAAAACTGAAAGTATATAAAATATGTTAACCGTACTGCAATTCGTCCACGTTACTCTGGACAACTGAAATTGCCGAAAAAATCCACATCGTCCTAAGTATTTACTGTATTCCATTGTAGCATAATATGGTAGATGCGGCGCTCAGATCAACGAGTTGCCACCCCTTCTTCACCATTCACATTCTCAATGCCGTCATCGAAATTTTTGAACCAATTATCCCTATCAAAAATGAAATCCATTTTCTAATCAACTTCATTAGACTTAAACCTACAATGTATTTACTTTTTGACAAAAATAGGCAAGAGCTAAAGCAATTAATCGATCTAATTCAGGTACTAACGACGTTAGACTAGATTTTGGGGGTCCAGCTAATACCGAGTACTAACTAATACTCGGTACCAAATTCAGCTTAGTACTTCGTGAAGAAATGACTTGATACCTATTTGAGTATCAACTTTTGGTCTAATACCGGTACTAGCGCTAGTACTTTGTGAAGAAATCGGCTGTTAGACTGCCGATTTTGAGGGTCCAGCTAATACCGAGTACTAACTAATACTCGGTACCAAATTCAGCTTAGTACTTCGTGAAGAAATGACTTGATACCTATTTGAGTATCAACTTTTGGTCTAATACCGGTACTAGCGCTAGTACTTTGTGAAGAAATCGACTGTTAGTGTCGTAAGGTTCGACCGAGCCACTTCTTTTGGGAACAATGGATCCCTAAACCCTTCTCTCATGTTCGGCGTTCGTTTGAAATATGATTTGGTACCAAATGTTCTGTTTGGTACAGACAGACACCTGGTTATGGTGGGTAGTGTTCATAATAGTTTCTGTTTCCATTTTTGAGCGATGAGAGAGCAAGCGAGTGGGTTTAGTGCTGAGCAAATTTACAAATCTACGGCAGCGTTCTGACCGTAGTCTTGGTTTTGGGATGGAGTGTACATCTAGAAAATGACACAGAGACAAAAAGATAATAGCCTACACTCTTTAGCCACGCAATAATGTAAATAATGAGGAATACTTGTATACAATAGAACTTTCAAAAGTCTAAACAAAATCAACTTGCTACACTATACTTGCATTATTTGCACGTGCCACTTACCCTGCACTGATATGGTTTCTCTCCTGTATGTGTCCTCTTGTGAATTGAATACTGAGCTTTGGAGCTAAATCTAGCATTGCAAAACTCACACTCAACGGGCTTATTGGGAAAATGCGTTTTCATATGAGCATGCATATCGCCTTCAACCATCAACTCACAAATCTGACATTCAGGCTTTACTTTGCCATGGTTCAATTTCAGATGAGTTTTCAAAACAAGATCGTTCTGGAATATTTTGCTGCATATGTGACAAACAATCCCCGGCCCCTGTTCGTGACGTTCCATATGTATCCTCAAATTGCGGGCACTTGTAAATTTGGTAAAACAAAGTTCGCAGCACTTTTTTTCACGTGGCCCATGTGTATCCATATGTTTTTCAAGCTGTAAAACAAATCATTTATTATTTACTTACAGATCCAATAACAGATTATAAGCAGTACTTACTTGTCCACCTTGGGCGAATCTCATTTCACATATAGGGCACGAATAAGGCTTCTCTCCGGTATGAATTCGCAAATGATGTTTTAGCTGCGTTTTTAGTCCGAATGGCTTCCTGCAGAACTGGCACTTGAAATCTCTCTTGTTCGTGTGCACCATTATGATGTGATTATTCAAATTTACTTCTTGTCGATAAGACTTCTTGCATATCTCGCATTCGTGAGGCTTCTCATTGGTATGAATGAGAAGGTGACGTCGCAGATCAGTGCCGTTTTTAAACGTCCTCACACAGATGTGGCAGTCCTTGCTTCTGGCTGCATTTTTTCGTACCTTCTTCTTATTCGCCGATATGCTTGTCTTGACTTCTGGTTCGTTTTCGGAAAACGCGTCGCCTATGGATATGCCACTGTCCCTTAAAGAACGACTTGCGTCGTCTTCACAGTCGAACTTTTTCACGTCGATACTTTGATTCATTTTATTCGGAAAACAGAATACTACTTAATATAGCTAAGAATAAGCGAAGCACAGCTTCACAGTTATTGTTATTGCCACCGTCACCAAAGAAATACAAAAACTATGTAACTAGAGTGAGAATTACGATTAAAATTATTTAAGTCATCTTTTGATTTCATGTGTTTTTTGTTTTTTGTTAATAATTGCACAATTCAACTGAATCCGACACCCGCACCAAACTATAAGCTAGTCCATAATGTTTGTTTAGCACATTTTTTATTTTGTTTAATTTTTTTTTGCTTTGTTAAACTGAAAATGGAAATTCTTTTGTACTGTGTTTATTTGTGGGTAGAGGAAGAAGCTGGAAAAAGATAAAAAAAAGTGATATTTAGCCCAGTATCCGAAATAACCTACTGTTCAAACATTGTGTCAATTGGTGTGTGCAATGTTGTGAAAATTTGAGTACAAGGTTAGTTCAAAATATTTTAAATGATTGTGGAATACATTGAACATAAATTAGAGAGGCAAATGGGATAGGGAATATATTTGAATAAAGTTAACTGTGGACGAGGTTGGTGGTCTCTCCTTTATCCCCTTTAAGTCCTTGGAATCAGTCTAAATAACCTAGACTATCGCTAATTTCTTAGGCAGATGGCGTAGTAGCTAAGGCATTCCGATGGTGGTTGGGGGTCTTATGAATAGGGCAGGCGGTAAACACACATCAATTGTACTTATTTAACGTTCATATTATTGTAGCGCCCAGGTGCTGGACTTGCCTTTTCGACTCGATGTGGAGTGTTGCACACGAAGAAAATAGCAACACTATAAATGGAATAAATGCAGCTTTCACATCCGCGAAGTGAGTTAGTGACTCCGGATTATCTGGCCTGATTTCCTAGGGTCAAGCAAGCGCCTTGTCTTCTCGGTTGGGGATTGTGCGTGGGGTTAACTACCCAGCGACATAAAAACAAAGAAAAACGGTTACGAAGCAAATAAGAGCCTCGGATAATGATGAATTTATTGTTGACGACCCTGCCAAATAGATAAAGGACAACGATAGAATAGACAAAACTGTCACCAAGTCTGTCTTCTTAGGAAACATGCCAAAAGACTCGGGCTAGTAGACTCGGACACTTGCAGATTCTGCAATGACCTGCAATCCGAAGAGGACACAACACATATACTGTGCGAATGTGAGGCAATATGTCGCAGTAGAAGGAAGTTTCTGGGCAGGTACTTCTTCCAACATTTAGGGGAGATAGACTATACCAACTTCAAGGAACTACTTGGTTTTTTTTTGCAGGGAAATTGGGGCTTTCTCAAGGGCAAGTGTTTAGGTGTTTTCCCATTGTAGGGCACTGCAATTGGTTCCCCCTAGGGATCGCGATGGGCCCTTATAGTGCCTAGTGCCGTATGAGACATCTCATACCCCTTTTTAAACTAACCTAACCTAACCTAACCTAAGTTAACGACAAAATTTAGGCTAAATTCACTAATAGTAGCTGACGCCCCAGGGGAAAACAATGATGCTAAGAAAGATTGTTTCTAAAAGCTCCTCAACAAAACATATTAGCAATATATTCTTGTCCTTAAGCAAGGAGAACATCATTGGTTGGTTAGTTGAAAGTGGTTGCCAGTTAAAAAACACCAACACACTTAGCCTACACATAGGTCCATTGAGATACCACGATAAACGGATCATAGGAGAAAAATTATCTCTACCCATTTTGAGCATTTTATAAAGCGTAAGAGGCTTTTAATGTCAGATGACTTAAGTCGTTGTAATGGAAGGGTTCTAAGTGAAGTTTCCTTCTCCAGGAGAGAGCTGAGCAGGAACAAAGAAGTTGAGGATTAGTTTCCTCCTCCTCTTCATCCATACAGCTTCTGCAAAAGACGTTTTGCGAAAAGACCTAGCCTTACGGCGTGCTTTCAGTAATAACAGCTACTGTAGTGCCGATATGCTGTCTGTTGAGAGAAATCAAATTCTTAGAGCGTTTTAAATCCAATTTAGGCCAAATTTGATTTATTGCTAGACATGTAGTGCCAATTGTCCACCTAAGATTTACACTCTCGATAGCATCCAGCTTCAATTTTTGTCTACAGGTAGCGGTTGGTATGCCTAGGGTGCCTTTATCCGGCAGGATGGGTTGGGTTGTTCTCACTCTAGCGAGTTCATTGGCCTTACAATGTCCCGGTGCCGGAAACCAAATTAGGTGAATCTTCAACTGTTCGGCCATCTCCGTAAGAGACGATCGGCAGTCGAGAGCTACTAGAAGAGTTATAGTGATCAAATACAAGGATTTGATGACTGCTTGGCTGTGCGAAAATATACAGACATCTATAACAGATATCACGTTTTTCTTGAGCCAAGATAAGACTTATTTTATAGCCTTAATTACTTACTTACTTACTTACTTATCGGGCTCCCGACCCGTGAAGAGTCTCTGCCTGAGACACTGCAGCCTTCCATCCTCTACGATCCCGGGCACGCTGCTTCCAATTGTCCAGACCAAGCGCTCTGGCATCCGCGATGGCTTGGTCTTTGAAACGGAGGTTCGGTCTTCCTTGTCTTCTCGAACCTGGGGGCTGGGATTCGAAGACCCTCTTGGCTGGAGCATTATTGTCCATTCGCTCGATGTGGCCGAGCCAATGTAGTCGACGTGTTTTGGCTTTTTGGACTACATCCACATCTTGGTACAGCTCATAGAGTTCGCGGTTGTATCTTCTCCTCCATTCGCCCTCTTCGCACACAGGACCAAAAATCCGCCGAAGTATTTTTCTTTCGAAGGAGCCCAGTAGCATCTCTCCCTTCTTGCTTATCGTCCAGCACTCGGCGCCATAAAGCAGAACTGGCAGGATGAGGGTTTTGTAGAGCACACATTTCGTCCTTCGAGTTAGGAGTTTTGAACCCAGTTGTTTTGCCAAACCGAAGTAGCAGCGGTTTCCTAGGGTAATTCTTCGTCGGATCTCCACTAGGGTGTCATTCGTGGAGTTTACGTTTACTCCGAGGTAGGTGAACTCCCTAACTACCTCGAAATTATTGCTATCAATAGTGACGTTTTGTCCTAGGCGGTGGACAGATGCTTGTTTGTTTGTTGATAGCATGTACTTAGTCTTGTCCTCATTTACTACAAGTCCAACGGATTTCGCCTGTTCTTCAATCGCCGTGAACGCTTCTATCACGGCACGCTGGGAGCGACCGATGATGTCAATATCGTCCGCATAGCCAAGCAGCTGGACGGACCTGTTGAAGATAGTGCCTTCCGTGTTGACACCTGCCCTGCGCACTATCTGCTCCAGTACGAGATTGAAGAAGTCGCATGATAGAGCGTCTCCTTGCCGAAATCCGGTGCATGTTTGAAATAGTTCGGAAGAGCTGCTTCCAAACTGCACGTTGCAGCGTGTGTTTTCCAGCGTCGCGCGACACAACTGAATCAGTTTTGCCGGGATTCCGAATTCGGCCATCGCCATATAGAGCTCCTGACGATGTATGCTATCATACGCGGCTTTGAAGTCGATGAATAGGTGGTGGGTTTCGACTTGAAATTCGTTGGTCTTTTCCAAGATTTGCCTCAGTGTGAAAATTTGGTCTATAGTCGATCTGCCGGGCCGGAAGCCACACTGGTACGTGCCGATTAGTGTGTTGCAGAACGGTTTTAGACGTTCACACAGTACGTTGGATAGGATCTTGTATGCGACATTTAGCAGGGATATGCCTCGATAGTTCTTGCAAGACATAGGATCGCCTTTTTTGAAGATGGGGCATATGGAGCTGATAGTCCAGTCATCGGGCATGTTTTCTTCCACCCATACTTGGTTGATGATTCGGTGCATGCTCCCTACCAAAACATCACCACCGTATTTAAAGAGCTCCGCTGGTAGACCATCAGAGCCTGCGGCCTTGTTGTTCTTAAGCTTTTTTATAGCTAAGCCAACTTCTTCTATACTTGGTGGTGGGACTAGTTCCTCATTGACTGGACGTGGGTTCTCTTCTTGCCCTATCACTCTCTCTACATGATGCCCATTAAGCAGCTGTTGGAAATGCTGCTTAAACACATCTACTATTCCCTGCGCTTCGGTGACTAGGTTTCCTTCGGTATCTCGAAGAGCCTGCGTTCCGGTTTTGTAGCCAGCAGCCAGTTGCTTAGCTTTTTTATAAAACCTCCGGATGTTATTACGATCGCGCGACTCTTCGATCTCCTTGAGCTGGGAAGCTGCGTAAGCCCTCTTCTTTCTACGCAGGATCTTCTTTTCCTCCCTTCTCCTGGCTCGATACTCTTCTCTCGCTGCCCTTGTTTTGCGCTGCAGCGCTTTCTTGTGTGCATTTTCTGTCACCTTTTTCCTGTACACGCATTCATCATCATACCACGGGCTCTTTCTCTGGGGTGGCTGGTACCCTACGGTGGTTTCGGCTACCTCCTTGATGATGTCGCGATACTGGCACCACTGATTGTTGGCGTTTGTGGTAGGTGAGTGCACAGAGGAGAGTTTCATACTCAGGCGCTCGCTGTAGGCTCTGGCTACTCCAGGTGTGCTAAGGCGTCCAACGTCGAATTTCTTCTTCTGGGCAGTTCGCAGCTTCTTTTCGTTGGACAGTCGAGCTCTGAATTTAGCCGCAACAAGAAAATGGTCAGAGTCGACGTTTGCCCCTCGGAATGTGTGCACGTCGAGGATGTTGGATGCGTGCCTCGCATCGATTAGCACATGGTCGATTTGGTTGGCGGTTCGACCGTCTGGAGAGCGCCAGGTTGCTGTGTGGATCCTTAGCCTTGGAAACCTAGTGCTACTTATCACCGTATTACGAGCTGCTGCAAAATCGATTAGTCGGTAGCCGTTGTCTGTTGTCGTTTCGTGGATTCTGTGCTTACCAACTAATCCGCCAAAGATGTTTTCCTTTCCGACTTTAGCATTGAAATCCCCGAGTACAACTTTTACATCATACTCCGGACAGGCTCCGTAGGCTCCATCCAGGAGGTCATAAAACTCCTCCTTGATAGGATCTTCTGCCTCGTCGGTAGGGGCGTGTGCACATATTAGGCTTATGTTTTGGAAGGTAGCTTTGATGCGGATCACAGAAAGGCGATCACTTATCGGCTTGAAGTCAATGACTTTTGTCCTAAGCCGATTGCCCACGACGAATCCGCATCCTAATACATGCAATCTTTTGTTGCAGCTGTAATAAATGTCGCAATCTTTTCTTTTCATCATACCTGATCCTATCCATCGTATCTCCTGGATCGCGGTTATATCTGCCTTGTACCGCGTGAGGACAGACTCAAGTTTTTGAGTAGCACCTGGGGTGTAGAGCGTTCGTACATTCCAGGTACATACTCTCAGATCGTAGTTCAGATAGCCTTAATTACCGCCTGGAATTGTTTGGTAGACGGAAGGAGAACTTAAGATTAAGACTTTAAGAGAAAACACCCCCACCAACTCCTTCTTTGGGTTTTGAGTCCTCAGCGTAGAAGTCACAAACCAGAGACTTCACTGGTTCACTTCTCTGGTTTGTGGTAGAAGTGAACTGATTCAAAATGTATCCTCATTCCAGATTGCTCTGGATGGTGACGAGAAAGTTCTTGTCAACATTTAGACATGGTGTTGTTTGGTCAGTGTTTTCGGTAGACATTTCGAAGTTCTTCAGAATAGCAGCATGGACAAAGTCTTACATTGACTACTGTGTGGACATCTTTAGTATATGTTGAACAATCGGAGAGCGTAGCCTACACGGCGCTACATCTGCAAACGGATTTGGGCTAATTGTCTTTGTTGCGGAGCGTAACGTGATAATATAGCTAATACACGTCATCCTCACCTTAATATTCAACATTTGCCTACTCAGGAGTAAAAACAACGAGATGTCACTGATGCTTTTGCTAGTATAGAAACTAGAAGATGAATGCAGTGTCTTTCAAGCTGAAATAGTCGCCATCAACAAGGCAGCAAGTACCATACAAAGAATCTTGACCATTCTAAAATTACAATCTTCGTAGACAGTCAGGCGGCCATTAAAGCACTAGACAGCGCAACTATTAAAGCAAAGACAGTCAGGGGCTATAAAAGAGCCGAAAAACACAAGGTCACTCTCTGCTGGGTTCCCGGACATAGTGACATTGATGGAAATAAAAAAGCAGACGAGCTAGCAAGAACTGGGTCGGAGCTTGACGCAGTAAATACCATTGCATCAATAGACATCCCAAATATTGACCAAAGATCAAGGAAAAAGATTAACACCATCTGGTCGAACAGCCACGACTGTATTATATCCCGTAGCCTTTGGCCAAAAATCGATGAAAAAAGAATAAGATGTATTCTGAAAATGAATAAACGAGATATTCGGAACTTAACGGGTATACTGACAGGCCACTGTACCATTGGTACCATGGCCACAAGACTGTGCATCTATCAACTCACCAGACTAATGCAGGAGCTGTCAAGAAACGGAGACCATCAAACACCTTCGATATCTGGGAGACAGACTTTTCAGAGACCTAGGGCCTGTACCACGAAACAACAAGTATTGTTAAACAGTAGCAATTTATCGGAGCAATATGTTAAAATGCTCCCATTCCATAATACTTGTTGTTTCGTGGTACAGGCCCCTAGACAACATAGTTAAGGTATCATTGACGGACACAATCAGGTTTGTTAAAAGTACGGGGTGGTTTACTTAGTAGACCAACTCCGCCAAGGAACAACTCCAAGAAATCAGGTAAAGTGTTTTTGCATGTTTTTTGTGTTGTCCAATAAAATTATAATTTTATCCACGACCAAAAACCAAGGGATCACAATGGACCAAAAGACCCCCGTGGTAGCACAGCGCTTTTAAAGCTGTGCACTTCCCTCAAACCTAACCTAACCCAACCTAGTATAGAAACGGAAGCGACTAAAAAGGCTTTAGCGGTTAACGAAGGCAAAACAAAGTAGTCTGGACAGAACGTCAAAATCGACGGCTATAAGTATGTGGTAGTAGCGCCAAAGTAAATTCCAAAATAATGGACTGAGTTGTCCCCAAAAGTTGCAGACGAGAAGTTGTAAAATGGCGTTGAAATGATGTTGACATCGGCCATTTTTCTGAGGAGAAAACTTTAAAGCACATTCAATTAAAATATTGATTTGCAATTGAAAATTAAAAATAGAAAATGTGAAAAGCATTCTATTTAAACGACGAGGAAGAAACATGAATTTAGAAAAAATTCAACCCACCGAATACGTACTTAAACTGCATAAAAACTACAAAACTATCGCTACAAGTATTCAGATTAATTAAACAATCGACTTCCAACAATTAAAGCTACCTAATATCAAGAACATTTCCTAAAAATTTAAGAAAACACCAGCACTACTTCTCACTCAAGAGACAAATTTAATAAACAGTTTTCTATCAAACTCTTTTATCTTGTACAAGGCAATAGCTTTCAAAATTAAGCTGATAAGTGATGGTGGTCTTAATAGGTATACGGAAGAAAACTCCGGTAAAATTTCATACACTGCACTTAGAATTATGTATGTATTTCAACAAGTGAGAACAAATTGATACCATTGAATTCAAAGGAATCAGCGGCATGTCAAGTTCTCTTCAATGGAAGAAATATTTAACATGATTGAGGGCTATCATTTTTGTACTCAATTTTATGCCAACATATTCCACTACAGTTTCTCCACAATACCAATTTAGTTCTACACAATGGATCCAAAATATGAAACAAAGCACGTGTTAGAAAACAACATGATAATAAATATGAATACAAAAATATAGGTAGGTCACCAACTTATTAGTTTAAAAAAAACACAGCATAAATGTTAGTAACATATACAAAATTCTTGTACTTACTACATAAATTCCTTTATCAATCTTCAATTGAAGGGTTCTTCTCAATTGCCCAATAATACAGTACCGCACTCGATTACCGTTCAACTCAAAATGACTATATTTCAAGTTGTTTACTCTAAAAAAACCATGCACATAACTACACTCTACATATGTCCCACACATGGCAGGGCAGGGAGACAGGAAGATAAAAAAAAGAACATAGTACTGTACATTCAAGAGAACTTGCATAGTTAACGATTTCGGGTGAGATATCGACGCAAGCAATTGACTATTTATGACTTACCTACCTCCTCTTGTGAGGATAACATTCGTTCGCTGACGGTCAACAAATCAAGTCTTAATAATAAAATAGAAAAGCACGGTTGGATGAGTCCTCACCCAAAGTCGATGCAGAACGCTGACGTTCAATGAATTCGTTCCCAAGTTGGGCGAAACGAATGGGTTTCTACTGAAATCGACCGTGAAAAATAAAAACGAAATTCTCCAATGTTGATTTTATTTGTAGCTAGCAAATCACAACACAATGTAAATTTGGTGGCAGAACAGAAGCAGCACCGTCGAGCAGTAAATGAACTTTGCTGATGATTACATTACACATTTTAATTTTTGCTTTCATTTCAATGTCCGTCAGCGGTTTTTCATTAGGTATTCAATTTGGGGAAAAAATGTATGTAAATAGAGTTCTCTGGTTGAACTCTTTTGTTTTTTTTACAGACTTGCTGAAGCGAGCTGTTTTCTTTGAATTTTGTTTGAACTATTCGACTTGGAATATGTATGGTTTTATATGATAAGCAGATAAGGGCGTAAAGTGCGCTTATCATTAAGCAAACTGGAGTGATGTGCTATCTTTTGTGATAAGACACTTTTGGATACATACACGGTATGCATCATACGTAAGTTCCACTTTGTTATGTCGTCTGTTGAGATGGTATTTCCCTCCAGTCCTTGGTCATAATCTAATTAAAGCGTGCTTAGTATGTATTTTAAATTCTTACCTTTATAAAAAGACATTCATTTGATTTGTTTGGATTTCCATGTCGTGTAAAGATGGACCCTCCTATCCGACCTTTCCACACTTAGAATAGAAGATTCTTACCATTTTCTGAACAGGCGTGTCGTGTCGGGTGACAAATAAATGCATTTTCCCTGAACTTTCAATCTAGCAAAACTCCAATTCAGTATATGTATGTACTTACTTACTCCAATAGGCTAGTTGTTAGCATTGTACTATCATTACTTGTTACCTTATGCTGAAGTCATAAAGTTATTAAAGGCACAGTTTACTTGGGATGTTCATAAGGTATAGTTAATTAAATCAATTGTTTGTTAATTAGTTCTTGTTGGATGTTTTTGTGTCTCATCAAGTTTTGTTAATTGGGGGAATGGAAATGGAAATGGTAAACTACACACAGCTTTTCTATTGTGAATGTGACTTGATCTAATTGACACTTCACAATAAAGTCGGAAGCACAATGTCAGATGGACGCGTTTGCTAAATTTCCATTAGCTAGACTATCAACTACATCATCAATCTACCTACTAGCTTTTGCATGGCATTTGTTTGGATGCAGATAACTTCCCTTGTTGTTCTATACAGATTGATAAAAATACAGATTTTCGGGAATCATCGAGCACCTTTAAAGTTCGAAAAATGTTATACTTACTCAAACGTTCATTGAAAAAAATAGATAAGGGCCACTTGCAATAAACTCACTTTATAATGTGCAGTAGGTAGATAATTATTCAATTATTCCGTTGATTAGGTAAAAATTGTGGGCCATGTCTACACTTTCTCATATATCTATGGATAAACTCGTAAGATTTTTACCAAGTTTCGAAAGGCTGGATAGTCGTGCCCATACTTAAAATAGTAGAACAAAGTACCTTTCAAGTGGCTGGTAGCATATGAATGTTTTGTTGCAAGGACACTGAAAACTTGCTGTATTTTTGTGTCTTGCAGCGCTAGCTTTATCTGCTTTCAAATCAATTGCATCTAATTCACCTACATTCCTGCCGAGGGAAACATTTTCCATTGCATTATTCTCAAGATAAGTTCTCACAGACCACCGTTTGAAAATCTCTGCATCTAGTTAAATATAGGTACAAACCTGTGCAATTTTGAGACGAAGGAACGAAAAGTTTCACAAAACAAGAAAACAAAACCACTTTTTAGGACAACCACTTGTAATTTAAAACGCTAACTTCTTCATCAACAGATACATGTGTTGATCAACCTCAAATCCGTGCAAGTTATTCGCGTCTCCCTGCAGCCTCATAAGTAATCCTCCAAATGATACGTAGGCCGAGAGTCGACTTGATGCCTCGTTGTGTGCTTCGTCACCTTCTATTCTGTAAATTTTACCAAACATCACATATTCGAAACTATCAGCGCGGGTTCCCTCCTGTTCCAGCGGATTGAATTCACCACTATCAGGGCAACCATCCTCACGAAGAGTGGTGGCCAACACTAATCGAAATTTGTCTCCAAGTTCCATTGGATACAACCACGAGTTTATGTCCAGAATGAGGTCCATTTTGAAGGACTCAGATTCGCAGTGAAGTCTACTGACTCGATCGAATTTCTTGCCTTCCGGATCCATGTCTTTGACATTGAAGATATCTTCGAAGAGAACTCCCGCCATGCTTGCAAATTTGTGGTCTCTATGAATAACATTTTGAAATTTAACTAAATTCACGTTCGAATATGAATGTGATTTAACTTACGGTTTGTCGATGTAAAATACACAACTGAAAGGTTTTAAAACTTAAAAGGAATATAAACACGACACCACACCGCAGAATTGTTTTAAAATGTATCCAATTTTGACAGCCGCCTGAAATTGAAATGAAATGTGCAGACTGCAGACCCATTCACAATAATAAATGTCAAAAATCGGAGGATACACTGAACTGTGAACGTACTATAACGTGAGCTGCACATGAGACATAAATTGGGTATAATAAATATAAATGTAGCTACATGGGCGTAGTTTTCATAAAGTCAAATAATAATAAGGCCTATTCGGCGAAATCGGTTTATGAATATTCTGTGAAGGGACCAAGTGACAAAGAACAGAAACAGGAACGAAACTGAAGTAGAACAGAAAGCTTTTTTCGTTCTGTAGTAAATTCTGGTTCTGTTTACGTTGCTCGTTCAGCCACACAAAACTGAAACAGATCCAGAAAAACATGGCTGCCGTCGATTCTGTGCAAAGAAAAAAACCTCTCTTCCACGATAAATTGGCATTTCTGTCGATGGTAGCAACAGAGACAATCAACACAGACTTGTTTACGTTCTGTCGTCAAACAGCCATTTTTCTTAGGCTAAATTCTTTTGCTGAAAAAAAATTTGTCTGTTTCTAATTCTGTTGCAAATGTATGAGATTCCGTTGCTGTTCCTGTTTCTGTTCTTTGTCACTTGGTGCCTTTAGGTATGAATCTTAAAAGATCTTTTTTTAAAAATCGTATTCAGGGTAACGAACTTTTATGAAACATGGAACTTCAAAAATTATTGAAAATCCGTTACCTACGAAGCTGTCCAAACAAACTGCTGAGTTTTTTTATACATAGACGGTAGGCACCACAAATTTGTGCAAAAAACATATTAAAATGCAGGCTGAGAAGAGTACATTTTGAATGGGTGCATGTCATAACGCCCTGGGGCTCCAACGATTTGAACTAAAATTGATAGTTGAGTTAATGTAGGCATGCTTAACTCTTAACATGACCGCATACCCAGTTTTTCGCTTAAAAGTCCAGCAACACGGTACTTTTGAAAATTGGCTTTTTCTCAAAAACGGTAAAAACGATTTAAAAAAAAATATTTTGAAGGTGCTATTCATTCTTAATTTGATAGCGAACTCAGTTTTTCTCTAAAACGACTGCGTCCTTTGATATCCACTCAAGTCCCTTATAATAGTATGTACTTTAAAAAACTGCTCATATCTCAAAAACGTCATTTTCGATTATGATAAAAATGTAACTGGCAGGTAATGCTTAAATCCAGAGTAATACTTTTTACTCAGTTTTGAGTTCCAAAAAAATGTTTTTTTAAACCATGAACCTTCGATTTCCACCCCAATCGCTAAAAATGGTACTTTAAAAACTGCTCACTTGAAACTTGAAAAAGCTATTTTTGATTTGGATGAAAATGTAACTGTTAGGTAATGTTTATATCCGGAAGAATACGTTGTATACTCAATTTTCAGCTAAATAGTTTAGTAACACTGCTTTTCGAATCCAAAATTGTTAAATTTGTCAGCATAATTTTACAAAAAAACACGATTTTGACCAAAATACATATTTAAGACAACATAATCATTCTAAACATGATCACGACGATATAAGAAACACTCATATAAGAACACATCGCTTATAAGAAACGCATGTGGAAACACCGTGAAACTTTTTTCTTATACGCGTGTTCGCATATAAGAACAACATGGATATAAGAAACATTTTTTTTTTTTTGAATTTAGAGGTTTTTTATATCCGTCGTGGACTGTATTCATACGACCCAGGTTTTGAAGCTTCGCATTGACAAACACATTCAGTTCAGCCATAGGAAACCAATAAAACATCACAAAGCTGCGTTGTATTTCAATTTCAAAATGACAACCTAATGTTTGCTAAAGTTTGAAAAGTGCGCTATGGCTGTCAAAGTGTCAAAGTTGATATTGATATAAATGTAGCTATATTGCTTTGCTAATCTAATTGTCAATGCAAATTTGATAATAAAGGTAGCTTTGAAAAGAAATTGGTAAATTTAAACAAACACAAACACACTTCAAATTTGAAATGAAAAATATTCCAATTTAACACATCAGCTATATACGCTGCTCGAGCGTTCGAGTATTTCGACTAACTACAGTGACGTATGGGACGTCATCGGCCCCCTACCATGCTACTCGCTGCTTGGTGTACTTAGCTGAAAAACATGAAGAACAATTCCCAATTGGATCTGTAGTCATCAAACGAGACTTTTATATCGATGATCTCATCTCAGGAGCGGATACATTAGACGAAGCATATAACATTCGTTTTCAGACTGAATCCATCTTAAATAGCGCTGGACTTGAGCTAAAGAAGTGGTATTCCAACGAAGCCAAGGTAATGGACACGATTCCAGTATCAGACCGGGAGACAACACTGCGGATAAACGAAAACGACGTCATCAAAGCTTTAGGCATTGTATGGGAGCCCTCAACGGATGCGTTTCAATTCGTGAATCCATTGGAAAATGTGCAGAGTGTCAGCATCGTTACCAAACGGACTGTTTTGTCAGACATAGCCCGATTGTTCGATCCTTTGGGGTTAGTGAATCCAGTCATCGTACTTGGAAAAATATTTCTTCAGCGGCTCTGGATAGCGAGAGTTGGGTGGGATGAAGAGATTGCTGACGACCTGAAAGAAGATTGGGTTAAGTATCGTTCTCAACTTTGGGAAATTACAAAGGTGCGTATTCCAAGGTATATA
This sequence comes from Cheilosia soror, assembly GCA_949372485.1. Taxonomy (NCBI): domain Eukaryota; kingdom Metazoa; phylum Arthropoda; class Insecta; order Diptera; family Syrphidae; genus Cheilosia; species Cheilosia soror. Next base: position 21,024,128 of record OX443563.1, read on the forward strand.
TTTAACATCGATGCTGTTAGTTGTGAGTTGCATGGGTTTTCGGACGCTTCTCAGAGCGCATTTGGCTGCTGTCTTTACGTTCGTATTGTTAATTTGCTGGGGAATGTATCTGTTCATCTTTTAAGTGCGAAATCAAAGGTAGCGCCTGTATCCACTCAAACATTACCAAGGCTAGAACTGTGTGCTGAGCTGCTTCTTTCAAGGCTACTTCGTCGAGTCTTGGATGCTTTCGGAAACAAATTTGACAAAATCGTTTTATGGACGGATTCGGAAGTGGTGCTGGATTGGCTTGCAGATCATCCTTCGTCTTGGAACACATTCGTCGCCAATCGGGTATCCATAATCCAAGAATTAACGGTTGGTGCGACATGGCGTCATGTCAATAGCAAGTCGAACCCCGCTGACATCATTTCTAGGGGAGCACTGGTTTCGGATTTGGTTCAATCCATCTGGTTCCCAGGTCCCGATTTTTTATACCGCCCCGCTGGCCATTGGTCTGCAACAACGAAGCGGTTACCTGGAGGTGGTCCTGAACGGCGGAAGATTAAAACGGTATTACTTGGAGCAAATAATAAGAACAATACAATTGACAGCGGAGTCGAAGCGACTTAGTGGAGCAACTTAATTCGTGAACAATTACAAGCGAACTGTCAGAGTTTTCGCCTACTGCTACAGATTTATAGAAAATTTTAAAAGAACATATTCAGCCAAACATCGAAATGAGGAATTGCTATCGGGCGAACTTGCAGTTAGTGAGTATGAAGCAGCTCTTTTTAAAATTGTATTTTGCATTCAACAAAATAGGTTCCGAGACGAAATGGCCAAAAGCCATTGTCAAAAAGCGGCTCTGTTAGTTCCAAAAGCTGCATTAGGAAACTAAATCCGTTCATTGAACCTGAGTCTGAGGTAACTTTTTTAATACGTGTAGGTGGAAGACTGAAACATTCAGAGTTGCCGTATGATGCCAAGCATCCGATACTTCTGCCAAAATCACATACATTTGTTCGTAGATATCTTCATCATATACATACAAAAAATTATCATGCAGGGGCTCAACCGTTGGTGACAATTTCGAGGCAGATGTTCTGGATTGTTGATGCACGGAGTATGGCGACTAGTGTTGTTCACAATTGTCTGTCATGGGAGATCTTCCAGCTTCTAGGGTGTGTATTGCGCGACCATTCTTGACGTCGGGAGTAGACTTTTGTGGTCCATTCTCAACAACAGTGAGGCTTCGAGGGTCTCGTACAACAAAGTCTTACATGGCCGTCTTCGTGTGTTTCGTAACAAAGGCCGTACATCTGGAGATAGTATCAGATTTGTCATCAAATGGATTTTTAGCTGCACTAAGAAGATTTATTACTCGTCGTGGCATTTGTCGGCACCTCTATTGCGACATCGCCACAAATTTTGTGGGAGCTAGAAACGAACTAGCAGAGCTACGAAAACAGTTTTACAATGATCATACTCATAGTCATTGATACGGAACATTTGCGCAGAGGATCACATCGAGTTTCACCATATACCACCTCGTTCACCGCACTTCGGCGGGTTATGGGAGTCAGCGGTCAAGTCAGCGAAAGCCTTATTCCTCAGAACGTGTAGCCCGTGCACCTTCACTTTCGAAGAGCTGTCAACGGTAGCTGCTGAAATTGAAGCAATCCTTAACTCGAGACCGCTCACGCCATTAACTACGGATCCCAGCGACGAACAGGTGCTGACGCCAGGGCACTTCATAGTCGGCAGCCCGTTGACTTCGGTCGTCGAGCCTGACATCACTAACGTATCTCGTCTTGATCGCTGGCAACAACTTAATGCAATACGCCAACACTTTTGGAAGCGGTGGTCCCGTGAATATGTCGTACAACTACAACATCGCTATAAATGGAGCACCACATCTGCCGACGTAAAACCTGGTATGATGGTTCTCATTTCCGACGATAACTTACCGCCACAGAAGTGGCTTCTTGGACGTATTGTAAACACTATAAGGGGAAAGGACGGTCATATTCGTGTCGTCGGCATCAAAACTAAGAATGGGGTTATATGCAGAGCAGTCCATAAGGTGGCGCCCTTGCCATTCGAAGATATGTCTTAAAGAATCTGCGATCTTTCAGAGGTGGCGGCATGTTCAATCTTAAACACAATCCACATAATTTGTATCATTGTAATCATAGCCTAACTTTAAAGTACTAATTCTTGTCTGCTATTCCTTGATCTCGCAAATGCTTTACTTTCAAGGTATTTCTGGTACCTTTATTGCATAAAAACTCACTCTACAGGAAAAAAAAAACAACACTGCATATCTGTCAAAATTTAGCTTGAGAAAATGTTCTGTCTCAATAATGGGGCGCTAAATTTTGACAGATATATGAAGGACCTACAGTCTGAAATGAAAATTTGATTTTTTTAGGTAACTCGGCTAAATCGATTCGCTTTTTTTGATTGAACTTTGTATGGAAACTAGAATTTAGCTCGAGCAGCGTACTAAGCTATAATGATAACCCTAATACTAAAAATAACTAAAAATTATTGGCGCATTTTTGCCTCATTCTGAGTTTTAACGCATGGAAAGATTTTTTTAAATAGGTTTTATGGATATAGGAGAACTAACCTTGATTCTGCTGAATATTAGTCCCCACTCGGCGATTCGCATTTCGTTTGCTTCAAGTTCTGCGGAAGAAGATTTTGTTAGCCACCGAGTTCATCTGAGAATAAAAGGCATATCTAGGTACATGTTTTGTGTGAAATGGTCGCGGAGAATGCGAGTGGAAGAATCGGCGGCTATTTGTTGAAATCCACCTAAAGAACAAAATGCGAAGATTCAGAGGAAGATTATGCAAGTTTGGCTCTACATATACAAATATAACTAAACAGTCTAAAGTATAAATTCACTTCTTGGCTAAGTAGGTACAGCTCGTAGAGTTCGATGTTAAACGCCTTTCTTGAAGTCCCGTCAATATGAAAAAGGGCTGAAAATCACATGATATTCATGCCTATGTATAAAGGGCTGGCGAAAATCCTTATACAAAACCTCCACGGGGATGCCGGTTGGTAATGTCCCGACAGTTGTCTTGTGCGATGTCAAGACGGGATTAGCTGAGGTAAGGGAGCATTGCATAGAATTCTTAACTTCTCAATAGTTCAATTCTTTGTGCATGCTTCTTGACCATAGGACAGGGGTACCTAACTTCACGGGTGGCGCGAGCGCATGAAAGCACGAAACCGTGACCAAGAATGCAAGGCTGGGGGTTAAACCAGTCTCTAAATAGCTTCTTCAGGCGCACAGGCGAGGGCTGTCGTATTCCAGCCTTATCCCGGTAAAACGGCTCTGCCGGGAGGGATCCAATTTCCGTTTTACTCATGGGACCATAATTCAAAAACAAAATTGGACAAAAACAGATTTAAACACGTCATCATTCGATGACCTCCTAGCCTCCAGCCAGGAGACTATAGTGAGAAGCGCATGCAATGAAAGGAAATCCACTGTAGCTACGCTCCGCTCTCTAGAAATAGTCAAGCCCGACTCTCAAAGGAGCAAGGTTGCCAGGCTGTCCACCACAGGCCATAACACTCCAACAACATCAACAGCCCAATCGACACGAACGATCACTGAGGTTGTCAGACACGACCTATACAAGTAGATGAGTTATCTACCAGCGGCAAGACAGTGAGTGACAAGTGCGATAGAAAATAAACTGTCTGAGATGTTATACGACCATCGACCAGGTCAATCCAACGACTCCGACGAAGTCGATGATGCAAGCAAACTGCTGGAGGACATGTCGATCGAGATGACCCAATCAACAACCCAAACCAACCAAACCCCCGATGAACCTATTCCTGAAAGTCGTGCAGATAGGTCATAGGTCTGAATGACCATTTGAATGAGCCGTTTGACGCTAAGAAGCTTATAGAAGTAATTGAAAGATTCTTTGAATCCCTGTCTACGAGTCGACAATTGCATATAGACTTCAACATCATTTTCTTTTCGCCCGAATTTACTCTTCATTGCGACTTTGATATCTCCAAACTTCGCTTTGGGGTTTTAGCGAAGAAATGACCAAAACCAATCATTCCCCTTACCTACTAACAGCGAGTGAGAGTTGGCAAGCAAAGGGGCTACTTGACGAGTAGAGTAGCCAAGGCAGGGAGGGTAGGAAAAAAGTTCTCGCAGCGTCAACATCAACTCGACGTAGAAGACTGGCATGGTTTCTTTGTTGTACGACCAAGGGTCAAGTCCCACATCCCCCGACGAGCTAAGAAGGGAACTTGCATGCCAGCAACGACCCGGAGGCAAATATCGGCAGATATAGCCAGGGTAATAGCGATTACCACAGGCCACTGGCATATAGGGAACCATGCAGTCAGATTAGGCATCCCACATAATACACACTGTCGCAGTTGTAATGACGCAACCGAAAAAGAAACTCTCGTTATCTACCTAAGCGCTTTTCCGGCACTAGCTAGGACTAGACAGCGAGCTCTGGGTAAACCCTTCTTCACATCCCTCGAGGAAGTCTCAAAGAATAGCATCAAAGAACTTATAACCTTTTTAAATTCCACAGGCTGGATCTTAACTCTCCACTTCGATAAACTTAAACAACCAGGTCAAATGAGCTGTGGTAACAAAACGGCAATTAGTGCTATTTGGGTTTTCTAAAAAAACCTACCTATATGTAGAAAGACTAGAATGTAAGGATTTATCCTTAGTATTTCTTAACAAGACCTTACAACTTTAATTGGCTTCTTATCATCCAGAGTTTACCGTAGATATCGATTTAATTTGCGTTTTAGTTTTACATTAAGGATTTTACTTTTATAAAAATTATTTAAAAAAAGGGAAATATATCAAAGCTTTTAATAAAAGAGCTAACCCCTCTAACTAGCGAGCCCACACTTTCAGCGATTCCTTCCACAATACTTTCAGTGAAGCTTTCACTATCTTCTTCAGAGAACGCCCGATGTGTGTTTGTCACGGAACTTCTTCCATCCGAATACATGTCAATATGAACATTAATTAATTTATTACTGTTGAATTCCTCGATCCACACTTTTTCCTTAAGGATTTCATCATTTGCACCGTAACAAATATTTTCCCGTCTAAGTTTTGTTAAATTGTCTTCAGAATTTTGCTTTGTTACGTGACAGAGAACGCTTCCCTCAGGACATTCAATTTGATCGCATTTAAGAATTCCTGCAAAAAAAAAAAAATATTTTACTAGAAATAGCATTTAGTGAATAGATTCACTTACCGTTAGTGTTGGAGATTGATACGTCCTCAAATTTTGAAACTGAAAATCCAGACGTTTTATTTGAAATAATCATTAGTGTCAATATAACAAGGAGTAAAATTGGAGCACCACTCAAGCCCATGGTGTTTTAAATTTGTTAAGCGCAACGCAAATGGTTGTCTAAAACTGTTCATACCCCAAGTAACTGACAAAATGACGGAAGCTATTTGCTTATCAACATTACAAATTTTTGCAGAGTCGTGATAAACCGAAATTGTAATTATTGTATAATGGGTACTTAAAACAAAACGTGGTGCCATAAAAAGGGTGTTTTTCATTTGTTATACAAAATCCGTCGAAATATTTTTACAACTTTGAACATCAGCCTGGCTTAATTGAATGCTTCAAAAGTTCGGAGGGATGGAAAATATAAAAGTGTTTGTGCCTACAATAAAATTGACTTTCAAATCACAACTAAAGGCTATTCAAGTGGCAGTTTCTATTAAAAATATATATATGTACATACATACATACTTTACACTATACTATACTATATACTTTAGGTTTAGATAGCACTTACTGTCCGGGATGGACTTTGGTAGGTTTGTTCATGAAGCTTTTAGAAGGCGCCGGCTGGCGCCAAGAGTAGCTGATGTTTAGGTTGTCTTTCTTTTGTTGTTAGCATTCGTGCATGAGGTTGCCAGGCCTCGGGCTATAAGAAGTCCATCTGGAAGTAGCCTTAACGGCTGCAAAGCTCCACCGGAAGCTATATTCTGGTACCACGGGAGACAGGAGCCCCTGTGTTAGGTCGGTTTTCTGGTGACTTGTCATCAGTCGGCTTAGCGCAGCCTGTCTAGGAGTAGGCCCCCTAGTGGGAGTATCGAGGTGGCTGTGGTTGCCCAAAATCGCGGCAACATAAGTGTTCTTGAACATGAGAGGTGTTAGATAGGCCTAGCTCTCTAGCAAGGAGTATAGCTCATGCCTTATACATGACTATGAAATTGTACTAGGGCAGTACAGTACTTGTACTGCCCTGGGGCGTGGTCAACGTCTTTCTTTTGACCCCTTCTGTGGGAAGGCCCACCGTGCGATTAAGTCGTCAAGGCAGGAGTGCACGTTTAGCCCTCCATTTCATTTACTGTCCGGGATGGACACGATTAAAAACTTTCAGCAAAAACCACCTTTCCATTCATTTCAGTGGCAGTGCTATAAATATATAATTAACTTCTAAAATAGGATTTGTCCCAAGAAGCCACGTACATAAAATCCTTTCAGCCTAGTAGATAATTCAGAATCAAGGGCATTTACTGCTACCTAATCATTTTTAACCTTTAGTTTAAGTTTATACAAGGTAGCAATAAATAATTTTGTATGGACAAATCGCTACTGTGAGATCGTAAAACTTAACCTGAGTACCAGAATTAGTATCCGCAAAGCCAGCAATATTTTGTCTAAAGTATTAAATTAACGGAATTCCGAAAGGTTCTCTATATTCAGTCAAAAGTATTGATGATATTCTGTTCGCTGACGATCCAATTATAAAGGCAAAATGAGACCAAATGAACAAAATAAAGATTTTCATCTATCCTTGAGGATCTGAGCGATTGGTGCACTTTATCAGCGGATCCATAACATGCCCGCAAAAGCAAGCATTATTGCACATTAGCAAACTAAATAGCCGAATTAATTTTAGGGTGCAGGGAAATAAGTCCCCGGAAACTAAGTCCACTGAACCTAGTGGAAAATAAAACCACTTTCTTGAAGTGGGCTTAATTCCCATGTAAGTTGGGAAATAAATTCCGAAAACTCTGAGTGGTTTTATTTCCCTTTCAATATACCCAATTTAGCAGATACTGCAAATCTGACAGTAAACCCAAGCAGGGGGGTTGCATACGTATTAAAACTGTTGAATGTGTACTAAGTTCCCATAAGATAGTGGACTTAGTTCCCACCTTACATCAGTGCTGCCAGTGTTTTTCATAAGAATTCCCACGCAAGTGCCAAAAAAAAATCCTTTTTTCCCTCGCCTGGCTCGAAAAAGTACCCAAGATTTTCCCACACGTATTTTACAAATAAAGGAAAACAAAAAATTAACGAGACAAAAAAGCAGTCCCAATAACTATAGGAAAAAATAGTTTCTTCCAGGCAAATCTCCATGCTTATACTCAAGAATGAGCCAACCAAATCAAAAAAATTATCATCAAAGCCGTTACATCTATACATATTCCAGGACAGTCAGGTAGCTTTAAAGGTCCTTCCTTAGCTCACCTATCATTGGATCCAAATCAGTAGTACACTATGATTATTTCTATACACTTCAAAGGCTTAGGGTCGTCTTCAAAGGTTCCGGAAAAAGTTTCGGATAATATGTATTATCCTAGCTAGCTAGACTTTATCTGTTAGATATCACTATCCGAGACCTTTGAAATCAAAAGCTGAAGTTCATCAGTCAGATAAGTTCCTGATAGGCTATTCGAGACTTTATCATCTAGTCTTGAAACTGGGCCTTAGCCTCGGGAACAAAACCAAAATTATGGTGGGTTCCTGGCCATGAAGGCTTTGAAGGAAACCAAAAGCAGACGAATTGGCCAGGATAGGCTCCGAAACCCCTTTCACGGGAAACGGAACCTTTCTAATATACCCCCAAAATTGGCTAAAAACTTAGCCATAAAAATCTGGGAAAATACAAAATGTATCTCATATTGGGCGCAGTAGCGCAGTGGTTAGTGTGCTGGACTACTGTGCGAGGGATCCCAGGTTCGATCCCCGGAAAAACCCAAATTACATCTTAAAGTTTTTTCTACTGCGCCACCTCTCGCGAACGTCTGACAAACATCCGAGAGTATGACTGTCATGAAAAAGCTTTCTCAATTCAGCCGTTCGGACTCGGCATAAAATTGTAGGTCCCTTCCATTGCGTCCCAAAAATTGAAACTCACACAAAACGAATGGTTGCGAGAAGCTAGGCCTTGGGTGTCACCCGCCTGTTGCGCCACCTATTTATTTTTATTTTTATCTCATATTGGGAGAATATCCCAGGTTGAACAATGCCCATAACTGACATGATATCAGAAAGCTTGTATAGGATTCCTTATTTATAAGACATCATGGGTTACAATTACAATACTACCTAAGCTAAATAAATCTAGACAACTCAGCGGAGAGCAGGCTGAATATGGGATAAGACGAAACAACATTGTACGTGAATTTGAAAGGTCTTCTCTGCAGCAGTATCATAAAAATTGGAGAACCTCCTAGCATAAACCCTCTTTCTAATATTGTATGGTACAATATGTAGATCTTAATCAGGGACAATAACTAATATCATCTGTAAGTTTGAGCTCATTCTATTTGCTGGTTTTATAGATATACGATTTTGAATGTTTTCTTTGTATGGGCGGTGCCACGCCCCTTTGTCCAATTTTGATCAAACTTCACAGAAATCGTATAAATGCACCAATTCCAAAGATGTGTGAAAATTTGGTTAAAATCGGTAAATGCGTTTAGGCGTGAATCGACGACAAACATTTTAGCGCTCAATTTTTATATATATACTAGCGTAGCCCGTGCACACTTCGTAGTGCAAAATAGTTAAATAGAAAAACTGTTTTTATTGTAATGCTCTGGGGTTCTTACACAACATTTTTTGTTTTTTTTTTCAGAAATCAGGGACCTAGACAATATTATTGACTTTCATTATTTATATCAATGTTACAAATTTTAAAAACTTTGGCTTCCAATTCCAAGACTATCGAAAAGCTGTACCCGCCCGGCTTTGCCCGTGCACAGGAATTGTATTGCTTAGGTCTTAGGTAATAATGTTCTTTCGTAAAGAAGATGTTTTTTGTATGGAAGTATACGATTTTGAATATTTTTTTGTATGTGAAGTGCCGCTCCCCTTTGACCAAATTTGACCAATCTTGACAGGAGCACTCCAGGGCCAATAATTAAGATCATCTGTAAGTTTGAGCTCAATCGATTTGGTGGTTTTCGAGATATACGATTTTGAATGTTTTTGTATGGGCGGTGCCACGCCCCTTTGCCCAATTTTGACCAAACTTCACAGGACCGCCCCAGGGACAATAACTTAGATCTTCCGTAAGTTTGAGCTCAATCGAATAGGTGGTTTTCTAGATATACGATTTTGAATGTTTTTTTTTGTAAGGGCGGTGCCACGCCCCTTTGTCCAATTTTGACCAAACTTCACAGGACCACTCCAGGGCCAATAACTAAGATCATCTGTAAGTTTGTGCTCAATCGATTTGGTGGTTTTCGAGATATACGATTTTGAATGTTTTTTGTATGGGCGGTGCCACGCCCCTTTGCCCAATTTTGACCAAACTTCACAGGACCACCCCAGGGACAATAACTAAGATCTTCTGAGAGTTTGAGCTCAATCGATATACGGTTTTCTAGATATACGATTTTGAATGTTTTTTTTTGTATGGGCGGTGCCACGCTCCTTTGTCCAATTTTGCCCAAACTTCACAGGACCACTTCAGGGCCAATAACTAAGATCATCTGTAAGTTTGAGCTCAATCGATTTGGTGGTTTTCGAGATATACGATTTTGAATGTTTTCTGTATGGGCGGTGCCACGCCCCTTTGCCCAATTTTGACCAAACTTCACAGGACCACCCCAGGGACAATAACTAAGATCTTCTGAGAGTTTGAGCTCAATCGAATAGGTGGTTTTCTAGATATACGATTTTGAATGTTTTTTTTTGTATGGGCGGTGCCACGCTCCTTTGTCCAATTTTGACCAAACTTCACAGGACCACTCCAGGGCCAATAACTAAGATCGTCTGTAAGTTTGAGCTCAATCGATTTGGTGGTTTTCGAGATATACGATTTTGAATGTTTTTTGTATGGGCGGTGCCACGCCCCTTTGCCCAATTTTGACCAAACTTCACAGGACCACCCCAGGGACAATAACTAAGATCTTCTGAGAGTTTGAGCTCAATCGAATAGGTGGTTTTCTAGATATACGATTTTGAATGTTTTTTTTTGTATGGGCGGTGCCACGCTCCTTTGTCCAATTTTGACCAAACTTCACAGGACCACTCCAGGGCCAATAACTAAGATCATCTGTAAGTTTGAGCTCAATCGATTTGGTGGTTTTCGAGATATACGATTTTGAATGTTTTTTGTATGGGCGGTGCCACGCCCCTTTGCCCAATTTTGACCAAACTTCACAGGACCACCCCAGGGACAATAACTAAGATCTTCTGAGAGTTTGAGCTCAATCGAATAGGTGGTTTTCTAGATATACGATTTTGAATGTTTTTTTTTGTATGGGCGATGCCACGCTCCTTTGTCCAATTTTGCCCAAACTTCACAGGACCACTTCAGGGCCAATAACTAAGATCATCTGTAAGTTTGAGCTCAATCTATTTGGTGGTTTTCGAGATTTACGATTTTGAATGTTTTTTTTTTGTATGTTCGGTGCCACGCCCCTTTGTCCAATTTTGCCCAAACTTCACAGGACAACTCCAGGGCCAATAACTAAGATTATCTGTAAGTTTGAGCTCAATCGATTTGGTGGTTTTCGATATATACGATTTTGAATGTTTTTGTTTGTATGGGGGGTGCCACGCCCCTTTGTCCATTTTTGACCAAACTTCACAGGATTCATGTATGGACCAATACCAAAGATGTGCGAAAGTTTGGTTAAGAACGGTAAATGCGTTAAAGCGTGAATCGGCGACAAACATTTTAAGGCTCAATTTTTATATATATAGATTAATAAATATGCGGCATGATAGGCAGAAAATACATTTTTGACTCTCATGAAGATGAAATAATACGAATTCAAATATGTTCAAATGTCCTTTTGCCGCTGCCGCTAGATCTCTAGAATACTTAAATGTCACGTCACTAAATATTTGGAACATAACCCAAAAAATGTTATTCCAAGAAAATATCCATTTTAAATGTGGCAATGCTCCTTTTCTTGCAACTTAACTATTATGTGCAAAAGCTCTGTATGAAGAGGCATGTTTGGACAGGATCTCACAGTTTAAAAAAAATTTTAGTTTCACGAAATCTTTGAAGTGGATGGTAAGAGCAACTTAGTTTTAACTAAAGGGAAGGAAGGGATGCTTCAGATCAATACGTACAAATTTACTAGAAAATTATACTGTTGTGGTAATCTTCCGTCTTTTCCCAAAGACAAACATCACCCTTTCGACATCAAACTGTAGAGGAGAAAGGAGACTACTCCAAATACCAGCCACCCTCTTTACAAGCGGACTATTAGAGGCTACTAACGGGTGGCTAGACTGCTTCGGCCACCCCTTTGCCTTCCCCGAAGACTAACTGCCACCTGCAGGTGACATTCTGACTACATCATTCAGCATCATCTTGAAACTTCGAACATTCCGTCAGGAGCAATAAGCGCTGTTTCGGTTACCCTTCGTCTTTTTCCCCGAAGGCAAACCGCGACCACCCTTTCTATGGATTGCTTCAATTAACCTTTTCTGCTCCGCACCAGACTCTATCTTATGGACGGGTTGGTCAAAGGAAATTAGCGAGGACAGACTGCTACCGTTACCATTCGCCTTTTTTTTCTAGAAGACAATCTGTCACACTGACTTTCGTTGTCCCGAAGCAAAGTGTATTGCTTCAATCACCCGTTTCTGCTATGCATCAGTCTCTCTTCTTGGGGATGGACTGTCAGAGTCAATAGGCAGGGGACAGACTGTTAGGGTCATCCTACGTCCTTCCCTGAAGACAAACCGTCACCAGGAGGTGTTAACTTTACTAATTTTAACTAATTTTACTGCTTTAGTCATCACAAGGACCTCTTAAGGAGGTAATTTACACAGATCTCTCTCTAAAAAAATCGCAGCTACCAATATAGACTTTCCCCCTTCTCCATCCCGCCTTTCATGGGTATTACAATTGACCTATTAATATGGTTTAAGTGTATCTATCCTTAACCACCTAGCCACCTAACCTAAGTCAAGTAAATAAATTTGTATTCTTATTTCCTGGAAAACATTAAAAAAGCGAAAACAAAAAACAATAAAATGCATTTATCTCAAAATTAATAAAATTAAGATGCGCCCTTTCTCGACGTGTATTTTTTAAGAAATCGTTCTAAATATTAAAGCATGATCGTTATCACCACAAACCACTAAGAATAGACCGCCGACTTCCCGTACACCTACCCGATTCCCCCCGGAAAGAATTTCCCTGTCTGTGAATACGTGTAGGTAAATGTCAAAATTAATGGCGGCAATGTTTTTCTATGCAATACCATGCGACCAGGATTTTTCAAGTATGCGTGCGTTAATGGCGCCCCTTTGATTTTGTACAGCACCAATACATGAAAAATCCTGGTCTCGCCGGCAGCTTGTAGGCAAAGTCCGTTATGTGGGAGGAGTCGACGGTCTATTCTTACTGGTTTGTGGTTATCACATTCTAGTTTGAGTGTGTCCGGGAATAAGAAACTTGTTGTGGATCTCTTTTAAACTAATTTTCCGATGCAGTGCCAGCTGTAACATAATTTGTAATATATTATTTAGATTTTATCCAGGGCACATATCAGATTATCTATAGAATAAGCTTTTCAACACTATCAGGTAAGTCCATGATGACGTTGAACAAGCAAGAATAAATTTCATCAGCTCCTCGCTGTGCAATACGTTCGCCTTACATTTTATTAGATTTTAAATTGTCCGATACGAAGCTACAAGGAAGTAGCACAACACAATTATTACTTTTAGGGTCAGAAGCTTGGTATCAACTTGGTGAACTAGGTACAACATGACATTTATCAGCATTTTTTTAAGGCTAATTTATTTTATTGCTTGGTACACACATGATAAGTTCACTTAACAGTTTAGTAACAAATTGGAAATAATGCACCGACACTTATCATCTTTGAACCAAATGATTACATACATATATTTCTAGCGGTGCTGCAGCCATCATTATCACATAAATAAAAATATAGCCCAAAAAGTTCAAAACAGTAGTCGTACCAAAAAAATTAAATTTTTGGAGTTATCAGATTTTTCCTAAACACCATAGATACATATATTTCTTTTTTTTTAATGCAAATCTTAAATCTCAGACCGACGAATAAAATATTAATGTTTCAGAAAAAGAAGGTAGAAGCTTTTGTAAATGAATTGTCGAAATAAAATATATCTAGCTATCTATATATCTAGCAGCATATTAATGTATTTTTCAAACAGCAAATTATAGATATATGTATTTTAGTAGGTATGTATCTATTTCTATTCTATACTCTTGCAATTTTGAAGAAATTAAACAAATTTAATGGTTTAACAATTTAAATTAAATAACACAGTTAGCGCCCCCTCCAACGCAAAGTATTGTGGTGTAGAGATTAAAATACCACTATAACATTTTCAGATAATAATTTTCTCGCACCAAATTTCAGATCTTCATGAATATGCCCGTTTCCAGATGAAATCACGAAAAAAAGGATACAACATAAACAAAAACTATATATAGGTAAATGCACGGATGTTTGAAACACCTTACAGTCAAAAACGGTTTTTCCCATTGTTTACAATTCACGTGTTTTGATATTTATACGAACATGTTTCTCACACTACATATGCACACCACTGTCATGAGAGTCATGGCAATCCACCAAACGGATAGTTTCCTCTTTTATAAAAGAGAAGAACGTTCCATCTACTCGTAGCTAAGTCGCTACCGAAACCGAATTACGTCTTCTTCTCGCTAAACGTTTCCAAACTGTAGAAATAAAACAGAAACACATTAATAATGGTGCACACTATATGTGAATATATATCTTCGAATGTTTATAATTACCTGCATCCTACATCCGTATCTGTTGAGCGTGTATCTATACGTATAGATATGTACATGCGGATGGGCGCTTACCTTAATAGCTAAATGGAATAAGTGCTCGCATTGGAAACTTCTCTTTCATAGAAGTAAAATAGGATGCTTGCTCACGCCCAAAACCCACAGAAAAAAAAAATAAAACAGTTTTTTTCGTTTATCATTAAGAAAGCACAAAAAACAACATCTTGAGGAAAAGCAGATTTTTTTTTTGTTAAAAAGAAAAAAAGATAAATAAAAGTACATATCCTTATGACCAGAAAGAGAGATAGCCATACGTTCTCTCACAGCGAATTTTTCAAATTGAAACTGAATAAATAAATTTGAAAATTCTATTTTCGTCTCATTCACATTTGGTTTATACACAGACGAGTTTTTGAGCGTCTTCAGCGTTAACATTATGATGGCGATGGGTGGATGCCAAAATGACGACTTTGGATCCTAAGAATACGACGAAAAATTCGAAATCATGGAGTGTGGGTGCAGTGCGTCGCGGCGCGTTTAAGTGATCACACCAAAGCGATTGCTTTCGCTAAGTTAAAGTTTTAAAATTTAATAGAAAATTATTATTTTTTTTTTTAAATATAGTATATAACTATATACAATATGCATATATTAAGTCAAACTATAAGACTTTTTAAAATACAATTTATTTACAACAAACAAGTGACTTTTTATTTGAAAATAATAAAATAATTAATAGTTCGAATTTGTAAAAAAAAAAAAAAAATTATTTCGGTCGTGAATTTCAAAATTTCTTTTTTTAATAATTGCGGTCACCAGACTAAAAATAGGTGGGTTTCCTTAAAAAAAAGTAATAATAAGGTGAGTCACATTTAGCATTTTTTATGATTTTTAACATTTTCATCAATCTTTTTGATTTTAGTTATTATTTTTTTTATTAATGTTGATGAGAGCTGACAGTTCTTGTATTTTTTTTTAAACATACAAAAATTTAGAAAAAAATGGGAACAAATTTCAACTCGTGTATTCAAAGGATAACACACTAATTGAATATATTGACGCATTAACATAAACATAATTGAATCGAGGGAATGTAGGGCGAATACGCAATAAATTTATACACACACGTTGTTGATGATTTATTGCTTAAATTACACGCTTTTCATCACGTAGCTACCTTGAAGATGAAAGACGTTGCTGATAGACATATAGGATTCACCATATACATAAACTACAAATAATAAAAAAAAAGATTAACCGCCCATGACTAAAAATGTTTTGGAAAAATACGTTGATTTATAAAAATGGTGTGGTATACATAATATTTTAGAATTAATGGCGCCGCGTGAAATTTAAAAATGCAATTGTCTTAAGTTTGGCCACACCCATAATACATATTTTTTATCCAGCGAAAGTTTTGCGTTAACTGTTTTTTTTTAACGATTTTAAGTGTTGTTCAAAATCATTGAACACATTTTTATAAAATAATATTTAGATAAAAGGGATTTAAGCAATTCAAAAAAAACAAGCAGAGATAATGTAGCTGATTTTATTTTTCTTATAGACAGTACCTACGTCTTAAAGTTATTATAGATAGGTCATTGGATTATACTAGCTGATTAAACTTTAAAACAATTTTTTGTTTTTAACAAATTTAGTTTTTTTTAAAGGTTTTTAAGCATTTCTTGTGGGCGCAGTAGCGCAGTGGTTAGTGTGCTGTACTACAGTGCGAGGGTCCTAGTCTCGATCCCCGGAAAAACAGAAATTACATCTAGATAAAGGTTTTTTTCTACTGCGCCACCTCTCGCGAACGTCTGACAAACATTCGAGAGTATGAAACTCACACAAAACGAATGGTTGCGAGAAGCTAGGCCTAGGGTTTCTACCGCCTGTTGCGCCACCTATTTATTTATGCATTTCTTGATTTCTTGAGTAAGCTAAAATCTAAATTGCTAGTAGGTATTTATTTTCCTAGAAATTAATTTGAGTTAAAATTGGACCTATGAACTAAACGTCTTAGCCAGATCAGTCATTTTAAGAAAAAAAAAAAGTAAATCTTATCTAATACATTTTTAAAATCTAAAACAAAATATTAAAAATGAAAGAAGTCCAAAGAGAACTTCAGCTTTAATTTTTAGGACGAATGTAATACTATTCTAGACCGCATCCGAATGATAAAAAAAAAGTTCTATTTGTCAGTATCTACAATAATTGTATCTATTCATGGATGTTTATCAGGCGATCACAAAATGCGTAAGGTATCTACTGAGAAAAAAAACAACTTTAGGAGTAATTATATTTTTCCGGGGGTTAAACCGAAGAGAATCTGTTCTCATTTTATAAAACTGGTAGCCACGCTCTGAAAAGTCTACTTTTTCTTACACCCGTCTAAAAACGACAAGTTTGTTTTAGGACACGACAATACGAGCTCGGCCGTTTAAAAAGTTGAAGTAGTAGAAGCCCAGTATTGTCCCGTATTGTAATTCCCAATTTTTCGATTTTGGTTTTATGAGAAATGGAGGGAAGTCGTATAATGATGTGAATATTCGCAAAATACTCGATCAGAGTGGTCGTGCTCGTGATAATTCTGATGAATCCCAAACGCGAGCGAATTATACAAATATTTCTGAGGTGTATGAGGTGCGGTCGTGCGTTATCTGTATCTGATTTTACACTGACATCGATGATTATAAATAGGTAAAGTAAACACTATATCTTCACGAGTATGTCTATTTTTTTTCCAAGGGTTGATTTTTAATATCTGCTTTCATGACCAATCTGAGGGACCTTTTCTTCAGCGCGGAAATTAGAAGTATTCACATCCAAATAAAAGATGCAGATATGTGGAAAATGTATGCATATAAAAGTGAACTAAAAGTTTTGAGTTTTCCTATAGAAACTAGTGGATCAACAACAAACAAACTCACTTTCATATATAGGTATATGTAAATATGTATCGAGATATGCAAAGGGTGGACAGGACATCCGATCAAAACCAATGACATTCTATACAAGATGGTGGGAACCTGTAGTTCTGTGGTGGGGTTGATTACACCTTAAGATTTGTTCCATTGTGCCAACGGTTGTGAACGTCTGTCAAGTGAAGTGAGCCATACTGACCGTAGACTGCCTTCCTAAAGATTTTGAAACGCTATGAGCAAATCGACTACTTTTGGAATACTTCCACTTCGAGAGGTACTGGTGTTATATATGTAGAATCGGTTTGGTGGCTCCTGTTGGTGTCAACTGGTGCATATCTGATGTCAACTATTCTAAAGGTGGTAGTAGGTACACCGCATGTAGAATGCCACATACATATGTAGCGTCATGATCCCAATGGCTAAATGCCCTCTACTAGTACCCTTTGAGACACTCAAATAATGGTACCTACCTACTAATACGTATGTGTACGATATGTAGCACTCTCTGCTGACGTCAGAGGTATACATACGTATAATATGTATATACATGAATAAAACTATGAAAATGGGGACGACAATATAAAGGGTGTCCCATAACTCACGCAAAATGGAATTTTGAAAAAAAATACGGATTTTTTGTTGATTCTTAGAGCATACAGATTGGGGACTTGGGGTTATGGAATGGCACATAGGATAAATGGCCGCAACGGCTTTGCTGGCAAGTACATACTTTTTATTGAGATTTTCTGTGGCCGTTTCCTATTTTATTAATACACCTCCCAGTTTCCTCTTTCATTGCGTTGGTGGTCATGGGTTTGTTTGCATAGACCTTTGACTTAAAAAAACCCAACAATAAAAAAGTCCAATGGCGTAAAATCGCAACATCTGAATGGCCAATTCTTTTCGCAAAAACGGCCGATTACACGATAAGGAAATGACTCCTGCAGTAATTGCAATATTTCTCTGACTGTATGGCATGTGGCACCGTCTCGTTGAAACCACATGTTGGTCACATCCATATCTTGTAATTTAGGCACTAAAAACTGGGTTGTCATGTCACGATAACGAACACCATTAATAATTGTTACTGCCTGACCAGCCGCATTTTCGATGAAGAATGGTTCGGTAATGCCACCAGCCCAAGATCCGCACCACTAACTAACACCGAACTGTGAGCTGTCACATTATTATCTTTTTTTTTTCGTTGACATCACTGTACCTACTATTAAAGGGCGCAAAATTCAAATTTTATGTGAATTATTGGACACCCTTTATAATACCTTCTTTTGTTTTCCTTTTAAAACAGTTCGTTGAATTTTTATTCGTCTTTATCGATTAATTCTATTACATATTTGGTTCGTTTTCAAAAAGTCTCTATTAAATATTGCCTGATAGACTTTCCTTTTGGAGTTTGCATAAACTTGATTGATTGCTTAAAGGCCTTTTGCGCCATCGCTCTGTACGCACTGTACAATTTTTTAATCATCTGCCAGTTACACAAATTGTTTTCATTTTCACCCTTTAATATGGCAAGTCTTCGTTTAAAGTTGAAAATGGAATTAGATGGCTTATAATGTATAATCCAGGGGTTTGTGGTCGTGGCTCTATCCTAAGGGCGTCGCATGTTTTATTTTTTCACTGCTGTAAAACTCCGAACAAAGGAAAAGCGTTAGATACGTTTCTCTTTATACGAATACCAAGAGCAAGGTCGAAGCGAAATCCAATAGTTACACTATACAGCCGAAGATTCAGCGCGTTGTGTTTCCCGCATTTCCAGCCTTGCTTCGTGGCTGGCACTCGTATATTTGCCCGGCACTCAAAAATAAATTTTTCAATTGGGACGGGTCGTTGTCAGCCAGATCGGTCTTGAGCATTGCCGAATCGAGGCAGTCAAATTGGCCTTTTGCAGATTTTAACTTGACAAATTTTGCATCGGGGTTTGGGCTTACGCCCGTACAAGATCCATCTAATCCAGAAGCTCAAAGTTATTGACCATACACAAAGCTGCTTGTTCGCTAGGCTTCGGAGCGTTTGGAAAACGGCCCCAATTTTGGCCGAAAAATCATCTTTAGCGCGAGGCGCATTTTTAGATGAATGCGGGTATGTTAAAGAAGCTAAAATGTCATAAATATGGGACGACAATATTTCAACGTCGACCCGTCCTTATTGAAAAACCCTTTAGTGAATCTTCAGTAAAATGAGATTCTAAGTATTCACACATCTTTTCTTTTCGAAGGGCGTCGCAAAAATATTTCAACCTATCTAGGGAGCCGCAGTATGAAAAAGTTTGGGAGCCCCTCATAATCTATCGTGCCTCTTTGTGTAGTGTGAAGACGAAAACGTAGTTTATATATAAAAAAACTCCGTTTCCACTATTTGGTCATATAGATAGTGTGTTCGAATGTGAATCGAACTGGTGAATTGAATTTACATAATATTTATGATGAAATGATCAGTTTGGTTATGTAAGTAGGTATAAACCATAATCCATCTGGTATCCAAGTTTCTCTTTAACGAAGACTTATATCAAGCCAGTTCAAATATCATTAAAAAAAAATATATTTTAGTCTTTTTAAACAAAGTTATTCAATTAAAAAAAAAAGCAATATTAGGACAATCTTTTCTTAATTTTACTAGAGCACCTTGATTGTGTCAACTAACCCCGGTGGCCCGGTACCCGGTACGGCAGACTTATTTTCAGTCCATGAGCTTGGCAAATTCGTATCGTATGCCAGTTCTCTAACTTGAAAAGCTGCCATACCAAAATAAATATCAACAGTTGTTTTTTAAATATTCAATTAAACATTGCTCTTCTGTGTCGGAAAATATTTGCCTAGTTCTAAGTAATAGCCCACTTTTTCACTTACCGCTTTCTTCTTTTAAAACTGACCTTACACTGAGGCCTTCCATCAAAACAAGCCTACAGGCTCGTTCCATCACGCTTTGCTGAGTATCTCCTCTTGCTGTTTTCCTTTTATAAGTCTTCACTTGTTGTAAATCCCGAAAAAATATTGAGTTAAATAGCCCCGAAAAAAATTAGTCAACTAACCCCACCCGACCATCTGGCAAATGACAAGATTTTTCAGAAGTAAAAACAGAAATAACAAAAAATAAAAGACATGCATATGGACAACTAATACATAAAATATATACAATACACTATATTCCAAGTCTAGTCTGCGCCGGACCCCGGACGCTCAAAAACGGCCGGAAAGAGAAAAAAAATACTTACGTTAGCAAAAAATGGGTTTTCCTTAATACAAAACGAGACTAAACACTAAACAGTTTATCGGTATTAAATGTAAGACCTGGAATGGACGCAAGCGATGCCACTTCTGAAAAAATGTCTGGAGTAGAATTGCCTAAAAAAGTGGAGTAGATTGGAAAAAACGGGAGTAGATTTCCAAAAAATTTCAATGTGGATCGCCGAAATGTTTGCATTTTGCGAATATTATAATGAAGGGGCATGGCTCGGGTTTAAGTTCCTAAACTATTCTATCCTATAACTAAAACCTAATGACTGCCGACAAAAGGCCGATACACTTAGACCGTTATAAGATCCCGTCTTGTGATACCACATGAATCTAGAAGAAGTTTCGTCCTACTCATTGAACCAGTTTTAGCTTCTTATGAAGCATAAAAGATTACGAATGTCTATTTTTGTTAGATCGTTTAGATCATTGTAATAGAAAGCTCTCAAGTAGAGTTTCCGTTCTCGTGACAGAGCCGGTCAAGTTCATAGAAAGTGATGAATGGTCTCCTCCTCCTCCTCTCGTCCAAACAACTTCTACAAAAATCGTTTGAGAATATGTCATGCCATGTTGCATGCTTAACCATAAGGCAGTGTCCCGTAATGACACCTATTCTGGCGCTGATACGCCTTCTATCAAGAGAGATCAATATTTCATACCTTACTTTTAGCAGTCGTAGCTAGGAAATTTTTTATAGGGTGAAAACTGCAAGTCGCCGTAACGTACTCTTGATTTAACATTAAGAGCCTAAAATAAATAATTTATTTTATATTGGATCTACTAATGTTTAGAATTTTGTCTTCGCTCCGAGACAACTATGTTTTCTACCTACTAATTGGCCATACATAGTTTTACCTGGGGCTAAAAGTTTTCCAAATAAATTCCAATAAATTAACCCATAAAGTGGCTACACATACTTGCCTTTAAGGGCTTAAACAAATTTAAGAAAATTGTGAAATATTTTTCATTAAACAAAATAAAGAAATTGATTACGAATTTGAAATTGGAGTAGATAATGGGAAATTAGAAATAAGTGAAGTAGGGAGTAGATTTCTGAAATTTGTGAAAAAGTGAAGTAGATCTACACCAATTGGAGTAAAGTGTCATCGATGGACATGCAATACACCTCTTTTCTTTTAAATAAATGGCAGTGAGTCAACTTGCCCCTGAAGCCAACTAGCCCCGGTCTTCCTTATGGTTGACATAAAAGATATATTGACCAATATTGACCATCCAGAACTTTGAGAGCATTATATGATGATATGCACGGTTACAGACCGTCTTTGTAAGATCTTATGCTTCAATTAAAGGTTCTCTACGGAGATCCCCACCAGACAAGAATGAGCATAAAAGTTACCAATAATTCACTAAATGGGAACAACGACCAAAATTGTCAAACGGGTGGTTTTAAAATGGACTCGGGTGTGGCGGCTGCCATCCACGGACCAAACCAAAATGTATCCATACCAACGGGGAAAAGCTCAAGTGTATTTTAGACAAAACTCCACAGCATTCAAGAATGCATAAACCGTAGATATCTACAACCCTGTTTTAATAAAAGCGAGCATCCATATAGTCAAAAACAGTAAATCAGCTAAATTCCCTTCAACACCCTCCTCCAAACAGTCAATACTAAAACTAAATTAAGTTGTTTTCCCAGTCATGCGGGAATTGAGGGAAATATAAAAGGCGATGAACGTGCCAGAATAGATACAGAAATCCCATTTGTATATGCCTTAAGCCCTTCTGTGTGATTCCCAAATCAGCTTTTAATTCGGGTAGAAAAAGCTAGTATGTTGTATGTGCCAAATAAAGTGTACCCCATACATTGGGCGAACCTCCAAGGCATTGGTTAGGTTAGGTTAGGTGGCAATTATCCATTATATACCTACGGAGTAATTCACTTAGACCATTAAGGCCCATTGTGATAGCACAAGCAGAGTCGTTTATTTCCGCTGCTCTTGGAACCATTTCGAATTTTGGAGAAATTTCCGTATTTTGCTGATATCCGTTTCGGCAATTTTAGCAAGCTCCCCGAAGAAGTACTTCCCTGGAGTTTGCTTTCTAATTGAGGATAGTGCCGGGCAGTTACGTAGTAGGTGGAACGGTGTTTCCTCCTCCTCCTCATTCATGCATTATGCAACTGCAACAAAAGTCATTATAGCGACAACACCAAGCCTTGCGGCATGTCTTCCTATAGCTATAGTACACAGTGGCCCGTTAGTAGGTACTCCCTCCCGCCTTCTCTCGTTAGCCTGTTTCGGTGCTAGTGTGGAGATCCAAGGTATAAGACCAAAAGAAATGATCCAAATATAGGGCAAACGAGAAATTCGCCCTTTAACAATCAAAAGTGGAGGCTATATACCTACCTTACAGGTAACAACGAACAACAAGAATTATTAAAGACATCTTCTACGTAAGGAGAATAGTGACTGTACGAACTTAACCACCTTTTTGGCCCTTTTAGCACAATATGTATATCTTTTAGTACGACATGGCATTGGCGAGTTAGATGTTAAAAATAGTACAAAATTTACGGCCTTTGAAGTAAAATCACACTAAAAGTGCACGAGAATTCTTACCCGGACATACATTTCATCAGTCAGCTGGTGAAGTCCCGACTTAATAAATTAGACACTCCATGTCATCTTTACTGGGAACATTTCCATGGCCTTATTCCTTCTCCCCATCATTAACTTAACGAATGATGCAATTAAAATAAATTAAATTATAATCAATCGATTGCGGTATAATTTTTCACCGATTTCCCAACAGTTTCAGATGTCTGTCGAATTATTGTAAATAGACATCAAATAGGCACATAAAACTAAATTAAGGAGCTGACGTAATTGGAATTAAGACGCTTGTGTGTAGGTACATTTCTCGAAAGCATACTGCTAACGCATTCCATTCTTTTTCTCCAAAAGCAATGTGTTTATTTTAAGATCCATTGAACTCCAACACGTGCCACATTCATACATGATTACAGAAGCACTAGTTCTCCAATTGGTTGCCACATAAACGTTCTGCAAATAGAGCAACTAAGAAAAATATCCCTATTCCGACAACATACAGTATAGTATGAAAGAGTATCTTATATCGTCGTAACGTAAAGCATTCATCAGGAACAAAAACATTAGAAATGTTAAAAGTATAGAGATACCTATATCTGCTTTGTGTGTTTAAAATATGCACTTGTGTATACGCATCGCAGTCCAACCCAACCCAGCGCATAGATACATTGTCGGATTGAAATTTCTAACACTTCCTACACTTTTTCCAATATCCTCTCCCTCTTGAGATACGGTCTATTTTCAGATATTTGATGATCACGCGCTTTCGAGTGCCTTTTTGGATATAAACAAACCGTTCGAGTACTTTGGTTGCGCACCACTGTATATATATGTGAGTGTTCCATTGCAACAGCACATGTGAATCATAATAATAATTATTATTACTACTATACTCAAGAGAGATTTCTGCAGTAGCTGGGCATGAATTCCTATAAACAATAAAATGAAAAGATGGAAATGTTTATTATTAGTTTGTGGTCTTTTTCTCGCATTTCAGCTAGAATGCTGCGCACACTTCCTGAATATTGAGCAATCGTATGATTATAGAAGAAGAACTATAGAACGTCTTCTAGGTTGCTGTACTACTATCTACTACTGAATATGTGTGCTGTGCACTTGGTGGAATCGGTTGAAATTAAATTTGATGCCAAAGCTATTAAAATAATCCACAACACTTATGCCTTTACAAACGGAAAACATTTTTTCTATATGTACTAACTTTATGTGAACTAAAGCTAAGAACTTCCGGGAGCTGTCATTTACAATGCTGACAATAACTAGGTCGGATAAGGATAGCATTCAAAAACATACCGGATAATGACATTTAATGTTCAGTTTTTGCCTAAAAAATTACCAATAAAATCTAAAATATAAATTGAAGGTATTGCTCTATACCTTCCTAAAGAATGTCTTATTTATTAGCCCTTTAGATTGACGAACAAATCGGAATTCATTTCCAAAATCTTTGCTGGAAAATAGTTGTTAGATTTTGATGTTTGTTACGTTTTATTTAGAATTACGGCAACATTAAAATTCTACCTTAATTTTGGTTCCAAAAATAGTTTAGTTAAACGAATTTTTAAGATACTATCATCATTCTTAACTTGATAGCAAACTCAGTTTTTCTCTAAAAAGACTGCGTCCTTTGATATCCACCCAAATCGGTAATAATAGTATGTACTTTAAAAAACTGCTCATATCTCAAAATCGTCATTTTCAATTATGATAAAAATGTAACTGCTTAAATGCAGAGTAATACCTTTTACTCAGTTTTGAGCTAAACAGTTCCGAAACAGTGTTTTTTGAACCATGAATACGTCCCTCGATTTCCACCCCAATCACTAAAAACGGTACTTATCTCTGATCATATCTCGAATCTCGAATATCTCGAAAATGCCATTTTCGATTTGGATGAAAATGAAACTGCTAGGTAATATTTATATGCTGAAGAATACGTCGTACTCAGATTTCAGCTAAACAGTTCAGTAACAGTTCTTTTCGAATCCAAATTTGTAAAATTTGTCAGCATAATTTTACAAAAAACCGCTCCAACGATTTTGACCAAAATAAATATTTAAGACAACATAAGCATTCTAACATGATCACGTACTTAGTTTTTCTTAGAAAACTCAAATTTAGCCGCTTTATGAATACTTCTCAAAAATTACTACCCAAATTCCGATCTGTATTCACACACGTTATATTTTTGCAAAATTGAAAATCTCTTAACCGATTGAACTCAAATTTTGCGAAAATAATCGGTGAAATTGGTCGAAATTAAAAAAAAAAGGAGCATGGCACCTCCCATACAAAAAGAAAACATTAAAAATATTATGTCTCGAAACCGACTAAACTGATTGAGATCAATTTTTGAAAAAAGTTTAGTAGTTTCTGTGAAGTTTGGTCAAAATTAGACAAATTGGATGGAGCTCTAATTTTCAACCATTCGTCGTATTGACCCGTGAGTGTTCCTGCAAAGATTGGTCAAAATTGAACAAAGGGACGTAAATTCAGTTGAATTACGAAAGATTATCATTTAATTGTCAAACGAAACTTAAACTGCATACACAGTGCGGCCAATATAGCCGATTTTAATGAACCGAAGTGGTCTGAAGAGTGGTACGCTATCAATTTTAAGTGGTATGAGGTTTACTGGGTTATCTAGTAGTTAATAAAGTCATCAAAATATTCGGCTCTGGCGCAGGCAGCTTATTAAATTATACAGATGCATTTCATTTTCGTTAGAAAATTAGGCACCAATTATTTTTGCGCCAATAAAGACTTATAGGAATAGGTCCCAGGCGATATTTCTAAAGTGTCGAAGGGTCTGGTGTACTAACAAGAAATACGATTGCACCATGTTATTCGTTCATATACCTAACGCGCTAAAAAACCGAGCATCGTTTTGCACCTTTCCACCTTCCGACCCATTTATGCTTTCGAATCTATCGTTATCTTCAAGAAAGTGACATCCATAATGCATACCCACCCAATCTTGTCATATGTCCCTGGGGAATGGTAGCAAAAATGAGGTATTCTAACAGCCAAATTGGACGTATTCACTTTGCTTCATTACATTTGTTACGTCAAAAAGGAGTCACCGGAGACTCCACAGAGTATAATATTCTGAATCAGGGTCAAATTCTGAATCAATTTAGCTATGTCCGTCTGTCTGTCTGCTGAAAGCACTATAGTTTCAAAACGAATCGACCTAGGCCAATGAAATTACTGTCGTCAGGTTATTATTGCAAAGTGGGCTATATCGGTCGAGTAGTTCCGGTACCTCCCATAAAAAACCAATATGGGAAATGGGACCCTTGAGTTGTGCGTACGTGTGTACTAACTCACATGCCTAAAATTTCGAAGTCCATCAATCCATGTGAAGCATTTTTGCCAGTTGTCAGGTTGCCACACTTGTTTATTGAGCTGCTTCGCCTCCGCTCAACTATAAGGTTATATGGTATTCAATGTTTCTAGTTTTTATAGGCAGCGTCTGTCTACACATATCAGTGGAACTCATTATCTGTCGATTTTGTGAAGACTATAAACAAAGAGAAAGCAGTTAAGCGAATGCCACGTACGTATGTAGCACTGACGTCATTTTTGGGTCAGCATATTATGATCCCAATGGCTACATGCCGTGTACTAGCTCTCTTTGTGACACTCTCTCTAGACGTCAGAGGTGATGTTGGCAACACTAAGTTAAGTTAAGTTGGCAACACTATTTTAACTGGCAGCCATTTTGTCAGCTGTCAAGTGATTTATTTTTAGTTTGGTTTGGCATTTTAACATGAATAGACTGATGCCTGAACAACGCTTCCAAATTGTGCAAATTTATTTTGAAAATCATGGTTGTGTTCGAAATACGTATTGCCGTTGATCCCAATTTTCATAAGCGAATTTTGTTTAGCAATGAAGCTCACTTTTGGTTGAATGGATACGTCAATAAACAAAACTGCCGTATTTGGAGTGATGATAATCCTCAAGTGTATGTTGAGACACCGTTGGTTGGTTGGTTGGTTGAAAGTGGCTGCAAGCTGAAAACGCCAACACACTTAGACCAGCATTGGTCCATTGTGATACCACGAAAAAGGATCATGTAAGATCTCCCTACTAGTTGAGCCATTTTGAACTCCTTATAAAGCGTAAGAGGCTTCTGATGTCTGTGTTTTTCAGGTCGCCTAAGTCGTTGTGCTGAAAGGCTCCTAAGTGAAGCTTTCTTCTACGGGAGAGAGCTGGGCAGGAACAAAGAAGGTGAGGAATAGTTTCCTCCTCTTCCGCATCCATACAGCTTCTGCAAAAGTCGTTTGCGAAAAGGCCTAGCCTTGCGGCATGCTTACCTATCAGGCAGTGTCCAGTAATGACACCTATTGTAGTGCCTGTGCCGATATGCAATCTGTTGAGAGAAATCAATTTCTTAGAGCGTTTCAAATCCAGCCTAGACACCGTTACATCCACAAAAACTGACTGTTTGGTGTGCTTTATAGGTGGATAGAATAATTGGTCCGCACTTCCTTAAAAACGATGCTGGCCGGAACGTTACAGTCAATGGTGACTGCTATTGAGCCATGTTCACTGACTTTTTCATTCATCAATTGGACAATTGAACAACCATGATGTGCAGGAGCTGTGGTTTCAACAAGACGGCGCAACATATCACACAGGTCGTGCCACAATTGATTTATTGAAGGAAACGTTTTTTAACCGAATAGTTTCACGTTGCGGAATGCGGACCCGTGAATTGGCCTCCAAGATCGTGCGATTTAACGCCGCTTGACTATTTTCTGTGGGGATATGTGAAGTCACTAGTCTACGCCTGCAATGATTTTCCATGCTATACCATGGGCCTAGGATTTTTTAAGTATGCGTGCGTTAATGGCGCTCCTTTGATTTTGTACAGCACCAATACAAGAGGAGTCGACGGTCTAACTCTATGTGGTTTGTGCCCAAAATGATTGACCACTTGGAGGACAACATTCGCCGCGTTATTGCCGATATACGGCCACAAATGTTGGAAAAAGTCATCGAAAATTGGACCTTTATGAATGGTGGCACCCTATGTAGAAATAACTTCTCAAGGTAGTCATTTTATCGCCTGTGGAAGTTTAAAATTAATTGCTTACATTCTAAGTATATACAACAATCCGCCAGACACGTGTTCTATTCACAAATTATGGCATTCAATTTAAATAAACATTTGCATGCCTAATCATCCAATTTTTCATCAAGTTTATTAACTTTCATTTCTAGCAATAGAAAATACATTTAATTTATACATTACTTGTAAGCCCTTTTACCCTACCTATGAGCAAGTCCATTAATGCAGCTGTATGACAAAGAGAACATCAACACCAAAGTCCACAAATTGTGGATATTTTTGGATCAAATCCAAAAACCACTTTCTACATCGGTCTCGGTGACATAAAGCCGACTACTGAATGCAAATCCTTCAGTTGAACAACAAAACAAAAAAAAGGCAAATCTATTTCGTCTACAGATGCACTGTATCTTATGCGTTTATTGAAGAATTAATAGGTTCAAATTACTCTGCACTTTCAAAACAATTAATTGGGTATTTTGTCAATGAGTATGCGGCCGCCTGATGAGGACAATTTATTATTTTGTTTTCGTGATTTTGTTTGAGTTAAGGATGCAATTAGCTATAGCTATATGGGGGAAGAGAAATGAAATTCAGATTTTTTTTGTATATAATCAGTCAAAAAATGTTCATAAATCTACATAGCTTACACGTGAACTAAGTTGATTGTAGGATTTTTAAAAATATAATTTTTTATGCGGTTGGACCCTAAAAATAGCCACACGCTTAGATTTGTACAAATTTATTATTAGACACAGAGATGAAACAAAAAGTTGAAAACCTACCTTTAGAAAATTCAAACAATGTATAGGTAGATAGTTCATGCAGATCACATTTTTCATTTGAATTGTTTATGTTTTTATTATTGTTTCCCATATTTCAGATTTTTTTTTGTTAAAACAGCTGTATAAATCAAGGAAACTTTTTCTACCACATGCGTCACGTTATGTGTATAAATATACAATTTTTATTTTAATAATGTAGGATTACGATATTGGATATTATGAAGGTATTCTTTAATGGAAAATGTGTGCCACTATATTATATAGTCATAATTTATTTTATTTAATGTCATTTTTTTTAAAGTTATAACAATAAAATTATGTGTCAGTGTGGCATGGACGGCAATATGAATATTGAACACCTGTCGAAAAAGCTTACGTATTTTACTGCTTCGTAGAAATGTGAAAATTTATTTAAAAAATTTCTAGTTGATTTGTCTTTTTCCGCTTACTGGCGCTTTATTTGAGTCGACAGCAAAGGGAAAAAGGCGCATTTGCTAGAAAAGGTCGCACAAAAATAAAAATGATTTATTAGAATTTTATAACACTTTTTTACATATACATAATATTCTTAAGATAATTTATTATATATTTTTTATTTTTTTTTTTCTACTTATTTGAACTTTAGGCAACAGCAACTACTGCAAAGCTTAAACATTTAAATTTTCTGTTCACTGTTATCTATAAATATAGAAATTGTTCCGAAATGATGAAAGGACATTCTTATAAATATTTTTTTCAAGACTTAAAATATATTCTGGGCTCTTATATATTTAACAAGCTTTTGCCGCCGGCTTTGCTCGCGTAGCCCTCAGAATTTGGTATACAGATATTTTGAATATTTTTTTTTGTATGGGCGCACGCTAAATTGGTCCGCTTCCACTTGCGTGCGCCAATTGAGTCGCGGTCTTCCTCTACTGCGCCGTCCCTCGGGTGTGGATTCGAAGATCGTCCGGGCCGGAGCATTCACGTCCATTCGCTCTACATCACCCAGCCACCACAGTCGTTGGATCTTCACTCTTCTGGCTAGCTCGATGTCGCTGTAAAGCCCGTACAGTTCGTCGTTATATCTCATCCTCCATTCACCGTCTATACAGACGAGACCGAAAATTACTCGAAGAATTTTCCTCTCGAAGCAACCAAGAGTAACCAAGAGTAATGCGCTTTTGATAGAGTCAATGCCTCTGCACCATACAGTAGGACTGGGATGATTAAGGTCACTTAATTTGTTCGACAGAGAGCGCTGTGCTACTCAATTGTTTTCTTAGTCCGAAAAAAACATCGATTGGCAAGAGTTATTCTTCGTTTAATCTCAGCGCTGGTGTCATTGTCTGAGTTCATAGCGGAGCCTAGGTAGATGAAGTCCTTCACCACCTCAAAGTTATATCTGTATATAGTGACATTCTGTCCAAGACGTCGGTGTTGGTTGTCCTTTCTTTCACTACCAACTTGTGAATTGAGATCGATTCCTATTCTCAGTACCCATTTCATTCATTTGCCACATAAAAATTGGCCAACTTTTCCTGTTCTCCCTCTTTGATGAACATTTCAATGAATTTAAGTGGATATCCGCCATACGCACGAAAATCGATATCAACCATTTTGTGCTTGTGTGTAATCACAATGTTCTTAGCCTTCAAATCCATCCATGAAATCTTGTCAATAACATTATATAGGACACCTGAGTCCACGATTAATTCAATGTCAATACCGCCAATATTATACACCAAATCTTGTTACTCTTATCATTTGAGTCAATGGAGAAAATGTTTTCGTTTTTTTTTTTCATTTGTGTCACCCCGCAACCATTTACTCCAATCACTGCCGCAATGTCTGTCTACCAACCTTGTTTGTTGCATGTCTGGAATTTAGCATGACAAAAACAAAATCGGCAAAGATTCCAGATCAAACATCACGTGCAAATTTGTTTAATGCAGATTCGTTAAAAATTACTGATATCTAATTTAATATTGCCCCAACGTTTTGGGCGTACAAGTAATTTTCTTGTTCAAATCAATGGAATCAGACTTTTTAATGCTCCATCTTTTCTGCCGGCAAAATTTTTCCTAATGCTCCATCTTTTGAGCTTACAACTTCTTTTCCCTGTTCCAAATTTATTGAAACAGCGGGTATTATTATTATTTTTTTTGTGCTCCATCTTTTGAGCTATCTATTCAAATTCATTGAATCTGATATCAGAAATTCAACCAATTTGCGCTCATTATTAAGCCGCATTGACATTACGTTTAACTTACTCATATTGATTACTCATATCTTTTATGGGTTCTGATCCTCGTCGCCAAATGTAGTATCCTGAATAAATGACATCTCTCTGGTTCTGTAGTCTTGTAGAAAGTTAATTTTATTTTATTAAATCTGACATTTTATACAGTGTGGGCATACACTAAAATTTTGACAATTTATTTATACAGTATTTCCAGATACTACAAGCAGCTATTAGCTCTTCTAAGGTTTTATCTTATTTTAAGTCGACCTATTCGAATGACAAAAATTTAGAGCTGGCAGCCGAAGAGGCAACTTTTGCGTATCATACAGCAAATCATAACCACTGTTTTAATTTAAATGCTTTAACTACTTTAAAAGAAAAAAATATTGTCTCCTTTTTTACGGGTGCTTATCGTACATTGAACTTTGGGAAAATAGTTTCGGAGGTTCATATGGTTTTCAATGGATAAACCATACCTCTTTTGAATGGAAAGATGTAGAGAAGACTCCTGATAAAATAAACGAGAGCCTGGGAAAAGAAGCTGTGAAGTATGAACACAGATGAACTATTTGATGAGCTTGTCGTTGCAAAGAAGGCCTGGAAAACTATGATTGAACAGAATAATACGGAGCCAAAGCTTACAAGCGAAGATATGTGGTCAAAGGTCTTCTGTCACTGAAACGAAAATGACATTCCTGTTCCCAATCTCAAACTCATTCTGGAGTATATATTCTGTTTGCCAAGAACTTCAGCTCCAGTTGAGAGAGTTTGAAGCAAGCCTACTTATGTACGTACATAATTTAAAACTTAAATACAGTTACTAGCAGTTTGGGAAAAGTGATGCAAACCAAAACCGCCACGAAGTCTTTTGGAAATACAGGAATCATTTGCAAAAGAAAATATTTTGTTAAACTACAGCATCGGCATGTCGAGGTAGGCTTCACAACTTTTAGAAAATCTCGTGGAGGACTTAAAAAGAAAACTTTTTTTTGAAACATAAAGGCAGAAAATATCAGGTATCTATTTAAAAAAAGCTACATTTTAACCACTGAATTTTTGTACTGACATTTTACTTACTTTTATTTTTTATTTAAACATTTAAACATTTTTACTGACTTATCTTTTTTTTTGTTAAAAAAACGCAGCTTACAGTGCAATCTCTCTGCTTGTGGTCACTGTAGGATTTCGAGTAGGTGCAAGGTTGGGTACCTATATGCAATGTTTATGTTATGTTGCTTGACTAATTTTACCGCCAAAAAATACGCATTTTTATAATTACCGTACACATATCTTCGGTTTTTTGGATCCGATTTTGATGAAACTTTTTTTATTAGTTAACTACACATTTATTTAATACTAACTGACCCGGCGAACTCCTTCTCGCCCCAATTTAACGCCTTCGGATAAACTCCAGAGTGATAATAAAACACTGATAGTAAGCACATTTGCTCGATAGAAAATGACAATGCGAAAAGGACACCTGTCAAATTTCGAACAGCCGAAGTCTACGTATAACGCCATCTGTCGGGTTGTGGCATTGATCGCAGCACAGCGCAATCTAATCACAATGAATTTCACAATTATCCGAAATTTTCCAAGCTTCACAACGAATTTTCCACCTTTGCATCATCCAAAATCATCAAATCATGCGATAAAATGCAAAATTTCGTCGAAAAAAAATGAAATAAATTGTTTTGCATTTTTCCGGAAATCCGAGTTTTCCACTAAGAATTTTCTATTTTCCATTCGAAAAGCCATTCCGAAACAATTGCACACAAACTTTCATACAAAAAATCTATTTTCGATTTTTCCAATTTCCCGACTTTTCCAGAGGGTTTTCCCAAAATCTTCTTTCGGATTTGAGCCAAATCGGCCCAGCCGTTTTTATGAATTACTATACATTTTTCACACCATTTATATTATAATGAATACATAGAAGATAAAAATAAGAATAATTTTGGAAAAATTTTAAAAATAAAGTAAAATCTAGCCAAATCTACTACAATTACCCACTTTTTGTCATCATTTCGCAGCAGCAGCGTACCTACTGAAAAACTGAAAGTAGGAGCTAGAGCAAAATTTTTCGGTCGCGTCATTTTTGTATGCGATGTTTCAATCCGCAGCTTCTTTCACATGCAATGCAGATGCAGAAGTCAATAGTATCTGAATTAAACCTTATTGCTCTTTTGCAGGTTCTACAATTTATATAAAACTTGACTCTAATGTATCTATTGCCAGATTTTTAAAATAAAATCGTACTCTTTGAAAAGTGAAAGAAATTTGATTTTTTTTTGTTAAAGTAATTACGTTTGTGGAGGACATTTTTCTTTTTGTGGAGGACGGAGGACAGCACCTTACAAAGGAGGACTGTCCTCCTCAAAGGAGGACGGGTGGCAAGCCTATGTCGAGGTATGATAAACAAAAATTGTTTTACAAGAACACGATTTTAAAAAGCCAATTTGTATACACAATCAGTGCCGGCTTTAGGGGTGGGCCGGGGGGCGCCGTACGCGCGCCAGCTTAACTTCACTGAATTTTAATACCTATCTCTAGCGATATAAAAACTAAATCCAGTGTATTAAATTTTATGAAGTGAAGAGGTTGTAGATGGACCTATAACTATAACTGGAAAAATTTCGATTTGCTTCCTGTAATAGAATTACTATATATGTTTTATCATAAAAGCAAAATATCTTTCGATTTATGCAAAAGCAATAGAAATTATATTTTTAAATAGAGCTTACGACCAACAATTTTCGTTCAAATAAAATTTGACATTATTTATCTCCATAAAACCGAAACTGAGAATGTGGGAGAAATGAACAAAATAGGTAGGTACACATTTCTATCAAACTCGAAAATTGGAATATCAGTTGGCTGATATCGAATCAATTTCTATTCGGTTCGATTCGAATCTCAGAAATAGAGTGACTACATTTTATCAAAAAGAACAATCTTCAAGAGTTATACCCCAACACCTGGATATCGCTTCGTATTCTGTTAACAATACCAGTGACCGTTGCAGTTGGCGAACGAATTTTTTTTAAACCAAAGGTGATAAAACGGACTTACGTCTACAATGTCCCAAACAAGATTAACTAGTTTGTTTGGCCTCACTGTCCATTGAAAATCAAATTGCATAGAACCTAGAGCCTAGACAGTCTTATTAGAGAATGTGCTGACAAAAAAGCTAGAAAAATGAGATTGTAGCTAGTTGATTTAGCCATGTCCGTCTTTCTGTCTGTTGAAAACACGATAGTGTAGTGGAGGGTATTAAATGTACTTGAACTATCTTTCCAATATATTAAATTGGCCGCCCCTTGTGGTCATCATTGACCAAGCCAAATTCATTTTCGCCGTTTACACCTGGCCCAGTCACACAGTCTTCTTAGACGAAAAAAAGTTGGACTTAGATGGGCCGCATGGATATAATTTTTATATTCATGACATCAGAAAAGAGAAACGTTTTCACAGTAGGGAGGGAGGAGTTATGGTTTTGGGTGCCATATCCTATTATGGAACCATAGAGTTGGAGTTTCCATCGTCCAGAATGACATCGAGCTCTTACAAAAATATACTCCAGAGGGCTTTTGCAAAGTTTGCTGAGATTTTTGGATCGATACAATGGATTTAAAAACATGGTAACGCCCCAATCCATATCGCTCGAGCTATAAAAAACTGGATTAGCGAACAGGGAGTTGAGTTGCTTGAATGGCCACCATACTCACCGGACCTTAATCTAATTGAAAATGTATGGGGGTGGCTTGTTCGTAAGGTTTATGAGTCCGGCAAACAATATCAGGACAGAGAGTCGATTATTGCAGCTATTAAGGTAGCCTGGAATGAGATTTCCTTAAAATACTTTATGGAGTTGTATAAATCCATTCCAAAATACATTTTCGAAACTATCTCCAAGAAAGGGGGTAGTACTTATTATTAAATTAGTTATAAATAAAATATGAATTAAAAAAATTGTATAATTCTTCTTATTTCCTGATTTTTCGAAAATTCCCTTAAAAAGTTTGTTTAAACAACCTTAGGGTAGGGTGGGGTACTTTCGACGATGGGGTATTTTCGACTTTCGCAATTACAGAAAGGCGGTTAATTTTTATTTAAAATGTTTGATGGAAAATCTTACCACACTGTTCCCTCAGATCGTACACGAACTATGGCAGGTCTTCTTCAGCAGTTGTGGTTGTCAGACCGGTTTTTAATTTTTTGAGTGATTTTTCGTAATTTTTCTATAATACGAGGTAAGGGATGTTTAATTGTTTCTTATGGAAATTCTTTGGTTGTGAGTGTCAAACGTTTGTGTTTATAATATATTTAAGTTAATTGTAATATTTGATAGAATTTTCTTTATAAGTTTTGTGAAAAACAATAACACCTACTATAAGAAAGAATGGGGCACTTTCGACAAAAGCGCATGGGGCAGTTTCGACATAGCCGAAAATAATGAAAATCAGATAAACATCTCTAGAGATCCACTACCCCCGCCCCCTTTACCACTCGACAGTTACCACTAGGCTTGCCACCTTTTAGAAAATATCGTGGAGGACTTAAAAAATAAAATTTTTTTTTGAAACATAAAGACAGAAAATATGAGGTATATATATAAAAAAAGCTATATTTTAACCACTGAATTTTTGTACTGACATTTTACTTACTTTCAAGGGCACGGGCTTTTATTTTGTATTTAAACATTTACACAGTTTGACTGACTTACCTTTTTTTTTGTTACAAAAAACGCAGCTTATCGGGGCATGCTGCCCCCCGTGCAATGTAGGGGCAAGGTTGGGTACCTATATGCAATGTTTATGTTATGTCGCTTGACTAATTTTACCGCCAAAAAATGCGCATTTTTATAATTGCCTTAGATATATCTTCGGTTTTTTGGATCCGATTTTGATGAAACTTTTTTTATTAGTTAACTACACATTTATTTAATACCAGCTGACCCGGCGAACTCCTTCTCGGCCCAATTTAACGCCTTCGGATAAACTCCAGAGTGATAATAAAACACTGATAGTAAGCACATTTGCTCAATAGAAAATGACAATGCGAAAAGGACACCTGTCAAATTTCGAACAGCCGAAGTCTACGTATAACGCCATCTGTCGGGTTGTGGCATTGATCGCAGCACAGCGCAATCTAATCACAATGAATTTCACAATTATCCGAAATTTTCCAAGCTTCACAACGAATTTTCCACCTTTGCATCATCCAAAATCATCAAATCATGCGATAAAATGCAAAATTTCGTCGAAAAAAAAAAATAATGAATAGATAGAAGATAAAAATAATAATAATTTTGGAAAAATTTTAAAAATAAAGTAAAATGTAGCCAAATATACTACAATTACCCACTTTTTGTCATCATTTTGTAGCAGCAGCAGCATACCTACTGCAAAACTAAAAGTAGGCAGCTAGAGCAAAATTTGTCGTTCATCATTTCGTCGTGTCATTTTTGTATGCGATGTTTCAATCCGCAGCTTCTGTCACGCAGATGCAGATGCAGAAGTCAATAGTATCTGAATTCCCTGAAGAGATGAAAAATATTAAACCCTCTTGCTCTTCTGCAGCTTCTACAATTTATATAAAACTTGACTTTCATGTATCTATTGCCACATTTGTAACATAACATCGTACTCTTTGAAAAGTAAAAGGAATTTGACTTTTTTTGTTAAAGTAATTATGTTTATGGAGGACGGAGGACAGCACCTTACAAAGGAGGACTGTCTTCCTCAAAGGAGGACGGGTGACAAGCCTAGTTACCACCCACTCTTCGGACTAATTGGGCAACAAATTTATGATTAAGAAAAAAAAATCATGCAAATCGAATAAATATGGGTTCTTGAGTTATGGATGGACCAATAGACAGACATTGCCTTTTATATAGTATAGTATGGGCTTGAATAAAAACCATGATTTCAGCAGTACGTTATACTCTAATATATAAAATGTTTCACTAATTGATTTTTATTACCATTCTTGTGCCTTCTAAATTAATGTCGAAAGTCCCCCACCCGGATGACGATTGTACCCCACCATGGGGCAGAATCGTCTTTTTAAAGCAGTTTTAAATTTTCTATTTTTAAAATTATTTGGGTGAAGTTAACTTTTAAGAAATTATGGATTTTTGTAGTAAAATAATCATAGCTTTTAATAAAAAAACAATTATTGAATTTTATATTTTGGAAAGAAAATAATTGAAGTCTGCCGAAAAAAGTGTTGAATCTGCCCCACCCTACCCTACTCATTTTCGTCTATTATAACTCCATAATTTCCTTAAATAATGATATAAAACAATAGATGAAATTCAAAAGATACCTTGGTATACATAAATTCCTAATGCAGATTCTAATCGACTAGTTGCTGTTGCGTTCATGCAATAAGTACATAATTGGACCATTTTATCCAAAAGAAATTCCGAAACATTTTAGATTCGGTATTGTATAAAAAATAATTTTGGCTTCCAACAAGCATGCTGATTTACGAGTACTGATTTGCTATTTCCAGAACTATCCACATGAGATCGTGATCATGATAAATTCTAATTATTCTACATAGCAACTGCTGTTAAAAAAAAATCGCTTACTTTTTAATCATTTTATTTTCCATTCTATAAATGCATATTATACATTCTACTCTTCTTAACAAAAATTAAATTCTCCTATTTTGTTAGAACTAATTAATTGTTTGTTTATACATACATACATGTAAATCATTATCGAAGTCATGCCTCCTACTCTTAAACAATTGTACTGTACATATAAATGTAGATAAAGTTATAAATAAACATTCCAGATGTTGTTTCTATAGTTTGTTTTGATTTGCGCTAAGTAAGAACTACATGAAACCATAAAAAGATACATCGAATTCGAAACCGTGAGGTATTACGAATTCAAAATGTTCGATTCTTAAAAGTTCGAAATTGATTTTGAGTGGATTGAAAGGAAAATATGGCTACAGATAGGTACCTACTCGAAATGGACTTGCAAAGTTGTTTTTTTTTTGTTTGTTTCTAGGTTTGTTTTTCATTTTGTGTTTCAATTAATATAATATGTTTATTTTGCATTGGCCTAGAGCCAACCAATAAAATAATGCTAAAATTAAAAAAAGAGTTTTAAATTCGCTCACGAAAATTGCAAAGAATTTAGAATCACATCGTATTTCATATGAATCCATAAAGCTTAAAATACATAATATCTATTCAAATATCTTTTGCAAGGACATTAACGCAGTTTGGCGCTTGACTATGACTAGTAATGTCTAATGTATAGATAATTCCAAACTGTTTGTTTACTGATAATCTCTCAACAGGAGTTCAACACTTTTAGACAATTTGATTTTTAACCTCATCCATTCATATACATAGAAACGGATATTCAATATTCCAGTATATCAATAGGTACTATTGAGTTTTTAGGTTCCTAAATTCAGTTTTAGTTCAAATAATATTTCTTTCTTTTTTTGTAGACAGCATACCTAGCTATACACTTTGACAAAGCACAGCAATGACATTCACTGTCTGTCAAGAACATTGTGTTCTATATTTCTGCAGAGATACCCACTTCTTGATGCATATTCGTTTATAATATCAATGGTCTCAACTCAACATCCACTCTGTGACGGTTTTTCTTCTTCTGTTTTGATTTCCACAGAAGAAGATTATCTGCGAGATTTATTCGTTAGATGAATTTTAAATTTCTTTTAGGTGCAAGTGTATTTTGTTCTTCCGATAAATTCCGATTATTGGTTCAGTTTCGGTGTGGAAATTGTTTTAGATATTTTATGTTTATGTTATATTCGTGAACCATGATTACATGTGCTCTTCCATTTTTCAGTTGAATTTGAAGATGTCGGCAGAATGTATTTTGTGTTGTGTTTTTCTTTCAAAGAATGTGAATGAAAATAATTTTGTGCTTAAATCTTCTCTATCTGTGGAAGAGAATTGCTTCACCATACGCTTCCAATATGGACGGAAATAAGGAAACACGAAAATAAATTTTGAACCTACAAATCAAATACCGTAGTGCGATGATGAACGTCAACAATGGATTAAAGAGTGACGACCTATACGCCTTGGGTTACTTAGCATTGTAAACAAGTTGCTATATAACTACGTATACTACGATAATCATCCGTCATTTATTTGTTTCTTTTTAATAAAGGACTGATTTTGTCGTTTATTTTTGAAACTGTCCTTTAAAATACTGACAAACAAAAATGTGAAGGCATAAAAGAGTATGTACCTATACCTATTTATTTTTGAGCAATAGGTTAGGTATCTTTTACATAACTGTTTGAAGTATTGGACCATAAACTGTTAATTTTACGAAACTAGTGTCAACAACCAATGAAATTCTACATTTTTTGAAGTAGAAGTCCTTGAGAGGGTCTTACTTCATAAAACACCGGATTGGCCAAGTAGTGAGAAAAGTCTACTTTCTCAGAAAAAACGGACTTATAAATGACGTAGAATTTTTCGATGAAATACACGAATCTTCTCATGCTCTATATATAATAATGTTACGTTGGTTGTGCGCTTCAAAAACTCAAAAAATTTTTACCGATTGAGCTAAAATTTTTAGACAACTTTTGATATTGGCCCAAGACTGTTCAAAGTTAGATTTTATTTTTTATATAAGGAGAACAGTTGTTTTCGCTTATATGTCTGCCCGATTATTTTATAAAATTTTATAGGTAGGTACTGTTCATAAATTATTGGAGATCGTGTCAAAAGGCTTCTATCTAAAGCCAATTATTTTGTTGTTTCATAAAATGTTTACATAAATAACAAATCACACAAAGTCAATCAATACAATTTTCTAAACAAAAAAAAAGGAGAAATTAAAAAAAATTATAGCAATCTATTTGAAAAGATAGATGCACGGAAAGAAGATATATTTATATTTATATGCAATTCATCCATTCATGTCCACTTTTTATTAATAAAAAGATCAGCTACTTCTCTCAAGAAATCTTCATCACTGATATTGTCGTTATCCATTTTCTGGTACAATTCCAACAGCTTTTGTTACTGGTCCCTTATCATCAAGAGAACATCCAATTCCATAAGATTATTAAAATAAATACCTTTTGAAATAGATTCCTTTTCCTAATTAAAAAAATTCCATATAGGTACTAGCTGCATGTTTTCTTTTATCTGTTTTATCAAGTGCAGGTCAAGACTTTTTGAAGTTTCCAAATCCTTCACCTATGTTCTTTGAGGTTACTTCATCTTTGTGCTCACTTCAAAGAACCCTCATATCCCCATCGTAGGCTTTTTTACTTGTGACGTTATATAAACTCTAATGATAACAGCTTGAATTTTTGAAGTCTGCTCAACGCGACTCAATATTCTTAAAGAGTGCATCCTGTAATGTGCTCTTCTCTAACCCAACTACTCCAATCTGATGTAGCAACGAATCATGAAGGTTTTTCTTTAATTTCCTTGTGCTTTCTTTTCGATTTATCGATAACGCTTCTACATAATGAGCATTCAAACCGAATTCTTGTTTTTTTTTTCTTTGTAATGAATCTGCATTCCTTTGATGTCTTCTCGAAAACGGGGTATTCCACAAGGGCCGAGCTCAGCTCTTGATTTGTTATTTTCTTATTTTCCAGAAAGCGGCAGGCGATGACTTTGTTAGGAGCATAGCATAGCTCGGCGGTTAGGCCATCTGCTCCAGCGGCTTTATTGGACTTAATCTTAGATATGGCTATCTTCACTTCGTCCAGGTCGGGTGGATGGAATTGTTGGTCTTCATCGGCCAGGTTAAATGGTTCATTCTACCTGACAGCGGGATTTAGTTCGTCATCGCCGTTAAACAGTCTGCAGAAGTAGTTCTTCCATATCCTCAGCAACGACTGCGATTCCACTACGATGTTCCCTTGTTCGACCTTGCAGGCTTCGGTTAGGGCTCTGTAGCCTTGGCAGGTTCTTTTTACCCTTTTGTAAAACTTCAGAACCTCATTCCTGCTGTAACATCTCTCTATTTCCTCGATTGCGTGCTTCTCGTGCTCGTTCTTTTTTTCTTCTGAGAAGCCGGTGTTCGTCTCTTCTTTTCTGCGCTTAGACCTCACGGGTAGGTCGGACCCTTCTTTGCGGCGCCGCTTTGTATGCCTCTTGTTTTACTGCATGTACTTGCCGGCACTCGTCGTCGAACCAGGGGTTTCGTTGTGGTGGTCGAGTGAAACAAAGCACATCAGAGGCGGCGTCTGGAGGAGTGTCTTGCGTCGATCGCAATGTGGTTAATTTGGTTGACGGTTGATTGATCGGGAGATCTCCATGTGACTTTATGCATATCGAAATGCGGGAACCGCGTACTTGCTACGACACCATTTCGCCCCGCTGCGAAGTCGATCAGCCTAAATCCGTTATCGGAGGTGGTGTTGTGTAAGCTGTACCTTCCGACAGTACTACCAAAGATACTCTCTCTTCCTATCTTTGCATTAAAATCTCCTAGAAAAATTTTAATGTCATAGTCATAGTTAGAGCACTGCTCGGATGTCTTGTCTAAGAGCTCGTAGAACTTCTCTTTGGTGTCGTCGTCTTTCTCCTCCATGGGGGCATGAGCGCATATTATTCGCATGTTGGCGAATTTAGCCTTGATGGGTATTGTCGTGAGGCGTTCGTTCACATACTTGAAAGACTTCTTGCCTAAGTCTGCCTCCAACGACGAATCCACAACCAAATAAGCGCTGTTTTTGTTCCCGTAAAGCCCTGTTGGCCCATAAAGGGTTCATCCGCCACCATCTCTGTTTCAGGACCCTGACTAGTTCTGAAAAATCCTCACTGACCTCAGCTCCAAATATGTCGAAGTAGCTGGCGTAAGGTAACTGTCATCTGTTGACGACACCGTTAATTCAGTCTAATGAATACACCCGCCGTACGTCCTCTTTCTGAAGAGCTCATGTAAGACTTCTGAGACTCGGTCAGCCAGTCCTTCCGACAGAGTATTATAGTGTTGCTAGCAATTCATGCCCGGATGGGCAGACCAGTAACCGGTGGTTACCACGCGGAGGTAAAATAAACACAATTGATGTGTATGAAAAAGTTGCAACAGCTTGGCACATCGAAAACTATTTGAATTGCATGTGTATGCAACAACAATTTAATTCACTGTTCCTGCAAGCAAATGAGTCAGCTAAAACGTAATAGGGGCCTATAACACAACGCGGCATATCACCAAGTCTTACAAGAGCCTGTGTTGAATTTGTCCGCACGTGATCATCATAAGATCAGCATTGAACTTGTAACTTTGTGTTACAGAAATGTGTAAAAGATTGTAGAAATTCACATACTTATTCTACAAGTACTCGTAGCGTTGTATTATAGGTCCCAGGTCTTCTAAAACCTTATTGACGTGCTGTTGTCAAAACACCGCGTGACTTAGCTCCGACACTGTTAATTTACATACGTTTGGACAAACACCGTTAGTTAAACTAATCGGCCCTATCATGGTTTCCGTTCGGAGAGTAATTTTCTCCGCAACGCAAATCCAGTCGGATACTGAATTTACGTCCATAGTATCCGTTTTCCGAACGTGCATCAACGCATTTTGTTCACTAAAATCTTTCCGCGATGAAGAGATGTCGGAGACCATCGGAAAGAAATTGACGTGTGGCTGTCAAAACCATTTGCAAAAAACGCAACCCATCGCAATGAAACGCAGACTGCCGGTGTGCATTACGTTTTGTCGGAGAAATGTTCCGAACAGCTTATCGGAACGATTACCACGAAGCAGAATTCTCTGATTCGTACAAAATCGGAGAATATTTCTTTCGGAACGGATACCATGATAGGGCCGAATATGTAAACTTATTTTCTGTTGAATAGTCATAGTTATGGTTTCGAAGGAATGTGTTTTGTTATGACTATTTGTTAAAAAATTATTATTTTCAATAAAGAAGTTACAAAGAACTTGTTTTCATTACTTTCGGAGTAAAACTAAAGG
This sequence comes from Cheilosia soror, assembly GCA_949372485.1. Lineage (NCBI taxonomy): Eukaryota > Metazoa > Arthropoda > Insecta > Diptera > Syrphidae > Cheilosia > Cheilosia soror. Next base: position 21,066,986 of record OX443563.1, read on the forward strand.
AATTATAAAAATCTCGAAAGCAGTTTTATTTTCTGGATTTTTTTCGAGATAGATTTTTGTACTTTCTAGATTTTGACCCATTCGAGATTTTTGCATTCGAGATTTATCAAATGCATTTTCGAGATTTTGACCATTCTAGATTTTAGTCGTTCTAGTTAACGTCATGATCACACCCAACCATAATGACCAACAAAAGTTTCTTCAGGGCTTTTGTTGGGGGTGCGAATTTCCGATTTCCAATATAAGATAAAGATTTTCGCACCTGGTGCGATTATCCGACTTTACCAGATGCGGATTTCCGAATTCTATTAACGAGTTCGCACACGGGGTGCGAATTTCCAGTAATTCTTTGGAAGAAATGATAAATCGAGTTTGTATATAGGAGTCAAGTCTAGTTAGCAAACATACCAAACTGTAAGTTTACGTGTAAATTCAGAAACGTCAAACATTTGCGCAGTGATGCGGCATCACTGCTTATTTGCGATGCTGATGCGATGCACAGTTTTTGCTGATGCGTTGCCGATTGAATATGACGTTTGCGTTTTAGAACGCAATTGTTTACATCAAACATTTTAATGTCAAAATGGAAGTTTTACTAATGAAAGTTTTAGTCGATAACTATGATCGTAAAGACGATAAATTTATTTTTAATATGTGTGAAGCAAGAAGAAAGCGGTCGAAACGCGTACGGACTTTAATAAGTAAATTAAAAAAAAAAAGAGAAATTCCTAAAATTAAAGACTATTTCCAAGTTATTCAAGAATATCCAGACGATGTATTCCAAAATCATTTTAGAATGTGCCGCTCCACCTTCGATGTAAGTCCACTAATAATTAAACTTTTCTAAATAAAAACCCAACCATTTTTCTAGAACTTGCAAATATCAATAAATCCTTTTTGGACACCTTTTTATACTGGTCGCGTTGGATATTCTTTAAAGCAATGTTTGTACATTACGCTTTGGTGGAGGCTCGATCGAATGCTTTGTCCCGTAAACTTGATCAAGTTGGTCGAAATGTTCCCAATAAGTAGCGTCCCTTCCAGTTTTTTTATTTCGATTCTTAATTCTTTTATATGTTATCATAATATTTAAGAATTTTCGATGGACTTGCGTTTTGTTGAATTTCAAGTTAGGAGCTTCTTCCCGCATTTCTGAAAGAATCCTTCCCCACAGAAATGTTCTTGACTTTTTCCCAGAGGAAAATTCTTTTTCATACCTTAGTCTTGTCGTTATTAAAAGCTTTACCTCCGCAGCGCTGAAATACTCCCTGTAAAAAAAAAATAAATGTTTTGTGAAAAAAAGGAACAATTTAACAAAAATTTATAAATTTGTCTGTCAAACGTATGTATCAATTAACAAAAAGTTTATTTACTTACTTTTCTTTCTCTTCCGACATTTTTCTTCCTTTTTGGCCGTCGAATCAGCTACGCATCAGGTATTTCTGTGATGCTTTTTTTTCGTTGTGTTTGCGCATCAGTTTGATCAACTTTACAAAAATGAACACTTGACGTTGAAAGTGATGCCAATAGTTTGCATTAATGAACATTTTGCAAAGCATCATGAGCATCATGATGCCAGTGATGCGTTACTGAATTTACACTACGTACGAACATTTAAGCAAATTTTAAAGTTTCTTGTAATCAATTTAAAGCTTCGTGGAACATAGCAAACGTCAAATGTGTACTTTGACATAGTTCGACAACCAAATCACTTAAGGTAGGAAATTTCATAAAGAAATAAAATGAAGAACAACTTGAAACATTTTAATTTTTATTGATTTCGACTATTAAATATATTAAGTAAATATGTTTTTTGTTTAAATATACATAAAATAAAATAATAATAAAAAGCTAGGCCTAAAATATAAATGAAATGAAACTAAAACTAAAAAAAAAAAAATACAAGAACAGAGTAGACAATAGGTACTTCTTCTTATTTCTAACAAAATAAAATTCTGTTCTGGCAGCCGACAGAATACAATAATCAGTTTGACTTTTTAAAGGTTCTACGAAAAGAAAATAAAACTTATTTATTTCTTTACCCCATTGTGGGAGACTTTCAATACTGCCGGAGGAGAACTTATCTGTGGGCGAGAGAAATTTGATGAACCCGGCTTTCGATTTTTTATTCTCGCTTGCAATGTCAACAGTAGTCCCGAGAGGACATCATGATTTGGAATTTTCTTCGCAAATAACAGTCTTTTCACCGAGTCATCATAAGTGAGAAGAGCCACCATATTCTGCAAAAGGAATCCTTGGCAATATTCCATAAGTTTGCTTGCATTGTAGACCTAAAAAAATATGATTTATAAACATTATAATTTTGAATGTGGTTATTTTGTTTGTACCTTCGCATGTATGTACATTGCAACAACGTTGTCGATGTCAATCATTTCAGAGCACCTCGCTTCGGTATATCTGAGCAGGCCTTCTAATTGAAAGAAACTTGCTGCCGCCATTAGCTCCAGCACATCGTTGTGTGACACCTCCAAATTATTACAGCCCCCACTGTAAAGGTATTGCATAACTAGCTGGAAGATGTGGTAGCGAATGTCATTGATTTGAACGGTCGGTGCATTGCCGTCGCTCAGTTTCGAGCTGAGCATGTTTTGGAAACGTGGCGAGGCCGTCACTAATACGATTTTATGGCCATAAAATATTTTGCCTTCAACTCTAGGGAAAGAAAAGGATATATTAGGTGAAAAACTGATTGACTGCAATAAAATTGAAAGTCATATACCTGAAAGTAACATCACTCAGCTCGGGATTATTTACAAATTTCGGATCGATTCTTGAGCTATTTACCGGCTGAAGAATCGGTTCTTTTATCGATTTTATAGCTTCCCAGCCAAAACAGGTTGCAAATATATCCGCAAGTAGTAAGGTGGTCCCTTCGTTCTTACTATATCGGAATATGTTAAATAGCAATGGAAGACATTCAGATACAAACTGAGGGCTGTAATCGTCCGGGCAGACTTGGAGGAAATCCTGCAACAACTGATCGATAACAGCATCCAAGCGAAGCTCGTGAGCTGCGGCCAGTGCATGCATCCAGCAATGCAAAGTCCAGGGGACACCAAGCGCCCGTAGCTCCACAGTTATATCTGAGGAATAGAAATTGGAATAATTAGCTAAATCAAAGGAGTATTTTATTAGGCATAAAAGCAAAAAGATATAAGTTTCCTTAACAAGGTAGATTCAATCTGGAAAACATTTTACAGGTCTGTCGGTCTTAGGAAAGACCGAGGAATTTCAAACCTACAAGAACCATTTTAATGTTACCTATGATTACGGTTGCGGATACCTAGAAGCTAGGTGGGCTTTACAGAGCTATGTTAAGTTAAGTAAAATCACTGACCTTAAAAATGAAATTCGTGCTAGGCATTTAAAAATCAAAATTAAACTTGATCGTGACCAAACTCACCGAGGTGATTATTTTCAGCGCTGTGGTACATCGCCTCCTGCAGGCTTTTGATTTGTGTCTTATTCAAGCTTGGCGGTACGTCTTGTTGTCGTTCAGCTCCTGGTCTCGCACTGCTATCGCCTTCGGCCAGCATTTCCTCCAGTGATAGCACTTCGCGACTTCCGGGGGCCAAAGGATGCGACAGTAGCTTCCGCAGACATGCCCTTTGACCATGTGCTGCGGCTACAGATATTGCACAATAACAACCTCTTTGTGCGGAATTTGCAAAGCACATCGAGTCTTTTTGTTGAGTTGATAAAAATGCATGAGCTCCGTGGGCTAGCAAAAGCGAGACGACCTCTAGGTTGCCCGAGCCACAAGCCACTTGTAGTGGAGTCAGTGTTGATTTGTCTTCACTTAGGCGTGCGCCTCCCTCGACTTTGCCACCTCGATCGAGAAGCATGCGGAGAGCCTGAAAGTTTGATTTGCATGCGGCAAAAGTCACCGCAGTCCAGTGCTGAGTGTCCGGATGAATTGCTGGACAGCCTGAGGAACCAACTCCAGGTACTTCGATATTAGGGTCACAACCTGCATCAAGCAGAGCCTGAATGGCGATGTCATCGTTTCGTATACTCGCTATCATAAGTGCTGACATGCCGACATGATTCAACGTATCGTATCTTGTTGTAGGCGGTAACAGAGTTGAGGCCTGTGCCAGGAGGTCCGCTCTACCCGTCAGCATTAATTTGAATGCAAGCGCCAACGTTGCCCTACGTCCTAAGTCGGTAGTGTCTTCATTGGTGGTACTATTCAAGGCAGTCGTACTGTGGCCAAATAGAGTCTTCTTGGAAGGTAACTCCTCGTCTCGCCCAACAGCTCGAGTGGGACAATCCACTCCAGGTAAGAGCAATCTTGCCGCCTGCATGATGTCATCTTTGTCGATCATTATTGCGTTTCGGTACTCGGCGTGCGAAGAGGACACCCTTAGCCATTCAACAAGTGGTGGGAGGACAACGTAAGCCCTTTCATAGCAAAGCTCTTGCATGTTTCCCGTCGAATTGGTAGAGCTCCCCACTTCACTGTGCTCCAATTGTGAACAACGCATAAAGTAGAACAGCGCAGTGATGGCTGAATTCGAGAAGGCGGTATGTTGAAACTTTTGCTGAGCTCTGGATACCAGGTCCTTGAGCTCCGTAATACTTCCAACGCAGGTGGTCAAAAGACACGGCTCCAAGCTTGAATTAACGCTGGGATTCTGATGCGAGCCAGAACCGATGGATGTCTGACTCGCCCACCGCGGCATAGTGAGCGCTCCGGATGCAACTCGTCCTGCATTTAGGTGCGCGTATGGCTGGAGTAGACCCCATAAATCGCCTGAACCTGCTATAGCATGCTCAAGACCAGTGGCTGTCAATGTCGCCGACGTATCCGATGAAAAGCATTGCAGTAGAATCTCCTCGAGCAAGTTCTCCAATCCAGCGCAAAGATATACCGCCGCATATTCGTGTATGAATTTACCGAGCCTTGCGTCCGCCATCCACCTGTGAAATCGACCGACAGGCAATTGCAACCCCGCCCGTGATGATTTACTCTGTTTCAGTGCACTTTCTCCAGGTACCGCAAACATAGCTGCCGCTCGAAGGCAGGCTTTGATACAAGAGTCCGCTAGTCCCGGGCAAAGAACGACTTTAAACGCGCCTGCCACCTCCTGCTTCGAACATAGTCCCAAATTCGAGGACAATCTCTGAACTTCCCTTGCGATTCTTACCAGCGCGCGTTGCAGCAAGTATCCCAACCTGGGCACAGCTTCGATTGAAACTTTTTCCGAATTTTCTTTACAACGTCCGTTTCGAATGACCCTCAGAATGCAGTGCTGACTCCAGGGTGGATGCTGAAGCTCCACCAAACGATTGTGCGAATCGACCCACACGAATTCGTCGGCACTGGTAACATTGGTGTTGACCGTTTCCAGAGACGAATAGCGGCCTAATCTTCGAGCAGGTTCCGAGCTCTCTGAGCCCGCGCTCAGGCTGCTATAAGTACTAGTACTCGTTTGAGAACGCATCGTTAGCTGCTGTATGGCAAGCTTAATGTCCTCCAAGCCACTGCCACCCCAAGGTACCTTAGCGGGGGTGGCCCGATGCCTCGAACGAGAATGATTTGTACTAGCCCTCGATCTTGTGCTACGATTAGTAACACCAGCTGCCAATCTGTCTTCCGGAAGAGGCCCAAGAGCTCCGCCAGGTGAACTGCTTCCATGACCGCCAGTATCTGACATACTGGCGTGCCCTGATGATCTATTCTCATCCGACGAGCTGTGGCACTCCTGAACCCTTTGGAGGCCCCTGAACTCATGATGATGTGTTCTGGTTCCTAGATTTGGTTTTTGCGATGCATGCAGGCTGTCGACAACTTTCTCCGAAGCGGGTTTATTTTGATTGGACAAGCTGCCACTTATCATGGGAGGTTGTGACTTTACTGGTGTACTCTGTGCCGTCAGACGTGCAGGTCCAGCAACTGAACGTTGTGGTATCGGTTTGGATTGTCCCAGGTGATAGCCTCCCACTTTTGTGTGATGGTCGCGCTCGGCGACGCACATAATACTGTTCCCGCTGACGGATTTGATATTCGGCGAGTATCCATCAATGAATTCATGGTGTGCGGCTGATTGGTTTCCTGCGGCAGCCAACCGTTGCGCAACTTCCTTTGAGATTCTTGGTGCAGGCGTCGCAACAGCCGGACTTTGAATACGACCTGATGGCAGCGCCACACCGCAGTTCGTCGAAGCTGTTACGTCAGGCGGTTGGCTGTTGATTGGTGACGTTACGCTGCATGAATTCAAATTGCCAGTCGCTATGTTTACGGCCAGTTGGGTATTTGATTGCGAGTTAAATGGCAGTATATCTACTCTCGTATTTCCGGATGGTCTGAAATGAGAAACAGATTTCGTTGTTTAGAAAATATCACAAAGTTCTTCATTATAAAGGTGACAATCAATCAATAAGTGAGGGCGCATGGGACAGGAGAAAGATAAGAAATCGGTTAATACGTTTTGCCGCAATTCTATAAAGAAGTGAGAGAATATTTCTTTTAGCCCACTAGTTTTAACTTTTGTATTTTCTAATACAAGGTATCACCTCCAAGCTCTTGTTTTATTTAAGCAGTTTATTCTTAACTAAAGTCAAACAATGGGTTTAGTTTAACCATATAGTTAGGTAACTAACCATTATAGAAAAGTCGAGCATATGCTGCTCGAAGCTACAGGCAAGCTATGTGCCATTAAGGAATGCGCAAACTATTTACAATTCAGGTACTAAAGGCCTTAACATCCATATATTCACGAGCAGCCAATCGCAGTTATATAAAAGCCCTTAGATCATCCATTACTGACTCCAGATCAGTACTGCGCTGCTTCAATACCATCCAAAAAATTAGTACCAGGAATAAAAACCAGGGCCAGTCTCAATCTATTGCCACAGATATGATAAAGACAGGTTTAGTGAAAACGAACGCGGTTTTCGTTTCGTATTTTACAGAATCCCACCCCAGATGTTGGCGGGTTCCCGGCCATGAGTTAATTAAAGGAAATAAAAAAGCTAGAGAAGCAGTGACACAGGGCATGCCAATATTCTAAAAACTAATAATGTTAATTCAGAACTTACAGACTACGTAACAACGGTCCTGGACTTCAGTATTAAATACAAAACCAGTATCCCGACCGAAAGCAATGTGAAGAGAATACCTACGGTTATAGACGAAAATACGCTAGAAGTATACACAGATGGGTCTAAGACGGAGGACGGAGTAGGAGCTGGGATTTTCTCAGTTCCATTCTCCCTAAAAACCACAGTCTTTTAGATTACCAAATAACTGTAGTGTCTTCCAAGCAGAAGTTATGGCTAGTCGCGAAGCTGCTGAAGGTGAGATCGATATCGAAATCAGACATCGTTATCGACATCGACATCGACAGTCAAGCAGCTATTAAAGCACTCGATTCACCAATATTAAGATCCAAATTGGGCAGGCACTGCCGCAAATCTATAAATGATATCTATATCGGGTATGTGAACGTTAACGCTGTGCTGGGTCCCTGGTCATAGAGATATACCAGGTAACTGTAAAGCAGACGAACTAGCAAGGAACGGCACGAAAATGGAACTCTCTAGTAGTAAAGGAGAGCCCCATGTGGCAATTGAAACGGTAAAATACAACATCTCCACACTAGCACTGCAACAGGCTAACGAGAGATGGCGGGATCTTAACATCTATCTGGCCACGAATAAATCGGCGCAGGACAAAGGTCCTATTAAACGTCAGTAGAACAAATATTGGAACTCTTGTCGGAGTACTAACAGGCCACTGCGTACTAGAAAGACATGCCGCAAGGCTTGGAGTTACCGCTAATGACTTCTGTCGCTGTTGCATGGATGAGGAGGAGGAGGAAACTCCGTTCCACCTCCTATGTAACTGCCCGGCGCTATCCTCGATTAGAAAGCAAACTCTAGGAGGGTACTTTTTCGGGGAGCTTACTGATATTGCCGAAACGGATATCAGAAAAATAAGGAGATTCCACCAAAATTCGAAATAGTTCCAAGCCGTTGCGCGTGTCTACCTTATATGTCTACCTATAACGACTTTCGAGATGCTGGATCTTTAAAGACGAAGAAGCTCCTTGGATTTTTTTGTGTCTAAAGCTGGTCAGGTGAGCTTAGCAGTGTCACAATAATCTAGATGCTTCCATTTGAAACTTGCTCTGCTTGCTGCATCCGGGTGAATTATTTGTTTAGGGTAGGAACGTGGTGCTTACACATTGTGCAGACTTATACTATCCATGCCAGAGGAGCTTAGCCTTGATAGTTCGTATGCCGCACAGTTCCCTGGGATGTCACAGTGACCCAGGAATCCAGCAGAGGTTGAGGTTGTACTGTACAAATATCTCTTTAAGAGATCCGCGGCAATTTTCCACCGCCTTAGATCTTATTTCGCTGATGGATATTAGGGATTTGATTGCAGCTTGGCTATCAATGTATAATGACGATATCCCTTTGTGATATCGAATTAATCGATAGCTTGATGAAACAATTTAATTTCGACTGGAAAGACTCTGGCGCCAACTTCCTCCAGTGTTTTGGAACCGCCGGCCGCGCCGTCTGTGAATATTGACAGTGATTTGCCATATAGGACATTTTGTGAATCCCATTGGTTCCTGTCCGGTATTTCATGGGTGAAGCATTTTCGAAGTTGATTTTCGTAAACAGGCAATCGGTAATAATGGGCAAGGAGATCGTCCGTAGAAGGGTGCTGGCGTGTCCAGTCTCTTAGACTCTTCTTTCTTTATTTCGGAAAAGGACTAGAAGAAACATTTTGCAATGGAAATAGTCATCACAACCCCCATAGTACCTAAGGATATGTTGACTATACTGCAATCAAAACACAGATGCGAACAATAAGGCTCTATAGAATTTATAGAATTTAATGGTAACTAGCAGAGCTCATAAATTGCACAGTGCAAACTTTCAACATAGGAAGGAAGGAATGCTAGGAGGAAAAGTTTTTTCACTTTTCCAAATGCTAAATTAATACTTAAAACATAATGTCAGTAGAACGCAACTTAGACAAATGTTTCGTGTCTTTTTTACAACTTTAAAACATTAATTTAATAGCAGCAGGACATTGCCCCACTGTGGGCATTATTTTTTTACTTAACGCAATCTCGGCTTATACAATGTTATTCCAGTGTTAAGGTAGCCAGGTGTAAATTTTGTTGACTGCCTATGCTATACAACAAATAGAAAAATAATCCAAAACAACATACATCTCAGGCAAACGAAAGATCGTATGAGGAATACCGGAATAAATGATTAGCTCAATGTCGACGAACGACTTCTTAGAATTGAGTGGTCTTAAAGTCGATGGATTGGTCACGTTAGACGTAAAGCCACCAGCACGATTTAAAAGACCACATGAACATCATTATTACATCACCCAAAAAATTATTGATTGCCATGATATTGAAAATTATAATGGCCAAAAATGTAATATATAGTTGTGTACGTAATTTAATTACTTTCTGGTATAGAGACCTACTAAGAAAATAAGACCTTATGGACTATCACAATGACTTTGTGGCTTTCTTCTGGACAGATCAATTCAAGTTTTAATAGACCCCAGTGAGAGAAAAATATTTTGCTGATGACAGCTTTCTTATATATTCGGATGCGGATTCGTGATTAGAGGAAGAGTTAGGCACGAAGTCTTGGTCTTTCGTAACATAAGCGAGGGCCTGGTCACAATCCGCATCATCATCATCCGGCTCCCCACAGAGAAGAAATATGACACAGCCAAGGAAGCAACGAGCAAAACGATCTTCTTGAGAAGACGTGTGATAAGTGCCCTAAGTACGACGTCAATATTGTTCTTGGCGACTTTAACGCCAAAATCGGAAAGGTTTCTTAGACGGAAAGCACAGCCTGCAACTGCACTACAATACTTCCGGAAACGGACTCAGGCTAATCGACTTTGCGGCAGCGCGAAATGTCATTAATACTAGCACTCGTTTACAGGGGGTAGGCCCACAGCGGCTCAAAGGTACCTGGATGAGGTGTCCAACGCTTCTAAGAAGGCCAAGAGCTCAAAGAGCTCCAAATACTTCTCAGATGCGGTCAAGGACAACCTCATAGTCGCGGTAATGGACCTGTCTGATGAGGAAGGTAGAATCTCCTACGACAAATGGGGGATCATCGAGAATCTCCTGATGAACCGTCTCTGTGAGTACCTCCCCACCAACCAGCAACCGCTTACGTTTAAAGATGCATGATGGCTCCAGGGGTCAGTAAAACTGATCGCCTGCGATGACCAACGGTCGGCCGATTGTATCAGGGCAGCCATCGGTAGTCTGGGTGAGTTATAGCCAGGAGCCAAGCTCGAGGTCGAGGATTGGAGTTCATTTAACCACAGACCGAGAGCAAGGACCTGGGTTCCACTCGAACCGCGTGATCCTGCTAAGGTACTCACACTATAAAAGATAGGAACTGCCTTATAAAATACGGCCTTAAGGAAGTAGAGATGAAGCTATTTAAAAAAGATGATCTACGCACTGCTGAAGCCAACCTGGCCAGCTCCAACGCGTCATCCTCGGCAGACACCGACTCGCCACAGGAGGATCTTGACGCTACCATTGTGGAGAGAACTGTATCAGATAGCAATGCCGCTAAAACTGATACAGATTAACCTCCACCACTCCAAGCTAGCATACGCTAACCTACTGGCCCGCCTCATCGAGGACGGACTGGACATCGCCCTAATTCAAGAACCGTGGCTGGTCAAAGGCAACGTCACTGGACTTGGGGCTCCCGGCTATAGCCCTTACTACGCAGAAGGTAAAGGTAAAATCAGAGCTTCTATTCTTGCTAAAACATGATTAAAATTAACTTTCATCCCCCAACCTAGCACAGGCGACCTAGCAGTAGCGCAGCTAGCTCCATCGACCGGCAAGCCGGTCTGGCTGTACGAGGAAGACGACCCGCCATCAGTTTAACTACAACGGGCTGTCCGAGTGGCGGAGGAATTAAAGGCCGGCATTGTGATAGGGTGTGACACTAATGCACACCATGACCTATGGGGCAGTACAGACAGTACACTAAACCTCAAGGTGAGTCTTTATTATATTTAGTAGGAACTAACCTAGTAGTGTGTAACAGAGGAAATAGTCCTACTTTTATTGTCAAAAACAGGCAGAAAGTAATTGATGTTACTTTCGCTTCCCAATATCTTTAGCCAGCTATATCAGACTGGATAGTATCGGATAGTCCCTCATTTTCAGACCACCGGTATATATCCTTCACTTAGAATGTGACATCTTCCCGGCGCAACAAAAACATTCTCTGGCATATTCTCGTAGGCTGCATAACACTGGGTTGCATCCCATCATCCTGGACTTCGGTCAAGGTTGTCTTCATTCCAAAAGCAGGAAAGACCTCCCATACACACCACAAGGATTTCAGACCAATTAGTCTGTCCTCCTTTATTCTAAAAACTCTCGAGAGGATCATCGACCTCCACATTAAGGACACTGTTGACCGACTGTTTTCTAGATCTCAACATGCCTACCAAAAGGGCAAGTCAACCGAAACTGCTCTTCACTCGATTGTTGGCTCGGTCGAGAGGTCTCTCTCACTCAAGGAATGCACAATGGCTGTCTTTCTTGATACAGAGGTGGCCTTTAACAATATCGAAACTCGATCTATTATTGAAGCCTTAGACAAGCTAAATATCGGCGAACCAATCTGCCGCGTAATCAGCCTCATTGTAACAAAAAGGATGGTGATGGTGAGGGCCACCTTTGGCAACAGCGCTGCCGAAAAACTTGTGCGCCGAGGTACCCCGCAAGGTGGAGTACTTTCTCCATTGCTATGGAATATTATAGTTCTTAACGAACTTCTGATCTCGCTGGAGAGCTCAGGGTGCAAAGTTGTGGCCTACGCGGATGACGTCGCCTTACTCGCTTCTGGCAAGTATCCTCAAACACTTTCCGACATCCTGCAACTCGCTACAAAATTTAATAAACCCTAACCGCTGAAAGTGGTCAAGCAGCACCGCATATCCCACTAGGTACGAAATATATTGGCTGAGGTTTGGTCTACCTGCAAATGATTTCTGCTGAATCTGCATGGATGAGGTAGATCAAGAGACTATTTCTTACCTCCATTGCACCTGTCAAGTTTACTCAACTCGTAAAGACTAGGAGAATACTTCTTCCACAATCTCGGCGAACTCTTTAATATAAGCACTAGCTGGTTTTAGTGCCTTGTGGTAAATTTCAATTGGTTTAACGGGTATTGTTTTAACATCTAAAGATCGTCTTTGTGGTCTGCCACCTGAATCTAACCTAACCTAGGCGCAAAAAAAACCTCCAAACCTATCTACTTAATAATTTACCCATTTCTTTCTTAATCGTTTCCTGCGACCAATATCCTCTCATAGTCTATGCATAATAGGCATTGAAAATATTAATTTAAAAGCAATAAAAACAATCATACCGCGATCTCCATTCCTGCACGAAACTCCAGTCGAAAGAATCTTCACTTTGCGATCGAATATCCCAACTATTTGTAGACGCCAAGTTTTTCCGCTTGTGTGTCGACAGTGTTGCAACCAAATCGTTTGCCGTTTTGTAATTACCATGAATTCGTATGTTTATTACTCCATTGTGTATACTTTCAATAAATGATGGTAGTTCTGAGTCAGTGCACTTAACCGAGGAGCTTGGTGGCGGCGGCGGCGGCGGCGAACTCGTTGCATCCGACTCACATTTCGTCAAGACTATTTCATCGCACAACCGACTCGCGTGCACCAGGTCTTTTAAATCACTATCTTCAGCATCATTCACATTAGTAAACCGATCTCTGTTCTGTCGATTGTCAATGGAATCACCGAAATATATAATCACTTTATGTTTCGGAGTCACCTCCTGAGTTGAGACGTCCTTATTCGAGCTTTCCTCAAGCATCCGTGACTCATTTTGCTGCGATATACGGGCACCAATATCACACCGTTTCAAAATGAAATTCTCATTGCCAATGAAACTATCGTTTTTGCGAAACTTCTTATCCGGTAATTTAGGTCGAAATCCTCGCAGCTCGCGACACAAACTGCAATCGCAATCCTTTGAGCAATACATCGTGCGAATAGTTATAACAACAAACTGCGTTCACATTTCGCGATCACGCCCGGTACCCGAGTGATATTACATAATACAACACAATTAAGTCCTTCCGGTCTGAATGGATACGATCAATTAATTTTCGTTTTGAAACTTTCATGAAACGACGCAGACGCGTCCATGACTGTATTTTGATTTAGAGACTCACTGACGCGTATCCAAACAAGGCAAGAGAGAATCGAACAATTTCCAGCCGCCACTTTAAACAAGGTAACATGCGATGAAAAACTATAACCATCTGACCAAATTACATAAGCAGCGAGAAATCCTTTTCGAAAACACGCTTTACCAATGGTCTTGAATGTGTCTTGTCGCGTTCGAGTTCTGAATGAAACTAAAACTTGAGATTGGAGGTCGTTGCTGGAGTGATCGCGTTAACTCCGTACCGTAACTTGGAATTGGAAGTTTAGGTGTGTTTTTAACGAAGGGGCCCGATCTCATTGTTCGCTATGGTGGTAAGAGCCCCAAAGTATAATGCGTGTAGAAAAAAAAAAACCGCCTAAACAATGGAGGAAAATATTCTCACATTTCTCCTACACATTCAGAGGCAGTTTGTTTTGTGTCTTTCTATGAACCTTTGGGGAGTATCTTCTTGGTCATTAAATAGTTTTTTTTTTTTTACAATTAATTTCATTTGCCACGGGCTTAAAGATGGAGCAGTTATAAGAGTAAGGGAGAAATTAGTGTGTTCATTGCACTGTGTAGATTTTTTTTTTTAAATTATTCTGTTGAAATGGTAATTGAATAAACCTTGAAGAAAGGTATCACTCAAGGGACAACGAAGAAGAGTTCATGCGCATCGTATAAACAAGGGTGATTATTTGTTGAATTGATTCTGGTAATTTGGTGTTTTCTGGGTGTGGGTAGGGAACGATAAATGTGATGACTCACGGTGCACAGATGGAGCACGGTCAATGATTTGTATTAATCTTTCATATAAATCTGTTAATTTTTTTCTTTTGCTTCTTCTTATAGGTAATCAAAGTGAATACAACACGTTGTCTCTTTTTTTATGCGTTCCCAGAATATTTATCTGGACCATATGACATCTCTTTATCTGAGAGGGTTCGAATTAACTCCCATACAACAGTCGCTAATCTAGGAACAAAAAGAATATACATAGATGTGCCTGTAACAGACTCGCTTACGTAGGAGAGCTGAAGTTCAGTTGCGGACTTCAAGTTAGTTTGGGTCCCCTTTTACTTGTAAGCGCCATATCTAAGGCGAGGTCTTCCTTCACTACGTTGCCCTGGGTTGATGTCAAAGACTCTTCGGGTTGAAATTCTAGTGTTTATTCGCTCTAGATGTCCTAACGCGTTTCAGATAAACGATTCTGCCCAAGTCGTATTCGCTGTACCTACATATTCAGCTCGTAAGGTTCGCTGTTAAATCTTCTCAAAATTATGTTAACGCAAATGGGACCGAAAACCACTTGAGGAATTATTTTGCATTCAAAATCACCAAGGACCAAGGATATTTCAACCGCCTGTGCATGCTTCTGTGCCATATAGGAGGACTGAGATAAAGACATTCCTTAGTGTAAGCCTTATTACTCAATTGCCGTTTTAGGTCAAAGAAACAGTGATTGGCATGTAGAATTCTTCGCTTGATTTCTGATGTGACATCATTTTCAGGGTAGCAGCCATAGCTACCCTGTCTGAGCAAAACTGATCAAGGATTTGAAATATGGGGCGTGGCACCTCTCATAAACAAAATTATTTAGCTTTGCAATTTGGTAAATAGCAATATATGGCCTATTGGAAAGATTTTAAAAATGTTGTAGGATTGAAAAAAGGGGCGTGGCACCAAGAATACAAAAAAGAACCAAACCCTATTCTTCGACAGATGTGGAAACTTAAGTTGTAGAATTTGGAACGTTGGTCTGCATTGCCTACAAGTTTTTTAAAAGTTTTACTATTGTGAGATGGCCTCTCAATTTAGGCGTTCTAACTCGGGATCAAAGTGTAGATCCCTTTCCATACTGGCTCTCGACCGACTCGGTCAAGTTATAATCTTTGTTGTCAGAGTCTTCATCATCCGAACAGTAAATCGTCCATTGCTTCATGCAGTCAACAAATGTAGAAGTAAGATTTGGCCCTTCGGGATCTCCAACTCTTCCAACATCATATCAGTTATATATCAGCGTTTAATTTTTGAGACTTGATATGGGCCCAAAAAGTTGGCACAAAGCGAGTCCTGTTCCAAATTGCGTACGCTGGATAGTCACAAAAGATCGACGATTTTATATATATTTAGTTGGGGCTTTTCTGATCATACCCTTTCTTGTTTTCGTTTGGTACCTTCTGGATTTCTTGCTTTGCTCGATCTCGAATTTATTGACGGTTGCTTTCAAGGTCTGTACTGTAGGCGAGTAAAAGAGCGTGATAAAATTAAAACAATGTTGTTCGCTCAACGGTTGACTAGAAACTGGCTAGCTTTATTTTCGGCTGACAAAGTTACAAAGTGTATACAGTACATAGGATAGATACATGAATAAATAGTTGCAGTTGCATCATACGATTTAATACATTGAACATTAATACATTTAAAGCGTCTTGGTACAATTAAGAAATACAGAACATAAGCGAATACATTATACATATATAAGAGTATATGTCTTAAAATTAATACATACGTAATTGAGTGGAATTTTCGACCACAGTACGAATCTCTTTTTCTAGTAGCTCGGCTAACTGTAGGTCTTCGCTTGTAAACCTCTGTACCCCAGTTAGCAGCTTGTCTTTTGCGTGGATCTCGAGGTTGTGGAATTAAGAATTCGTTGCACAATTAACGTGTTGGTTCTGGTTGGTACCATTTAAGAGGTTTTTCTACTGACAGCTTAAATAAAACCTAACTTTGTTGAGGCGTTGGTCTGGCCATTACCTTTACGAACCCCTGTTGTTACGAGGTGGTGGTATATTTTGCGTGCTTCACAGTATTATTTGACTAAATTTGATGTATGAACGCTGCTCCTTTATCTGTAACTATTCGATGCGGGTTTCCAAAAACGTCAGCTTGCTGTTTCAACTTCCCCAAGACTTCCTCAGTTCCTGTAATCTTCACCGGGTATATCCATAAGACGTTTGAGAAGACATCGACTACCACGAATAGAAATTTGTAGCTTTTTGCCGTAGACGGTAGGGGACAACCAACATGGTATGGGTGGTAGAGCTCGAAAGTATCTCTCAACCTTTTCGAAGGTCTTAATATTACTCTCAGTTGTTAAGAATTTTAAATATGCTCACATAATAACCAGTTTCTTAGCACAGTAATTTTTTTGGTTACGCTCAGAGAGAAACCTTTATTTTCTTTTTTTTACGGTTTCGATCAACCACTGAGAGATATCACTGACAGAAAAAAATAAATCTCATTTGTAAATTTTTCACTAACTATTGACATTAGTCAGCAGCGCATGCAAAATTGGATTAAGCTATGAGTACACGACATGCCAAACACGACATACGCATGCCACTCTGACGTCACGATTATTACTCGACATAATTGTAGAATATGTCGCGTTTTATTATATTGTGGCATGTGCGAAAAGTATGCCGAGTACACGGCATGCATCCTTTTGTGACCTATTCTGACGTCAAATTGACGTAAGACTGGCATGCGTATGTCGTGTTTGGCAAGTCGTGTACTCATAGCTTTATTACCCATTCAGATGATGATATCCGGTATAAAGCCATTTTCTTTATTCATAATATAGCTAATATAATTTTTGTTAAATACAAAAATAGGAACGACTACACTGAATTCAATACTATTACACAATTACAATTTTAACACAATACAATTTTGATCTTTTTAACTTACTTTCGAAGAATGAGGTCTTTGGTTGATCATTTCCATTTATTTTTTATGGAAAAAGTTAACTAAGGAGCGATATATTTAAAAATTTAAAATAACGATCAAGCAAAGAGCGAAAATGAAAGTGTATATAAATAAATCTTAGAGAAAGACCTTTATGTCGAAGCCGAATGTAATATCTCTCAGTGAGAAACCAATTGAAAATAAAGGTTGAGAGTTATTTTCGAGCTCTGATGGGTGGAAGGTGTGCAGCGGCATGTCCATTTTATCAATATTAATAAGTAATCCCTCCCCCTTTCCAGACTTTTTCGATGCAAGTATGAAGCTTATACAGCTACTGAAAATAGTACCTAAGACCTTTGACATTTTAGGTACCTATAAAATAATACCGACGAATTAGGCCTTCTGCATACGGCTCGTATCGTCATCGTAGCGTATGCGGTGCGATGTACGAGAGGCACACGATTTGTTGTCACACACTTGTATTTAAACAGAGAACCGCACGCGAATCGTCGCAGCATGCATGCTACATGACGACTATCGTCAAACAGTGTCGGCCGCTTATCGTCTTTGTACGAGTACGAGTACGCTTGAAGTTTGTTTTCAATACCTGCGTATTTTATTTAAAAAAAAATGTCAGGCGACATTTTTACGCTTTGTATTTTGACGATTGGAAATTGCGATGACGATACGAGCCGTGTGCGGAAAGCCTTAGAATCATTAAAATGTCCTTGCTCATGCACTTTTTGAACTATCTGGCGTTGCATAGCCTTTGGAACAGCTAAAAGATAACGCGAGTTATACTTAGTTTACTTGACATTAGTCTGTCCAAGCTTGGTCACCCTTTATAAAACCCAAAAGTATCTCCCATGTAAAGTAGCTACATGCTAAATATGTAAATCTAAATGTTTATATGGCGCCGAAATGAGGATACATCCAATGGGGAAACGTTGGTCTAAGTTCACTTTACTGACCCACTTTTAAAAGTCTCTTGATTTATTTAATTTCGTATTCTTTAAACCTTATTTCGGCCTGGGACACATACTTCCTCATGATAGGTTGGCCTCATTAGGGTCAGGCACAGCGAGCTGAACAAAAACGACCTAAGACATAATACAAAGCAAACAAACAAACAAACAAAAAAAAAAAACTATTAATTATGAGCGGTTTTTATTGCCACGGTTTAAGCTGAGTTTAATTTTGATAATAAATCTTAACTACACAACACACAGATTTAGCCGATTAATGAATAAACTATTTCAGTGCAGTGTCATTAAAATGAAACAATGCAAAAATGAATTTAGTACTCAACATGTTGTTAGATACTGAAAATTCGCAAAGCTTATAAGTTAAATTCAAAGTTCTGGATGTGTTTTGTGTCCTTGCCTTGTATAAATAAAATTAAATTTTACACACAAATTATTTAATTTAATTTTAATTACATTGCAAAAAGAAAAGTGTTACATATTGCGAAAGGCATTTACTCGTATGGATATTTTGCAATTTTTTTTGTAATCACACTCGTGCGTTCATTAAACCCCTCATGCACATGAATATTACTTTCAATATAGGCTAAGTATCTAATAGCAAAATTGTTCACGCAAATAGGTCATTAGCTCGCACGGCTTATACTTATTGCAGCTGCTGTTACGAAGAAGAAAAAAAAACGAAAGTAATGATAGTTGTTACTTCATTTTTGAACGCGTGATAGCAGACAATTTATGATTCACTTAATTAGAGGAAAGGTCGGAAACGATTCAACACCTTAGATTTATCATTAAGGCAAACATGGAGCTCATTCTAAATTAACACCTTTTTCTTGCACCAATGTTTACTTGATACAAATTTCTCTCATCCATTAAGGTGATAAATCCTTAAATGTACATAACGAAGAAAGAAGAGCAAGAGCATTTTTGTAAATGTAGAAAAATGTTGAAAATAGTTGACAAGGAAAAACTATACGTCAAGAAGTAACTTTTGAGTGTTATGTGTTAGGTGTTAGCACAAACCAGTAAGAACTAGACCGCCGACTTCCCGAGCACCTACTCGATTCTTCCTGGAAAAAATTACCCTGTCTGTGAATACGTGTAACTGTCAAAATGAATGGCGGGAATGGTTTTCCATGCTATACCATGGGTCTAGGATTTTTCAAGTATAAGTGTGTTAATGGCACTCCTTTGATTTTGTACAGCACCAATACATGAAAAATCCTGGGCCAGCCGACAACTTGTAGGCAAAGTCCGTTATGTGGGAGGAGTCGACGGTCTATTCTTACTGGTTTGTGGGTGTTAGTATACATTCAAATGCAAGCTGTACCGTACGGCTGTTCTCGTGCTCAGGAATTGTGTTGTTTAAATAATGTTCATGTCTATGACCATACAAGAAGGACGGACCTACGTTACGTTGTGTTTGTTTTAATTCTGATAATATATTTTGACTGCAACTCTTATAGATACTAAAGTAATGATAGGCTGCCTGAAGACGAATTCTGTCTACCTAACCTATCCATTAATGGGCCTTTACTAATAACCAGAAGTCTAATATAAGCCCCTCAGATAGAGGACGTGCGGCGAATTCACTCACGAAATTGAGTCAATTGTAACGTCAACAGTCGGCATGACCTAAATGAGCTATCTCAGCTTCAATGTTATTAAGGATTTTTCATAGAGATATGGTGGCGGAAGAGCTCTTAATCAAATCACATAAAACAGCAACGGTTACGTAGCAACCAAAAGCCTATGTTCAAGATTTAAACGAAACTGTAAAACCGAATTAATTGTTGAACTTAAGTTTGAACTAAAAGTGTAGTTGGAGAATGTACGCTGCTCCATCAAAATCGGTAAAGAACTCACCGAAACCTTCGATATGTCAAAAAGGATATAGACAAGGTGATCCGCTGTCATGTGACTTCTTTAATATTGTTCTTTAAGGTTAGGTTAGGTTGAATAGGGTGTGAGTTCATCACATTGGACTAGGCACAGGGGCGTAGCGAGGGTTCGAGCCGTGGGGGGGTGACTTTCATTGAAATGCCGACTTATTTCAGGAACTTGCCGACTGTATCGGGCCAGCGGTTATCGAGTTTCACCCCATAGAAGATGTTTTTTGTATGGGAGGTGCCACGCCCCTTTGTCTAATTTTGACCAATTTTCACAGGAACAATCCCTGGCCAATACCTAATACTACCTGTAAATTGGAGCTCAATCGATTTGGTGGTCTTCGAGATATCTAATGTGGGGCTACAGCGCCACCTGTTGAGAATTGTCCTACTTTTTTTTCCTAAACCTTCGCGTAGCAATTACGAACAAACCAGCAGAAGGAAGTATCCAATTTGGTCAAGTCGTTTTCAAGTTTTACGCATCCGAACACAAACCACGATCCATTTTCATCAAATACGATATGAGACATTTTTATTACAGTGGTGCATTTATTTATAATAAATAATTTATAACAATGAAATAAATAAATTAATGTTAATATTGCAGCAATTTATCCAAGCGATGCCGACAGTCTTTTTTTAAATCGAATAGAAACTCGCTAAATTTTCATAAGTTCGGTCGGCAAATTCAGCGATGCCGACCGTCATTTTTAAAATCGAAACTCGGAAAAGGTACATACAGTCAAAAAAATATAAATTCGCATTTCCGGAAGGTGGAACCTTTGAAAATGCCGTCTTGTATACATTTACGAGTTTGAAAACATATACCTAATGAAAATCCAAACTCAGTTCTTATTTTTTAACATTTTGTTCCGAGTCAAATTTTTTTAATTTTTTTTGGAGTTTTTATAATTTTTTTTTTTAGCTGCTCAAGTTAAAATTTTACTTCCTTCATTTGCCGACTCTTAAAAAACCCCCCCCCCCCCTCGCTACGCCCCTGACTAGGCACCATATTGGGCCCATCGCCATCCCTGGGGAACCTTAACGGTAAAAAAACCTAAACACTTCGCTCAAACAGTTAATTTCCCTAAAGAACCTGAAGATTATTTAAATTTTGTTTGTGAGGGCAACCTCCTCCAAATTGTCGAAGAAGTACCTAACCTACCAAGGATTTCCTCCTGTTCCGAGCAATATCTTGACATTTACAGAGGAGATGAGTTATATCCTCTGCGATATGTAAGTCTTTGCAATATCTGCATTATGTCCGTATCTGTTAGACATAATCTCAAAGCGTGCTTCCTTAGAAGACAGTGCCTGGAGAGTATCCCTATTGCTATTATTCGTAGCTTTGATCTGCTGAGGTTTAGTAATTCTACAGATCTTTTCCGATCTAGTTTAGGCCATACAGAGCCTTTAAGACTCTGTGCCCTACTACATCCAACCATCTCTGATCTGCCCTATTTTTAATATTCTCGAGAATAATTCTCTTGGCCACGGCTATTGGTGGTCTTATGCCCTCAATTGTTTCATTAAGTGGAAGCTCTGCTCCGGTTGTGGCCAGAACATCAGCCCTTTTGTTACCCTCAATATCGCAATGTCCTGAAATTGGTTCTGGTTTCAGCTCCTGACTAATTCAGATTTGATGATGAAGGGTTCTAGCGCCTATCGACACCCGGATTTGAACACCCTGAGGTTATAGGTAAGGATGGGTCTAACCACCATGATGTATAAGTATAACCAATGCATCATTGTTGGACTGAATCCCCACTTTTTTCCTGCTGTTCTCTTACAGATGAAGAGAGCATTATGAGCCTTTTGGACTGAACTTTAAGTTTCCAATTCAATTTTTTATCTACGACCGTTCCAAGATATCTTGCGCATCGTTCTTGAAAGAATAGTGCAAAACTCAAACGCCAACACCAGAGGCTCAATCTTTTAGAAGTCCGTCCATTTACTCGTCGACGACATCGACATAATCGGCGTTCGTGGGTATTGAGACGAAGGCGGCGAAGATGGTTTTAGCGGTCAATGAGGGAAAGACAAAGTATATGCTGTCAACAAGAAGAAACACCCAACACCGACGTCTCGGACAGAATGTCACTATGTACAGACTTTGATCTGGTTAAGAACTATGTCTACCTAGGCCCTATGACCTCAGACAATGACAATCAACTATAGAAAACCCTAATCGACACAGTTTTTCTCTATGGTGCAGAGGCATGGAATCTATCAAAAGCGGATGAGGTTACCCTTGGGTGTTTCGAGAGGAACATTTTTCGAGTAATTTTCGTGGGGCGTGGGGGCATTGGTTAGTGTGCTTGACTATTGTGTGAAGGGTTGTGGAAGAACACAAATTATATCTTAACGTTTTTTACACTGCGCCACCTCTCGCGAAAGGCGAACGTCTAACAAGCATCCATGAGTTTCACTGTCCCGAAAAAAGGTTTTCACTTCAGCCGTTCGGACTCGGTATAAAATTGTAGGCCCCTGCCATTCGTCCCAAAAATAAAAAGCTTACACAATCGAATGGTTGTGAGAAGCTAGGCCTACGGTGTCTACACGCCTGTTGCGCCAACTATTTATTTATTTATTTTAATTTTCGGTCCTGTCTGCATAGACGGTGAATGGAGGAAGAGATACAACGACGAACTGTACGGAATGTACTCCGACATCGACCTAGCCAGAAGAGTAAAAGGTCCAACGACTGAGGTGGCTGCGTCATGTAGAGCGAGTGGATACGAATGATCTAGCCCCGTTCTGAGGGGCTCATGTTAGACTTCTGAGACTCGAGCAGACAGTCAGTGCCGACAGAGCATTATAGTGTTGCTATTTTCTTCGTGTTCAACACTCGCGCTTATAAGTTTAGCAAGCCAAGCCTGGATGGGCGAGACCAGTACCCGGTGGTTACCACGGGGAGGTAAAATAAGCACAATTGATGTGTACGAAAAAGTTGCAACAGCTGGGCACACCGCCAAGTTGATGCCAATCAGCGCCTACCCGATTCATACACACCCAGTCCTATACGTCTATCCAGAACTATTCAAGGTATCTTACCACATCTAAAGAAGCAATCATAGTATGCAGACTCATCAAAATTATAAGCCCACTCAACAGGCATCAGCGTGCCTTATGTAAGTCCAGTAGCATGCCATTATTATATTGTTGCTAATTTCCAATCGCTCAAAATTATCTCATGAAGTCATGTCGCCTTTGAATATATACCTCCCAAGTACAAGCTACGATGTCAAGGGGAAAACAACAAATAATATTTTATTTTGCATAACACTCATTTTCACTTTTACTTTCCATGTTCGAGAAACAAATGAGCTCACGTTGTTCCTTTGTCTCTCGCCTTAACAATATAGAGCTTATTAAAGAAACATAGCGATAAAAAAAAACCTAACAACGAATATGACGAAATAATTCTGCAAAGCACATACTACAACGCTCCCCACACGCTGAGCCAAATGCAAAGACAATTAATTACAATGAAATATAATGGTAGTGAATCTTCACACTGGATTTCCCCTGCACTGATAACAATTACTTCACATTGCTGGCTTGAAAGTGAAAACCAACAACAACGGCAAAGAAGCCATCTCCACGCCAATGACACCCCAGACAAAAGGCCAATGATCTGCGCATCAGCCAGCTCCCCAGGTGAGCATCCGCGCAGCCATCCCAACCCAATCCGAATGCCATCTCTCCATTCAATTCGAAAGCGTGGGACTCGAGACGAGATGGTAAATTAAATAATTGCCTGCCAGCGCAGACTACAGCTTTATTATTAAAAAGGTTTCGAAATGATATATCAATGCTTACCTCCTTGGCTTTGGTCGAACGATTTCATGGTTTGAATCGGTTATGCAAAACGGACTCAGCGCTCCTGCCAGATGTTCGACGCCGATTCGTCCCGGATCCCAACTATGCCGACCGGGCATATTGCTACTGATGCTGGTATTGCTGTTTCCACTATTGCTGCTGTTGTTAGCCACGGCTAAGCTATTGGCACTATTGTTACTGTTACTACTATTAATATGGCTACTATTGCTATTGCTACTACTATTGCTATTAGAACTAAATGTGTCTATGGTGGGAACTTTTCCGCTGGTAATTGCACTGGTAGTCGTTGTTCGGGAACACCCACTTCTGATGTTTGCAGTTGAACTATTTTTGGACCAAATCGACTGACTGCATGATGAGTGTGTGGTTGGCGGCGACAGAGATGAGGAAGTCGAGCAATTTATTGGAGCTCCTACTATCGATGGCGAGCCATGGGTTGGTTTCGCTGATGCGGCGACTTTGGTTGAATTTTGTTGCTGTTGCAGTTGATTCGAGTTTTTTGTTGCTACTACTGAAGGGCTGTTGTTTTGCAGCGATGGTGATGCTGTTCCTTGAACTATAGCTAAGTGCTGTCCAGTGGATCCCACTGGACTTTGTTGATTGCCACTGGTTGCAACCATGGATTGATTCATAGCCGTCGAGCATTCTTATTTACATTTCTCCATTTCCCAGTTACGCCACTGAATGGTATTTTGGTGTTTGGTCAAACCTGCAATGATAAATTTTAAAGATTGCTTATAATTTGGCTGTGTTTTGTAAAATGAAAGTAAACAAGTAAAAGTGTTATCATCGGCCTGGCCGATGCTTTGATACCCTCCACTGCATAAAAGTCATGCAAAATGTTTGCCATGCGAGTAAGTATGTGTCTAATATTAGTTTTGTATGGTAGGTAGCAGAACTACTTGACCGACATAGCCCATTTTCAATACCAACCTGACGACGGTTAAAAAAAGTTCTCCCACAAAATTTCATTCACCTAAGTCGATTCGTTTGGACGCTATCGTTCTTTCAACAGACAGAGATATATGGGTCAAATATTGGCTTTGTATGGGAGGTAACAGAACTACTTGACCGACATGGACCATTTTTAATACAAACTTGAAGGCCATAAATATAAGACCTCTCTTAAAATTTCAGTTGCCTAGGTCGATTCGTTCGGACGCTATCGTGATTTCAACAGACAGAGAGAGACGTGGGTCTAATAGTGATTTTGTATGGGAGGTACCAGAACTACTTGACCGACATAGCCCATTTTCAATACCAACCTGGCGACGGTAAAAAGAAGTCGTCTCACAAAATTTCATTCGGCTAGGCCAATTCCTTTGGACGCTATCGTGCTTTCAACAGACAGACAGACAGACGGACAGACAGACAGACAGACAGACAGACAGACAGACAGACAGACAGACAGACGGACATGGCTAAATCGTTTCAGAATGTGATCCTGATTCAGAATATATATACTTTATATGGTCTCCGGTGAATCCTTCTTGGCGTTACAAACGTAATGGCAAAGTGAATATACCTTCCTGTGGAGGGTATAAAAAGGAAGATCCTGATCTGACAGTTTTTTGTCAGGATTTTTAAAACAAATTTGGTTAAAAATGCTGCCAAAAGTTACGAATGTCTTAAGAAACATTTCAAAAAAAGTTTTATCGAGATCTGACCAGCAGTTTTCATGTCAACCACAAACGATTGAGAAGGAGTCACGGCAATTGGGGAAGAGTTAGGCAGAGCTTAGGCCTAAGGTAAATGAGTAGTCTTGCAGCGGATAGTTTAGGTTAGGTTTGTGGACTGGCATGGATTCAATACTGACCCATTGTGATGCCCGTAGGGGAAAGAGGTTGTCCCTTACCCATTATAACCCTGTATTCAAATTACTTACTGTGCTGCTACATACAAACCATTTCGTTGATTTAACGAAGTTCATTAACCTCCCTAGGAATTTATACCTAGGAATTCCCTAGGAATTGGAGACCTGACATAGGAAGTGGGTTGTATCATCAAGAGCTCCCTCATCACCGCAGCCTCTACAGAGTTCTTCTTCCATTAAGCCCATTTTCTTCTTATTACCACAGAGTGTTGTGCCCCGTTATGATACCGACGTGTGTGGACAGCGATTTCCTAATCCTTCCGCATTATCTTCTCGGTTTTGGTTTCGTTGATGGACGGCCATTGCATTCTTGTGGTATTGCAAATTGCCCACGTAGCGTTCGCCTCTCTTGTGGCTTTTCTCCCTGCTTCGAGCTTGAGTGTGCAGGGCGGGATGTTCACACACAAAGGGATCAGCTTGTTCTGAAACAGCTATCAAACCTTGTCGTGCTAATTCGTCTGCTTTCTCAATGCCTTCATGTTCCGGAACCCAGCAGAACGATATCTTGTGCTGTGTTTGTGTACCAAGAGCCTTAAGTTCTTCGCTACAGCACTTCACAGGCTTCGATTTTATTTCCGGTGCAGTTATGACTTTTATTGCTGCCTTGCTGTCGATAAAAAAGGTAATACCTCCAGGTGGTATTGCCCTTACCACAGACTCACTAGCTGCAGTTGTAACTGCCAGGATCTCTGCTTGGAAGACGCTGCAATGTTCGGGGAGGCATATCGATTTTGATTTACCCAGCGATTCACCCTACCCCAGTGTCCATGGACAAAATGCATTTTATATCCGTCCGTAAATACGGCTATGGTTTGTATACTAGGTAAGACTCCGTCTCTTCATTTGCTAGAGAAGGGTCTTGTAAACATTAGGTAAGGCGTGATGTAGTCCGTGACAGGTACACGGCCAAAATATTTCTGTAGGATCATCGAATGACCCGTTTCGTTTCCAGTTTACTGATTGGCTGATTCTCATTGCACTAATTGACGCCGATATTGTGGCGGATATCTTTGCGGCTCAGTCAGATCAGGAAATTGCATACTTTTTTGCTCACCTCCGGCAATGTGTCGTCTCTTTGAGTCCTTTGCCAGCAGCAGCTTTCTCCATTTGAAAGACACTGCAGTCACCGCTGATTCGGAATGATTCTCGCAGGTCAAGTGTTTCACTGAAGATACACGCGCCTATACCGATATCCATATTAAAACCTTCGATGTATAGGGCTATCTCCTCTTCTTCTGTAGATAATTGCTTTGTTCTCCCATTCGCTTCTGCTGGGAATTCTGGTAGTAAATCTCCTTCCAAAAACAAGAGTGAGGTTAGGTAGTCTGAAGTCACTTTATCTGTGTTTTCCTTCCAGCTGAGTTTGGAATCTAGGATTATGCCCAGTGTCCAGATATCTTGCTGTCTTTGGTATTTGCAGATCAACCCCTCCCATCCTTGTGGGATTAGAGGCAGGGATCGCCCTTCGTCTCGTTAACAGCAGAATTTCCGTCTTTGCTGATGGGCTCACCCACAGTCCACGACCCACAACCCAGTTGTTGATTCATATAGGAGTGCTTGACTAAGTCACTGGAGTGCATTTGTCTGGGAATAGAATTACAACATCGTCTGCGTATGCGCTCACGATGAAACCTTCTTGTTCTACGAGCCAAATGAGCGGTGATAGAACGCCACCTCGGGTGTAAGAAATACCGATTTGGTACAAGCTTTTGAGTTTATAGTGGAGCCAAGCTTGGCAAAATGCTTAACTACCATAAGATAATATAAGTGTCTATCATCATGACAACTTTTTATACATTTAAATATCTTGCGAGAAGCTGCAGAGCCAGAAGAACCTCAGTCGAGTCTTTTACTTGGTTGCTCTCCAGATCATTTGAATAATCCGGGCCCCCCTTGGTGTAATCCCAAGATCGCAAAATTATACGAAGTTCGAGGTCTAGGTGGAACCTCGCTAAAGAGGGACTTATTGAGTGGACAACATACAAGGAAAGCGTTAGAACTGAACTGAAAAAAGATATCAGATTCGAAAAGAAGAACTTATGATGAACTTTATGTGAATCAATTAAATAGGCTAAGAAAAGTCTTTTCAAATGCACCGACGAGACGCAGATGTCCTCGCTAAAAGGCTCCACAGTAGCTGGGCAGAATCACACAACGAGACGTTGTCACCGACAAGAAAATAGACTGGGCAATCAACACATTTGCTCCGTTCAAAGCACCTGGAATAGATGACACTCGACCCATAATGCTTCAGAAGTCAGATGCGATCTTGCGTGGCTTGCATGGAGCTCACCTAAATAGCAGCCACTGTAAATGTATTGGACTCCTTCTATAGGCACACGCCGGATCAAGTCGAATCTAGGGGACGTCATCATTGAGCGTAAGGTGACTAGGGGAACGCCACAAGGTGGCATAAGATGGCAATTAAAGGTCATGTATAAAAACTCCAAGAAGGCTCTTAAGACCCTCATGCCCCTAATATCCTAGACCCACTCCATGTCAAGAAACCACTAAGGAGAATCTATGTAAGACCCTCTTACTACCCCTACTAGTACCGTAGAGTCATAGATCTGGTTCCATGAAGCAGATGTGGTGTTAGCAAAATTCGAAGAAGGAAATTTACCAACGAACTTTACCGCGACATTGATCTGGTAAGTAAGTTGCAAATCGTTCGTCTTCATTGAGCAGGGAAATACCTTTTTGTATTAGTTTAGGTCTGCACATTGCACCTCGTCAAGTGAATCAGACTTCAGACGTATATTGAGTTAAGATTGTATCGTTCGTGTATCTGATTTGCAAGGGCGCTTGAAGAGTTCGTGCAGTGCTTGTTAAAATGTAGTTCATACAAGTTATCTTATATCTACAGAAAAAGACTATAGTCAGCCACGAAAAGTAATGAGATCTACATCTATGCCAAGTTCTTAGTTTAAGAAGGTTCAATGTTAAAAAAATTGTGGTAGGTGCAAGTTTACAAATTCTTAGCCCAATAACCTGAAATGCTTAATCTTCTTGTTTTTATAAAATTAGACCTTGAAGTCGTACACTATAGGTGAATATAGGTACTCAAACAGTGAGTATTTTATATATTGTATAATTTTCTAAAAAGAAGAACATATTTTTGTACATATAATCCAGTTGCACTAAGAAAATACCACTTTGGTGAACGCTAGGCCTAACATGCCATTCCAACACACAGCCCACATCCATCTAAAAGACATAAACAACACCTGCTGGCATCAGATCCAAATACTCCATATATGAATCCGAACTAATCATCAATCACTATTTGCAATGACACAATCATTATAGGAACGACAACTTGCAAGCGCAGCACGTACCTACCCATCAGCCGCCAGTATATACCTACCGACAAAACAAATTGCATTCCAATGCAACCTGGCTCCAAACTTCTATCAATTACGTACATTTTTCCACCAATGCAGATCCATGCGTAGCGTAATTGGTGCCTGGAGCCTTTTGCAATGGGACCCACTTCTTCACTATTATAGCAGAGGTCTTAAAATTCTACACTTTCCACATTAGATTGGCGCTCAACGATCATAATGGAACTTTAAGCATCACGATTTCTGTTTCATCCAGAAAAGAATTCTGATTACGTTCCGCAGCGCCATAGAAGTCCAGACTACTAGCCAAGATTACCGCTGTGCTATCGGTTTCATATGGAACACGACCAGCCTGGAGCGCATCACCATTATTTGTGTGGCGACACGGGTATAATTACATTTTATTACGATGATTTAGAAAAGCCTCTTCCGCTGCGGCAAAAAAAGGAAAAGTATGTGATCATGATCACATAAGTGGACACAATGCATAGGAACGTAAAGATCTATCCATTTGCGAGTAGCTCTGAACTTATTTTAAACTAAAAAAAAAAAAAAAAACAAATATTTATGAGAAGGTTTTCTGTTTAGTATTTAGTATATGTTACGGCTTACGGAGGAAGAATAGATCGGACTTTGCCATTGATTAGTTCTTCATTGGTAAGTTGAACTATTGATTTCGAATTGTAACGAACAATTTAGGGAGCTCGTCCAAACAGATCAGATTTAGCTATATGTCGAATTCATCACCCGGGGACAAGATTGAAGATGCATGCGCTATACGCGCTACTTTATAGCGATCAGTTACGGAATGGAGTTGCGAATTTGACAGTTAAAATTATTGTTGATGAAACAGGAAACTTCCTATAATTATTATTTCTTCAAATTGTATAGGGATCGTATTTTACGGTGGATGAAATCCAGCCTTAGGCGAAGAGGAAGTCAAATGGCTCTCTCGTGTCATTAAAGTGGCCTGGGAATGCGGCGAAACTCCCAGCTATTGGCAGATTGGGGTGATTGTGCCCCTTTTCAAGAAAGGGGATAAAAGGGATTGCTCTAATTACAGGGGTATATATCACTTTTAAGTCTCCCCGGAAAGGTCTTTGCCAAGGTGCTGGAAATGCGTTGCAGAGTTGTGGTCGAGGCACGATTAGGAGATGAACAGTGCGGCTTTCGTTCCGGAAGAAGCACAACCGACCAGTTATTCACTCTCAGAATGGTACTTGAGAAGGCGGGAGTATGCTACACCTGTTTACGCATGTTTCGTAGATTTGGAGAGAGCATACGACCGAGTCCCTCGAGGTAAACTCTGGAGTGTATTACAGGAGTATGGAGTTGATGGTTCTCTCTTGAGAGCCATTCAATCTCTTTACACAAACTGTAAAAGCTGTGTTCGGGTAAACGGCGTTAAATCACTACCTTTCACGGTGGGCGTTGGACTTCGCCAGGGGTGCGTCTTGTCTCCTCTCCTTTTCATTACTTATATGGACTGTATGTTACAGCGCAGTCTTGGCGAGGAACGTTTCGAATTCGGAGATCTGAGGATAAGTCATCTGCTCTTCGGGTACTCTCAAACTGAACTTCAGCGCGCACTCGATCGGTTTGTAGCCGTTTTGTGTTGAAGCTGAGATGAATGTAAACGTTAACAAATCTGAAGGTCGTCTCCAGAACGCCTGTTCAATGCACTCTGCATGTTAGTGGAGTCCCATTGAAACAGGTGGAGAAGTTTAAGTATCTCGGGGTCTTATTCACGAGTGATGGAAGGAGCAATGCCGAGTTTTCCTGTAGGATTGGTCAGGCTGGGTCAATTTTGAGACAGCTTGGTCATTCTGTTATTAGGAGGACTGAACTTGGTGTCAAAGCTAAGTTGTCAGTCTTTAATTCGGTGTTTGTTCCAACTCTTAGCTATGGTCATGAGGTTTGGGTAGTGACCGAAAGAATAAGATCGCGGATACAAGCTGCCGAAATGAGATTTCTCCGTTGTATTGCTGGTGTGACCCGTAGAGATCGCAGCAGAAATACCAGAATATGTGTGGAACTCAATGTTGCGCAGCTACTTCTCCGGACTGAGCGGTCCATGCTTCGGTGATTTGGTCGTGTTAAACGCATGTTCCCGACCAGGATTCCACGACGTGCTATAGAATCCGTACCATCGGGCAGGCGTCCTCTAGGTAGACCTAGGATGAGATGGTTAGATCAAGTTCATAATCTCTCCTCTACCCGTCTGGGGGATTGCCCTTGATGATTTGGAGTCGATGGCGGAGGATCGAGAGCTATGAAGGGTTCACTTGAACAACCTACACTCGCGACCCATACTTAATAAAAAAGCGGACTATATGAAAATGAATGAATGAATGACTTTGGAAGTATTTTCATTAAAAAATGTTACCGAGAACTGTAGATATTTCTTAGAATATTTTTTTTTTAGTTGCTTAACAGTTATCTATTGAACCCTAAACAGGAAGGTATATTTACTCTGCCATTACATTTGTAACTCCAAGAAGGATTCAACGGAGACCCTATAAGGTATATAATATGTACTTGCTATGCTTACAAGATCCTGTCTGCCGTACTCTGTGGGCGCCTGAAACGGAAACCATATTTGTCAACGAACTGAACCTATCAGTGCGGTTCTGGGCCCGGTAAGTCCACAACCGACCAAATATTCCTGGAGAAAACCCAAGAAGTCCAAATCCACATATTATAACTTTGAGGTAGTTTGGGACTTTGTCTACTTCGGATTCGGCTCCGCTATTAACTCTGATAATGACACCACAGAACTACAGCAGAAATCAAACGAATAATTACACTTGCCAACCGCTGTTACTTTAGCCTATGAAGGTAATTGATTAGTAGGGGCCTTGTCAAGAAACACGAAGGAGACTCTATATAAGACCATAATCATAACTGTCCTGCTCTATGGCGCAGAAGCATGGACTAGGATGGCTAGGATATCTAGAGCGAATGGAAGGCAACGTTCCGGCCCGAAGAGTCTTCGATTCCAACCTGGAGGGACAACGCAGTAGAGGAAGACCTCGCCTTAGGTGGCGCGCACAAGTGGAAGGGGACCTCAACCAACTTGGAATGCGTAACTGGTGGCGGTTAGCCAAAGATCGGGCTAACTGAAGAAGCATGTTGGTTGAGGCACAGGTCCACGCCGAACTGTAGCGCCATCTAAGTAAGTAAGTAAGAAAACCTGCGGCACCACGCTCCTTTGTTCAATTTTGTAAACTGCGTCCAATAGGGAACATACGTCCATGTATAAAAGTTCAAGGCTAAAGCTTTCATAAATGTGAAGTTATAGACTATAGTGTCAAGCCACGCTAGACAATTTGCGAGTCGCCTATGTCCTCTTCAGGTCCTAAACTACCACACCTGGTTCAGAGGTTTTATCGTGAAAAGGTATCAAACAGACAGGTAGAGTGTGGGTGTATCAATTTTCCAATTCTTCCGTCCGTTCTTATTTGTAGTTACACTTTTGGGTACTATGTATTCTCTTATAGAATTTAATCGGTCAAATTTTAATCTGCATGTCGTTCAGCAGATAGCTGTAGATTGATCTGGCTATGGAGGTCGACGTCAAAAATAAAATACCTACCTACTCGTAATGTACCTATAGTAAACTCTGAACTAAGCTCGGTATGAAGAAATGGGTTTCACAAAGTCGGGATCCAAATAAATTTCGCACGATCCAGTTAATTTATTAGCGACAGGCTGCCACCTGACTCAGGATACAATTTAGGAGACAATTACGCAAAGAACTTCTCATTTGATTATGATAAGGACGATAAGTTAAATTTGTAACTGACAGCTATTTCAAATTATAAATACCTATTCATAAATGCAAAAAGGATTTACATTGTGCATTGCACTTCCTCCTTTTCTAACCAATTATTTCCATTAAAACTAACAAAGATCCTGGGGCAACAATTATTGCATCTCTTGTAAATAGCACCAGGTCATACTTACTCTACTCATCATAAAAGCGGAAACGCAACACTATACACTTCATGTGATAATTACAGAGTGTAGCTACAATCTGCTGCATCTGCATCCTGTATATCTAATCCAGCTTTGCTTGCATAAATGCATGCTGCAATGAATATTTAGCGGATGGATGATTTCTCATTTAGATACGTACCATCTATACACCTATACACAGAGCATACATATGTATACCTAAAACAATACAAATATTATGTAGTATCCATCTTTACACAGGGCTATAAGTCGGCGTGAAAGTGAGACTTTTTCTTTTAAAACATTGAATGACTCTTCGATTGTCTTCCGCCTCGACCGACAATGATAAATTCGTTTCATTTTATCGGTTATGGTGTGACTGCATTCCAGAGGCATGAAAAGATTTCCTTAATGCGTTTCCATTATACTTTAGGTCATTTTGTCTTTGTTCCAAAAAAAAAAAAAATCTTTCTGAAAGTGGGCCATGGATGGAAAGGTATACCTACACGAAGACATTCATTCCAAATTGATTTGCATTGGCTACTGTTTTCTCTTCTAATTGGTAATATAATATTATTTCTTGAAATTCTACATAAATGTAAATATTTTTCAAAAATGTAACCTTTACATGGGCAAAAGATCTTCCGGTAAGAGTTTAAGCGATCCCGATCAGAGAAGTATTTTAAAGATACTCTTATAAAGGGCTTTCCAATAAGAGGTGTTATTTTGGTATTCAAAGAAAAATGCCATTTTTTGAGATAAATGATCGGATGTTTATTTCATAATAAAGAGGAAAGTATGCCGTAAATAATGAAAAACAACATCAGCCAAATGGCCACCACGAGCACGATTACAGGACCGTATCCTTTTCATGAAATTTGCTATAACCAAATCGCAAAGTGGCTGCCCTATGTCCTCGATAGCCTCACGAATTTTATCTTTGAGGTCTTGAATCGACGCTGGGCTGTTGGTGACGTTGTTGATGATCGGCCGGCTTGAGTTCTTGTGTTAACTGAACTTTATAAGCCTTAAGACCCAAGTCTTTATGCAAAATACGGTGTGATGACGTTTGTGGAATGCCCAATTCTAAAGAACGACGAGGAATGGACAAACCTGGGTTTTCTTCAACACTTTGGGATATAGCAGCAATTATCTCAGTTGTTCTTGAGCGACATGCACGGGTTTTACTCTTCACATCACTAACTTGTCCCAACGGTGCAGGGAAATAACTTCACGGGCAATAACTTCACATGGGAAATAACTTCACCTCGAGTGGGAAATAATTTCACTTTTTTTATGTGAAGTTATTTCCCACTGAAGTTGGGCATTAACTTCACTTTTTTGTGGGAAATAATTTCACTTACATGTGACACATTTTATGATAACCATCATGATGGGTGATTCACTCTTGCACTATTAACGTAAACATATTACCGTAATTTGTAATGTTATTCACAATTTCGTTGGTAAAGTTGACCACTATTGCTCTCATCAAACTCAGTTTGAGATCGGTCCTTGACAAGAAGAGTGTTTAAATCAAGTGAAATGGAGGTACAAATTGAATTCATTGCAGGTTTACGGAAAACCAGCAAACTGTTATATGTTCCTCAAGAAAAACAAATTTATTTCAAAAAGTATACGCGAAAAAATGTTACACGTTATACGTGCTATGAAAGTGATCGATGCAAGGCCAGTTTACTAGTTGATGACTCGACAAAAAAAGTAATTCGAGGGAATGAAGCTCTTCATCCTCATGGTGATCAAGAAAATTTAATGAAAAAAATGAAACTTTTAAATAATATGAAAAATGATTGCGTGAATAAGCCACTAAATCGTAGGGCAACGGCAAGAGAGATTTTTAATGAAAAAAGGATGGAAGTTAATGATGAGACAATAGAAGTAAATTTTAATCAAATTAAAAGATGTTTAAATACAATAAAAAAACAAAGTTTACCTAAATGCCCAAAAACACCAATGGAAGTTCAAAAATGCTTTGAAAATGAATTGTTCTTGCAGAACTATGGCATGTCAAAATATAAAAAAGAATTGCATTTTTATAAGCACATAATAATTTCGCCTACACTATTTTTATGGCATCAAAAATTGTGGACATGATTAATTCGAATTGCTCTGATTCTGAGCAGCGGAAATTTCTTATTGATGGAACATTTAATGTTGTACCCACATCCTGCGGCTATAAGCAATTATTAATTGCTCATTTTGCATATTCGGAACATGTAAGTACTACTATTTTTGAATAATGAATCGTATGGTCCAAGATATTTTTTAACAATTTCATCTAGTGCTGAAAACTAAAGATCTTTGGTGAGCATTCATATTAAAACTATAATTTTTAATACTAAAACGTTTTAACTACTACTTTATCTAATGCTCAAAAACTAGAGGGGTTTGTTGAGCATTCATTTTAAAAATTATATTTCTAAAAAATGGTCTTTAGTTTTTGAGCATAAGA
Source organism: Cheilosia soror (assembly GCA_949372485.1). NCBI lineage: Eukaryota > Metazoa > Arthropoda > Insecta > Diptera > Syrphidae > Cheilosia > Cheilosia soror. The sequence continues at coordinate 21,102,288 of OX443563.1, forward strand.
TAAAGTAATAGTTAAGAATTCGCGCGAATTTTTAACGATTACTTTATTTAATGCTCAAAAACTAAAGGTTTTTGTTGAGCATTCATTTTAAAAAATATATTTCTAAAAAATGGTCTCAAGTTGGAAAAACTTGAGCATAATGCTCAAAAACTAAAGACCATTTTTTAGAAATATATTTTTATTTTTAGCATTAGATAAAGTAATAGTTAAGAATTCGCGCGAATTTGCTCAAGTTTTTCCAAGTGGTTTAGGAAACTTTTGGTTCTTCCATTGTTGGGTCCAGAAAACATTAAAAAAGCTTTCGATTTATTAAAAGCTGAGGCTTCAACTTTGAATTTGGATTGCTTAACATTATTAGTTGAGTATTTTCAAAAACAATGGATGTTGCGGGTAAATATTTCAACATCAATTTTGTAACGACTGAAGTGAACAACTTGTTTTTTTTTTTTCGTTATTGTTTTTGTAGGAAACCCCAATAAATTTGTCTGTAGCCTGTGAAAATATGAGAACCACAAGTGCCTTGGAAGGTTACAATAGTCGCCTAGGAAACAAAATTCATAGGCATGGAAATTTCCTGAAGTTCCTAGACTGTTTACTTGACGAGGAATACAACACGACTAGGGACTTTATATCAGCCTTGGATGGACAAACTTTTCAGCTTTTCGAAGGTCCAAAACAAATTTTCAAAAAAAGAAATCAAATAATTGAAAGTTTGTCTACAAAACTGACAAAAAATAAAATCACTATATCCGAGTTTCTTCCACAAATTATCAAAATTTTCGATAAAAACTCGGATTTGCTTCCAAATGATGAAGACGTTTCATCAGATGAAAATGATGATGCCCTTGAAGAACATTTTCAAGAAGACGCTCTCTTATGCATACTGTGTTTTGACAAAAAAAAGGAAATTTTATTGCAATCATTTGAAAATTTGCCAAGATTGCTATTCAAAAATGGTTGAAAACTCACGTTGCTCAATCGTATGTCCATTTTGTAGAACTATTGTTCAAAATGTTGTTAAAGTTTTCTTGTAAATATTAAAATGACTATTTAAAATATCTTTGTTTCAAAATGTATTCGTTTTGAAAATATAATTTGATATAAATTGTTAAATAGGATTCTTATTATAAAGGTTTCTTCCATTCGTCCAAAGAAAAAATAAATAAAAATTACACAAACGAATGGTATAGGGTGCCTATAGGAACATGTTGCGCCAACTATTTTTTTTAGTAGTATATTATACATTTTGTTATATATTATGTACATGAAATTATGTATACAACTTTTTGTTATTAAATATGTTAATAAAAATATAATTATAAATAGTTCCATTTTGTTTTTGTTCTCCAGTTAGTATCGAAAAATTCTCAAATTATAGGTGGGAAATAACTTCACAAAATTTGAGGTGAATTTATTGCCCACCTTCAGTGGGAAATAACTTCACATAAAAAAAGTGAAATTATTTCCCACTCGAGGTGAAGTTATTTCCCATGTGAAATTATTGCCCGTGAAGTTATTTCCCTGCACCGTCCCAACAGCTCGAATTTTTTTTACCAATTTCTGTATTGCTGTCCGACAAGGTGCTTCACGACGACCAAAAAATGCTTTAGTTCTGCGAACTGTGACTGCAAGATTTTCACCATTTTTGTAGTGAATTTTAATAATTTCAATGCATTGTTGAAGCGTGTATCTTTCCATTTTTAGTAATGGCGTAGTTTCTACTTGTCAAATGTCAAAAAATAAAAGCTTCAAAAGTGACAGCTACCGAAATAGCGGGCCATTCACAATAACACCTCTCATTGGAAAACCCTTTACAACCGTCCATTCATGGTGTAGTATCAATTCCTGCGTGTCTTGTGTATGCTGGCTAAATATTAAATATGCCGTCATCTAAAGGACAATGTGAACACAATTTAATTCCGCAAATAACAACCGCTCCTGTCCCTGCGGAAGAATGTAATAGCGTAAACAGGCTTCAGTTATTCAGAAAGGGATTCATGACGACAAAGAATTGGTGGAGTAGTTTAGCAAACCCGCCCCTAATATCGGAAATCAATAAAAAGAAGCAACCGGACCGAAAAAACTAGAGCTATTTTTTCTCTGTAGTCCACCAAAGCCCAAGAAATCGTTTCACCGATTCAGTTTCGCGCACTGAATGGGATTTTGTATTACTCCTTCTTTGAGGCAGTATTCATGTTTGTGGACAAGGAGTCCAAGTGGCCCAATACTGATCACGAAGGCTAGAACGCCAAGACATATAGTGAAGGACGTCCTCATCGTTGCGATTTTGGATCTGTTCGACGATGAGGGGCGAATATCTCCTATACGATAAATGGGGTCATGTTGATGAAATAACCCTATGAAAAGCTGGTGGCAACCCGTACTCTCAACCCATCTCTAAGGATGCGGACTATTAATATAGCTACGTGAAGCTGATGATCATTTGCGATGACCAAAATGCGGTAAACAAGTCATAGTGAAAAAAATTACGCAGTCGTTTAAGATGGCTAAGGCATGTAGAGTGAACCCAGAGTGAGTAACAACGCGTTAGAGGAGGACCTAACCTAGGTACGACCTAGCACTGCTCGCGACTGGAAAATTCCTATCCACTATCAGCGAACAACTAAACAGAGCTCTATCCATGGTCAACATATGGACAAAAAAATGTGGACTGGCAGTAAACCCACATAAAACGGAATTAGTTCTCTTTACCAACAAAAGAACAACTCCTGAATTTAGCCTGCCAACAATTGAAGGGATTCCGCTTAAAATTTCTGAAAGTGCCAAATACCTGGGAGTTATCCTAGATCGAAAATTAAACTGGAACCTCAACATTAAAGAAAGAACCAATAAGGCGATGTAGCATTCTATGCCTGTAATAGAATATTCGGAAGAACATGGGGTCCTAGCCCTAAAATAGTCATGTGGCTATACACGGCGGTTGTAAGACCGATACTAACATATGGTAGTTTATTCTGGTGGCAAGCGCTGTTAAAGGCTAACAATCTTAGAACCATGACAAAGATTCAAAGAATGGCCTGCATCGGCACCACGGGGGCAATGAGAACCAGCCCCACGGCAGGATTAGAGGCCATACTCAATCTTAAACCCCTAGACCTCTTTGTACAGGAATCAGCTGCAAATAATGCCCTCCGGTTAAGCCAGACCAAAAACTGGAAACACAGCCTGACGGGTCATGCACAAATTCTGAAGAAATACACGGACAATAATGTATGCACGGACTACACTACTCCCCGGCTAGATTTTACACGGCCATTTACCGGGTATGGTATAACTCGCGGTTTTTTTCTTGCATTTTGTTATTTCGCTGCGATCATTTCGCATTTTATTATTTCGCATATCAACAACTCGCATTTTGTTATTTCGCAGTTTTTATTTGGCAAAATTTCATTTAGCATTGTAATTATTTTACCATAAGATATTTTGCATTTATTATTTCGCTATAACTTACTTTCGCATTGTTTTATTTCGCGTTTCTTTATTTCGCTTTTGCCAAATAAAATAGTAGCAAAACCTTGTAAGATTCTTAATTTTTAACTTTTTATAATTTTTCTTTACAAAAACCCCATTAACACTGAAATATGTTTGGGGGGGCATGCTGCCCCCCTGCAACCCCCCTGCCTGTGGTCACTGTAGGATTTGGAGTAGGTGCAAGTTTGAGTATTATGCAAAGTAGGGGCCATTTTACATTATAAAACAAACAAGTTCCTCTTGAAAGTGACAAAAAATGCATGCTGATATAAACAAGCGGCTAAATAGCATGGCGCGAAATAACCTTTTACGAAATAAGCAAAAGCAAAAACTACAAAAGCTAGTTGAAAGAATAGCAAAACATAGCAATGCTAAAGAAAAAATGCGAGTTAACCTTACAGCGAGATGAATGCAAGACGAAATGGCAATTTGCCACATGACTTCTGCGAAATAATTGAAAATTATTTAAAACGTCGCGAGATAATAGTTTGCGAAATGAAAACCGCGAATTGACAGGCACCCCCATTTACCACGCGTTTTCCCAGCAGGGACGATTGGTATGAAGATCAACCAGCATCCGTTGGATCAACCATAACTATATACACGGATGGAGCAAAGATGGAAATTGGCGTTGAATCCAGTTGAATCAGGCTTCCTGATTACAGCAGCGTATTCCAAGCTGAGGTACTGGCAGTGACAACAGCTGCTGCTAAACAGGTTGCAATGATGGCAAAACCTCATGCGGATATTACCTTTTTCATTGACAGTCAAGCGGCAATAAAAGCGATCTCTGCCGTTGAGTTAAAATCAAAGCTTGTAAGTCGCTGTCGCGAAGAGCTACGGGTTCTTGGCGCGCAGTACAACGTAAGACTATGCTGGGTTCCCGGGCACAGAGGTGTACCTAGAAATGAAAAGGCAGATGAGCTGGCAAGAGAAGGGTCCTCCCTTGAACTAAACAAGGCTGACACCACAGTAATGATTCCCCCCTGTAATCTCAGACAGAAGATTGGAAACAAAATACTAATGGAAGCAAACGATAGATGCAATAGGCTTGACTCCTGTGGCATAACCAGGAAAATGTGGCCAATCTACAACAAACAGAAAACTGAAAAAATCTTACAATTGAACAAGAAATCATTGTCCTCGATTGTAGGTATTATCACCGGACACAACATGCTAAAATACCATACCAAGAAAATGAGAATTAGTACAGACGACCTGTGCAGAGGATGCGGCGATGAGGAGGTGCATGAGGATTGAGGATACCCCACACTTCCTTTGTCACTGCCCGGCGCTTTGCTACATAAGAATCAAAGTCCTTGGCTTACTTTTTCGAGGAACTTTCAGGTCCATTAACGACATACTTAAATTTGTTAATAAAACGGGTTTTTTACCAATCCGCAGGTTTTTCATATAGGTTTCCAGAGTATGGGGGTCTTAAACCCCTAGGGCATCACAACGGATCTACATTGATCTAAGTGTGGCACGTACAGGTTTCTCCTGTCCTGCCTACCCACTAACCTAACCTAACCTAACCTAGCCTAGGTACGTGGAACACAGGACATTTTGGCCCCGCACAGATTCTTGGGAATGTTGTCACTTCTGGCTACATATCTCCTCATCTGAGCTTTGACATACCATTTACTTGTTCTTTTCCGAGTATAAAATGAATGGAATACAAATGAACACACAAAGAGAAAATTGATATTCATCTACACAGATAGATCAAAGATGGACTGTGGAACCGGCAATTTGACTTGTTCACATAGCCATTCATCCAAAAATGTGCATCGTCGCTAAAGATGATTTTTCTATGGTCATTTCATTATCATTCACTTTTACCTCCTGGTCAGTTTGATATTGAACGCGGTATAGGCCCAAGTCCCGACGCAAAATTCACCGAGTTGAAGTCTGCAGAAAGCCGACTCTAAATAGTGAACTATGGAAATCTCGATGTAGTGAACTCAAACTTTTTTTTCGAAAATTCAACGGAAAATGTTCCAGTTTTGCAATGCGCCTGCATGTCAACTATTTTTCAGAACAATTTACCGTTAATTTCTGTGTGTTTTCTGATATTTTAGTTATGAAACGTTTACAAGAAAAATCTGTGCAATTAAATTTAAAGAATACACAAATGAAAGTGACAAATTATTTTTAAAAAATTTAATTCATTCTTTCATTATTGAAAAAAATTATATTTATATCAAATCAAGCTTTGGTAAACATTTAAAACTCACGCTCGAAATAGTGGACAATTTCGATATAGTGAACTGCCCTGGGTTTTTATTAGTTCACAATATCGAGCGTCTATAGATACTGTACTGTCAATGAGGACACACCTCACTACCACTGTCACTGCCCGAGTCAATTGAGGAAGGGAACATTTGGGAGTTATTACTTCCATGACATACAAGAACTTTCTGATGTCTCACTTTCCGATCCTTACATCCTTTTGAGGATATCAAGATGGCTGTATGGCGTAAATCCAAGAAGGAGGGGCTCGAAGCTAACATCAGTGGATATCTCCTATAAAACTGAATTAATATGGGTCCACACGGACGGGACCTAAGTGTGGTACAGTAGGGTTCACGCTGCTCTACCAACAAGTTAACTTAACCTAAGGAGACCTCAGCCAACTTGGATTGCACAACTGAGACGCAGTTTGCCAAGTTGACCGAGCTAATTGGAGAGGAGCTGCACTCAGATTATAGCCGCATTTAGATTATACTGCCACCTAAAGTAAGTGTGCGTATGCATTCAAAGTTATATGGTTCAATTTGTTGCACATCTATAGGTCCATAGTGTTGGCGATATTTTTAATGATTGCTGACAAAATTTATATCATCGCAAGTACGTGCCACTATGTTGTAAAATTAATATTAAAATAAAAAAAAGCAAAGCAACAAAAAAAGAAACGACTGTCAAAAGTGCTACTGCTACTACAGATATACAGAATATCCAATCCAATCGATGCTGCTGCAGGCACTAAGCTACCGCACCAGCACTCCACTTAGGTATATGAAGACCACGGAGCACGGAAATAAGAAAAACCCGTAAATTCGACAGTGGAATGGTGGAATGTGGAAGAGTTGCTTTTTTAAGTCGGTTGCATGGTCCACACATTTGTTTTCTTTTTTCCTTAACGAAATTAACGAGGAATGCAAAGTATGTGCGGATAACAAACTTATACAGTTATCAGTTGGTGAAGAGGGGTTACCACCGATCTGGTGATTAATTGTTTGTTTTTTTTTTGCCTCTCTTTTTCATCCTTTATTAACGTCCTGAATAGATATGTGGTTTGTTAAATTCATCTTTGTGTAGATATATGTATAGGTAGCCCTCCTTTCGTATGTTTTAGTCAGCTAATTGGATTTATTTTGAATTTTATTGCTTTTGGAGAATAAAGATTACGTTAAATGTTATTCGGTCTGCAAAGGAAATACATACAATGTATTTTTGGGGCAGAGCGTTGGGTATACACCGTTGAGTGGTAGCTATAATGGCCTGAGTGAAATTTTCAGTATAATAATATTCAATGTAGTCAAAATGCTGACAAAAGCATGTCTGTATTGCAATTGTAGGTATAATAGATTCTGTTTCTGTATCATGTCACTAGATGGCTTAAGGGTTGGCATTTTCTAGCTATTTTTGGATTTGATATTTTGTTGTTTGACCAGTTTTTTCTTAATTTTTGTTAGGTACATTTTTTGTATCTTTTGGCTCTAAAGGTATTGTGATTATTTTGGTAACAGGGTAGTTCAAACTAATGTTTTTGATTTTCGTCTGATGTGTGGAGAACATTGTTGCTTTCGCACACTTAACAGCTTCTGGCACAACAATCCATTCCTGTTATCCATTTATCCTGTTCGGTCCTTGTTTCCTTGGAGCCCAGGGCTGATCTGACATGTAGCTTCGTGAATTTGTACCTCATTTAGAACCCAGTATAGTTTGTGTATACCAGTCTAATGAGTCTGAAACTGATCTCTGGAGACAATCTTGTATAATTTACTGATTTCTGATTTACTCGGTGGAGAGAGCAGTTCTCTGAATTGCTCTGCTCAATCCAATCCAAGACATTGAGGATGACAGATCCAGCACCCATATCGCCTTAAGCTGGGTGGAAAATAGTCCCACGATAGAGGAAGCCACTTTTGCGATCAAATCGCCGGGAAGTCTGCCGGAGTGGACGAAATCGGGTCAGAAACGTTCAAGGCCTTAGGTGAAGAGTGAGTTAAATGACTCGCTCGTTTCATAAAAGTGGCTTGGGAATGCGGCTAAACTCCCAGCGATTGACAGATTGGAGTGATTGTGTTGTGCTCCTTCTCAAGAAAGGGGATAAAAGGGATTGCTCCAACTACAGGGATATCACTTTTAATTCTCACCGGATAACGCTAGGGCAGAGGAATTCAAACGCGCTCTGGAAAGAATAAATGTAGATCATATATTCACCAATTGTCTTTGCAGATGCTTGTCAACAGAAATATTAATTCAACACACATGTTCAATAAGAAAATCTGTAACTAGAGGCACTCCCCAGGGAGGGGTTATATCTCCCCTTCTCTGGGTTCTTGTCATAGACGATATACTTAAAGAACTCAGCAACGCAGGGTTTAGCGTAACCGCTTACGCGGATGATGTGACGATTCTAGTTCGGGGTAAATTCTTGAACACATTGAGTGAAACCATGGAATCAGCCCTCAACAAGCTTAGAAAGTGGGCTGAAGGGTGTGGACTTCGCGTCAACCCGGAAAAGACAGAAATAGGTAGTACTTTTCAGTATAAAATACAAGATACCACCCTTCAAACTACCCAGGATTGGTGGAGTGGAGCTTTCCCTTTCAGATAACGCAAGATATCTTGGAACGGTCCTAGATAAAATATTTGATTGGAAACTTACCGTTCAGGAAAAAGTCCGAAAGTCTCATAATGATCTCTTTGTCTGTAAGAGAACAGCAGGAAAAAAGTGGGGATTGAGTCCATCAATGATACACTGGCTGTACATCATGGTGGTTAGACCCATCCTTACCTATGGGGCTCTTGTTTGGTGGAAATCCACAAATAAGTTGTATATACGGGATATGTTGACCAGGGTACAAAAACCAGCCTGAGGCGTTTATGTATCTTTTACCACTGGATCTACAAATAAAACTTCTAGCAGGAAATAGTGCGCTTCGGCTAACCAACATAGGGTTCTTCAAAACCAGATAGGCAGCACATAGCTGCATCCATACTAATGGATACTTGTCCTTCTCCAACATCCCCGATAAAATGGATGAAAATTTGGGTGAAATTGACTTCAACACTCCTTACGAAGTACAATACCCAGATAGGGGGACTGGCAAAAGAATGAAGTTTCGAATGAAAATGAGATTTCGATTTATACGGATGGTTCCAAAACTAAGGAGGGTACAGGGTCAGGTATATACTCTAGAGGGATATAGACCTACACGTGTCATTAAGACTTCCGGATACATGTAGTGTGTTCCAGGCAGAGGCTCCGGCTGTGCTCAAAGCCGCGGATCTACTTGATATGGGATCAATATCCAACAAGAATATCGCTATCTACATTGATAGTCAGGCTGCGCTAAAGACGCTAGAGTCATTCATCATCAAATCTGAACTAGTCAGGAGCTGCCGCACAATGCTCAGAGCATTAGGTATGCGCGCAGAACCAAGACAGTTTGAGGATAACGAAAGGGCTGATGTTGTGGCCAAAACCGGAGCAGAGCTTCGACTAATGAAACAATTGATGGCATAAGGCCACCAATAGCCGTGGCCAAGAGAATTATTCTCGAGAATATAAAAAATAGGGCAGATCAGAGATGGTTGGATATAGTAGGGCACATGGTCTCAAAGACTCTGTGGTCTAAGCTAGATCGGAAAAGATCTGTAGAATTACTAAAGCTCAGCAGATCAAAGCTACGTATAGCAACAGGGATACTCTCCGGGCACTGTCTTCTAAGGAAGCACGCTATGAGACTAGGTCTAACACATACGGACATAATGCAGGTACATATTGCGAAGATTTACATGTCGCAGAGGATATAACTCATCTCATCTGTTAATGTCAAGCTATTGCTCAGTACAGGAGGAAATACCTTGGTAGGTAGGTACTTCTTCGACAATTTGGAAGAGGCTGGCCCCGTAAACAAAATTGAAACAATTTTCAGGTTAGGGAATTTAATTGTTTGGGCGAAGTGGTTTAGGTTTTTGACCGTTGAGGTTTCCTTAGCGATGGCGATGGGCCCAGTATGGTGCCTAGTCCGATGTGATGAACTAACACCCTATTCAACTTAACCTAAGTCTCACCGGAAAAGTATTTGCCAAGGTGCAGAACTGTGGTCGAGTCACGATAAGGAGATGAGCACTGATCAGTGCGCTTTTTGTCCGGGCAGAAGCACAACCGAGCAGCTATTCACTCTCAGAATGGTTTTCTCTCTTGAGAGCAATTCAATCTCTTTCACACAAACTGTAAAAGCTGTGTTCGGGTAAACGGCCTTAAATCAGTACCTTTCACCGTGAGCGTTGGACTTCGCCAGAAGGGGCGCCTTGTCTCCTCTTCTTTTCATTACTTATGAACTGGATGTTACAGCGCAGTCTTGGCGAAAAACGTTTCGAGTTGGGAGATTTGAGAATAATTCATTTGTTCTTCGCTGATGACTTGGTCATCCTTGGGTCTTCTTAGACTGAACTTCAACCCGCATTCGTTGAAGGCTATGGTTTGTAGCCGTTTGTATGTTGAAGCTAGGATGAAAATAAACGTGAACAAATCTGAAGTGATATCATATCTCCAGACCGCCTGTTCAATGCAATCTGCATGTTAGTGGAGTACCATTGAAACAGGTGTATCTCGGGGTCTTATTCAGGAGTGATGGAAGGAGTAATGCCATGGTTTCCCTGTAGGATTGATCAGGCAACATTGATTTTCTGCAACATTCGAGGTCTAGGATTCAATAATGTCAACGTCAGCTGCGTTCATCAGCATCTACAAGAAAAAAAGCCAGACGTCCTAATCTTAACCGAGACTCAAATAAACTCAAACACTGACTACACACATCTTCGCTGTCCAGGATACGAACTACTTCCTCGTTTTCGATATAAGGGGGGACTATATGTGTGTTTGCCCGAACAGATCTGGCTTGTGAAAGAAAATAAGAGATGGAACCTCCGGATCTCGACTTAATATGGCTAAAGGTCGTCCTACAAAGTCGTACTAAATTCTTTTGCTGCCTGTACCGCTCGCCAAACGATAACGAACCATCTAAATTATTTCGTCATTTATCCGAAAAGGTAGACTGGATACAAATTCATCATCTAACGGCTGAAGTTATTATACTTGGTGACTTCAATGCCTATAACATGGACTGGCTACGATATTCTAACAGAACGGACGATGCAGGGAAATAAGCTGAAGACTTCGCCATTAACTGCAATCTCACTCAGCTCGTTGATGAACCAACGCGAATTCCTGACAATCCATAGAATTACGGGAACACTTTAGATCTGTTTCTCACAACCGAGCCAGATAATTATAAAATAAAAATATCTGCCCCCTTAGGGAATTCGGATCATGCTTTATAGTCTGCTATCCTCTCTTTACCGACACCAATAGGAGCGAACCAGGATCGCCATCGTCTGATTTGGAATTATAGTAAATCTAACTGGGACGAGCTGCGTAATTTCTTCGGTTCGTTGCCATGAGCTGATATGTGCTTTAGAGATACCGATGTCAATATGTGCGCAAAAGCCGTAACCGAAATGATTTTACTCGGTATGGAACTTTATATTCCACATTGCATCAAAAAACTAGCTTCAAATAAACACTGGTTTAACAAAGATTGCAAGCGAATTAACGCAGCGAAAAATAAAGCTCCCCGTGAATGGCGGTCAAACCCATCGGAGCAAAAAAGATCAGAATTCATAATTCTTCAACCTAATTATTGAATCGGCGAAGACAACTTACAACGAAAGAGTCACTAACAAAGTAATTGGATGCCATAACGGCTCACGCGCATTCTGGTCCATGGCAAAGACAATCAGTTCTTCCTTTCCACCTCTAGTAAAAGACGATGGCACGCTAGCAACAACTCCTAAAGAAAAGGCAGACCTTTTCGCTAGCATGTTTTCACTGAACGCCACCCTAGATTCTGCACAACTAGAGCCAGCAAATATCCCGAGGGTGCAAACATCGATGGCAGAAGTGAAATTTCGGCCTCGAATAATTCAACGCATCCTTAAGGAACTAGATTGCAATAAGGCAACCGGACCCGACGGAATTCCGGCTATAGTACTCAAGAGCTGTGCTCCAGAACTTGCATCTGTACTATGTAAGCTGTTTAGCATGTCGTACTCCCAGAAGACGTAATCAAATATCTAGAAGGCCACCGATTAATAAGTGACAGGCAATACGGATTTCGGAGCAGTCGTTCCACTGGACACCTGTTAAGCTACGTAACGCACTTATGGACGCAAGCAATTGAACAATGGATCGACAAATAATAATATCTACAGCTTTGCTGATGACAGTACTCTTATATCCTCTATCTCGAACAGTGGGCCTGTGAATGCGGCTACATCACACAGTCAGAGATCTGAACAAATTAGTTCTCTAAATGATGATCTGGAAAAAATCTTGAAGTGGGGAAAATACAACTTGGTTGTATTTAATGCAAACAAGACACAGCTCACAACATTTTCCAGGAAAAATGCATCAATAGTTCCTCAGATCCAAATGTATGACAATCCAATCCATCCCAAGGACTCAATGCACCTTCTAGGAGTCACAGTCAATTCAGGAATCACATGACATGACCACATATCCTATATCGCAAGATCGGCGTCCGCTAAGTTGAGCTACCTATTTAGAGCAAAGAGGTACTTTAGCCCCAAGCAACTTCTCCTTCTCTACAAAGCACAGGTTAGACCAGGCCTGGAATATTGCTCCCAGATATGGAGCTCGGCCCCAAAACATTCACTTAACCTACTTGACAGCATACAGAGACGAGCAGTTCGACTTATTGGAGACCCTACACTCACATCGAATCTGCAAACGTTGGTGCACAGAAGACAAGTCGCTGACCTTTGCTTGTTCTATAGGTACTTCCATGGTAGATGTTCCGAGAAACTCAAAGATATTATCCCTCGAAATGCAACTTTTAGGCGCCCCTCAAGACAGGCTGCTAATGCTCATGACCATACAGTACACTTGACAACCGCGAGGACATCATCTTTCCAAAACTCCTTCTGTTACAGGACAAGCAAACTTTGGAACTCGCTTCCTGGGGATATATTTCCAGAAGACTACAATTTGCAGCAATTTAAGTGCAGAACTAACATACATCTGCAAGCATCTCGGGGCGCTGATGAAGCGTTATAGGTTTGCCTTTCCCGGGAGAAGTATTTAAAAAAAAAAAGGCTATGTCAATTTTGAAACAGCTTGGTCATTCTGTTATTAGGACGACTGAACTTGGTGTCAAAGCTAAGTTGTCAGTCTTTAATTCGGTATTTGTTCCAACTCTGACCTATGGTCATGAGGTTTGGGTAATAACCGAAAAAATAAGATCGCGGATACAAGCTGCCGAAATGAGATTTCTCCGTTGTATCGCTGATGTGAGTGACCCGTAGAGATCGCATTAGAAATACCAGAATACTTGTGGAACTCAATGTCGAGCAGGTATACTTCTCCGGACGGAGCGCTCCATGCTACGGTGGTTTGGTCATGTTAAACGCATGTCCTTTTGTACGAAAAGGAATAGTTTAGTCTAAATTGGCTTGGCATTTTCAATTTGAGTAGATACTCCACGTTCCTGAACTATGCGCTATAGGTAGGTAGGTACTCGTAGTCATTTTGTCTTTAAAATATACAGTTTGCCCAAATTTAATAAACATGCGCAGTAGCTCAATGGTAAATGTGCTGGACGAATGGTCCCATTGGGTTCAGCCTCCAAACATACAAATTACAAATTTTTGGTAATGTCTTATTTCAGCAATGCCATGTTGAAGCTGGTTGCTGGTGATAAAATTGAAACGAAAATAAAAACCTCATCTAAGCCTAAAGTATCATTTTTCCTTCTAATAGGTGTCAAGTTCAGCATATTATCTAAAGAAACCAGTAAATTCCACAAACATAAAACGATCGTAAAAAAATCACAAAGTAAAACAATTTACGACTAAATGGACATGAACTGCTAACACATCAGTTAAACATATTTCAATAAAGTTTATGACCGTTAGTTTTGGTATTTCCTTAAATACAAGTATCGAGTTCGACAGAAGAAATTCGTTTATGGGAGGTATAGGTACATAACACCAAGTCGGCCACAACCAATTTGATACGACCACAAGGTAAATTAAACTTGTTTTAACTGTGCCCATTGCCCTCCGCCACCGCATTACAAATACAACAACAATGCGCGGCAAGAACAAAAATTAAGAAAAATAAAAAAAAATACGATTAGTCAGAGAGAATTCCTGTCTGACATATTATCAAAGTAACTTTAGGAATTTCCTACACTGACTATGATTTATTTTTTTCTTCCAGTAGGTATAGGTAGATATTATAATCGAATCGAATGAGATGTTTGCGTGTCTTGGTCTTGGCCATACTCAGAATTTTATAATAATGTGCACACAGAAACATAAATATTTTGTTGTTATCACGCTGACATCTCTCTCGTGAGCTATTTCTGCTCTTTCAGATCTCAGATCCACGCTAGAATGACTGGACTGGAACTGCATTCGAAAGAAGAAACCTGATGGTATGGCAAACGACGTATCTTGAAGCGGCTACGCGTGCGCGCTTTATTGGCCATACGCGTACCTATATACAAGCATAATCCTAGACTGGAATTTTTCTATTTAAAATTCGTAGTGAGTGTTCAAAAATGCAGGTCCTTGTTCCAAAACCAGTTGTCTGTCGACTGTCGGGGTTGGAATGGAACTATGTGTTGTGATTTTTTCTTTCTGCACAAGTTTCTATAACGTGGTGAATTTTTTCTTTTTTTTTTGTTTAAGAGAATCGAATAGCCGAGGAAATAGTGCTCAAAAATATTCTCTCTACATTGCGAGCAAATACTGGCTGCATATTGGAGTGGCGGAACTGGTTCTTTGGTCTAAAGAAGTCTTAAGTTGTGAGAGAAATTCACACAAAAGATTGCTGTACAGATCAAATAGCTATGAAAATGAATGTTGTAGCGTTGTAGGTCGTAGGTATTTGTAGGTAGGTAGAGCGGAATATTTTTGTTTAGGGAATCAAAACAGGAGCAGTGAAGGATTTTATTTTGTGTGCAATGACAAATATTGCAACAAATATTAAGTAACTACAGATGTACGTTTGTTTATACACATTTATTTTGTTCTCTTTTTAAGCTTAGAAAATATTTTATCGCAATTCCTTTTCACAAATTATACCTTCAAGTTATTTATTTAGTATAAACAAATTACAACTACAGATCATATGCGAACATGCAACATGGAGGTCAACTCCGACAATGACCGAGTAGTTCCAAAGATAGCTCCTATACCCCCGTTTCCCCTTCCTCCATCCTCTCCCTAAGTAACCTATACCGATATGAGGGTGTAGCCAGTAAAATGTTGAAAACATTTTTAAAATCGACTAAATAGTTCCAGAGTTAGTCCCTACTACCCTTTTACTCCTCCACTATCACCAACTAAATGCAGAGAACCCTCGGTGGGTTTACCCCTTTTGCACTCACTTGAGTGAAGAGAGTTAGATATATCTATAACTGACCTCTAATATGAGCATCGATAAGTCTTTCCATGAGGTTTTGAGAACAAAGGATTTTAGACTGATAGGTCTATAAGATTTAGGCAGATCGCTTAGTCTATTGCCATTTTTCGGGATAAAGATCACATTCACCTGCCTCCAGGAGATTGGAATATATCCCCAGTTGTAACTTGCTCTAAATAAGGCAATAACCAAGCAGTATGATGCCGATAACCCTCTGAATTAGAGCTGGAAATATGCCGTCACGCCCGGGGGCCTTAAAAGTAGGGTTACCCGATAAAAAAAAATACCAAAAGGGGGACATAGTGAGTTTTCTAGTGTTCAAAAAGGGGAACAAACAATTTTTTTTTTTAAATACCAGAGTCAAAAAAATTTTAAATAAAAATAAGCAATATAGCTTTCTCGTACTTCAAATGGATGTGTTCACAGAGAATCTTGTTAAAAATATTAAAAGAAAGTATTTTCAAAGATTCAATTGAATGTTTTCTTTTATTGAATTTTAACTTAATATGGGGGACAGTGGCTTGTATTAGGGGGGACAAATAACATTTTTGTATGAAAAAGAGGGGACGTCTGGCATCCCCACTTAAGAGGTTTAAAAGAGCCAATTGACCATTTTAACTTGTCTGCACTAAAAATCTTGCCAGATAGACTATTAACCATACTTAGTGCTACTAGAGCTCAAGTTATTGTGTGTTTCACGGAAAGACGAATATGGGAAGTGAACATTGTACCCGTTTGGCCCGTTCGTTAGCAATCCTTCACAGTATGATCTTTAATCAGAGCTTTATGGATACGTGCTGAAACCGTCATATGTCTTCGCAGCATTTTCTCCATGATGCTCTTTTCGATCGTCTCAGTTCTGAGTTATATTCTGTGAGAATGAACCTGTACTGTACACTGTACATACATACTTTTAACAAAAAAAGGGATAAACGGGTAACTTTAAAAAATGGCTACAAAATATTCTGAATAGTCATTTCTTCTCTATCAAAATGCGACACGCGGTTTCGGGAGCTATAAAAAATATTTTGAAGTAGATTGTGTCCTCTAAAACTTCCACGTCACCGCAGCCTCTGTCACGTTCTTCTATCGTTTCTTCATGTGGCACGAGAGAATATTATTGCCCCATTATTATTTCTACGAGAGTGAAAAGGGAGCTTCTACCCTTCCATAGTTTATTAGTGGTACTAAACGTTGCTAGTAGTAACCTACAACTACAACTTGAGCTTGTAAGAAGGGATATTCAATGTTCTAAATTAGTTGCCGAATGTTGTATTATCCGAAGTCCCATTGCCTGGAAAGCTTCACATCTATAGGCACACAGCGGAGCGATATCTTTTTTTCTGTTCCAACAATTTTCAGCTCTTTGTCAGGGAATCTTATAGACATCGTCAAATCCGGCATAGAATGTAATTATACCTTGTGATTGCATCTCTTTGTCGTTCATCACTTTTCCGATAAAATAAATCTTACGTAATGCTGAAGTTGTCACAGGATGAGGACCTATTTCCTTCCTATATTTTTTTAAGAATCGATATCTGGTGTACATCTTATGCTACTTCAAACTAAGAAAATATAAAGGGTCCGCCAAATAACTTTTTTTTTTTTCAAAATGCTATAAAAAAAACTACTGAATATTTTCTCAAATTTCTTTTTTTATTTGAAAGTACAATCCTTCCGGTTAATAATGGAAAATAATTTCATTCAAATGGCTGCCTCGGCTGACCATGCAGTAGCCTACACGATCGGTCCAATTTTTAAGCACATTATCGATTGTGTGCAGCTGTATTTCACCAATGGCTTCACGAATATTGTCCTTTAAAGCGTCAATTGTCTCTGGCATGTCGGCGTAACACTTATCCTTTACGGCACCCCACAAATAATAGTCCAACGGTGTCAAATCGCAGCTCCGCGGTGGCCAAACGACATCAGCTCTGCGGCTGATAATGCGATCTTCAAAAACAGGGCGCAAAACATCGAGTGTAGCTTCGGCTGTGTGGCACGTAGCGCCGTCCTGTTGAAACCAAATGTTGCCAATATCCTCCTCTTAAATTTTTGTGAACAAAAATTCGTTCAACATGGCCCGATAACGATAGCCATTGACTGTAACGGCCACTCCTTGCTCATTTTCGAAGAAAAATGGCCCAATTATGCCTCTGGACCAAAATCCGCACCAAACAGTGACTCGTTTTGGGTATATCGGCTTTTCAATGTACGCGTGCGGGTTTTCTGTGCCCCAAATGCGACAATTTTGCTGGTTTACATACCCGCCAAGATCAAAATGAGCTTCATCTGAAAAGATGATTTTTTTGGCAAAATCGGCATCTTCTCTAAGTCGATCGCAAGCCCACTTAGCGAAGAGAAACACATTGGATGGTCAGTTGGCTTCAACTCCTGAACCAATTGGACTTTGTATGGCGTCATACCAAGGTCTTTATGCAAAATTCGTCTCAATGATGTCTCCGAAATGTTCAATTGTTGAGAACGACGGTGAATTGATGTTGATGGCGCTTCACGCACACTTTCTGCCACAGCAGCAATTTCTCGGGTGTACGCACTGTTTTTGGCTTTTCACGCTTTGGTTTATCGATGAGGATGCCAGTTTCTTTCACTTTTTTTACAAGATAACGAACATACGGAGCTGACGGTGCTTCTCTTCTTCCAAAATCCGTACGCAATTTTCGCACACATTCTGCAACATTACCATGATTTTCAAAGTAATGTCGGAATATTTCCCAGCGTTGTTCAAGCGTATACACAACCATATTCGTTCAGCGGAAGGATAAAACAAATTATCTGTCAAATCAGACATGAGCTAAGTGTTACCATTAGCGAAATAAGCACTAGTTAAAAAAAAAACCTTAGATGGCGGACCCTGTATTATATCGACTACATAAAGGTTATTTTTGGGCTAAAATGAAAATTCCATTTTTGACTCAAGGAATTCCATCAAACTGTTAAAGCTGCGTCGATGAGTATCTATTCACACAGATGGCTGGAGATGGAGAGAGATGGAAGGAATTGCCAGACCCACTGTTTTGGGCTCCTTTATCATTGAAATATAAATTTTTTTAGAAAGCTACGATTACACGGCCATTTTTTTTAAAATCATTTAAATGGCGCTGTGACGTCAGGAAAAAATGTCGCAGTAGAGCGACATTTAAGCTATGATTCGTCATTGGAAAAATGGCGATCACACAAAATGACTATCATCGTCATTTGTGTCCCAAAATCAAATGACGGACACTGCGAGTCATTTAGAATTTTCCGTTGGGATGCCATTTAAATGACGCCACAGGCAAAAAGTTTAGTCATTTGTCCTAGGCGTCATTGAAGAGCGATCACACGGCCATTTTTTTCCGCCACGGCACTAAATACATGTTATTTGGTCCGACATTTTCCTAGTCATTTAAATGACGCCGAAAATGTTATCCCAAAAATGGCGATTACACAGAACGACATTTAACTGACTGCTTTGTGACGCGATTTTTACGTCAGAGCGCCATTTAAATGACTCTAAAAAATGGCCGTGTAATCGTAGCTTAAGACTTGAGACCGTGATTTTTCGCGAATAGTCATTATTCGCCTGTAAGATTTAAAAACAGCCCTTAAAAAGAAAACAGAAATACCCTCTTGTTAAATATTTGACTATAATTTGTATTATCTTACACTATTTCCAATAAAAATAAAATACCAGCTGTGTTCAGCAGATGTGATTATAGTTAAATTCTTTTACGACCAAGTCGTCCGATAAAATATTATTTAAATGTTTTTCCTGGTTCGTACAACTTTGCTGGATTCCTGTATATGCAGATTCTTCCTTTTTCTATTTAGCTCGGTTATAATCGTAAATCTAGCACATTCATTTGAATAACCTCACCGATGTTAATTACTTATCGCATTCCTTGGATGCTTCTTAGTAAAAGAAATTTCTGATGCAGATTTGAATTTCTTACCAAACAAGTATAGGTACAACATTTATTTCTTTTTCTTCTTCGCTATCGAATACATGTTTTAATCCATCATCTGTCATGGGATAAGTAACCGTCTTCTTTGGGAATTTAAGTGGTTTGTGACATAATTCATTTTCCGTCTATAGGTTTATGGCAATTTTAAGCTTAGTCCCATCTTGATGAGTCGTCATCGTCACATAATTACAAACGACCGGTATAAAAGAAAATTGCCTCAGTGAGAGAAATTGTATATTTTCATGCTTTTTGCTGCTATACAATTTTCATTGTAATTGCAAAAGTTTTCACTGAGATCTGAGAGCCTCAAGAATCTACAGTTTATGTGTTGGGGTGATCATATTCATAAACTGGCTTGTTAAAAAGTTGGTTAAAATTATAAAGTTACTAGATAACGCAATCAGCGAATTGCATTCAACTGTTTCTATGTTTAAATTGGAAGCTATGTTTCAACATAGGTTCGAAAGAACATAAGCCTGAAAGAAATGTTCATAATTATGGTAATTCAAAATAAAAAGAGGTAGATATGCAAATACTTTTTAATTATAAAATAAAGAGGTGAAAAGTGGAAACAATTCCCATTCATTTAATTGGAGTTCTAGAGAGTGTAGGTTTTGTCAACATAAATTCATTTTTAAATCTTCTCGTATTTGTAGCAAGGCAAGAACTTTAAGCTTTTCATTAATTTCCATTCATTCATTTTCAAATGGTCTGCTTGTCCATTAAATGGGTCGCGGGTGTAGGCGATCCTCCGCCATCGACTCCAAATCATCATGGGCAATCCCCATACGAGTAGAGGAGAGATTGATTTAACCATCTCATCCTAGAGAACGCCTACCTGATGGTACGGATTCCATAGCACGTCGTGGAATCCTGGTTGGGGACATGCGTTTAACATGACCAAACTACCGAAGCATGGAACGCTCCGTCCGAAGAAGTAGCTGCTCGACATTGAGTTCCTCACGTATTCCATTGGTCTAATGTTGGTTTGGTGTGAGGGGTACCAGAACCAGAACTTGACCAATATAGCCTATATTTTCAATACCAACCTGACGGCGACGGTAGAAAGAAGTCCTCTGGCAGAATTTCATTCGCATAGGTCGATTCCTTTCCTTTTGACGCTATTGCGTTTTCAACAGAAAGACAGACAGGCAGACGGACATGGACGAATCGATTCAGAAATTGATCCTGACCAAATCCAGTGACTCTTTCTTGAAGTTACAAACGTAATGACAAAGCAAATATTCCTTCATGTGGAGGGTATACAAAATGTATTAACCTATAAATGAACTTTATATAGCAATCTCTGAGCCCTTCAATTGTCTCCTCATCATTTGCATCTACTTCATACATAATGTCGAATATGATATTGCTGCTTTTGTAAGTAATATAAGTAGGTACCAACCAATAATTTTGTTACTTCGGCCGGTATAGGAAAGTTGAACCTCACACAACAATTATAAATAAATTTTCAGTTTCAAATATTTGTTTGTAAGTTGGCAAAGGCAAGTACTTGTGCAAATGCAAACGCATTAAATTGGTTCATTATTGTATGAGTGGGATATGCTTCCAAGCCCAAAGCATCAAAAAAAAGTGAAAATCAAGCAATATTTGTCCCATTTTTTATTTTTTTCTATTTCCACCTTGAATTTAAAAATTTTCAGATCTGACTGGAAAGCAGTCAAAATGGCAACGCTCTGCCTAATAACGGAATGACCAAAATGTTTCAAAATTGACACATCCTGACCAATCCTACAAGAAAACTCGGCATTGCTCCTTCCATTACTCGTGAATAAGACCCCGAGATACCTTATCTTCTCCAACTGTTATACAATGGGACTCCGCACTAACATGCAGATTGCATTGAACAGGCGTTCTGGAGATGAGCATCACTTCAGATTTGTTCACGTTTATTTTTATCTCATAGCTTCAACGCACAAACGGCTACAAACAAACCGATCGATTGCGCGCTAAAGTTCAGTCTGAGAGGACCCAAGGATGACCAACAGACCAAGTCATCAGCGAAGAGCAAATGACTTATCCTCAGATCTCCCAATTCGAAACGTTCCTCGCCAAGATTGCGCTGTAACATCCAGTCCATATAAGTAATGAAAAGTCTGTATGTCCTTTATAGAATCGTAAACTATGCATTTGATCACGTGATGATCTTTAGCATGAGTAGTTGTGCATGAGCCCACAAAGGTTTCTGAGTTGGTACGGTCAAAATTGTACAAAGGGGTGTGGCACATCACATATAAAAAAAAACATTAAAAATCATATATCTCGAAAACCGCCGAACCGATTGAGCCCAATTTACAGACAATCTTAGGTATTGGCCCGGGAGCGTTCCCGTAAAGATTGGTCGAAATTTGACAAAAAGGCGTGGCACCGCCCATACAAAAAACATTCAACATTATTATCTAAGATCTAAGCAATACAATTTCTGTGCACGCGCAAAGCTGGGCGGGTACAGCTGTATTAAGGTGCTAGTACACGATATGTATCACGCCTCATATATATGTAGCACTGACGTCATTTTGACGTCAGCGAATAGTCCCAATAGGCACATGCCGTGAACAAGCTCTCTTTGTGCACTCTCTGTTGACGATCAAATCTCTTTGTGCACTCTCTGTTGACGTCAGAGCCACATATATATGTGGCGTGATACATATCGTGTACTAGCACCTTTATATAAAAAACGTTGGTGCGTATGTAAGTCCGATAATGGCCGCTGAACCACTAAAGCTATCCGCAAAATAAATCTTGAAATATTTAAAATATGTAACTATACGTTTGCCGGGTCAGCTAGTTATAAAATAAAAGTTCACATATTCGAATATCATGAATTGGTTTTGAGTTCACATTTTAGAGCATGGTAATGCTAACTTTTTCCGGTTCACATTTTTGGATAATTCACATTTTCGAGGTTCCCATTATCAAGGGATAATGGGGTTATTGTAAAAACCATCTCACTTTAACTTTACTGATCATATACCTATCTGCCCTACCTAAACTACCTTTACCTATTGTAAATGAAAAATCCGTCCCAAACATTAAAAATATTTAAATAAAAAATATGACAGGCTCTGACGCAGCCTATCGTTTTCATGTGAGTTCGCATAATTTTGCGTTTTTATCTGATTATAGCCAATTTTTCCATCCAAATTAACAGGAATGTCAAACATTTCATACGAAGCTTGTTCCGCCTTGAATTCTGAAGTAAGCTCGCCGGCGAACAAAATGTTCTCCTAGGGAGAATTCTAAATGAAAAAAATGTCGAATCACCGTTGGCTTGGCTATTACATCTAGTGAGAACCGATTTTCAACTTTATGATACCTAGTCAAAAATACGTTTAAGAAAAAAAGTAAACCCTTTCAAATTATTGGTTAGCCAAATACCTATACAACTTAACTTAAATGTATTGCAGCGTCCCAGTCACATTAAGTTTATTCTGATCCCTTCAATCGATTAGGAATTCAACCTTAAATTGTCTTGTTAAAAATTCACCAGCAGTCGTCTGAAAATGATGGATGCAACAGCTCATGGACAAATATTTCGCAATCCCGCAGTGAGGTTTCGCGCAAACAGTAAGCCACCGTCTATACCTACATCCATATCTACCTAGTTAGTTAAAAAAGCAAGCAATGAATGCGGTCACGATTTTATCGTACGCTCGTTTCAGTTTGGTTCACATTCTATTGAACATAACACAAAAAGAGTGGAATGTCAAATTGGTGGTAAGTAAAACTGACACTCTGACAGTATATAGTGTTGGCTAACAGGTTCTGAGCATTTGACTTTTAATTAAATTCCTCAATCATTTAGCCATTACAAATCATTTCAAAACATAAACCTAAAATCTTACAAATTCTTTTTATTGGGTGAACCAATCAAAGGAGTGCATTTTATTCTATTCGAAAGGGGTCACTCTTTCTGAGTGTTGAATGATTGGCGTATACAAATTGCAATATTTCAGCTTGAATGCAGTCACCATTCACACTACACTATTCAAATTTATGAAGCAATCTTACACATTCATCAATCCAATCCATTTGGCAATGTCTGGGGAATTGGAAATGAATTCAAAAGCATCGGCATTTTTTTTGTGAACGATCACAAAAGGCTCAAGTGTACCTACAATGAATAGGCATTTGGTTAATGCAGTTGCTTAACATTTTCCTATCCAACTTCTTGTTAAAGATATACATTGAACAAAATAACTCATTGATTTCGAAAAAGAATCTGCCGTTTTTTAGCTGTTGTAAAATTAGTAACAATAAAAAGTGCACGACATGGTCGCACAAAACTCCCGTATTCTAATAAATATATTTTTTGGCCTTTATTCCGTCACTCTACACCGAAGCTATCGAAATTTTGGACCTGCGTGAATCATTAAGATTTAGAAATGGTTGTAACGTCTTTTAGGCAGAGATACATACAGCACCTATAAACCAGACGGCGAACTTGAACTTGAAGAACCGCTATACCATGTCTATAAAAACATCCCCATATTATATAACCTATTCTGTCATTCAAATTACCATAAAAGCCATGGAATCATGAAGTGAAGTGAAGGGCAGTAAACCAATGCAAGAAATATAATATATGTATAATTATGCCAACTCGGTGACCATAATATGATGGGTGCCAGGGCATATGAATATTCACAGTAGGTATAATGAAGATTCAGATGAAACTGCAAAACTGTAAGAACTCCGCTGAGTACGCTTGCATGGAAGATTAATATAGAATCCTTTAGTAAAAGAATGCTATGCCAGACCAATCCTAAAACTTGTACATGCACACAAAAAAAACTATGACAAGAGATGAGCGATCAGAGCGATGATCGGACAGAGCCACAAATACATTCGCATATTAAGGCGGGTCATTATTTGACACTGTAAGATAAGCGTTCATGCGGAATGGCTAGGCATGCTGCATAGTGACCATTGCAGTAGCTGAAGGGACATTGAGGAAATAGCATTCGTTCACCACCTACTCTGTGAATGCCCAATTCAATTCAATTTATTATTAATTCGCTTAAAAACAGTGGGCTCAATGGCTCAGTGGTTAATGTGCTAAGACTCTGCGAGGATTCTCAGGTTCAAGCACTGGAAAAACACAAATTACATCGAACGTCTGACAAACATCCGAGAGTATAAATGTCATGGAAAAGCTTCTCAGTTCAGCCGTTCGGATTCGGCATAAAATTGTAAGACGCTTCCATTTCCATTCTATCCTAAAAATAAAAACTCACACAACCAAATGGTTGTGAGAAAGATAGGCCTAGCCTAGGGTGTTTACATGTCCCTGTTGCCATTTATTTTTTTTGATATACTGGACGATCTGCAGAATGTAGAACTTAAAGAACTCCTCAGATCCATACTCAAATCAGGGTGATTCTAACCGACAAATTGGCTTTTTCACCTTAGTAACTCCTGCAGGGTCTGGATATAACAGAGCTTTATGAGCCACTTCAGAATCTATTTGGTTAAAACGGAAAAATGGACTTTTGTGTTGTGAAAAACAGCGCTTTTATTTTGATATCCAAAAGGTATTCTGATGAACCTCCGTTTCAAAGACCAAGCGGATGCCAGAGCGCTTGGTCTCGACAACTGGAAGCAGCGTGCCCGGGATCGTAGAGGATGGAAGGCTGCAGTGTCTCAGGCAGAGCACGGGTCAGGAGCCCGATAATGAATGAATAATTCTGATGGTTCCGTAAAGGGCATTGATGCTGTACCAGCTGTTACAAGAGCACTAACTAGCCACGACTACCTATACCTACCTGACTTAATCAGTCTACCGTAGTAAGGTATATACGTACCTATAATTTATTTTGTAAAAACTTTAATTTTTATTTGAACTAATCTAGGCTTAGGTTTTGAGTAAACCCGTACTCGAATAGCCACATCTGTGAAACAGTAAGCGTGCCGGGTTCAAAGACGATAGCTTATAAGTACCTTTTGAAACCGGAGGACAATGGCAGCAGGGATTACCATATTATAAGGTCTCAGGAGGAGGGTTTTCGAAGCTAGAATGTTGTCAGTCAACCCTTTTCCAGTGTTGACGTAAGCTTTATATATGCCCAGATCGGGAGAGATAGCTTTGCACTCCATTATCGGTAAGGTATGGCAAAATCAGAATAATGGACTTCCTAGACATCGATGGGACTGGGACATTAAACAAAATAGAAACAGGAGGGAGCTATAACCAAGGCAAAACGTAAGGTTAAGTCACTAAATCATCCAAATATGTGTTTCACAACTTATTACTTTTATTATATTAATATAAATCATGCCTGCTCGAATATCGGGTGGGAAGGCCAGTGCAACGCGGTGCTTCGCAGGGTAAATTCCTTTCCTTCTAAAAGCAGTGAAATATTAATGACACTGCACAAATCGATCCACTGAGTCAATAAATTAAAAGGCATCCGTCACTGTCTAAGCTTCTCCGACAACACCAATTATCTAGGTTCTGATGGTTAGGGACTGGAAATTAAACTTGATGGCTTCAGTATATACCTTGACTCTAAGCTATAGTCCTATTATTTGATGTAAATAGTTTATTATTTTTTTTTATAATCATGTTTCTTTTAATTAAAATGTGAATTTTAGTAATTGAAAACATGATGGTTTAATTTGATTTTTAAGAACCCATAGATGGCGTAGGTCGCGGAAGAGATGCGCACGTTTAATATAGGGTAGATACGATAGACTATCAGTATTTACATGGATGGGGTGGGTGGCCAAGGAGTCCTAACGCTAACATTATGGACTCCCAATCCAGACGGTTTCCCTTCCGCCTTAGATCGGGATTTTGTTTAAATTTAAAGTTAGAAATTATTTATTTTGATTTTTAAATTTGTACTATGCCGTCGCGTGAACCAGCCCTTAGCCGGGATTGCTTTACTAGCAAGATTTGTGACCCTTCTAAAAAGCATAGTTACAAAAAGGTGGACCACTTCAACCGCAGCACGAATACCACCATTCCATTGAATATTTACGGTGGTGGAGATGGGAGCTGTACAAACCCGAGTTTCTCAAGAATAATGTGATCTGATCAGACATACATACATCTCGAAAACGACTGACTACAGAAATGCAGAACGCATTATTATGAAAGAAACGACGGACGCTACTGTTCGGGACGTAATCAACTTACGTGCTCATGTACTGAGCATAGATCACTACAGGAGCAAAGTCGGCACTGCGACTGAGAGAATCATTGTTATTGAGGAGTAATCACTAGATATACTAGATACACTACACTAAACAGGCTTCAATATTAAGTATAATAATAGTATTTCTAACCGAAAGCAATGTGAAGACAATACAGCTATTGACGGAGATACGCTAGAAATATATACGTACAGAGAAGTCATTGGGCACATAAGCTGCCGTCAAGATCGACAATTATTGCTGGCTCATAGGCATAGAGATAGAGCCGATATTTAACCCCATAACCCATAAGGAAGACTTCCATAATCGCGCGATTGCCTGTCAGTATGATGTACATACCATGTGTCAGCTCATGGTGAGATTATGCGACCCGGAAACTTCACCTTCAGTATCTCGACGCTTAGGACGTTGTGCTGTCTTTTTGAAAACGCATATCTCCAACACTCGAACTATCAATTTCCGGCAACACAAATTCGGTTCAGCCGTATGGGCTTAGTATCCCGGCGCAATGTATTCTTGGCAATACAAATTTATTTGTATTATCACGTGTGAAATAAATAAATAAATTCGGTTATCAGCAGCCGGTACCGTCCCCCGTGGGCCGTGGGCATGTTCTTGAGAACAACGCGAAATTGAGAAGTTTAGGTTCTCGCGCAAACTTAGCAATATTTTTGGTCCACCGTTCATTATGATGACAATAAGGATTAAGGATTGATCGATCAGCATCTTTTTTTGCTCTGAAGTGGCGTTATATACATATACTGTATAGTCAACTGAACAACAGAAAAAATGTTTTAATTCTGACAGTCAAGGCATTTCGTAAAACTGTTATATGGGAAGTGATAACTTTACAGAATCGTCAGTATTCTTAAAAAAATACTTCACCAAGCAAGAATATATATCTGAGTTGTGTGGGTTTTGTTAATATGACACGTTTTTTTTTTTACTAACGGCCTCTTTCTTAAGCACAATATCGTCTTAAATGAATAGAGGCCTACCGTATGACTATTAACGTAAGCAACTTCTAGTTCTAGTTAAAAAAAAATAAAAGACGGGTTTATGTAAATCCCTACAAGCGTGGGATATGGAATTTGTAATTCTTTTTAGATTATGGTTTGCATTTAGTTATAAATTAGCCGAAAATGGGTATTTGCACCCGCCTTTGAATAGACGGCAATTTTGTTAAAGCATATAATTATATACCAATGATTCCATTCAAGCTAATTTGGGTTCATAAGTGTCTGCGGGATGTTGGAGTGAATATAAATTATTTCTTTTGAATAAATTTCAAATAAATATCTTGTCAAGTTGAACTTATAATGATACAAATGAGGTATAATGGTAAGCTTAAGTCTCTGAGCAGATCCCCAAGACTGCCTATGCTTAGGATTTCTATATTCATTACGGAGGCGGGACATCAATTAACAAGTTATCGTAAATGAATGTCACAAAGATATCGGTGTCGTTATCGATAAAAACGGTAATGTAAAAGCTGCAACCCCGTCACTTAATTGAGTGCCTTTTTTGGCAACCATTTTCGCCAAAGGTATGTGAACTTTTTAACCAGCCATAGAACTACTGATGCCGGAATCTATTTATACGGTTATAAAATCGCTCCCTCATGTAGCGGATGAAAGACAACACCCAAGAAGACAAGACGAACTACGGGTATCAGAGTCTCAATCTTTCTAAATTAGAGCGCCCTTATGAGCCAGGTTTGAGGAGCTCGAGTTTAAAATAGCTACGTATGGCGGTCATAGGGTGGACGCGCTATGCAGCAATAGGAGTATTTTTAATTTTATAATTGGAAGGGGACATGCCAAAGCGCCAAATTTTAAAATGTTGCTTTATAACCAAATGACCAAATGAGGTGTATGACCAAATGAGGTGTATGACCAAATGTGTTTCATTTATTTTTCAATAACAGAACATACATATTTTTACCATTTCAATTATGATTACATTTGTGTTACAATTTCTGCGATTCTACGATGAATCCAGTGAAATCCTAGAATTTGTACTCTGATGATCTTTTGGGGCACTGACCCACAAGAGACTAAAAGAAAAAACTGAAATATTGGGCCAAGTACCAACTACTTGATGAGGAAATATCGTCACTGGACCCAGTTTTCATCCTTAGATTCTTAAAGAATCCTTAATACTCTCTTTAGAGTGGTATACAGGACTAACATACTCCTCCAAAGTGTAGGCAGAGTGCAATACCCTCAACTCCGAAATAAATCTTATAGTGCGAGGGGAACTCTGTTGAAACATACCTCTTCTAGGTGTATGCAGTAGTAATCAGATGCAGCTAGATTTAATGAAAGTTTTAAGGTTAAGTTCACTATTTTCCCTCTTCTCTAAGCATGAAGGCTTTTCCAAATGATGGGCCATAAAATAATGAATTCAATACAGGAAAAACCGCTAAAGTCGATTTCGACAATTTTTCAAAAGGACACTTTTAAGATTCGACTAAAAGTTTGAAATTACGAATGGCTCTGGTTAATCCGTGAAAATTCTTATCTTCATGAAAGCTATATGCAAATAAAGGTACATAATTTAAGTCTCTTTCGGTCTATCGTTAGATGCATAACCGATTTATCGTGTTTATTTCAACCGTGGTAAGCAAAATAAACACTTTAGCTGTTATGGCCTAATTTAGCAAAATCTCAAAATATCAAACTCCAAATCTCGAAAATACTTGAAAATGATTCGAGATTTTGTCTTTCGGTACTTTAAAAAATGTTGTGTATGTATTTTCGGAGAAAAATTCATATCAAATATTTCTCTCAAACAATAAGGTTCGCGAATTCATGAGAATCACGGAGAAGGAACATTTCTTTGATTCTCAGATCTCAGTTCTCACAGATTTATGCGAGAAACAGATTGACACAGCAACAGCAACAGCAACTTTGACAGCCACAGCGCACTTTTTAGAGCCACTGCTTTTTAATGGCTGAAGTTACATTACCACAGCAACATCGACATCGACGTTAGAGCTAAGTCCTAAATTCAAATTGCTGTGCAAATGCTACCATTCTACCAACACCACGGTTACTTTTTCAGTTCTCTCAACTTTCGAATGCTGATATACTAAAGGTGCAGCATCATTACCAGATGTATACAAAAAAAGTTTCTGCAGTCTACAAATTATTCTTATGTAAATTATTTAGAAAATACTATTTTAATTTTTTTTGATTTAGATTGCCTTTCATTTCCGATTGGCAAAAGAAATAAATTTTTTTTGTGATCTGCAGGCGTCAAATTATTTACTGTCGGTGGGACGTGATTTTAGTTTTACTATTGCAATGTGGAAACGAGTTATCTAATTCAATCGTCGCGAGTTGTGTTAAAATTAATGTTTGACAAGCTATTAAAAGAAAAGTACATACAAATTTTGATTTGATGTTTGATTGGGCAGCAAACATCTGAAAAACACTGTCGAAAATGACATCAGATATGTTTTTTTTCGAATTTTATACTTTAGCTACCACCAAGTATCTATACTGGTACTAAGTACGTGATTTGCTCTAACATTTTACAGGTCACCAAATATAATTTTTTCGCTTTTACCATTTATTTTGGAAGATATAAAAGGTAATCTGGTAATGCTGCGTTGCAATCAACTTACAACAAATTTGTTTTCCCTCCCTTGACAAAGTTGCTGTTGATGTTTCCAATGTGTTTCATGCGAAACGGAATTTTGGTTTTCGACATTTTTTGCTTTCGTGATTTTTTTTCAATTAGCTTTTTTTCGGTGAATTGTCGATTCGGGGTATTTTTGTCGGTTAAAAGTTGCGTTCCCGACTTTAAGGCAAACAAATTTTAAACAAAGTTTATGTAGCTGGCTATTTCCCGTTGAAGGACAGAAATAAGATAAGGTAAAATAAGACTTTACCATAAAATCAGAGAGAGTTGATAAATAATAGACGAAAAACAACTTTAGCTGTTATTACTTAGTGGGTATGTAAAAATCTGACTTTAGTTGTTTTGTACCTTCAAATTTGAAGATTAAGAGCTAAAAAAAATAACAGCTTACAGATTTGGACACGCTGAGTTTAATATCAGATATCAAAAACTTAATTTCGTTTAAACTCTATTTTTGTTTGTGGCCGTACAGCATTATTATGATTCAAACAATTAATATACAGTGGATTCCGCTTTCCAGCCCCCAGGTTCGAGAAGACAAGGAAGACCGAACCTCCGTTTCAAAGACCAAGCCATCGCGGATGCCAGAGCGCTTGGTCTGAAGAATTGGAAGCAGCGTGCCCGGGATCGTAGAGGATGGAAGGCTGTAGTGTCTCAGGCAGAGACTCTTCCGCTTTATTGAGACACCCGATATCCGGGACAGGTACTAGAAAACGGAAACAATTGCATATTTTAGATTGAATTTGTTTCGATAATTGTAGACAGCAGCCGCTTATTCGGGACATATTCATCACACATCTTAGACATTTTGACAAAAAAAAAATGTACGTCGCGTTGGTTGCTTGTCTGTCACTATAAAGATTATGGTGGTGTTGCGCACCGTTTTGCCTTTGTGCATGCAGTTTCAAAAGTGTGTGCGAAGACTTTGTTTTTTGTCAACTCGGCTTATTGCTAATGGCTTCGTTTAAGTAAGTTGGCGAGAGAAATGGGTATATCGACAAGAAAATGTGAAATAATCGACATTTTATGTGTATCATCATCATCTTCCTATTATTAGGACAGCCGCTTAATTGGGACAAAAGAGCTTAGCCCGATGTGTCCCAAATAAGCGGAATCCACTGTACGTCAATTTATCAAATTTTGCAACTTTGGCTGCAGGCGGCTTTTGTTGTACCCAGATTAGCCTCTTTTGTAGGGGATGTTCCACGATCCTCCTAATCCGAATAGAGTAACTCCTAACTGTTAGGAACACTCTATGAAAGCGGACGTATATTCCACGGTCCATATAAATATAACATCGAATAAATAAGTATTATGAAAACGGATAAAAGAGATAAGCAGACATGCGCTTTGCGTTCAAAAATGTGAAATGGTAAAACAATAGGATTAATCTGCATCTGCATATTGCTACGTTATGTTGTAACTTTTTTGTTGCTTTACACTGTTTTCTGAAAATGGCTTTATTCAGTGGCGGATTTACTAGGAGGCTGAGTAGGCTGGAGCCTAGGGCGGCACAAAATTTTGTGTATGTCTTGCCGAAATTCAAACAGATTCATATTTATATTTATATACCTAAATGTATATAAATAAGGTCCACACCACACACGCAATTCAGAATAGGATGAAGAAGTCCCGTCCCAACATATTTACTTCAAATCAAAAGAAAAACCGCTTTGTTTATGATGTAAAATAAAAAATAAATAAATAAATAGGTGGCGCAACAGGCGGGTGACACCCAAGGCCTAGCTTCTCGCAACCATTCGTTTTGTGTGAGTTTCTATTTTTGGGACGATTGGTTATGATGTAGTTTTTCAAAATGTTTTGTGGATTGCAAGTTTATCGTAGTTGAATGAGAAAATTTTAAGTTTTTGCTAGAAAAGGCGATAGAATTGAATTAAGCGTACCGAAGCAGAATACAAAAGGCATTTGAAAAAGACAACCGAAAAGAAAAAAATGTAAACACAGGAGATACATTTCTATTCCTCATTAATAAACTCGTATCCGAAATAGAAAAACTTTAGAAGGCCTACAACAGGTTTTCATTTCTGATCAAAATTAATGAATTGAGATCATGAACCATTACTACAACACCCCTTTTCATAGGCCCTTATTGTGATTGTCGATCAGCGATCGTCACGACAATTGTAGATTGCGTCGATTGATTTTAGCTATTCGTACGTACAAAATTTGTTCACTTCCAAGAGAAAGCACCGATCAGATATTTGTAATCGACTACAAGCGACTGTCAAATCGACAAATATCGATCGCAATCGACAATCACAGTTCTCGATCGATCGACAGTTGTCGACCAACGATTAACTATCGACACTCACAATAGGGGCCTTAGAAAAATATATCCTATCCTATCTAATGATTTAGATACAGACTTAGTTCATGGTGGAGGGTGACGAAATCCATGTCCACCAAAAATAGGACACCTTCAAAAATCTCAAATGAAAAATTCAAATATCTGTTTTTTTTTTTTTTTTTAGAATATAGTAAGTTGTAAAATTATGAGCAGGACATATTTCTAAAATTATATTTACAAAAAAATATCGCTTTTACAATTTCGACTTTAAGTCTATTCCGTTCTTCGGTCCATTGGCTCGTTATCAAAGAAAATATTCGCTCAACTTTAGCATTATGTGCAGGAATTGAAAAAAAAACTGTGCAATGTAGGTATGAAAAGTTCACTGTGTGCGTAATTCAATATTGTACATTTTTTTAAAGTATTCTGTCCATTTTTCGTGATAAGGTGAATTTAAACAGTTATAATTGTTATTATATATTTTCAGGTTACAAAATTGATCCAACAATTTATTTTCTGTTACTTTGTTGGAAATTTTGTTTAAATCCATCCGTATAAAACAATCAAACTCAGACCCAGAGATTCGCTCGATCTCTGAAGATATTTTAAACACCTTCAATAAACCTCTAATACATTTTATAGCTATCATTGAAATGCATCATTGGAACAAATCAGTGGAATGGTGGTTTCATTTTTTGACAAGTCGGTTATAGCAATCATTGAAAAATTCCTGTCAGTGGGAGTACCTGTCCAGTGACTTTTTAACAAACAAGTCCAGGTTTTGAGGATAGAGTTGATCATTGAAAGCAAAACTGACAGCTGAGAATAGAATGAGAATCGAACACATTAGTGAAACGATTGTGTTCCAAGTTAGAGAAACGAAAATCAGCTGTTCATTGAAATCGATTTCAATCAGTGAAATAATAAAATTGGATTTAAAGAAAAGTTTTAATGAGAATAAAGTAAAAAAATCCATTTTTTTGATTAGCTTTATTTTGATACCAATTAAAGCTAATATATTTTCACTAATCTTAAAATCGAAAATCAAAATTTTCAATTATGCATTTCAATGATAGCTATAACTGGGGCCTTATCAAGAATTTTTAGGTCCTGTTCATACCAGAAAGATGCAGATAATTTCTGAATTTGTGTTGAAAAAAAGTTTTGTTATAGTTTTGTGGTGTGGAAAAATTCCGTAAACTGGGAATGGGAAATGCCAAAAAGATGACAAATTGTACAATTTTTCAAAAAGATACCAGACATTTTTTTTGTACATAAAAAGAGGACGTCTGGTCAGCCTATAATCATGCATACATTTTCAATGCCACCTTTCTTCTGTAAAAATTTTGGAAACACTTTTCTGGATCATTGCAATTGGCAAAGCGATTATCCAAACTTAGATACCTAATAGCAGTTCGCATGGCTTTATGTACACCAGCGAGAAATTGTTGGGGGGGAGAGAACAGAGAAGCTTTTCCTAACTTAAAACGGATGAAAGATTTATATAGGTGTGGTGTAATTAGGACGATAGTGACGAAATCATAGAACTACAATTTCATTGACAAAAAAAAATCTATTAATATGATTTTGATTCCAAATCTGTACTACACTGCTTCAATATACCCTCCAAACACTTAGTACCAGAAACAAAACCAGTTTATGGTGGGTTCCCGGCCATGAGGGAATTGAATAAAATGAAAATGCTGAAGAACAAGCCAGAAAAGACTCAGACACTACTTTTATAGGACCAGAACCTTTCTGTGCAATCCCCAGATTGTCCCAGATTAGCTATAAACTCAGCCATAAAGAGCTGGGAACGCAATAAATCCATCTCATATTGGAAGAATATCTCTGGTATTAGACAAACCAGAAAAAAACGACTCAACCTTTTAAAAATGATGCCAAAAATATCCTTAATCTACGCAGGCATGATATCAAAAATTTAGTACGTTACCTAACAGGTCACCACGGTCATGAAAATGCAATTAGTTGACTCACAGGAGTCAACTGAGCATATCATGTGTAAATACCCGGCCCTCTGTGGTATCAGAAGAAAGCCATTTTTCAGAGAAACAATCAGTACCGAAGAATTAAAGACGTCTTCTATTCAGTGCATCATCACTCATCAGTAGGGACGCTACTTACCTAAACCAAAACCTGACGCATCAAGCACAAAAGATCTTATAGGTTGACGTGCTTTTCTTCATCGCTGTGGCGAGTCAGAAGTTTAATAAAAATAAAAAATAAAAACAAGTAAAAGTTTTATCATTGGCCTGGCCGATACTTTGCATAAAAGCCATGCAAGTTAGTATGAATACTGTAAACGCATGGGTCTAATATTGATTTTGTATAGCCAATTTTCAATACTAACCTGACGAGGGTAAAAATAAGTCCACTCACAAAATTTCATTCATCAAGGTCGATTCGTTTGTTCAACAGACAGACGGACATACATACGGACGTGGCTAAATCGATTCAGAATTTGATCCTGATTCAACATATAGGTATACTATCTTATGTAGTCTCCTGTGACTCCTCCTTGGCGTTACAAATGTAATGACAAAGTGAATATAAGTATAAAAAATATGATTGTGAACTAGGAAGGCAATCGAATTGTAGAGGCCGGTAGGGGCGGCAAAACTTGAATAGCGTACTTTTGGTGGGCGCAGTAGCGCAGTGGTTAGTGTGCTGTACATGTACTACTGTGCGAGGGATCCCAGATTCGATCCCCGGAAAAACACAAATTACATCTTAAGGTTTTTTCTTACTGCGCCACCTCTCGCGAACGTCTGACAAACATCCGAGAGTATAACTGTCCTCAATTCAGTCGTTCGGACTCGGCATAAAATTGTAGGTCCCTTCCATTCGTCCTAAAAATAGAAACTCACACAAACGAATGGTTGCGAGAAGATAGGCCTAGGGTGTCTACCGCCTGTTGCGCCACCTATTTATTTATTTATATATTTTTTTACTTTCGGTAAAATGTGTATCTAAGTAAATCCGCCACTGTTTAATTAAAACGTCAATAAATGCTGCGAAAAAATTACACATGTCGAAATGTTGAGGCTGCCTGCTTAATGCATTGTTATGTTATTAATTTAATTAATAGATACATTTGAGACAATGGTTTGGATCCTGTTCTAGTACAAAACAATGTTTCAAACTTTTCAATTTGTTTAAACTACGTATAGCCTAGGTAAATCTAATACCTATAAGAACTTTCAAATGTATATAGATACCAACACTTAATTTGAAAATTCCGGTTCTCGATTCTTATCAGATTCGGCTTCAATGCCAAGCGATTTTCAAAAGCCTAGAAATCTTGTACCAGAATAGCCTTCAATTCAATGGTAAAACAAAGTATTTTCTATCCTAATTTAATATTACGGCAATTGCAGTATTTAAAATGGAAAGCATTGCACGAAATACATTATATAAAATATCTACTACTTACCACTCGTAGTAAATCTGCAATAAGTCCAGTCGAACAATATCCAATAAAATTCCAAACAAAAGAATCACGTATTTGACACTAAGCAAACAAAAGACTTCTCGTTTTGAACTGTGTATCCAATTGGCCGTACATGTATCTTTTAATTTAACAATCTACCATGGGCTGTTGCGAGTAGGTAAACCTTTTTTTGTACAAATTGTATTCGCCTTGCGGAAACGACTGCCACAAGCAACATTCGAAAAATTCGCAATGGTCCAGCACAGCATCACAAATACACATACACTTTCTCTTTTGAAATATTTCTAGGTGCACTTATTTCAATTATTTCCAATTGGGCCTTGTATGAACAACGATATTTTATTTTTCTCCTTTTTTTGCCTTCTTCGTATTCTCGTTTTTTTTTATACTCGTATATGTGTGTTATCTTTTCTCAATAACAACAAGAAGCACTGAGATACATTTTTAACTTTGAAATACCTTAACCTGCATTTCTTGTATATTATTTTTACATTCCCTTGCGTAATTGGCACATTTAATTTTAATTGTAAAACCGAACTTAACTTATAAGGAAATTATTTAGTTATGTATATAAGAATTTTTTTTTTAATTTTGCACCTTAAATGTAATTTTTATCCAAATTCCACTAGATGAAACAAAAAAAAAAAAAAAAAAAACACAAAATAAAAAATAAACTAAAACGTGCATAATATACACCGCTTTCACATTGCGCAGAGCACAGAACGTTCTTTCGATTTTAAGGTCCAAATCTCGACTACCAATTAAGTGGTGAATTGAAAATTCAGGAACCTGGTTTTTCTCTTCATTCCATCCATGGTTCGGTTTGACTTCGACGGCGGGTCTTTCGCGTCGTAGTCGTCGTAGTAGAAGTAGAATTGAATCGAATCTGACGTACTACTTATTCACTCAGTCGACTCGATTGGTAGTATTTTGTACATGTATTGTGTAGGCTAACTTTGGGTACTCGTACTGGGTCTGTGCTGTTGGCTTGGCTGTGATCTGTGAAGCTGTTGCTCTTGCTGCTGCTGGATGCCACAGATATTATTGAGCAAGACTCTAGAGGCAAAGCCAGAGCCCAGAGTACCAAAGTACCAACTGCGATACTCCACTCGCAGTGTCTTAGGTTTGGTATTACGTGTGTGCGCGAGCGCACAGCACAGGCACACTCTGCCTGCCTGCCTTGCCTTGTGCCCGGTGCCGTCGACTTACAGATATTTGAATTGTTTGGAATGTAAGGTACTCACTGGCCTGGAAGTGGGCTCGTTTTTGTTTTTTTTTTTCTTTCCTTTTCACAGAGTTGTGACGAGAACAAAAAGAAAAATTCAAAAATAAAATAAAGCCACAAAAACACTATGAAAACGCTCCAAGCGGTATGAGCTCCCTATGAAAAATATTTATATCTTTTCTGTGTATAGATACGTCGTGTATGTGCGCGACGATGAAAACAGGTATTTGGTAAACTCTTGGTGTGGACTTTACTATGATAGCTCCAGCGGCAACGCCAGCATAGGCATTTGACGCAGCATCCGTGCCAAGCACAGATGGAATAAACCTCTAACGAATAGGTACACAACATTCGTGGTCATAGGCTTTTGCAACCTATCGCATATCTTGCTTTGGTATGTAGGGTGAACTGAACAAAGGTTTTGTTATTTCACAGGGTTAAGAGAATTTTGTAGGAGTGCAACTAATCGGTATTTAGATGTGCAGCGAATTATTTTTGTCTTAACATTGTAAATTAATTTATAGAGAGAAATTAGTTTAGAAACAGGGGTACAATGCTATGGGCTTTTATTTAGTTCTCGAAAAAGGGATGAACAATGTCCTAAATATGACCTTAAAGTGGTATTGGGTGATTTTAATGCCAAGATAGTCAAAAGAGAACATCTCTGGTAGGGAATTAGGGAAGCACATCAGCCTTCAGAATACCACTTTCCGAAACGGACCAAGCACACGGTTTAATCATTTCAATACTCATAAGGGGGCGCAGTGGCTCAGTGGTTAGTGTGTTGGACTAATGTGCGAGAGATCCCAGGTTCGATCCCCGGAAAATCTGTATTATTGAAATTATTTTCTTATTGTCTTAACTCTACGTACTATAAAAGATATTTATCTTAATGTACCCTAATATTGTATAATAATAAATTGAATTGAAATCTCAAATTACATCTTAAGGTTTTTTCTACTGCGCCACCCCTCGCAAACGTCTGACAAACATGCGTGATTATAACTGTCATGAAAAAGATTCTCAATTCAGCCGTTCGGACTCGACATAAAACTATAGGTCCCCCGTCCATTCGTCACAAAAATAAAAATCCCACACAAACGAATGGTTGTGAGAAGCTAGGCCTAAATTGTAAGACGCCTGTAGCGCCAACTTTTTATTAATTTATTTTTATTCACAAGGGGACATGGCAGTCTCCTGATCATCAAATATGGATCTAGCGATAAACGAGGGCTAAACAAAGGATATTCTGTTATCAAAAAGGGACACGCATGATCGACAAATTGGACAAAACGCCATAATAGACAGCTTTGAGGTAGCAATAGCGACTTTGTCTACCCTGGTTCTGATATAAATTCTGACAGTATAACATCTCATTGGAAATTAAGTTATCAACCACAAACGACATTAAATATCTTGGAGTCAACTTTAACGAGCGATTTAAATTCAACCCACACCTGAATACTGTTTTCAGGAAGGCTGCATTCGCGTTTTATCGAGTCTACCCGCCGATGAAGAAGCAAAACGGACTGAGTCATTGAAAATTAAACGAAGAATAGCTCTTGCCAATCGAGTAGTAAAGCCCTATCTGTCTTTGATCATCCCAGAGTCCTGCTGTATGTCGCTTGGACTGTATCTAAAACGGATGAAGATATCATCGGTAAGTTCGAAAGAAATAAAGGGTTTTCCAATGAGAGGTGTTATTGTGAATGGCCCGCTATTTCGGTAGCTGTCATACTTTTGAAGCTTTTATTCTTTGACATTTGACAAGTAGAAACTACGCCATTACTAAAAATGGAAAGATACAAGCTTCAACAATGCATTAAAATTATTAAAATTAACTACAAAAATGGTGAAAATCTTGTCACAGTTCGCAAAACTAAAGCATTTTTTGCTCGTCGTGAAGCACCTTGTCGGACCGCAATACAGAAATTGGTGAAAAAATTCGAGCTGTTGGGACAAGTTAGTGATGTGAAGAATAAAACCCGTGCACGTCGCTCAATAACAACTGACAATATTGCTGCTGTAGCCCAAAGTGTTGAAGAAAACCCAGGTTTGTCCATTCCTCGTCGTTCTTTGGAATTGGGCATTCCACGACAAACGTCATTACACCGTATTTTGCATAAAGACTTGGGTCTTAAGGCTTATAAAGTTCAGTTCACACAGGAACTCAAGCCGGCCGATCATCAACAACGTCGTGTTTTTGCTGATTGGGTCCTTGAAATGCATGAAAATGATCCGGAATTCCATCGAAAAATCATCTTGACTGATGAGGCCCATTTCCACCTCGCTCATGGAAAATTTCATTTTTCTTTGAATACCAAAAAAACACCTCTTATTGGAAAACCCTTTACATATTTCTCAAAAAACGTTCGGTCCCATTTGCGTTAACTGGCGGCCTTTTTAAAAGGAGATTTAACAACGAACTATAGGTACGAGCTGTACACCGAGGAATTGCGCAACAATCGTCTAAGATAGCTAGCACATGTGGATGTAATCGACACAAATGATCCAGTCCGTAGAGTCTTCTAACTTTAACTTGGAAGGACAGCGTCTTAGAGGAAGATCTTGGCATAAGTAGAAGGAGACCTCAATCGACTTGTAGTTCGCAGCAGACAGTTAGTAAACGGCTTACTTAAAAGGAGAGGTTTGTTAGTTAAGGCATCAGTTCACATTAAAGTGTAGAGCGGCCTAAATAAATAAGTAAGTAATTAATGCTCGGTTTTATAGTGCATTTACAGTTCGGTGTAACCTAAGTTAGAGTAGCCGAACAGATAAGTGCCACTCATGTACTATATTTTGCGCTTACCAGTCGATTAGCAATAGTGCAAAAAACTTTGCAGCACTTATAAAAACGTATCAGCAATGTAACAGAAATCGACCCTTGAGTGGAATTTGAGAGAGAATCCATACTTAAGTACGGTCACTGTGCAACTGGGCTGGGAACAATTAAGTTATTGGTATAACCATGCGTATCTAACCATAATCCTGCGTATCTATTTTACCCCAGTGTTTTCAACGAAAATCCTGTCCAAAGATAACTCCTGTGTTTTTGAGAAAACCCCTGTAATTATCCTGTAATCATACTGTTTTATTCCCATTGATTTAAAACTTGAAAAATTCTAATTCTATTCTATTGTACGAAAAATTACAATTGAAAGTTGAAACGTTGAAATCCATTCTGCACACTAAGATCAACTTAAATAATGCCGTGCATTGCCTTTTAGATATCATTGGATAAAAACAAAGCCGGATATGCAGAGCTTCGAAAAGGAAGTAGGATAAGGTCGGGAGGTTTTGACATGTTAACGAACGTTTGGAAATACGATTTCAAATTTTCAAAATTTGCATAAGTTACAATATCATTTTAGCAATATAAAAGCATTAATGATTAGTCGCTATAAATATTTTTAAGTTGTAAGATTTTTCCTAAAACTTTACAAAGTGTCAATTCCTCCTACCATGAAGGAGGATTTGCCATCTGCCTAAGGAGGTTTTGACAGAGGGAGGAGGATCTGACACATAATTATTTTACAACATTTTTAAAATAATAAAACAACTTATATATCGCTTTTTTAATCAACAAATAATATTTTTTTTTATTTTCAACGCCTAGTAATCTTTGTTTATTAGTTCAGTCTACTTTTATTTAAGTTTAACGACGTAGAATTAAAATAATAAAATAAATTGACCAACAGAGCTGAATGTTACTTACGACGACGTCAAAGGGAGTCATGGAGGGACTTTTGCTCGAGTATGAGGAGTACATATGAAGTCAGAAGACTACAAAAGATTGTCTCCAGAGAACCAATTTCCATCAAGATCGGACTCATTCGTAATAGAGCGGGGGAGACAGTGGAAACTCTTGATCACGCAAACGAGGTCCTGATGGCAGTACAGTTTCCAGGAAACTTTAAGTCAGATCAGCCCTGGGCGCCAAAGAAACAAGGAGCGAACAGGATGAATTAGGACAGAAGCAGGACGGATCGTAACACCAGAGGCTAAGGGGGCGATAGCAACATTTTTACGCTTCAAAACCGCGGGACCAGATGGTACATTTCCAGGTCTTATGCAATGGGGAGTAGAAGTAATTGCACCTAGGCTCAGGAATGTATACGTTGCATGCCTAGCAATAGGCTACATTCCGATTACATGGAGGGAGGCAAAGGTGGTCTTCCTTCCAAAACCGGGAAAAAAGGATTACACCGAGACAAAGTCCTTCCGGCCAGTCAGCCTAAAATCATTTCTGTTAAAAACATGGGTGGGCTATATGGAGAGTACGGCGCTTAAGATGTATTCTTTGAATAGTAGACAACATGCCTATAGGGCAGGTATGTCTATACAGAAATAGGCACTGCTTATCGACTCTGTTTTGATTTG
This sequence comes from Cheilosia soror, assembly GCA_949372485.1. Taxonomy (NCBI): domain Eukaryota; kingdom Metazoa; phylum Arthropoda; class Insecta; order Diptera; family Syrphidae; genus Cheilosia; species Cheilosia soror. Next base: position 21,143,709 of record OX443563.1, read on the forward strand.
AATGTCTTTAATGGCATTTTCCAACACTTGTTTCATCGATGCTGCAGCGGAGATTTTTTTCTTGTAAATATTTGGCATTTTTACATTCTAAAAATGAGTACCTAAGAAGTTGTTTTACCACACAATTTTTATTTTAACTCATAAAGGAGGACTTTGTAAATTCCTCCTTTAGCCAAATTGTCAAATCCTCCTTTTTGATTACTCTTGGGACTAATACAAAAAACCACTTTTGTAAAGGTGCTCAGGATAAACTAAAACTATTATTTATTAATGACTTAAAAACGAATGAAGATACACGACATTGCACTTTCAATGTCAAAAGCTACATAATTAAAATATTACAGTTGGATTGCTTACCATAAAAGTTAGATGAAATGGGTTCAAAAATTAAAAAGACGCACACTTCGCTTTTCTCCTAGACCACAGAGATTGTTTATTTATCACTCAAACCAATCGTTACTAACTTCGTTTTCTGATCATTTAAAGTGCTGTCAGGGTTTTAGTTTTTCAGAAAAGTGGTCATGTCAATTCCTCCTGACTGTCAAATCCTCTCGACCTTACCCTATTTTGTTCAAGCTCAAGGTTAATTGGTCGAACTGAAAATGAATTAGATAACGAAGCCATTAAAGAAAACTCTGATTAAATTTAAAATATTAAAATCCGTACGTGTCCTCTAGGTAGACCCAGGATGAGATGGTAAGATCAAGTCCATAATCTCTTCGGTATGGAGATTGCCCTTGATGATTTAGAGTCGATTGAAGAGAATCGAGAGCTAAGGAGGGTCCCGGTTCCCGGTCCACTTGAGCAACCTTTTGATTTTTCCTATTTGTCCTTAAAAAATAAATGGCATGGTTAGTTATAGGAGAATACGCAGGAATTTCAAATCGACCCCCATTACCTCTTTATAGATTTTAAGGTTGCCTTTGCTCTACGAGCAAAAGAGAAGGGCAGGACATCGCGGCCTAACCATACCTAACCAAAATGAAATGAGGATTGCTATATCCAAGTTCAAGTCCAACAAAGTTGCTGAACCGGACGGTTTAACTGCCGAGTATTTTAAGGCAACGAAAAATGACTTGGAGGGAGAGCATACACCAACTCATTTCCAAGATTTGGTTAGAGGAAATTATTGCTGATGAACCTCAGCATCGTTTGCCAGATAAACAAGAAAGGAGACCCTCTTAACTGCATCAGTCTCCTCAGCATTATATATAAGATCATATCCGTGAACTGTGTGAACGCCTGAAACCATTCGTCAACCAACTGATTGGTATCTACCATGTAGTGTGGTTTTAGGCCCGGTAAGACCACAACCGACCAAATATTTACACTATGGCAGATCCAGCGGAAAATCAAGAAGTCGAAAACAAAATGTACTCACCGTTCCCATCTCAATTTTTTAAACGTTTGCCTTTAAAATTGGAAAAAAAAAACAAACAACGAAAATTTGCAAAATTGAGTGAAATTTTTATTAGGGTCGATAAATCAATTCTTGCCATTTACATTTTGAATATTAGGTATTTCGTGTAAATGTTGATCGCGACTACGCCTCAAGTGGTACATCCGGAATGTCCTGTCCAATTTTGGCATACTTTTCCAACATATCGACTGGTATCTCAGCAATAACACGAGTTATGTTGTCCTTCAAGGCGGCAATAGTTACTGGCTTATCCGGATTCCGTATAGACGAGAGACTTCACATATCCTCACCAAAAATAGTCCAGCGGCGTCAAATCGCACAATCTAGGCGGCCAATTCACAGATCCAAAACGTGAGATGAATTGCTCACCAAATTCGTAATATGTCCATTGATTCACGTTCACGTGCTGTCAGCCTCATGTCCTGTTGAAACCACATGTCGACCAAACCCAGCTCTCCCATTTTGGGCAAAACATTTGGTCACACTGGCTTGAATAGCCTGCTCAGTAAGACGATTACGACGACCATCAAATGAACGAAGTGCTCTAAACACATTTTTTTACTGACGACGATTTTTGGTAACAAAATTCAATAATTTGCAAACGTTGTTCGGGGTGTAAGCCTGTCCATGGTAAAATGGCAATGCTAACTGAGCATTTTTTAATTTGACACGTGTCACCACGGACTGTGCGAAAGTCGCAATCGCAACCCAACCCCAAGGGCATGGGATCGGTACCTAATGAACGGATAAAATCACAATAAAAACACACTCAGTTGCTGCGACCTGCGAGGGAAAAGGTATCCGTCTGATCCTTAGTCCAGGTTATACTATTTAGAGTCTCGGTACTTAAACTGTGTTCCGCGGAACCCTGGGGGTGGAACAGTTCTCAGGGTTCCTCGAATTTCTTGAATTGAAAATAAGAAAAAATAATTTTTGTAAAATGCAATTACAAAAGTTTTTGCGCAAACATTTAATGCACAGCTTTTGTAAAGTTTCTGCATAATATCTCACAAAGAATGAAAATACATATACTCAAAATAAAACCCAGTCTTCGACACTAACGGTCAAATTATTTACTGTGGTGGAAATCAGGTTTAAGTTGATTTTAAACCTGATCATTAATCCGCATTTTTAAACCCGACAATTTAAACCTATATCCATAATATTCGCTTAAAAACACGCACCACGCAACAACAGTTTAAACCGATTTTTAATCCGATTTTAACTCGTTTTAAACCCACGTTTTGTCAAATTTCACATATGATGACATTTGGTTTTTGTTGTTTGTCAGTAATTGGCAATTGATTTAATATTTTGTGACATCCACATTTGGTCCATATCACTAATCGTTGTGTCCAAAGTGAAATGAGTGGACTCGTGTCCCGATACAATAATATTAATACATTTATTTTTTAATAGAATAAAAGAAAAATTTTAGATACTACCTATACCTAAAGTTGATTCCCAAATTTACATGTGGTGCCATAACCGTTGCCAAAACAAATAAAATTCATTTTTCTTATCTTCTTGCTTTTTATTATATTTTCACTTTCACTTATTTTCTGCGAGCGAAGAAATGTCAAAAATGTGACATAAAAAAAACCGTCAACTGGTCTACGAAGTGCAGTTTAAATTCAATCGGATTAAACGCTGACGGCTTTTATCCGGTTTACCGACTGAATATTATGGACTTATTGGGCTTAATTTTTGGGCTAAACTTACTTAAACCCGGCCGGGTGTAAACTTTAATCAGGATTAAATTGAGTAAATAATATCGCCGTAAGCATCCGGAAAACGAGTGTCTTATAGATCTGCAGAGTTCTTCTTCATCAAAACATGTATTTAATTCTATATCATTGGAATTTTTTTTTGGGTTGGCATTAGGAGTGAATACCCCGAACTTGCCAAACAGTCTATATTAAATGTGCTCCCTTTTGTCACAACGTATATCGCTGTGAAGCAGGCTTTTCAGCGTATACTTATGCAAAGATTAAATACAGATCGAGATTGGGCGCTGTCCGAGATGTATGCGAATACAGCTTTCAGAGATAGAAGTACATTTTTAAAAAAATTATAAATCAAACAATACCCGCGTTCCATTGACCGCTAGATGCCTAGCGGCATGCCAAACTCCATATAAAAAAAACTGACATTTCACAATATGTGCTAGAGCTCTAGCGCAAATGATGAAATGTCAGTTTTTTTTTGTATGGAGTTTGGCATGAGCGCTAGTCGTCTAGCGGTCAATGGAACGCTGCCAATGAAAGAGTTTCCTGAGCTCTAACTTTTTCGGCCAACGACTTTTCGTAAATCGTAAACAAACAAACTCCAAACGTCAAATCATAAGTTTGTTGGTAAATCTCGAGCAACTCTGACAAAAAAATCTAGATTCGCAAAAGTGATCTCGAATCCGAAAAGATAGCTTTTTTTGTACCAAGCGAACTGGGGCAAGAAAAAGTGATTTTTTTTGCCTATCGAAATCGGCATAAGAGTTGGGGTCCCGAAATATATTTGGGCCTTCTTTAGGGTTCCACAGCTTAATATGTTTGAGAACCGCTGATTTAGAGGATTCCGGAGTAAATGATACAATGAATAACTATATATGAACTGTAGGTACAGTGAACATTGTACAGCGTTATAGACTCAAAAAAAATGGAATTAATCCACTAAAGATGGCTGGGACTGCGATGTATAGAGCTATGAAATTTAAAAAAACTAGTCGAATTCGAAAGTTATTTTAAATTAGGTTAAATGAGACCGACATATGATATTTGATTAAGATCGTTTATTACATTATCATAATCATTAATTCATAATCAACCAATTGAAAATATACATGTGAATAGACGTACCTACCTTTAGAGAAAATTTGTCCCTAACTGTGGACTCTGAGATGGCGAAATGTACCACCACAAGTAAAGTGAAATTGCATCTGCAATGAGTCTAAAAAAAATGCTTAAATTATTTTTCCTCGTGCTTATCATTTCTGGTTTATATTACGGATGCAACATTATTTTGCAATATCAAGAACCTGCAACTCTACACTGTATTCGTCCCCGAACTGGATTTATAACACGGATATGTATAGTACACGTATTTAGGTGCTCGTAGGTGTTGGTGATTTTCAGAGCCATATCTAGAACAGTATTGCTGAAAAAAAAACACAAAACTAGATTTTAGAGAACGCAAACGCACAACCCAATCGTAAAGTAAAATTAAAAAAAAAAAATACGAGTTCATAATTAGCAAACGTTTTATGTCATGGGTAAGGCGAAATCATTAGCCGAGGATATGTTGACCCCAGGTGGTTTGTTTTCTGAATAATTTTCAACTTTTCGTATTTATGAGCAAGACACGCTTTTTCTAATTAAGTGTTGGTGATTTATAGGCTCTTCGAAATTGAATTCGTTTGTTGTTTATTTTAAGCTTATGGTCATGTTCTGTTTTTTTCTTTTTCTTTTTTGATTTAGCATGGAAACTATTTTAAAATGCTGACAAATAAATCATTTTTGTCATTGGCAATGTAGGAAACTGATCTTTTAACGTGCGAATTTGAGGACGAGGAGTACCTAACTATACCCGTTTCTTATTATCAGCTATGATCCATATAGATCATCGATTTACATGCATTTACATTTTATTTTTGGGATAAATGGAAGGGACCTACAATTTTATGCCCAGTCCGAGCGGCTTATCATAGAGCTTTTCCAGGAGAGTTATACTCTCGGATGTTTGTCAGACATTCGCGAGAGATGGTGCTGTCGAAAAAGACTTAAGTTAAGATGTAATTTGTGTTTTTCTGGTGATCGAGCCTGAGACATTACACTAACCACAGAGCCCACAATTTGCAGCCAAGATAAATTTGGTATAAATTGTATTTTGTCCTGATGGCTGTCTCGAGTAGTTTTTTTTTATCTATTCCTGTTATAATGTTCCGTATGTTTTATCGACGTTGTATGCAGCGAAGCCAGATTATAAGATATATGTTTTTTTTCCAGATTTTTAAGCTCCAAAATATGTGGACGATTTTTTACCTTAAATTCAGCAAATCCCAAGAATTTTGATATCGAACTATAATTTCTATGTCTAACAATTTAAAACAAAATTTTCTATGGGAAAAGTGGTTTTCTATTCCATATTATTGTCAGTGAAGAAAAACTCATGAACAACTTCTTTTATGCGAATGTTTCCGTCAGTACTGGAAACTATTTGTGGCTTGTGATAAATTGGCTCAAGGAAGTTAAGATAAGAATGATCCTAAGTAGCTATGTGGCTTATTGTACCAATTGCAGAACATAATCTATCATTCAATTCAGTTGATCATTTTGATATTTTTTTTTTATGAAGACAGACTTAAAAATTGTGGAAGAAGTCACTTGTAGCGCCACGGCAACGGCGATTGTGTATTGTGTACCTCCGTTGGTAGAAAGACGAAAGACCTAGGTAAGTGCAAAAAATATTGATTTATCAGAAAACGCAATTTAACATTTTTTAAATCGTTTTATTAAAAAAGGAAAAGTATTACCGATGATGCAAAATGTTATTCTTGGAGAGTTAGTACTCACGTAGGTACGCATGGGTCTGGTCTCATATTAGTTTTGTATAGTAGGTACCAGAAGCAGAACTACTTGACCGATATAGCAGATTTTTAATACCAACCTGAGGACGGTAAAACAAACTATCTCCCAAAATGTATTGTTTTCCTCTTTGGTGCTTCGACTATTTTTAAGGATTATGCGGATATTTTATATTAACTAATAGTAATATTTCGTATTCCCTTTGACGTTTCCTATAATACATATACATTATATACATATTTGGAAAACTGCCATAACGAAGTCTTAATACCTATGTCAATGAAAAATTTAATAAAATTAAATGAAAACGTTGAAAATTAAAACACAAGTGACAGATAAGGCAATGTTCTTCCGAAACTATTACATATTTCTAAACAGATTGCCGGTACAAAGACGTATCTGCTCCCCGATCTGCTCCCTGTAGACACAAAAGGGTGAGTGTTGTTTTATTGGAAAATAAAACCTTTTATGAAACTTTTGACATGGGATTATGAATGACGTTAACTAGAACGACTAAAATCTAGAATGGTCAAAATCTCGAAAATGAATTTGATAAATCTCGAATGCAAAAATCTCGAAAGACTTCATCTCGAAAAAATCTCAAAAATAAAACTACTTTCGAGATTTTTATAATTCCTTAAATTTACCCCGAAAGTAATGCAAACAAGTCTAAAATGAATATTCTGTAGCTTTTTTATTGAAAATAATACATTTTTAACAAATAGTCCTAATAAAACACATTATTTCGAAACTATAACTATTCAACAGAAAATAAGTTTACATTAGATTGATTAAGTGTTTTTGTCCAAACATAAAAAACTCGTACTTGTAGAAAGTGAATTTCTATACAATCTTTTACACATTTCTGTAACACAAAGTTACAAGTTCAATGCTGATATTATGATCTCGTGTGGACAAATTCAACACAGGCTCTTGTAAGACTTGACGATATGTCGCGTCGCCCCTATTGTTTTTTAGCTGACTCATTTGCTTGCGTGAATAGTGAAACAATTTGTTGAATAGGTATTAAGTTAGGTTAGGTTAGGTATGACTGTATGAGGGAAGTGCACAGCTTTAAGAGTGCTGTGGTCGTTGGTCGTGGATTAAAAATTTTCATTTTATTGGACAACACAAAAAACATGCATAAACACTTTACCTGGTTTCTTGGAGTTGTTCCTTGGCGGGGTTGGACTACTAAGTGAACCATCCCGTACTTTTAACAAACCTGATTGTATTCGTCAGTGGTACCTGCACTATGTCCTCTAGGTCTCCGAAAAGTCTGTCTCCCATGTATCGGAGTCGACTGGTTTGGAGGTTTGGGTATTAGGTATACAATACACATGCAATTTCAATATGAGTAAATCTGGAATTAAAAAGAAATTATTTGCATCTTCTAATTTGTTCATAAATATTCGTCTGAAAAACTTGAAATTTCGTCTGAAAATCTGAATAATCGTATGCAATATAATCCTGAATATTCCCTTTTACTCAAACTATATGATAATGTTTTCAATAGGTATCTAAATTTTTCAGACGATTTTTATATTTTTTCAGACGATTACTATCTGTTTTCAGACGTTTTAAAAAATGTTTCAGACGTTTCCAATATCTGATTTTCTGATGATTTTTATTTATTTTCAGACGATTTCTATTAAATTTCAGACGTTTTTTTCGATTTTTGCCAAAGTTTCCAATTTTTTTTTTGCTGAAAAATACTATGTATGTATTTTATTTGTAAACGAACAAATTGTAGCCTTTAGATATTTGCTATTCGAAATTTTGGTTTCGACATTTTTGCTTTTTAAGTTTTTTTTTTTTTTTTCAATATTTTTCTAAATTATTGTTTCTGAAGGTATTATATTTTTCTACATATCGGCGTAGACCCTTTTGACATACTTAACTCCACAAATTTACTTCTTATGCGTATGTTATTGTAGTACCATGGTGCGACACCAAGTTTTCGATTTGTCTTGGAATTTCGTAGAGAATTTGATAATAGAAATGAATGGTCATTCATCCTTATTTGCGTTTACGAGTACGGCTCTAAAACAAAAAACGACACGACTAAACTATTTGGTATTGGCGACTAAAAATAAACGATTTCTGTAGCGGCGACGATCGACAAATGTCGTCTGAAATGTCAAAAAACGTGGATTGTATTTTTCGACGACAATCATCGGTATTGCGTGAGGCAATGATACATTTTTGTCGTCGACTATTTTGCGGACGTCTGATGTGTGAAAATTGCATCTTAAGGTTTTTCTACTGCGCCACCTCTCGCGAACGTCTGACAAACATCCGAGAATATGACTGTCCTGAAAAAGCTTCTCAATTCAGCCGTTCGGACTCGGCAAAAAAATGGAGGTCCCCATTCGCCCCAAAAATAGAAACTTACACAAAGCGAATAGTTGCGAGAAGGCTAGGCCTAGAGTGTCTACCATAAAAAAACAACACGTGCGACCAAAAAAAAAAAAAAAAAAAATAAATAATAAAATGGGTGCCAATAATTAGGTCCAACCAAAAATGGGGTTCAATTATTGGCAGTGGGTGCCAATGACGTTTTTCTGTTTTAACACATTCGCTGCCAAGCCGATTTTGGTAATATTTCGGAAGGTGAAAATGGAAAATAGTTGGATGTGCTTAAACCGTTTTACTAAAAAAATAAATATATTTTCGTACGGCCATATCATTCAAATATAAATGACACACAATGTTTCCACAACGGCCGTGTCATCCATATGTTAATGACGGGACATTAGCAAGATAAGGCCGTGACATTCAATAACGCACGACACTATAGACTAGACAAACTTAATAGGGATTAAGAAGCCTGGAATCTGGTGATAGTGGCAGATAAAAACAAATAAAAAAAAACTGAACAAAAAACAAATTTTTTCACTTCTGATATTTTTTGAAAAATTCCAATGAAACATTTCATGTCATTCATTTTTGAATGAATATCCCCCACCGAAATATGAATGTCATTTATATTTGAATGACGTGGCAGTGCATGTGTTAAAGAGTGCCAATAATTGTAGTTTTTGGGATGCCAATAACTCTGCCAGAGTGCCAATAATTGTAGTTTTTTTTGGAAGCTTTTAATAAATTGATATTTTAAATATATTTTCAACAACTAAACTCTTTTTTATAAAACTTAATCAACGAAGAATTTAATAATTTATACTTTGGTATACAACAGATACAAATCACTCTATACCTAAATAAAAATGTTATAGTTGATCAAAGTTGAAATTTTCTTAGAGGCGCGAATAATTATTGTAGTCCTTACGCTATAATGTATAGTTACATGCTTCTAACCAAGTTATCTGAAGCAGCTGTCTAACGCTTGTTTGCCAGGCCATCCGTTCAAGCAGCCTTGTTCGTATTAAGTTTCGATACCACTACACTAACTTTACTTTCGTCGGGTGAATGGACATTTTCACTATCATCGTCCAGGTTCAACAGATTAAATCCTCAGCATCAGCACCGACTGTAAACTTACCACCGTATTACGTATATAAGCTTGCTCATATCCTTGGAAAGATCTTTTCATGCTGATGTAGAATTTTTTGTTCTTGTTGTATACTTTAGCTATAGCATTTATCAATTCTCGACTCCTTCTCGTGCTCTTTCCTCTTCCTTTCGAGCAGTAGATGTGTCTAAATTATTTTTTGTCCATAGAGCTCTAATTTTGGTCTGCAACATTGCTTGATACGAAGCGTTCTTGTGTCAGCCGGCAGCCCTCATCAAAGAAGGTTCTTCGTTGTGGTCACCTATTGAAACCCATCACTTCGTTGAACGAACTTCTAAATATCACCTTGCCACTGATCCTTTGCATACTTAATACTGGTGTTGTGTTAAATGAGAGGTTAAGGGAAATGCGGCCTGAAAAAGGTCTGGCAACCTATTTTGACGTTAAATCATTTGGCCCCGGTGCGGTTCCTAATCATAGCTGAGGGTTTGTATTATATAAGCCTAAGACTTTGTGCATAAATATACCTCTAATCACTAATCCATATTCACATAGATGCTAACCTTGCTGAATGCGGAATAATCTGTGAAAGTGATGATAGATAAACACAGTTCTTTTAACTTTTGGTGGACTTTCCGCATCCCATCTCTCTCGCGCTGCTGCAAGAGACGCGTGCAAATCCGAATGTCGTTGTCTTTTTTCCGTTTTGAAGAGTCGTCAACAAAAATAATTCGTCATTGTTTTTCGTAGTTAGGCTGTTGACCCTGCTTAAAATCCCCAACCTGCAGGGCTAAACTATTGCTTCGATCCTACTTCGATTCGTGTCAACTGGGCCAGAAGGAGGAAAAATCGTTACTGACTTCAGCGTTCAGCTCCAAGTAGGTACCTCTGCCATATTGGCTATTGACAACACCGTTTATTGAATCTAGTTAACTCATTCGCCAATCTCCTTCTGAGCTCCTCTTCTCATTAGACGTAGTTTCAGTCAGAGTATATCCATTAATGAGTAGGGACACTCTCTCTACATATGCATTTCCTACTACCACAAAGCAAAATGCAGAAAAAATCGTACAATAAGTGGAAGCAGGTCGAAAGAATACTTTTTACCTGCATACAACGACTGCTTGAGAAAAAAAGGGTACACAACACATTTTGCCTGTACCACTACATGGGGCTTGCTGCGTACGACAAACGATTGTGGGTTTTTTCATAAAGCATTTTTAAAGGCGACCTGAAGTGATGTCAGTATATTAGTATTTTCTCTCAACCATTCAGGTTGATCAGGTAACCAGCTTTGCTTTCGTAGAATTGGTAATAAAAAAACAAATTTTGTAGTTTTTCCCATTGGTTATTGATTAAATGGTCTTTGTTATGGACATGAAAAAGAAATGTTTCATTCTCTATCACGAAATTCAACCCTTTTGCCTTGCTACGACTTCGTTAATTACCATATTTTACGATTTTAAGTTTTATTGCCAGCACTTTTTAGGTAATATAATTCACAGCAGATGGTCATACTAATTACTTAGGTTGGTTGTAGAGGGGATTGTTTACATTTTTTTCGCACGTATTTTTAAAGGCGACCTGGAGTTGGATTGTTATCAGTCGTTCATTACCATCAATTGACGAAGTAAAGGGTGTTCAGTGTCAGTGCGTGTGGCAAACAATTAAAAATAGTGAAAATTAAAAGTTGAAGTGCAAGTTTGCATAGTTTAAGAACTTTAAATAAAATAATGGGAAAACATTATGTTAAATGTTTGGCGTGTGGGCGAGAGCAGAAAGAAAATTTTGGAGTTAAATATTTCAAAATACCGGATAATAGTGAGAGGTAAGCGGAACAAATTACTTTTTTGCATGAAATGAATTTATTTTTTGAAAATATGACTTTTCATGAAAATTCTAGAAATGTAACTAAAAAAATGCGTTTTATAAAAGGATGGCAACAGAATATAAATGCCTTAATTGGCATTTTTACAGAAATAAAAGAAGACGGTATTAAGTTTCTTTTAACAAGAAATCTTAATCAAGATTGCTTGGAAAACACTTTTGCTGTTTTACGTAACCGAGGGGGAAATAACAAGTTGCTGACTCCATTTCAATTCATCTGTTCATTTAAAAGATCTTTTTCGGCAAAGTATATGGAAGATATTACACGTGGAAACTGTGAGCCAACTGCTAACTTGGAACTTCCAGACATTGAAGTGCAGATGGAACCACAAAAACAAAATAAGGACAATTTGGTTTACGCTTTCAAAACTGAACCTGACTATAAAACTGTGGACTTTGGTATTGATAATGCATTCTACTATTTCGCAGGTTATATTTTAAAAAAATACCGCCTAAACCACAAGTGTGAGTTAAAATTGAGTCCGCAACTTAACGTTTCCTCCCTTTTTACAGATTTTAAAGAATTTAAAGATGCGAAATTGACACGGCCCAATCAAGAATTTTTGGACTCGTTAGAGAATATTGAACAAAAATTTATTTCTTGTTTTCCAAATATGTACTACCTAAATAATTTTGAGGGGAATATTTTTAACTTTTGAAAAATGAATTTCATTACAACTGTTGCAAAAATCAAAATAAGGAATTTCTTATCAAATTTTACGTCCGAGTACGGGTTTACCTTATTCTAAAACAGTTCAATAAAAATAACAAAAAATGTACCAACAAACAAAAATATTTAAGTGTAGCACACATGTGAATATATATTAGATATAAAATGTTCAATAAGAAATATTACAAATTGATTTTGCTTTTTTTTACGTCACACCCTGTACCACATTTTGAAATAGTTCGACTACTCTTCCATCCCTCTTTTACTAGAGCACTTTTAGTGCCGTCTATTTCTCGTGTATGTGTACTGCAAATTGTAAACTGATAAGAAACACGTGGAGAGTGTCCCTACTCATTAATGGATATACTCTGGTTTCAATGCGTATCTGTATCGCCATGTATCCACTTTACGCACCAAATAGAGCTGTCTTGTCTCTATACAACAGCAATGCATGCCCCAACCACCAGATTTTGATATTTTCGTGAGGGATATAATGCAAGTATGTATATAAATAAATAATTAACCTATGAGGGAAACAACAATAGCTTGAAAACCTTAAGCTTTTGTGATAAATTAAATTAAAAACAAATCATAAGATACATAAGCTAATGGAGCAAAGAGATATCTTACTAATAACTTAATTTCATCCCAACTTGAGTTATCCGGTTATGGTCAGTGACCTGACCACAGAAGTATCCTACCCAAGTAGCGAATATCTCCGTTCAATCTGCTAACTCTAATATAGCTGTACACGTACCCACATAAGTGCATGATAGCCCTCTAAAACATTTAACACAGTTGTTTAACAATTTGCAAAACAGATTCAACAAATTGATTTTCATTTCAATCCACACGCCAGTTTAACAGAAAATTTGACGAGCTCTTAAGACCTAATGAATCACAACGCTAGGTGCTAAAAATAGCTCAACAACTTGTATTTCACAACTATCGGACCGTAGGTAGATGTATTATTATGCTGCGACGCCTCAGAACTCAGAAGGTGAAAAATGCATGATGCATCCTTTCTGGTTCTGGATGTGGGCTGGGCATAGCTACGAGTACTTCATGCTCATTTTAGCCAACTTGAACTGAGCGAGGGATTGGGGACTTGGGGACTGTCAATGATAAGGTGTTGAACAATCCGATAGGCTTAGTTGAGGGGACTAGTTGTGTGGAAAAAAAGTATTCATGGAAAAGTATTTAATCCCCAAAACGTGGAGAATTGCCGATGGATTGATACAACCACCATCTACACTTATCACCATCGTCATCGTCAACGTCGTCGTTGTTGTTGTTGTTGTTTGTGCTTTTGCTGTCGTATTCGATTTCGCCGTTGCGTTGTCGTCATGCATCCCATCGAATAGAGGCGATTACATTTAGAAAATGCAGTCAGTCAAGTTTGTGAACCCAAGACCAAACTCCATGAGGAATTCCATTGCACTCTAATCGACGTCGATCGGAAGAGTCAGACGAGACGACCGGTCGAATGGTTGGCTATTTGGTCTTCCATTATACGAATTTTACACGAATCCGATACAATTTTAGCCCTGCATTGGGCAGCAGCAGCAGCAGCAAAATCTCGCTTCGTCTCCGTCCTGGGGATACGCCCGATCCGATGTTGATATTGTACCTTGTATTGTGCGTGTTTCCTTACATAAACTTAACAGAATTTATGAATGCATTTTTTGCAGGGAACAACGACGGACGGTAGGTATAGGTAGGGTATAGCAGTCTGGTCGTGCCTGGGCTTAGTGCAGTCGCAGTGTGGATTTTTATTTGTTTCTTTGTAAAAGGACTGCGCGCGCGCGCGCGCACGAACGAAAGTTTATCGTACAGTAGCTGGCTGGTCGATGGGGAGCAAGACAGAAAGTCGTTTCAATGTTTTGACTATCGCACAGTGTGGGTCTACTGCGCCAGAGTTTGTGCCACCACTATAGGTACATACATTCTTGTATACAGGGTGTCTGACAGAGGGGTGAGTTGCAGTTACCGAGATAGAGTGCTTTTTGTCCGTTTCGATAGCATCTCGGCAACATTTCTGATTTAACTATAGGTACGTCTCCAGTCTTCTAAAAATGAGGACTAATTTCAATTATTCTACCAACACTATTATACATAAATATATATTCATTCCATGCACATAATAAATCATAATCTCAGCTATCTGACGTTGTGTCATCGAAAAGTTAACAAAGGTAGGAAAACAGGACGCCTAAAGTACGTACCTATAACAAAAGACAGAAATTCAAAATCAAAACAATGCCCCGGGTAAGTGCAATAGAAACAGGTACATACCTATTATAAGGATAATGCAGCCTTGATGGTTTGTGTACATCTATTACAGTGATAAGGTCTAAGTTAATGAGGGTTTTTATCTGCCAGGCAACCGCACAAAAAAAAGAAATAAAAACTGTCTATATGCAGAAAACATAACAGCAAGAGTTCAACAGTAGTTGTTTGTGTGGTGAAGGAATCAAAGAGACGTTGACGGGCCCAGGTGCAAGGAAACATTATATAACAACAAAAGGGGAACGGCCCGTAATTCGTCGCTGTTGCATTCCTGAGCGATTTTGTCTTGTTCGCTTCTGATGTTGTGGTAGTTGGTTTTGTTGTTCCTCCCGTAATATTGATTGAATTTGGTTTTTGATATTTTTCCTTTTTTTTTTTTTGTTCACTTATATTTTGTTACCTGTTTTGAAAAGTTAATTATGCAGGTAAACATACCGAAAAAAAAGTGCTGCTTCGATACTTTTTTTTTTTTTTTTTGGTTTGTTTTGTTTGCCGTTTGACAGGCCCGAACCAGTTGATAAATTCACCATTTGTGAAGTGTATAGAGGTAACGCGTTTTTTTCTCTTTCTGACCATTTTTACCCATTCATTAATTATTGACGGTTCATTTGTATTCAGTGGTAAAATGGCTAGACTAGAGTGACAAGAATCATGACAAGCCTTGAGTTTTTTTTGGCAACAAAGAGAGAAAAGGAGACCAAAATGCTTATCATCGATCGCAGCATATAAAATAAAAAGAAAGATAGAACCAGAGAACTTGAAGAATATCCATCAGCAAAGGGCGGTGTAGTCAAGCAATATGGATGACTCTTACAAAAACAAGTGATTAGATCATTTTTCAAAAATTTACATAATGACCAGAGGGTCTTGTGCGTGCTGTTAATGTTCTCCGAAAATGTGATGTCAAAATAAATTAAGTTTACGCACACATACCTACCAATGTGTTGTTATTGCCTTGCTCAAGGAATTGTTTTTTTTTTTATATTAACTGTTTGTAGGTACATTAAAGGCTTAATAGCTATTGGAGGCAGTAAATAACATGTCTGATCTTTGATTCAGTGAATGCGCGAAAAACCTGTAATTTATGGATGTAAAAGGAACTTAAAAATTTCGAAACTGTTGAGTTTAATGATCATAAATGGCTGATAGGCTAAGTAGGTTACATACGGAGTCGAGGTGGACGACTCATGATTATTGCTGTGTTGAGCTATTTTAAAGCCGAACTTGATATACCGCATATGAAAATTCCTAACTTAGTTAGTGAGAGTATAGGTATTATAGAAATGTTCAAGAAGTTGGGATTACTTCGAGGAAAGTAAAACAACAAAAAAAACCTCTTCAAGACCCCGCTGCCCTAATTGTTGCAACCCGTCTTTGCCAACTGCTGCGTTGGTTGGGTGCAACACCGAAAGAAAAACGTTGGTAAAATCAAGCATGAACCTTATTTGATTTTGCGTCAACCAATGGGCATTGTCATTTCAACAAATGCGACATTGTCAATTTTTTATAAAAAAACATAACGGGTATTTTTGCATAAATCTATCACGCCATTGTCAATTTCGTGTTTAAATAACCACGCCTTAGGTTATTGGTATTAAAGCAAGCACGGTAAGCGATTGATTAAGCACGATCATTGTTGATTAACAAATTCAAAATTGTACAATGGTCGTGTTTCTTTTAACACGTCCATGCTTACTTTATCACAGGGAAGCGATTGATCAAGCATGATCATTGTTAATCAACAACGAAAACATTGTACATGTACATTTTTCGTGATTCTTTTACAATGCCCATGCACTGGATAGTGTTTGATAATGCATAGCATGACCATTGTTCATCAGCAATGGAAACATTGTAATGTTTTTGTGCTTCTTTTAAAACGTCCATACTTATACTTTACCATTTTATTTCTACTCACACCCAGCTGAAAATACTATATTAAAAACTGAAAACTAATAGTAATCTACGCAAAATTACATTACATTTATGTACATTAGTATTTATTGAACTTTCATATAACAGTTTGACTTAAGGCTAGTTAACAAAATGGTGATAAATAATTAATATTTTAATATGTTGGCTCAACAACAGGGGCCCAACGAAGTACAATTATTATATTTATAAATAATTATATTTACCTACATAAATTGTGAGTGTTGTCTCGTACCGTACCTATGCACCGTTGGCTGTGTTGACTTCAGGGTATTGAAATCCGGGTGTCGAATCTAAGCAAAATTTCAAAATTATGAGTGGTAAAAGTTTACGAGAAAAAAACTTACTTTTGATGGCGCTCACAATCCGGGGTAGACCACGGCCTCAATCAACAAACGCACTAAAAAACAAAACGTCACTGTACACTACAAAGAAAAATACACTGTTGACACTCGCTCGTAACGTAATGCACCTACTACTTGCACTTCTGACTGAATACTGAAGATTTTTTCAAGAAAAAAGATGACCGACGCCAACGAGGCAAACTGACAAGACAAATTCCGTTAAGCATGTCGCGACTGCGATGTTTGTGGTTGGTTTAACAAGAAAACATGTAAATTAACTACATTCGTGATAGTTCTACAATGTTTGTGTTTCTTTAGCAATGTTTATGCTTGGCTGCATTATTATTTCAACATTTTCGTGATACATTTAACTGAAGTGTGATACTTTAACAACGTTTCTGATTGTTACACGTGACCGCTTTACAACACGTCTTGGCAAGAATGTAGGTTGTGATAATGAGAAATTTTTTTTTATAAAAACATGTCCGTAGATACTTTTAACACGTTCATGATACTTTAATAATAGTCAATGAAATTTTGCCTTGAACATGTTTGTGTTTAATTGTACTGTAATCGTTGTACTCCAACTACGAATGTGTTTAATTTATAAGAAATATGGTTGATTTTAAATTTATTGACCACGTTTGTGTTTAATTAAAAACACGTATGGTCAAATTAATTGTAAAGTCCCTAAGTTGTAATTTCATCCTGTTTATTGTTGTTTAACAATGAAATCAACAATTAAATTGTAGGCTAACAATGTTACCATTTTTGAAACAACTACAAACATGTTCAAACTAAATATATCTGTGATACTTACGAGCATTTTAATCAACAACGCCAAAGTAGTTGTTTCAAACATGCAGCGTTGTTTGATTTAATCACATACGTATTTGATTGGACAATTTTAAGCACATTGTTAGCTAACAACGAAACATTTTTGATTCAACCAATGTTTTTTCTTTCGGTGAACATTAACTGGATCTGGCAGTGTTGTCACTTCTACCACAATGTGGTAGATCTACCACAATTTCTTAATATTTTTTCAATCTACCACAACTACCACTGCACCCAAAAATTCTACCTCGTTTTGTTATTCCAGGGTTAAATATTTTATAGTTCTCTGTGCTTTTATATCGATAAGAAAATGAAAGCGAGGCGCACTTTTGATGGATATTTTTATCATTCGTGTCGTCATTAACATCTTCAGTCTACAGTTTCATATCCCAGCAAAACAGGCAATTTCGATTTCGTTCGCTAAGAAGATTTTGTTCCTTAGTGAGTTCGATTAAGAATTTCGAGCGACAGATTGACATTTGACGACCTGGACATTGACGCCCTATGTTTGTGTCTCCAATCAGTTTTCACGCGCGGTTTTGTATCCTTTCCAGTAGGTGCAATCGTGCAATGTTGTTTTTCGGCGCACCCGACCAGATAATGAGAAGCGTACTCAAGTTTGGGGTGAATGAACGCCTTATATATTGTAGCTAGATCAAAAGGGGTAAGATATTTCTTGCACCTTTTGAGGCAACCTAGACATTTCGCAGCTTTCTTGAAGACTTCGTGTATATGGTCGTTCTAACGACGTGTTTCATGGACACACATACCGAAAATGGAAAGTGTTTCGGTTTTGAAAATATAAGGGCCATTCATTGATAATGGCTGAAGGTTTGGATTTTGCTTTAGGGATAGCAAACATCATTGCCTTTTGGAAGCATTAAACTCCACCCTATTGGCTAAACCTTTTTTATAATTCTATCAAGGTCAGAATTTAATCAGCTTAACATAATGTTGCGGTTCCACTTTTATGGCCGAAGAGCCAGTACGTGAGTCCTGGTATGTATATGAGAAGGTAAGTCTGCTGTCATGAGCGAAGAAAAAAATTGGATTAGAAGTTGCAGACAAGAGATCATTTATGAAAATGAGAAATAGAGTCGGAGACAAAACACAGCCCTGTGGAACACCAGCATTTATATAGTGAGTTTCAGACGTGAAACCATCCAAAACAACTTGAATTGAGCGGCCATTGAATAAAAGTCGCATCGATCCTATCAGCACGCATTTTTGACAAAAGAGCTTGGTGTCAAACTCTGTCAAATGCTTTTAAAATATCAAGCGCAACAATCTTTATTTTACCAGAGTAGAGGAGAGATTGTTCCCGCTTTCCGGTGAGATAAGTCATCAAATCATTAGTGGATTTGTTGCCACGAAAACCGTACTGCCGGTCATTGAGAAGTTTTCGTGATTCAATATATTTCATAAGCTGACGATTTGTCAGCGTTTCTATGACTTTAGAAAAGAATGTACGTTAGTGCTATGGGTCGGTAATTGGTGGGAGAAGAAGAACCGCCTTTTTTAGGGACGCGCTGGAGTTGTTTTCCACTTACTCGGAAAGAGTCCAGAAGAATAGGATAGATGATTATATTAATACCAGCTAATGAGAGTTCTAGGAGAACTTATCCGACCAGTGATTGCTGGGATCGCACATTTCCTATACATATTTGCTGATTTTTCTGTGACTAATTGTAATGGTGCATATAAACTTCAAATCTACCACCCATTTCTTTAATCTACCACTATTTTTTCCTTCCAATCCACCACATTTTTTAAATCCCAAGTGACAACACTACTGGCTCCGCATAATATCTTCGCTATTCCGAATACGAACCTGCTGATATCTACATTGTATGACTAAAGGTCCTTCAATGTTCTACTAGGTTTATGTGCCGTGTATGCGGCTCGTCAAGCGATTGCGATCTAGCTAGACTATCCAATCGACATCTTCAATATCTGATATCTTAGATAAGAGGCACAGGGGAACTACAATGGTCAGTCTATGAAGCTAGAAGATATAGAAGTGAATTTTCACGAAGCACGATAAATAGTGAAAATGAGGATGGTCATCCTGGATCGCAAGTATTTCAATTCCGTCCCGAAGATACTTTCATTCTAACCCGGAGGGATAACGCAGTAGAGGAAGACCTCGCCTTATGTGGCGCTCCCATAAGCGGAAGGGGACCACAACCAACTTGGAGTCCTGTCAGCCAAAGATCGGCCCAACTGGAGAGGCGTGTTGATTGAGGAACAGGTCCACCCCGAACTGTTACGCCATCTAGCTAATATTCCTGTAAATACCGACAGCCCTAGCTATTTTATTATAAGCGTGATCATATCCGGCCGTACGAAAATTCTAGGTATGACCAATTTCGAATTGCCGTCTGTCATATGTCACCATAGTATGCAATGTGATGTCACCACAATACGAAGTGCAAGTTCTGCATCTTGTTCATCTGTTTGAAATTTGTATTCTTTGTATAATTTTTAAGAATTTGATTTTTTTATTTATTTTTTAAAAACGAGTACATATTAAAAAATTTTACTGCAATATCCGCATTAAATGCCAAGTCAGGATATTTCCGATTTTCGACGACGCTGCAAGACGAACACTCTTGGACTCTAACCAACACTCTCAAATACTGATTCGATATTATCACCAGATTATCACTTGAACGGATTGTTTTTCGACGGCCAGTGAGTTTAGCATCTTTAACCGATCCATTCTCCCTGAATTTTAATTACACTCTTCACAGTTGATCTTCAAATCCACACCCGAGGGACGGTGCAGTAGAGGAAGACCGCGAATCAGGTGGCGCACTCAAGTACAAGGAGACCTTAACCAACTTAGTAGGTATGTGAAACTGGAGACAGCTGGCCAAAGATCGTGCTGCCTGGAGACGCTTGTTGGTTAAGGCCCAGGTCCACCCCGGACTGTAGCGCCACCTTAAGTAAATAAGCTTCACATCACAATTGACGAACTTAAATCAATATTTCAAACAACGAAATTTGCGAACGGTGCAGCTAAACTTTCATTATTTTTGAAACAGCTATTTTTCAACAATGAAAACACGTTATTCTTTTGAATAGTGCTCCATTTTTACAAACCTAAAGCTGCCAGCTATCAAACTACATAATGGCGGCAAATTCAAATCTTGGGCAAATTTTGATGTTTTGTTCGATTCGCATAAAACTACATTCAACTTATTATCAAGTGACTTTAACTCATAAGTATATTTATATTAGGTACAGTGGAGCTTGAGTTGCTCATTATGTTATACTAAACGCGTGTCTTCAGGAAGGCAATTTTCCACAGCCTTGGCGCTCCCCAAAGACTAGTTCTTCAAAGAGAATAAGTAATCCAAACGAATCTTCCTTGCCTTTATCGTCCTATTTGTTTACTGTAGACATGATCGTTAACATACTTGAGCAGATGCTTTACAATAGGCTCCAGCCAGCAATTTAAACCGCAGAAAGTTTCTCGGAATATAATTATACAATTTTCGTAAGTCAAGATCTTAGGTGTTAGACGTAATCAACGTAGTAATACCGGCAGCCCCAATCATATAGACAGAAGATGTTCCAAATTAAATACCAAATAAAAATGCGCCATTTTGTAACTCTGTACTATTTTGTAACGCATGTGATTTGACGAACTGGGAACTTATTATGAACGTTCTCTATCAGATTGAAATAACAGACTATCTTTGTAAAATTATAACGAGTGCTCTTCTTTGATTATGACGAAGGAACTAAGGCTAAAGGATCGGTCGTAGGCCCCGCTGTGGCATAGTAAGAAACTTCTTCTGGATGTACAATTGTACATAGAGGATATACCTTTCATATACTTTCATGAACGTTTCAAATTGAGAGATGTGAGGATAAATCATTTGCTCTTCTCTGATGACTTGGTCATCGTTGGGTCCTCTCAGACTGAATTTCAGCGCGCACTCGATCGGTTTGTAGCCGTTTGTGTTGAAGCTGAGGTGAAGGTTAACGTAAACAAATCTAAAGTGATGGTCGTCTCCAGAACGCCTGTTCAATGCACTCTGCATGTTAGTGGAGTCCCAGTGAAACAGGTGGAGAAGTTTAAGTATCTCGGGATCTTATTCACGAGTGATGGAAGGAGCAAAGCCGAGTTTTCCGGTAGGATCAATTTTGAGTCAATTTTGAGATAGCTTGGTCTTTCTTTTATTAGAAGATCTGAATTTGGTGTCAAAGCTAAGTTTTCAGTCTTTAATTCGGTGTTTGTTCCAACTCAAACAAGCTGCCGAAATGAGATTTCTCCGTTGTATTACTGGTGCGATCCGTAGAGATCGCATTAGAAATACCAGAATACGTGAGGAACTCAATGTCGCGAGCAGCTACTTCTACGGACGGAGCGGTCCATGCTTTGGTCATGTTAAACGCATGTCCCCGACCAGGATTCCACGACGTGCTATGGAATCCGTACCATCGGGCAAGCATCCTCTAGGTAGACCTAGGATGGTTAGATCAAGTCCATAATCTCTCCTCTACCCGTAGGTATGGGGATTGCCCTCGATGATTTGGAGTCGATGGCGGAGGATCGAGATCATTTGAAAATGAATGAATTTGAAATGAATACTTTCATTACCTACGGGAGTTTGCTTTAGCGGGTGCGATTGATCCACCTAAAGGATCAAGGATTGCTTACTTGTATTTAGTTTGGAATCCGAGACAGCTGTCACTAACACTTATGTCAAACATTGATTTTTGTAGTGGGTCTTACACTTCTACAGCTAAAATTTCGTTGACAATAAAACAAACTGCGTTTTCCCAACTGTGCTTTAGGTAAAATGTCCCTTTAAACTGTCAACACTCTCAAAGTTGTAGTTCATTCAGTTAAGAAAGTTGGAACTTAGAATGCAACCCTGGATCCTAGCATTGATAAGCGTTAAATAACATCTGCTCCCCTCTCGTGAACGTCTGATAAACATATTAACTGTCCTGAGAAAGCGTCTCAACTCAGCTTTTTGTTGTTGCACCTAAATTCGTCGATTTTTGGGTTCAAGCTTTGTAGTAAAAATTTTTATTTCTTTTTTTAAATAGCTACTTCTTCCGGGAAAGGCGAACCAATAACGCTTTAACTGCGCCCCGAGATGCTTGCAGATGTATGTTAGTTCTGCACTTAAATTACTGCAAATTGTAGTCTTCTGAAAATATATCCCCAGGAAGCGAGTTCCAAAGTTTGCTTGTCCTGTAACAGAAGGAGTTTTGAAAGATGTATGTCCTCGCGGTTGTCAAGTGGACTGTATGGTCATGACTCATGAGCATTAGCTGCCTGTCTTGTGGGGCGCCCAAAAGTCGCATTTCGAGGGATAATGTCTTTGAGCTCTTTGGAACAGTTACCATGGAAGTATATACCTATAGAACAAGCAAAGGTCAGCGACTTGTCTGCACCAACGGTTGTAGATTCGATGTGAGTGTAGGGTCTCCAATAAGTCGAACTGCTCGCGTCTCTGTATATGCTGTCAAGTAGGTTAAGTGAATGTTTTGGGGTCAGCTCCATATATGGGAACAATATTCCAAGCCTGGTCTAACCTGTGCTTTGTAGAGAAGGAGAAGTTGTTTGGGGCTAAAGTACCTCTTTGATCTAAATAGGTAGCTCAACTTAGCGGACGCCGATCTTGCGATATAGGATATGTGGTCATGTCATGTGATTCCTGAATTGACTGTGACTCCTAGAAGGTTCAATGAGTCTTTGGGATGGATTGGATGGATCAGTTGGATCTGTAGGGGGAAAGCGGGAAACTTGAACATATGGGAGACTTGAGACACTCTCAATAACTTGTTTAAATTCCATTTAAATCCAATGAATTAAAATGTATGTGATGCAGAAAGTGGCGCGCTACTTGCATTCAAAAGGAATTCTAAATCGTCCGTTCACTTGGTTTGGTGGAGGAGAAAATGTGTTTTTCGGTACGACAACTTAAAAAATATATATATTTGTATTTTCTCCATAAAATTTATGTGGAACATGGTTAGTAAATAATATTGATGTTACCTAATAATATTGATATTTGACTTTATATATATTAACATAGAACCAAGCTGGCACGTATTTTACAAAAGTTATAAATGTTATTTTGTTAAAAAATGTGAACGGGAGATATGAGACAGTTTCTGAAGGGAGAGTTGATCAGTGGCTTACTGCCTAAGTGATATGGTAATTTATAAAAAATTAAATTATTTAAAGTTTTGTGTTGTTTCCGAAGTCTATTTAGTTTTTGCCTTTATGTTATGTTTGACAACTGAATTATTTAGTTTTTTTATATACTACAAGGTGGCGCAAAAATAATCCTCCTATCAGAAAATGCTATAAATTTTGCGATTGGCCCCTAATGTCAGTTCTGTTTTGACATTTGTGTAGTAAACACATGCGAAATACACGTTAATAAACAATGTTACGCTACACTGCTCCAGAACGCGGAATATTGGTGACTATTTATTTGAGCAATAATCGGTCGGTGACTTTGGCACAACGTGAATTTCGTCGCAGATTTCCTAGCCGTCCAACGCCTACTGGTGAAACACTGCGACGTTTAGCCGCTCGCCTCGAAGAGACTGGCACAACACGAGATGCTGCCAGGCGTGGCAGACCCCGGAGTAGCCGTTCTGCAGAGAATATTGCTGCTGTAGCCGAAGATGTCATGGAAGCGGTTACTGTGAATGGTGAGCGCTACAGAGCAATGATCAACGAGTTCTTTTTGCCGCAACTTGATGAATTGGGATTGGAAAACATGTGGTTCCAACAGGACGGTGCAACGGCACACGCTGCACGTGCCACAACCGATATGCCGAAGGATGCATTTCCCGGGCGCCTAAACTTCCGTTTTGGCGATTTGCACTGGCCAGCAAGATCGAATGATTTGACCGCTCCAGACTTCTTTTTGTGGGGCTTTTTAAAGATACCCACAACACAATCACCCTTATTCCCGTTGGCGTTTCTCATATACGACTCTTTTGTCGTGACGTTATAAAAACGATATTCAGCTTTTTTTCAAACTTTTGTTAACGATTTTGCTTCTTTTTCTATGTGTTCACTGTATTTTCCAATCGCTTGTCTCAAAAAAGTTACAAACTCTGACTTAAAACCGAAATGAAATATTAGGCGTTTACGACAAACGCCAACGGGAATAGGGGTGAATATGTCCGGTTATTGAGTGAGATGATGGCGGTAGATATACGCCCTTTAGAGTGATTAATATCATTCTTAGATCCTTAATGAGAAGCGCACTTCAGCTATCTATAGGTACCTATACCTCCGACTCAATTGTATTAAATTGCCTTAAATTACTGTTGTGTGTATTGTGTGTGTTATTATGTAGTCAAGAATAATTACTGCTGACAAATATTTTTATTTCAGCATCGGAAAGGTAAGTAAATTGCATAAACGTTTGTTGAGTGTCGCTTTAGTACAAAACTCTCCGCTCGAACTTGTGGAAGTGGACCGACAGCCAATCACATTAATATTATTGTTTTGATCTGAGATCTGACAAGACAACAATGCATAATGCTATACACTGCACACATCTGATTAATGATTCATCTGACGAATGTTTTTTTTTTTATAGTAAGCAAACATTAATTTAACACTCGTTGCTTATAACTCGCACTCACTTTTTGCTCGAAATTTGCTTAGTATTCGATACGGCAAATGGTTGATAACTAATTAAAAATCGTTATAATATCTCATTAAATTTTCTCCTGGTGGGACCCTTTGTGCTTTGGTGCATTGAGTGTTCCAACATAAGCAAATCTATTCATTTTCATTTAAATTTTACAGTAATATCGAAGTATGTATCCATTTTACTTGACTTTCCTGTCCTCAATCAGTAGGGTAGGGACGAGACGGGGCACGGGCCACAGGGGGGTAGCTCTGTACTCTGTTTCTTTACTTTTATGGTAAAATTGAATCAATAAAAATAGTGAAAACTTTAGAGAAGAGACTCACTAGAGAGTACAGACTGTCAAAATGGCATAGGTTGGGCTTGGGAATTTGGGATAAGGATGAATTATCTCTCAAACAGAAAAATTTATGAAAAAGTTGGAGAAAGCTTTTGTAGTAATCTGAAAATTACAGAATTTTTGGTTTTCCATAATTGAAGTGTGCGATTTGTGATGTGGTGACCTTTCTCATTCATTCATTCTTCAATATCCCGCTTATCCATTAAGTGGGTCGCGGGTGTAGGTTGCTCAAATGGACCCTCCATAGCACTCGATCCTCCGCCATCGACTCCAAATCATCAAGGGCAATCCCCATGCGGGTAGAGGAGAGATTATGAATTTGATCTAACCATCTCATCCTGGGTCTACCTAGGGGACGAATGCCCGATGGTACGGATTCCATAGCACGTCGTGGAATCCTGATCGGAAACATGCGCTTAACATGACCAAACCACCGAAGCATGGACCGCTCCGTCCGGAGAAGTAGCCGCTCGACATTGAGTTCCTCACGTATTCTGGTATTTCTGATGCGATCTCTACGGGTCACAAACAGAGCAATACTACGGAGAAATCTCATTTCGGCAGCTTGTATCCGCGATCTTATTCTTTCGGTCATTACCCAAACCTCATAACCATAGGTAAGAGTTGGAACAAATACCGAATTAAAAACTGACAACTTAGCTTTGACACCAAGTTCCCCCCCCCCACCCCGAGATACTTAAACTTCTCCACCTGTTTCAATGGGACTCCACTAACATGCAGAGTGCATTGAACAGGCGTTCTGGAGATGGCCATCACTTCAGATTTGTTCACATTTACCTTCATCTCAGCTTCAACACAAATGGCTACAAACCGATCGAGTGCGCCTGAAGTTCAGTCTGAGAGGATCCAAGGATGACCAACAGACCAAGTCATCAGCGAAGAGCAAATGACTTATCCTCAGATCTCCCAATTCGAAACGTTCTTCACCAAGACTGCGCTGTAACATCCAGTCCATAAAAGTAATGAAAAGGAGTGGGGACAAGACGCACCCCTGGCGAAGTCCAACGCCCACGGTGAAAGGTATTGATTTAACGCCGTTTACCCGAACACAGCTTTTACAGTTTGTGTAAAGAGATTGAATTGCTCTCAAGAGAGAACCGTCAACTCCATACTCCTGTAATACACTCCAGAGTTTCCCTCGAGGGATTCGGTCTTATGCTTTCTCCAAATCTACAAAGCAGGCGTAAACAGGTGTAGCATACTCCCAAGCCTTCTCAAGTACCATTCTGAGAGTGAATAACTGGTCGGTTGTGCTTCTGCCGGGACGAAAGCCGCACTGCTCATCTCCTAATCGTGCCTCGACCACAGCTCTGCAACGCGTTTCGAGCACCTTGGCAAAAACTTTTCCGGGGAGACTTAAAAGTGATATACCCCTGTAATTGGAGCAATCCCTTTTATCCTTTTTCTTGAAAAGGAGCACAATCACCCTTGACCTTTCTGTTTGTCAATAATTATTGGGTTGTGGACTGTGCTGGCCTTTTGCTCTAAAAAAACCTAATACCACGCCCAATAATTCATAAATTTCATTGGTAAAAAAGTCTTAAAATGTCTGAAAAATTGCTAATTATTATTTAACAATAGATGAATAGCGACGAAAAAGATTCAGAATTATTTGAACTTCTTTCTGATGAAATAAAAACAGAAATGTGAAACTTTAAATCATCTGTCAATTGTCAAATAACTGACAGTTTTTTGTCCATTCTTATTCTTACTACAAGAAACGGGTAACGGGTGAACGGTTAAGACAAAACCTTTCACCTTTTGCATACTGTGCGTTGGATTTAGCTAGGGGTGCGTTTTGTCTGGTCTCCTTTTTATTACTTACCTACCTATGAAATATGTATGTATATGGATTCGATGTTACAGCGCAGTCTTGGCGAAGAACGTTTCAAATTAGGAGATCTGAGGATAAGTTAGTTGCTCTTCGCCGACTTATCATTATCCTCAGGCGTCTGTTATAGCTATCAGTAAAATGCATCCGTAAAAAAATTGTTTCACTTTTTTGGAACACTTAAACTTAATCGTTGAACTCAAACTTGGTCTTAAAATGTTGCTTTTGAAATATAAAACTAATTCGTCAAAAAAAATTAAGCAATTGATCTTTAAATTTTCCCAAAAAAAAATGTCTTTATTTTTCCGTACGAAAAACTTTTTCTGCTCAACTTCTCAACCAGCTTCACGAAGTATTCCACTGAATTCCTATGATATGCTATTGTTAAATGTTTCAGTTTTGTTCTGTTTCGTGTTTTTACGGATGCATTTTACTGATAGCTAAGCTATAACTAAGGCCTTAGGTCCTGTATTCCCCTCACCCGCGGTAAGGTGCTATTCAGGAACCAAACGGTTCCTCCAAGATTGAACACCAGCGCGCACTCGATCGTTTTGTGGCTGTTTGTGTTAAAGCTGAGATGGAGGTAAATGTGAAAAAATCCGAAGTGATGGTCGTCTCAAGAACGCCCGTTCAATGTAATCTGCATGTTAGTGGGGCCCAATTGAAACAGGTGGAGAGGAGAAGTTTAAGTAAGCATATCCGGATCTTATTCGCGAGTGATAGAAAGGAGCAATGCTTCCTGTAGGATTGGTCAGGCTGGGTCAATTTTGAGGCAGCTCGGTCATTCTGTTATTAAGAGGACTGAACTTGGTGTCAAAGCTAAGTTGTCAGTTTTTCATTCGGTGTTTGTTCCAACTCTTACCTATGGTCATGAGGTTGGTAATGACCGGAAGAAGAGATTCCTCCGTTGTATTGCTGGTGTGACCCGCAGGGATCGTATAGGTATAAGGAACACGTGCAAGGAACTCAATGTCGAGCAGCTACTTTTTCGAAAGGAGCGATCCCAAGACGTGTTGTGTAATCCGTACCATCAGGCAGGTCTCCTCTAGAACTAGAATGAGATTGTTAGGTCAATCCCTCCTCTATTCGTATGGAGATTGCAACCGTGAGCATAGTTTATATCTTAGAAATTAAAATTGTAGTAAGTATCGGATATTTATCTGACGCATAACGGTATCTAACAGATAGATAAATGTTGCTGACATTTTTTTTTTCCATCGTCAAAGTCGCTGGAAAACTAACTGATAGACAAATTTATTAGCCAAATAGCCGCACTAATAATTGTTTCACCGACTGACAAACACTGTTGAAAATCAAATAGTAAATAAGCAAATGCACGGCCATTGAAAATGCTATCGCATTTGATACTTTATAGTCAATTTAAGTTTTTATAACACTTTCCATTAATGGCCGCGTTCCATTGATCGCAAGACGTCTATACACATAGGAATGCTGCCACTAGATCTCTATCTCAAGCGGCATAGTGAAATTTGAACCAGTTTAGATTTTTATTACTTCATCTTCATGAGAATCAAAAATGTATTTTGTGCCATCATGTCGTGTTTCGTGCGGCATATTTATTATTACATTATAATTAAAATAAACAAATAAAATATATATTAATCACAAGTTTAAAATCCCATTTGCTTACCTTACTTCCAATTTAACTTCTACACTTCCACTTTTGGTTGTTTTTTAATATATTAACTTTAGACTTTTGATAGATTTGTTTTGACAGCGCAAATGCTGAAATGTTGGTTTTTCTTTATGGAGTTTAGCTTACCGCTGGCTACTCATATACCGGCCAATTAAACGATGCCAATGTAAGAACATTTAGATATTACAGCCGTTTTGGTATCGAATTTCGAAAATCTTCATCGTCGAATGTTTCCAAATAATTTGGCCTTGGGCAAAATACTCTGTTCCTACGTCTTTTTCTTTCTTTTGTCGGAGGTTGTTACTATCCGATGGAGCACTCAGACTCAACTACTGGTCCATTGTACTACCAAACAGACACCTTAGGTTGCTGTACTTAGTTTTCCCGTCTTTCGAAGAAAAATGAGAAGGAGCTTCAGTGAGGAAGAGCTTAGATGTTCGGCACTCACCACGTCAGCCCCAAAGATCCGCCACCTGATGCGAGCAAAAGCAGGACAACTACAGAGGAAGTGTTCCGCTGTATCGTCGTCCTCTCCACAAACAGGACAGATGGTGGTGTCGCTCAAGCCCAATACATTTAAGTGTTTGGCAAAAGCTTGGTGGCTCGAAAGAACGCCTACAAGTAGTCTGCAGTCGATTCTTCTGAGAGACAGAGGGAAAGACGCGGACCTTTTGCAGATGTCCGGACGCAGTCGCTTGGTCTGTCTGCACCCAGTACAGTCACGCTACCGACACTCGTGTTCACGAGAAACCCATGTATCAATAGATGACCTAACCACAGATGCAGTCAGACCCAAAGCAGGTTCAGGTCCTGAAAGAGCTTCTTCTGAACCCAGCCTGGCAAGCTCATCGGCGATCTCATTTCCCTGGATACCAGTGTGACCTGGAACCCAAACAAGTTTGACCGTGTTCAGCATACCGACCAAGTTCAAAGCAAGCGCTTGAGTTCGAGCACTAGCTTGGACGAGGTGAGATGGTTGAGTAGCGCTTTTAGTGCAGCCTGGCTGTCACTGCAAACGCATATGCTTCTAGCCCTCCACCTGTTTGTCACAATATAGCGCATAGCCATAAGGATAGCGAAAATCTCCGTCTGAAAGACATTCCCATGGTTACCCAAGGAGTAGTGTGTAGTCTAACGTTCTCGCTTTCCACGAAGATTGCAGAAGAACCAGACCCCTGTCCGGTTCTAGAGCCATCCGTTAATACACGATGGCATTCTTTCCCTGGCTCAGAGTCTGGCCGAAGCCATTCTGTTGCCTGAGGAAAGTTGACGCGGTAGTTTTGTCGCAGTAGGATTTCTGGTGTCATTGCGTCAGACGGCATATCCATAAGACAGGGGTCAAAGGATAATTCTCGCACAAGTTCTTCAAAATTCCAATGCGGGTGGTAACAAAAGCTACCTCTCTTTAACCGAGAGATGATTTTCAGCGTACACCGCATGATAAATATATCAAGGGGGGGAGGTATATCATAGCAGATCCCGGAGTGCTAAGGAAGGCCCCTGTGCAGTGCAGCCAAGGCAAACCGTTCTTAAAAGTTTGGCGAAAGAGGCAGTAACACGTTTCCGCGAAAGCCTGTTACACCACACAACCGATGCATATGAGAGAAGTGGTCTTACCATTGCCGTATAGATCCAAAAGACTCTTTTAGAAGATAAGCCCCATATAAGGCCCAAAAGCGCCTTTGCACTGCCAGAAAGTCGACAGCGCTTTATCGGTTTTCGATTCAATACGCTGGAACCAAAGAAGTTTTCTATCGAGGATTATTCACAGATATTTGACTTCGTCAGAGATCGAGATAGTGACACCTTTTAGCACAAGCTAAGTCAGACCAGTGACATTCCTCCTTCTCGTGAAGAGAACAACCGTAGTTTTAAAAGGATTCACTCAAAGCCCATTTCTTGTGCACCAGTTATCGATCAAGCCCAGGGATCTCTGCGCCAGAGAGCGGACAGTCCTTAGGTTTGAGCCGACAGACAGAACGGCGACATCGTCCGCGTAGGCTTATGTGTAGGTTCCATGAAGATTGAGTACAGTACCGCAGAGAGTTTATACTATCTACGTACGGGGCCGTGTAATATGCTCGTAATATTCATCAAATTCGTTTTCTAAAAATTCAAATAGATAAATCCATGTTAGGACATTTATGACAGCAATCTACGCTCATCAAAAATTCTTTGAAGCTATATTTTTTCCAGCCACATCAAATAATTATTCAGCTTATCTTTCATATAAAGGCCTTAACAACCACTTCTTGAACTGGCTGATGGTGCCATGAAATAAAGTCTTATGCAAAAAGGTCCAAAACGTAATTTGGACTTTATTGCACTTTTGAAACTGCAATAACATCCAAAACTAGTTTTGGACTTTATTTCATTTTTGAAAGTGCAATAAAGCCATTGAACATTATTGCACTCAGCTATTTAAAAGAAAGACGAGCAGAAGGGTTGCAGGGGGATTGAATAAACATATTCTACTGTTTATGCATTGTGGATTTTATTTCCACTTCGATTTAGACTTTATTGCATAAGACTTTATTTCATGGCACTTGGCTGATAGGCTATTAGAGACTTTATGTGTCAGATATCACTATCCGAGAGCTTTTCAGCCAAAATTTGAAGTTTATCTGGCAGATAAGTTGCTGCGATAGGCTATTAGATATTTTATCTGCTATAGTCTTGAAACTGGCCCTAAGTGTCATGAAACACCGTTATATTTATTTCAAACATTTATAGGTTAAAAATTATTCATAAACACTTCTGTTTTGTACACTAATTTAAGTTTTTGAAAAAGTATCTTTCTTTCCGTGGTCTGAGCGTATTTCCCGGCACAAGTTTGGTATCATTTTATATGGCTGATGCATAATATTATCGTGAGCTCTATTTGTCTCTATCTCAAAGCTTGATGCTTAAAACCCTCCGAATCAAAATTAGATACTTGCTTGTATAGTTAAGCAATTCAAATTGTTCTCCAGCTGGTTTTCAAATATATGATGGCCATCAAATCAACATAATTGGTATTTATGTTCTTCGAGAAAAAAAAGTCTTTCAACACTATGTAGTGTGTGTATCAAATTTTAAATAAATGTTTTTATCCGACAAAGTAATGGATTTAGGGACGGCCCTCTAAGACCATTGATTGAGTGTTTGATTTATCACCATCATTTGTTATTCATTGAATTCTTAAGCATTAGCAATCCATCACAGACACAATATTAGTCATCACTTAGTACCTGGTTAATAAATCCAAGCTTAATTGCTATCAATCCAAACCAAAAATCGTAGTCGTGCCACAAACAAATTTAAGATAAAGAACCTCACCATAAACATAAACATTTTGATATCCAATGAAATGCAAATGGTTTCCATTGTCAGAGACTTCAGATTAAATTTCTCAGTTATAAGAAGAGTTTATAAAAAAAAATGATTGTGTCAAAATAGTGTGGAAAGACTCACGACGAGTGCGCTAAAAACGCCAATCATTTGTAGGTACTTTGTATCGGGTTAGCTTGGGCTTGGGCGTTTTTCGTAGATACATTGGCAGTTGGTTGTCCATTTAAAGATCAACTTAAATGATCCGAAGAGAAAAGTTAAACCATTGCTTGTTCACGTTTATTATGTTGAATGCGTGAGTCTGAGTTGAGTAGCTATCTCATGTATATCCAGATACAGAATAAAAATCTATCCTATTTTGTGTAGGTATGGAAATTCATCGGCAAACAAGATTTATTTAAAAACAAAAAAAGAAATGAATCTGATTAGGTGACCAAAATATTGTGGTATGTTTTAAAGCCGGTTTTAGTTAGGAATTGTGATGCTTTTACCGTTTAAGTCGATACAAATATAGAAATTAGGGTCACTCGGGTATACGAGAACTTGAATTCGTGTCTTCCTCTTCAGTTGCATTTTTGTATAGTTCATCATCATTTTATTCAAAAGGCGAAGAATGGCAATCAGCTACTGAAACTCATTTGAATGGCATGTTCTTTTAGGCGATAAATTTCGGCTTCTTAACTATTACGGTCACGTTTGGAAGATTTATTTAACAATTATGCAATTGTGTATCGCTTTGTATGGACTGGAGGGCTTTTGGAAGTTGCTTGAAATAATAAATGCAGACTGATTCTCTACTGATTTTTATTCATAATATAATTAAGGGAGAGATTGTTTTTTTCTTTTGCTTTTTTGATTTAATTAGATTAGGTTAGGTTTAGAAGGGGGCAGAAGAGAGAGTAGGTAAGGTCCCATTCGAAACCAGGCACCAGGAGAATACATCGCGATTCGGAACAACTTATTTGCAGTGAACTGGACCTACACTACACCATAGTATTTCAACCTGTCTGAGCTAAGTCTCTGGCATACCTTTTAGAAGACAGTGCCCTGTCAAGATGCAGACCGTCTTTAGATAAAGAATTTCCTCATATCATCTGCGATCGAATTGCATCCAAAATGCCATTGATACTACGTCCGGTAAAGTCGGACCATATCCAGTCATCTTTGTTTATAATTTTGTTTGTAATAATTAGGTACATTTTAAAATGCATAAAGGAGAGGTTGTTTAATGTCGATGCCCAGCCCTTCCTACTTTCTAATTCGGCTGCGAATGCATTTTATGCATGCAACCGTATCTTCGGCAGAAACTGGGGACCTAAGCCGAAGATAATTCTGTGGATGTATACGGCAATCGTCCGCCCAATACTCACATATGACAACATAGTTGGTGGCAAGCCACAAAGTAACCAATCTAAAGGCAATGGCAAAAATACAAAGACTGGCATGTATATAGGAACAACTAGTGCGGTGAGAACAACACCGACCGACTGCTGGGTTGGAAACGCTTCTCAACCTGCTACCTATGGATCTATACATGCAAGAATCGGCTGCCAAAAGTCCCTTAAGGATAAGCCAGACAAAATGCTAGATCCCCAGTCTATTTGGGCATGTGCGAATCCTCAAGGGACACGTAGGGAGTGACATCAACTATGACTACATGTCACCTTACCTAGACTTCGATAAGCCATTCTCTTGTCGGTTTCCGAGCAGGGAAGAATGGGACAGGAACAAACCCACAGAAACGATGGAATGTGAAACTGGCGCCGGACTATTCTCAGAGGAACTCAACATACATAGTTCAATCACGCTCCCTGACTACTGTAGTGTTTTCCAAGCTGAGGTACTGGCGGTCGCGAAAGTAACAAGCATGGTGTCAATAATGGCAATAACACGGAATGATATTACCATATTTATTTACAGCCAGGCGGCTATCAAGGTAGTCTAAGAGCTCAAGGCTCTTGGCTCGCAGCATAATACGAATCTTTGCTGGGCTCCTGGACACAGGGACATAACTGGCAACGAGAGGGCTGACGAACTGGCAAGGCTCTGCAATGGACCTAGGACCAGGCACTTCAGTCGATCAAACCACCAATCTGCAGTCTCAGAGAGCGAGTGAAATACAAGATCCGAATGAAAGTCAATATCAGGTGGAAAACACTAACCACCTGTGACATATCACGGAAGATGTGGCCAGAATACAACAAAAGCAGGACCTACAAACTTCTGCGATACGGTAGAATATCGCTGTCTAAGATTGTTGGCGCCCTCACTAGTCACAACCTTCTAAGAAACCATACAATGAAACTAAATCTCAAGAATGACGACATTTTTGTAGAGGCTGCGTTGATGAAGAAGCCCACGAGAACACCCCTCACTTTCTCTGTCACTGCCCAAGTCTCTGTCACTTGAGGAATAGAACACTTGGAAGTTACTACTTCCACAAAATTCCAAGAACTTTCTACCATCTCAATATCTGACCTTTACAGGTTTCTGAGGACAACGAGATAGTTGGACAAAGTAGAGTAACCACAGGAAGGATGAAATAAAACCAGTACAACACGGCTAACCCCATCCACGAGGACCCAAGTGGGGTGTTTTTCGTTTGGGGTCTTATTTCATTTTTTTCTTTTGGAGTTTTATTTCATAATGAAATAAGCCCCAATTTTCATTAGGAAATAAGGCACCAAAAAAGGAAATAACGCCCCAAATTTTATTAAAAATCGTTGTTGTTGTTTTCTGTATAATTTTTTGGGGCTTTATTTCTTTTTTTTTTGCCTTATTTCAGTGGGGCCTTATTTCTCCGAGCCTCTAATTCTACGCCTTTCCGTGCAAGATCATCTACTTACTTGTTTGCATTGTCCAGCATTGTGATACCCAGCACGGGCTTACTCGTTTTTGATTAAATAATGCCTTGGGCATTCCACTTCCTTTCAATTTTCCCTTCTCAATGTGTAGAGCTTTCGGCACGTTAGTGAACGCGTTATGACTATCATCCGCCTTAAGGCTAAATTCGCGAATATAAGCCTGATATGCGCTCACGCTCTCAAGGAAGATAAAGACGATGCTACCAAAGAATGTTTCTACAAGCTCCTCGACAAAACATATGAACAATCACCCCTATTGCCATTGGCGTTTGTCGTATACGACTTATGTTTAGTGTCGTTGTACAACAATGCTCAGATTTTTTTTTAACTTTTGTTAACAATTTTATTTCCTTTTCTTTGTGTTCACCATCATTTCAATTCATTTGTCTCAAAAAAGTTAAAAACAGCGACTAAAAAATGAAGCGAAATACGAGTCGTTTAAGACAAACGCCAACGGCAATAGGGGTGAATGTGTGTGACGTTAAAATCGTCTTTGGTGATTTTAACGCCAAAATAGGAAAGGCGGGCATCTTTGGTAGAAAACAATCGGCAAGTCCTACAGCCTACACGAGCAAACGTCTGGAAACAGACTTAGGCTAATCGACTTTGCTGCGGGACGAAATGTTACTATAGCTAGCACACGGTTTCCTCAGCTCAATATTCACAAAGGCTCAATATTCAATAGCGGTCACCAGACCATCAAACGGACGGCGATCGACAGAAGGCACTCCTCCAGTATTCTAGATGTCCGAACCTTCCGAGCGGCCAACTTAGACTCAGATCACTACCTTATTGTAGCCAAGGCACGTATGCGGATATCCCAGACACCACAACAACGAGGAAATACTGTGAGGAGATTCAACTTTGAACGGCTACAAACGCTACAAACCGCCAGAACTTTTGCCGATCGCGTCTTCCTCAAGTGCTGAAGACAAGTGGCATCGATGCGAAAACCAAGAAGCCATCAGAAAAGCCGCAACTGATGTGCTAGGTTTCACCACCACAAAACCAATGGTTTGATGAAGAGTGCCGGCAAGCACATGCAGTAAGGCAGCTGGCCTACAGAGAACGCCGCGCTGCAGAAAATGACGAGAGCATCTCGTGAGCTCTACGAGCAAAATAAGAGGGAAGAACACCGTCTTCTTCGGAGGAAAAAGGAAGAGCATGAGAAGCGCGTGATCGAGGAAATAGAGAGGTGCTACTCCAGAACAGTGTTCAGAAGTTTTACCAAAAGGTAAAAAGAACGTTTCACGGGAACAAGACCCGAACAGAAACCTGTAGAGACGAACAAGGAAATCTTGTTGTGGAGTCACAGTCGGTGCTGAGGACATGAAAAACCATTTTTGCAGACTGCAGACCATTTTGGCCCCGTAAGTCCACAACCGACCAAATATTCACACTACGCAGATCATTGAGAAAACACCAAGAAGATGTCAAGGCCGCATATGACAGCATTTATAGAGACGAGCTATACAGAGCCATGTCAAGTTTTGGCATCCGTGCCAAACTCGTTAGATTGTGCAGAATGACGATGGAGAACGCTCGCTGCTCCATAAAGGTCGGAAACAATCTCACCGAGCGCTTTGATGTCAAAAAAGGATTTAGACAAGGTGATGCGCTGTCATGTGACTTTTTCAACATCATTCTTGAGAAAATTGTGCGAAACTCGCAAGCCAACACCAGGGCCACAATTTTCCAAAAGTCTGTGCAACTACTTGCATACGCTGACGACATTGACATCATTGGCGTTTGCAAGTATCAGTACAAAGGCGGCAAAAATGGGTTTAGTGGTGAATGAGGGCAAAACGAAATATATGCTGTCAACGAGAAGGGACACACAACATCGACGAATCGGACAGAACGTCACGATAGACAGCTATAACTTTGAGGTAGTTCGGGACTTTGTCTACCTCGGCTTCGCTATTAATTCTGAAAATGACATCACATCAGAAATCAAGCGAAGAATTACACCTGCCAACCGCTGTTACTTTGGCCTAAGAAGGCAATTGATTAGTAAGGCCTTGTCGAGAAACACTAAGGAGACTCTATATAAGAACCTCATCATCCCAGTCCTGCTTTATGGCGCAGAATCATGGACGTTGTCAAAATCGGACGAAGATCTTCTTGGTCGAACGCAAAATTCTTCGAGTGATTTTCAGTCCCGTTTGCGTTGACGGGCTTTGGAGGAGGAGATTTAACAGCGAACTCTACGAGCTGTACAGCGACATCGACCTGGTCAGAAAAGTACGTATCAGTCGACTAAGATGGCTACGACATGTAGAGCGAATGGACACCAACTCTCCGGCCCGAAGAGTCGTCGATTCCAACCCGGAGGGACAACGCAGAAGAGGAAGACCTCGCCTTACATAGTTGGCGCGCACGAGTGGAAGGGGACCTCAATCAACTTGGAGAGCGCAACTGGAGGCGGTTAGCCAAAGATCGGGCTAACTGGAGAGGCGTGTTGGTTGAGGCCCAGGTCCACCCCTGACTGTAGCGCCATCTAAGTAAATAAGTAAGTATTTGTTTCTGAATGAACTTCCAGTAAGGTTTATAGGGCTTTACTTTCAGGATAAATCCAATTTTATTTCCAGGCATGCTGTTGGTATATAAATTGCCCTTATTTCAGACTCTGTCTTAGAAAATCTAAAAATTTTATTTTGGAGCATGATCAGCAGGATTCTGGGCTTGAAGATTTATATGGTTTGAAAAATTGGATAGCAAGCAGAATTTCTTTCCGGTTTATAAGATCCTTTTTCTTTCTCTTGGCGTGAACTGAAAGCTTTAAACTTATAACTGTTAAAGCAATAATAAAACTAAAACTATAGCTTTCTAGCGACATCTTTGAACTATTTTTTATGTCAAGCTAAACAAGTTATCATCTAACTCTTTCACTTCCTTTCTTGTAATTTGTACTCTTTTCTCATACTTAACCTAATAAACTTTTTCATTCCCTTGTTAATCTTGAAGTTAATCGGATCGTTTTTACTCCATCGCATATTATTTAAGAGGTTATGGGCCCAGATCCCATTTAAAACTCAAAGTAGTTTAATAATTGAAAATTATTTTTACATAAAATGTCATCGCTGTCAGGAAAAATACCATTGTTTAATGGCAATAATTTTTTCACTTGGAAACATCAAATGGAGGCAGTTCTCCATAAGAACCGCCTTTTGAATTATGTAAAAGGCAATACGGAAAAACCAATTGATGCTGTTCTACTGCAGGAATGGAATGATAAGGATTTGGACGCAAGAAGTGAGATAATTGTATCGATGGAGCCGGAACAAGTGTCACTAGTACACGGAATAGCGACGTCAAAAGGAGTCTGGGATTTTTTAGAGGCGACATACAATCGTAAGGGAACACGTACCAAAATTGAGGAATTCCGTAAGTTGATCAATTACAAAATGCATGAACACCAAAATATGGAGCAACATCTAATTAACTTTAATTTAATTGTCACGCGACTGCATGAGATGGATGCCAATTTAGATGATGACCTGATAGCTGTGCTGTTGCTGGATAGTCTGCCGGACTCATACAAATATTTGCAAGCTGCTTTTGATGCATCTAATGATTTTCCTACACTGGAAGTTTTGCGAGCACGTCTGTTGGAGGCCAGCGACAAGAAAAGGGAGGATGGTGAACTAAAAGAGGATGCATTTAAAGTAAGATTTCATCAAAAGAAAATGGAAAACAATCACCGGCGTACAGGTATGTCACATTTTCAATACAATTGTCACCGATGCGGTCGAAAGGGACATATGAAAAGAGATTGTCGAGTAGCATTGAATAGGGATAGAACGAATCTTGCACAGAAGGGTGATTCATCTGAAGAAGGGTTTATAGCATTTGAATTGACTAGCGGGCATACGATGTGCATCAACGAAGTATCCCAAAATATAAAGGAGCAAACCCCTGAGCGTTTCAATTGGTATATAGACAGTGGTGCAACGTCTCACATGTGCTGTCTAAAAGAAGCCTTCGTTAGCATAGACAAAAATTATACTGGTGAGGTTCAAGTTGCAAACAATGAATTTGCCAAAATTGAAGGAATAGGAACAGTTAAATTAGATATTGTAGTATATGGTAAATCGAAAGTCATAAACCTCTATCAAACGCTTTTTATACCTGAGCTTAGGAGCAATCTTATTTCTGCAAGCAAGGCTGCAGATAATGGCTGCAAAGTAGTTTTAGAAGGAAAGCAAGGATGGATTATGAAAAAAGATAAAATCATTCTTGAGGCTGTAGAACACAAAAAACTGTATTTGGTGAATTTACGGAACGGTAATGAAGTTTTCAATGTAGCGGCAAAAGCAACGCATAATTCTTTAGAGCTTTGGCATAAGCGATATGGCCACCTTAACATACCATCTCTTCGCAAATTGAAAGATAAGCAGATGGTGCAAGGCCTGCCAAATTTTCAATCTTCATCAATTGATTGCTCAACATGTTTGAGAGGAAAACAAACTAGACTACCGTTTTCTGCTAAAAGTGAAAAGTCGTCAAGTGGATTGCTAGAAATAGTTCACACTGACCTGTGTGGGCCATTCAAAACCGAATCAATTAGCAAGTGCATTTACTTTATCACATTTATTGATGATTGGTCTAGAAAGGTATTTGTTTACTTTCTACAACAAAAAAGTGATTATTTGCATGCATTCAAAGAATTTAAAAGCCAGGTCGAAAACGAAACTAATAGACGAATTAAGATTTTGAGAAGTGATAATGCACGTGAGCTAGTTAGTAAGGAATTTTCAAAATATTTAATGGAGCATGGAATAAAACGACAGTTGAGTGCAGAATATACGCCTCAACAAAACGGAGTTGCGGAACGCATGAACCGAACTCTTGTTGAAATGACTCGGTGTTTTTTGGTGGAGGCCTCTTTACCAAAATTTCTATGGGCAGAGCTTATTCATACGGCAGCATATATTCGTAACCGTTGCCCAACAAATCTTAATTTCAACCAAACTCCAGAACAAATATGGACTGGAAGAATCCCTAAAATTAGCCATTTACGTCAAATAGGATGTAGGGCTTTTGTTTTAAATAAATCCCCGAATAGATCAAAGTTGGATCCTAAGAGCGAAGAATATGTTTTGTTGGGATATTCAGAGGAATCGAAATCATATCGTTTGTGGAAAAGAGGATCTCGAGCGATTATTAAGAGCCGTGACGTACGTTTTATAGAAACAGTTCATAACAATAATCACTACATTGAACTGTCAACAAATGATGTAAAGGAATCGGTAAAAGGAGAAAGCAAAATAAAACCTGAAGAGAAAGAAGACATAATTAAAAAAAGGGAAATAACTTTAGAAGACAGCAATCGAAACAATGATGATGATGATGAATTCGAGGAAGCTGAGGAAACTTTCGATGAACTACAAAATGAACAATCGGAAAATAAAAGCGAAAGTAGTGATACGCAAAATGAAAATGTATTTGAGACAGATAACATAAGAAACCGATTGAGACCTAGACACCATTCAAAAATTGCTACCGAAAAAGCTTTTAATATAAGTCAATCAGATGATCCAGTAAGCTATCAAGACTCTAAAAGCTCACCACATGCGGATGAATGGTATTCCGCCATGAAAGAAGAATACAATTGCTTGATGAAGCATAAAACTTGGACGCTATGTAATTTACCTCTTGGCAGAAATGTAATTGGTTGTAGATGGGTTTATAAAACCAAGTATTTACCAAGTGGTAAAGTAGATCGACGGAAAGCAAGACTTGTCGCGCAAGGATATACGCAAAAATATGGGATTGATTATTTAGATACGTATGCGCCTGTCATACGACAGAGCTCACTCCGTCTCATATACGCTTTGTCTATTGAAAATGACTTAACTCTTTACCATCTCGATGTATCGACAGCATTTTTAAATGGAATTTTAAAGGAGGAAATATATATGAAACAACCTGATGGTTTCATAGATAAAGACCATCCAAATAAAGTTTGTAGGCTTCATAAAGCATTATATGGCTTAAAACAAGCCAGCAGGCAGTGGCATAGTATTTTAGATGAAAAACTTAAAATATTAGAATTGACACAATCAAATTATGATAACTGCATTTATTATAAAACCGAAAATATTCAAAAAACTATTTTGGGTATTTATGTCGATGACATTGTCATCGCTACCAACGATATTAATTTTTTCAATAAAATAAAAGATACCCTTTCACAATGTTTCGAAATTCGAGACCTTGGACATCCATCTTTAGGTATGTATTGGGCTAGAAATTACAAGGAATCAGGATATGTTATCAATATGTCAGAGCCGATTTATTAATAACCTTATTTTAAAATACAATATGCAAAATTCAAAAACATGCTCTATACCTATGCAGGTCAAATTAAAACTCGAAAAGGAGCCAACAATCATTGGAGAGAACGAATCAGTAAATATTTTACAATATCAGGAGCTTATAGGATCAATTATGCATCTAGCTGTTTACAGTCGCCCAGATATTGCTTTCAGCATTAGCACACTATCACAATTCAGCAAAAACCCCAAAAAGCAGCATTGGAGAACAGCAATTAACTTACTGCGCTATCTTAATGCTACAAAAAACTCAAAATTGATATTTCGCAAAACTGGGTTACCCCTCATTGGTTATGTTGACGCCAGTTGGGCTGAGGATCGAAATGATTGCAAATCTCAAAGTGGTTATTGTTTTGTATTTGCAGGTGCTGCCATAAGTTGGGAATCAAGGAAACAACGCACTGTAGCTACTTCAAGTGCTGAAGCGGAGTACATCGCGCTAACTGAAGGAGCAAAGGAAGCATTTGCACTTCGAAACTTACTACATGAGTTGAATTTTGGATGTTCTGATGCTACAACTTTGTTTTGCGATAACCAAAGCGCTCAACATATAGCTGTTTATGGAGGAAAATACTCACGTACTAAGCATATACACTACAAATATCACTTCATACGGGAGGCAATAGAACAAAAAGCTGTGGTTCTCAAATATCTTCCAACGGATGAAATGGTTGCTGATGGTCTGACTAAAGCTGTTCCTAAGGACAAACATTACTTTTGTTTTAATAGATTTGGTATTAATTTTTAAAAGCTAAATTCACTCGTTTTAATATTGAAGGGGAGTGTTAAAGCAATAATAAAACTAAAACTATAGCTTTCTAGCGACATCTTTGAACTATTTTTTATGTCAAGCTAAACAAGTTATCATCTAACTCTTTCACTTCCTTTCTTGTAATTTGTACTCTTTTCTCATACTTAACCTAATAAACTTTTTCATTCCCTTGTTAATCTTGAAGTTAATCGGATCGTTTTTACTCCATCGCATATTATTTAAGAATAACATTTACCATAAGTTCATTAAGAAGCCTCACCTCGCCGAATTCCATTTACAAAGCATTAGTGGTTCTCAAAAAAAATACATGACTTCAAAAATCACAAAAAACCGTACAACTGACTCACTTACTCACTTAGATGATGATCATCAAAATTATGAAGCACTTCCTGCCATCCTAGAATCGTGAAATTTGGCAGAATGTGAAAACTTCAAATTTTCCATTTATCAATTTCTATTTATTTCCGTACCTAGAGTGTTGAAATTTTTGTAGAGCGGTTGGACCTGTATTGTACGAAAAGGAAAATATCAAAAACTAAAAATTTTCCATTTACGGGCCGTAGAATTTGATAGTTTTACTTGGCAAGTTTTTCGTTTATA
Source organism: Cheilosia soror (assembly GCA_949372485.1). NCBI lineage: Eukaryota > Metazoa > Arthropoda > Insecta > Diptera > Syrphidae > Cheilosia > Cheilosia soror. Next base: position 21,186,536 of record OX443563.1, read on the forward strand.
ACTTCACTATTATATAGAAATGGGCCGTGATTTGTGTTCGGCCACTTAAAACTTGAAAACCACTAACGCGATTGAGTTCAAATTTAGAGATAACCCTAGGTATTGGCCCAAAAGTGTACCTACCTATGTGATTGGTCAAAATTGGACATAGGGGCGTGGAACGGCCTATAAAAAAAACAACAACAATCGAAATCCTATATCTTGAAAACAGCCGATTCAATTATTGAGCTCAATTTTTTTTCTTTTTCTTTTTTTTTTTGTATTGCTGTATTTCAGGTTAACTACATTCTAAGTAGTATACTTTTTGAAAGAAAATTCCAAAAAAAAAAATCGATTTATTCTCAGTTTTCGCATTTTACGAAATCACATTATTATCTAAAGGACCATTCACATGGGAGCGAACGAACGAATTGATGAAATGCGAACAAACCACTTTTTATGCATTTAGAAACAGAAATTGCACATTTTACTACTCCAAGATGAGGATAATTAATTATTCCATCAAAATTTATTAAGAAAAGAAGTTTATTAACAGTTTAAATAACGAAATTTCGAAATCCAAATTTTTTGCCGCGAACGAAAACACCCTGGCGCGAATTGTCAGTCTATTCACAATCCACATCATTTAAATCGCGTTCCACAAAGTAGCGAATGAAAAATTCGTTCGAACTTAACCTTATTCCAAAGAGGAGGATATCTTGGAATAATAAAATGTGGAATTTTCTGTTTATAAATTCATAAAAAGTGGTTTATTCGCATTTCATCAATTCGTTCGTTCGCTCCCATGTGAATGGTCCTTAAGACCTAAGCAATACAATTTCTGTGCACGGACATAGCCGGCCCGGTACAGCTAGTTATACAATATATATGAGAATTTGAAAACTTGACCAATGAACTTACCAATTTTTCAAAAATGTAATCTTCTTAAACTAAGAACCGTCTCCTGGAAACTCCATGTAATCCCTCGCACAAAATCCTACAAACGCATAAAAATGCTCGAAAGTAGCTATAAAAATAAATTTGTCTAAGTAAACTTTTGTTTTAAATAAATATTTCGACGCAAATAGAGTACCTACTTATTGCTTTTCTATTTGTTTCAAAAATAAAAATAAATTAATGACGGTTACCTATTTTGTTCTCTTAAAAACTATCTTAATCGCAAAAGCTGTCCATTATGCTTGGAATCCACTGTTGTATATTGCCCTACCCTACCGCTTCAGCGCCGGTTTACACAGTCTAGCCATCTACCGGCAAATAGAAACTAAACAGAAATGTCACCATCAGCTGATAAAGTGAAAAACAAAGAAAGAAAAACATAAAATGATAAAAAATCCTCCTCAGTTTAGCAGCCATACAAATTTGTAAAGCGACTTGATAATCGTAGTGACGTCTCGGAAGAAAAGAAAAAGTCGGGAGGTCAATAATTCAAGAACGATAAATAAGCACACAACAGGAATTCGATTTCATCTGTGTTTAAAGTCATTTCTGGTTCATAAAAAAATTGCTATACGTCGCATTGAAATCGAGATGAGTGAAATTCGGGCCAAAAGTGCTCCAAACAAAATGAGCCCAGACGGAGAAGCTGAAAATTCCTGTTGTGAAAGTGACGAAGACTACACCAACCGTCAGCAAACAGCCAAAATAATTGTCCAAAACGACCCCAACCGAATATCTTCAACTCCATCTTCAACTGCTGGTGGCCGCAACAAATCACCAGGACAATCTACAATTCGATCTGACGATGCTCGTCACCAGTCAACTGATGATGGTTACGTTGAAATGCCTGCATCGTCTACTTGTATTGAAGGAATGTCACCAATGGCCCTGTTCAACGAGGAACGAATGCGAAGGAAACTGCAATTCTTCTTCATGAACCCGATTGAGAAGTGGCAAGCCAGACGTCGTTTCCCATATAAATTTGTTGTTCAAGTAAGTAGCAGTGCAGTAGTGTATATATTTTGCTGTCTCAAATACACAGGTATTCGAAATAAGTTCCAAAACCAATGTATATGATTGTGACTAATACTTTTCCAATCTATAAAATACTTTCCTTTCAAACTGTGTGTACCTTCCACACAAAGGAAGGTTTACTGTTTGCTTGCACCAGAAATCCAGACTGATTAGACAAAGTGCGACCCGTTCGTGCACTTTAGTAATCACATGCATAATTTATATAACAAGATTCGCCTTTATCATCCTTCCTCCCATTCAATGTCTATTATTCCCAAGCGAGATGGTGAGAGTTGAGACCGACCAAACAATTGTATTTTATTGTAAAAATATTATCTCCACTTAATTGGGTGAAGGAACGAGAATATAATGTGAACTCGTCATGACGCCTTATCTTAGATTAGCTTAAATGTAAATCGCAAATACATAATATCGTCTTTCAAATGCCGCCTTCCTTGCATCTTGTCACACCACCCACCAAATTGTTTTGTTGTTTGTTTTTTACATATACAATACATATATAAAAAAAAAAGTTACGGGGATTTTGCTTAGGTCATTATTTTAAACGTTCAATTGTTGATAATGTTGCGATAAAACTGTCTTAATTTCTATTCGCACGAAAATGAGAAATTTGTGGGAAGTCAGGTATTATAAGCTTCGGAAGGGATTTTATTAGATACAGTTGATTGATCATTTTTATTAACTATAGCAATGAATAGTTAGTAGTAGTGTAACATTTGAATAAGAAAAACAAATAAAAAGGTAACGGAGAGATAGCAGCTACTGCTACATTCTTTACTGAATTAGTCAGCATTTGAAAGATGACAAACCTTAATATATTTGGGTATTACCACTATCACCAAACTAAGTGAAACGGTTGCTATACATATTTTTTTCGTTTAATTTAGTTTAGTGAGAATACAAATCATTTCTGACAATATGTACAGCATTATTTCGTCGTGGAGCTTGTCATAAATGCCCGACTTCCGAGGTATACCGAGGACTGACTGACACTGACTGAAACTATTTTAGACAGAATTTAGAAGGCATAATCAACAGCAGAGCAACTTGATAAAACGGCCCCAAACATTTAAAAGAAGTATGGGCTTGCATGCAGCCCTAAAAGCAACTAAATAAATAATGACAATGTTTGCCCAGCGCAATTGAGATAGGGTTGTAAAATTGCGTTTGTAAATTGTGTACATATTGAAAACGTTGACGATCCAGGAGATAGTTAGCATGAAGTTCTAAGCGATAGTGTTTTAGCGAGTGTTCTGGATAATTCATCATTTTTTCCTGAAGTTCACTTGTCTAAAGATGAGTCTTGCCCTGTGATACCCATTTTCCCACATTCCACCTACGAGGACTGCCATTATTTGAAACCGCGAAAGCGATTTAAAAAGTTTATTAATGACGACATGTGGGCGCAGTAGCGCAGTGGTTAGTGTGCTGGACGACTGTGCGAGGGATCCTAGGTTCGATCCCCGGAAAAACACAAATTACATCTTAAGGTTTTTTCTACTGCGCCACCTCTCGCGAACGTCTGATAAACATCCGAGAGTATGACTGTCCTGAAAAAGCTTCTCAATTCAGCCGTTCCGACTTGGCATAAAATTGTAGGTTCCTTCCATTCGTCCCAAAAATAGAAAATCACACAAACGAATGGTTGCGAAAAGCTAGGCCTAGGGTGTCTACCGCCTGTTGCGCCGCCTATTAATTTATTTTTTTTTAATGATGACATGTTTCAGAGCATTCGCGATTGTTCGGAAATAAATGCAACGTTTGAGAGAAAAGAAGTCTGCAAAGATTGTTTACTTCATTCCAGAGCTTCGTATTTTTTGATACTGAGCTTGTCAAAGCTGTTACAGGATCCAAGTGAAGAATTAACAGCGACTTGGCTTTTAAACTGAAAATGCAAATGTTAATTTTCGAAGTTGATCACATGAAATCTAAAATGATGGGACCAGCTCCAAGATCACGTAACATAGAAACGATCAAACGAAATCGTTCGACAATAGCAGTCTCTGGTTATTGCCACTGACAGACATATAGACAGCATGTGTGAAAACGATATCGTTCAGTCGTTTTTTTTTACGTGATCTGACCCCTGGAACTTTTCCACACTGAGCAAAATTTATCGTTCGACGATAAATTATTCGACGATTATTTCGGAAAGAATGGATGCAAGCAGTTCATAAAGGGCAACCCTATACTCTTTGACTATAAGGTGTTGTCTTTGGGCACTCGGGCAGGATACATACTTGATAAATTTCTTGGTTCATATATCACGTGAAGCATCCACGATCACATTCATTGTGCGAAAATGCCAATTTGGCAAATGCACCGCTTCTTTAGTAGATTGGTTAGGTTAGGTTAGATGGCAGTTGTCCATTACATACAGAGTAATTCACTTAAACCAAGTTAGGCCCATTGGCATCCCACTAGCAGGGTTGGTCATTTACGCTACTCCTGGAACTACTTTGATTTCTGAAGGAATTTCCATAATTTGCTGATATCCGTTTCGGCAATCTACAGTTTGCTTTCTAATCGAGAATAACGCTGGGCAGTTACATAGGAGGTGGAAAGGTGTTCCCTCCTCCACCTCATAAATGCAACTGCGACAAGTCATTTGCGGTGAGTCCAAGCCTTGCGGCATTTCTTCTTAGTACACAGTAGCTTGTTGCTACTCCGACAAGAGTTCCGATGTGTGTTCTAGGTAGGTAGGTATGAGTGGCGGCTAGTGCCGTTTTGTTACCACATACTCATTTGACCTGTTTGTTGTAGGTGTGTCGAAGGGTGGTTTAGATCCAGCCTGTGGAATTCAAAAAGGTTATGAGTTCTTTGATGTTATTCTTCGCGACTTCCTCGAGCGGTGCGAAGAAGGGTTTACCCAGAGCTCGCTGTCTAGTTCTAGCTAGTGCCGGACAAGCCCATAGGTAGTGAATGAGGGTTTCTTTTTCGATTGCGTGGTTGCAACTGCGACAGTGTGTATTATGTGGGATGCCTAATCTGACTGCATGGTCCCCTATGGGCCAATGGCCTGTGGTAATCGCTATTATTCTGGCTATATCTTTGCGTGTTCTACTCAGAAGGTGGGTTGTTTTTTCCCTGCTATAATTTGGCCACATCCTTCTGGATATGGTACAGTTTGTTAGCCTCCTCCATCTGAGATTGACTTTTAATAGAGATTCTGTGGAAATGTTAGCTTTGACTGCTCCTATTGAAATTTGGACCGATTCCGCAAGTGAGCAGTGGCGATTTGAACCTTGCCTGGCCAGCTCGTCAGCCTGTTCGTTTCCATAAACGTTGGTGTGGCCTGGAACCCAGATCAGGTAATCCTGAACTGATCAAGCGAGGCCAACTCCTCTCGACATTCTAATACTAATTTTGAGGTTATATTGACTGAGGCGATCGCAGCTTGACTGTCAATGACTGTCTATCTTTTGCCTCGGAACTATGTCAGTGTGTAGTTTGATTAGGCGACAGGCTTCGTGGATAGCAAGTATTTCCGCCTGAAACACACTGGCTGTGTCAGGGACCCTGAAGGATTTAGAGATGCTCAGAGACTCCGAAAACACACCCACGCCAACTCCACAGTCCATTTTTGAACCGTCAGTGTAGATTTTTAGGTTCGAGTCCCCGTTCACCCTTCCATCCTGCCAGTCTTGAAGGGAATTTTACTTCGAAGCGTTTTTTAAAAAGTATTCTGGGGGTAATGTAGTCCGTTGAGGGTGGTACTAGCAGAATATTGCTATGGTTCGTATGGTCTCGCATACCAGCACCCTGACTCTCTGAGTTTGATCGCGCTATGTATTACGATGTTTGTGATATGAACGTCTAAGGGTAAGAGATGCATAATCACTGTGAGGGCGTCTGACGGTTCTGTGGGTTCTACTGACGTAGAATCTTTGTCCTGTGCCGTCTTATCCATGGTCAGGTTTGTTTTGTATAGTTACAGGTGTCAAAATCCCGCTATCTTTCGTTAGTCTGTGGCAGCACTAGTGTGGAGATGTTGTATCTTACAGTTTCAATTGGCACATGTGGCGCTCCTTTACCAGTAGAGAGTTCCATTTTCGTGCCGTTCCTTACTAATTCATCTGATTTATATGTAGTTACCTGGTATGTCTCTAACTCTATGACCAGGGACCCAGCACAGCGGTTAAGTGCACCTACCCTAGATCTCATTCAAATATTTACGACAGTGCAATTTGAATTTTAATATTGGTGATTCGAGTGCTTTAAAGGCTGCTTGACTGTCGGTGTAGATAAGATTACGAAGTCTGAATTCGATATCGATCTCATCTTCAGCAGTTCAGCGGCTTCACGAATAGCCATTACCTCTGCTTGAAAGACACTACAGTTATTTAGTAGTCTAAAAGACTGGTTTAGGGAGATTGGAACTGAGAAGATCCCGGATCCTAGTCTTAGACCCATCTGTGTATACTTCTAGCGTGTTTTCGTCTATTACCGAATTCTCTTTACATTGCTGTCAGTCGGAGAAACTGGTATTGTACTTAATATTGAAGTCCAGGACCGTGGTCACGTCGTCTGTAACTTCTGTTTTAACATTACATATTAACAATCTTTCCTCAGAAAAATCAATAATTCCGGTTTTCAGTCTACTTTGACAATTAGTTTAGAGTTTCCCTTCATTGGTTGACATGTCGGTTTAGTTATGCCAAAAAAAAAACCTTTCAAAGGTGAAATCCACTTTATTACCTTTGTGACTCACCAAGCCACACACCACACTGTAGGGTACCAGCCACCCAAGAGAAAGAGCCCGTGGTATGATGATGAATGCGCGTACAGGTGACAGAAGATGCACACAAGAAAGCGCTGCAGCGCAAAACAAGGGCAGCAAGAGAAGAATATCGAGCCAGGAGAAGGGAGGAAAAGAAGATCCTGCGTAGAAAGAAGAGGGCTTACGCAGCTTCCCAGCTCAAGGAGATCGAAGAGTCGCGCGATCGTAATAACATCCGGAGGTTTTATAAAAAAAGCTAAGCAACTGGCTGCTGGCTACAAAACCGGAACGCAGGCTCTTCGAGAAGAGAACCCACGTCCAGTCAATGAAGAACTAGTTCCACCACCTAGTATAGAAGAAGTTGGCTTAGCTATAAAAAAAGCTTAAGAACAACAAGGCCGCAGGCTCTGATGGTCTACCAGCGGAGCTCTTTAAATACGGTGGTGATGTTTTAGTAGGGAGCATGCACGATGCACCAAATCATCAGCCAAGTATGGGTAGAAGAAAACATGCCCGATGACTGGACTATCAGCTCCATATGCCCCATCTACAAAAAAGGCGATCCTATGTCTTGCAAGAATTATCGAGGCATATCCCTGCTAAATGTCGCATATAAGATCCTATCCAACGTACTGTGTGAACGCCTTAAACCTTTTTGCAACACACTAATCGGCACGTACCAGTGTGGCTTCCGGCTCGGCAAATCGACTATAGACCAACTTTTCACGCTGAGGCAAATCTTGGAAAAGACCAACGAATTTCAAGTCGAAACTCATCACCTACACCATACACGCTATGCATGTGTCAACACGGAAGGCACTATCTTCAACAGATCTGTCCAGCTGCTGGACTATGCGGACGATATTGATATCATCGGTCGCTCCCAGCGAGCCGTGATAGAAGCGTTCACGGCGCGCGGTTGAAGAACAGGCGAAATTCGTTGGCCTTGAAGTAAAAGAGAACAAGACTAAGTACATGCTATCAACAAACAAACAAGCATCTGTCCACCGCCTAGAACAAAACGTCACTATTGATAGCAACAATTTCGAGGTGGTTAAGGAGTTCACCTACCTCGGAGTAAACGTAAACTCCACGTTCCACGAATGATACCCGAGTGGAGATCCTGCGAAGAATTACCCTAGGAAATCGTTGTTACTTCGGTTTGGCCAAACAATTGGGTTCAAAACTCCTAACTCGATGGACGAAATGTGTGCTCTACAAAACCCTTATCCTGCCAGTTCTGCTTGGATTTAGTCCAAAAACCCAAAACACGTCGACTACATTGGCTTGGCCACATTGAGCGAATGGACAATAATGCTTCAGCTAAGAGGATCTTCGAATCCCAGCCCCCAGCTTCGAGAAGACAAGGAACACCGAAACTCCGTTTCAAAGAACAAGCCATCGCGGATGCCAGAGCGCTTGGTCTGGACAACTGGAAGCAGTGTGCCCGGGATTGTAGAGGATGGAAGGCTAGAGTGTCTCAGGCAGAGACTCTACACGGGTCGGGAGCCCGATAAGTAAGTAAGTAAGTATTTATGTGATGCCGTTGCACCATTGATGTCTTGATGATAACCTAAAAACAACATGATATAGCAAATTTTGCCTTGATACTTGAAATAAATAATAAATGAAATAAAAAAAAGCACTGCAAACAAAACTGTCCAAATATTTAGCTTGGCCTATTTAAACCAATTGAGTGAACTATCATTTCTTTTGTTCATAATTTTTATAAGCCAAGTAGCGTTACGACACGTCCAAACACTTACATATACATCGTATCTTCGAGTGACTTTTTGCAAGTGATTACGTAAAGAAAAATACAAACGAACCATAATATTGCTTCTCCGATAACACTCTTACCTAGCGAAGTTGATTCATGGTTTATAGAATTTAAGATAACTTTGTTATGTTATAACCTAATTTGGCACAAGGTACTTTATCCATTTTATGTTTATAAAATATTTTTTTTTTACTTTCTTTCAGGTGGTAAAAATTGTCCTCGTTACAATGCAACTTTGTTTGTTTGCACATTCCCGCTACAATTACATCAATTACACCTGGGATAATCGTGTTTCGTTTTCGCATTTATTTCTACGTGGTTGGGACGCTTCCAGAGAAACTGAATCGTATCCACCTTCAAACGGCCCGCTAGCCATTTACGAAAAGACCGAATTCTTTGACACCATTGATTATGCCATCACGGGCTATGCAAATGTAAGTCGATCGATTGGACCATATGACTATCCGACAAAGGATAATGAAATGGCACCAATGAAACTTTGTCTTCATAGCTATCGTCAGGGTATCATTTTTGGATTCAACGAGAGCTACATCTTTAATCCAGAAATTGAGATTCACTGTGAAACACTGACGAAAAATGTAACAACAATGGGTATTGAGGCATTTCTGGAGGGACGTGGTGTTACTGTCAGTTTCCAGGCGCTAGTTGAAGCGAGTTTGATATTTGGCATCAAAACAATAAATTTTAAAGCTTATGGACCGCTTTCGGCACCGGACTGTTTTAAATTCGACATAAAAATATTTTTCGACAATCGTGATCATGATGGACAGATGTTGCTGTCTTTAGACGCCGATGCAACGAGACTGCATTGCAAGGGAGACATTGAGTACATAACAGATACAGAGTTTGATGCGATCCTTAGAAGTATCCTGAATTCGTTTGTCATATTGGTGTGTATGGTCTCGTTTGGGTTGTGTGCGCGTGCAATTTATCGAGCGAATTTGCTGCGAATCCAGACAATGAACTTTTTTAAAGTAGCATACAAGAAGGAATTGAGCTTTGACGGCAAAATGGAATTCGTTAACATGTGGTAAGTATACACGAGTACATGCGCTTTTCTATTTCAATTTGATTTCTTTCTTTGTATGTGGCATTTATGTTGATCTGGCTCTTAGTTAGTTAGCTAGTTTAAATAACTCTCGATGAGAGAAACACTCGGCCCATTGTGCATACGACTGGGATTTGGGGAGCTCTTTACTGACTACTGATGTAAACCATTTGCTGCCTGTTATTAAGCTTGGAATGTTATAACCTAGATCACTCAGATCATTGAGAAAGTAGTTTCCTAAGTGAGCCTTTCTTAAATGGTTCATCCTCCTCTTCATCTCTACAGCTTCTACAGAAGTCATTGTATGGCAGACCGAGCCTTTGCGCGTGTCTACCTAATATGCAGTGCCCGGAGATGACATTAACGACTTTCGAGATGCTGGATCTTTTAACTGGAAGAAACTCCTTGGATGTCTTTGTATCCAGAGATGGCCAGGTGAGCCGTATCGCAATTTCCTAGATGTTTTCATCTGAAACTTGCTCTGCTTGCTGCGTCCGCGCGAATTATTTGTTTAGCGTAGGAAAGTTGTTCATAAACGTTGTGCAGACTTTTACTATCCACGCCAGAGGAGCCTAGCCAGGAACCCAGCTGAGGGTGAGGTTGCACTGTCCAGCTACGCGGCAATCTTCCACCGCCTTAGATATTATTTCGCTGGATATTAGGGATTTGATTGCAGCTTGGCTATCAATGTATATGACGATATCCCTTTGTGATACCGAATTAATCGACAGCCACGCTGTAGCTTGACGAATAGCTGTAATTTCGGCTTGGAAGACACTGCAGTGTTTCGGAAGACAGAAGGAGAGGCCCAGGTTCAGTTCTTCTGAAAAGACCCCGGCGCCAACTCCCTTCAGTGTCTTGGAACCGTCTTTGATTATTGACGGTGATTTGTCGCATAGGACTATGAATCCCATTGGTTCCTGTCCGCTATGTCGTGGGTGAAGCCTTTTTCGAAGTTAATTTTCGTAGGCAGGTAATCGTTGGTAATGGGCAAGGGGATCGTCTGTAAAAGGATGCTGGCGTGTCCAGTCGGTTGCCCTTTCCAGTGTTTTCCTTTCCCTTAGTCTAATTGTTACATTTGGGGAGTATTCTTTACTGACGATGTCTAGTGGAAGTCAGTTAAGCATGGTTTTTGTAGAGCGGCTGTTGGAGATGTCCTCAATGCGCCCGTGATACACAAGCATGACAAGCGCTGTGTCTTCTCTAAGACCTTCTCGCACCACACGACAATGCCGTATAACAAAATCGGTCGTATGACCGCAGTATGCATTATATTGGGTTGAAGGCCCCATCTAGAGCCGACAGCCCTTTTACAGGACTATAGAGCCACTGGGGATTTCCTATCGCGTTCGGCAATATTTTCTCTTCATAAGAGCTTCCTGTCCCCCCTCAGCCCAATTATTTAGCGCTGCTAATGAATTTGAGTGGAGTTCCTTTGAGCTTTGGGGGAGTGACAACGGGTAACTTAACCTTCCTGCTGAATAAGACCACAACTATCGGTCCAGGAGACTAGTTTACGTACAGCGAGTTGCAGGATGATCTAAATCTTGGCAACCAGTTCGACCAATTTTGTTTGTTTTGTGATAAATATGCGCTTATTAGGCTATAATGTCCGTTCTTGTTGTGTAGTGTGATCTACGCAGAGAGGGAATTGACACAGAGTTGGGGTAGAGGAGAAAATAGTTTAGTTTAGTTAAAGTGACTGACGAGAAGTTACTGTATAATATGGACCGTATTTTAGGGATAAATAGATGATGAAATAAAACGCAAGTAGATTTTTTTTGTGGGAAAAAGAGCGTGCTCTAAAAAACCCATGTTTATTTTACGCTGTCTAAAGAAGAAGTGAAACTCGGAGAGAAGTACAGTCGTACGCGCAGTAGTACGACGATACTCTCTCTTTGTATTTGTGTACATTTACATACAAGTTATTTTATAGGATAAACTCGTATGCCAATACGATACAAGCTAAAGCCACGTATAGAGCGACGAGGGATAAAAAAATATAAGTCGTTTGGTTGTGGCCACGTAGTCGTTGAGCGATTGACGATAATGTCGTTACAATCATTAAAGATAGGCGCAAAAACGTGGCTAGCCAATCAAAGGAGGTCACGCAACGAGCGTGATTGGCTAGTATCCTATGTGTCGTAGTATCCTAGATGTGCCCATCTATTGCTTGCTTTACCTATGGAACTGCATAAGTAGTTTGTTAAATATGTGATGTAGGAGCATATACGTTGTCCAGGCACAAACACGTCCGGTACACTATTTCCAGGGATGGCACAGTGACAGCAGCAATGGGTGAAATTGTACTGCCCAGCCATTTGGTTTTTTTTAGTTGATTGTAAAATCATGAGTGCATGACAGAGGAATTGATCTTTATCCATCTTTTATTTGTCGGTACTTGTATTTTGTTTCCCATCACCTGTCTGGGATTACAGCGAAACAATCATTACTGTAGTATCGGTCTATCGTTAGTTCTAGGATTCTTCATTTCTAAACACACCTTTCTGTCCGGGAACCCAGTCTTACTTTGTGCTGTGCGTCAAGAACCCGTAGCAATTCACGACAGCGACTTACAAGCTTTGATATTCTCTCAACTGCATGAGCCGTCAGGTTGTGTCTTCTACAGCTTCTAGTCTGGCTTAGGCGATGGCACTGTTTGCATCATGTTCCTGCACATAAATGTGTTGTGAGAGAGCATGGTGTTGTGTTGTGTTTCTTTATCGGGAGCATCATTGTTTCCCCCAGGAACTCCCCGCAAGTGACTTAATGACGTTATTTCTGGATCTTAGGCGATTTCTGATGTGGATAAAGTGTGTTGAAAAACTGTACATATTTTTAATGGTGACTCCAAGGAGTTTGGGGTTTCGCGATGGATGGCATGCGTCTCCCGGCTATTGATATGTCCAGTTCGAGTCTTACTTCTTTTGTCCATGATGGGAATAGTGTTGCAGTGGATTTTTCTGATGATAGTTTAAGGTTTCTGTCGTTGAAGAAAGTTTCTACTGTGCCCAAGTATGCGTTGATAAATCAACAGAGGTCTTGTATGTTAGGGCCTGAAGCTAGGATTGTATAGTCGTCTGCATATGAGACTAGGTTTATGCCTGCTGAAGATAGTTGTAGCTTTGAGTTGTGTTTTTTGTGTTTGTTTTTTGTTTTTTGTTACAATGAGGAATTCCAGGGTTGATATTAGCAACATTCGTGGGCTGCGATCAAATCTCTTCTCTGTGTACGTCCACGTTGCCAAATATAAACCAGCTGTTTTGGCACTGGGCGAGACCCAGGTGGGTGGAAAGTCTGATACATCAGAATTTGATCTACCTGGGTATCGCTTAGTGCCATTATTCTTCTTACATCGCGGTCTCGCCATTTATGTGCGTAATGATGCAGCCTACCAAGTTCCTCAAGATTATGGCCAGTGTTCCAATCCGGAATTTAATTTCAAATGGCTCAAATTCCATGTCCGTAGGCAAGTAATTCATTACTGTTTTCTTTATAGAAGCCCTAATTTTGACAGCAACTCGACTTGTAACGAGTTCGATATGCTGTCTGATTCCATAACGAGAAATGTTTCCTTGTACCCAATTACTGAAATCGTCATTGCGGGTGATTTCAATATTCACAATTCTGACTGGCTTCGACATTCTGGACAGACAACACCCGAAGGAATTTATGCTGAGGTGAACCAATTAACCCAGCTTGTAAATGCGCTCCGAAAGAACCGTATGGCAATACGAGAAAGCCAACTGGAGCGGACTAAACAGCTTCTTTAGGAGTTTTAACTGGTCGTTATGCTTCCTCAATAACGACGTGGATGCCGCCGCTGATATGGTAACAAATATAATCACCTTAGGTATGAAATCCTTTATCCCTAACAGGATAAAGAGTATCAAACCAAAAGAAAACGCGTGGTATGACTTGAGCTGTAAAGAGGCTATTAGATTAAGGGAGTTGAGTTTTCGGTCTTACAAAGCCAATCCATCTGAGGAAAACCGAAAGAAGTTTAAACGAGCCAGAAATGACTGCAATGCACTTATAAAGCGTGTCAAATTCTCATATGACCAAAAGTTGAGGCAAAAAATACTACAATGTCCCAAGGGTAGTAAAAACTTTTGGTCATTTGTAAAAAAATATAAGAATTCGGCCTCATCAGCGATCCCAACGCTCATTTACAATGACACTCCAGCTGTCAGCTCTTTAGACAAAGCTAATCTGCTCGCTGCACATTTCGCAGCTAGCTCGATGCTCCCAGATTGCGCTTTGTCTGCACCTGTACTCGAGTGCGTCGAATTTACCATGGGACCAATCCATTTTCGCACTCGTACAGTCGCAAGAGTACTTTATGATCTCAACATAAATAAATCCGCTGGTCCAGACTGTATCTCCCCCATGGTTGTGAAGAGGTGTTCTTCCACGCTGGCAAAACCACTGCGTAAGCTTTTTCATCTGTCCTATTCTTCTGGACTCTTTCCGAGTAGGTGAAAAACAGCATTTGTCCAGCCCGTCCCTAAAAAAAGGCGAATCTTCTTCTCCCACCAATTACCGACCCATAGCACTTACGTCCATTCTTTCTAAGGTCATGGAAACGCTGATAAACCGTCAGCTTATGAAATATCTTGAATCACGGAAACTCCTCAATGACCGGCAGTACGGTTTTCGTGGCAACAGGTCCACTGGTGATTTGATGACTTATCTCACCGAGAAGTGGAACCAATCTCTCCATCACTTCGGTGAAACAAAGATTGTTGCGCTTGATATTTCAAAGGCATTTGACACCAAGCTCTTTTGTCGAAAATGCGTGCTTATGGCATCGATGCGTCTCTTATTCAATGGATTAGAAACTACCTTTCTGGCCGTTCAATTCAACTTGTTTTGGATGGGTTTTAAGTCTGAAACTCACCATATAAATGCTGGTGTTCCCCAAGGCTCCGTTCTGTCTCCGACTCTCTTCCTCATTTTTATAAATGATCTCTTATCTGCAACTTCTAATCCAATTCATTCCTTCGCTGATGACAGCACTCTTAGCTTCTCATATTTTTTCCAAGACTCACGTCCTTGCTCTTCGGCCGTAGAACTGGAACGGCAACGTATGTTAAGCTCATTGAATTCCGACCTTGACAGCATTTTAAAATGGGGTTCAGCCAATAGAGTGGAATTTAATGCTTCAAAAACACAATGCTGTCTGCTGTCTCTTAAGCGAAACCCGAACCTACAGCCATTATCCATGAATGGCACTTGCATCACCGAAACCGAAAAACTTTCCATTCTCGGTATGTGCGTCCATGACAACCTTCGTTGGAATGACCATATAAACGAAGTCGCCAAGAATGCTGCGAAATGTCTAGGTTTTCTCAAACGGTGCAAGAAATATTTTACCCCTTCTGATCTGGCTACAATATACAAGGCGTTCATTCGCCCAAAACTTGAGTACAATTCTCACATCTGGTCTGGTGCGCCCAAAACCATATTGCGCCTACTGGATAGGATCCAAAATCGTGCGTTAAAACTTATCGGTGACATAAATATCGCGAACTCTATTAATTCGCTTGAACATTGCAGAAATGTTACGTTCCTCTCGCTGTTTTATCGCTTTTTTAACAAACAGTGCTCAAACGAAATTGCCAGCTGCATTCCACCCCTTCAGCAATTCAACCGCAATACTCGTCATGCTAGGAATGCTCATCAGTTTACCATTCAGCCTATCTTCGGACGTACTATGAAATATAGAGATTCACTCATAAGCCGTACATCACGAATGTGGAATGCTTTACCAAACTCTGTTTTTCCTCCTTGTTACAATTTACAGACATTTAAAACCAATGTGCATCGGTTTCTCCTATCACATCTATCCTCATTTCCCTAACGCCAGCGCTGTGTAGTTCACCCTACATTAAAAGAGTAGTCATAATCTCTTTAGTGCGTGTCTATTATAAAAAAAAAAGATGTAGAAGTTGAAAAGAAGTGGGGATAGTACTCCGCCTTGGGGCAAACCTTGTTTGGTTTTCCTGTGCTTTGAGTTGGAGTTTCTGAATTCCACGTATGTCTGTCTGCCGCTGAGGTAATTTGCAAGCCAGGGTTTGATGGAGTTTGGTAGTGTTGTCCCAAGGATGTCCTGGAGCAGAATGGCATGGCTCACAGTGTCGAATGCTTTGGATAGATCAAGGGCTACTGCTATGGTCCTGAGACAAGGTCTTGGCTGATTTAACCCATTGCTGAATTGACAGGTGATTTCATTTAAGGCTGATGTGGTGCTGTGTAGTTTGCGGAATCCATGTTGGTGGCTGGCTAGATGCAGGTGATCGGAAAGTTTTCGTAGGAGAAGACCTTCGAGGGTTTTCGCGACTGCAGAGAGTCAAGAAATTGGTCAATATGAGTTGCTTTGATCTGCTGGTTTTCCCATTTTGAGCAGTGGGATTACTCTGCCGACTTTCCAGGACCCTGGGATTAATAGGCTTTGCATTGAGAGGTTGGGGATTGATGTTAAGTATTTTATTCCTGAGTCTCCTAGGTGTTTCAGCATTAGCGTTGATATCCCATTTGGTCCGAGGACTTTGGATGGTTTTGCTCCTTGGATTGTCGAGCGTCTTATGACATTGTTTGGAATCTTTAAGAGAGCCCAGGGCGATATGTTCTTTACGGTCGATTTTTCTAATAACGTAATTGAAGTTTAAGGCCTTATCAACAAGACTCTATTTAAAACTGTTGTGAAATTCATCGGTTTATTCATCGGCGGAGTTCTATAAATTTGACTATTCCGTCATTTTTGCCTTTTTAGCGTTACAACTCAGTATGTGGTGATGGTGGTGGTGATGGTGATGGTGATGGTGATGGTAGAAGTTTAATATCTGACGTCGACTGCAAGTACCACAAAGCACAATGTAGAAAAAAATTTTTTGAAAACATCCTTTCGCAGATCTTTTAAGTCAGAAATGTTGCTTGTTGTCTACACATTTTCTATTAAACAGTTTATTCCTATTCAATTTTAAGCACACTACTTATTTTCAACTTTTTAACTACTTTATGCATTTTTCTTTTCAGGTACATCATGATTCTATTCAACGACGTACTGCTAATCGTAGGTTCAGCTTTAAAGGAACAAATCGAACGAAAATTCCTAGTAATTGATGGATGGGATGTCTGCTCAGTGTTTCTCGGCATTGGCAATCTTCTAGTTTGGATTGGAGTACTGCGATATCTGGGATTCTTTAAGACCTACAATGTTGTTATTCTAACACTTCAGAGAGCGGCACCAAAAATCGCACGTTTTCTCTTTTGCGCGCTTCTCATCTACGCTGGTTTCACATTCTGCGGCTGGCTAGTACTAGGGCCCTATCACATGAAATTCCGTTCTTTAGCCACCACCTCCGAATGTCTATTTTCTCTCATAAACGGCGACGATATGTTTGCCACTTTTGCCACACTCTCCAGCAAGTCCACCATGCTGTGGATTTTCTGTCAGGTTTATCTCTATTCATTCATTTCCTTGTATATCTATGTGGTACTTTCTCTGTTCATTGCTGTCATAATGGATGCCTATGACACAATTAAGCGGTATTATCGCGATGGATTTCCTCTCTCGGATCTGCGTGAATTTGTTGGCACAAGAACCGAGGAAGATATCACTTCGGGAGTTTTTCTCACCGATCTAGATGATTTCGAAAATACAAATATTGTAGATACACTTAAGCGTGCTTGTTGCTGCTGTTCCCAAAATGAACAACCAACAGGCCCAACTGGCTATACTTCATTACATACCATACAGAAGTAGACGTTTTGGTGGTTTTCTGAGTTTCGGCCGCTTTTCCAACTGTTATATTTTATTTATTTTGTGTAAATAGTCGAAGTGTTTGAGAAAATACATAGATAGGCTAGTTTAAGTAGAAAAGGAGACAATATTCTATATTAGTACCACGCGTATGTATTAGTATTACACTTGGTCAGTAAAAAAATCTGAAGACTAACACTTGATTTGAGTTTTTATGTCTTCCATGTCGGTGATTTTGAAATGGCGCTACTCCGTTGTAAAAGCATTTATGTTTTTATATATCCCTAACAGCAAAGTAAACTTTTGAGTAGGTACTCTTACGTTTTCAACTTCCCATAAAATTCACAAACGTGCTAACGCCTCACAAGACCATCTAGCTCGTGAACGCTTAGCTTAAAAGCTTTAAAAAACGTTTTGATATTAGAAAAGGAACATAAAAGTTAACCAATTAAATTTAGATCTTTAACGATAAAGGGTATTTTAAATTTACGTCCTAAAGTGTTCAATACAGGATTGCATAACATTTGTTTACACCTAAAGCATTTGAATAATAAAAAAGTGAACATTTATACCATTCTATATGTGGCCTATTCTACATTGTATTGCCAGCATTTCCAAATATTATTTTAATTTAGTTTAGTTTTTCTTTTTCTAGCTACATCAGTTATTATGTTGTTTTGTTATCATTCTTATTATAATACTTATCCAAAAAAAAATTGTTACCATCTTATTGTTTGTATTTCTGCTAATGATTTTACGATTATACATTTATTTTAATAATCTAGTAAAAACAAAATTTATATTGTACAAAAGCGATGTAATATACGTAAATATATTTTTTATGAAATTTGCAAAATTATATTAAAAATATTTGAACAAAACAAAATGAAAATGAAAGAATGGTGCGCAAATGCATTGATATTATAATATAAACGTGTGTGTTTAAACATTACGTATATGCAATAAATTTGTGTCTACGAAATATCATTTTGTTTAATGTGTTTTTTAGTACGATTTACTTATTTACAATCGAATGTAAAAACCCAAATTGTTCTCTTTATCGTTGGTAATCGTATGAATATGGTAAGTTCTGATTGACATCGACTTGGTGGTGCATGGTTGTTGAAACTAAAACACAAAAATTGTGCTTATTTAACCTCCGCGCCATGGGTTAGTCGTACTGGTTTGGTTGACTACGATATTAGAGTTTGCACCTGGAATGTAAGAACACTACACCCCAGGTGCCACTGAAAAACCCGAGTCTGTTCTCACGCGGTAAAAGGCAGACATTACCGCGATCCAGGAGATACGATGAAAAGGATCAGGTATGATGAAAAGAAAAAATTACGACATTTATTAGAGCTGCAACAAAAGATTGCATGTATTACCGGCTTATAGGACAAAAGTTATTGACTTCAAGCCAATAAGTGATCCGCATCAAAGCTAATTTCCAAATATAAACCTAATATGTGCACACAACCCTACCGACGAGGCTAAAGATCGTATCAAGGAGGAGTTTTATGACCTCCTGGATGGAGCCTACGGAGCCTGCCCGGAGTATGATGTAAAAGTTATATTTGGGGATTTCAATGCTAAAGTCGGAAAGGAAAACATCTTTGGCGGGTTAGTTGGTAAGCACAGAATCCACGAAACGACAACAGACAATGGTTACCGACTAATCGATTTTGCAGCAGCTCGTAATACGGTGATAAGTAGCACTAGGTCTCCAAGGGCTACGATTCACACAGCAATCTGACGCTCTCCAGACGGTCGAACCGCCAACCAAATCGACCATGTGCTAATCGATGCGAGGCACGCATCCAACATCCTCGACGTGCACACATTCCGAGGGCAAACGTCGACTCTGACCATTTTCTTGTCGCGGCTAAACTGCTCGACTGTCCAATGAGAAGAAGCTACGAAACACCCAGAATAAGAAATTCGACGTTGGACGCCTTAGCACACCTGGAGTAGCCAGAGCCTACAGGGAGCGCCTGACTATGAAACTCTCCTCTGTGCACTCACCTACCACAAACGTCAACAACCAGTGGTGCCAGTATCGCGACATCATGAAGAAGGTAGCCGAAACCACTGTAGGGTACCAGCCACCCCAGAGAAAGAGCCCGTGGTATGATGATGAATGCGTGTACAGGAAAAAGTTTACAGAAGATGCACACAAGAAAGCGCTGCAGCGGAAAACAAGGGCAGCGAGAGAAGAAAAAAGCCAAGCAACTGGCTGCTGACTGCAAAACCGGAACGCAGGCTCTTCTAGACAGCGAAGGAAACCTAGTCACTGAAGCGCAGGGAATAGTAGATGTGTTTAAGCAGCATTTCCAGCAGCTGCTTAATGGGCATCATGTAGAGAGAGTGATAGGGCAAGAAGAGAACCCACGTCCAGTCAATGAAGAACTAGTTCCACCACCTAGTATCGAAGACATTGGCTTAGCTATAAAAAAGCTTAAGAACAACAAGGCCGCAGGCTCTGATGGACTACCAGCGGAGCTCTTTAAATACGGTGGTGATGTTTTGGTAGGGAGCATGCACGATGCACCAAATCATCAGCCAAGTATGCGTAGAAGAAAACATGCCCGATGACTGGCGATCCTATGTCTTGCAAGAACTATCGAGGCATATCCCTGCTAAATGTCGCATACAAAATCCTATCCAACGTACTGTGTGAACGTCTTAAACCTTTCTGCAACATACTAATCGGCCCGTACCAGTGTGGCTTCCGGCCCGGCAGATCGACTATAGACCAAATTTTCACACTGAGGCAAATCTTGGAAAAGACCAACGAATTTCAAGTCGAAACTCACCACCTATTCACCGACTTCAAAGCCGTGTATGATAGCATACATCGTCAGGAGCTCTATATGGCGATGGCCGAATTTGGAATCTCGGCAAAACTGATTCAGCTGAGTCGCCTGACGCTGGAAAACACGCGCTGCAACGTGCAGTTTGGAAGCAGCTCTTCCGAACTATTTCAAACATGCACCGGATTTCGGCAAGGAGACGGGCTATCATGCGACTTCTTCAATCTTGTATTGGAGCAGATAGTGCGCAGGGCAGGTGTCAACACGGAAGGCACTATCTTCAACAGGTCCGTTTAGCTGCTGGGGTATGCGGACGATATTGACATCATCGGTCGCTCCCAGCGAGCCGTGATAGAAGCGTTAACGGCAATTGAATAACAGGCGAAATTCGTTGGCCTTGAAGTAAATGAGGACAAGACTAAGTACATGCTATCAACAAACAAGCTTCTCTCCACCGCATAGGACAAAACGTCACTATTGATAGCAACAATTTCAAGGTAGTTAATCAGTTCGCCTACCTCGGACCAAAAAATAACTCCACGAATGACACCCTAGTGGAGATCCGGCGAAGAATTACCCTATTAAACTGTTGCTACTTCGGTTTGGCCAAACAATTGGGTTCAAAGCTCCTGACTCGAGGGACGAAATGTGTGCTCTACAAAACCCTTATCCTGCTAGTTCCGCTTTATGACGCCGCGCCAGGTGCTGGACGATAAGCAAGGAGGGAGAGCTAATACTGGGCTCCTTCGGAAGAAAATACTTCGGCGGATTTTTGGTCCTGTGTGCGAAGAGGGTGATTGAAGGAGAAGATACAACCGCGAACTCTATGAGCTGTACCAAGATGTGGATTTAGTCCAAAAATCCAAAACACGTCGACTACATTGGCTCAGCCACATCGAGCGAATGGACAATAATGCTCCAGCCGAGAGGATCTTTGAATCCCAGCCCCCAGGTTCGAGAAGACAAGGAAGACCGAAGACCAAGCCATCGCGGATGCCAGAGCGCTTGGTCTGGACAACTGGAAACAGCGTGCCCGGGATCATAGAAGATGGAAGGCTGCAGTGTCTCAGGCAGAGACTCTACACGGGTCGGGAGCCCGATAAGTAAAGTAAGTAAGTCTCAGCTTGCCCAAGGCATAGTTTACAGGTACCATCAAGTTGGTAGGTAGGCAGGTTATTTTTTCATTGCCATCGACAATGTCCACCAATCACAATTGGATATTATTTGATTTAGATCTCGAGATCGAAAAACAAAATCCATCTGAAATTTCAAAAAAATCACTGGGCAAAGTGTGCCCAAGTTATTAAAACCAAACTCGATACATTTCCAATTCCAATAATTACCTCGACCACAAAACTTGAAACAAAAGTAAGGACTTTCGAAAAAGCCTTAAGCAGAACTTATAAAGTCTTGTGTCCGGTCAAACACAGCAAAAATACCCTCTCTGGAACAACGAACTCTTGAATCTCAGAAAGCTGACTAGATAGACTTTCAATACCTGCCACAGGTACAAATAT
The DNA here is from genome assembly GCA_949372485.1 of Cheilosia soror. Classification (NCBI taxonomy): domain Eukaryota; kingdom Metazoa; phylum Arthropoda; class Insecta; order Diptera; family Syrphidae; genus Cheilosia; species Cheilosia soror. The sequence continues at coordinate 21,208,171 of OX443563.1, forward strand.
TGGCAGTCCTGCCGAGACTGTCTCAGAGTGGCCAAAAAACGGTCATGGATAGATTATTGCTCGAAACTTTAAGGGACTCTGCAAGACTCAGTAAAATACTATCCAGTAGGCACACCAACCCATCTCTTCTGATGAAAAAGGCAGATAGACAATGAAGTGATTCAACTGCAGAATACTTAATACCCACTTTCCAGGGTGCAAGGACAACAGTTCAGAGTGTAACAACTCACAACGCTCGCAACCCAGTGACTGGGAAAACAACATCCATTATTACTGAGGAACAACTTTTCCTTGGCCATACAACTTGCCGGGCCTGGACGGCATACTGCCCGCCCAAACACAATGCTGGAGAACTGACAAGACATATGGCAATTCCATGGCTCACACGTATATTTTGGAGCTGCATACCCAACAACCATACGTACCCCACTCATGGAGTAAAAGTGATTTTCATTCGAAAGGCAGGCAGACGCGGTCACGAAAGCATGAAATATCTCAGACCAATTAGCCTGTCCTCCTTTGTACTAGAAACCCTCGAACGACTCAACCTAGACAACCGTCCACGAAGTACAATAACAATATCACTATCCAAGTCACAGTACGTATTCCTCGAAGGAAGATCGACAAAGCTCTTCACGAAGCAGTGCGAACAATCGAAAATTCAAATACAAGAATACACTCTAGCGACCTTTCTAGGCATAGAGCAACAACAATGTAGGCACAAAAGCAATTCTAAGAGTCCTTAACGGAACTGGGAATATGCTTTGGTTTGTTTCTATGGTTCAGACAACACTAGGCAATAGTAACTTAATGAAATAGGTCAGTAGGGGCACACACAAGGAGGTATTATTTCACCACTGCTGTGGCTCATAGCCTAAACGGCCAACCACCCTCCTTATCGTCCAGAGTTATTTATCTGGGAGTGATCTTGGATCCCAAGCTCTACTGGAAATTCAACAGCGAACAATGAGTTAAGAAAGCACCAGAACATTTGGCAAAAGGTGGGGTCAGCAACCAAAACTCTCGCTTTGGATTTACACAGCCGTGGTACGATCAATCCTCACCTTTGGGTCAATAGTTTGGTGGCTGGCTCTAAGAAAAGCTTACAGTACACCACAACCAAACTAAACAAAGTCCAAAGAACGGCACGCATACGCATAGGCACCACAGGCGCTATACGGTCAACACCGTCAGACGGCCTCACAGTCCGTCTGCATGTTTTACCTTTAGACCTTCACATCATACAAACATCACAGCACTAATGGCGTGGTCAGACTCAGACAATCGGGATGCTTGTTAGTACGGACATAGCAAAATTCTGCTTTCTCTATCAGAAGAACTAGTACCACCCTAAAAAGATTATATTACTCCCAGAATAAAAAAAAATAAATAAATAGGTGGCGCAACAATCGGGTGACACCCAAGGCCTAGCTTCTCGCAACCATTCGTTTTGTGTGAGTTTCTATTTTTGGGACGAACATTTTGTAGTAGAATTTCCTTCAAGATAAGATTGACAAGACGGACAGGTCAACAGGGACAATGTAACAATCTACACGGGCGGCGGCTCAAAAATTGAATGTGGAGTAGGTGCTCAAAATCCTTTTTCCGAGTACGGACAGTGTATTTTAGGCTGAAATACTTGCTATCCACGAGGCCTGCCGGCAAATCAAAATAAACAAAAACATAGTTCCGAAGTAAGCTGCCATCATTTTATTAATTATTATTAAAGTATTAGAATGTCGAGACAAGCTCTTCCGCTTAATCGGTTCAAGGTTAAAATGATTTGGGGTCCAGGTCATAGCAGTTTATGGAAACGAACAAGCTGGCCATCAGGCAAGGTTTAGCTCTCCACCGGTTCACTTACGGAATCAGTTCATATGGCCTCCACCAACAAGCCTCCAGGGGCCAGTATCTACCACAAAGCAACAATTTAACTTTTGAACAAGTAATTTCTTAACATATAAATTTAACAGGCAAAGTTTGTGTCTGTACCACCAAATTTCGCAATGAAAGTTAACAAGGAAAATTTCCCTTAACACAAATTTTAGAATTTTAGAATTTTGCAAAACTAAATGTTGAAGCGTTGGGAGATTAGTTTAGGTTAGGCTAATATCGTATATACACAAAGTTCAAAGCAGAATGCAGATTGCATATGCACGAACAGAATGAGGAATTCTCTTGAATAGTAAAATATTCATAAATTAGTCGTCTGGAAATGACAACCTCAAGACAAAAAATCTAAAAAAAAACCTGTTGCCAAATACGCCTGCCTGACGAAAGGCACATAGCTATCCCGTGGGAAGCAACAGCAACGAAGTTGTATGAGCAGGACCTTTCGACATGGGATAAGAGAGTTTAAATTCCTTAATCACACGAAGCGGGCCACTTACATAGGTACATATTAATAAAATAATTAGGTACTTGTCGTTTGATTCACTACTTTACTTACACATCCTTGGAGTCTTTGCTGCTGGGAATTGCAGTTTAAAAACTTGAGCTCTGTTTATATTATGATTCAAATTTAATAGAAAATAAAATAACACGTGCAAATCTTTAATAGCAAATCAAAAATAAAACTTGTTACGGGCTAACAATTTTCTATTCATCAGTTAGAATTTTGCAACAATTTAACAATCAATTTTAACAATTGCCGTTTTGTGGTACAGAAACTGGGAATTCATCAAATTTCCCACTTGTTAGAGTTTGTGTTAACACTTTTTAAGACGATTGATTAATTATGTTTTGGTGGTAAGTACAGAAAATGTTGTTAATTGTTAAAATTTGCCTGTTTAACTAAACTTGTGGCACACGCCCCAGTTACACACACCAAGTTGGTTGAGATAGCTCTCCAATTGTGCACGCCACCTGAGGTGGCGTTTTCCTTTTCTTCGTTGTCCCTCATCAGGGGTGGACTCAAAGACTCGTCGGGCTGGTGCGTTATTGTCCATACGCTCCATGTGACCCTGCCACCTGAGTCGCTGTAGTTTGAGTTTTGACCTCCTCCACACTCCGTCGATACAAACTCGACCGAAAATCACTCGAAGAATCTTTCTCTCAAAGCGTGACAAGAGGTGTTCATTAGGTTCATGCTTCTACATCCTACAGCAGGAGCGGGATAATTAATACAATATTTCCTTGGTTCTGTGAGAGAGGGTTTTATTTCTTAGATGCCTTCTTACTTCTTAGCCCAAAGAAACAGCGATTTGCATTTGGCGTTTGATTTCTACACCAATGTTGTTCTGCGAGGTAATTGTAGAATCCAGGTAGACAAAGTCTTTAACTACTTCCAAGTTATATCTGTGCACTGTTACGTTTTGCCTAAGTCGCCGATGTTGGGAGTACTTTCTCGATGACAACATATACTTTGTTTTGTCCTAATTAACAGCCAGACCATTTTCGCCGCCTCCATTATTGTAAACTTTGATGCTGGCTTGCGAGTTGAAGAATGATGATTAAGAAGTTACATGATAACGCGTCACCTATTGTCTTAAACCTTTTTCGACATCAAAGGATTCCTTGGTGTTCTTTCCCACTTTGGCAGAGCAGCGAGATTTCTCCATCGTCATCCTGCACAGACGGATGAGTTTGGCAGTGATTCAGAAATTTAACATGGCTTTGTATAATTTGTCCCCACACATGCTATTATAGGCGAATTTGAAGTCGATAAAGCGATTAGGCATCCCGGTTAATACACACTATCGCAGTTGCAATTGACGCAGCCGAAAGAGAAACTCTCAGTCACTATAGCCTGTCCGGCTCTAGCTAGGACCAGACGGCGATCTCTGGGAAAACCATTGTCCGATTCCCTTGCTTGAGGAGGTCTCAAAGGGTAGAATTAAAGAACTGATAACCTTTCGGAATTCCACAGGCTGGATCTAAACCCCCCTCTTCGACAAACTTACCACAACCAGGGGGCTTATTCCAAAATGCGCGGCGGATCGCTTTTCATGACGAATTGGTATTTTTGTATTTCCAAAAGCGATTCGATCCATTCAATAGCGATAGCTATTTGGGGGGACGGATTGTTGGCGGATTTATTGCGGATAAAAATAAACTAAATTCTTGTGACGGGTTTTCAAAAGCACTGTTCGCAATTGAGAATAAGCAAAAGCGAAGACGGTATCGCTTTTAAATGAAATTTTACCCCCCAGGTCAAATGAGTTTGAAGGTGAAGTAACAAAATGGCACATAGTGCTACTTGGGTTTTCCTCAACCACCATACAGTAGTCGGCACAATTATTTACACAAAGGTAAACTTAATTCTACTCATAAATTTGAACTTACTTCATGTAAATTTTGGCATCAATGGAAAGGTCATTTAAATTCCGTTTGAATGATACAAAACTTTCCTTAACCCATTAAGTACCCATTGGAAATTTGGAACTTTTGTAAAAGTCTACTTTTTTGACTTTTTTCCTCAGTCCCAAAAAAAATGTTTTGATGCAAAAAGTTTCTACAAACATTTCTAATAGTAATCTCTTCGCTAACATTTTTTATGATTTTTTGAAAATTGCTAAAAATTACTTTTTTAGGCATTTTTTTCTCCTTTTCATACAAAATTTTTCTGAGATCATCCCATTCAAAAAATCATAAAAAATATTAGCGAAGAGATTTTTGAAAAAAAATTGCTGGTAGAAACTGACGCTTAAAATTCACGAACTGCCACAACCGACAAAATTTTTCATGCGAACGGACTGCCAAAACACGCGAATAATTGCTTGGTAGTAGACAGTGTTGTTATAGACTTTTTCTGAAAATCGTGTTTTTGGGGTTGTGAAAATCGTAATTATCGTATTTTGTAAAAATGTGTATAAGTTAGTATAGGGTAGGGTATTTAGAAAGATGTACAATTCTAACGAATATTATAAGCGGACACATGCAATTGCTAGGTATGCCCAAATGTTGGCTCTGAGTATACCTACCCTTTTTGCAGAAGTCGCAGAAGTCCAGGAGCAAGCAGTATAAATACCTATACTTTTCAGTGGCAGCACAATGGACCTATTCTTGTTTAAAGTGCACCTCGTCGAGGACCACCTAAAACCAACCATAGCAGGTAGTACCTACCTAAAAACTTGGTTTCCATTACTTGGGTGCGAACCTTCTAAAGTATACAGTATTCTTATAAATTTCAACAACAGTAGTGGTACTGAGGCAACTACACTTGCCCTAAATTTTCAAACTTAGTCCCAAAATTGCGAAATTGATATTTGTTTGATATCGAATTCGAATAAGTCATCAGCGTTCTTGGACTCGATACGCAAACGACCAGCAATTTTAAAACTGGGTTAATCCCACTTCCCCCCATTCAAGGCGGTTATGTTCAGCAGGCATATTTTTTGGGAAATCTCTATAACAATTTAATAATAACTTCTTCGAGAGTGCATATACGAGCATATTTAACGGTAGGCGAAACTTCAGGACTTTGGGCCTTAATAATAATCATTTTAAACTCTCACCCTAAATATTCAGTAATTCTCAAGATATAATTATATTGGAAAATTCGCAATTTTGAGTTCGTAAAATGTAATATGGACACTAAAAATATTATTAGTATTATACCGCTACGCTTCGCTACTAAAAATGGCAATCCATCTTATTTTGGTTAACAGTTTAAGATGTGTCTAAACGGTTGCGTACTACATTTTGTTCAATGCATTGGAAGCGGTAATCAATAGTCGTATCTGCGACACGTAATACAAACACTGCACGATGGTTAATAACCCTGATAAACATGAAGAACGATTGTAATTTGGCCAATTGGTAATGCATTATAGGTATATGCTGCTTTTTTCGATTAAAAATAACGGATGGTTTTTCGTAAAATTGTAAATATAGCCACTCTTTGAATAGAGTCTTCTTACAGAATAGAATTTTCGAATAAAATTGTGTAAAGTAGCGAAAACGCTAAAAGATAAAGGAGTAGAACAGCAATTGCAGCAACTTGTAACATAACGATCAATAACCTGAAGCAGTTCTTATTATAGAGAGGTTCGCTTCACTATGACGTTTAGAGTCAGAGGGCTTAAAATGTAGTCCAACGTACCTATGTTGTGTATATGTAGGTACATTTTGATACTGGTATAAATTTGGAAACAGAAGACATACCCAAACAAATGCAGAAAACCAAAACAAAATATGAGCAATATCGAAAGTCAATTCCTTATAGCGACAGTAAGTTGATTAAGAATAATTAATTAAAAAATTTAACAAAATATAAATTTTTTTGCAGGAAATATTTTTTTAAGACAATAATCTACCACGGGAGCCGGCCAAAGTAGTGAACATTGGAACCTAATTCAAGCCTTTAACCTTTCTGCAGGCATATATTCTGAGGAACTTAGTTATTCCTCGACATGCGACATATGTATTTTGAGACATTGTAACATATGAGACAACTAATGCACTTCTCCTTAAACCTTGACAATCGCGAGGAAAGCATAAAACAAGCAAACTTTGTAACTATCATCCTGAAAACATATTTCCAGAAGACTAGAACAACTTACAACATATTAAGTGCAAAACTAATGCTTATCAGATTCTGTTCGCCTTTCCTGTTTCGAATTTTTCTTGATTTGCACATTTCCTTTGGTCTTAAAGTTGTTTGATTTGTTTGTACGTAGTTTCAAAATTGGGTAGGAAGTAGTTGTTCTTACACCAAGGTTTGTAATTTGGAATTTTGTAGAAGTCGTATTTGACTGCTTCTAAAATCGTAAATATCGGAGCTAAAAATCAGCAAATCGTAGAAATCAGGCCAAATCAATCAAAAATCGGAGCATCGTATTTGCTTTCCAAAATCGTCACAAATACGATATTTACGACCGTATAACAACGCTGGTAGTAGACCAAAGCCACCAAACTGTCGCTCTTTAAAAACTCTGTTCACTAGCCAAGGGAGTTGGTGTACTGTTCGCGTTCCATTTCTATCTGATATAAGCCGTGTTTTTTTGAGAATCTATAGCTATCTCACTTTTACTTTTACATGCAAAACTTTTATACTCACTTTTGGTTTTGTTATACTCACTTCCCAAAAAAATACGCCAATAGTTAGTATGCATAAATTGTCTTACTTCTACTGCCCCAATTTGTGTGATGTGCATTCGCACTTAATCTCACAAAGTGTCATCCATAATTAGTCGTGATTTTTCTAACCCTACTGTATGCAAGAGAATGCCAGAACAAGAACTGCGCAAAGTATTTCTAAAGAGGAAGGTATTCAAATGTTAAGAGAACAATGCCTGCTCCATTCCATGCTCCAATCAAACTTACATCCACTTGTTGGAATCAAGTCAACACAAACCACGTCCACCACTACTCGCACCCGGCGTATGTATAAACGATAAACCCCCCAAATACCCAATACCAATACGGCAATACCCCATCATATCCCCATGAACTGGCATCGGCATGGCATGGGCATCGCTTCGCTTCTAGGCGGCCGCACACTTTACATGAAACACTTTCCGTTGTCGTCTTCAGTTGTATTTTGTGTCTCGTTCGCGCTAGATAAATTCGACGCATTTTTTTTGCGAGATTTTCATTTTTAATATATTGATAACAGTTCCAACAGTTTTCTTTCGTGTCACCTTTTTAAATTGCAAAAAAAAAACGAACAAAAGTCACCACTCCCGAGAAGTGAATAAATTTAAATTCATTGCTCCGCGTGAAAGTTATCTCCGCCACCGTGCAGTGATTTGCAGTTTTGCACATCGAGGAAGTGCAAGACTCATTGTTCAATCGCAAGGTGATCGTGGTGCAAACTCTCGATACTCCAAGCGCTACATTGTTTTCGGGATTTGCATAGGTAATTCAGCAAGGATCTGTACGAGAGTGATTCATTTCATCGCATCCCCTTTCGTGATTTTCTGGTGGTTTTGTGAGTTTTTCTTTTGATTTTTCACCAAAAATTTTATTTTTCTCTGCGGCTGTAAAGTGTGAATGTGTTTTGTGTACGTGTTGTCTGGCTATGTGTGTTTTTAATCGACGATCGTAGGAAGAAAAAAAATAAATAAAAAAATTTCGCTTGATCACGTCGGTGATCGGTGCCGTGTAGTGTTGAGCTGATAAACATTTCGTTAGTGTTGGTGGGAAGAAAAAGAGAATCAACAAGTCGCGTCTGGAAAAATCAGTGAACCTCAGATTTGATATGAATTGCTGGAATCTATCTCGAGGAAGTGTGTGTGCGAAATCTGTGCCCTGTCGCTGATGAGGGTATTGGTGCGATTTGACAACAAGTATTGGGATTAGTATAGGGGTGTATGTACATATTGTTTTTTTTTTTTTCTGGGGTGTTGGGGCCCCGCTGCGGCTGCTAAACTGCTAGGCCTCCCGCACCGAAGAAAGTCGTTTATCTGGATGAGAAAGAGAAAAACAGATTTCTATGTGGAACTTTAGTTTTGCTTTTGATTCTGCATTTTACTGAAAAACATGCATTGTTGTTATTGTTTGTTTCAATATTGGTATAGCCTAGGCCTACCAACTCATGTGAATCTTAATCCATTCAAATGATGCGCACTGTTTATAGTAATTAGACAGAATTATTGTGTCACTCAGCCGTTATTTTTGGCAATTGAAATGTGGGTATGTTGGAAACAGTTAATCCTCAATAATGCTGAACATTTTGATGAAGGGCATATTAAACAAAATGCCAGCAGTTGAGGACTTATTTCTGTTTTTTGTTATTCAGTATGAAAAACCTATAATATAGTTGCCGCCTCCTAACAGTTGTAAGTTTTTATGTGGGGCCCGTACCACAAAACTGCAGTACCTACTTGTAGGTCTAGTTTCACAAGTGTAGATTTATTTCTGGAACATAAAACAAAACTTGACAGTTGTACGAAATAAAAATTTCCCCCGACTTTCTTTTTTACGGTGTGTTATGTCAATTGGGCTAAATAAAAATCCTCGGATAATTTTCTGACACTTATCAAAGTGTTGAGAGAGAAGTTCACCAAACTTCAATCTTTAAACAGGGTTTTATCGAATTTTACGCTATTAATTGATTGAAATTCAGTGTTTTAATTTCTCTTTAACTTTCTCAGGCCTCAGCTAACAAGCTTCTCCAGTTAGCCCGGTTCTTAGCTAATTGCCTCCAGTTGCGCACTCCTAGTCGGTTTTACTACTCAATTGCCTTAGCCCAAAGACCCAGCGGATGGCAAGAGTTATTATTCGTCAGAATTTATAGCAGAGCCGAGGTATACAAGGTCCCTCACTACCTCAAAGTTATACCTCTCGATCGTGACGTTTTGTCCTATTTTACGATGCTGGGTGTCCCTTCTTGTTGACAGCATATACTTGGCTTTGCCCTCGTTGACCGCTAGACCTATTTTAGCCGCTTCCGTTTCTATACTAGCGAACGTACCAGTTACAGCTCGCTCTGTTCTACCAATTACGTTCATATCATCGGCGTATGCAAGTAATTGGACGGACTTTTGAAAGATCGTTCCTTACCTATGTGTTGGTCGTGAGTTTCGGACAATTCTTTCAAGTGTGATGTTGAAAAAGTCGCAAGACAGCGCGTCACCTCGCCTAAATCCTTTTTTGACATCAAAGGTTTTGGTAAGGTCGTTACCTTGATGTAGCAGCAAGCTCTCTCCATCGTCATCCTATACACAATCGAACGAGTTTTGCAGGGATGCCAAAGACAGACTTTGAAATCGATGAAAATATGGTGGTTATTGATTTTGACTTCTTGGGTATTTTCCACGATTTGCCTAAGTGTAAAAATTTAATTGACTGACGGTAGGGGCCAATCACTGTTAGGTACCAATCAGCAGACTGATACCTCTGTAGTTGGTGCAGTTGAAGGGATCGCCCTTCTTGTGGACCGGGCAAACGATACACTGAGATTCCATTCATCAGGCATGCATTCATCTGACCAAATTTTGGAAATGAGTTGATGTATGCTCTGTACCAAGTCATCTTCAGCTGCTCTAAAAATTTTGGCAGATAGACCATCAGGCCACGTAGCTTTGTTGTTCTTTAGCTTGGATATTGCTATCCGTACTTCGCATTCTCCTCTTCAACATTCTAGCAAAACTCTACTAAAAGAAAACGTCAAAAAACTAGCCTAAAGGATAATTTACTATGCTTCCGGAGCAGAACAATCAGAATCCGTACCATCGGGCAGGCGTCCCCTAGGTAGACCCAGGATGAGATGGTTAGATCAAATTCATAATCTCTCCTCTACCCGTATGGGGATTGCCCTTGAGGATTTGGAGTCGATGGCGGAGGATCGAGAGCTATGGAGGGTCCACTTAGGTAACCTACACCCGCGACCCACTTAATGGATAAGCGGGCCATTGAAAATGTATGTATGTATAGTTCTCACTCGTCGGTGTTTAATATCTATTAATACGTCTTTTACTACTTCGAAGTTATATCTGTCCATTGAGACATTTTGCCCCAGTCGCCAATGTTGATACTTGAGAGTTCTTTCTCGATGACACCATTTATATCTCGTCTTGTCCTCATTAACAGTAACAATACAAATTTTAGTTTTTTTTTTTAAAGGATAATTTGGCTTTCGCATCATTGGGTACACTGTAAAGTCCTATCCTATGACATCTGCTCTCCGCTATGTCTTCCGATCAAGTCACAATTAATTTTCTATTTTATTATTTATTTAACTTTGACGTTTGACACTACTGTAGCCAGGGACATCTGTAGCAATAGGGGATTCAACATCCGTAATAATGAACATTTTACTCTCAATATAATTTCAAACATTTTTACTGCACTTTTCGATGATTTTAAAAACGTACAAACGTTCGCAAATTTAATAATATTGATTAATAAAATAATAAAAACGTTGATGAATGGAAAACTAAAACTTATCCTCCTTTAAAAAATTGTCTCTGTATAATTTGTTTCTTTTAATTGAAATATTATTACAAGCAGCCATGCATTTCTTTAAATAGGGATCATAAATATACAACAATTTACGTCTGGACACGTGTTTTCCGATTAAAAAAATTTACACAATCACGAGGATTGAAACATCTACAAGTCTTAAATCACATGTAAGATTTCAGCAGTGAAAAGGCTCTGGAAATATTATTTGTCCTCGTCCGGACTACCGAAATCATTGGTTTAGCCGGAGTCCGGATTACTGGGGATTCACTGATGTAACCACTTTTATATATTTTTGTTTCTGTTATTCAGCTTCTCAGATATTTTTCTCTTCGTCGTCAACAAGTTTACTGATTTTTTTATTTTCTCGATACCCATCACCGTTAACGTTTTGTTAACGATTTGGAAATAGCGCTAAAAAAAAATGATAATGCCTAAAAATAAACAAGATGGAAATAAACCCTAAAAATCATCTGCACTTTAATATGTATAAATGGGCATGCTGCCCCCTGCTTGGGTTTACTATATTGTCCAAAATCAATGTCACATACCTCAAATTTGTGTGAATATTTGACAGTAACAAATTGCTTAGCAATGTTTTGGTCTTCGTGACATTTTTTTATTTTGGGCGTTATGGCTTTAACCTAACGCCGTCGACTTCTTCTCAAATTTAGGAAAAATTACAGAACGAAACCATTCACTGATGATTTTACAAACACTGTGCATTCGTTTTAACACTGAACTAATTCTTCTGCAATTTGTATAATTGGTTCATGCACTTCATGCTCTCGCGGTATTATTTTCTCCATACAGCCGTTCGGTAAAGTTATATTTTCAGTATTGTTTTAAACTGTGTAATTTTTTTTTAAAGTGAATTTTCCAGATTCTGGAGCACTCAGACCAATCCCGGTCCATTGTACTACCAAGCGCAGAAACCATTTTTGGTGTAGAAACTATGATATGATTCGTTTCTCTTTATGGTCGGTGGCAGAGTATTGCTGTCCCCCGCCGGGGCTCGAACCAACGCCGGCCGGCCGCTCGGGGTCACAAGCAATGACTCTAACCACTACACCGTGGCCACCGCCCTTAAACTTTGTAGATATCTATTGAAACGTGTTGTTCTAATATTTACGATTTTTCGATGGCTATTCTTTGAAAACAACTAATATTCGTTGGTATTGCCATCCATGTCTGATATTTCATCCCAAATCAGTTTGTTTACAAAATTTTTACTTTATATAGAATGCAATAGCCTTAATATTGGTTTCGATATTTGAATACATAGGTGCATAGTTGTGTTAATCCTTCTTGTTATTTTGATGCGAATTTTTACGGTCTCCTGATCACTGTCTGAAGATAGGGTTAACTTTAACATTTAAAGAGACATTGCTGAATTATATTCTGGTTGGTTATCCTATAATTTGCCGAAATCAGTTATCCAAGATTGCTTGCTAAATTTCAAGTTTTTCATTGCACTTTTTGTCATTGATTGTCTTGGTCTGCTTGTTTTTCGATTGTGCGAATTCGACTGTTTTGCACATTTGAAGCCATTAGTTATTGGGGAAGCTAAAACTCACGATCATTTAGCAATTTTAACTACTCAATAGAATACAAGAGTTAGAAATCATCCTGGATAACCGCGGCCATATGCAAAGATTGTCATTTCTCTGCCCATAAATATGGTGTAGGCGAAATTATTTTCCAAAATTGTATGTTGATAAAACTTTGTTTTATTGCTTAGTTTCGAAACCCCATAGCTTTGAATAAAAATTAAAAATGTTCGTAGCATTTTAAAATATCGGCTGTACTAGTTGCGCTATTCGGTAAGCTTTGATTTTTAATTTTATTCAGGCGCCTTTTAACACTTTTAAAATTAATATTCACTGATTCATCGTTCAAATTGTCGCGGTGCTCGTCAAAAATTTCTTGGGCTGTTAGCCTCCGCTTTAAAGGTTTATTCACACAATCTGACTTTATTTCATTTAACATTTTTATTTTTGTTAACGTTTTTTCTTGGCTCTCATGTGGATATGCTCCCAGGGACTTTTATCCCTGCACCCGCTAAATCTAATCATCCGTCTGATTTATTCGAAAAATCATGGACCGTTTTCGCATTTGATAATTGATTTGATAATTTGCATCCATATAGATCCATCCATATATGCTACTGTAGAGCGTAGAATTGAGGAGTCGATTCGCCAATATGCTGTGCATTGCAAGTTGTGTCTAAAACGGCAGTACGAGTGACCATCCACTTAATGGATTAAATGGTTAATAAAATTTCTCTAAGAAAGTTCTTCTTTAAAATACCTTAATCGATCTAAGAGAATAATAGCTAAGTTTCAACATTTTTTCAAAAAAATATTAGTTAGGGTTTAAAGAGAAAAGTCGCACTCAACTCATGGATATATTTGATTAGGTACTTGGTCTTCTGTTAAAAAGTCCACTCCGAAGAAATGTCTCCTTGTTTCCCGCAGAATTGGGCATGTACCCATAAAATGAAAGACATCCTCCCTTTCAGCTGTATTGCATTATGTACCACAAATGACCGGCAGTTCAGTCCTATGAGGTATATAATTAAATCGAAGCTTCACTTTCGTCTCGAAAGTAATTATAGCTTAGATAATAACATATTCGACTACAAACTCGTCTATGAGTTGACGCATCACTACAGCACATATCTTCAAATTGCAGATCAAGTTTTACACAAGTTCCTCAAGAATTGCTTTCCAGTTTTGGGGGGTTTCCGGGTTGAGATTCAAATTCAACTCGATTCCACAACATTGTGCCAACTTAAGCCAGTCTCCGTACTAACTACTAAGTACTAACCTGCCACTAACTGCCCTAAGCCCCACTTTTTTAGTTGTCTTCCCCATTGAATGTCCACTGTTCTTTACGACAGTTTCACCCTTCGCCATTTTTAAAAATCATCACCTTGGATTTCTCTAAGTTGACTTTGAGACTCCATAAACTGCAATATTTTACTCATCGGTTGTTCATCAGCTGCAGAGTTGCAGGGGAATATGTTAGGAGCACAATATCGTCAGCAAACAGAAGAGCCTTAATTAAATTGCCTGCGTATTCAAAACTTCCTGGTATAAGCAGTCAACAATGTCCTCTATGAAAAGGACCGGGCTTAAGGTACAACCCTGCCTGATTCCTGATTTTGTTTGGAACCACTCTGATAGAGAGTCCCCACACTACATCCCTGCCCAAGTATCATCATATAAACTTTAGAGAACTCTTCCCAATTTTATTAAAAGTCCCATATTAAAAAGTTTTACAGGTAGGTTGAGGTTCCAGAAATCGAAGTTGGAAATCAAGTGAATTCGTCTTCAGTGTTCTGCATTTCGAGAGATTCGGAAACTCCGAATTTTTTTTCGAAATCACAATTTCACTTTGTCTCAATTCCGAAAATTTTGCAATCTAAATCGAATACAGTGAAATGTAGAACACATTTAATTGTGTAAAAATAACTGCAAGTGTTAAACTTGAGCTTTTATTTTTCATTATACATTTCTTACTACATGTTTATACTGCTGAGTTGATGTCAATTGATTTTGTGGCTCTATTACTTCAAGTTGATCATTTTAATCACTCAACTCATAAATCCAATCATCGACAGTTTTTTTGACATAGGTACCTACAGCGTTAGTTTTGTCCGATTTGTGTCGTCAAGTTTTGTATTTCTTTGAGCGCTTTTTGCATATTTAAAAAAAAAAAGATATATTAGTACTTTCTTTTATGAATTTAGCTTCAAACAATCAAAAATGGTCAATCTGAGTAGGAATTTTCATAAATTCGCAAAGTAAAAACCTGGAAGACCACATTTTACGTCATTATTGGCGATTTACAGTCCCCGCTCCTCGATAAAGTCATTGAAAATTGGATTTTCAGATTGTGCTTCATTTCATCCAGCCAGAGTCACCCAAGCCCCTCAACTTTTTTGTTGTTTAAGATGGAATATTCGTAGATGCCATTTAGGCATTTCTCCCTATACGTATCTCCCTTTTTAACACCATTTTTAGGTGTAAGGAATTTCAGCGGAGGAGATTTTGGAAAGGGGATTTTGGAAAAGGAGATTTCATCACCAACCCGTGGAGCTGTAAATGATATCCCAGCACAACAAGTGATAGAGTATTGTGTCTTGAACGCAGATTTCAACCAATCTGTTGTAATAATTTCAAAATTGTAAATAATTTTGCAACTATGTATGTATAAAATCGATGCACCTGATTACAACAATCTAATAGTCATTAGCCATTAGATTTATAGCTAAAGAAAATCATTTTAATTTGATTGAATTAATTGCAAATCAATTTGATCATCAATTTAATGAATTTAGCTGTGATACTATAAAAATACTGTTATTCTCTTGTGTCGACTTTACTCGTTCAGTATTTAGATAATTATGAAACTGCATCTCCTGTCAATTAAACGGTTAATATAAAAAATGATTTATGAGTAATATTAAATGATAATAAAATTATTTAATCGAATTTTATGGAATTCTTCATAGATTGTATGGAATAACATAATAAATACCACAATGTCAGACTACTTTTTATTTTATAGTAATAAATGACGTATAAATGAGTAGGTACGTACTTACTTAGGTGGCGCTACAGTACGGGGTGGACCTGGGCCTCAACCAGTACGCCTCTCCACTTAGCACGATTTTTGACTAACCGTTACGCACTCCAAGTTCGTTGAGGTCCCCTTTCACTTGTGCGCGCCACCTAAGGCGAGGTCTTCCTCTACTGCGTTTTCCCTCCGGGTTGGAATCGAAGCGACTCTTCGGGCCGGATCGTTGGTGTCCATTCGCTCTACATGTCCTAGCCATCTTAGTCGAGTGATACGTACTTTTTTGACCAGGTCGATGTCGCTGTACAGCTCGTAGAGTTCGCTGATAAAGCTACTCCTCCGAAAATCACTTGAAGAATATTTTGCGTTCGAAGCGACAAAGTAGATCTTCATCTGCCTTTGATGATGTCCACGATTCTGTCCATAAAGCAGGACTGAGATGATGAGGGTCTTATATAGAGTCTCCCTAATGTTTCTCGACAAGGCCTTACTAATTAATTGCCTTCTTGGGCCGAAGTAACAGCGGTTGGCAAGTGTAATTCTTCGCTTGATTTCTGATGTGATGTCATTTTCAGAGTTAATAGCGGAGCCGAGGTAGACAAAGTCCCGAACTACCTCAAAGTTATAACTGTCTATCCTGACGTTCTGTCCGATTCGTCGGAGTTCTGTGTCCCCTTTTGTTGACAGCACATATTTCGTTTTGCCCTCATTCACAATTAAACCCATTTTTGTCTCCTCTGTACTGATACTTGCAAACGCACCTGCGACAGCTCGCTGTGTTCTGGCAATGATGTCAATATCGCCAGGGTATGCAAGTATAGTTGCACAGACTTTTGGTAAATTGTGCCTCTGGTGTTGGCTGCGAGTTTCTTTTCTCAAGAATGATGTTGAAAAAGTCACATGACAGCGCATCAGCTTGTCTAAATCCTATTTTGATATCAAAGGTCTCGCTGAAACTGTTTCCGACCTTTATGGAGCAGGGAGCGTTCTCCATCGTCATTCTGCACAATCTGCAAGTTTTGCAGGGATGCCAAAACTAGACATTGCTCTGTATAGCTCATCTCTATAAATGCTGTCATATGCGGCTTTAAAATCGATAAATAGATGGTGAGTATCGATTTGGACTTCTTGGGTTTTCTCCAGGATCTGCCGTAGTGTGAATATTTGGTCGGTTGTGGACTTACCGGACCTAAAACCGCACTGATAGGGTGCAATCAGTTCGTTGACAATATGTTTTCAGGCGTTCACACAGTACGGCAGACAGGATCTTGTAAGCGATGTTAAGAAGACTTATGCCTCTATAGTTGATGCAGTTTACAGGGTCGGGCTAAGGCCCCATTCATCAAACATACTTTCTTCTGACCAAATCTTGGAGACGAATTGGTGTATGCTCTCCACCATATCATCTCCCGCTTACTTAAAAAGCTCGGCAGTTAAACCATTCCGTCGAGCAGCTATAGGTATTTGATTTTAGCTTGGATATTGCTATCCTCACTTCATTTGAGTCAGGTCGAGTGAAGTCTTTGGCTTTCATCCTCCAGGCTAAATGGTCCATTTTGCCTGACAGCGGAATTTGTGTCGTCTTCGATGGCATAAATGGTTTTTCCATGTTCTTAGCACCCACTGCGACTCTAGTGAGTCAACTTTTCCTTCAATATGTAACCCACAATTAGTATTCTAGGTCCAATACCACGTGTTAAATTATAATTTATAAGTGGAAAGGACCAGAAAATTGAAGAATGTGAAAAACAGAGTCAACTGATCAAAAATATTTTAATTAAACTACAGGTACATTAAAATGGCAGCAACTATAACCAGTTGTCATGCCTTCTCTTTCAAGAGCTAGGTAGGCACCTTATTCTCAATCTATTCCTATTCATTTCGCACGAAATTAAATTACAACATGTCAATATGTTAAGTAATTGACACGTCGCGTCGTCGTATATATGCGCACACGACAATTAACGATATGTTTCCCTCGCTCCATCCGCGCCTTGGTCAAGTTACAAAAATAACTGAAAAGTGATTTTGGAATGCAATTAGATAACTTTATGTGCACCGAACACAAACAATTTATGCAATTGTGTCAGAAGTTTATAATTCACTTCTAAGTAGTGGTATATACCTATCTGCTGTATTGTGATCTTTTTTTTTTTGTTCTCTTCAATTAAATCAGTGCCGGATTATAATATAATGTCAATGGAACATACGTATTTATCCAAACACTAGCGATCACTTATCACGCGTTGTCTCCTCTCTGTTTGTCCGTGTAATAAAGTCGTCTCACCATCACCACAGTGGCATTGGCTGGTGGCCGCAGCGCAAATCTCCTCTTCTAACATTAAGGTTATCGCACTTTACACGCAGATATTCCTCTTCACCAGAGTCGGCAATTCTGTAGGTGAAGTTGTTAATTTCCTTCTCTTTTCTTTAAATACGATTTTGATTCTGAGTATGGTCTGTGTGGTGTTGTTTTGATTTTTCTTATATTACTCTCTATACGCTTCTTTCTTTTCCTACAACTACAATATTCTTATCAGTTATTTTGGTCAAATGTATGCATGCATCTTGTTTTCTTGTTTCTTCGGATTTCCCCTACTTGGGAGCTAAAGTATCTCTCTCTGTCTGTTTTTCTCTGCGAGGAAGGAATACAATGACAGATTAATATTTACACACCATACGCTCTATGTGTGCAGTTTGGCCAGTGGTGCCAAACATTTAGTAGATATAGATAACATTTTTTAAATGTCATTTGATGACTCTTCAGCTCGCAAGTTGCAAAAAAAAAAGATGCCGGTGATTTTTCGATTTATATAACTAAACAAATTATTCTTTATTTAAAAAAATTATTCTTTAACCACGTTTGACTTTGAGATACAAACAACATCAGTAATCAATTCTGACACTAGCTGTCATTTGAAATGTTGAAGTTTCAGTGGGAACGCAAAATGGGATTTCAAAATTTGGTCTGGGTAAATGATGAATTTATAGGTGCGGTGTAAACGTACTTAAGTTTGTTTTGAAAACAATTATTTATGGAACGAATGTTTTTTTCCGCATTTGAACGCATTTTATTAACGGCATGACAAAGATTGAGGGATGTATGTATTTTCAACAATATCGAAATAGTGTTAAGAGCCCGCAGTAAATTTTGGGCGTGAGAGGCAATTGGGTGCATTTTTTGATGGTTAAAATCAAGTCTTCGGTTATAATCGAACGTAGTAGACCAAGACCTCGCCTACCAGGGTAGTGTATAACGGGTTTTTCAATAGGGACGCTACAAAAGTAAAGCGACAGGAACAGCAAACGAATCCACAGGCACAGTACAAAATGTTCCCGTGCCAGTGACACAAAGAAGTGCCTGTAGTGTCGAGAATATTGCTGCCGCTGGGGCTTCAGTTGAAGAAATCCCAAATGTGTCTCTCACACATCTTCTTAAGCGTTGGGCATCTCTGTGACGTCATTGTGGCGAATTTTGCGAAAAGATCTTGGCCTACATCCTTACAAGATTAAATAGACGCAAGAACTGAAGCCGCTTGACCACCAGAAGCGTCGTATGTTCGTGAATTGGGCTAAGCAACAACTTGAAAATGATTCGGATTTTCATCGAAAAATCATCTTCAGCGATGGGGCTCATTTCTGGCTGAATGGCTTCGTCAATAAACAAAATATGCTGTATTGGTCAGGCAGCAATCCACACGTACTCCATGAGTCATCATTGCATACCGAAAAAATTACGGTTTGGTGTGGTTTATGGGCCGGCGGCGTCATTGGGCCGTACTTCTTCCGTGATGATCAAGACCGGCACGGTACTGTGAATGGGAATCGCTACCGTTCAATGATAACCGAATATTTTTGGCCCCAATTGGATGATATGGACTTGGAGGACATGTGGTTCCAACAGGACGGCGCCACAAGCCACAAGCCACACAGCGAATGTCACAATCAATTTATTGGAAACCAAGTTTGGAGAACGTGTTATCTCACGAAATGGTCCAGTCGCTTGGCCGCCTCGGTCGTGCGATTTGACGCCGTTAGACTATTTCCTGTGGGGCTACGTCAAGTCTATGGTCTATGCCAACAAGCCAGCGACGATTGATGAACTTCGTACGAATATCGAACGTGAAATTGCAGCAGTATCGGCCGATTTATGCTTGAAAACCGTCGAAAATTGGGTTCAGCGTCTGGACTTCTGCAAGCGTGCTCGTGGGGCCATGCAAAAGAAATCGAGTTCCATACATAATGGCATCGAACGTACTTTCACAGGAATAAAGAATTTCATTGATATCCAAAACCGTTTTTGTTTTATTTAAAAAAACTTTTGTAGCGCTCTTATTGAAAAACCCTGTATAACTAAAGTTGTAGTTTTGGTAAAAATTAACTAAGTTGGACTCAGCATGGACTGCGCGAGGAATGTAAACCGAGGATGATGTTCAGTTTGTAGCCAGTTGTATGAAAGTATTGACTGTATAGTGGTAACAAATCTACCATGGTTGTCTTTGTTAATATACCTAACAAAAGCGTTTGACATGGTCAAAAATTACTTGCTTCAAACAAATTATTCAATGCTAGTTTTAGAGAAGTAATCCACAAGTGGTTTTCTTCATATTATTGGAAAACAAATGGTGAATGTGAATGGAAGCTTTAGTGACTCTCGTATCCTAAAAAATGGCATTCGAGTACCACAGGGCTCAGTTCTTGGGCATATGTTATTTTTAGTTTAAATAAACTTACTGTTTGAACTAAATTTACATGGAGTGTCAACTGCATTTGCAGACGACTTATGTAGCTTTTATAAAGCCAGTTTGATTTGACAGGGCGCAGTGGCAGGGGCAGCTTCCCCCATATTTATTAAACTGCAAATTCAGTTTGGGCTTTATTTTTACCTTGTTGTTTATTTTTGGCCGTTATAAATTGGTTTGGGCTTTATTTCCAAATCGATTTGGGTGTTATGTTCTTCAGAGTTACTGCCTAACGCCTGCGAATGTATTGCAAAGATTTCGGAAGATCTAGAAGCCTTAAGACTATATTTCACGGATCATAAAATAAAACAATTAGCGAGAAAACAAAACGTATGTATGTCCATTGGAATGTCAAATAATAAGTGTATACACTTAAACGCGTAAAAGTGTCACAAACTGCGTAAACTGCAGAAATTTACCACCTCCAACTGTCAGATTTTGTATGGAGAATAGTTTACGCAGACCTCATAATTTTCCGCGACGATTTAGGCTCGGAAATTAACCGCGCAAAGTTACGCAAATCACAAATGTCAAACTTTGACAGACAGTCTTATGAATTGTTTGTGTGATTCCAGATTTACGCGATTAACACAGTGATATTTCCGAGGGGTGTTCTCTTCGCTTAAGGCACCGCAGAAATTTATACATTTACGCTGCATAAATTTATCAGGTTAGGCTGCAGTTATAGCTATCAGTAAAATGCATCCGTAAAAAAATTGTTTTACTTTTTTGGAGCACTTAAACTTAATCGTTGAACTTAATCTTGGTCTTTAATAGTTGCTTCTGAATTATAAAACTAGTTCGTAAAAAAAAATTAAGCAATTGATGTTTAAATTTAAAAAAAAAAAAAAATTCTTTATTTTTCCGTACGAAAAACTTTTTTTGTTCAACTTCTCAACCAGTTTCACGAAGTATTCCACTGAATTCCTATGATATGCTACGGTTAAATGTTTCAGTTTTTTTCTGTTGCGTGTTTTTACGGATGAACTTTTCTGATAGCTATAACTGCAGCCTTAAGTGATGAATACCCTGAATGTTTTAAAAGAGTTCAATTTATGCTTTCATCTAACAAATTCTGCTTCCCTGTTCATAGCTGTGGAACATTTTTTTTCGTAGTTCTCCCTGTTGAAACAATCATTTTAAAATTGAATCAGTTCATCACCATAAATACCTTGGAGTATTAATTGACCATACCTTGAATTGGTACTATCATATTAAATCACACGTAATGTTGCTATAAGTAATACTGTTGCCAAACCTGGCAATGCCGAAACAACGAGCGAGAAGAAGATTTAACAACGAGCGAGAAGAAGATTTAACAACGAGCGAGAAGAAGATCGAACAACGAGCGAGGAGAAGTGAAATAAAGCGCCAAGGAAGAAAAACGAAATTTTTAGTCTCGCTAACTTGTTGATTTTAATTGAATTAATGTAAATTAATAATGTAATATTTATTTGAATTTAAATATTAAAGTACAAACTAAGAATTCGGAAGTTGAATCTAATTTTTCACTTTTACTCGCGCCAACATTCTAAAAATTTCGCTTTACTGAATAATTATTAACCTCGTGCTCACCGCTGACGACGAGGTTCCTAGGGAAACCAGTTGCGACAGGCCGTAGAACTGCAAGACGATCACCACATATCATCACTTGCCTTCCTGATATCCATATTGGAGAAATATACCAACTTCAACTATACACGTGCAGCAGCATAAGTAAGGTTATACTACATCGTCTTGCTAAAATTCGCAAGAAATCAAAGAGCTCCCACATCCACGCCGTCACTGACAGGTAAGCAATGTCTCAAGAAAACATATTTAACAAATCAAGTAGAATAGTACACTCCCCTCCGCCACAAAATAACCGCAGAGAACAAACCAACAAACCGAAAACGCCTTTTAATCCAAACGAGTACAACTGTAAGTCATGTAATAAGCCAGACACAATGGAAATGGTAGCATGCGACGACTGTGAGGAATGGCACCATTTTCAATGTGTTAATGTAACCTCTGATATCGAAGATAAGGATTGGATGTGCCCCAAATGCCACGCAAAAGCTCCTCTTATTGAGCAACCCCTTGTCCCTCTACCCACTAGTGCACCTTCTATCGCCACTCCACAGGATGCTGTTAATTTTTCTGGTCCAGCTGTTGCTCGACATCGTACTGTTTCAAGTTCTGTTGTTCAACATTCAGCGCCAGGATACAAAGGGGCTGAAAGGAAAGTGAAGTCGATAGGTAGTATGAAGTCTGTTCGATTAGGTCTGAAACGTTTAGAGGAAGAAAGAGTTCTTAAAGCGAAACGAGACAACGAGTATCTCGACGCTAAGTACAGCATTTTAGGCCAGATGTCCGACGACGAAAGCGATGCAGGTTCTACACCCCCAAACGGTAGAGTGGAACAGTGGGTTACCGAGCAATCGACGAACGCCGGAAAACAACAACCACCTGAAAATGTCACCGCATATCCTCAGGCTAATTCGAGTATTAATCCAAATGTTCATCAATACTACTATTCTACGAAGCCAACCACCAATGTAAATGAAACCTTTGTTGAGAACAATGCTCCAATATCAAATTTGAATAGTCAACAATTGGCTACCAGGCATATAGTACCCACTGAGCTGCCCAGTTTCTCAGGTGATCCAGAAGAATGGCCGCTCTTCATAAGCTGTTTCGAGAACACAACGCGATCCTGTGGACTTACCAATGACGAAAATTTAATACGTTTAAATAGGTGTCTCAAGGATAAGGCAAGAAGAGTAGTCAGATACAAACTGACACATCCCGATCAAGTACCATCCATTATATCCACCCTGCGAATGCTGTATGGCCGCCCAGAAACCATTATCAATCAGTTGATTACAAGAATTAAAAGCGAACCCGCACCTAAAGCAGATCGGTTGGATTCACTGGTAACATTTGCACTCTCGGTGCAGAATATAGTCGCCACGATGGAGTCTACTGGATTGACATCGCATCTCAACAACCCCTGTTTGCTAAAACAGCTGACGGAAATGTTACCGTCTCAAACCCGTTTGAGTTGGGGCATGTATAAAATGGGTATTCAGGTAAACACAGTTGATCTATCTACATTTAGTGATTGGTTATATCAAGTGGCTCAAGCCGCATGTGAGGTAACAGAAATGACATCGATACGGGCAGCAGAAACAAAAACTGAAAGAAGACATGCGACAAATGCTCGATTTCTAAACGGTTACCATGATGAAATACGCAACAACTATAGAGAACAGAGGCCATGCATAATATGCAACAACGATTGCGAATCTGTGGAACGATGTAATGAATTTACCGGTTTGAGTATTAAGCATCGATGGGACGAACTGAAAAAACATTCCCTTTGCCGCACATGCTTGCTTCGCCACTATAATCGAAGATGCACCTCAAATAAGCGATGCGGAATAAACGGCTGTTCCTACAAACACCATAAGCTTTTACACAAACACGAACTACCCCAAACATCATCAGCTTCAGCTAACGTAAATAGCACACACATTATCAATGTACACAAACATCCTGAGCCAACTTTACTCTTCAAGGTCTTGCCAATTACACTCTACAACAACAATATTAAAGTAAATACGTATGCCCTTCTCGACGATGGCTCATCCATTACGCTACTAGACGAAGAATTAGCCAACATTCTTCAGTTAGAAGGTACTCTAGAACCGTTGTGCTTAAAATGGACATCAAATACGCGTCGAACTGAAAAACAATCTAGAAAGGTAAGCTTGCAAGTGTCTGGCTCTAACGACACAAACAAACATCTGCTGTCGAACGTTCGCACTGTGGACTCATTGAGTCTCCCACGGCAATCAGTGAATTATGAAATGTTAAAATCGTGTTTCCCGTATTTGAAGGGTATCCCAATTGATTCGTACCATAATGCTAGGCCAAGAATATTAATTGGTTTGGATCATGCAAAATTAACAAATGCACTGAAACACCGCGAAGGAAGTATTGACGAACCAGCTGCTATTAAAACCCGTCTGGGATGGACGGTATTTGGCCCATGCATCGGCACTGAAAAGAGACAAACGGACTTATATACATACCATATATGTGAATGCCAAGACAAATTAGATGAAAGACTTGATGAATTGGTTCGAGGTTTTTTTGCTGTAGAAAATATCGGTACGAAAGAGATACAACGTCGACTGAATGGGGATGATTTAAGAGCAAAAGATCTATTAGAAAAATTTACCAAGCGAGTCGCTGAGCGCTTTAGTGTGCCTCTGTTATGGAGAAGTGAATACGTCGAACTACCGGACAGCAGACCTGCAGCTGAGCGTAGACTATTGTGTCTCGAAAAAAGGCTCAAAAGAGAACCAGCTTTAGCAGAAAATCTTCATATGCAAATTCAAGAATATGTAAAAAAGGGGTATGCTCGCAAGCTAACGAAGAGCGAAATGCAAGAGAAGCGGAGTAACAGAACATGGTATTTACCCGTTTTTCCAGTCATTAATCCAAATAAACCGTCGAAAGTACGCATTGTGTGGGATGCAGCTGCTCGAGTAGACGGGATTTCTCTGAATTCGGTGCTGTTGTCTGGTCCCGACGAACTACCACCACTACCTGAGATATTATTTCGTTTTCGTCAGAGGAAGATAGCTATATGTGGAGACATACGAGAAATGTTCCACCAGATAGTAGTGCGAAAGACTGATCAGAACGCACAAAGATTTCTCTGGAAAAATAAGGAAACGGGAACTATCGAAGATTATGTCATGCAAGTATTAACATTCGGATCGACGTGTTCGCCGTGTTGCGCAGAATTCATAAAAAATAAGAATGCGCTAGAATATTCGTCGCAATTTCCCCGTGCAGTAGAAGCTATAACGAAAAATCATTATGTTGATGATTTCCTTGACAGTTTGGATACAGAAGAAGAAGCAGTTCGTTTAGCAAAGCAAGTAATACACATTCATCAACAAGGCGGATTTGAGATCAGGAATTTTTTAAGCAACTCTTTATCTGTAACAAGAGCGCTGGGAGATAAAGCAGCTAGCTGTTTAAAGAATTTTAGAAACCATTCTGGATTGTATGAATCTGAGAAGGTGTTAGGTATGTGGTGGGCACCCGCGGATGACCAATTTTCATTTCTGTATAACACTAAACGGTTGAGTGAGGAAGTACTAAACGGAACACTGCCTCCTACAAAAAGGGAAGTTTTGAAAATCCTCATGAGTATATTTGACCCACTTGGGCTCATTGCACATTTCCTTGTATTGTTAAAGATTCTTTTACAGGAAGTGTGGCGCCAGAGAACTCAATGGGATGAGGAGATACACCATGATCAATTTGAGCTATGGCGCGAATGGCTGAAACTGCTTCCAGTAGTGAGAGCAATTAAAATTAGAAGGCCGTATCTCGATATATTGAAATTTGATAACGAATGTTCTGTGGAGCTTCATGTCTTTGTAGATGCCAGTTTGTCAGCATATGCAGCGGTTGCTTATCTACGTGTGCAAAAAGGATCGCGAGTGGAATGTGCACTGGTATGCTCAAGGACAAAGGTAGGTCCTCTCAAGCAGATGTCAGTACCTCGTATGGAGTTAGAGGCGGCTGTGTTAGGCGTAAGGATGGCGAAGGCGGTGGTGAAAGGGCATTCTATCAAAATCGACCGACGGTATTTCTGGTGTGATTCACAACCAGTATTATGCTGGATTAAAAACGACGTTAAAAAGATGAAACAATTCGTAATGTTCAGAGTAGGCGAGATATTAGAGAAGTCAAGCGAAGCTGAATGGAGGTGGGTACCTAGCGAAGACAATGTAGCTGACGACGCTACGAAGTGGAACCTTAAAGTTGATTTATCATCGTGCAGCCGATGGTACCACGGACCGAATTTCCTATATCAAATGAAGAATTGCTGGCCTTCGACCACAAGGGCATGCCATGACACTGGAAGTGGGTTAACCGTTCTGACTCATACCACACTCGAAATCACAAGTGTGGTGGACTACGCCAAATTTTCAACATGGAAAGCGTTGCGTGGGACCATGGCTTGGGTTTATCGCTTTTATGACACAATCAGCATGAAGGGTCGGAAGAAATTAGGTGGTATTTTGTCAGCAGAGGATATAAATAGAGCTCAAAACTATCTCTACAGGTTGTGCCAATTTGAAGCTTACCCAAACGAAATGAACGCGTTAAGTCGGATGCCGGAAAGCGCAAACACTGCAAAACCAAATTCCTTGTGGAAGCTGAACCCATATCTGGACCCCAACGGTGTAATGCGTATAAAGGGACGAATTGATGCTTCAAGGGAGGTTTCTTTTGACTGTAAAAGGCCCATAATTCTTCCAAGGATGCATCATATTACCGAGTTAATTGTTACAGACTTTCATCAAAGGTACATGCATCTCTATTTTGAGACAGTGGTAAACGAACTTCGTCAGTCCTATTTCATACCAAACTTACGAACAGTGCTGAAAAAGGTACAAAAAGCATGTCAAGAATGCAAAAATAGAAAATCGGTTCCAGTACCACCATTAATGGCTGACTTGCCTCCTGCACGACTGATGTCATTTACTCGGGTATTCTCCTTTGTAGGACTCGACTATTTTGGTCCAATATTGGTAACAGTTGGGAGGCACACGGAGAAAAGATGGGGTGTGCTCTTTACATGTTTGACAGTCAGAGCGATTCACATCGAAATAGCAAATACCCTTTCCAGTGATTCGTGCATCATGGCAGTTCAGCGGTTTTGTGCGAGAAGAGGAGTGCCAATCGAAATATGGAGTGACAATGGCACTAATTTTCGAGGTGCCAGTCAAGAGCTCAAAGACAGTATGACACATTTAAATGACGATAAGGTTGTTGATAGGTTTGTTGGTAAGGGAATTAAGTGGCATTTTATTCCTCCAGCTTCACCCCATATGGGGGGGAGCTGGGAGCGATTAATTCGTTCCGTGAAAGAAACTCTAGCACAAATGCACACTATGCGCAATCCAAAAGATGAGGTTTTGTTGACAATGATGGCGGAGGTGGAGTTTATTGTTAATTCGAGACCATTGACCTACGTGCCGATAGAAGAGGTCAGTGACGAAGCGTTAACGCCGAACCATTTTTTGACGGGTTCATCGAACGGCGTGAGGCTTACTGGCCAAATTTATGATGATGGGTTAGCTCTTCGAAAGAACTGGATAACCTGTGAGCAGTATGGTAGTATGTTCTGGAGACGTTGGGTTAACGAATACTTACCTTCCCTTACGAGAAGAACCAAATGGTTTCATCCAGTGAAGCCCATATCAGAAGGTGATGTAGTAATAATTGTAGACCCAAACAGCCCGAAAGGTAATTGGCCCAAAGGTAGGGTTTTACAAGTACACACAAGCAAAGATGGACAAACGAGGTCAGCGGTAGTACAAACGGCGACGGGGGTTTATACTCGACCCACTGCAAAACTTGCGATATTGGATGTACATCGGTTTGGCGATAATGGTAACCCGGACAGGGTAGCCAGCTTACCAGGGGGGAGTGTTGCCAAACCTGGCAATGCCGAAACAACGAGCGAGAAGAAGATTTAACAACGAGCGAGAAGAAGATTTAACAACGAGCGAGAAGAAGATCGAACAACGAGCGAGGAGAAGTGAAATAAAGCGCCAAGGAAGAAAAACGAAATTTTTAGTCTCGCTAACTTGTTGATTTTAATTGAATTAATGTAAATTAATAATGTAATATTTATTTGAATTTAAATATTAAAGTACAAACTAAGAATTCGGAAGTTGAATCTAATTTTTCACTTTTACTCGCGCCAACAAATACACAAAATGAATATCATCAAGAAACATTGTTTTATAGTCAAACTATAAAATATGGTATATATCTCAAGTTGGGGTGGTTCTTTTAGGGTGCGTGTCACAACGCCCAGTGTCATAGCGCCCCAGGGCGTTTAAAGTGTCATATCACCCACTCTCAATGTGTCATAGCGCCCGAGGGCCTTATGACACAAAAAAGGAAATAACACCCCAAACCCAGTAAACCCAAGCAGGGGGTTTCGGGTATTATTTCATTTTGGGGCTTTAATGCACTTCCTATAGTGTCATAAAGCTAACAAAAAAGTGACTTAAAGCCCGGCGGGCGATATGACACTTTTAAAAGTGTTTTTTTACTTTTTCCTAAATTCCTGGGGGCTTTAACATTTATCTATCTAGAATATGTTATTAAACGTCAACTGCCACTTATTGTATTGTTCTTATACTCGCTTCACAAATGTAGGTAACTCTTGTAACATTATTAAGAAAACAGTACATTTATGCGAACTATAAATAATTCACCAAATTCTTGAGTCATCGTTTAGTGTTAACGTCATTAATCATAGCGAACAGCTAGCTGCGATGGCAACAAATTGTGGTTTTGACAAAGATAAGGGAATATAAAAATACTCTTTTTACACCACTGACTAAGCGAAATAACAGTCTAGTCAGCAGCAAAAATTTGTTTAACTCGAAAAGGTTGCTTTATGCAAGTGATGGTCAATTTACAATTTATTTATTTGGTAATAAAAAAAAAATTGTTATTCTATTCACTCTACTTTGAGACTGATTTTCTTTATTGATGGCGATAGCTTCTCAATTCCAGCGTTCGAATTCAGCCATTCGTCTCACAAAAAAAAATCACAAATTAGCTAATCCCACCTATCGTGGAATCCGCCGGGGGGAATCATTCACGGAAAAAAATATTTTGGTATCGTCAAATCCGCAAAGTGACCAGTTCCCTGTGTGGATAATGTGAATGAGTTTCACTGTATCGTTGAAAACGTTCAAATCGAATTTTTCCCGAACAAAATGACATTTCTTATCCGCATCAAAATCATTGCGGATTTCATAGGTTTTCTTGCTTGCTGCACGTTCTGAGAATTTTTGTTAAACAAATTTACATACAAAACGGCTGCTTCATTAAACCGAACATTTGTAATAAATCTATTGCACAGATTGAACTTTATTAAAATCAAAAAATAAACATTCTAAAAACACATTTCATTTGGAAGTTCCGTGAAATCATTCACTGCTCCTCTTAACCTGTCTCGTATTCTTCTCTGAGAACACCGCTCATTTCGTTCTTCCTCTTATGCTTCCAAGAATAGAGCTATCGTATACATTATTACAATATAACAAACACTACTTTCTATTTAAATCACTTTTGAAACAAACTTTTCATATACCTCCTACGAATGCAGCTACTATTTGTATTCACAAGTGAAAGACATCCGTTTGACAGTGAAACTGCCTTTCCCAAAAACGTGTCGATAAGGAAACTTTTCCGGCGGATTTCACGAATAGGTGAAGTGAAACTCAATTCCGACGGATTCCACGATAGGGGTGAATGTTTGTGAGACGTTGAGTCCTAATTCGACCTCCGTTGTGCAGAATATGTATTTATTTTATAAAAAGTTAGCAAAAGCTTAACAAGGAGCGCCTCCTTAAAATTTATGAAAAACTATTGCCAAGCGAGTGTGAAATCAATAATTTGGTTGAGATAGGCAAATTCTTACCGACCATATAAGCGACCAGAAAACTTTTAGACTACAAGCTGTACTGCAGCCAAGTGTTTGCCAAATATATTCAAGGGCAACAAATGTGGCATCATATCCAATGATGCATTAGGACTATAGTTCTTAGAGCGCCTTAAATAACTAGAATTACGGGTAGTTCTTTGCACTATATCTAATGGGTTGCAGTGAAAAGCATCTTCGCAGCCCAACTCAGTTTCGTTGCGCCGAATCGTCAAGAAGATCAGATACAAACTGGGAGACATATACTTCTAGACGTTCCCGAGACTGCATAATTCGCTTAAATGCATTCTGTTGACGAACAGAACAACCCTTGACATGGACGCGGTGGGCTTTATCTTAACTAAACATCTCACGGACGGCGAAATTGACTTCGCAGAAAATATTTCAAAAAAGAAATTTACATAGACTTTAGTCGGTTGTTATTGGCCGACATACTCTTTGAAAAACAATGTCAAGGACGCTTCTTTTTTTTAGAAATATCTGAAGTGATGATCAGGTTTCAATAGGCCACTACCAACATGCGGGAAAGAAATATGGTGGTTGACTGATGAAGCGAAAGCAGTGAGAAGTGAAAAGAAAGCGGCTTTCAAAGCTTGGTCAAAGTGGTTCTAACAATGGAGATGAAAAAGCTCTCATTGAAATGAAATATAGACGTTGCAAAAATGAAGAGAAGAAGGGCGCCCAAATTCAAGCTAAGGGTATGGAGGGCCTGTATCGTGAATTGGAGGAAATATCTTTTTCTGCGGCAAAACAACTTGAACAAGGGCACAACTATCTTCAAAATAGCCGCTCAAAAAAGGAGAAATGCACAGGAAATTCGTTCACCAAAATTCATTAACGGTGCTCAAGGTCAGCTTCTTGTGGAAGACGCAAAAATATTACACAGGTGGCAACAGTAGGTACTGTGAAAGGCTTTTAAACGAACAGTTTCCTCGGATATACTTTCCAAGAGCGGTCCCCAACTATGATGAAGTACCCGGCGTTACAGTCGTAGAAGTTGAGAAGGCGTTCAAAGACTCCAAAAAACGAAGAGCGGACGAAATACCATCTGAGTTCTGGAAAAAGATGGGAGACATCGGATTCAAATGGCTCATGATTTTCATCTCCAAACTTATGAGAGGCGATACAATGCCTGATCAGTGGAGGGAAAGTTATTTCCTTTGTACAAAGGAAAAGACGATACGCGAAACTGTGACAATTACCATTCTATCAAGCTGATGTCACACACCATGAAGATCAGTGCGGGTTTGTCGCAGGCAAATCATCAACAGATGCAATCCAAAGTAGAAGGATCATAATGGAAAAACATCGTTATTCCTTAAAGGATTTACATATTGTGTTGGTTGATTTTGAAAAAGCTTTTGATAGACAACCAAGCGATCTGATATGGGTGGCGCTAAGAAAAAGAGGAATTCCAGAAACCTACGTATAGGTACAGATTATCGTGGATATGTACGAGGGAGCGCGCGCCAGAGTCACTGAGGACTGAGGAGTTTCCAATCAAAGTCGGTGTACATCAGGGAAGCGTCTTTAGTCCTTTGCTCTTTATTGTTATTCTTGACTATTTGCTTGAAGGAAAAGTGACGGACCCAAAAGTGCATCAGTTATTCTTTGCTGGTCGATGGAGCCATCATAAGTGATGATCAAAACTTCCCTGCAACGAGCGCTTGATGTGTGGGTGGATGTTTTGAAGGGGAATGGGCACCGCATTAGCCAGAAAAAGACCGAGTACCTGTGTTGCCCATTCTTCAATCCACTCGGGCCTGCTCCAGACATTTATTTGAATAGAAATGTGATTTCCAAGTGCGAAAAGTTCAAATAGTTAGGTTCTATGATCAATAGTGAAGGAACCTGTGATGACGACATCAAGCATCGCGTAAGCGTAGGGTGGATGAAGTGGCGGGAAAACTAGCTATCTTCTGTAACAGAAAAATGTCCTCTAAGCTGAAAGGAACTCTACACCGCAGTTGTACGGTCAATTTTATGGGGTTTATGTTTGAATGTCGTCCAATTTTCTTCGCAGTAAATCAGGCGTCGAATGTTGCCTTTCAAGACTCAATTGTTTCTGGTTTATCAAATCGCATGAATGAGGTGGATAGGTAACATCTGCTCCATTTCGTAAAATTAATCTTTCGTCAAATGTTTCTTTCAGTTTCAGTAAATTAACCGTGGCGCTGTCCTGCTGATGCCACATGTCTTCAACATGTTCACTGAATAACATTTTCAAATGAAATTAAAAATCAAAACCAATGTTACCTTCGGCCCATTCACTAAATTTAATTTTAACCTCCTAACAATCACGTTAAAACCAACGTACAGATTTCATTCTCAGAGGGAGTTATTTATTTCCTCATAACACAAACTGATTTGGAGCCCCCACATAGGAAATAGGTACCCTTTGCTCTAGATCTAGATTGTTTTATATACGAAACAAGGTCTTCGTCCAAAAACATGTTACTATTAATCAGTTACGCTTTGCTATAGTTCGGTGGGAAAAGACAATTCAAACAGACGGTATACAGACGGTTTAAAAATGCCAACTGTGCGTTGAAGCAAGGATCAGTGGACCTCACTTAGTCTCCTTTAGGCACATTACAACGATATTCCAAACTGAAATCTATGCAATTGAACTCTGTGCCTGAGAATGCCGATATGCAAATTAAAAGGTCAAATGTAAGCATACTGTCAGATAGGGAAGCAGCGCTTATAATTTTTGATTCATATTCAACTCGTGACTCATCTGAAACTCTCTGGAAACTATCGAGAAGCTTGCTTCCCACAACAAAGTCTGTTATAGGTCGCAGGTTCCGAGGGGTTTGAATTTAACGAGGGACTGATGAGCTAGGTGGCTCAAAAATGCTCCACAACATTGGTCCAGAACCTATTTGTGGCGTGCCAACCAGCAACACCAAAGAAGAGCTGATGATTCTAAGAGCTCCAAATAAGGCTTTCGAATTAAAACTCCGCACAGGGTGTGCGGCAGGCCAAAAAGTTTGTCAACTGTGCTAACGAGAAACGTATACACTTTAAATGCTCTATGAGAAAAATGTGATGAAAAATCTCAATTGATTTCATCACCTATCAGTGCTCTATCAATCATATAACCTTAACAAAATCGACACTGATATGTGATGCTTGTTTATTAAGTGCAAGAAACAGCGGATCACATGAAGACTAAAGAAAGTTCACAAGAAGATTAAAACATTTCAATAGATAGGCTTGTCGTTTAAAGTGATTTTTGGTGAGAGAAGCATTAGGCCTTTAGTCGGCCCATTTTACATAGGTACCACTGGGATTGAGGGCAATGATTTTTTTACTGGCTACTCATGCAAGCCTAATTTGCTGGCATTTATAAAGCTAAGACGTTAGTAGCGATGGTATTACCTAGTAGATGAGTGTGAGCATTGAGAAAATAATTTGCTAAATAGGCCTTTCTTAAGAAAGTCGGTGATGGACTCATTTTCCTCTTCATATATGCAGTTTTTGCAGAAGCCATTGTATGGCAGACCAAGTCTTTGCACGTGTCGTGTCTGCCTAATATACAGTCGGAGATGACATAAACGACTTTCATGCTAGATCTTTTAAGTCGCAGAAGCTTATTGGATTTTTTTGTAGCCAGTTGAGCCAAGCAGCATCGCAGTTCGCAGTATCCTAGATGTTTCCATCTGTAATTTGCTTTGCCTGCCTTTGTCACTTCAGTGTTCCGGAAGGCAAAAGGAGACGCCCAGATTTAGTTCTTCTGAGAAGACCGCGGCGCCAAGTCCCTCCAATCTTTTGCAACCGCCTGTAACAGACTTGCTTTCTAAAGGTTCGAAAATTTTACCAAAAAGTAAAAGGACATGTCAAGGCTCTATATCTCGAACCGAAGCCGGTAAAGATAAACAAGGGAACATTGTGGTAGATTCACAGTCGGTGCTGAGAATTTGGAAGCAGACTGCTAAATGGCGAAAATGACCAAGATCCCGCTGTCAGGCAGTCTGACTGAACCATTCAACATTGATGATGATAGACAAGAATCCCATCAACCTGACCAAAATGAAGTGAGGATAGCCATATCTTAACTTAAATCTAATAAAGCTGCGAGTGCGGACGGCTTACCCGCTGAGCTTTTCAAGGCTGGAGGAGATCACTTGGTAAGGATCATACACCAACTCATATGTAAAATTTGGTCGGATGAAAGTATGCCCGATGAATGGTCCTGAAGAAAGGAGATCCTCTGATCTGCGCTAACTACAGAGGTATACGTCTCCTCAACATTGCATACAAGATCCTGTCTGCAATAATTTTTGAACGCTTTAAGCCGATAATCAACAAGCTGATAGGCCCTTATCAGTGCGGCTTCAGGGCTGGAAACTCCACCATTAACCAGATTTTCACACTACATTAGATCTTGGATAAGACCAAGGAATTTCAAATCGACACCCATACCACCTATTCATCGATTTTAAGGTTGCCTTTGATAGCGTGTATAGAGAAGAATTATACAGAGCCATGTCTATGTAGTTCTGTCATTCCCGCTAAACTCATCCGTTTGTGCATCAGGATGACACTGGAGAACTCTCGGCGCGCCGTTAAGGTCGATAAAAACACCACCGAACCGTTTGATGTCAGAAAAGGTCTTAGACAAGGTGATTTCTTTAACATCATACTTAAAAGAATTGTACGAAACTCACAAGCCAACCCCGGAGGTACAATCTTTCAAAAGTATGTGCAAATTACTCGCATACGCCGATGACATTGACATAATCGGTAGAACACGGCGAGCTGTCAGTGGTGCATTTGTGAGTATTGAGTCAGAAGCGGCAAAAATGGGACTAGCGGTGAATGAAAGCAAAACGAAATATATGCTGTCCACAAGAAAGGACATTCAACATCGGTGCCTTGGACAGAATGTGACAATGGACAGCTATAATATTGAGGTAGTGAAAGACTTTGTCTACCTAGGCTCTGCGGTCAACTCCAGCAATGACATCAGCGCTGAGATCAAGTGAAGAATTACTCTTGCCAATCGCTGTTTCTACGGGCTTAGAAGGCAATTGAGTAGCAAAGCCCTCTCCCAAAGAACTAAGCAGACGTTGTATAAGACCCTTATCATCCCCGTTCTGCTATATGGCGCAGAAGCTCAGCTGCTTCGAGCAAAAAGTTCTCGGTGTGATCTTTGGTCCAGTTTGTATCTCAGGAGTCTGGAGGAGAAGGTACAATGAAGAACTGTACGGGCTTTACAGCGATATAGACCTAGTCAAGCGGATTAGAATTAATCGACTAAGATGGCTGGGACATATAGAGCGTATGGACATCAATGCTCCGGCCCGGAGAATCTTCCCTCTACTCCACAGGGACGACGAGGTAGAGGACGACCTTACCTAAGGTGGCGCGTGCAGTTGGAAGGGGACATTTTGTGCGAAACTAAAGGCAGCTATAGCGTTGGATAGAGCTGGCTGAAGAGGCATGTTGGTTGAGGCCCAAGTCCGCCCCGGACTGTAGCGCCATCAAAAGTAAAAGTATAAGCATTGCTTTCCATCCGACGGTATTTTATTTGTGAAGCCTTTTCCGAAGTTGATTTTCGTAGGTAGCTAGTACTGGGCAAGGTGCTAGTCTGTAGAAGGATTCTGCCAAGTCCAGAGTCTTATTACTAAGGTCATTCAATGCTAATCGTCAACCTCCGTCAACATCCTCTATTTTTGTCAAAGTTTTTGGCGAATACCAAACCAAAAATCAATCGACGCAAGCGGCAATTTTCAAGTCTATTGGAAATTAACAATCGTACTTTGGTTCGATCGGCCCCACTGTATACAGTAAAGCTGTGTTTGTGCTTTTATGGGGTCTATCCATACGCAAACCCCCGATGACTGGTGGGTGTTTTTTTTTTTTCTTTTTGTAGTAGATTATCGTGCACATGTATTGCTCGACTTTATTTGTTTTATAAATAACTTGATTGGATTTGGAAACCTCTCTTCCGTCCAGTGCGCGATTTCTCTCTGGCATGTCGGACCTATTATCTTTACGAACTCCGTGCTCTTGGTTCTTGGATCAGTAGTGTCGAGTCGATCTCGAATTTGTATTTTTCGCGTGTTTTATTTTTGTTTCCAATAAGTATAGGTATTTTTATGTCAGATTTTTCCTCAAGATACTTTATTGATTCGTTTCCTTCTCACTCTACCCACGAATGTGAGATTAAATGCGGATGGCAGCAAAGAGCGAGAGTAACACGATCACGTATTAACTAACAAGTCAAGCAGATATCAATCACCTCTTTATGAATAATTTACATTCATTAGGTTTATATTATTTTTTTTTTCTTTTGTGTGGTGATGGTGAATGTGATCGAATGCAATTTTTTGTTTTTCACAAATAATCCGAAATAAATTCTAATAAAAGATTTTTTTTTCTCTCTAATTATAGTTTGCTGTGTCGTGTGTGGTGCATTGTAAAGTTTGTGTGTTTTTTTTTAATCTAAATGGCAATTAGAAAAGAATTGAGGAAAAAATAAAAGAAAAAGAAATAACAAAAAAAACAACAACAAAGTGAATAAAACAAAAGAGAATAAAATATAATATTGCAGTGTAACTGTCGCGAATGACTTTATAATCTTTTGTTAGTGAGTGATTATTGATAAAGCCACAATTTTTGCCGCAGCGCGCCGATACTGTTGCATTATTTTTCGTCAAGAAATATTCATGCTATGTGCGTTTTGTGCTGATAAGTGAATACAATTGCATTATATTAATAAAATTATTTATACAAAAAAAAAAAAAAAAACGAATAGAAAAATAATAAAATTCAACTCAGATACAATTTTTGTGGATACACATCGAACCACAGGACAAGTGCATTGGAATTGGAAGCCAAGACGCGCATATTTTTTATTGTCAGTCTATTTCCGCAAATGTAAGTAGATGATTGATGATCGTTTTTTATTTTTATATTTTTGTTTAACATTTAATTTTACACTTTCTGATAAAAGCAGGACATTTCGCATACCTACTAGTAGATGGCGATAATTTTCTACCGGCCCTTTCGCCCCGCTAGCTACCAAAATGGCGGAGTTTCTGCTATAAATTTTTGATGGTTGACTATACACATCAAGAATTCAAAAGTCTCAAAGCAATAAATATTTACCACAGAAATTTTAACACAATAGAAGTATGTAATCAATTTTTTTTTGATAGAACAAAGCATTTACCTAAAATACTGGGTAAAACCTTCTTTATGGATATTTCCGTTTTTTTGAAAACATAAGCAATTTTTGTAAACTCAAAACTGTTTCAACTTGTTCCAAACGCAAATAATGGCGATACAAGAAGTCCTATCTTGACTCAAGAAAAACGTAATATCCGTTAAAGATATCTGTATATTTTCGGTCCGCTAAGCAGCTACCAAATCATTCGATTCGATATCTCTACAACTTCTCAAGTAGCCTCGACTTGCGATCATTTCTTAGAAGGCCGAACAGTTTAACACTCACCGTTTTTTGAGTGCCGGGGCACAGAAACATTCCAGGGAATTGTAAGACCGATAAACTCGCCAGAATTGGAACAACTATACCCATCCTGCCGGACAAAGGCACCCTAGGCATACGAATCGCTACTTGCAAAACAAAGATTTAAACTACATGCTATCGAGAGTGCAAATCTTAGATGGACAAGTGGCACTACTTGTCTAGCGACAAAAACAAATTTGGCCTAAGCTGGAATTGAAACGCTCGAAAAAATGTATTTCTCTCAACAGTTTGCATATCGGCACCACAATAGGTGTCATTACTGGACACTGCCTGATAGGAAAGCATGCCGCAAGGCAAAGCCTTTGCGACGAAGAGGAGCAAACTATTCCTCTCCTCACCTTCTTTGTTCCTGCCCAGCTCTCTCCCGTAGAATGAAGCTTTACTGGGGAGCCTTCCATTATAACGACTTGAGTGATCTGACAAGCACAGACATTATTAGAAGCCTCTTACGCGTCATAAAGAGCTCAAAATAATTTAACTAAGGCTGCAGTTATAGCTATCAGTAAAAAGCATCCGTAATAACACGAAACAGAACAAAAATGAAACATTTAACAATAGCATATCATAGGAATTCAATGGAATACTTCGTGAAACTGGTTGAGAAGTTGAACATAAAAAGTTTTTCGTAGGGAAAAATAAAGACATTTTTGTTTTTAGAAAATTTAAAGATCAATTGCTTTTTTGACGAATTAGTTTTATAATTCAAAGGCAACTATTTAAGACCAAGATTGAGTTCAACGATTAAGTTAAAGTGCTCCAAAAAAGTGAAACAATTTTTTTACGGATGCATTTTACTGATAGCTTTAACTGCAGCCTAATAGGCAGATTTTATAGATTCTTTCGTGGTATCACAATGGACCTATACGAGACCAATGCTGGTCTAAGTGCGTTGGCGTTTCCCAGCTGTCAGCCACTTTTAACCAACCAACCAACCTCAAAACTGTGGAAAATATAAATAAGTAAAATATATTGTTGGTGAAAGCTCTGATGATGTGCATACCGAGCGGTTCACTTAATTAGACGCACCAAAGAAGTTACGTTTTAGATTATATATATGGGATATCTTGACCAGGGTACAAGGAACAACCTGCACTGCCATCACTGGTGCTTTACGCACTACACCCACAGCTGCATTTCAGACGTTCATTTATCTTTTACTACTAGACCTACAAATAAAACCAAGCAGGTAATAGTTCGCTACGGCTAACTAAGGCAGGGTTGTTCAAAATCGGACATTTTACACAGCAACATACTTAAGGTTTGTTTTCTCTATTATTGCCGGATAAAACTTTGGGTGCTGACTTTGACACACCGTACGAAGTGCTATACCCCGATAGGAAAGACTGGGAAAAAAATTAGTTTTCAAAAGAAAATGAAGTTTCAATTTATACGGATGGTTCCAAAACTGAGGAGGGTGCAGCGTACAGGCACAGGGTCAGGTACATACTTTGGTGATGTAGACCTACATGTGTCATTAAGACTTCCGGACACATGCAGTTTGTTCTAGGCAGAGGTTCTGGCAGTGCTTAAAGCCACGGATCTACTTGAAATGGATCCAATATCCAACAAGATCGCTATCTACATTGATAGTCGGGCTGCGATTAATGCGCTAGAGTCTCTCACCCTCAAATCTGAACTAGTTAGTCAGGAGCTTCGAACCATGTCAGATTGTGTTGGATACTCGGACACTGTAATATTGAGGGTATAACGAAGGGTCTGACGTTCTGACCAAAAACTGAGCAGAGCTTCAACAAATTGAAACTATTGAGGGCATAAGACCACCAATAGCCGTGACCGAAAGAATTATTTTCGAGAAAACTAGAAATAGGCCAGATGGTCTGATATAATAGGTTACATGGTATCAACTATCAAAGCCTAAGTTAGATCGGAAAAAGTCTTAAGAATTATTAGAACTCAGCAGATCAAAGTTACGAATGGCGGTAGGGATACAAATATGGACGCGTGTAGGTATTGTGAGGACCTACATGTCGCAGAGGATATTACTCATATTCTTTGTGAATGTCAAGTTATTGCTCGGAATAGAAGGAAACATTAACTTGGAAGGTGCCTACTTCTTGGACAATTTAGAGGATGTTGGCCTCTCAAACA
Source organism: Cheilosia soror (assembly GCA_949372485.1). Classification (NCBI taxonomy): domain Eukaryota; kingdom Metazoa; phylum Arthropoda; class Insecta; order Diptera; family Syrphidae; genus Cheilosia; species Cheilosia soror. The sequence continues at coordinate 21,247,496 of OX443563.1, forward strand.
AAATTGAAACCATATTTTTAGGTTCATAGGGAAATTAAGTGTTTTCAACCAATTCGCCCGGTTTAGGTTTTGACCGTGAATGTTCCCCAGAGATGGCGATGGGCCCAATATGGTGCCTCGTGCCTAGTCTTCTGTGATGAACTCACGCCGCCGCACAGTGGTTCCATTTGTATGGGAAGTGCGGTCAAAACTCTAAATTTAATTTTACATGATGGAAAATAAATTAAATAATTTAAAAAGTGATTTGTTTTAAATATTATTTTATTTTGCAAAGAATTATATCAATAAATTTAAAATTTCTTTGGACAAAGTCGATTTTTGATTTTTTTTTAAATTTCTTTCGTTAGAAAGCAAAGGGTCTGAAGTCAGCAGTAATCTATTTAACAAATCGGTGTTTGTTGATATCCTTAATATTTTTCTCGTGTTTTTTGAACGAAAAAACTTGACATCTTTATTTTTAGCTTCAGCTGCCTCCTCCGTAAATTGGCCTATAGGTAGTATGGAATGTTTTACGATTTGTCCTCCATGAATTAGAACCTTGTGTACTGAAGCTGGCATTGGGTACCAAGGGTATTCTGTAACGATTTCTCGGGCTGTTTCTTGTGCGTATTCTTGAAAAGCTTCTGCATTAATTGCAAAACAGCTTGCCAAAGTTTTTAAAATAATAGCACATGTGCGTCCGAAAGATGTTTTTAATTGCTTCCTGTGCGCCATTTTTTTAAATCCAACCGATAAGCTAAATGAATGAAGAATTAAAAAAATCTTATCCATGCATGCAGTGGAGATATGCCGAAATCTAAGAAATCTTCATTGATGGTTCTTTCTAAGGAGCTTCGAATGTCATTCATATTACTTGGTTTTGCTCCACAAATATAGCATACTTGTTGTGAAGCCGTATGTGACAAGGCATTGCATATCTTATCGTCAACCATTGTCAATTTAAGTATATGCTTTACGCTAATAAAACGGTCCGATATATTAATATTTGTTTCACTGAATTCGTTTATTTGGCTCTGTATATATTCTTGCTTAGCTCTGCTCAAGTCTGCTGTTTCTTTTTTTAATTGAAAACGTATGGGTCGGCAGTATCGAGTTGATCCTGGTCGAGGATTTTGCCATACAATTTTCTTTTCAGATTCAGAGCCCTCTTGCGAAAAAAGTTGTATTGGAACATATGATGTAATAAACATATCCGAATCGCTGAATTCGCTGGATATTCTTTGCTTGTATTCGGACTGTCCACTGCTTCCATCAAAGCCCCATTTGCCGATTAGAGTTAGATTACCTAAATCAAGAGTTCATGTAGCCACAGTGAAATTATATTTTTACAAAAGACGAACACAACATGTGGTTTTATTCAGACGAGCGACACTATTATATAGGCAACTGAACTTATCGGTTGCAACAAACACGAAACCTTTTTACTACTAACACAGCTAAAAAATGAAGGGACAAGTTTTACAATATGATGATCTCTGCAATACGTCTCCTCTTCGTTTTAGACGAGCTTTCCAAAAATGGCTTTTTTGGTCTGCCTTGACGTGTTTGCGAATTATTCTCATCTGCTCGGTCTTGTACAGAACTAAAATCTTCCTCGAAATCAAACCAGGCACTGTTTTTAGATAAAAGTATGTTTTTTTTCTTTGAGCAAGCCTCCCACCTTCTTTGAAAGGATTTACAGAGGTTACTTATCTTCTTTTTTGCTTCTAATTCATCTATTTTATAAATTTGTTTAAAAATTGTCCATGTTTCGTTAGATCTTGCATAACTGCCACCTTTCTTCACCGAATGCCAAATGTTAAAAATATCGATTCGCTTGATCATATTGCTTCAATCTAAAAAAAAAGTTGGAAATCAGTGTTTTACTTCGTGTCAAAATGTTAAGGTTTGCGCCAATCTGCGCTCAAAAAGCCATACATATTCTGAAAGAAGAAAAATAGCTCTAAATTTTGATGTATAAATTATAACCGGCATTTATCGGCACTTGATGTGTTTTTCTTTAGAAAAACACGAAAAATTAAAAAAAAAAAAAAAAAATCATCATCAATGGAGGTAAAAAAAAATCTTTAGAAAACCATTTAAATACCTTCATTTATATTTGTTTTATTATTCGCATCACCTTTTTTTCAAAATTAACTTTAAACAATCTACTAAAATTGATTAATGCCTGATTAAGTCCTGTTTTCAGATTTTTATTTATTTTTTAACTGCGAAAAACACTCAACTTTGTGATGCCACTGACAACCAACAACTAATTTTAAATCAGACATCTTACTGTCACTTAACTGTCCCGTTATCATAGATAATTACTGCATTAAAAAAAAACAATTTGATTAACTTTGAAATTTTGACTTTTGGCCTATGGAAGGAACCACTGTGCGCCGCCGTATTCAACATAACCTAACTTACGTTTTAGAGAGATTTTCAAATCGTGAAATGGCTCATCAGTTTCTCGAATTGAACACTTGATAAGAAACTTTGTAAAAATTAGGGTATCTTATGGAAACAACTACAAAGAAAGAGTCGTTAAAGTTTTAGCACCACAAAACAAGTGGAAAGTTCATAAGACTAGAGTCTTATGGCGCTCAATTTACAAACAAAATTATGGAATTTGCTCGTTTTTTTTTTTTTGTAGCAAATCCAGCACTTGCGTTGTATTATTGTCTATGCTTTACACCCAAAATGGTACTTGCGTTTGCGCTATCTCTTATCTAGGTCTTTAAAATGTATATTTCCTAGTATATTAAGAAACTCCTCCAGACCCGCTTGAGATATCGATATCATTGCTCCCATTATTCTTGAGATAGGTAGTTTTTTTCTGTTGCTTTCCACAATACAATGGAACGTGCACATCAGCAATGGATTATGTAGCGGTGGATCCTCCAGCGTTTAACAAAGGTTTTCTTGCATGCGTAAAAGGCTTTCTTCTTCTTTCTTTCGTGTTACGTTTCTAGTAAGGCTTTAAGTCCACGATGGTGCCCAGGTACTTAAAGCTGCTTCGGAAATTTCAAATGTGTTCCGTTTAACTTAGGCGCATTGAATTTCTTGATCTTTTTTTTAATAGTAAATAGAGCAGTTTCGGTTTTAATTAAATTAACTCCAAAGCCGTTTGGTCTTGCCCACAAGGAGTTCATTTAGAGTAGATTCCACGAGTTCCCTATGATAGTGGGAAGATACTTATCAGTTATCACTTTATTGAATATCCCCTGCGTATGCCATTTTCTTTGTCCCTCTTATCTTTAGAGTCATAAGGAACTTATTGAGCTAGTAGTGCCCCCATTTAGTATCTACCCCTGATGTTTAATACTTTCCGCATGTTAGCGCTATTACTATGGCCGCGCTGTTTTACTATTATTTTAAGTATACACAGCTCTTATCAAATCTTCTGACTCCGGTTACATGATTTTATTTTGCCAAGACACATTAGAACCCTCGCAGAAATTATATACTTACGCTTGAGGTTATGAACCTCCAAACAACCATTCAAATTCGAACTTTAACCTTAAACTGTGGGTTAAATTGTTATGTATTTGTATTGACATACTTGCTATTAATTTATAACTTAACCAAAAGCGCTGTAAATGATTATCATTGCATATTGTAAGTACCTAGCAATACACTACAAAAGATTATTGTATTGTACATCCATTCGTTTCTTATTTTTTAATTACTTTGATAAAATCATGGTAAATAAACATGACCCATAAAAATAAAAGTCTTGGACATTTTATTTAAAGCGTTCCTACTTATATTGTATTGTATAAGTAGGAATATGTATACTGACTGTGTGTACCGTAAATCAATCTAGTACATCGCCAGAATTATTTTGCTAAACATTTTTTGTTTATCATAGACAAATCTGACTAAATTAAAATTCGTCATTAAAACAGCATCATTTTTAAATCAAAACGGAAAACGTATTTTTAAAAAAAATTAGGTACATATATCTCCTCAGTTTATTCACCGCTAAAGCAAACGAAAAAAAAAATGTCCTCATGGCTAAAATTCTAGGTCAAATAAAAAAAGCCGTTGTGTGTAGGATTCAGAACTCGGTATTTAATGTCTTAATTAATTTATGATGAAAAGTTAAATGATGAGATGAGATGTATCAAACAAGATTCATTTGTCGTCAACTCAAAAAAAAACACAGAGCTATGAACTTGTATGCATGTGTAATTTGTAAATTCGATCATAAGCCATTCAACTATATAATTATTTGTTGTTTTATATGGTTTAAAACGATCTATATAATGTGTCTTCTGAAGACTCTTATATATTTCTAGTCGATTACGCATCTATTGTAATTATGGATTTTTTGTGAGGGACACTAATGCGCTCTGATGTTTATCAGACTTTCACGAAAGGTGGCGCAGTGAAAAAAACTTTATTGAACCTGGTAACCCTGACTCAGCACCAACAATTGAGACACTGTGCTCGCTATTTGGCTTTAAGCTATATACTCCTCGCCATACTTGAATAGAACACCCTGTACACTTACAACTGCTCATGTCTCCAAAGCAGAATATAAAATATGTACTGGTATTTTTAAAGGTTTTTGAAAAAAACGTTCTAAAATAATTCGTAATGTATTTTTTCCACTTTATTTTGGCATTCGCTAAAATTTAGGCAACATTTTTGCCCCCCCCTTGAATAAAACATGCATTTAATTTGACAGTTTATATTTGGCACGTGGACTCATATTTTTCATTGATCAGATTTTTTGGTTAATTCCGACTATTTAATTTAAAAAAAAAAAACAAAAAAATGTGTGCAGAAAAAGCCTTAACCGAGGCGGAAAAAGGCCAAATCAAAGCTTAAAGGAAACATGCCTATTTATTGCCTAACTAACAAAATCGAAAGGAGCCGAAACGTTATACCCATATTTTCAAGTAATGACGAGTCTAACTATGGAAAAAGAAAATGAAAGGCGGCGCATACAGATTTTGCTTACTAGTGCAGAAAGGCGACATATGTACCTATATTAAAATAGGCGTAAAACTCTCACGACTCTTTTCCAAAAGTCAGGAAAAAATGTGGTATCAAAGCTAGTCTTTACAATTATCCGTCATATTATTTCAAGTGCTAAGCATCAAAACTAAAAATCCAGAAGAAGTCACTCTTTAGGCTTTAACCCGGTTCGAAAAATGCGCAACGTCTCCGATTTTTTCGCGCACATGTGACCTGGATTTCGTAGCGGCATCGTGCTGTCTTCTCAGACGAACAAAAAAATAATCTGGAAGGCCTTGATGGCTACTATTTGACATAACCTCCGCAAAGAAACTCGTCATTTGAACGTTCTGCACAGCAGAATTAAAGGTGTGATGGTGTGGGGGCTGTTTCGTATAATGACAACTGCAAATTACAATTTTTGTCAACCGCAATGAATGCGTTGTATTACAACGGTATATTGAAAGAGGCATTTCCATGCTTGCACAAACTTTTTAAACCTCTGCCTTGGATTTATCAACATGATAATGCGATAATACATATAGCCCGCGGTTGTTAAAACGAGTGCATGCAATAACGCCCATGGGCGTAAATTCACTTCCCAAAATTCAATAACGCCCGTGGGGTTTATTACACTTTTTAAACGCAAAACAAATTAATTTTTTTATTGGACTATTTTAATATGGCTTTCAACTATTTGCCTACAATATGGAAAAAGCAAAACAAACCCTAATTTTCAGAAGGAAATAATTAAGCCTCAAAAAAGGAAATAATACCCCAAACCTTCAATATATACAAAAGGCTCTGCTAAATAAGGCCCCAAAACAAAAATTAAATAAGGCCCCAAAAAATTATACAGGAAACAACAACAATGATTTTTAACAAAATTTCGGGTGTCATTTCCTTTTTTGGGACCTTATTTTCTAATGAAAATTGGGGTCTTATTTCATAATGAAATAAAGAAAAGAAGAAATAAAATAAGACCCCAATTTTCATTAGGAAATAAAACATCAAAAAATGAAATAACACCCCAAACCGGGATCGGAACAGCAATATTCGACTATCTGCTAGGTTCCACATTTCACTTTCACTCGAAATGAAATCGGAAATGAACTTTTGTGTTCTACATTTCACTGTATTCGATTTCGATTTCAAAATTTTCTGAATTGAGACAAAGTGAAATTGTGATTTCGAAAAAAATTCGGAGTTTCCGAATCGCTCGAAATGCAGAACACTGAAAACGAATTCACTCGATTTGGAATTTCGATTTCACTCGATTTCTGGAACCTAGCTGTATATCTAGACTAAAACGAGCCATCGAATTGGCTCGATTTCTCTAAATTATTTGACTAATTTGTATATGCATCACTTCCAAACCGGATGTGTGCATTTTGGAGAAGAAAAGTGGCTCAAAACATAGATAGCTACTCCAATTACCTTTAATTTAAGTAATGTTCGTGTTAAAAAGAAGTGGAATTCTCTAAAATGTTTTTGTTTTCGTTTAAGTGTTCTATTCAAAAGTGGCGCAAAACTATAGCACCCCCTTTTGCCGGTTAGCTACCTTGTCAACTCAATTTTTGAACACATTTTCGATGTTTTCGGAGCCTATGTTGCGAATAGCATGACCAGTCTATACGCATATAATAAAACCAGTGATGCCATTCTGACCGGATTCCGGCATATCTGACCGAAATCGATTTACTTTGACCGGAGAAAATTTTGAAATCCGGTCTAACCGTTTTTTGACCGGAATGAAAAATGTTTTTAACCGGAAAACGCTTTTTTGACTGGAAAAATAAAAAAAAAATCTTTATTAACTATAAATAAAAATATATTTATATAATTTGAATTAAACTTAGCCTTACCTACATTACGAACGCACTCTCATGTTCAAACAGAAACCAATTTAATGCGAATATTGGGATATTTACAACATGACGCATATGGAATTCTGCTCCGGGAGCATTATTATAAAAACGTTTTCTCAACATGGATAATGTAATGTAAAAAAATGGCTAATGATAGTTAACTTTTGTTTTATATTTTTAGTAATATGTACATACATATTATGTTACCATAATCTATTTTTGACCGGGTTTCAGGTCAAAAACTCCACACCCTCATTCTTCCCTCACTAGTTGTGGTCAGTGTTGCCATGAAAATATTTTGAGAAATCTGCAACTATGAAAAAAAAATCTGCAGTGCTGATTTCTATGAAAAAAATCTGGATTCATAAATATTGCAATATCAAAAAATGTAACTTTGAAAGGTTAGAGCTAACACACTCAGTACAGTCTCATAAAACCAGAAGTTCGACAGTTTTAGACAGCATTTCTACTTATACTTACATTGCAAAAAAAACTCTACTTTCCTGTCCTCTATGCAGCTCAGAATCACTAAAAAAACCAAAAAAAAAAATGCAGACAAAATCTGTCATGTAGATTTTGGGATTTTTAAAGTCTGCAGATGGGCTGAAAATCTGCCAACGCTGGTTGTGGTCTACAAACGGTGCTACATAACATAGGCCTTATTGCGATTGCGTTTCCTGTAAGAGCGACGGAAACAATTCAAATAAATAATTCAGCGAACCAACGTATTTACAGTACTGGTACGGATATTTTTTTTTTAATCTCTCTCGTACCTATACCTATACCAAAAAAAAAACCTGAGTTATAAATTTATCAATCATCCGTGTCTCTAATATCAGCCATGTGACCGCAGTACTCATTAACATTAATAAAAGCTCGCATAGAAACGGTTTGCATAAGCGATTATTTGTTTACACTCTGAACAGTCCTCTCCTCCTGTGGGGTTATTGCCAAAAACAGCGAATCAAAAAAGAGTAGAATAGAAACTCTCAACCATCCACACCTACATAAGCGGCAAAAATAGGTGTGTGTTGTTATGATGATCATCGTGTAAAATTCGCTTAGATATTTACACAAGATTTGAAAATGGTTCTTTTTCGTTTATCTGAATAAGAAGCGCTTGAGTGGAATTGTGTTTAATTCTGTTTGTACTATTTGTGCGATAAGAAAACAATTTAAAAATAAAAATGAGACAACACTCCCTGCAGGAGTAACATTGCTAATCTATGTGTGCCATTTTAAATTGAGCTATCAAACACAGGAATAGGGTTAAATAATTATTCCCAGTAGGAGTAGGATGACTATTCAGTATGCATGAATTACCCAAATAGCTGAAACGTGTGTATCTTTCATCATCTGTTATATCTCAAACGCTGACAATGTTACATCTTGATTGATGAGCATACGTGAAGGCTTGTGGGTATATTTTATATATGTATAATTGTATACCTGCCTAAACTTCACCAGACGCTCATTGTTTATTAAAACAAAGGATACTACCTACCAGCGTTATGTTAAAATTGTTGTAATCGTTTTTCTTTCGTTGAATATGGTTTTCGAAGCCATAATAAAACTAGGTGTACCCGACCGCCTTTATCCGTGTCTAGGAATTATATTATGGTTAAATGTGTTCTTCTCTACCAGAACAATATTTTATTAAAAGCCTTTTCAAGGCAACAAACATCTATTTACCAAATTCCAAGGCTAAATGTCAAGATATAATGAAGTTTAAAAATTTGAGTGTTCAGCGCCATCTGTTGGAATACTTACACAGCTTTATCGACCTACTACTTTTCGAAGTATTGAGAAAAAGCGTTTTTTATTGGTTTCACTCGGGGATTCACTGATTCCGAAATCTAATGGAACAAGAAAACTGCTTCTTGGTGAATACACTCATGTATTGGTAAAACGTCAAAAATTTTTGTATGGCTACTTCCTACTGGCTTGTATAAAATACATAAAATGCACTTGTATAAGTGCTTCTTGAGTGGATTCTGACTTGAAATCGAGAAGCGAAATTCTCTCCTCTGAATTAACAGAAGAGTATTTTTTGCGCCAATGGAACGGTTTCAGAAGTGATTTTCTTGATTCTGAACGCTTCTTTTTGCCCAATAGAAAACGACATCAGCCGCCTGAAAATTGACAGATGATTTGAAATTTGATTTGAAACGCGTGTAACAAACGACTATTCGCATTTGTCTTTTGATTTTCTGCGATATGAGAAACAATGAAATGGCATCAGAAGGCGGGAAAATATTGTAGCTTTTTTTCTCTTTTTGAATATTCATTCAGTAAAAACTCTTCCACATACTTGGATTCATACTCACATGCAATTTATAGAAAAACAAAATGCATCTGGCATTTTTCATAGTTACTACAAAAGCGTTCCATAACGTTTTCGTACAGGACAGAGGTAAAAAAGAAAGGACTGTCCTTTTAAATAAAGGACGGATGGTCAGCGTAGTATACTGTATATGTACTGTATACAGATTTGGGTTATGTATGGAATTTAGAATAGCACAACGGATAAATGGCCGCCACGACTTTCCTGCCAAGTGGGACGTACTCTTTTATTGAAATTTTTCATAAATGTGGCTGAATTTCATTAATACACCTCCCAATTTTCTCTTTCTTGTGGGTTTGTTTGCATATACCTACATTTGACTTCAAAAAACGCAAAAGGCATAAGGCAATAACGCCCAAGGAAATAGCGCCCAAATCGATTGGAAATAACGCGCAAAAAACAATAAGATGGAAATAAAGCCCAAAAATAATTTGCAGTTTAATACGTATGGGGGAGCATGCTGCCCCCCTGCAATCCCCCTGCTTGGGGTTTCTGTCCGATTTGCATTTCCACTTACTATTTTTGGCTTTACTGCTTGTAAAAAAAAACCATACCCTGGAAAGGAAATGACACCCAAATTGACGAAAAATTTTGCAACAACAAATTGTATGAGTTTTTTTTTTGCGTTATTTCCAAATCGATTTGGGCGCTATTTCCTTGGGCGTTATTGCCTGGATGGCCAATTCTGATCGGAAAAACGGCCGATTACAGGATTAGAAAATGACTCATGCAGTAATTGAATTATTTCTCTGGCTGTATTGAATGTGCGGCACCGTTTTGTTGAATCCACATGTTGGACACATGCATATCTTGTAATTTAGGCACTAAGAACTTGGTTATAATGTCACGATAACTAACACCATTAATTCTTACTGCCTGACCAGCCGCATTTTCGAAGAACAATGGTCGGATAATGCCTCTAGCCCAAAATCCGCACCAAACAGTCACGCGTTGTGGATGCATTTGTTTCTCAAGAATTACTCGCGGGTTTTCTGAACCCCAAATGCGACAATTTTGACGATTAACAAAGCCATCAAGATGAAAACGAACTTCATCACTGAAGATGATTTTGTGCGAAAAATCAGCATCCACTTGTTGTTCCAAAATCCATTCAACGAACTCTTTTAGTGTTGTATGGTCAGTAGTCTTCAGTTCTTGAGTCAATTGAACTGTGTAAGCATGAAGTTCAAATCTTTCGTGAGAATTCGCAATAGAGAGCTTCTCGAAATGCCCAATTTTCCTATAGCGCTTCACATTTACTAACCCCGAATTGTCAGCTGTCATATTGTTATCTTTTCTTCAACATTATGCTCCATTTTGAATGCTTTTGCATTCGAATTTATTTTACAGAACTTTGTGATACTTGAGATAATGGAAAGCAAAAATAATCTTACCACTACTTCATGTCACTGTTAAGCTTAACAATATGTGAAGCTTTTGCAAAATTATAGATAAATAAACCTGTCGAGCTGTACCTATGACATCTCAGATCCTACCATAGAACAGGACCGGTATTCTTGTTCAGTTATAGAGTGAACATATTGTAGTGTAGCTAAAGCTGGAAGGTATCCTCCACATCAAGTTACAGGTGTAACATACGAAAAGATAATCCTTGCCGTACGTCCTTGCACGAAATCTACGAAGTAATATACGTCGTAGTTAATTTTCTGTGAGAATAGTAGTTGTGTTCCTACGATGATACTCCTACGCATGCATATAAAGTAAACAAACTGAAGTAATTTAGCATGATATATGAGCATTTGTGAGTTCTTGATTTATTTGAAGTGGTTTTGATTTCTGGCAATTAGGATAAATTGCGGAAACTTTACATTTAAAAAAGGCGTAATATATTAGCTTAGGATGTTGAAAGGTTGACATTTTTGCCTAAAAATAAAACAACGATAACTTTTCAGGATAATTACGTGAAGCTTAGTACGCTGCTCGAGCTAAAGTTTAGCTTCTATACAAAATTCTCTCCAAAATTAAGCTAAGTTAAATTTAAGCGAATCCATTTAGTCGAACGGTAATAAAAATTAAATTTTTCAGTTCAGACTGTATACTTCATAGAGGTACCTACCTCTCAAAATTTAGCGCGCCCATTAATAGTTCTTCACATTTTCTCAATCTAAATTTTGACAGATTGTTTTTTTTTTTATTGTGTTTTTGTGTTGCGGGAAAGGAAATAAGGATGAGTTTTTCCAATGAAAGTGAAAAAGATGAAAGAATAGCAGACAGGGAAAAAAGAAAGCCCAACCAAAATAAAGCATGTTTTCGTGTCGAGACATTTTTAAAGGAAGTTATTTTCAACGAACAGGTCTTTTCGGTGACACTTATGTACACTTCGCGCACTCCATGTCAAAATATAGATAATGTTTAAAGAGAAAAACTGGAGAAAAGCTTAAATTTAGTTTCGCTCGAGCTGCGTAGCGTACTTAGCTTAAGGGAAAGGCAAACCTATAACGCGCCCCGAGATGCTTGCAGATGTATGTTAGTTCTGCACTTAAATTGCTGCAAATTGTAGTCTTCTGGAAAGGAAGCGAGTTCCAAAGTTTGCTTGTCCTGTAACAGAAAGTGTTTTGGAAAGATGATGTCCTCGCGGTTGTCAAGTGTACTGTATGATCATGAGCATTAGCAGCCTGTCTTGTGGGGCGCCCAAAAGTTGCATTTCGAGGGATAATGTCCTTGAGTTCCTCGGAACATCTACCATGGAAGTACCTATAGAACGAGCATAGCTCAGCGACTTGTCTTCGGTGCACCAACGGTTGCAGATTCGATGTAAGTGTAGGGTCTCCAATAAGTCGAACTGCTCGTCTCTGTATGCTGTCAAGTAGGTTAAGTGAATGTTTTGGGGCCGAGCTCCATATATGGGAGCAATATTCCGGGCCTGGTCTAACCTGTGCTTTGTAGAGAAGGAGAAGTTGCTTGGGGCTAAAGTACCTCTTTGATCTAAATAGGTAGCTCAACTTAGCGGACGCCGATCTTGCGATATAGGATATGTGGTCCTGCCATGTGATTCCTGAATTGACTGTGACTCCTAGAAGGTGCATTGAGTCCTTGGGATGGATTGGATGGTCATCCATTTGGATCTGAGGAACTGTTGATGCATTTTTCCTGGAAAATGTTGTGAGCTGTGTCTTGTTTGCATTAAATACAACCAAGTTGTCTTTTCCCCACTTCAACATTTTGTCCAGATCATCATTTAGAGAACTAATTTGTTCACATCTCTGACTGTGTGATGTAGCCGCATTCACAGGCCCACTGTTACAGATGAAGGATATAAGAGTGCTGTCATCAGCAAAGCTGTAGATATTATTATTTGTCGATCCAAGCAAATCGTTGATGTAGAGAAGAAATGGAATTGTAGAAAGAATAAATCCTAGTGGACGAATTAGATGATACACCATCTACAACAACTTGGATCGATCTTCCCAGAAGAAAATTTTGCATCCATCCGCAGAGTTGTTGTGGTAATCCATAAAACGCTAAGTTGCCTAATAGGGCTCTATGCCAGACTCGGTCAAATGCCTTTGATATGTCCAAGGCTACGGCTCTGGATTCGCCGTGTTGTTCAATTGCTTGCGTCCATAAGTGCGTTACGTAGCTTAACAGGTCTCCAGTGGAACGACTGCTCCGAAATCCGTGTTGCCTGTCACTTATTAATCGGTGGCCTTCTAGATATTTGATTATTTCGACATTTATTGCCTTTTCCATTACTTTTGAGAGCATTGAAAGTAACGCTATTGGACGATAGTTTTGTGGCAGACATTTCCTCCCTTTCTTTGGAATAGGTTGAATGCGAGCGGTTTTCCAGCAAGAAGGAAACGTCTTCTGAGAGTACGACATGCTAAACAGCTTACATAGTACAAATGCAAGTTCTGGAGCACAGCTCTTGAGTACTATAGCCGGAATTCCGTCGGGTCCCGTTGCCTTATTGCAATCAATTTTACAATTTTATAAATTGTTCCAGAAATTCTCTAAAAAAAACAAATGTCTGTTCTCCATCTTAGTATATAGGTGATTAAATAATTTATAGTAAAATTGAAATATTTTTATATTGTCTAAATGTCCTTTGTAACTTATCCCCAAAGTAGTTGAAATATCCGTGGATGAGGTATAATATAATTGGTATAATGAAATTGCCCTCAAAAAAATTGTCAAAAATCAACATTTGCAAACGTTAATTTATACAATACATTATAAATAAATGCCGTGTAGTTATGTACCCCCAATCATATGCCTAGGTACGACTAGCTATATACGACCTATAGTAATAAAGTTGAACAAAATGTTGTCGTTTCTCTTCAACTTCTCATTCAATTGTGATATTCTATCAACCGTGAATCTATTTTCAGAAATTCAGTAAAAAAAATAAAAAAAAAAATAAACAGCAAATCAAAAAATAACAGATTATCGTGAGTTTCAGTATATTCGAATTATAAACCACACTCTGCTCTGAGATGGAAATTTTCCATTCTGCGAGTTGCAAAGCAACAAACCAAAAAGTGATTGTTCTCATTTAGCAGATGAGTTCTAATTACATGAAGGCTCCAAGTCCATCAGCATTTCTACAATAAATACACGTTTCTTAACTGCGTGAAGTATACAATATTATTATATCTACCTATCTGTGTTGTGTATAGATACACGAACCTACTTTGTGTAAATGATAATTTATTTAAATGTAATTACCGAGAGGAAATAAATTAATGATACTTATGATACACAGATTCTGTGTGAGATTGTTATTGTGAAATTAATTTCGAAATAATCATTGCGTTTTCATTATTGTCCAAGTATAGTATACGAACTGTGCGATCGTTTCTTTTGATAATGTTTGTGACGATAAAATGCTGCACTGACAAAGAGAAAGAATGGCTATTACTGCACCATATGTGGACCATTATTGTAGGTGAAAATATTTTTTTATATATACTAGCAACTACTCACCTTTCTTTTATCTATCTATCTATCTATCTGCATATATATAAAAATGAATTGGTGTGCGGAAATCTCTCAAGAACTCGAGAACGGCTAAACCGATTTAGATGATTCTTCTTTTATTTTGTTCGTCTTGAATCAGGGGTGGTTTAGCAGAAAAGAAACCCCCAAATGAAAACCACTATAAAAGGAGTTTCTGTTTGGACAAAATTGGTCAAAGGGGCGTGGCACCTTCCATACAAAAAAAATTAAAATTAAAATATTTTATCTCGAAAACAACCAAAACGATTGACCTAACATTTTCAGTCATTCTTAAGGTAGGTGTCCGTCCTTTTGAGAATGCAAATACTGCGAGCAGCTCTCGAGAGCAAATTTGCAAGTGGACATTAAGCACAGTCTTGGGAGTAGTTCGCGGATAGCTAACTTTTAGTGCCATGAAATAAACGTAATTTTGGACTTTATTTCATTTTCAAAAGTGCAATAAAGTCCAAATCGAAGTGGAAATAAAATCCACAGTGCACAAACAGTAGAATGCGTATGGGGGGCATGCTGCCCCCCTGCAACCCCCCTGCTTGTCTTTCTTTTAAATAGCTGTGTGCAATAATGTACTTTACTTACTTATCGGGCTCCCGACCCGTGAAGAGTCTCTGCCTGAGACACTGCAGCCTTCCATCCTCTACGATCCCGGGCACGCTGCTTCCAATTGTCCAGACCAAGCGCTCTGGCATCCGCGATGGCTTGGTCTTTGAAACGGAGGTTCGGTCTTCCTTGTCTTCTCGAACCTGGGGGCTGGGATTCGAAGACCCTCTTGGCTGGAGCATTATTGTCCATTCGCTCGATGTGGCCGAGCCAATGTAGTCGACGTGTTTTGGCTTTTTGGACTACATCCACATCTTGGTACAGCTCATAGAGTTCGCGGTTGTATCTTCTCCTTCAATCACCCTCTTCGCACACAGGACCAAAAATCCGCCGAAGTATTTTTCTTTCGAAGGAGCCCAGTATCAGCTCTCCCTTCTTGCTTATCGTCCAGCACTCGGCGCCATAAAGCAGAACTGGCAGGATAAGGGTTTTGTAGAGCACACATTTCGTCCTTCGAGTTAGGAGTTTTGAACCCAGTTGTTTTGCCAAACCGAAGTAGCAACGGTTTCCTAGGGTAATTCTTCGCCGGATCTCCACTAGGGTGTCATTCGTGGAGTTTACGTTTACTCCGAGGTAGGTGAACTCCTTAACTACCTCGAAATTGTTGCTATCAATAGTGACGTTTTGTCCTAGGCGGTGGACAGATGCTTGTTTGTTTGTTGATAGCATGTACTTAGTCTTGTCCTCATTTACTTCAAGCCCAACGGATTTCGCCTGTTCTTCAATCGCCGTGAATGCTTCTATCACGGCACGCTGAGAGCGACCGATGATGTCAATATCGTCCGCATAGCCAAGCAGCTGGACGGACCTGTTGAAGATAGTGCCTTCCGTGTTGACACCTGCCCTGCGCACTATCTGCTCCAGTACGAGATTGAAGAAGTCGCATGATAGAGCGTCTCCTTGCCGAAATCCGGTGCATGTTTGAAAAAGTTCGGAAGAGCTGCTTCCAAACTGCACGTTGCAGCGCGTGTTTTCCAGCGTCACGCGACACAGCTGAATCAGTTTTGCCGGGATTCCAAATTCGGCCATAGCCATATAGAGCTCCTGACGATGTATGCTATCATACGCGGCTTTGAAGTCGATGAATAGGTGGTGAGTTTCGACTTGAAATTCGTTGGTCTTTTCCAAGATTTGCCTCAGTGTGAAAATTTGGTCTATAGTCGATCTGCCGGGCCGGAAGCCACACTGGTACGTGCCGATTAGTGTGTTGCAGAACGGTTTTAGACGTTCACACAGTACGTTGGATAGGATCTTGTATGCGACATTTAGCAAGGATATGCCTCGATAGTTTTTGCAAGACATAGGATCGCCTTTTTTGTGTCCAATGGCTTTATTGCACTTTCAAATCTATACATATAATAAAACTGTAGCAATTTTCGTTGTCAGCTAAAAACTCGAAAACTACTGGACAGATTTCAATGAAACTTTTTTTAAAATGTTCCTTAACACCGTGAGACTGCTATAGGCTATGTCGTTTATAGCCACGTCCTAAGGAACAATTTTTAGCCAAAATGTATTTTTTGAAGTGAAAATATATACATACACATAACCAAATATAATTTTGTTTGTTTGTTTTGCCGAGCGGGCAAGGCGAGCACGGGTCCAGCTAGTATGAAATAAAGTCCAAAACTCGTTTTGCAATTTCAAAAGTGCAATAAAGTCCAAAAAAAGTCAAAAATTACGTTTTGGACCTTTTTGCATAAAACTTTATTTCATGGCACCCTAACTTTTTACTCTCGAACCGCTTGAAAGTCACTCGCAAGTGGACATATGTTTTTATCACTATCGAAGATTAGCTCTCAAAGTTCCAACACGGTTCGTATTTTGCGAGTAGCTTTCGAGAGTCGAAATAAATCAACTCATATACACACACGTACTGGTATGGCTTCCCTTAATTTGGTATCCTTTTTAAAAATATAACAAATTGAATTTTACAGGGTGTCCCAGTTAAGCGGTATAAACCTTTTGTCAGACCATTTTCCTGCTAAAAAAGTCTATAGTTGCTAGAATTGAATGCGCGCTCTATAGGAAAGAATAGGCCATGGGCATTTCCATCCGCATTGAAGGCGCTTTCGACAATGCGACTTTTGACTGCATGTGTTGTGTAACTCTCCTAGAAAACATGGATTAGATGAGACATTGGTATTGTGGATCATTGCAATGCTGATGAATAGAACTTTATTGGTAGATGCGGAATGTGGACGTCATGTTAGGACAGGGGTAAACAAAGGCTGCCCACAAGGTGGTGTTTTGTCTCCCTTGTTATGGTGCATGGTAGTTGATTCTCTGTTGCACACCCTAAACGTCTCCAACGTCTACGCTCCGGAATACGCGGATGATGTTGCCATTCTTACTTTTGGATCATGTTCAGAGACTGTCTGTGCTAAGCTAGCGTGCAAATGGCTCTAGATATGGTCGATGAATGGTTCATTAAAAAATGAGCTTTCGGTCAATCCTTCGAGTCAAAAATAGTATCTTTCCCCTCCTCGTCCATGCAGATTCTTCAGAAATCGTTGGAAGGGAGTCCCAGCCTGAGATCATGTCTTCCAATAATATACAGTGTCCCGTAATGACACATACCTACTAATGTACTTATAGTGGATCTTTTTTGTGAGATTCAGCATGGACCAGATCTGTTTGACCACCTGTATTAGAAGTTTACACATAGCGACAGGCATATACAGATTCTCCTTTTCCACGAACAAGCTATTAATTTTATTTTTGGTTGTTGCACTATTTCATACCACCCATCAAATCTTGAAAATAATCAAAAGCACTTTCCATTAAATTCGGATATCCAAATTACAGAAGAAAACAGTTCGAGAGGTAAAGTAAATTACTCCATACTACCTCCATAATGAACTGAAATTATTGCTATCTGAAAGAGAAAATTTGGATAAACAAACTGTTTTTGTTCACTTCGCTAAGTAGCTAAGTAAATAATCATTTTGCAGTGTACCTATGATACTTTCACATACCCCTGTTTATGAGGTGTGCCATAACCCACTGACCAGATGACTTATTGACTGGAATCTGAGGCGTAATTCCCTGGCCTGCGTTAAATATTTGGCCTCTAAAAAAAAGAGAAATATAATATGTGCACTTATCATTGACAATGCGTATTTGATCACTCAACTGTTTGTTCCAATTTTGGAACTTTGTAGGTCGTCTATATCTATATACCTACTAGAGGACCCATCAAACGTTGCTTTACCTGCCTGTACATTTTAATTGTCCCTCAATTGTTCTGCGGCCGTTTTATTTAACCGATGTGTCCGGACTGATTCTGTACTCCGTGTGCTTCAACCGATATTTCCTCAGGCGTGTGCCCACGAATTGTATTGTCTAGATATATTTTTTCCCATGACTGTCGAAGAATAGGGTTTGAAATGTATTTTTATAGTTTGTTATGAGAGATGTCACTGTCACGCCTTTTTGTCCAATCCCGCCAGGTTTTGTAAAATGCTTCAATCAGGCAATGTTCAGATATAGTGATTTAAATAACTTTGTTGTAAGGGTGGTGCCATGGCCCGTTTTCCAATCCCACACATTTCACGCGGTTGTTTGTTTGGACAATGCATATCAATTTCTACAAAAACTTACAACTTTAGCTACCATGGGTGTCGAGAAATAGTATTCAAAATGTATATTTTTGTTATACGGGAGGTACACGCCCCTTGTCCAATTTTGATCAAACTTTTACAGAAAAACTTTTGGGCCAATAACAATCATTTCTTTTTTAAATTTTAGTTCATTAACATTTTTTTTGTTTTTTTTTTCCTGTGGGAGGTGCAACGACCTTTTGTCGAATTTTCGTCAAATGTGAATCTAAACCATCCTTGGACCCACTCAAACACACACACAAAATTTGATCCAAATCGGTCCAGCCGTTTAGGAGGAGTTCGATTACAACACACGTACAGAATAATCTATATACAATACATACTAAGCGGGCCCCGCAAACGTTGTTTTGCCTAGTCGTATATTTTTTATTTGACATTTTATTCATGATTAATTTTTGTAGGGTGTGTATTATTTGAAATTTTATTCATGAGCTTATTCGTGCTTTTTAATTTTTTTTATTGTTGAGTGCTTATTATTTGACATTTTGTTAAATCGGATCGCAGCGCCATCTACCGGGTGCAATTGTGAACATAAACCATTCCAAGACCCATTCAAACACACACACAAAATTTCCCTAAAATCGGTCCAGCCCTTTAAAGGGAGTAGGGTAACAAACACGGACAGAAGAATTATCTATATATATATAAAAATGAAGTATCCGACTGACAGGAAGGAAGGATTCTTGAAATTCGACCCCTAAAGGGGTAAAAGGGGGAGTCAAAGTTTGTATGGGAAGATTTTTATTTTTCATCCGATTGACTTCAAACTCGGTTTATGTACACACTATGAAAAATAAAGAAAACTAACTTTTCAGATTTTGCAAAATTCTACCCTTAAAGGGGTAAAAGGGGGGGGGGGGGTCAAAGTTAGTATGGAAAATTTTTATTTTTTATCAGATCGAATTCACGATTGACCGATTTGTGTACTTTCTATGAGAAACTAGCGTAGCCCGTGCACACTTCGTAGTGCAAAATAGTTAAATAGAAAAACTGTTTTTATTGTAATGGTCTGTGGTTCTTATACAACATTTTTTGTTTTTTTTTTTTTTCAGAAATTGTATTGCCTAGACCCAGGGGTTCCAACTTGGCCAATTTTGCGCTGGGACTTGGGCCTATATCTGTTCAAGATCCAACTGACCCAGGACGATGGGTCGTCGTTGAAAACCCCTTTAGTGAATATTTAGTAAGATCAGCTTCTATCCACATATCTGTGCTTTGTTCCCTTAAGTGGTTTTAGAAGGGCGTCGCAAAAGTATTATAACCTGTATAGTATAGGGAGTCGTAGTATGGAAAAGATTGGGAACCCCTGGCCTAGACAATATTATTGACTTTCATTATTTATATCAATGTTACAAATTTTAAAAACTTTAGCTTTCAATTCCAAGACTATCGAAAAGCTGTACCCGCAAGGCTTTGCCCGTGCACAGGAATTGTATTGCTTAGGTCTTAGGTAATAATGTTCTTTCGTAAAATGCGAGAAATGATAATAAATTGACTTGGTGGAATTTTCTTTCTGCCTAAACCTGAAACACACAGCAATACGAACAAAACAAAAAAAAAAGAATAATGAAAATCGGCCTAGTGGTTATGGAGATATAACGTCAACGAGTTTCACTCCATAGAAGATGTTTTTTTTATAGGAGGTATACGATTTTGAATATTTTTTTGTATGTGAAGTGCTGCTCCCCTTTGACCAAATTTGACCAATCTTCACAGGAGCACTCCAGGGCCAATAATTAAGATTATCTGTAAGTTTGAGCTCAATCGATGTGGTGGTTTTCGCGATATACGATTGTGAAAGTTTTTTTGTATGTGCGGTACCACGCCCCTTTGTCCAATTTTGACCAAACTATGCAGAAATCGTATATGGACCAATTCCAAAGATGTGTGGAAATTTGGTTAAAATCGGTAAATGCGTTTAGGCGTGAATCGACGACAAACATTTTAGGGCTCAATTTTTATATATATAGATAAAGAAAATACATTTCTCCGATTTTGAAAATTCGACTATTAAAGGGGTAAAAAGGGGGGGGGGAGGTTTTTGTATGGGAACATATTTATTTTTCATCCGATTGACTTCAAACTCGGTTTGTATATTCTCTATAAGAAATAAAGAAAATATTTTCTTCGATTTTGGAAATTCTATCCCTAAAGGGGTAAGAGGGGGGTCAAAGTTTATTTTTCATCCGATCGACTCCAAACTTAGTTTGTGGCCCTTTTCTTAAGTAACGAACCGTTCGTCGTATCAATTTTAAACTTTGTAATGCGTCCCAAAATCTTTCGCCGTTGAATATGCTTATCGCTTCATCTAACTCCAGCGTACGTACTCCAAAGATATTCAAGCGGAATTCTGTATGAATGGGATCATTAAAGTGGTGCATTTTTCTGGTTGCAAGAGTGTAATAAGATCTGGGAGGTGTAGAATATAATGAAGGGGTAAAAGCTCCACATATTCTAAAGATGATGCTTATCATATTGCTGTATTTGTCAGCAAAGAAATATGTTTTGTCCCATAGATTGTGACGCAATCTGCTAAGTATGATCTGTGTTGAGATGCCAGCGCTTCACTAACAAAAATATTGATCGTATAATCTTTGAACTGTTTTCTCCAATAGGGCATTAAACACATTTTTCAGAGATACTAACTTCTCCTTAGGTACTTTCTTAGGTAGGTCTTCTGCCCGATATATAAATATAAAAGAGGGAACTAACTGACTGTGAAGGAATATCTGTGTACCAAATCCTGAGGACTGCGCGAGCGAAGCCGCGGGCAAAAGCTAGTATATACTATACATATAAATTTATATAAACAAATTAAGATTCCGACTCACTGATCATCAGCGCCCAGCCTAAACCCGTTGCTCTAGAAAGCTGAAATTTTGTACAGAGGCTCCCTATACAAGCACTAAGGAAGGATTTTTCGAAATTCAACCCTTAAATGGGTAAAAGGGGGGGGGGGGGTAAAAGTTGGAACATTTTATTTTTCATCCGATTGACTTCAATCTCGATTTGTGTACTTTCTATTAGTTATAAAGAAAATTAATTTCTTCGATTTTGGAAATTTTGCTTGGGGCTGAGTTATTGCCGATGACCCCTTTAAAGGGGGCCTTTTTCAAAACCCACAAACCGTTCGTCGTATCAATTTGAAACTTTGTAATGCGTGCCAACCTCTGTCGCCGTTGAATATCCTTATCGTTTCATCCACACTAGTCGGCATAAGTATTTTGACAAAACTAAATTTAATTCTACTCATAATTTGAACTTACTTTATGTAAATTTTGGCATCAACGGAAAGGTAATTTAAATTCCGTTTGAATGATACAAAACTTTTCTTAACCCATTAAGTACCCATACCCATTGAAAATTTAGTATTTTGGTGGAAGTCTACTATTTTCCTCGGTCTTAAACAAAAATGTTTTGATGCAAACGATTCTAATAGTGACTGCACAAATTTTTTTTTAAAAATCTCTTCGCTAATATTTTTTATGATTTTTGCCGACTAGTGTAACTTTAGCGTACGTACTCCAAGGATATTCAAGCGGAATTCCATAAGAATGGGGTCTTACTGCTAGAAAGTGGTACACATCCTCATGATCTTTCACAGTATAGGAAGATCTGGCCTGTTTTGAATATAATTAAGGATTTGCTAGCTAAGAAATATGTTTTGTTCCGTAGATAAAGACTCACTCTGCTATAGTATGATCCATGTTGAGATGCGAGCGCTTTACTTACAAATTGATCATATAAATCTTAGACCTGCTTTCTCCAATATGGTGATACTGACTTAAGGCCTCGACCCATAGAATCCATTGCATCCGTTGCGTCGACGGATTGACGTATTCGACGGAACGAACAGTCCCATAGAATCCGTCGCATATCTTGACAGCCGATGACATATGAGAGGGAGTTTCTCTCATTATCTTATATTTCCACCAATGAAAATGCTTCCTCTCAAGCTTTGCCAACTGTCAACGGATGCGACGGACAGAAAAGTAGAAAGTAAACCTACTTTATCCGTCGCATCCGGCACGTACGTTACTCTTGGGTCACCTTCCATAAGCTGCTGTGCATTCTATCAACCTGTCAGTCGAATACGTTGCCGCAACGGATGCGACGGATTCTATGGGTCGGGGCCTTACTCCTTATGTACCTTCTTAGGTAAGTTTCCTCCGCGATATATAAATATAAAACAGGGAACTAACTGACTGTGAAGGAATTTCTGTGTACCAAATTCCGAGGACTACGCTAGCGAAGCCGCGGGCAAATACTGGCTTATAAAGAAGGTAATAGAGTTTATTCTAACTGACTCACCAACACAATGCCCAAAAGCTGTTTCCCAAGCTATGTAGACCGCCCATTAAAAAGGGATTTTTGAATATTATCTTTTGCTCTTTAGACTTGCAACTTTGCACGTTGAAAAAATTATTGCAGCATGGGTTTTTCGCCATTTTTCAAAATAACCCCTCCACACCCCCTCCCTCTTTTTGAAGGAGTATAAAAATATTTATTTTCTTAAGGATACAAATTTCCTAAGCGCTTACCACAGCGATGTTTACCCAGTGATAGGGATTATCCAAAAAGTTAATGTGCTGGTTGCTGGACTACTGCGCGATGGATCACTGGTTCGATCTCTGGAAAAACAGAAATCACATCTTAAGGTTTTTTCCACTGCACCACCTCTCGCGAACGTCAGATGATTTTTTTGAAATTTGTTAAGTCCTTAGTTTGACCGCTAGGTTCCACATTTCACTTTCACTCGAAATGAATTCGGAAATGAATTTTTGTGTTCTACATTTCACTGTTGTATTCGATTTCGATTTCAAAATTTTCGGAATTGAGACAAATTGAATGTGATTTCGAAAAAATGTCTGAGTTTCCGAATCGCTCGAAATGCATAACACTGAAAACGAGTTCACTCACTGTTATTTCGATTTCACACAATTTCTGGAACCTAGCTGAGAATCTGAAACAATTGCAGTGATTCTTGGACGATTGACACATTTTCTCCAGATTTAATTTCTGCAACGCCGAGGAAATGAAAAATTAAATCGACGTCAAGCAGCACGTCTTCGATGTTGGATATTAGGTAAATAGTGCGCCTGGCAAAAGAATGTTTGGTACTGATCTCTTCTTCTAAGGAAATTTGGTAGCTCCAACGGACTAGGAAGCCTATCAACGGGAGAAGCTTCATCACTCACAGTCATTGTATCCAATGTGGATTCCATAATGAAAACGTCGTTGTCCTCAATTTCAGCCTGAATTATATTTACGAACGTACGAAAAGCTGGCGAATTTTTTTGAAGTTTTTGAGCTCAAATTTCTCTTAACATCAGCCCATAAGTTCTGAATGTCGGAATGTTGAGTTCGGAACTTCGTGCTGGCCAGTCCAGAACGCTAAGTGTAACTTGTGCATTTAGTTGACAAAACAAACACAGCTGAGTTAATGTCCTGATGGAAAAAGGATTTGCTTTATTCAGTCGACAGATAAGCCTCTCACCTTTGGCAGTTGTTTTTCTCGTCCGTTGTTTTCTTTTGAGGTTTTCTTCGCACTGCCTTTGTCCGTATATACTTGGATACACCATCTTATTGGAGTACACAATATCCTTGGCGATGGTAGGTACTGATAGAAGCATTCTTCTGGCAGAAATTGGTAATTTTTCTTCACGTGCAATTTACAAATACTACTTCCGAATGTCTCTGATTCAAACTAGTGCGTCCAAGTTGCTTAATACTACTTAGCTTGTGCAAATTTGTTAATAACTTAGCGAAAGCAAACGTCAAGAAAACAACATCATGTCATGTTGTAGATATCATTAAAGGCCGTATTCACAAATCTAGTTTGGTAAGTGTGACAGCTCTCAAAATTCATGTTGCTAAGTTTTCATTGGGCAAAACTGGTCACGTGATCAGTTTTTTCAGTTGACGTCTTTCTTCGCAACACCGACCAATCTAGTCAAGAATTTCTCGACTTACTAGTAAGTTGACGTCTATTTCTAGCAACATTTGTGTTTGACATTTCGGTTCGCGTTGACGTAAATTATTAAAAGTTTTATTTGAATTCGGGAATATTTAGTTAAAAAGTTAAAACAAAGGTCCTACCGTTTAGTGAATATCTCAAGATATATCTTATCTTTTAGCTAATACTTATCCAAATCTAGGGATATCAAAATGAAAAGTATAGCCTTAATAGTTTTTCAACAGGACGCGTGAAAATGAACATTTTTTTTTGTTTCATACCAAGAAAGTGTGGCAAATGTGATACTTTCACACGTCCTGTTGGAAAACTATAAAGGCCATCACTTCCATTTTGGTATCCCTAGATTCGGATAAGTATTAGCTAAAAGATAACATATATCTTGAAGTATTGGCTGCTCGGTAGGATTTTTTAAGCTCAAGTGTATTCCGTTTTATTGTTGAAGAAAAGTTGCACTGTTATAGAAAAGTGACTTGGAATTTAAAACTAATGCGTGAACCACTTCAAGATATATGCTATCTTTTAGGTAATACTTATCCGAATCTACCTCTAAAAGATAGCATATATCTTGAAGTGGTTCACGCATTAGTTTCAAATTCCAAGTTCGTCCCAAGTGGAATTCGAAATATTTTCCAGATATTTCAATTAAAAACAAAAAAAAGAACCAAAATGATGACCCAAACAAAGCACAAACAAGTGCTATGTGCATTGGATGATTCTACAGAAGTTTGCATCAAAATTTAGACAGGTAAATACAATCAGTAGATACAGAATATACCACTTAAAATAAAATATACCCAACAATTTCAGACAAATGCATCGCTTCACTCTATATGGACATACTTCTAAGCCCTCATTGCCAGTCTGGTAAGTGTTTGAAAACTTGTGCACAATATCCTGTTGGAAATCTATTAATCTTTGACTTTGGTATAGGTTTGCAGTTGAAGATGGGGAGGAAGAAGACGATTTGAATCGCTGCTGAAGCATCTCGTTCTAGTTCTTTTCTGGGATGACGTGCTGGATACCAAAACATTTTGCACAGGACTGCAAAACCAAATCTGAGTTTGCAATTTGTCTGTTCGTTCACGGTAGCAACTGTAGAGATCGCAGATTTGCGTTCTTGAGACAGACTTTCAGTCCTTCATTATGTGATAATAGAAGATGTTGAAGCGATTGAAGCAATATCGTGAACAATCCTAGGAGTTTTTTTACCACCACACAAAAAACAACAAGCATCCATCCATTTTTTATATTCAAAGTGTAAACGTTTTTTTATATTTCAGTATCAAAAATAAATAAACTATGTATGTACTTTATTTTAAAAACTAATTTTAACTGCTCAAGAATGGCTACAATCGCTTCTTCGGAGTTTTCGTATCGGCACAGGACACGGCGCCTAGGTGTGGTAAGACGTAAAACACTTGTCACTTCTATATCGATGTCACGAGATTTGGAATCAGCGTCTGTTGATGTGATGGCAATGTACATGTACATGGACTGTTTGGCAGCTTTACTGGTAGATGTAGTTGTAGTCTATTGAAGCGGTTTCCTCTGGTTCTGGTCGCTTACTACATTGGCTAGAAAGAAGAAATGAAATGTATTGCTTAGAGACTATTTCGACGCGTACTCACTTGGTTCTGTTTCCGATTCGTATTCATATAAGCGAGCGTATTACCAATCATTCCAAGCGATTCAGAATCCGCCTCGTCCTTATAGCCTTTTGCTAAGAAATCAGTTTTAAAACCTTCTCTGTTTATGGGATGGGTGAAGGAAATAACTTGAATAGCAGAAGGTTGGGTTGTGTCTTGCTGTTTCCAAATCGTTGCAGATGGCAAAGCATGTTTCTGTGCCTGTAAATGAAAGATATCAAGTGAATATAATTTACGTTCAATGATTAGGGAACTTACGTTCATGGTGAGTGCCGTATACCGTGGCAAATTGAATAGTGCTTGTAGTATTTATCTTTTTACCGCATACATATTGTGCGGCATGTTCCAGCTGTTACGAAGTAGCTTCCAGACGTTGTCCAGATTATGCAATTCCTCCAATATTTGTTGCTCATCACCAACAATGGTTTTCTCGTGGAAAGGTGCATGTTTCATATCCCAGATTTCAATGGTACATACCATAATTTCTGTGGAAAACCAAGTTTAGAATTCTTGGCAAAATCCCATTAGGTAGGTACCTTGAAAGCGCGAGTTTTCTTATTAATTAATCTTCTTCTTCTATTTTGTTTTCTTTTGAATGTTAAATTGTCCAAAAGTTGCATTTCACAATTTCTTCTCCCAGAATCCAATAATTTATTATACAAATTCGGACGTCTATATAAACAAAAAAAATCACAGCTGTCAAGAAGTGACATACCGACAATTTAAGTTAGTTTTCGCATTCACGTAAATTTGAATCCAGACAATTCAAGTCGACTTACCTTGACTAGATTTGTGAATACGGCCAAATTTAAATAAATTGTGAAAAACATTTTTTTAATATGATTAGATCTGACGCCATACTTGAGATACTTATCGCGACTAAATTCGCCAAAAATTTGATAATTTCAACTATAATTACAACATAAAGCTAAAATTATCACTCAGGTGTCTAAAATTCGGTTTTATTTTAGTCAGATAAAAGTATTTCACGAACAGTAGTACGTCATCGCGGTTGTTGGAGTGTGTGTTTAAACGGACGAGACGCTCTAAGCTTTTCCACTTGCGTATACATGTTTACAGAATTCTTCAACGCGGTTTGTCTTAAAAAAAATATTAAGGTGGTCATATTTCAAACGGGAAATACATTACCCTACTAAGTTAAGTATGTGATAAAAGATGTACCCACTATGCATATACTTACTCACATAAAGAAGATAGTGAACCGTACGTCTAATCCTTTAAGAATTGTTTATTAGGTTATAATTCTCTTTTGCCTCTTGTGCTGTAGCAAACAGCTTCCAGTAATTAACCAAAAGCACAATAACAATATAATAGTTATTCTGTTGGTGTTAGACGTTAATTTATAATTGCGACAAGACAGGGATATCATATATTGTTTGTTGGACTGGTTATGGGAATGGGAATGTTAATCAGTTATTCATGTATCTATGTGGCAATGTGTTTGATTAACTATAGCCATATGTACCTTTATCAGATGAAAATAATCTGCATAACATTTGTAAGTGCAAGAATGTGTTTTATATTAGTTAGTATAATGTTTGCATGACAACGCATGTAGATTATTAGTCG
Source organism: Cheilosia soror (assembly GCA_949372485.1). Classification (NCBI taxonomy): domain Eukaryota; kingdom Metazoa; phylum Arthropoda; class Insecta; order Diptera; family Syrphidae; genus Cheilosia; species Cheilosia soror. Next base: position 21,275,068 of record OX443563.1, read on the forward strand.
AGAGAACCTTCAAGGGGCTCTGATGTCAGGAGCCTTTTGTGCCTATGACAACATGTAATGCTTTGTAATATTTTAAAAATTATCAAATCTCTTTCCGAAATATTTTGAGACCTATATTCTAAGGCGATATGAAATCCAAAGTCGTCTATAGGGAAGGTTTTTTTTTGCCAAAGAAGGTGGAAATCTTCTAAAAGACACTATATGAAGACATTCAGCGCGTACTCATAGTAGTGTGAGATTTTTACTCACTAAAACCACCTCCCACAAATGTGTTTCGTACTGCAACTAATGACGTTTTCCATTGGGACCATCAGATTTTTATTTCAGATCTCAGATTTTTCGTGGCGAATGGAACACGATAGGCAGATTGATTTGCTTTTATAAATGTATGAGTGCATTATTAGACAGTACATCAGCTGTGCACATTTCTTTCGTTTGTCCATGAAAACATACGAATTTAATTTGGGTAATCATATCGACGAAGAATCGAAATCCACAGACCACAGATGACGAGGAAGAAGACGACGATGATAGTAATTGCTCCAAAATTAAGTCCATGTCTATTATTTACGTTTTTGTTCTGAATAATTGCTTTTCACGAGGCTTTTCGTAATTTTGTTTTGAAAACAAATTCTGAATGACGTAAATCAGCTGTACAAGGTATATTGATATTAGTGAGAGTATGTGTAAATCTCGAAAATTATCTAGATCTGCAAAAAGTGATCCGAATCAAAAAAAAAGATTGATTTTTTGTCCCAATGGAAAACGAAAAGTGATCCGGATCAAAAAAAAAGATTGATTTTATGTCCCAATGGAAAACCACATAAGTTATGACTTATCAAGCAATTTTTTTTTATCACAAAGTTATACACGTTTGGCAGGCAACATTACGGCGATAGTTCCTGCTCATATTCCGCAATTTTAACGCGGTTATGATAATTATCGGCCTTAGTCGGAAGGTTTAGTTCGTTGTAGACGCCGCAATAAATTTATTATTATTTATTATTATGTAATCTTTATTTTCATTTTCATTGAGGTTACAAATTTTGTTTGAAATAAAGTTTGATTCACAGCTTGGCTTATCTGCCGTCTGCCGCTTTAACTTATGAACATTAAAATTATGAAAAGAGAGAATACAATTATTAGAAGTACATTTTTTTATCCCTATACTCGGAATATTTATGTATTACACACATTACAAGTGAGTTAATTTTATATATAAGGGCTTTACAACTATATCCAAAGTGAACAAAAATAACAATAATTGGAAGCAGAGAGTTGCAATTAGATAAAATATATTGAGATGAGACAAAAAGTTTTGTATTAAATAGTACATAGGCTTTTAGTTTAGCTAAAACAAAAATTAAAGAGCGAAACCAGAGTCTTCACAGATTTGACAGGCTTTTAGTTTAGCTAAAACAAAAATTAAAAAGTGAAAACACAATCTTAAAAAATGTACAGGCTTTTAGTTTAGCTAAAACAAAAATTCAGAAGTAAAAACAGAATCTTAAAAAATTGACAGGCTTTTAGTTTAGCTAAAACAAAGTTAGGGGGAAGAACATTGAATAAGTCCGGGCTTTTAGTTTAGTTAAAACAAAGAAATTATTTACAGTGTCGCGAACGAATTTCGGTAATTCATTGCATGCACGACAAATCGGATAAGCGATCTCCATCCACTACATCCATTAAGGATTTGAGCACATTCATCAAACGTTAAAAAGCTTTTGTCAAAGTGCAGTCTGCGAATTTCCTGGGTAATTGGGCATAATGCAAGAAAGTGAAACACATTCTCGTTCTGATCAAGGTTGCATAGTGAACACCTGGGGTTCAAATCGCTTCTATGCGGTCTGAAGTTCAGTTCTAGAATTTCTGTTCGAATTTTGAAAATCAAACTCATTTCCAAAACTGTTAAATTATTATTAAAGTAATTGTTTGAACCCAAGGTAAGATTAAGCTGCCTATATACTGATCTGCTAGATGACTCTTTTGCTCTATCCAAGCAAAGCTTAAAGAGATTGCTGTCGACAGCAGCGATGCAATCATAAAGATTACCCCTCCACTCAGAAGCGTTGTTCTCATTTAGCTCAATAGATACATTGTTTGCTTCGGCTAATTCGTACCAGTCTTTGATTGGAGAGTAGCTGCATCTTAGAGCTATAAGCAGGACTTTTTTTTGTAAGTTGTTCCTAGATCTTTGCATAACTTTGGTGATGTAATCGGCGTTTGCCTTTAAGTTCTTTGTAAAGATATAGGGTAACCCTGATTCTACATGAATTGCGTAGCTTGGTGTAGATTGTGGAAGCCTAAAAATCCGTTTGAAAAAATATCTCTGTATGCTTTCGATCTCATCACGCCTTTGATAACCGTAAGTCTCGTTCGCATAGCAAAAACAACTATTAATGGTGGCATTGAAGACTCTGAATTTGGAAGCAGGATCCACGTCTTTATTCGAAAAGAACTTAGACCACATGGTGTTGATTGCTGTTTTAGCTACTAGAATTCTTTCCTTGATGTGATTTGTTATGTTAAGATTGTATGTTAATACAAATCCCAAATACTTAAACTCATTTACAACTTCAATTCGAGTACCATCCAGTGACCAAACATGTTCTCTACCAGCACGATTCTGCGCTCTGAATACAAGTATTTTTGATTTCGCTGTGTTTATTTTTAGATCCCAAGTATCGCAATAATCCTTTAGTTTATTAATTTGCAGCTGGAGAGTAAATGGATTGTCAGACAGGATGACATGATCATCCGCGTAAAGCAATACTTTAACATCTATATCTCCGAACTTAATCCCACCTGGGATGCTGTCACACACGTCATCTATAAAAAGAGAAAATATTAAAGGACTCAGAACACATCCTTGTGGAACTCCAGATTCTGTAGGAAAAGTGGATGATTTCATTTTACCATTGCAGACCGCTGCAGACGTATTTGCAAGAAGTTGCTCGTAAAGTCTAATCATTTTTGTCGATAGGCCTAACGCTGCTAGCTTAAATAGTAATGACCTTCTGTTGACGGTATCAAAAGCAGCTTTAAGGTCCACAAAAAATACGTAGAGTTTCTTTTTTTTCTCTATAAACCGTTTTGCGATAGTTGTAAGTGTAAAAATCTGATCCACTGTCGACAGATTGGCTCGAAAACCAGCCTGGAAAATGCTAAGAACGCTATTCCGTTCGACCCAAGTCACTAACCTATGGTAAAGAACTTGAGTGAAGAGTTTTCTTAGCGAGCTTAGCATTGAGATTCCTCTATAATTTTCAGGCAGAGAAGGATCACCTTTTTTGAAAATGGCACATATATTAGAGGTTTTAAAACATTCTGGGAACGCCTCATCCAGAAAAATTTTATTGAAAAGCTTTAAAATATATGCAAGAAATGACTCAGTCGATTGCTTATAAAACTCAGCTGAAATTCCATCTGGCCCTGAGGCTTTATTATTTTTCATATTTTTTAGAGCTGCCGAAATTTCTGACGTGACTAAAGTGGAGTCCAGTTCTTCAATATAGACTCGAGGGAGGGCAAAGGAAATCAGCTTCTGATTCGGGTCTGGAGATAAGAGATCTCGAAAGTGATTTGCGAGCAACTCAACACTAATTGAAGTCGAAATCTTTTTGTTGCACTCTCCCAATATACGAACATTGCGCCAGAAATCTCTAGAGTTTCTGCACCGTGATAAAGTAGACGCTGACTTTTCGAGATAACTTTTTTTTTTCAATTTACATAAGGTTTTGTAGTTTTTGTTGGCTTCTAGATACAAAGATTTAAAAAAAGAGTTGTTAGTTTTCTTAAAAAGCTTAAGAAACGTAAATGATTTCTTTCTTAGCTTAATACAATCTTTGTCGTACCACTTCGATGAAAAAGGGACTGACTGGGAGCTTTCCATCCCCTTAGCAGCATCCCGTATCGCACAAAAGACTGAATTTGTCGTGACATCAATGGTAGATGTGAGAGGGTTCGGGAGATTAAAAACCTGGTCATTCAATTTATTTCTAAAACAACTGGCTTTTCTTTCAACCCATCTAAGGTTGGGAGCACAATTAGATGGTACGCTGTGTTCCTGAAGGCAATTAAATTCCAATGTTACAACTATTGGCAAGTGGCAAGAGAAATTAGCAGTAAACACCTCAAAGTCCTTAACGACATTAAACCAATCCCCCTTGATCAAGCAATAATCTATCACCGAGCAGCCCTGTTCAGAGATAAACGTAATATCCCCCCGTGCATCGCCCTCAGAGACTCCGTTCAAAATGAAAAACCCAAAATCGTCAATCATCTCTGACAAAAGCCTTCCTCGTCTGTTACAAATCTCATCCAACGATTTCCTATTATATGCAAATCTTGCATTATTGAAAAAATTTGAGTTTTGGAAATCGCTTATTCGACCATTAAAATCCCCTATTAGCATCAAATTTTCACAATTGTAATTAAGTAGAAGATTATACAAATTGTCAAATTCATGATCCCAATTACCAAAGTTTAAATAAACTGGATAAATTGATAGCTTATTTGTATTTTGTGTTAATTCAATTAAGATTCTGTCTTCGCGGTTTGTGAAGTCTATGTTTACGTGAGAGTTTGTGTTCTTTACAGCACACAAAATCCCACCACTTGCTCTTCCCAGTAATTGGGTTCTTGTAGCTGGATAACATTTAACACTAAAACCCTGAAAATATTTATGGTATTGCAATTCATTTTTCTTCTCTATAAACGTTTCTATTAATATTATAATATCATAATTCAAAATAAATTTAAAAAAATCAGGAATTAATAATTTACTTTTCAGCCCTGTAATATTATAGCACACTAAATTCAAATTCAAAAAACTACTTTGGCAGACGGTAACTCCTACCTATTGTTGATTACTACATCCGGGATCGACACCACCCACTCGGCGTATAACGTTTTGACATCCAGATGGCTCTCGTGACGGTTGGTAGTTTTGTTGATGGCTGTCAGTTCCATTGTCAAAGAAGCACATTCCACTATCACCAAACTTTGTCTCAATATATGACAGCTCCTGTTTTGTTTTTATTTTTAGTCCTCGAAATTGATCAAACGGAAAACTGAATTGATCGATTTGCAGTCGTGTGCCTCTTATTGAAATGTTGCAGTTTTTGTTTATTGCGCAAAGTTTTTCCTTAATCGAAAATATTCGTTTTCTCTTGTTGCGGGCCATTAGTGAATTTTCTCTATGGGTGACGATGCCAGTGTTTCTTAGTTTTTTTGGTGCGGCTTCAATAATTTTCGTCACAATTTCCTTATCTTGAAAATCAAGTATCATTGTGGTTTTATTTGTGTTCGTGTTAGTGAACTCCTTCGTGACTCTTATAGGCAAATCCGCATTTTCGTTTAGGTTGAGAAGACCTAAACAAGTCTGTTTAGCAAATTCCAGCTTATTGGTCTTCCCGTCTGAAGGAAAATGCATAACAACAGTGCCTTCATTCGACTTTCGTGTCATCATCTCCAATTGATTTTCCAGTAATTGACAATAGTTCTCCATATGTGTGAGACGCTCGGACAGAACTATGTTGGTTTGCTTCAGTGCCTGGATTTCTGCAACAATACCCTCTAAGTCAGATTTCGTAGGCAAGTCTTTAAGCTTATCGTCCAAAAGCGGGGCCATAGCATTGACTATGACCAGTTGCAGATCGTTTATGGACATATTGGCAACAGACATATTTGCTTTGTTCTCCAATAAATTCAGTTGCGTGAACTCCGGTGAGATTTCCGCTAGCCGTCTTTTGTTTGACGTTGTTGTGGGCTTGTTGTTATTGTTATCGTTGCTTTTGGTTGGAGTCCGTTGCAATGACATATCTTTCACCTTGAGATTTCTTTTCCTCGCTTTTTTCTAGTTTTTATTTAAGAAAAGCCGACTCGCGGTCAAAATTTGTAAATACAATTTGAGACTCAAAAGCACTTTTTGTTGGTTAACTTTGCCAACTTAATATTTATTGTAAAATAACTCAAATTACTTGAAATATACGGGAGCTTAGAAAAAACTAGACTTAACGCACTCTCTCTTTCACACTTTATAAATTTGTTTCATCGAGAATTTCCAAGACCGAGCTATTAACGTGTCCTAATAGTCGATTTCTATGCTTTCGAGCGCAATTTCTCGTTTCGTCTTTAACCGTGGGAATTCCGAGGTCTCTATGGAGATCTTCATTTCTAATATACCACGGTGCACTGACGTATGATCTTAACACTTTATTTTGAAAAGTTTGTAAAATATTTAGATTTGTGTCACTGGTACAACCCCATAACTGTATACCCAGGGCTGACTTCGAAGATTTTCAAAAAGTCGCAAAAAAAGGGGATTTGCGTACAAAAATCTGGCACAAAAAAAAAACGCAAAATGAGTGAGTTCACTAAAGTTAATTGGCTTATGCATATTTTCATCTCATTCTGTCTTATTGTTTCTTTAAACATGGTTATAGCTAAATTGTTAATGCCTAAACTTATGACAATAGGACATAAATAGCTGATAGCTGATACCTCTGGCTGATAGAAAAAGGACACATTCAGATCACAATTAATTGTGAAGTAGTTTCGTAAAGTATTTATTATGTCACATATCGTATTTCATACAAAAAGTCTTTTTTTTTCCAAATGGGAAGAACTTTCAACGAAATACAGAAAAGGAGCAAATATGGACAATTTTGGAAAAGTGGTCTCATTGGGTATAGAAAGACAAAAAGAGGAAAAATGCAACTTTAGTCGCATAAAGACAGCCCTGTATACCATACTTTCATACAGGCTTAAGCACTTGCTTATACAATAAAAGCTTGTTCTCGAGGTTAAGCTTGGAATATTTCCGAGTAGGGAAGGTAGAGCTCCTGAAGCAGGGTAAATTTGCCGAGTGAAATCCCTAAAATTTAGCGAATTTCGATTCGATTTCAAAAAAGACGGTCGGCATTTCTAATTTAAGGTTGATTCGAACGAATGTTTTATGTGCTAGTTTGTGGAACGCGGCTTAATGATGTGGATTGCAAATAAACTTTGACAATAGAATTCGCGGCAAGGGTATTTTCGTTTGCGGAAAAAAGTTTGGAAAACGAAATACAGTCGGTAAGTTCCTAAAGTTATACCCTATTCACACCAAGCCGAAAACTGGGTTTTCGTGAAAACAGTCGAAAACTTCCTCGAAAACAGAAGTTTTTCCATACATATTGCAGTTTTCAAAACGAGTTGTTTTTCCATGAAAACGCCACGAAAACGAGTACAATCGTTGGGTTGTTGAAGCAGACACATCTCTTGCAACATTCAGCGAACTCAGCAAAACTGCTGACAGGATGTGAGAGACTTAGTGAGAGTGAGAGATTTTTGCATTGCACCATAAAGAGCAAACTAGGTACCTGCCACAACTAAATGGTATTTTCAGCTGTTTTAATTTTGAATGTTTCTTATGTTAATTATTTTATGCATATAACCATAAGTTAACGATTATCAAGTAGCTTACATAATTTTGTTTTTATATTATGTCAATACGAGCGAAGTTAAGTAACTAAAATAAAAGTCTAGTCGCCCACAATCATTTCATAGCTAGTTTCACAGCTAATTGAAACGTCAAACGAAAACGAGTTGGTGTTCGGTGTGAATGCATCCACGAGTTTTCTAAACTTTTTTGGCGAAAACTCGGTTTTCGGCTTGGTGTGAATAGGGTATAAGTCGGCATTTCAATGAAAGTCACCCCCATCCCCTCCCCCATGAGACGAAACCTCCAGGGGCGTAGTAAAAACACATTACAAACATCTTAAAAAACCTTCAAAGGTTTCCGCGAATTCTATTCTAGATTAAGCACAACTGAAGCCGCCATTTACCCCGATCAAAAATTTCGAGCACGAGCATTTTAACGCATCATTAAAGAGCTGGATTGTAAAAAGGCAAAGTATAGGTAGGTAGGTACCCGATGGAGTTTCTGCAAAAGCACTCATAAACTGTACAACAAAACTTGAACCTACAGGTTAGGTTGGATTGAAGATGGCTGTCGACAAAGTTCGACGCACTTAGATAACTTAAACCATTTGAGGCCCCTTGTGATGCCGCATGAATCTAAGAAGTAGTTTCCGCATATTCGTTAAACCAGTTTGAGCCTGTAATGAAGCGCAGGAGACTTAGAATTTCAGTATTTATTAGATCGTTTAGATCCCAGAATAATTTTTCCCTTTATGGGAAAGAGGCAGCCAGGTAAGCACAGAGAAAGCGGGGAAATTGTCTCTTTTTCTTCATCAGCCTAACAGCCCTTGCAAAAACCTATTGAAAATACGCCAAACCTTGTTGTATATCTCTGCCTATATAAGGCAGTTAGGCAGTGTCCCGTAATGAGACCTATTCTAGCGCTGATATGCATTCTGTCGAGAAAGATCAAACTTTTAGAATACTTCCAATCTATAGCTTTGGTCAAATTGGTGTTGTCGCCAGAAAATGTCGCTCGACTTGTCCAACTAAGGTTTGTACTTTCTATAGCATCCAGCTCTATTATCATAGTTTGCAAGTAGCGATCGGCGACCATAGTAGTGCCCAAGCAGAGGTCCTGCCAGTGACAGCAGCAGCCCGTGAGTCTGTTGTAAGAGCAATACCTTCTATATCGAAAACGAGGCATGGAATGTAAGCCATAACTGCACCAGAAATAAAATCGCTTGTGAAATGCTGTCGTGAAGAACTGAACGTTCTTCCTGGACAGGAAGCCATTCCGGGCAACGAGAAAGAAAATGAATTAGCAAGTCAAAGTTCGACAGCTGTTTTAGAACAAGCTCTGTGGATATCCGGCCTTGCACACTCAAGCTCGAACCAGGGGAAAGAGCCACAAGAGAGGCGAACGCTAGATGGACCGCCCTAGATAAGGGTTATACCAAAAGAATGCTATGTCCGTCCTTCAATGAAATCAGGACCGATAAAATCATACGGATAGATAGAAAATTTCTTTCCACCCTCATAATAATCATAAAGGGGCACACATGAAGAAAATAGGCCTGACGGAGGAATAACTTTATAGAGGCTGCGGTGATGTGGAAGCTCTTGAGGACACAACCCACTTCCTATGTCACTACCCAGGTTTCCAACACATCAGGTTTAAATCCCTAGGGAGGCACTTCTTCTACGACCTGCATACTAGCTTTCCAGTACATCAATAGACAAGATTATGAACTTCGTCAAATCATCAGGATGGTTTGTAGGTTTGAATACAGGATTATAATGGGTAAGGGACAAACTCTATGCCCTTCGATCATCACAATGGGTCAGTATTGACTCAAGTGTGGCACGGAGTATACTCTTCGCCAGCCCACAAACCTAACCTAACCTAAGAAGTTAGGTGCAAATCGTCCAAACGCGACAATTATTCAGGAGTATAGCGTTCCATTGCTTATTCACGCAAATTCTTTTTCTGTTTCCTTCACAAATGTTAAAAAAAAACTTGCGCGCCCCATATGACATACAACCAATGCAAATCACCTATCGCCTTCCGCTTCTTGGGAATATACGTATTTCCAAAGGACAGCTGTCTGCAAGTATCTATCTAGGGACGCTGTTGAAGCGTTATTAGGTTTATCTTTCCGAGAGAAGTTGTAAAAAAAGTGCAATTTATTTCCCTCTCACTTTACTGTACTTTTTACTTTTAAAACAAACTCTACCATTAAAAATGCAATTACATTGCATCGGATATTTCCATGTTGTTTTGTTTTTGATGCAAGTATCTACGAGTAGGTAGCTACATACTTACTTCTATTTGCAATTTTCAAATTATTCCACAAGAGAAGAATTAACCAACAATCCCAGCCCTAGCTTCCTACCTTCTGCTGATGCAAACAGAATGCACTTTTATGTGCTGCACTGCCAAAAGTAAACATCGGCCTAAATGGCCAAACACGCATTGCAGCCGGAACCGTCCAACATCGTATTATTTTTGAACCGCTACCAATTTTCCTGCCAATGAAATAATAACATGACATGTTTCCATGTCAGAAATGTGTATTTTGATTTTATAGTTTTTGCAAAGACGAATATACTAAATAGACCGAGTCGAGTGTTTTCATTTTCTTATTATAAACACAAGTTAAGCAGAAAATTAGGTGTGAAAAATTAACACTTTTCGTATTGGGAAAATTCAAAAGGTGGAAAATCGGATGTGAAAAAAAGTTATTTTTAAATTTGTTTACATTTAGAAAAAAAATTTTTTTCTGAGTCGAATTTTAATTTCATTGTCAATGAAAACCCCATGAATAATAATTCCTGGTGCGAGGCTGTGTTTTCATTTGAAATTGCTTGCATCAGGTACATCTGTTATTTTTAAGTTTATAATAATTTAATGTGCAATTAGATTTACTTAATTAATAAACATTTGTAGGTGGTGACTATTGTTTAGAAAAATTGAAATTCGGCTTATATGCTGTTTCCTTTGGCAAGTCTGTGCAATTGACAATGTAAGCAAATTGCTTTTGAAAAATGTAACTTACACAAACTTACATAAACGAAAGAGCTAATAGACCAGCACCAGGGTCCTATATGTTTTTTTTATGTGTGCATATTTCATATACGAGTTTAAAATGGGTTTTTCGAAGGCGCATCATCGGTCGCTCCCAGCGTGCCGTGATAGAAGCGTTCACGGCGATTGAAGAACAGGCGAAATCCGTTGGGCTGGAAGTAAATGAGGACAAGACTAAGTACATGCTATCAACAAACAAACAATCATCTGTCCACCGCCTAGGACAAAACGTCACTATTGATAGCAACAATTTCGAGGTAGTTAGGGAGTTCACCTACCTCGGAGTAAACGTAAACTCCACGAATGACACCCTAGTGGAGATCCGGCGAAGAATTACCCTAGAAAACCGTTGCTACTTCGGTTTGGCAAAACAATTGGGTTCAAAACTCCTAACTCGAAGGACGAAATGTGTGCTCTACAAAACCCTTATCCTGCCAGTTCTGCTTTATGGCGCCGAGTGCTGGACGATAAGCAAGAAGGAAGAGCTGATACTGGGCTCCTTCGAAAGAAAAATACTTCGGCGGATTTTTGGTCCTGTGTGCGAGGAGGGCGAATGGAGGAGAAGATAAAACCGCGAACTCTATGAGCTGTACCAAGATGTGGATGTAGTCCAAAAAGCCAAAACACGTCGACTACATTGGCTCGGCCACATCAAGCGAATGGACAATAATGCTCCAGCCAAGAGGATCTTCGAATCCCAGCCCCCAGGTTCGAGAAGACAAGGAAGACCGAACCTCCGTTTCAAAGACCAAGCCATCGCGGATGCCAGAGCGCTTGGTCTGGACAATTGGAAGCAGCGTGCCCGGGATCGTAGAGGATGGAAGGCTGCAGTGTCTCAGGCAGAGACTCTTCACGGGTCGGGAACCCGATAAGTAAGTAAGTATGTTTTCGAAGGAGCCTCAGCACTCATTTACACATTAGAAATAATGTCGATACTTCATCTTCTGTTAGACTGTAAATTATTTCGTATTTCTTGTACGACCGTCTCATTTGCCAAGCTGATTTAACAAAGTATCAGGATTACAAGCAAAAGATAAATTATCTTAGTTAAAGACCTTAAAAATAAAAAAAATTAATTAAATAGGCCTAACTTGTCACAACCATTTGTTTGTGTGAGTTTTTATTTTTGGGGTGAAAGGAAGGTACCTATACAATTTTATGCCGAGTCCGAACGGCTGAGTGAGATTGAGAACCATTTCCAGCACAGTTATAAATACTCTCGGATGTTTGTCTGACGTTCGCTAGATCCTGCACAGTGGAAAAAACCGATGTAATTTGTGTTTTTCAGGGCTAACCATCCTTGGTTCACGCTTTGGCAGGATAGGTGTTTGATCGTTGAGATACAATTTGCACAACACCAGGTGGTGATCAGTTGACAGTTCAGCCGCTCTCAATACACGAACATCACAAACCATCCTTTTAATACACGACGGTACCTCAAAGAAATCTATCAGCGATTTCTGCTGAAGACTTCGACGGTACCATGTATATTTATGGATATATTTTGTTTGGAAAGAAAGTGTTCATAATGGACATTCCATTTGAACAACAAAAGTCCAACAACTTCTCTCCGTTTGCGTTCTGATCGGGGTCTCCGTGTTTCCCAATCACTCTGCCCCGTGTCGTGAAATCCGCACCCACGTGAGCATTCAAATCACTCATCAGGATATACGAATCCATATCTGTAACCTTTTCAAAGGCTGCATCAACTTCATCTAAGAAATCTGCGTACCCCGACTCCAGATTCGGTGCATACACCTGCACTAGAGCTAGAGTAGATCTTTCAAGGTTAAGCTTTAAGATCGCAACTCTCCCTCCTAATGGTATCCACTCCAATACTCTGCCTGCCATTCTGGGACCTGTGAGTATCCCCACACCCGCCTGAGCAGACATTGAAGGTGCTACTCTCGACATGAAGAGTTTCCGCCCATCCCGTTCACAGTTCCAAAACCGCTTTGCTTTGTTGAGGGAACACCAAATATATCTAGTCGAGAGCCTCCCCAACAAGCTCCAGGCATTTTTTGAACTTATATTATTTAAGTGATTTAACTTTTTGTCATAATTGGATTCAACTTGATGAAAGCGGGTTTGGGTAAAGGTCCTAGCTAAATTTAGAAAAATTAAGCAAATTTATTAATTGGGGAAACGCCCTAACACCTCAATGAGAGACATGTCGGTTAAGTTCGGAGTTTCAGCATCGACGGTTCAAAAATACAAAGCTGAGCTAAAGACATTTGTAGCCCAGAAAGTTCCAAAAATGTTTGAAAAGCAAGAGAGTGTAGCAAGAACGACAGCAAGAAAATTGTACCAGCATTCTTTGCCATATTTTGATTGCATTTTAATGGATGACGGAACATACCCGAACAACTTCCAGGCAAACAATTTTACACAGCGACAAAAAAGGAAATAAATAAATAAATAAATAGGTGGCGCAACAGGCGGGTGACACCCAAGGCCTAGCTTCTCGCAACCATTCGTTTTGTGTGAGTTTCTATTTTCGGGACGAATGGAAGGGACCTACAATTTTATGCCGAGTCCGAACGGCTCAATTGAGAAGCTTTTTCATGACAGACATACTCTCGGATGTTTGTCAGACGTTCGCGAGAGGTGGCGCAGTAGAAAAAACTTTAAGATGTAATTTGGGTTTTTCCGGGGATCGAACCTGGGATCCCTCGCACAGTAGTCCAACACACTAACCACTGCGCTACTGCGCCCCCAAAAAAGGAAATGCCCAAGAAAAATTTAAGAGAAAAATTTGCAGAGAAATACATGGTGTACAGGGTTGCCAGAATTTAGTTTGCTTTAAGCGCCCAAACCTTAAACAAATTTAGCCCAATATCGTTGCCCAGAAAGAATCCCAAAAATCGTTGAAAATAATTCGGTTCTTGTGTTAGCAATTGGATTGCAAATAAACTTAACTCCGTAAAAATTGTTTGATTGGACCCGTTCTTACGTTAGCTAACACGTAAGCCCAAAAATGTTCATTATTTTGCCTTGTGTCAAATCAAAAGGCCTGCAAAATAATTTAGAGTGCGAGCAAGTTGAACGACTGTTCGATGTTACTTGACTGCAAGAGTGCTGCAGTCACCATGTAGCAAGCAATATGCTCGTGCGGATTGAAAACAGACTCTTTTGTTACAAATGGGTCAATCAATGCTATCGCCTACCTCTACATTAAGGAGTATTTGCAGAAACGAATTTTACCTTTTATTCGACGTCATGTAATTCGATTCTATAATCAAAATGTTCGAATTCGCACGATACGTACTCTGTAACTCTATAGTCTGCGCTCATATTCGAAAATCGAACCCACCTCGAATTGTCTATTTGTTGGTATTACCTAATTCTAAAGTAAATGCCAAAATCATTCGAATTCGCAAATAATCATTCTAAAGCTACGACTACACGGCCATTTTTTCGAGTCATTTAAATGGCGCTCTGACGTAAAAATCGCGTCACAAAGCAGTCATTTAAATGTCGTTCTGTGTAATCGCCATTTTTGGGATAACATTTTCGGCGTCATTTAAATGATTAGGAAAATGTCTTACCAAATGACATGTATTTAGTGCCATTTAAATGGCGAAAAAAAAATGGCCTTGTGATCGCTCTTCAATGATGCCTAGGACAAATGACTAAACTTTTTGGCTGTTGCGTCATTTAAATGGCATCCCAACGGAATATTCTAAATGTTTCGCAGTGTCCGTCATTTGATTTTGGGACACAAATGACGATGATAGTCATTTCGTGTGATCGTCATTTTTCCAATGACGAATCGTAGCTTAAATGTCGCTCTATTGCGACATTTTTTCCTGACGTCACAGCGCCAGTTAAATGACTTAAAAAAATTGCCGTGTAATCGTAGCTTAATGCAAATGTGTTTGCGAGCAGGCTGTGTGGATTGCAGAAATCTTTAAATATGTGAGTAAGAAGAAGTTCATAACTTATTAAATATTATTAGAGCATTAAAATATACTTTATGCATATAGGGAATCATCTAAATGTGCAAACAGAAAGACAATTCTTCTTCAATACATGACAATGCATCCCGAATTCACCTTCGCTCAATTTGATCATTGCGATCCTCATTTTCTTTGGTAAAATCCAAATTGCGACAAAGTCTCCCTGTTTTGGCCAGATTTGGCAACATCTCACTACGCAAGACAAATATTAAAGTGCTTTGAGGAAAATTACTGCAATCCTCCAAACACTCCTGTGCTGAGACCAATTGAAAGAACATATTAGGCCCTTATGAAACGGGAACTAAAAAAAGAGAATAAATGGCTAAAGACATCAAATATTTTAAGAAAAGATGGAATGAAATGTCTAAAATTATCGATGAGAATACTGTACAAAACCTCATGAGAGACGTTAGGAAAAATGTTGAAAAATTCTATCTAAATAAAAAATAAATTATAAACTATCTAATCATAAATAAAGTGTATAAATACTAGTTCAAAAAAACAAAAGCAAAATCCGTTACTTTCAACATTAAAAAATTTACAGGTATAGTTCTCTTTCCGGATTTTTTCTCGAATAGTCCTTTCTTATGTTATGAACAAATTTTGATTTGAATGGGCCTCCGCACACGAGACTAATTCTGCCGGCAGAAAACCGTTTTTATACCATACCTCGAAGTATGCACACGGGATGATTTCTGCCGGCAGAAGCATTATATATATGAACCCCTTTTCATTGTGTAGTATTATTTTCACAATTGAAATATTTTGAAAGTTGTGTATGTATTAGTTTTATGCCTTGTTCAACCGCTCAAACTCGGCAGAACATTTTATTCCGTTTGTTTCCCCTCACTTCAGTCCCCTCTCCTTCAAAATCAGTTTTATGCCGACAGAATTAGTCTCGTGTGCGGAGGCCCAATAACTGATTCTTCGAAAATTAACAAAATATTTTCTTCAATTCTTCAGTTTGTCAATATGACAAATTCGTTCGTTTAAATAAAATACTAAATCGGACAGCAGTTAAAGAAATTTTATTGATTTTGAATATTAAATTTTCAATAAAACGAAAAGTTTGATGAAAAATTGTCGATTCGAACAATAAACTCTTCAAAGATTAACAAAATATTTTCGTCAATATGGCCTACGCGATTTAGTTGAGTGTAGGACGACATGCCGCAAGGCTCGGAGAGTCGGAGTCCATACTAATGATTTTTGTGTCAATTGCATGGTTAAGATCTAAAGGGGTGGAGGAAACACCTTTCCACTTAGTACTATGTAATTGCCCGGCGCTATTCTCGATGATAAAGCAAACTCTAGGAGAGTATACTTTTTAACCTATTCCTAATCTGACCAATTTATGTATTTTTAAATTAAGCACTTTACATTCTTTTTTGGTGGGCGCAGTAGCACAGTGGTTAGTGTGTTCGACTACTGCGCGAGGGATCCCAGGTTCGATCCCCGTCTGACAAACATCCGAGAGTATGACTGTCCTGAAAAAGCTTCTCAATTCAGCCGTTCGGACTCGGCATAAAATTGTAGGTCCCTTCCATTCGTCCCAAAAATAGAAACTCACACAAAACGAATGGTTGCGAGAAGCTAGGCCTAGGGTGTCTACCGCCTGTTGCGCCACCTATTTATTTATTTTACTTTACATTCTTAGTTCAGAGACTATAGGAATCCTGATTTCTATTCTCAAATAATAAACATAGATTCGTAACTCTTGTGTTTATATTTTTCCCCGCAAACACAACCAAATACCGGATCCAAAAATATCGAACGGAACAAACTCTGGCCTTGCATAAATGCAATAATTCAAAAATGGCATAAGTATACCTATCTATACGTTCAAATTATGTTCGTTTCTTCCTTTGTTGGTATGAATGTATCCGCCTAGGATTTCATCAAACTTAAACTATCTAATAGGTTCCTTCGAAAACTTCTACTCTACAACCAACATTTCAATGCCAATTCCCTTCCCTTTATTCAAACGGAAACGGAAAACCTACTTGGTATTTGAAGTTCTCATTGCAAGGGCATAGTGTGGTAGATATTATAGCTTCCTCTCTCATTTCCATGAGCTACCAAGAAGTATACGATACCAACCCTGCCTGGTTGGGAATGATATTAAAGTTTTTCTTTTGTTTGGTATATTTGCAAAATAGAATGTAAATAATTCATCCGACTTAATCGAATGTTAAAACAATAGAAAGATGGGCTTGGCCGACATACTCTAGAGAAACCCAGGCCAGTGTCGTCAAACACAATGGCCATGGCCAAGTATTATTGGAGGACATAATCTGCCGTTTATACTATAGCACAGTACCTACATATATACAGGACAATCATTTAGGCAATACTACTTGCGTTTGTACCTACCTATAAATTTATTGTCACAAAACAAATGCAGCCGAATTTGTTCGATCATTTTTGTCTGTAAGTATTCGTTCCATCGTATTCCGCTCGATGGAATATATGCTGATTTTTATTTTCCTCCGAATGTTCCCAATTGAGTAGGATAAAATTTTCCACTCTGATTTCATTTATCATGTGACCAAGACCGATAATCGTCCGGTAATTACCAGATCAAGTGATACGAGCCGCTAAAACACACTCCCACACTATTAGGTTAAATAAAATTGCAAAATTGTGGCGGTCTTTAATTTTGTACATGTGCCATTAATTTCAGCAAAACAAAAAATTGCTTCAAGCCATACGCACATGTATTACTGAGTTTATGGTAATGATAATTCGCCGAGTTATAAAACTGAGTGAAAAAGTGTCATGATAGCGGGCATCACAAGCTCAATTCTGACGCGGTATGGGGTGTATCTGTATGTAATTCTGCCTCTTTATCTTTTTTTTCTGTTTTTTATTCTACGTTCACATTCTGTTTGCATTATTTTTTTTTTTTTATATTTTTGTACTTCTATTTTTAACTCGAGATAAAATCTTATCAACAGTATTCAATCTGTTTTCTTGTGTGCAATGTGAAACGGAAAAATGTGTATGACCGCAATAACAATGGAAATTAGACATAATGCAAAGGCGTCAAGGGTGGAATTATAGTGCAGAGGTATGTACAATGTACATAGTTTGCAAAGGAAGATTTTCTTCGCATTTTTCAAACATTATTGAAGGGTATTCTTGTTATAAACATATATGTACTTGTTATTATGTCCTATCTGTATGAATCACAAGTTGTGATAGATATGGGGGGTTTATAGTAAGTATTTGTAAATTTGTTTGATTTTTAAAAGTTGTGTAAGTCAGCTTTGTTTTTGCTGATCACTAAAAGCATTACTTAGGCGGTAGACTAGTGCAGGGTTTTCCAGGCAGAGATCTACGCGGTTAAGAAAGCTGTCTTAGCGAGGGAACTACCAGCAATGGAAATTACCTTCTGCGTGGACAGCCAAACTACACTTAAAGCGATTAACTCCAAACTGGTAAACTCCAAATCCGTAAGCCAGAGCCTCTCGGCATTGAGAGCATTAAGCCATCAAACATTAATGCTGTGCTGATGAGTTCTTGGGACACGTTGGTGTAGAAGGGAACGAGGCAGCAGATAAACTGGCCAGATGCGGCTCTGAAATAGACGTACTATTAGCTGACAGGCAAGTATTACCAGCTTTCAACGCAGCTAAGGGCTTCATTGACAATGTCACATTAAACTTGGCTAAAGAACGATGGAACAACACTCCCGGTTGTACAACAACTCGTGGCTTGTGGCCCGCAATTGACACGAAAGGGCAAAGATCCTAACATCTTTTGATAGAAACTAAATCCGAGTAGTAGTCGGGGTAATAACCAAACACTGCATCATTGGGAACAAATGACTGATGCAGACATTGCAGAGATGCAGAGAAAATGGAATCTGTGGAAGATCTCCGCTACTCTTGTATGGGAGCACAGTTCTTCGACGACTTTTGAAGATCCAGCAACGATACCTCTCTCAGATTTAAGAAGATTCATCAACAGATCCGAATGGTTTTGTTAGATGCATGTCCTATCATGTACTACAAAAGGGCAATCACAATGGGCCTCAATGGCTTCTGGGTGAAAATTGCTTATTATTGCAAACTGCCCTTCTAACCTAACCTAACCTAACCTAGGCGGCTCTGCAGTTCTAGGAGAACTGAGGCTTGAATTAGTTAGTTGTATTCTAACTCCTAGTTCCCTCTTTTTTCGCACTTCAATTCTGTCGAGATCCCAATCTACTAACTAAATCATTTACTGCATTGTCCCTTTGGATAAGACCCGAAGACTGTGGCCTATGGCCATATTAGACGACAAATGCTGAACAATCTGTTGACCATGTTGATGCCCGCTAACGCAAACGGAGGGAGAATTTGTCTCTCAAAGCGACCGAGGATATCTTCATTCGATTTAGGTAGATAGAGTCCAAACTTCAGTACCATAAACCAGGACTAGGAACATCAATGTTCTATACAGAATCTCCTTTGTTATTGTACCTACTACTTAATTGCCTTCTCAGCCCAATGAAATAGCTATTGGCAAAAGATGTTCTTCTTTATAGACAAGCCGAGGTAGACAAAGTCCCTTACTCAAAGTTATAGCTGCCGACTTTGACGTTTTGTTCGATTTTTCAGATATCAAGGTCTCTAATGGAGCACGAGTGAGATATATGTAAAGCTAACGATATATGTAGAGGTTGCGGAGACGAACAAGTCCATGAGGGCACACCACACATCCTCTGTCACTGCCCGAGTCTCTGTCACTTGAGGAGAAGAACACTTGGAGGCCATTACTTCCATGACCTACAAGAACTTTCTGATGTCTCACTTTCTGATCTTTAGGAGAAGGGACATTACACATGAGGCTAACCATCCCTAACACCAACTATTAACCGCCATTTAAAAGAGCATCACAATGGGTTCACAAGGACCTAAGAGCGGTACAGCAGGGTTTACCCTGCTCTGCCAACCATTAAACCTAACCTATCCTATCGCCATTCTGCACAACCTGACAGAGTTTGGCAGGGATACCAAAACTATAAACGACTCTATATAACTTATGCAAATGACACCATAAAATCGATGAAACGATGGTGGAGTTCTTCCGTTTTCTCAACGATCTGCCCGAACGTATATAAATATTTTTTGGGCCTAAACGTGTATCACGTTCACAGTTCATTAAGAAACGGTTTAGATCATTCACACATTACGGCAATTTTTTTTGTTATGGGAATTCGCTGGAAGGAAAAATCATCGAAAGACATTGCAGAGCTATTACGCGAGGGATGCTTCTGCAATAGTGAGGGACTTTAACCCGACTTAAAAAAAACTCCCAAGGGGACTGACTTTCGTCCCTTCATATCTCTGATGGAAGAAATTGCTTGTACATGTTCTAATATTATCGTTTGTGGTGACTTTAACTGCAACCTTCTATTAGATAAAAGTCTCATTGAAAGTATGAGCATGTTTAATTTGCGGGCTGTTAATGTTACCTCACCAACTCATTTCGGAGGTGCTATACCCACCCTTTTAGATGTGTTTTGGGTGAGCGACTTTCAAAAAGCTTACTTTTATGATCAATTATCGGCTTCTGCGTTCTCGAAGCATGATTTAATTTACTTAACCTACGACTTTGCTGTTACGATCGTTAATACATTTACATATAGAGATTTTCGTAACATTAACTACCCTTTATTAGAAGAACATGCAATAGGCATACGCTGGGACTTTGTTTATTACTTAACATCACCTAATGAACAGGTTGAATTTCTCAACGAAAACATCAAAAGACTTTTCAATCATCACGTTCCTTTGAGAACCAAAATCTTTCAGCCTAAAGAACAGCCATGGTTCACTGCACATATTCGCCAACTTATTAACCTACGGGATCAGGCTTATAACCGTTGGAAGCGTTTCCGTCTTGATGAGTTGCGGCAAACTTACAGTTCTCTTCGAAACCAAGTTGTAATGGAAATTAGAAATTCTAAGTCCCAAGTATATCTGAACCAACTCAATCCCTCTCTTGGCTGCCGTAAAGTGTGGAGTAATCTTCGCAGCTTTGGCATCGCTAAGCCAAAGTCGAGCCGCTTTGAAAATGTTGATTGCAATGCTCTTAATCGGCAGTTTGCATCCTCTACCTCTAATCTGTTGAACTCAGCAAGAGACTCACAGAGGTTTTTATCAAATCAAGCAGAAACTATAATACCCTTATTCGGTTTTAGAAATGTCAATTGTGCTGAGGTCGTTGAAAGCCTGTTCTCTATTAAATCTTCCGCAACTGGACTCGACGATATTAATCCTCGATTCTTAAAGCTCATTTTGCCAATCCTTATCCCGTACATTACCCATATTTTTAACTCGATTCTTACATCTGGTGAATATCCGTCACAATGGAAACTGGCCAAAGTAGTACCTATACCAAAAAATGCAAAGGCCCATTTAGACCCATTTCAATAATACCTTTTCTTTCGAAATCGTTTGAAAGGATTTTGCAGAAGCAAATGAACCTATTTCTTGACCACAACAATCTGATGACAACACTACAATCGGGTTTTAGGAAGGGCCATAGTTGTATAACCTCCTTAGTGAACGTCATCGAAGATTTACGGCAAAAGATGTATGAAGACAAGGTGACCTTTTTAGTGTTGCTAGATTTTTCGAAGGCATTTGACACCGTGGTTCATACAAACCTGTGTGATAAGCTGCGTCAGCTATTTAACTTCTCACACGATGCAGTCAAATTAGTTGCTTCGTACCTTTCAGGTAGAAGGCAAATTGTACAAGTGGGTGACGTTCGATCGGATGTCATTTCGATCCCAAATGGTGTCCCACAGGGATCCATTTTGGGCCCACTGCTATTCTCAATGTATGTCAATGATCTGCCATCTATCATTAACCAGAGTAAGGTTCAGATGTATGCCGATGACGTACAGTTGTACTTGAGTTCTGATCTCGGTCTTATTGAACATGGTGCTGCCTGTGTTAATGAGGATCTTGAAAATATTGCGCGCTGGTCTGAAACGAATGGTCTTTTGTTAAACCCTGTAAAATCTAAGTGTCTTGTCATCTCAAGAAATTCTTTGGACTTGTCATACTTTCCTTCTGTGTTTTTAGACAATTCTCCGATGACGTACAGTTGTACTTGAGTTCTGATCTCGGTCTTATTGAACATGGTGCTGCCTGTGTTAATGAGGATCTTGAAAATATTGCGCGCTGGTCTGAAACGAATGGTCTTTTGTTAAACCCTGTAAAATCTAAGTGTCTTGTCATCTCAAGAAATTCTTTGGACTTGTCATACTTTCCTTCTGTGTTTTTAGACAATTCTCCAATTGAATATGTTGAGACGGCCAAAAACCTTGGTATGATCTTTAACCGGAAATTAACCTGGGATAACCACATAAATGTTGCGACCGGTAAAACCTATGCGGTTCTTCGAACATTATGGGCAACTAAAGCTTTCACCCCCTTAAAAACTCGCCTCATGCTAGCAAAAACGCTGGTTATACCAAAATTGTTGTACGGGTGCGAAGTTTTTGCCAATTGCAGTTTCGTCAGCAAAAGAAAACTGCAGGTCGCTTTCAATAACACCGTTCGGTATGTTTTTGGACTAAGAAGGTACGACCGCGTATCGCACTTCTCAAAGCGTCTTTTTAACATGACGTTCGACAGCCTACTTCAGTTCCGCACTTTAACCCTTCTCTCAAACATCCTGATAACACGACAACCTCCCGGTCTGTACGAGAAATTGGTTATGCCTTCTTCAATGAGGTCTAGTCAGTTGATTCCTCCGCGTTACTCTTCCCTTACCTCTGAGCGTCAATTTTTCGTTAACTCTATTCGTCTTTGGAACTCTTTACCGCGTACTATTAGAAGAATTAATAACACAAGAAGGTTTAAAAATGAATTAAGAAAGTATCTCGCATTCTCGAATATATCTTAATTGTATTAATTATTAGTTTTAAGTATTGACCACGTAGTATAAATACATAATATCTTTGAATTATTTCGTCTTCCTCAGTAGCTTTTTCCTGCAGAATATAGCTTATCACTAGTTTATAAGATATTATATCTTAAAGTGTATAGGCATTACAAAATAAAAATAAATGAAATGAAATGAAAAAAAAAAAAATAATAATAAATGAAATGAAAAATGACTTTTATCATCCCGAATTGATTGCACCTAGTCGTTCGTCTAATCGGCAATTTATTTTTGATTCATTTTAAAAAATTTAGAGGATAAATCCGACGTTTGCCGGATTTTTATACTTTTTTAGTTGAAAATATTAGATATGTATTAGATATGCGGTTTAAAAAGTTATGTTATTTCTATGTTAACATGGTTAAGAAGACTATCTACTTCCATGCCTTCGGGCAACTTTTTTAACTTCTTACTCAACCATTTCAATGTTAAGATCTCTATGTTTTTTGTCCAATCAGAGATATTGTCTATTGCCCTTTGAAGCTTTTTTGTTGCTACTTCGACAGTTGGTCCCACAGCAAGGACAGCTGTGTCATTTGCAAAAGTAGCTATAGTGGTTTCCCCACTTTCAGGCAAATCGCTAGTGAATAGAAGGTATAAAACTGGACCTAGCACGCTGCCTTGTGGTGCACCAGCTTTAATTTCTCTTAATGTTGAGTACTCTGTCTCTTGTTTAATTCTCGAATCGATCTGATATATATGACTCCAGAATTGTCGAATATTGCTTTGGCAGTTGCCTTTGTAGTTTGTGGAGCAAACCTTTGTGCCAGACTTTATCGAAAGCTTGTGCTATATCAAGAAATATTGTAGAGTACACTTTTTTCCTCGTTAGGTGGCTTGCCTGGTTTTCGTATCATTATTACTTCCGCGACTTCCCACATGCTTGGAACATATGCATATCTCAACTTAAATGCAGCATTTATAATCTGCGCTAGTTTTTTTCAGACATTTTCGTGGAAATTGTTTCAAAATTTCTCCTGTAATCAAATCATACCCTGGAGCCTTTTTTATATTTATGCCTTCTTTAATTTCTTTGGCAAGTTCTTTAGCCGTTACCGACTATATATAGGTCTATCTTCTTCGCACCTTAATTCGAGTCCTTGATAACCTTTATCTTCATAAGGCTTAAATAAGTCTTCAAGATACTCTGCAAAAGAGTTTGCCTTTTCTTGGTTGCTTTTCGCCCAGTTACCTTCTCTAGTTTTTACTGGGGGAATATGAGCTATTGGCCTGTTCATCCTATTTGTTGACTTCCAGAGCGAGTAGTCAGTACTAGCATCATTTGTAAGGCTGGTAAGGTAAGTTTTTAAAGATTCGTTTTTGAATTCTCTAATAGATTTTCTAAGCTTGTTATTTAAGTTGTTCAGTGTACTCTTGTCGCGTGGCGCCCTTGTCTGCTGCCAGCGTTTTCTAGCTTTCCTCTTTTCTGTAATAATTTCACATATTTCGCGAGGATAAGAGTTCTGTTTGATATTTTTTATTGTTTTGGGAGTTGCAGCCCACGCAGCTTTTTGTATATTGAATGTTAACATTTGGTCTGATTTTTCTAGTTGATCTTCTGTTTGAATAGCTGTTGATAGTTGAATACTTTCGTCCAACTTCTGTCTGAAATGTTTCCAGTCAGGTCAGCCTATTAACTAGTTTTGGGCTATGTTCTTTTATTATTATTTTATCGCCAAGTGTAAGAAGTATATAGGAATGATGTGGTTGAAGATCTGGCCCTTCTTCTACATTTATTTTATTCCAAGATATATTTTTGGATATGAAGAAGTCGACAAGATCTGGGGTTTTATTTCTATCTGTTGGCCAGGTTTTCCCGTTGAGTGATATTTACCGCCATCTTCTTTAAATGCTTCATATACATAATTCTCTGCCTACAAAAGTAGAGCGCCAGGGACAGCAAACGACGCCGAATTTCTTGTCGCTCTTTTGACATTTCTCTTTAGTAAGGTTTGTCATTTCATGATGAAAAAAAAATACGAGCCAACAACGAGTCGAAATTATTAAAATTTACTACCGAAATACGGAGTCAGTGGCCTCAACGTTTGAGCGTCTAGTGGAAAAATTTGAATCCACAGGCACAGTACAAAATGTTCCCGTGCCAGTGAGACAAAGAAGTGCCCATAGTGTCGAGAATATTGCTGCCGCTGAGGCTTCAGTTGAAGAAAGCCCAAATGATGAAATTCGTACGAATATCGAACGTGAAATTGCAGCAGTATCGGCCGATTTATGCTTGAAAACCGTCGAAAATTGGGTTCAGCGTCTGGACTTCTGCAAGCGTGCCCGTGGTGGCCATGCAAAAGAAATCGAGTTCCATACGTAATGGCATCGAACGTACTTTCACAGGAATAAAGAATTTCATTGATAGGTATCCAAAACCGTTTTTGTTTTATTTAAAAAAAAAACTTTTGTAGCGCTCTTATTGAAAAACCCCGTATTTGTTAATCTAGATCCCCAATATTTATTATTGGCATTAAAATCTCCTCCTGCGATTAATCTATTGTGAAATATTCGGAAAAGACTTTTAAAATAATTTTTCTTTATTTATAGCTAGGACTTGGGGAGCAATATACTGATGCGACAATTATATGGAAATATTGATGGAAATTCCTTCGATTCCATAGGATTGACGTTGTTCTTCCTCCTCATAGAGCTAAGCTAACGAACCGCTCTAGTCCTTCTCCGCAATGCCGCTTTGTTGGCGCGAATTCTTTGGCCACATGCAATAAATGAGAAAGTGTCACACTTTATAATTTTCTAAATTTCTTTCCTCCAGGCCAATCGCCTCCGGACTTAAAATTGCTACCACAATTGTTTCCTTTCATCAACTATTTCAAATGGCACATGCCGCCAACCTAGTAAATTTGTTAGGAATCTATTCATTTTGTTGAACTAATATTGTATCTTTCTACACCTATAACATTCATAGGTATGAAAATGAAATACATTCGTCGAGGTCGAAGAGAGAATAGATTGTGTTCATTTTGATTATTTATGAAAGGATTAAGTGTTCCCCACTTATTTGACTTGGAGTGTGTAGTTTTTCTTCCATATGTACGTTACGTATATATTTAGTTTATAAAGTCTCGCAGATATACGATATGAATAGATGTGAGAAAAATCCAAATAATAAAATAATTTATGAATTTTATCGTTTCAGCGGGCCGATAACAGACCTCCATTGACGTCATAACCACCTTGTTTGTCAGAGATTACAGACGCAAAAAGAAAATACATCTTTTTAGGCAATTTATTATTATCTTTAAAACCAAATCGATAACCATATGTTTTTGCAATAAAATGCGCAGAACACTAATGTCCATTTAAGTAAGCATCAATGTAGTAGATTGATATAATAAATACAGTCCACATTAATTTCTTCAACCCCTTCTCGTTATTTCGAAACTTTTCAAACTTGAACTTTCGTTTTTCACTTGGGGCTGGCTATTTTTATATTCGAATTTAGGAAGTATCGAAAGAGTGTGTCTAGTTCTAGTCTTATTTCTCTTTCCCGATAATATATATTGTTCATGTTGCTGCTTTCCCTGCTGTGGATCGGCGTCTGTTTTCTTTTTCAACAATCAACAATTTGCTGTTTGCATTTGTTCGTTTATCACAGAAAACGCTATTTCACCATTTCAGATCAAAATAAAGTGGTTAGTGCTTATTATTTACTTTGTTTAGAACTTAATTGCAATTGGCAGCTAAAAATAAAGTCGCTAATTTTTACAGTAGAAAATTGCTGGTTTTATTTGATGAAGGATTTATTGTTTAATTACATGCTTTCTTGTTTAGCCGGGCAGAGAATAGAATTATAAACACACGCCAGGAGCAGAATTATAGTGACAGTCGAGCAGTTTGTGTTGGAAAGCGTTTATTTTCGTTCCGTCCGATTGATTTATACAATAGCAGTGCTAAATTTGTTGGCGCCACTTTTACAAGAATAAAATAAACACACACGCGGAAGTGCATTTATGGCGGGTGCAATATTTGAATACAATTATTGCAAATGTAAGGCGGACAAATGTTATCAGCAATTTTTAACATTCCATGCCCTAGTGATCACGCTTAATAAAATATGTACAGTAAAACTCGGATAAATACCTCTGAACAATATTTTGAAAAATCAGATACTTATTCGTGACAGGTTCTTAAAAGAATTTGCTTATGTGCCTCATGTTAGGAGGTAGATATGAGAAAAAAATACACAGTAACTATGGTGGTTGGGTGTGTATGAATCGGGTAGGCGCTGATCGGCATCAACCTGGCGGTGCCCAGCTGTTGTAACCTTTCGTACACATCAATTGTGCTTATTTTACCTCCCAGTGGTAACCACCGGGTACTGGTCTGCCCATCCGGGTGTGACTTGCTGAACTTATAAGTGCGAGTGTTGAACACGAAGAAAATAGCAACACTATAATGCTCTGTCGGAAAGACTGACTGAACGAGTCTCAGAAGTCTTACATGAGCTCCTCAGAAAGAGGACGTACGGCGGATGAATTCATTAGACTGAATCAACGGTGTCGTCAACAGTCAATACGACAGTTACCTTACTTGAGCTACTTCGACATATTTGGAGCTGAGGTCAGTGAGGATTTTTCAGGACTAGTCAGGGTGCTGAAACAGAGATGGTGGCGGATGAACCCTTTATGGGCCAACGGCAGCTCTCACATCCCCGAAGTGGGTTACTGACACCGGAGGAATCCGGCCCCTTTCGTCCAAGGGGTCTAACAAAGGGCCTGGCCCTCCAGGTTGGGGGTTGTACGTCGGGGTAACTGCCCGACTGCGGAAAAAATTACTTAGTTCCGAAACTACCACAAGCCTCGGATACGGATGATCTTACTGTTGACGAACCTGGCAAACGAATAAAGGACAACGAATTTCGGATCTGCACGTGGAATGTTAGGTCCCTTAACAGACCACGTGCAGCCGAACAACTAGCGGAGGCCCTGAACTGCTTTAAAGCAGACCTAACCGCCATCCAAGAGGTGCGATGGGATGGACCGGGCAAGAAGAGGATGAAAGACTGCGATATTTATTATGGCGACTGCTATCGGCAACAAAAACAGCGCTTATTTGGATGTGGATTCGTCGTTGGAGGCAGACTTAGGCAAGAAGTCTTAAGTTTCAACTGTGTGAACGAGCGCCTCACGACAATCCGCGTCAAGGCTAAATTCGCCAACATTAGCCTAATATGCGCCCATGCCCCCACGGAGGAGAAAGACGACGATACCAAAGAGAGGTTCTACGAGCTCTTGGACAAGACATACGAGCAGTGCCCTAACTATGACATTAAAATTGTCCTAGGTGATTTTAATGCAAAGATAGGAAGAGAGGGCATCTTTGGTAGTACTGTCGGGAGGTACAGCCTACACGACACCACCTCCGATAACGGATTTAGGCTGATCGACTTCGCGGCGGGGCGAAATGTTGTCATATCAAGTACGCGGTTCCCGCATCTCGATATTCATAAAGGCACTTGGAGATCTCCCGATCAATCAACCGTCAACCAGATTGACCACATTGCGATCGACGCAAGGCACTCCTCCAGTATTATGGATGTCCGAACGTTCCGAGGGGCCAACATTGACTCGGACCACTACCTTGTTGTAGCCAAGGTACGCCTTCGGATATCCCGAACACCGCCAAGACAAGTAAATACTGTGAGGAAGTTTGACGTCGGACGGCTAAAATCGCAAGAGATCACCAGATCCTTCTCCGATCGAGTCTCTCTCAATCTCTCAAGAGGTTCTATGCAGCCAGCATCAAGCATTGAGGACCAGTGGCAACATTGCCAAAAAGCCATCAGAGACGCCGCCTCTGATGTGCTTGGTTTCACTCGACCACCACAACGAAACCCCTGGTTCGACGACGAGTGCCGGCAAGCACATGCAGCGAAACAAGAGGCATACAAAGCGGCGCTGCAAAGAAGGACTAGAGCTGCTCGTGAGCTCTACGCGCAGAAAAGAAGAGACGAACACCGGCTTCTCAGGAGAAAAAAGAAAGAGCACGAGAAGCGCGCGATCGAGGAAATAGAGAGATGCTACAGCAGGAATGAGGTTCGGAAGTTTTACCAAAGGGTAAAAAGAACCTGCCAAGGCTACAGAGCCCGAACCGAAGCCTGCAAGGACGAACAAGGGAACATCGTAGTAGAATCGCAGTCGATGCTGGGGATATGGAAGAACTACTTCTGCAGACTGTTTAACGGCGATGACGAACTAAATCCCGCTGTCAGGCAGAATGAACCATTCAACCTGGACGATGAAGACCAACAATTCCGTCCACCCGACCTGGACGAAGTGAAGATAGCCATATCTAAGCTTAAGTCCAACAAAGCCGCTGGGGCAGATGGCCTAACCGCCGAGCTATTCAAAGCGGCAGGCGATGACTTGGTTAGGAGCATGCACCAACTCATCTGTAAAATATGGTCGGAGGAAAGTATGCCCGATGAATGGAACCTCAGCATTGTTTGCCCGATCCTCAAGAAAGGAGACCCTCTGAACTGCGCCAACTACAGAGGTATTAGTCTTCTTAACATCGCCTATAAGATCTTATCTGCCGTGTTGTGTGAACGCCTGAAGCCTTTCGTCAACAACCTGATTGGTCCCTATCAGTGTGGCTTTAGGCCAGGAAAGTCTACCATCGACCAAATATTCACACTGCGGCAGATCTTGGAGAAAACCCAGGAAGTTCAAATCGATACCCACCACCTTTTCATCGATTTTAAGGCCGCCTATGACAGCATTTATAGAGACGAGCTATACAGAGCAATGTCTAGTTTTGGCATCCCTGCCAAACTCGTCCGTTTGTGCAGGATGACAATGGAGAATGCACGCTGCTCCATCAAGGTCGGTAAAGAACTCACTGAGACCTTCGATGTCAAAAAAGGTTTTAGACAAGGCGATGCGCTGTCATGTGACTTCTTTAACATCGTTCTTGAAAGAATAGTGCAAAACTCAAACGCTAACACCAGAGGCACTATCTTTCAAAAGTCCGTCCATCTACTCGCCTACGCCGACGATATCGACATAATCGGGAGAACGCAGCGTGATGTCACTGGCGCGTTCGTGAGCATTGAGACGGAGGCGGCAAAGATGGGTTTGGCGGTCAATGAGGGCAAGACAAAGTATATGCTGTCATCGAGAAAGGACACCCAACACCGACGTCTTGGACAGAATGTCACTATAGACAGATATAACTTTGAGGTGGTAAAGGACTTTGTCTACCTAGGCTCCGCTATTAACTCAGACAATGACACCAGCGCTGAGATTAAGCGAAGAATAACTCTTGCCAATCGCTGTTTCTTTGGGCTAAGAAAGCAATTGAGTAGCAAAGCCCTCTCTCGAACAACTAAAGTGACCCTTTATAAGACCTTAATCATCCCAGTCCTACTTTATGGTGCAGAGGCATGGACTCTATCAAAAGCGGATGAGCTTACTCTTGGTTGCTTCGAGAGGAAAATTCTTCGAGTAATTTTCGGTCCCGTCTGCATAGACGGTGAATGGAGGAGGAGATACAACGACGAACTGTACGGGCTGTACAGCGACATTGCCCTAGCCAGAAGAGTGAAGGTCCAACGACTGCGATGGCTGGGTCATGTAGAGCGAATGGACGTGAATGCTCCGGCCCGGAAGATCTCTGAATCCACACCCGAGGGACGGCGCAGTAGAGGAAGACCGCGACTCAGGTGGCGCACGCAAGTGGAAGGGGACCTTAACCAACTTAGCGTGCGAAACTGGAGACAGCTGGCCAAAGATCGCGCTGGCTGGAGACGCTTGTTGGTTGAGGCCCAGGTCCACCCCGGACTGTAGCGCCACCTTAAGTAAGTAAACTATTTTAACATATAATTTTTTATTAAAGTGAATTCAATTAACATTTTAGCTAAAATTAGAAATGTACTTACACAAAATTATAAAAACCAGAAAAAATTAGTGAATAAGGTAGTTGGCTATTTTAGTTTGAACCCTGTTTGGCAAAGAAATTGTTTAAACAAGGTTTTCAACAATTTATATTAGGCGTGTTTTTTTTTTGCAATCCTAAATGGGTTTAGCAGGTTTTCTATACGAATCGTTAGCCCGGATAATCATCGTGGCTTATGTTTTAGCCCACATAAAAACTGTGCTGCCAATCTACTATTGATTTAAATGTTATCGAAAGTGCTATCGATTGTGTCATATATGACATTAATTTGACAACCAAAATTAATAGGGTAGACTGGGGCACATTTGAACGTGAACATTTGAACATTGCTAATAATACAACATTTAAAAAAAAATATTTAAAAGTACATAAACCAAAATCTAAACTTGTAAGGAGGTGGTTACATAGCAACAAGCCACGCGCAAGCTCGCGCTTTAAATTTCCTGCAGTGGGTTAAATGACATTTACAAGCGCGAGTTAAAAATTGTTACATAACCACAATGTTCTAATTAAATGCTAGCTCGCGCGTGCTAGCGCCTGTGGCTATATAACCGCAGTCTAATACCGTCTTCTTTAGTTAACGACTTTCGGATATACTTTCACCTGGAAGCAGCCGCACCCGCATGTGGCGGTTTTTATGCTTAAATTGCATATATTAATTTTCTATTTGTAAAGAATTATTCACATGGGAGCGAAGGAACTAATTGATGAAATGCGAACAAACCACTTTTTATGCATTATTTTATTAACAGAAAATTGCACATTTTAATATTCCAAGAGGAAAATAATTAATTATCCCATCAAAATGTATTAAGAAAACAAGTTTAAAAACAGTTTAAATAACGAAATTTCGAATTCAAAACTTTTTGCCGCGAACGAAAAGATCCTTGACGCGAATTGTTGAAGTTTATTCGCAATCCACATCATTCAATTCGCGTTGCACAAACTAGCGAATAAAACATTTATTCGAGCTTAACCTCAAACTAGACATGGCTGAAGCGAACTGTTGCTACTTATAAAAGTTTTCATGTGAACGGACTGTCAAAACTTGCGAATATTCGTTCATTCGTAGGTAGTTTGACGCTCTCATGTGAATGGTCCTTACGACTTTCAGAGTGTAAACATTTTATGGTGAGTTTTTTTTTTTTTTTGTTTAAAATAGGTCTGTAAGTGGCATTGAAATAAAAGCTAAGCTACCACCACCAATCAACGCTCCGGGTACATCGAGAACACCGAAATTCCTGAACCCATTTTTCTTCATAAAGTTTCTTCAGTCATTTATAAAATATATTTGTAAATAATTTGTGAATTTCAGTTTACTTCTGTTAAGTCGTTTTTGTTTTTGTTTTTTATTGAAAAAATTAATTTAATTTATTTTATTAAAAAATTACAAAGCTTGTAGTAGCTTATTAGCTGCCAAAAGCAATTACAAATACTGTAGCTCAAAAGTGCCCTAACCTTGTTCAACTGCTCAGCAGGTTAACCAAGGTGTCCCAGTCTCCCCTAAAAAAAGAAAAAGAAACATCAACAATCAAAATATGGACAAGAAAGTTTGCAACTCAAAATTTGGACTTAGGAAGATACACTGGGACCAGACTGGGACTGTTGAAATGCTACAGTGAGCGTAAGGAGTTGTGCATTAACACTGATTAGCCGCTGGAACTTGAATCATCCTCAATCCGCTAAAAGTGCAAGCACATCTACTACGTCCTGCAAATCGTTGTTACTGCTGGAACTTGCTGTTGCTGCAGAGCTTCCCAACAATAAATAAAGCATCTGAAACTAAATGTATTTCTTCTCATTTGTGAACTATTTTAATATGCCTATAATATAGCTAACTTGTTCTCGTCATTTATGATTTTACAAACTAATTGGCTGCCTGCAAATTTTTTTGGTGAAAACACAAATAAAACAGCTGAAAAGTCAAATGTCAACTAGCATAGTGCTGCCAAGTCACAGTAAGGCGGTTTTTTTTTTTTTTTTTTTTTATCTAAGCCTATCCTTACATATAATAAAACTGTAGGCATTTTCTTTGTCAGCTAAGAACTCGAAAACTACTGGCCAGATTTCGATGAAACTTTTTTTAAATGTTCCTTAAGACTGTGAGACTGCTATAGGCTATGTCGTTTATAGCCACGTCCTTAGGAACAGTTTTTAGCCAAAATGTATTTTTTGAAGTGAAAATATATACATACATACACATATACCTTGCTACGAATGGATGTTTATACTTTTGCGATTGTGCGACAGGACTAGCATACGGATACCTGTCATTCGAAAAGGGTTGATTTGTTTTCGCAGTGCTATGGTCAGTTGCCCTTTTGTTGTAATTTTAAATGAACCAAATATAATTTTGTGCGAGCGAGCAAGGCGAGCACGGGTACAGCTAGTATAAAATAAATAAAAAATAAATAGGTGGCGCAACAGGCGGATAGACAGACACCCTAGGCCTAGCTTCCCGCAACCATTTGTTTGTGTGAGTTCCTTTTTTTGCGATGAATGGAACGGACCTAAAATTTTATGCCGAGTCCGAACGGCTAAATTGAGAAGCTTTTTCATGACAAATGTTTTTTAGACGTTCGCGAGAGGTGGCGCAGTAGAAAAAACTTTTAGATGTAATTAGTGTTTTCCGGGGATCGAACCTGGAATGCCTTGCACAATGCACAGTACCTACTCCAGCACAGTAACCACTGCGCTACTGCGCCCACAAGCCTATATAGGATTGCAAAAAAAACACGCCTTTTATACCAGTGTCAACATATTTTATTCTGAAGACAATTTTGAGCGTATCTACTGCCAGTATTGCATCTTTTTGTAATAGCTTGACATGTTCAGGAACTAAAATGTTGTTGTTTTCATTCGAAGAAATTTCATTTTCATTGCGATGAAGAATTTCTAATATAATTTCATACTCAGTAAGGTCACTTTTGGTCCACTCCAAATTTTCATCACAACGAACAATACTGATACTTCCACATTCAAAAGCAACTTTATGACAACTTGATAACGCAAGATAAACAAAATTACGTTTTGCTTTTTATTCGTTATTTCCTTATAAAAATCGCTTAGAATTAATGTCCATATACGAGCTTGAGTAATAAGGAATCGGTTTTTTTGATGGTTTTTTTGCCCTACCATTTGATCTATATATTTTTTTTGTCTGTGCCAGTTTCATTCGAAAGAAAAAGTAAAGTCAATCGGGGTTTTTTCAGTTTTCTTATACTCTGACTTCTTCATCCCTTTGAGCGTAGGTATCATTTGGTGATGCTTTATAGTACAGAGCATAGCATACTAATCTCGTCCGCATTAAAAACATCTTCTGGTTTATAATGTTCCAATGCAACAATAGCTGTAAAATATTTTAGTACTCCTCCGCAGCCGCCCCATTTGCAACCGATTTGTTGAACACAATATTCTGCCGCTTTTGGCAGCGCCACAACCACCCCGCGATTGGTTCAAAGTCGACATTTAGCTTGTTGGCCAATTGCTTGGCTTCCTCCAATAAAATGTGTCCGGTAATTATTGCATGTTTGTCACTAATGCTACTAAACCATTTGGTCAATGTTTCATCTACTTTATAGTCCAGCAAATTGGACCATGCAGGAGGCAGATTAATTACTGCTCCCAGTTTGATAACAAAATTCAAAAATGCCTGGAATTAACCTTTTAGCCAATATTTTATTAACTA
This sequence comes from Cheilosia soror, assembly GCA_949372485.1. Taxonomy (NCBI): domain Eukaryota; kingdom Metazoa; phylum Arthropoda; class Insecta; order Diptera; family Syrphidae; genus Cheilosia; species Cheilosia soror. The sequence continues at coordinate 21,309,074 of OX443563.1, forward strand.
ATTGACGTCGTCTTAAAATTCACAATGCATAGGCTTGTCATTTTTTTTTTAAATATACATACACGCTTTAAGCTATAATCAACGACACGACAACACCAAGTTTTGCAACACTGCTAATATTAAAATGATCATGTGATTATGCCTGCATTGGAAATCAAATGAAAACCGATTTTGTGTTCGACTTCTAGATTTCAAGAGACCGCTTCAAATAGAAATAAACAAAATTGTTTGATTTATGAAACATTGTCAACCAGTTGGTTTATTCGCAGAGATTTCTAATTAACGTACCGCTAAATGATCACACGGTATTTTCTTATTAACGACTATTATCTAAGTAAAAAAATATATAAACCAGCAAACTACAAAAAATTGTTCTCCATATCGGCGGGTATTTCATATGTCTGAAAGGTTATCGAGAAAATAAAACGATTTGCCAAAAATATCACCTATAATAGGAAGCTATATGAATTCTCTACGAAAATATTTGCCTCTTAATTACTATAAAATAAAATCGAATACAAATATGTGTATATGAAAAAAATAGGAGATAAATAAATAAACGAATCGTATTCCGTATCTGTAGTTTCATATATAATACTGCTGCATATACAAATTTTAGATATAATTCTTTTATTATTATAGCTCGTGTGGAACTAAATAAATTGTTCATATACTTAGATGCTTCTTTTTATATTGTTGATGGATAATATTTGTTCTGTATAAAAATTGTTCATATATTTGATAGCGCCACCAAGACAAATCTCTCGTCAGTTCGATTTTTAGCACACTATCGCGTGTTCTCCGACAAACATAAGTTGATTGGGGAAATTTTTTTTTGAAAACCTCCAAAGGCCAATAAAACATCGCAACAATTCGACGTGTTCTGTTAAATTTGTCTTCAAGTGGTGATAAGATTAGCCTTGTACTGGTAGCTCCATGTTAGGTTAGGTTGAGTAGGGTGTGAGTTCATCACATTGGACTAGGCAACATATTGGGCACATCGCCATCCCCGGGGAACTTTAACGGTCAAAAAAAAAAACCTAAACCACTTCGCCCAAACAATTAATTTCCCTACAAAACTTGAGAATTGTTTCAATTTTGTTTGCGAGGCAAACCTCCTCCAAATTGTCGAAGAAGTACCTTCGAAGGCATTTCCTCCTGTACCGAGCAATAGCTTGACATTCACAGAGGAGTTGAGTTATATCCTCTGCGACATGTAAGTCTTCGCCGTACCTGCAGGTGTCCGTGTCTGTTAAACCTAATCTCATAGCGTGCTTTCTTAGAAGACAGTGCCCAGAGAGTATCCCTATTGCTATTCGTAGCTTTGATCTGCTGAGCTTTAGTAATTCTAAAGATTTTCTCCGATCTAGCTTAGGCTGTTCTTTGTACCGTGGTCAACACATCCCGTATATATAACTTATTTCTGGCTTTCCACCAAACAAGAGCCCCATAGGTAAGGATGGGTCTAACCACCAGCCAGTGCATCATTAATGGACTCAATCAATACTTTTTTCCTGCTGTTCTCTTACAGATGAAGAGAGCATAATAAGCCTTACAGACTCTTTCCTGAACATTAAGTTTCCAATTCCAATCGTCTTAAGGAAAAACGACGAGAGACTGATGGGTCTATAGTCATTCGCAGAGGTATGGCTTGGTATAGACCTGCTTTGGGTATGAAAACCACTTGTACCTCTCTCCATGCCGAGGGTATATGTAGCCAAATTGAAGGTATAACGTATAAAAATTTCCCTGATGCTACCTGTAATCATAGCCGGGGCCATTTTCAGCATAGCTGGCAGAATGTCATTAGGGCCCGGCGCTTTGTATTGAGAGAAGGACATTATAGCCCAACGCACTTTTTTCCAAGTGAAGAGGTGTTCGATTGACACGTCAACGTGCTCATAATACCCATTCGGGTTCGAAGCCGTTGGAGTGCTACTTCCTGGAAAGCTAGCTTCAACTAAAGCTACCTCACTGCTTTCAGCCCATGCACCATTAGATTTGCTAATAAAGCTGGGTACTACCGCATCTTTAGCAATCATTTTGCGAAGTCTGGAGGCTTCGCTGGTATCTGCAATCGATTCACAAAAAAGCTTCCAGGATTCCCTTTTAGATCGCTTGATCAAGTACTTAAACTCTCTCTTGCTCTCTACATATTCATCCCATGTAATGTCATCCCCTACCACTTTAGCTCTGTTGTAAAAGTGTCTGACCTGTTTTCTTTTAGAGCTTAGCTTCTTGTTTCGCCACTGAGGTTGAGACCTCTTAGCCGTTTTCCTGAGTGGACAATCTTTTTCATAAGCTTTAATCAAAGTTGTGCATAGGTTGTCCACCGCCTTATCTATATCCGGGGGATGGGTCATACGAGTTGGCCCCTCCCCCAGGTGTTGCCCTACTATTACCTTGTACCTATCCCAGTCAGCTCTTCTTGGGTTTTTATAGGTATTGTTTTCCTTATTTAGAAAGCTTATTTGAAAGCGAATCCACTTGCGACCCGATAGGGATGCCTCATCTAAAACTCTCCATTTACAAATTGTGAGAGAATCAGTACATGTTACAATTGTCAAATTTTGTTTGGTGCACGGAAATAATTCCTCGGAAACTAAGTCCACTTCACGAAAGTGGTTTTAGTTCCCGGCGACTTATTTCCCTGCACCGTTTTGGTTCCATGAAAAAAATTTTCAGGAATTTTCCGAGAATTGTCATGAATTGTTTGTATTTCTGTCAACTATTGATGGTGAAGTGACAAGAATGATTTAAAATGCTTATGTCGTTTTCCATTGGTTTCGCTCAGGGATTCACTCAATCGGAAATCCAATGGAACAAGAAAACTGCTTCTGGGCGACTACACTCACGTATTGGTGAAATATCAAAAATTATTGTATGGCTGCTGCCAGCTGTCTTGTATATAAAATACATAAAATGCACTTGGGATTCTGTCTGACTTAAAATCGAGAAGCGAAATTCTCTCCTCAGAATCAACAGAAGAGTATTTTTTGCGCCAATAGAACGGTTTCAGAAGTGTTTTTCTTGATTCCGGACGCTCCCGGACGCTTCTTTTTGTCCAATGAAAAACGACATTAATATTATTATAGTGATGAAAAATCTCAAATCCAATTTTGTGTATACACCTACACCTACCCAAAACTTTAAAAAAGTTTTAAAATTTAAGGAAAATGTCCAGAAAACAGCACTGTGGTACATTTTGTTAAAAAAATTGGTGGACATCTATAGAGCATTAATCATCATCACGTCACCTGTCAATATTTTATGAAATGAAAATTTGTCAGACAAGTGCAACAAATTTTTAGAATTATTACCTGTCAATGTTTATGAAATAGGGCCCTGATGTTGGCGACCATAAATCTGGCGATTCGCCGCACCCCTAAAGTAAACATGTCTCCCAAAATATTTGATCGTTGATGTTTGTTTTTTTTTAATTAATTTTGGTTGTCAAATTAATGTCATGACATGTCACAATCGATAGAACTTTCGATAACTGTAAGCAGATAAAGCAATCATAGATTGGTAGCATATTTTTTATCTGGGCTAAGGCATAAGCTCCGATAATTATCCGGGCTAACAAATCCTATATAGGATTGTGTGTTTGTATGGAAAGCTTCGATAAGCCCATATAGTTTTGAAAAAAAAAAACAGACCTAATATATTCGGCAGGCCATAAGGATAGCATAGATATCCGCCTGAAAGCCATCAAGGTTGAAAGCTGCTTGAGCACCTTATGCTCATCATAATGTTGAATGTTCATTGGGGCCTTCAGAATCTTTGCTGCCGACCACAGTCGAAAAGTCTATAAGTAGATTTTAACTTTCTAACCTGTCAATTTACTTGGATAGGATTACTTAATTAAAGGCCAGGTGGAAAGAAAAAATGTACAGCCGTAGACAATCAGGCAGTGATCAAATCCTGGCGTTTGTACTGCAATAGTAGTTTTAGTAGTCCGTACTACTGTAGTATTACCCAAACAGAGACTGATTCCAGGCACCTGGTTGCAGCTTGACTTTCAGAGAAGATCCGGATATCTTTGGCAGGTATTGCGTTTTCTTTCAGCCCTGCAGTGATCAGGGAGACGGAAGGAGAGAGTAAGATGTAGTCTATCGGAGAAAACACCGCAATCAAGTCCGTCCACAGTTTTTGATTTTTCTGTAAAGAAGTGGATCAGATTATCTTCCAAGAATGTTACCATGGCTGTGGTATGGTGTAGTCGATATTTCTTGGGAAAGTCCTGAAAGTGTTCAGGATTGCGGCATGGCCAGTTGTTTGCTGATCCATTGTGAAGTTTCTTAGAGGCGAAGGGCTGCAGAGGCTGCCCATTTATTTCCTATGGCTTTATTTGACGGAGATAAGTGCCACAGTGGCTTTTTTAATTCATTCTTGTATATGTTAGGCTTCTACTTCAACTTTCTATCTAAAATAAGAACCAAGTACTTAGCTTCATTTAAGAATGGCAAATTGGAGGGTCAATGTGTGAAATTATATATTTTCCGGAGAAGAGGACAAGTTCAGTTTTGTGTGGGATTACGTCCAACCCGCATCTGTATGTCCATTTTATTAGCCTGCTAAGAGCGTATTGTAGGAGTCCCTTTAAAGTATTTAAGTATTTTCCTGACACGGCAATAGCTATGTCGTCCGCATTGGCAATCACATTGGAGCCCTCCGCTTCCAGGCATGTCAGCAGTTCAATGATCACCAAAATCCAGAAAAGGGGAGATAGGACGCCAACTTGTGAGGTTCCTCTACTGACAGTGACAGTTCTTCAGACAGATATCTCACTGAGACTACAGTTGATAATCCGGCTATTGAGCATCAGATTGATAAGCTCTCCAAACGAGGTATCTTCTTTCAGACCTGACAGTGCATTAAGGATTGCAGATTAGTCGGCGTTGTTAAAAGCGCCTCTTTTTGTCAAGGAATGCAACCATTCCTCACATCCTCCTTATGATAAAGGAAATCTCAAAGCCGTTGAGCAGTTGGCACAAGTTCCTTGTCAATGCTTAAGCGCAAATGGACTTCAATCAGTCGTTCTAAAGTCTTTAGGAGGAACGATGAAACCCTCGTTTGGGTTTACATAAGCGCATTTCCCTTCTTTGTGTATGAAACCATTTTAGCTTCTCTCCATTCGTAGGGCATAATTTTTAAAAAATCAACTCACTATGGAGTGTGTCCCTCTCTCAATCCCATTCACATTTCACACCCCAACCCCCTTGGCCTCCATCACCGACAAATGGTAAGTCCAAGTAGAAGACAATTCAACTATTCCTACAAACATCTGAAAACATAATAAGCATTAATGAATTGCCTTCAACTTATGAATCAAACTGGTTTTGGGCGGTATATTGCAATTTGTCTGTAATCGTTATTGCTAAAAATAAGAAGATAAAAATGATGGATTACTGGTAATAATGCCACACGTACAAGTATATACAAATGACAGCTAATTGGATTTTTGGTAACAAAAAAATTCTAAGGGATTTACAAAACCATTGATTGATCGGCATGCGGTATAATGAATATGAGTACGGCGAGTATATTAATAGACTTTTATAAAAGCCATTTAATTCTATTTGATTGCTTTATAATAGGGACGGGTGAGTGCGTCAGTGCGCGTGTGGTAAACAATATGTCAGTATATGAGCACTAAGACTTGTCTTGACTTGACAGTTATATGTTTAATCAACTCAATAGCTGAATCGTTTTGGAGTTACTATAGGGATTATTCAGATCTTAAAAGTTTAATATTTGAATTCATCCATCCATCAGAAGAGAAAGACAAAGACATAATGACCCATTGTACACCCGGTTTTTTTTAAGGAAATTTATTGTTAAGTATAATATGTAATTTGTATATATGTATCACCAAACCGTGCGATCGACGTAAGGCACTGTCAAACAGTATTCAAGATGTCCGAACTTTCCGAACGGCAAACATAGACTCGGGCGGACTGTTTAGCCAAGATACGAATGCGGATATCTCAGACGCCACAACAACGTGGAAATACTGTGCGGAGATTTAACGTTAGACTGCTACAATCTTAACAAACCGCCAGAACCTTTGCCGATCGTGTCTCCTTTAACCTCCCTAGGAGTCCTATCAAGTGCTGAAGACCAGTGGCATCGATGGCAAGAAGCCGTCAGAAAAGCTGCAACTGATGTGCTTGGTTCTACAAAGCTGGTTTGGCGAAGAGTGCAGGCAAGCACATAGACCAAAATAACTGGCCTATAAAGCGGTGCTGCAGAGAAGAACGAGAACAACTCATGAGCTCTACGAGCAAAAAAAGAGGGGAAGAACACCGCCTTCTACGGAGGAAAAAGAAAGAGCATGAGAAGTGAGCGATCGAGGAAATAGATACGTGCTACTCCAAGAATAATGTTCTTAAGTTTCACCAAAAGGTCCACGGGAACAAGACCAGAACAAAGGCACGTAGAGACGAACAAGGAAATCTGGTAGTAGAGTCACAATCGGTGCTGAGGACATGGAAAAACCATTTCTGCAGAGTGCTAAACGGTGAAGACGACACAAATTCTGCTGTCAGGCAGAATGAACCATTTAGCCTGGACAATTAAAGCCAAGATTTCCGTCCGCCTGACCAAAATGAAGTGAAGATAGCAACATCTAAGCTCAAGTCCAACAAAGCTGCTGGACTGGACGTTTTAACTGCCGAGCTTTTTAATGCAGCGGGAAATGACTTGGTGGGTGGCATACACCAAATTATTTTCAAGATTTGGTCAGAGAAAAGTATGCCTGATGAATGGAAAGAGACTCTCCCAACTTCCCCAACTATAGAGGCATCAGTCTCCTCCCTCAACATCACCTATAATATCCTATCTGCTTTACTATGTGAACGACTGAAACTATTCGTCAATGAACTGATTGGTCCCTATTAGTTTGGTTTTAGGCCCGGTACCGTATTGATTAAGGTAGATCCTGGAAAATATCCAAGAAGTCCAAATCGATACTCACCGCATCTATTCATCGATTTTAAGGCCGCATATGACAGCAATTATAAAGACGAGTTATACAGAGCCATGTCTAGTTTTGTCATCCCTGCCAGACTTGTCAGATTGTACAGAATGACGATGGAGAGCTCTCGCTGCTCCATACAGGTTGGAAGCAATCTTGCCCATACCTTTGATGTCAAAAAAGCATTTAGACAAGGTGGTGCGATGTCTTGTGACTTTTTCAACATCATATATGAGAAAATTGTGCGAAACTCGCAAGCTAACACCCAAGGGCACAATTTTCCAAAAGTCCGTTCAACTATTTGCATAAGCTGACGACATTGACAGAATTGGCAGAACGTAGCGAGCTGTCACTGGTGCGTTTGCAAGTATCAGTACAGAGGCGCCAAAAATGGATTTAGTGGTGAATATATGCTGTCAACAAGAAGAATCAAATAACATCAACGAATCGTACAGAACGTCACGATAGACAGCTATAACTTTTAGGTGGTTAGGGACTTTGTCTACATCGGCTGCGCTATTAACTCGGAAATTTACATCACATCAGAAGTCAATCGAAGAATTATTACACTTGCCAACCGCTGTTATATCGGCCTACGAAGGCAATTGATTAGTAAGGCCTTGTCGAGAAACACTAAGGAGACTCAATATAACCCGTCATCATACAAGTCCTGCTCTATGGCCCAGACTCATGGAAGTTAACAAAGGCGGAGGTTTAGAATGCAAAATTCTTCGGGTGATTTTCGATCCCGTTTGCGTTGACGGGCTTTGGAGGAGGAGATTTAACAGCGAACTCTACGAGCTGTACAGCGACATCGACCTGGTCACATCAGTACCCATTTTTCAACAAATGCTCTATTTTTGTTAAATTTCTATTCGTAGTTGAGCTTGGGATCCAAAATCACTCCCAGATACCTACGAACAGTGTTCCCAGGTTGAGGGGAAAATCGCCATTTTTGTCGATTTTTTAAGACGAAAGGGGAAAAAAAGGGGAAAGGGATAAAAACGGGGAAAACATCCAAAAAGGGGAAAAATCTTAAAATCCTATCAAAAACAGTTTGTAACAAAATCTTCTAGAATAAATAAATGTTAAAAACCTGTTGCCCATGCAACAGCCACTTAATTTTTGTTTGGTTTCTGAATTTGACATTTAATAAAGTTATTGCGCCATGTCCATGGCCATACACTCCTTACCATGAAATGAAGCATGTATTGAAACAAATGATACAATATGTATACGCCTTAAGATAAGTTTAGTTAAAGTTTCAAACGCATGATGGCGCTTAAGATCTCTTCACAAATGTCAATTTTGAATTAACGACGTTTTGTTGCCTTCAGCAATTTTCTTGTATCTATCTGTCAAGTATTTCGCGTTGCAAGAAGCAGATGTGTTTTTAACTTAATTTCTTTTTTTACTTGAATAAAATACTTTAATTGTATTATCTGGTTTTGTCTTTTTTATAACAACAGCATGACCATTGATCATGAACGTTGTGTACAGAAAGACAGGTAGATTTTGAGTGAGTAGAAAGGTAGATGGTAGATGGTTCAAAAAATGGACCATAAATCCAATTTCAGAAATAATTTTCGCATGGGCATGACGTATGATTACGAAGGTTATTTTCCGAAACGCTTTCGATCGAAATCTTCAATTTTTATTTGCGTTGGTAGAGTGAGGGCATAAAAAGCGGGCGTCCGCTTCGACTTTACCATAAGTTTTGTATTTTCGGTTTTATTATTCCTGTATCTACCTGCCAAATTTTATTTTATTGCAATAAGGCCTTGTTTTTGTGTGTAACCAAATCGTTTATGTGAATGAAAGTCATGCCTAGTGGGCCACACATCCCTTCCTATGAGAGTCGTTTTCTAGACAGGTCGATTTTAAGTAAGTAGAAAAGAAAAGGAATTTTCAGTGTTATATAAGTGTTATATTTTCTCAACTAACCTAAAAATCTACCCGTTTCTCCAGACACGATGATGGAAGGCATGTGTGGCCTAGCACATAGTTTGTCCTGTCCATGCACTATGTCTAAATTAAAAATTTGAAGCGAATTTCTAGACAACGGCAGCACAACTTAATACGTACCTAAGTGAAAATAATTCTATTTTTATTTTGGATTTTGAAATGAAGGAAGAAGGAAAAAAAAAATGCAAATATGTATCTAAAGCAATTGGAAGCATTGCCCGAGCTCAAAAGCTGGTTATGCTAAGATTTGTTTTCTTCGGGGAAAAAAAGAGATTTTTTTGTTTTCTAAAGGGGAAAAATTATCATTTTGGTGTTAAAAAAAGGGAATTTCTTTTCGTAAAACCTGGGAACCCTGCCTACGAAGCACTGGACGACAGGGAGAGTAGTCGGCCGTTTAGTTGAGAAAGGGTAAAATCTAGTATTTTCAGTTGACTCACCAAGGCCACACTTTCTGTATAACTATTTCAGTCGATCTCGTCTTCTTCCAGTGTGGCTGAAGAAAGCCAAAAGTTTGCTTTACAAAGATCCTATTCCCGTGTATGATAACCAAATTGGTAAATCTCCACCGCATCAATGCGCTGCCTTAGTAAATATCTTTTAAAGAGGAAGCATAGATTTTTCAAATGGATATCTACCTACTTCACTTTAACATTTAAAATTCTCACTGATAAATACTTCACTCAGAATCAGGACTTTCACAATAATTCTGAAAAAAATCTAATTTCAATGAACAAATTTATGTTTTCTTTTTTAAATTAAAAAAACAAAAACATTTCACTACTTAATATGCTCACGTATCTGTCTCGTATATTTACATCTAAAGAGTGCAAAGCGTTGTTCCTTTCAACGTGCCATCATCGTGTCGTCAGTCATAGACTCAGAATAATGCAATATAATAGGTAGATACGCTTCTTTTTATTTCGCCCTCCATATCCTTTATTTTTCCAGATACCTAATACCTTCTATTTTATTTCTTTTGTTTTACAGATATATGGATAAATGTAAAACGCAGTCTGGCGCAAGTTGCTGCACCTGAATTGAAGTTTTCTTCACGCTGATTTTCAAGGTAAGATATTTTGTTCAAGTATAAAAGTAGCTGCTGAATAGAAATGCCTTTATCATTTAATTGGATGTAATGAAAATCAACAATATCATCTGCCATGGTCACTACTCCTTTTTTTATGCTTCATCTTAAATGCAAGTTCAAGCTTTTAATTTGAAAGCATATGTTATAAGTTTAATTCGAAACAAATTTAGTATCAAGTTTGTTTAGGACAGTGTTAGAATGGAGTGAAAATGAACGGGAGCGGATACGGGCTGTCTCTTGTCTACTCCTACCGGATAAAATTCCGTATTTAGGGCTAGGATACCTTGTATATGATTTATTATTAATTGTTGTTTGTTTTTTATACACTGGTTATCCTTATTATGTTGTTCGAAAGGATTAATAATACAAATTCTGCATTGACAACACAGAAAATCTTACTATAACCTAAATTATAGGTGTATAGGGCCGAGTGTCCCAAAGTGTGCTCTGCGGAGCACTTGGTGCTCACCTCCCTTTGTGGGAGGTGCTACGCCCCTTTGTCCAATTTTGACCAATCTTCACAGTAGCACTCCAGTGCCAATAACTAAGATTATCTGTATGTCAGTTAATGACAATTGTATATAGTTTCTCCTGGATTTCGACTTCCGAGTTTGTAATTGGTGCTCTACACGTCAGAGCAATCGAAATGTCAAACTGCGCTTTCCCATGCTCTCCGATAGCCCAATAGAATTGACAAAACTGAGCTCTCCAGACACATTTTGACACAAATAGACTTAGTCAACTTCGTTAGAGTAAGTCGAGCTATTCTTGACTTGATTTGTCAGTGTTGCGGACATAGACGTCAACTGAGAAAACTGTTCACATGACCAGTCAAGCCCAATGAAAACTCAGCAACATGAAGAAATAGAGCTGTCTGACTTACTACACTAGATTCTTGAACGCCCTCATTATCAATATTTTTATTTATTTAGAAGGCCCATGTATGCCATCCGAAACCTCCAATTTTGCATAACTCTGGCGCATAAATCAGGCTGAATTTAACCAATGACATTGATTATGTTGACTTTCAGGGCAGGGGTGGTCTGAGGTTTATTGGCATAGACCTATGACTTAAGGAAACCCCACAAGAAGAAGTCTAATGGAGTTGGATCGCACGATTTAGGCAGCCAATTCACATGACCTCCGTGTGAGATAACCATGTTCGGAAATCGCTCGTGCAAAATGTCCATTGTGTCATGGACTGTGTGGCATGTAGCGCCGACCTGTCCAAACCACATATCGTCGATGTCTATATCATCCAATTGGGATCAAAAGACATTTTTTATCATCGACTGATAGGTGATAGCTTGAAGTGTGCACCGATAATGCCGCCGTACCTACCAGTCCAAAGTCCACACCAAACAGTGACTTTCTCTGGATGTTCAAGTGAATGACGAATGTTCGAACAACTAGATGTCGCCACATTATAAATTCCCCTTATTTTCCCATAATTCCTTTATGTATAATCCTCCATGAATTATTATTATAACCTAAGTCAATTTCCTGTTTGCTAATCTCGATCACTTTTTTGTAACCCATCAAGGAGGTAAGACTCACCCAATAAAATCGCTTAAAACCTACACCTGTTCTCTAACACTTCAATTTCGAATTCACTTTGCTTCTTTCTCGACCCCGAAAACCCCCTCGCTCAAACATTGGTCCAAACGAGCCGAATAAATAATTGCAGTACCCGCAATAGAGAAAGAGCCACCAACTCAAAATATACCCGAATACCCGAAAAAAAAGGAAAAACCCAAAAACTCCACAACCATCATCATCACCATCAGCCAGCAGAAAAACGCTCACCGAAAGAAGACCTCACAAAACAGCACTCGAGAGACATCAAATTACTCAACATTATCAATCACTGCGATCAGGTGCGTACATTTATGTAGATCAGTGCAGTATAGAGAAATTTGGTAAAGCCCAGCATAAACTGAGTTTATGACACTCCGACAGTATTTCGAGTGGTCTCAAACGCATAACATTAATTTTATGTATAAAGTGCATAGTGTCTCTTTAACCGAAAGATAGTGGTCGCGAAATCGAAAAAAAATACCGAGCTGTGCCCCGAACCCCGAACTACCATCTCAAAACCACATGTGCGTGTGAAAAAGCGGTTGTTCAAGGTTAGATTTTTTGATTGAACCTTTCTATTTCTTTTAAAAGATAATAACTTATTAGTTTGTACAATTAAACGATATTCTCGTGTAGCCAAAGAATAAAGGCCTTCCATTTTCATTAAGATTTCGTCTGTTCTCTTACATCATAATATTAGCACATTGCACTTTCGTAATATGATTGGATTAGATGACTATATTTTTGCTGCAGATCAGCTAGTAGAGTTTGTCGCTGATTTTAAAGGGAAACCTGCTACTTCGCAGTCAATTGCATCATTAGAGGCTCTCAGAATCGAACTTCAATCCTTGTGGTCTGAAGTCAAGAAAAGTTACGCATTTTGTGTGCGGTCGGATGTTTCTGATGATGAAAGGCAATTATTGGAAGTGAAATCTAAATATAAACTTTCCTCTGATACATATGTTACATGCTTAAGTGAAATGATTGAGCTTACAAAAAAATTCACTGTAATTCAGGAAGCAAAATGTCCTCCACCAGTCTCAGCTAAAGATGCACCAGGTCCCGAAATTCATTCCCCCACAGTAAATCAAGATGCACCGTGTCTTAAAGTTCCTCCCTGTGATACTGACGTGTTCCATGGAGACTATCTAACATGGCCCTCTTTCAGAGATTTGTTCAGTGCAGTTTACATTAATCACCCGAAACTATGTGCTGTACAGAAGCTGTTTCACCTGCGGTCTAAGACCAAAGGTGAGGCTAGTAATATAGTAGGTAAATTCCCTCTAACAGCTGAGAGTTTCGAACTTGCGTGGAGTGCTTTAAAAGATCGGTACGAAAACAATCGCATCTTGGTGAATAGCCAACTTAAGACTCTGTTTAATTTGCCATTTATTGCGCATGAGTCAAGCAAGGGTATCAAAGATATTCAACGGGAAATAAATGATTGCATTTCAACCCTTAAAGCTCATTCAATTGATACTTCCAATTGGGATTCCATCCTCGTATATTTATGCTCGAGCAGTTTACCTGAAAAAACGCTTTCGTTGTGGGAGCAATCTATAAAAGATCCTCGTACCATCCCCTCCTGGTCTGATATGGACTCATTTCTTACCAACAGGTATCAGGTTCTCGAAACGGTATCGGATATAAGATATACCAGTACTTCAAAACCAAAAACTGCTACAAAACCCCCTACTCTCCAGTCTAATCGTCCTAAAGTTCATCAATCCTACCATTTAAAGGCAAAACCATCTGCTTGCAGACTCTGCAATGACAATCATTCACTCCGTTTTTGCAGTAAATTTTTAAAAATGTCGGTTGGTGATCGAATCGATGCAGTAAATACCCTAAAATACTGCAGGAATTGTTTAGCGACTTCCCATGTCGAAAAAGAGTGCAGAAGTGTGCATACTTGCATGCACTGTAAGTCTCGGCATCATACACTTCTTCATTGGATACCCTCTTCAAGTCAACCTGATGTGACTAAAGGTCAGGATCAGGACACTGTCCAAGAAGTTACCCCGCTATCGAAATTACAAAACCCCAATATACAGTCCACTTCATCTGAAACAGCTCGTTTACTTTCGCATTTCAGCAGCAACAATAATCGCGTTATACTTGCCACTGCATTAGTCAATATTGAACACCAAGGAAACACTTTCAGTTTACGAGCGCTTTTAGACCCTGGATCGGAAGTAACGTTTATTTCTGAAGAAGCTCAAAAGCGCCTTGGACTGCCAGTTCAACCCATTCAGGCCCATATATCGGGGATGAACGCAGTAGTTACTGCCACCGCCTCGAAACTTTGCTCCCTAATATTAAAGTCTAGATATATTCCTGCATTTACCTTGGCCGCTAACGCAATTGTGCTAAAGCGACTCACCGGAGATTTGCCTTCCTGTTCGGTGAGTTCTTCAGAAATATCTGAGCCTATTGATATTCAATTGGCAGATCCTAAATTTTACTGCTCTTCGAAGGTAGATATGGTGCTTGGTGCTGACATATATCCATCTCTGCTCCGAGATGGGCTTAAGCCTAATGTGTTTGGTTCTCTTGTAGCACAAAACACCATTTTTGGTTGGGTATTGTCAGGACCCCTTCCCACTACAACTTTAAAATGTTTCTCGACGTTCTTATCCTACTTTAGTGAGACATCGCTGGACAAGCAAATATCACAATTTTGGGAGGTGGAAGAAATTTGTTCTAAGCCGGTTTCGCCTGAAGAAGAAATCTGCGAACGCCATTTCTCGGAAACCACTTACCGCAATTCGGAAGGTAGATATGTTGTCAAGCTTCCATTTCGAGATGTTTCTTCTCCATTAGGCGCTTCACGCGATGCTGTCAAAAGGTAATTTTTACGCACCGAAAATTCGTTGTCTAAAACTCCAAATTTCCAAATCGAGTATAATAAGGTTATTGAAGAATATTTTACACTAAACCAAATGAAAATTGTAAATCCGATAGAGGTACATAGGAACAAAGAGGTTGTATCTTACTACTTGCCACATCACGCAGTAGTGAAACCGGAAAGTATCTCCACAAAAATCCGTGTCGTATTCAATGCTTCTCATCCCACATCAAATGGTGTAAGTCTAAACGATGCTCTCTATGTTGGTCCAAGTCTTCAATCAGATCTTATGACGCTGATCCTCAATTGGAGGTTCTATGAATATGTCTTTAATGCGGACATAGAGAAAATGTACCGACAAATACTTATTCATCCCGAACACACCCCGTTTCAAAGAATTTTATTTCGGAAAAGCAACCAAGAATCTATTCAGGATTATGAGCTCCAAACTGTCACGTTTGGCATCAATTGCGCTCCATACTTAGCCATCCGAACGCTTTTGCAATTAGCTGATGACGTTAAAACTCAATTCCCATTGGCGTCACACATCTTACAAAGCGAATTCTACGTCGACGATGTTTTGTCTGGAGCGCACGATGTGCAAACCGCAAAATTGTCCCAAAGGGAACTAGTTTCTGCTCTAAGCTCCGCTGGATTTGTTCTCAAAAAATGGACTTCCAATTGTCCTCGTCTTCTTGACCATTTTTCTCCCGGAGATCTCTTAAACCAAAACTTTCTAAAGCTTGAAGAAAAATCTTGTATAAAAATGCTAGGCATTCAGTGGAATGCGAAAAGTGATTGCTTCGAATTTTCGTTACTCCCTTCGAGTGTCAATACAGACATTCTCGCAATAACCAAACGAGATGCACTTTCGGTAATAGCAAGATTGTTCGATCCTGCCGGGTGGCTCGCTCATGTGATTATCACAGCCAAAATTATAATGCAGCAAATTTGGCGCGATGGGACGTCATGGGACTTACCTCTTAAGCCCCTTACTTGTCATAATTGGAAGAACTTCATCGCTAATCTACCTGATATCCGATACATTCAGATACCTCGATGGATCCAGTTTAAGCCATCCGTTTCAATTCAGATTCACGGATTCTGCGATGCTTCCGAGCGCGCCTATGCTGCTGCATTGTATCTACGCGTTAGACAATCTGATGGCAGTTTTACGTCGCACCTTCTATGTGCAAAGACCAAAGTTGCCCCCGTAAAGCAAATAACTTTACCTAGATTGGAACTATGCGCAGCGCTACTGCTCTCTAGGCTTTTTAAGAAGATAGTTCCAAATCTCAAGTATACAGTTGATGAGGTGTTTCTATGGACGGACAGTTCCATTGTCATAGCCTGGTCAAAGAAACCCCCCCAAACCTGGAAAACTTTCGTGGCAAACAGAGTTTCTGAAATTTCTAATAATGTTGATAACAGGGTGTGGAATCATGTCGCCTCTGCCGACAATCCCGCGGATTTTGCTACACGCGGGCTGACACCATTGGAACTTCGAGAAAACCATTTATGGTGGCACGGTCCCAAATGGTTATCTCAATCTCAAGATCAATGGCCAGCATCGAATTCGGAAAATCACAATGTAGAAGATTTAGAAGTTCGTCCAATTCAATCGTTTGTAACTACTGAGCGTCCAAATATTGAATTGGTTATTAAACGATTCTCCTCTTGGGCGAGAATGATTCGAGTTATGAGTTATGTCTTCAGATTTGTTCGCAACACATGTTCCCGATTTCAATCCCCCTTTGATTACACTGGAACGTCATTATCTCAAAATGAAATTTTATTTACTCGAACTCAGTTAATACGTCTCACTCAAAGGCTTTATTTCCCCGATGAATACTTAGCCTTATCCAGAAATCAACCAATTTCTAGAAAAAGCATCTTACTGACATTGAATCCATCGTTGGATTCAAATCAATTACTACGGGTAAATGGACGACTTGCTTGTGCTTCTCTCTCATACAATGAGAAGTACCCGATAATCTTGCCTTATGGTGCTCATATTACTGCACTTTTCACGAACTTCGTTCATCAGATCTCAATACATGGTGGAAATGAGCTCGTTATTCGCCTAATTCGGTCCGAGTTTTGGATTCCGAGAATCAAGAGCCTTGTGAAAAAGCTCATTCGTTTATGCAAGGTATGCATAATCTATAAGCGCAAGATTAACACCCAAATAATGGCAGCACTTCCAAAAGAAAGAACAGTCCTTTCAACCCCTTTCACGAATACTGGCATCGATTATGCCGGCCCCTTTACCATTAAAAGTTTTTCTGGTCGAAGTTGTCGCATGTCTAAGGGCTACGTATGCTTATTCATCTGCTTTGCAACCAAGGCAATTCATCTGGAAGCTGCAAGCGACTTGTCTGCTTCTGCATTTTTGGCTGCATTTGCACGATTTGTATCCCGACGTGGTTTACCCAACACGGTCTTCTCCGATAATGGAACTAATTTCGTGAGTGCCAGCAAAGCGCTTGCCAATGATTTTAAACTTTTTATCAAGTCCTTTTCAAAACATGTATCTGATACATACCAATGTCAGGGACTCACTTGGAAGTTCATCCCACCCGGCGCACCACATATGGGAGGTTTGTGGGAGGCAGGCGTGAAAAGCTTTAAAACGCATTTTCGTAAGATCGCCGCTGATCATAAATTTACTTTTGAGGAGTTCACAACCCTCCTTGCAAGAGTTGAAGCTTGCTTAAATTCCCGGCCCATTTCACCGATGTCGGACAATCCCATCGAAATTCCGCCTTTAACCCCAGGGCATTTCCTCCGCGGAGCTCCTTTACTCGCTACACCTGAACCAGACATGGCTACCAGTTCTATCAATATCATCAATAGATGGGATCGGCTGAAGATTTTACACCACAGATTCTGCGTAAGATGGAAAGAAGAGTACCTTAAAGAGCTTCATAAAAGATATAAGTGGAAATATCCCCAACGCGATATAAGCCTTAATGACCTTGTGGTCATACGAGAGGAAAACCTACCTCCAAACGAATGGAGGCTGGGTAGAGTCATTAAACTTCACCCTGGTTCGGATGGTAGAGTTCGGGTAGCAGGTATTCAAACTCAAAATGGAGTTTTGACGCGTCCGATTGTTAAGTTGTGTGTCTTAACGCAATCCTAAATTTAAAGACCCCATGCACTGTCTATATTGAAACGTAAACCATTTTTTTCCAATTTATATGATTTAAATGCACTGCTCTTAATAAATGTATGCTTAGCCTTAAGTACTAAGAATTGGAATATCTATTACTTTTATTATGAAGTTATCATTATATTACTGTATTTAAAATTACTATATTAACAATTTATATGTATATGGAGTGAGTGGAACCCCTCTGAACAAAAGGTTCCCCCTAGATTTAAGTTAGATATAAGATACATTGCAGTAATACTGCAAGGCGGCCGGCAATGTTCAAGTGAATGACGAATGTTCGAACAACTAGATGTCGCCACATTATAAATTCCCCTTATTTTCCCATAATTCCTTTATGTATAATCCTCCATGAATTATTATTATAACCTAAGTCAATTTCCTGTTTGCTAATCTCGATCACTTTTTTGTAACCCATCAAGGAGGTAAGACTCACCCAATAAAATCGCTTAAAACCTACACCTGTTCTCTAACACTTCAATTTCGAATTCACTTTGCTTCTTTCTCGACCCCGAAAACCCCCTCGCTCAAACACTGGATGTACTGCATTTTGGCGGATATCGTGTGAACTGTTAGATATCGTCCCAAATTTGACGGTTGTCGACTAACCCATTGATCCAGAAATGGGCCTCGTCGCTGAATATGATTTTTCAAACGAAATTGAGGTCAACTTCCAACTGCGCGAGGCCCCAGTCAGCAAACAAAAGAAGTTGTCTATGGTCATCAACTTTGAGCCCCTAGGTCAGTTGAGTCTTGTACGGGTGTAGGCCCAAGTCATGACGCAAAATTCGCCAAGTTGTGGTGTGCGAAAGGCCGAGTTCTTGTGCGCGGCGCGTAATTAACTGCCTCTGATTCTCCTGCACACTCTCAGGGACAGCGGTGATATTTTCCACAGATCTTGTGTGTCGTGGACGTACGGGTGCTGGCAGATTGTTCACTGAACCGGTCGACTCGAAATTATCCAACACGGTACGAATAGAAAGGACGATTATGGCGACCGTAAAATGGGCGAAGCGCACGAAATGTTACTCGAACAGAAGACCCATTTTCATAAAACAATTTAATCATTTGCACATGTTGTTGGATGTATAACCACAGATATACTAAAGTTCCATTATAGTTCCATTCCACTCTATTATCTGTGCTATAACTCTCCATGTTGGCAGATGTACCTTGAACAATATGGCCGTAATGACCTGTCAAAGTTCGGAAATCGCTTTATTTGCAGCGTCTGGATTACTCCAGACTTCATGTTGTTTCAGACGATGTGCATGTGCATGCGAATGATACCAACTCTTGCTATATGAAATCCAGTATATTACATATAACATTTTTGTTTTATAAATTCAATACATATATTCCTTTTTATTACTTTATTCAAAAAATATACAACGTTTTTTTATTAATCTGAATCTGAGTAAATTCAGCTGACTGCGGCTCCGTCGATTGTTTGAAGGCATACCTACTTGCCTTGAGACGAAATTGTTCGCAGCAAGTCTGGTTGCATTTGACTTGCAATATGGAAGAAAGAGTGGAAATATAAATCTGCGATAACTCTTGCTTCCAAATTGCGAAAATGCCCTCGACCAGAGCCGACCGACCGACGATCCAAGAAAACATAAAATGTATTCTATAATCGTTGCGAATTCAAGGAAGGGAACTTTGTTTGCCTCCATATGTTTGAAAGTCTCAACCCATCGCTGGTCAGCTGGCAAATTTTTGGAACGCCACTTTTAAAAGTTTGTGGTCATATCAAACGATCCTTTCTATGCAATTATGAACAATAAATTCTTCACTTCAAAACGATGTTCCGAACTGGGGCCAGC
Source organism: Cheilosia soror (assembly GCA_949372485.1). Lineage (NCBI taxonomy): Eukaryota > Metazoa > Arthropoda > Insecta > Diptera > Syrphidae > Cheilosia > Cheilosia soror. The sequence continues at coordinate 21,328,532 of OX443563.1, forward strand.
GCGAGCGGGAAATAAAAGATGGCTTGGAATTTTCGATAAAATAGGTACAATATCATAATTCATTTTTTAGAGCAAATTTTGCCTAATAATACATACATAGATACTACAATCCACAGACCTTTTCATTTACTCCCTCAACATTTCAACAATGCCCTACATCTTTGAAGTGGGTGTTGTGCCGAAAACACATGTGCAAAAATTCTGAACGCTTCACTGCAAGCAGTACTGCAGATGAAACAGATGTGCAGAATTCAATTTGCATCGGTTGCTGTTTTTGCGGGTAAAAATACGAAAGTGCAATACAGAAAACAAATAACTGTCTCTCTTTTCCTCGTATGCATCAGCAGCTGATTTTAAAAATTCGGTGCTGCCAAGTCTATTTAATTTAATTCACTGCGTTGCTATGCAGTGGATTTAGAAGTAGAGACATGTTGCAGTGATGCCATGGATGCAGAAATTACATTTGTATCACCTCACCAGCACCACATAAGAACACGTGTATTCTAATCTTGCTGCACAGTGAATTCTGCACGTACTGGAAAATCCAGTACAGTTGGTATCATTGCATGCCATAATAGATAGCGATCCGAGAAAATCTAAAGAACATTTGCATCTTGAAATCAGAAGCTTGCGAAGAATAATTCAGCTAATGCCAAATAAACGCAGTGGTTGGTCGAAGCAATACGAGCTTTTTGTATGGATCTATATTGGATGGCGGAAGGTTGTAGCTACAGAGTTGCTGGTGGCTTTATTGAACCTGCAAATTAAAATAATAATCAAATTATTTGTATACCATTTATAAGGACTTACTTCCTTTATCCTCATCTGTTCCTGAAATGGTATACATATTATTAAATTTACATTTAGAATTTACTTACATAATATGTAATATGTTGTATGGTTTGTTTAAATTTATTTTAAACAATTTCTATTTTCTACAAGTTAGTATCTACAGGCTAGTGCCTATGTCTACTCAAATCAGTTGACAAAAAATTATCCTATGGACGATAAATATTTTTTTTGCTCCCGGAGCAGGATAATTTTTTTCCATCAAGAGCAAGAGATTGTCATAACATTATCCGAGGATAATATTAGCCATTTGAAACATGCCCTTAGATTACGAATACGATTATTGTACTTTTCTTGGAAAGTCAAAGAAATTTTTGTATAATGACAAATTAAACAAAGGAGCAACTTATATACGTATTTGTGCACAAACTTCTCAGTGATTAAATGACTTATCAAGAACTAAACATTCTGCAGCATTTCATTTTGATAAACAATTTCTTGTAGTGCAAATCGAAATGATGGTCATTCTTTATATGTTTCGTCAGAATTATTTGCGCAATTATTTACGTACTTTTTTTTTATTTTGCATGCTAAGTTTATCACAACACGTACTTGTGCGGTATACATTCTAAGATAATATACGAAAAATGTTACTGCAAGCGTGTGTTTAAAAAATATTACTGCTTATCTCTCAATAAAAATTTTTTAAACCAAATGCCTCATTCCTATTAATGAAATTCGACATTTTTATTTTAAAGATTTAATTCTAAAAATAGTTTTATTTTTGCATTAAATATGGAAATTATTATACATTTTTGATATCACTACAATCATGATCATGAGCGCTACATTTTTGGAGAAGTATCTACACTGAGCACCTCACGTATTATGATATTCCTCACGTGATCTTCGCCGACAGACCCCAGGAATACCACGGCAAACCAAATAGTTGTAAAGAGTTTTAATAAGCAGCTATAAAAGCTAATAACTAAATTTTGACAACGGATTGACCTAAAGTTTTCTCTAACAGGACAGGGATCAAGTGACCAGGTCCAGGGGCCATATTATGTAAAATGAAAACGATCGAACGTTATCGTTTCGACAAAAGCTGTCTCTGTCTATTGCCACAGATTAGATAGAGACAGGTTTAGTGAAAACGAAAGCGTTTTTCGTTTCGTTTTTTACAGAATCCCACCCCAGATCTGTCAGAGACTAGAGACTGAAAATCTATTTGTTTTGTAGAGATACATATACAGGCTGGTAATTAAAGAGTTATATAGACAGTTGCCAGAGTTCGATACCCGTGAGAATCTTTGGAGTCCAAAGACATAACGAACAATGCTATTGAAGGCAAGAGTTAACCTACGTTTAGTTATAAAGCAGGATTTGCCGTATATCACATGGGTCAACACTAAAGTTTTGACAAGCAGTGCTCGAGTTTATAAGAGGTTAGCACTATCTTTGGCTGACCGCCTTCAGTTGCGCACTCCAAGTTGGTTTAGGTCCCTTTCTTCTTGTGCGTGGCACCTAAGGCGAGATCTTCCTCTACTGCGTTGTCCCTCCGGGTTGGAATCGAAGACTCTTCGGGCCGGAGCGTTGGTGTCCATTCGCTCTACATGTCCTAGACATCTTAATCGAGCGATACGTACCTTTCTGACCAGGTCGATGTCGCTGTGCAGCTCGTAGAGTTCGCTATTACACCTAAAAAAAATAAATAAATAGGTGGCGCAACAGGCGTGTAGACACCCTAGGCCTAGCTTCGTGTGAGTTCCTATTTTTGGGAGGAATGGAAGGGACCCTTAGTTTTATGCCGAGTCGGAACCCTATTAAAGCTACTCCTCCAAAAATCACTCGAAGAATTTTGCGTTCGAAGCAACAAAGGAGATCTTCATCCGCCTTCGATAACATCCATGATTCTGCGCCATAAAGAAGGACTGGGGTGATGAGGGTCTTATACAGTGTCTCATTGGTATTCCACGACAAGGCCTTACTAATCAATTGCCTTCGTAGGCCGAAGGAACAGCGGTTAGCAAGTGTAATAATTCTTCGCTAAATTACCGAGTTAATATCGGAGCCGAGGTAGACAAAGTCCCGAACTACCTCAAAGTTATAGCTGTCTATCGTTATGTTCTGTCCAATTCGTCGATGTTGTGTGTCCCTTCTTGTTGACAGCATTATATTTTGTTTTGTCCTCATTCACCAGAAACCAATTTTTACCGCCTCTGTACTGATACTTGCAAACGCAGCAGTAACAGCTCGCTGTGTTCTGCCAATGATGTCCAATGTCCATGGCCCCTGGCGTTGGCTTGTGAATTTCGCACAATTTTCTCAAGAATTATGTTGAAATGTCACATGACAGCGCATGTCATCAAAGGTCTGGGTGAGACTGTTTCCGACAATTATGGAGCAGTGAGCGTCCATCGTAGTCATGGCTCTGTATAGCTCGGCTGTATAAATGTTGTCATGTGCGACCTTAAAATCGATACATAGATGGATTCACCATCGATTTGGACTTCTTGAGTTTTCTCCCGGATCTGCTGTTGTGTCGTGGTCGATTGTGGACTTACCGGGTATAAAACCCGGGATCTTGTAAGCAAGTTAAGGAGACTGATGCCTCTATAGTTGGCGCAATTTAGAGGTTTTCGCTTCTTGTGGATCGGGCAAACAATGCTGAGGCTTCATTCATCAAGTTATTTTACTTTCCTTTGACCAAATCTTGGAGTCGAGTTGGTGTATGCTCTCCATCAAGTCATCTCCTGCTGCCTTAAACAGCTTGGCAGATATTGGATATTGATATCCTCACTTCAGTTTGGCCAGGTGGACAGAAGTCTTGATTTTGTCAGGGAAATTTGTGTCGTCTTCGCCGTTTAGCAGTCTGCAGAAATAGTTTTTCCATGTCCTTAGAGCCAACTGTGACTCTATTACCAGATTTCCTTGTTCGTCTCTACAGGTCTCCGTTCGGACGTTCGGGTATTGTTCCTCTGGCACGTTCTTTTTACCCTTTGGTAAAACTTGCGAACATTATTCCTGGAGTAGCACATCTCTATTTCCTCGATCGCGCGCTTCTCATGTTCTTTCTTTTTTCTCCGAAGAAGCCGGTGTTCTTCCCTCCTCTTTTGCTCGTAGAGCTCACAAACTGTTCTCGTCCTTCTTTGCAGCGCCACAAGTATTTAAGGTGACCTGAGTTCGCGTCTCTTGAGGCTAGTCTCCCTGCTTCAAGCTTGAGTGTGCAAGGCGGAATGTTCACAGAGGGATCAGCTTGTTCTGAAACAGCTGTCAAACCTTGTCTTGCTAATTCGTCTGCTTTCTCATTGCCTGGAATACTTTTATGTTCCGGAACCCAGCAGAACGACACCTTGTGCTGTGTACCAAGAGCCTTGAATTCTTCGCGACAGCACTTCACAAACAAATTCGTAACCGCGAAACTTGGGATTTTAGAAAATATCGGCTGCATAAAACCACAAAAACATTCTCTTTCGACAGTCTGTCTTGCAAACAAACAACACATTTCCTACATTTTTTACACTTTAAAAAGTAATTAGACACAGAACAAGCACGTACACTTAACACAGATACTCGAACAGATACAGACCTAGAGAGATATCCATCAGAACGACATAAATATAAATAAGGCACGAAAAAAAAAAAACTTTAATCTTCCATGCATGATACGCGACGATCGTACACAATTTCAAGTCCGACACCGACCAGATACCCACAACTACATCTCTTTGCGTTCCTAGCGAATAACGCTAAAGACAAGAGCAGCGTTTACTCGTTAGACAGATGCTGCAATGTCATTCTGTTTGGCCCATAATAAAGCATACAACTAAAGCGGGCAACCAGCCATCCAGCACAGAAAAACCACTAACCACCACCAGTTGTTTCTGACGACGCGACGCTGCGCTGTGTAGCTTACGCCTTACAAATTTATATTCTGAAATCACCCACCAGAGGCTCACAATTACTTCAAGGCCATTTAAAAATACCTCGATCTAAAAATAGATCGCCGCGCCATATGCAAACAATACGAGCGAGCGCGGGAATGGTTTACGCTACCGCGCTGCCGCATCGCATTCACATACATTGGCTTGGCACAATGTACACCAGTGAGCCAAGCACAGCGACAGTGGAATAGTGAACGTGCTCAGTTTATTAAACCTTATTCCCTAGCTAGAGCTGTGTAGTGTATTAATATTTTTATTTATTTATTTTCTGTTAAATTTGCTGAACTCTCAGAACTCAGACACAATATAATGTCGTAAAATCTCGACGGAAACGAGTCAAGATATATGTATCTATACCGCTCACACGCACACACACATCGTTCGTGGAACTGTAACACACTGTCAACGAGTTGGCCACCTTCTGCGCGTTCCAATAACAGAACCGGCGTCGGCGCTGGAGGTGCGATCCGTTTTTGGGCCTTGCGCAGTAAGCATTCCGATCACTACACTATGTCGCCGCCGCGCGCCGCGCGCCGGCCGTTTTGATTGTCTTTTCACATCGCTATTGTTATTGTCGTTGTCGGTCGTTCGGCTGCATAAATGGTGCTACGTAGCGCCGCGCCATCGACTCTATAGGTGCGCTTTTGACGTTTGTTCGTTTGTCATCATATCGGTATAGGAGAAGTAGCGATCACTTTATTTGTGTCATTGTGTGCTAATACGCGTCGCTACTGTCGAAAATATGTGTTGTTCTGTATCTGTTATATTAATGACAATAGTTTTGATAATGCACCAAAAGTCAAGTGTCTAGTCTAGTGTGTCTGTCAAATGATTGACGCGCCTCCGCTTAACTATTATTGGTGTGCGGAAGTGTGGGTGAAAAACGCGAAGCTTCAAAAAAAAAATAAAGCAAACCGCCCATTTTTTTCTGATGTGATGGCATTTTTTTAAGCTACTGTGTACATTTATTTACTGTACAAAAAACGTGTAATAAAAATAGTTTCAATTAGTCACATTGTCAAACTATTTGAAGTAAGCTTTCAATGTCAATGTTGGATGGCATTTGTATGCAAAAAATTAACGCAATTGTTGTTTTTCTCTTTTGAGAGTTCGAGTTTATTGAACTTGTACATAGTTTCAATAAGTCGCAGTGTTATTTTCTATTCAATAATTAAAGTGTGCAAAGTGTTCAGATCATTAAATTAATTACAAGTCAAGCTGCCAAATTGTGTTTTAAATTGAATCTTTAAATACGTAATATAATATTGATTTGTTTATGGCACCCTGTGTCAATCGAGAGCAGCGGTTACCTAAGGTGGTTTACTTAGGTAAGATCGGCGGCATTTTAATATTTTAAATAGATGCAGGCGGTTTTTATTAATCTTATCAGTAATTATGTTTTCAATTAATTGAAGAATAAAAAATAAAAGTGATAGAGTACGAGTACCTATTAAGATATGCTGATCGTAAGTGATCCTCTGCTGAGTGGAAATTTTTCACTTTTTGATGTTTATACAATTTTCGATTCAGTTACCCACTTGTATGTGATAAGTAAATATTCACGAAGAGCTGTGCAAATATAAAGTAGCAACGTACTTTTTACATAAGGAAATAGCAACAATTCATAATGATCCCTGATGAGACTTAGCAACAGATAAAATAAATAAATAGATGGCGCAACATGCGTGTAGACACCCTAGGCCTTTATTTTTTGGGGACGAATGAAAGTTGCCTACAATTTTATGCATAGTCCGAGATAGTCTGAATCGAGAAGCAAGTTCAGGACAGTTGTACTCTCGGATATTTGTCAGACGTTCGCGAGAGGTGGCGCAGTGGAAAAAAACTTAAGATGTAATTTTTGTTTTTCCGGGAATTGAACATGGGACCATTCGCACAGTAGTCCAGAACACTTACCACTGAGCTACTGCACCCACCTTAGTAACAGAAAATCTATACATATAATATAACTGTAGGAATTATCTTTGGCTGTTAAAAACTCGAAAACTACTGGACAGATTTCGATGAAACTTTTTTTAAATGTTTCTTAAGACTGTGAAACTGCTATAGGCTATGTCGTTTAAAGCCACGTCCTTAAGAACAGCTTTTAACCAAAATGTATTTTTTTAAGTGAAAATGCAGTATGTATTACAAATAAGTAGCAAGTAGATCTAGGAGAGGGAGGCATTTTTTTTCTCATAAAGGCGCGAAAACTACTGGACAGATTTCAATGAAACACTCAAAGTGTAATTTTAAATGAACCAAATATAATTTTGTGCGAGCGGGCAAGGCGAGCGCGGGTCCAGCTAGTATAGAATTTAGATCAATCGTTACGTAAATCATCAAATTCATCATATACTAGCTGTACCCGCCGGGCTTCTTTTTTATTGTTATTCAGGGACAATTCGTATCAATGTTTCAAATTCTACAACTTTATTTTCCATGAATGTCGCGAAATAGCGTTCGCACTTCGCAGTGTTATTTTTTTAATGGAAAGTATCAGGCTCCTTTGTCCGATGCCGATCCTGTCCACCTTTTATTAAATGCTTTTAACAGGCAATACAATTTTATTTACGCAATTTCCATGCTAAGGCTCCTATAATAAATGTCAAGATATAATGTAATTTTGAGATTTGGGTATTTCGCACCATCTATACGTAAACTTGAAAGCTTTGCAGTTGTGTGGACTTTTAACTTCATAGCAAATATATTGGGTGTGTTTCAGCACAATCGACGGATTATTTTTCGAACTCTCGAGGAACTGTTACAAAGCTGAAAGTACTTCTAAGATCAACATACTCCCTTTTTACCACTTCCGGCACCGTCCTTAAGTAGCGTATGCTGATTCAGATGGTGTCGCCATTACATCGCTGAAATAATTTTTCGAATCGGTCAAGTAGTTTTATATATCCCCACACCGGGAACAACACTTTTCACCGACAAAAAAAAGCTCTCAAATCAACAAAATGTAGAAAAAAATCGAGAATTTTGGAAAATCACCGAAAAAAAAATCTCCAAAGCACAAAATGTCGAAAACCAAAATCTCAAAAAAAAAAAGTGAAATCGCTTTCAAATTCCTTAATATATTATTTAATCGCCCTTAAAAGGATGGCAATTTATAAATTACCCTTAACCTAAAAATTAAGCACTGTTTGTGATAGGCTCCATAGAACCTACGGACAGTTAAGGGGAACACCACTTTTCACCGAAAAAAAAAACTCGAATCGTCAAAATGTCGAAAAAAACTATCGAGATTTTTGGAAAATCACCGAAAAAAGAAATCGCCAAAGCACAAAATGTCGAAAACCAAAACTCAAAAAATAATTTCTCAAAAATGTCTAATTTTTTCGAGATTTTGCAAAAAAATTTCATTTTGGGGAATCGCTTTCAAATACCTTAAAATATTATTTAATCGCCCGGCCCTTAAAAGGACGACAATTTATTTAATTTCCCTTAACGTAGACATTTTTGTCTCGTGTATTGTGTCGCAGTGTAGTGTGTAAGTGTGTTGTGTCCAAAGCCCTTAGTCGGCTCTCACATTGAGGCAACAATCAATAAGCAACTGGCAATCACGGTTGCCAGATTGGGCGCTTTATCGTATTTTGGGCTATCTTTTTGCTTAAAAAACGATAGAAATTTCTTCCATGAGCGCCCAACACAATTTTGGGCTATATATCGTTTTACAAATTTTGTTTTAATTTTGTTTGTTTGACTCTTTCATAAAACTAAAAAAATAAATATTTTGGACAAACCCTCACTTTTAAAACATGGCAGCACTCTTGCAGTCAAGTAACATCGAACAGTCGTTCAACTTGCACGCATACTCTAATTTATTTTGCAGGTCTTTTTATTTGACACGAGCCAAAATCCTGAACATTTTTGGACTTACGTGTTATCTAACGTAAGAAATGGATCGAATGAAGCAATTTTGAAGGAGTTAAATTTATTTGCATGCAACCCAATTCCTAACACTTCCAGTTGGCAATGCTGTAGAACAGCGGTTACCAATCTTTTTTGGTCGCGGAGCACTTTTCTGGAGAGAAATTCCTCGCAGAGCACTTCGCTGTCAGTATCCGAATTTTCGTGGTTATAGAAAACACCATAACTATTTTTAGTTGTTTTCTTATTAATTTTATTAAATTAAAGAAATAAGTAACGTGTTGTGGCTTTTAGCATTTTATAAAATATTTAAACTAGTAGATATTTAAAAACAAAAAAAAAATGATTTAGAAACATTTTTAACTAATTTTTGAGTTGGCCACAGAAAAACAAAGACTTAAAAATTCCAGTTTCCAAAAAAAAAATAATAAAAAGTAGATACCAATATTTACTGGAAGAATAGCCTGTATTTTTTGAAAGGGCAGTCAATCTTTTCTGAAGATGTTCCACTAAAATCCTACATATTTGGCGCAACAGGTCATATAGGCACCCTAGGCCAAGCTTCTCACAACCATTTGTTTTTTTTTAAGTTTTTTCAGGGACGAATACAAGGGACTTTAAATATTTAGGCCGAGTCCGAATGGCTGATTTAAAAAGCTTTTCAGGACAGTTTCAGGACATAGAGTCTCGGATGTTTGTCGGAAGTTTGCGAGAGGTGCCGCAGTGGAAAAAAACCTTAAGTCGTAATTTGTGTTTTTCCGGGGATTGAACATGTGACCTCTCGCACAGTAGTCAGATCCAAATAAATTAAACTTGGATTTGGCAGTTTGGCACTCCAAAGAACTTGTTTCCAAAATTGCAAATGTTTTTTTTTTAAGTGGAGTCTTTCGAAATTCCGGCTCTTGCTTAGGTTTTTGTTGACATAATGTGGCTCTACTTGTCCGGCAAATCTTTCTTTGGAGTAATTTTGCGTCCAATCTTATTTCTTCTGCGGTTCTCAAAACTTCCGGTCTTCTTAGAAACTTGTAGATATTTCTCCAAAAACAAGATTCGTAGAAAAACAAATCTTTTCGCTATCAACGCCATTGATTCGTTTCCATTTTGATAGTTAGGAAGTTCTGGAGTACACGATTTATTTTTACCCATTTTTGTAAATCAATACACAAATTACATTGTTGCTAACAAAATGAGAAGGTTCCAGAAGCACAGCTAGTCTACTGGAATTTTCATATTTTGCGCTTATCTTTCCGAAGAGCACTTGAATTTTTATGACGGAGCACCAAGTCCATACATGTGTACCTGTTTTATAATAAAATACAAGAACCGAATTATTTTCAACGATTTTTGGGCTTCTTTATGGGCAACGATATTGGGCTACATTTCTTTAAGTTTTGGGCGCTTAAAGCAAACAAAATTCTGGCAACCCTGCTGGCAATAGGAAGCAAGCAAAATTATCGCTCACAATTATTTTACTGAATTAAATTTGAGGTCTCACATCAAAGCAACTAAATATCGCTCGAACGAAAAATGTTGCTGATTGCTTATTGGCAGTTTCTATAGCAACTATAGTTGCTTAGTGCTTGTTGAATGTTGCTTCAATCTGAGAGCCGCCTTATGGTCCGATTCTGCCATACTACTGTATGGCAACACACCACACGTTACAAGTCTAGTCCTGGCTTAGGTACTTCAATCTGTGAGAATTAATAAAATGTCCCTCCTCCGTGTTTCTCATGAATTCGCAAACCTTATAAATGAAAGAAATGTTTTTTTTTTTTTTTTTTGAAAATTTTTCTCTTAAAATACACAAAACTCTTGAGATTTTGTCTTTCGAGATTTTTTTCGACACTTTGTTTTCGAGATTTTCAATTCGATATTTTGAGATTCGGTTAAAACTGGCCAACCCCCCTTCTTTTACCCGTATCCTCCCTCGCCCTAAGTAACTAATACTCATCCGGAATTATGTCGCCATTAAAACGTTGAAAGGATTGTTGGTGATATGAAAATCATATAAAGGGTGTTTTTTTAGAGGTTTTGTTTTTAAACTGGCAGCACTGTTTCTACATATTGTCAATTTGACAGTAATTTATTTGCAGTTAGTACGTTTTACGATGAATATAGATTAACGGCAGAACAAAGTCCACTTCACGAAAGTGGTTTTATTTCCCAATAGGTGGGAACTGAGTCCCTCAGTGGATCTAGTTCTTGGGCACTTATTTTCCTGCACAGATAATACGCATCCCCAAAGCCTTTGTCGAGACGCCTTTACATCCATTAAAACTCACTGTTTGGTGTGATTTATGATGGGCTGGTGAAATCATAGGGAAATAAGTCCCCGGGACTTGGGAAATAAAACCACTTTCGTGAAGTCGACTTAGTTCCCATCCCCATGTAAGGTGGGACATTAATTCCGAAAACTTTGAGTGGTTTTATTTCCCTTTCAATATACCCAATTTCGCACATATACTGATGCAAATCTGACAGTACACCCAAGCAGGGGGTTGCGTATTAAGCTGTTAAATGTGTACTTGTTCCCACTTTTCATGGGAACTAAGTCCACTTCACGAAAGTGGTTTTATTTCCCACTAGGTGGGAACTAAGTCCCTCAGTGGTCCCTCAGTGGACTTAGTTCCCGGAGACTTATTTCCCTGCACCAAATCATAGGCCCATATTTGAGTACAATGCCGGCCAGAATGTTACTGTCAATGGAGAGTGCTATAGAAACATGATTTCTGACTACTTCGTTTCTCAGTTGAATGGCACTGACGTGACAGAGCTTTCAAGATGGCGCAACATGCCACACGGCTCGTGCGTGAGAGCATCAATTTATTGCGGGAAACATTTGCTTAGCGCATAATTTCGCGTAATGACCTGTGAACTTGCCTCCTCCTATAAGGGATATCTCAATAAAACAAACTTCTTAAATCACTTGTCGACAAGAATATCACGGTGGTCGCCTACGGAGATAACTAAGTTGTGCTGGTTTCAGAAAAATATCTTACCACCATTAGCTCAGTTATGGAATACAGAACTATTAAAGTGGACGGAGAACAACGGTCTATCGGTTAACCCCAACAAGACCGAACTCAGTCTGTTCACAAGAAAATATATATGGGGTACCAAAATATGATCCATAAAAATTGAGAAGCTTTCGTCTTAATCTCTCACCTGAAGCCAAATATCTTTGTATCGTGTTCAGTTCGCGCATTTTTTTAAGATCTTTGATCAGGGCGGACTCATGCCAAGAAACCGAGGTATGACTTTGATAAAAAAATGTAAGTCAGGACTGGCTCTCCCCGAGTACTGTCATGGTCATCTTCACAGATGGCTTAAAGACGGAGAATGTAACGGGAGCAGGAGTCATCAGACATCAGAAGCCTCTTACGCTTTATAAAGAGCTCAAAATGGTTCAACTAGTGGAGAGATCTTACATGATCCTTTTCGTGGTATAACAACGGACCAATGCTGGTCTCAGTGTGTTGGCGTTTTCAGCTGCGACAGCCACTTTCAACCAACCAACCAAGTATCAGCCATTCATACCGACTGGCAAATCAGTGCAACGATTTTTTCGCAGAGATCTACGCGGCTAAGAAAGCTATCCAAACTGTCTTAGCGAAGAACTACCAACAATGGAAATCACCTTCTGTGTGGAAAGCCAAACAGCACTTAACGCGATTAACTCCAATCCGTAAGTCAGTGCCTCTTGCTATTGTGAGCAATAAACATATTGGTGTGGAAGGGAACGAAGCAGCAGATAAACGAGCCAGATGTGGCTCTGAAATGGACTTACTATTAGCTAACAGACAAGTACTACCATCAGCTTTCAACTCAGCTAAGAGCGTCATTGACAATGTCACATTCAACTTGATTAAATAAAGATGGAACAACATTTCCGGTTGTAGCAGAACGCGCAGCGTGCGGCCCGAAATTGACACTAAAAGGACAAAGATTCTAACGTCTTTTGATAGAAACCAAATCCGAGGGCTCATCGGAGTAATAACCGGTAACTGCATCATTGGAAACATGGCCAAAAGACTTAATATCTTTACAAATGACTTCTGCAAAATTTGTGGGAATGTAGAGGAAATGTAATCTATGGAACATCTCCTGTGTCACAGACGCGACGCGCCGTCTATAAGAGTTGGGCATTCGTTCTTCTTCTGACTTAAATCTTAATTTTGCTATAATGAAGGTCATACAAAATGCATAGCCTTTGTGAACGAATTTTATCTAATAAAGGAAATAGCTTGCCCATATCCGCAAATAAATTTCCGAAAATAGAAACATTAAATCCACCCAATATTAAACTTTATCACAAGCTAAATTGCCACCAGTTAAATTTCAAAGTATACACAGATTTTTACTGATGCTCTTTATTCGATTCACCATAAAAATGCATCAACTCGTGTCGTCCAAACGGCTATACTGTCAAATTGAGTACACTCATTTTATTGTCGATCATTCTGAAGTTAATACTTCTAATCAATGTCTTTGCCGAAAGCGTCAAATAAAGAAGGTATCCCACGGCAATAAGAGCGGTGCACACAATCGACTGTCGTCGAGGAAGTTAAATTAAATTGCACGTATAGAGGTCAACATTTCTGTCAATTGATACACCCTGTTCCGAAAAGAATACATTGACTTCGGGCCGTTTTGAGAACGAAACAAAATGTTTAGTCCTATTCTTTTTATTGTCTACCCTTATCCAGGAAGATCTTCGTATGACCATGTGGTTTTTGATATACACACCTGCCGCTCGCTTAATTTATGCGGTTAATATAATTTACTTTATTAACACCAATTACGTGGTCTCGATTTCTCTCTTTCTTTATCGAGAACTAATGTCAAATTCGTCACAATTTAGCGGTTACTTTATTTCTAACGTGACTTGGCTTTTTTTCTGTTTCCTTTTCTGCTAATTTTAACCACCATCATGAAGGTTAACTCGTCTTGTTCATATACTACACAGATGGGAATACCTACAACAACAGAACTAAGCTGAGTAGTTACATCCCCAAAAGATGAGAAATCTATTTTTGGATGAGTAGTGACATAAGTAAAATGAATCGCATGTTGTTTATTATCATAGTCTGCCTTTTTTGTTAGCCTACGACAGTAAATCAGTTTTGCAAACACATGCTGACACCACGTTGACGTCATTCTTGAGGAATACACTTTTATTTCTTCTTTCGTCAAGAAATGTGACTTATTTACCAGCTAATTTCAGTTTACTGTTTCCATGGACTTTTCTTTTTGTGTATTCGGCAGTAATAAGGGGATGAACGTATTTGAAGTTGTTGCTTCAAAAGATGCTATTTAATAGTGCACTTTTCTATGTTCTTGAGCAATACTCTCTATTTTTGGAGTATTGAAGATTCCAATGACATTTCAACGAGGTGCCAATTCTGCAATAGTAAATTTAAATGTAAATAATACTACCTTCAACTTAGTACCTGAACGAGCTATCACGAGGCAATACGGTGACCCTATGCTGGGTACCAGGGCATATGGATATTCCAGGCAATGAACAGGCGGATGAGATTGCAAGAAACGGGTAAAAAATGCATGCATTAATGACCCTAGAATCTGTAAGAACTCAGCTAAGCACGCTTGCTAGGAAGGTTGAATAATCTCAGCACCTGCAGGCATGCAAAAGAATTGTGGCCAGAAGTGAGCAAAAAGAGATCCAAATTTATGATCGGATTGAGCTGCAAGAATATTGGCATACTACGGTGGTCATTACTGGACACTGTGCGATAGGCGTACACTCGGAAAGGGTGGGCTTTTGCAGAAGCTGCAGAGACGTTGAAGAAATAGAATCTGTTCGTCATCTGCTTTGCAAATGCCCAGCCCTTACAGTAGACAAAAGATTCCCAAAAGCTTCTTCTTCGATGTACTAGAAGATCTGGAGAATGTTGATCTTAAGGAACTCCTGAGATTCATACTCAAATCGGGGTGGTTCCAGTAGGTCAACAAGCTCCACATCCTTTGGTTACTCTTAGGACAGGCTGGAAATCTGGATACAAGAGCTTGTGAATGCCTGTGATTAATACCAAATCTATGTGACTCAATAAAAGCGGTATATTATTTGTCTCCAAATGGAAGGTTCCCGTGACTGGACACAATGGACCCAACTGATGGTCTACGTGAAGCTGTGGCAACCGCCACAAGTGCACCCAATTACCTACCTACCTACCTAGTTCGTTACTCGAGCTAAATTTAAGCAGCCATACAAAATGCTCTATAAAATGTAGCTAAGCTAAATTTAAGCAAAATCCCGAACGGCATGCAGATCTGGGTAAAAATACAAATTTTCATTTCAGATACTGTACTGCATGTATCTGTCAAAACTTAGGGCGCTATTGGTTCGGCACATTTCTCTAGCTAAATTTTGACAGATCGTATTTTTGCTTTACTATTGTGGAAAAGTAAATAAGGCCTCCTATTTTTTTTTTGTAGCAAATAAATACCTACCTCGACAAAGAAATATGGTTTGTAGAGGAAAACTTTTTTTGAAAAGTTCTTGAAGGACAAAAAGAAAGCCCTACAAAAAAATAAACACTTTTTAGTATTTTTTAAATTGTTTTTTAAGGAACACCTGTTTTCTGTGACACTTATCCACAATTCACTCTATGTCAAAAAAAATATTTAGCTAGAATTTTAGGTAATGTCTGGCGGGAAAAATTGTAGAGGAACTAAAATTTTATTTTCGCTCGATCTGCGTAGCGTACTTAACTTTAAGCCCAAAACACATGTGCAGAGTTCATTGTGCAGCAAGGTTAGAATACACAATGTTCTTATATGACTATACAAATGTAAATCTTGCACCCACCGCAGCACTGCAACGTGTCTCTATTTCTAAAATCACTGCACAGCCACGCAGTGAATTAAATTAAATAGGCTTGGCAGCATCGGATTTCTAAATTCAGCTACTGATGCATACGAGGAAAAAAGAGACGGGAATTATTTGTCGTCTGTGTTTTACTCTCGTATTGTTCCCTGCATTGACAGCAACCGATGCAAATTGAATTCTGCACATCTGTTTCAGCTGCAATCACAAACCAGTAAGAATAGACCGCCGACTTCCCGTACACCTACCCGATTCCCTCCGGAAAGAATTTCCCTGTCTGTGAATACGTGTAAATGTCAAAATTAATGGCGGCAATGTTTTTCTATGCAATACCATGCGACCAGGATTTTTCAAGTATGCGTGCGTTAATGGCGCCCCTTTGATTTTGTACAGCACCAATACATGAAAAATCCTGGTCTCGCCGGCAGCTTGTAGGCAAAGTCCGTTATGTAGGAGGAGTCGACGGTCTATTCTTACTGGTTTGTGGCTGCAATACTGCTTGCAGTGAAGCGTTCAGAATTTGTGCACATGTGTTTTGGGCATTAGTGTGGATGTCGCAAACGGAATGCGTCTGTCAAAAAAAAATTAATTAGTTGACAAATTAGTAGGTACACAACTTTTCACACTTTTGACCCTGTTTCCGATTCCGATATCACCATCAACATCGATATGCCTTGAGGGTTATTCCCAAATACGCGGCGGATCTTATTGAAAGCTATACCTACCTCGTTATTCGACAGGGGTATAGGATAAATGACCTAGCAGAAGAGGCAACTTAAAAGTAGTGAGGATGTTGACACCAAACCACCCTTGTGCGTAGTAAACCCAATGGTTAAGGATAATATCATAAAATCTAAGGGAGCCTAGGGCGCTTTGACTCAATTTTGACGACAAAATATTTAAGAAAATTCTAGGACTGGCATTTATTCGCGGCTTTGCTTCTGTTACAGAGGTACCTAGCTAGTACAAAATATATTAAGTCGCCAACAACTCGGGTCCCAAACAAAATTTTGAAAATCGAAATAAATATTCGAAGGAACAAAATACCAAAAATGTTTCAAGTCAAGAATAAATTCAAGAAATGAATAAAGTTTGTGGAGTAAGCATTAAACTTGGTATTAAACTACGCCAGGCCACTGGCAAATAATCCTATACGATTAAATCTTTGGCCAAAGACTCGTATTGGGTTATGGTTCACATTCACTCTGTGTTTGTGATTCCATATACCAGATGTGGTGGTTTGTCTACTGATGAGCCCACCCACCACATGTAGGTACGTGTCGTGACTTCGTTTGCCTCTTTGGTCTTTGCCACTAATAATGCAGCGTTGCCGAAGTGGCACGATCGTGCTTTTTGGACACGCAAATTTATTTGTGGCACGGTGGCACGCAAAAATTCAAAAAGGCGCGTTTTCTTCATTTCTCTTACCTTACTCAAATATTTAAAGCTCAGTGTAAGTGTAAGCACACCATTACATTTCAATAATAGATCATTTCGCACAACTTTTTAAGATTCTTAATTTTAAACTTTTTATAATTTTTCCTTAGAAGAACCCAATGAACATTGAAATAAGTTTGGGGGATGCTGCCCCTACAACCCTTCTGCTTGTATTCACTGTAGTATTTGGAGTAAATACGAGTTTGAGTATTATGCAAAGTATGGGTCATTTTTTACATATAAAACACAACTTCCTCTTGAAAGTGACAAAAAAATGCATGCCGATATAAACAAGCGGCTAAATATCATGGCGCGAAATAACGTTTTATTAAGCAAAAGCAAAAACACCGAAAGCTAGTTGAAAGAAGAGCAAAACATATAAATGCTATAGAAAAATGCGATTCAATCTTACAGCTAGATGAATGCAAGACGAAATGACAGTTTGCCACATGACTTCTGCGAAATAGTTGAAAAATATTTAAGCCGTCGCGAGGTAATAGTTTGCGAAAAGAAAACCGCGAATTAACAGGCACCTGAAATGAAGGACCATTCACATGAGAGCGACCAACTACCTACATACGATCGAACGAATATTCGCAAGTTTAATGATTAATTATCCCATTAAAATGTATTAAGAAAATAAGTTTATAAACAGTTTAAATAACGAATTTTCGAATTCCAAACTTTTTGACGCGAACGAAAACACCTTTGGCGCGAATTGTCGAAGTTTATTCGCAAACCACATCATTTAGTTCGCGTTCCATAAACTAGCGAACGAAATTAACCTCAAATTAGACATTTCGGGTAGAAACTAATGGCTGAAATTCGCGAACTGCAACGACCTAGAGAAGTGTTCATGTAAACGGGCTGTCAGCACTTGCGAATATTCGTTTATTCGTAGGAAGTGGTCACTCTCATGTATACCTATGGTCCTTAAATGCTTCTTCGTTTTTTGTTTCGGTTTGGCGTTGACTGTGTGAATGCGAAAAAAAAACGTTTTCTTTGGACACGCTAAGGGCACGCTCTTCTGAAAAAAGTGACACACTTTTTTTATTTTCGGCGGCAACGCTGTAATAATGTAGACCAAGTCAACCGCGATCCATAACTGTATTGAGTTTGATTAGCATCTCAAATTTGAAACTTTGTACGAAAACCATATCTTTCTCTTAGGTAGGTACTAATCGTACTATGCACAGGAGAAAATTAAAAATCGTATTTAACTTTGATTCAAATCTGATCTAGGATGTGAATATTTTTCTGTGTTTATTTGTTTATGGAAATTTTGTTTGTTTGCTTGGGTTCTTTATAGGGGAATATTTTTGTTGAACAAGGTGGATATTTTTGATTTATTTGGAAATAACATTTGCCAAAGTCTTCGAAAATTGGGGCTATTCCTCTGACAAAGGACTTTATTCAAATGGGATCTTAATTGAATCACTGCTTTCCCTGTATTAGAAAAATGTGACTCTATATCCCTTCTATGACATCGTTAGGATAAGTACACATTTTCTTGAAATTAACCATTTTATTCAATGTTGTTCTTTTTCTACGGGTTTCTATTTCGGAAAATTTAATTAAAACCCTAACAGCAATCCATATACGGGTATGAATGTACGTGTGCCAATCCTATTATTTTCATTTAGTATGTCAAAGCTAATATTTACCCAAAGAATACACAAAATAGAAGCAAATCAACCCTCAAGCATAGCAAATCATTTTGAGAGAGAAAATCTTTACCAACATAGTAACCTGTTGACATGTTGTATTGTATTTTTTTTGTATGCCCAAGTATGCTTGCTTAGGTACATTGTGCATACATTTAATGAAAATAAATATTCACATGAATACATTAGACAAAATACTCGCGTATGCTTTCTTGAGAAAATATATCGATTCCTCCCAACATTTGTAAATGTCATGCACACTTATCTTAAATGAAAACTCAAGTAGGTACCTAACCTACCTTAGTTTGGTACCAAAAAAATAAGTTGTCCTCACTTCTTAAAAAAAGATGAAAAATTCGACTTTAAATATACCAAAGATTAGACCACATTCGACATACCGCAAGTAAGTAATCAACAGTGATTGCTATAAAACTAAGGTGATGTAGTTATTCGTCTCACATTAGTAAATGCCCTAATGACCAAACACATAGGACAGGAATGACGACAAAATTATTAATGACCATAACAGACAGATATTTTTTTGACAAATATTCTACGAAAGGAAAATAAATAAATACTGTCGGCGACAGTACTAAATATAAAATGTACTGTCTTGTAACTATGTAAAGGGTCCGCCAAATAACTATTTTTTTTTTTTTTTTTTGAAAATGCTATAAAAAAAACTACTGAATATTTTCTGAAATTTCTTTTTTTATTTGAAAGTACAATCCTTCCGGTTAATAATGGAAAATAATTTCATTCAAATGGCTGCCTCGGCTGGCCATGCAGTAGCCTACACGATCGGTCCAATTTTTAAGCACATTATCGATTGTGTGCAGCTGTATTTCACCAATGGCTTCACGTATATTGTCCTTTAAAGCGTCAATTGTCTTTGGCATGTCGGCGTAACACTTGTCTTTTACGGCACCCCACAAATAATAGTCCAACGGTGTCAAATCGCAGCTCCGCGGTGGCCAAACGACATCAGCTCTGCGGCTGA
This sequence comes from Cheilosia soror, assembly GCA_949372485.1. Lineage (NCBI taxonomy): Eukaryota > Metazoa > Arthropoda > Insecta > Diptera > Syrphidae > Cheilosia > Cheilosia soror. The sequence continues at coordinate 21,348,092 of OX443563.1, forward strand.
TAATGCGATCTTCAAAAACAGGGCGCAAAATATCGAGTGTAGCTTCGGCTGTGTGGAACCATTGTATATAGACACTATATATGTGTATATACAATGGTGGAACGTAGCGCCGTCCTGTTGAAACCAAATGTTGCCAATATCCTATATAACAATCACCATTGACTGTAACGGCCACTCCTTGCTCATTTTCGAAGAAAAATGGCCCAATTATGCCTCTGGACCAAAATCCGCACCAAACAGTGACTCGTTTTGGCTATATCGGCTTTTCAATGTATGCGTGCGGGTTTTCTGTGCCCCAAATGCGACAATTTTGCTGGTTTACATACCCGCCAAGATCAAAATGAGCTTCATCTGAAAAGATGATTTTTTTTGGCAAAATCGGCATCTTCTCTAAGTCGATCGCAGGCCCACTTAGCGAAGCGAAAACGCATTGGATGGTCAGTTGGCTTCAACTCCTGAACCAATTGGACTTTGTATGGTGTCATACCAAGGTCTTTATGCAAAATTTGTCTCAATGATGTCTCCGAAATGTTCAATTGTTGAGAACGACGGTGAATTGATGTTGATGGCGCTTCACGCACACTCTCTGCCACAGCAGCAATTTTCTAGGGTGTATGCACTGTTTTTGGCTTTTCACGCTTTGGTTTATCGATGAGGATGCCAGTTTCTTTTACTTTTTTCACAAGATAACGAACATACGGAGCTGACGGTGCTTCTCTTCTTCCAAAATCCGTACGCAATTTTCGCACACATTCTGCAACATTACCATGATTTTCAAAGTAATGTCGCAATATTTCCCAGCGTTGTTCAAGCGTATACACAACCATATTCGTTCAGCGGAAGGATAAAACTAATTATCTGTCAAATCAGACATGAGCTAAGTGTTACCATTCGCGAAATAAGCACTAGTTGAAAAAAACAACGTTAGATGGCGGACCCTTTAGTTATTCGTCTCATATTAGTAAATGCCCTAATGACCAAACACCTAATACCAGACAAACCCCCAGTTTAAAATTCACTTTTAGTGGGCAGTGAAAGATGGACTTAAAGTTAAGTTTAGAAACCGTTGTTCGTTTTTTTTTTTTTGTAATAATTGTAATAGCAACCAAAAATTATTTCCTAATGATAAACAGCCGTATTAATAATAGCTGCGCAACTTCGTGTTATCCCTAACCAATGACTAACCCATTGGTTAAACCCAAATTCCTATTTATAAACATTTTTAGAAGATAACTAAGCTTTCGTAACTTTTACATAACTAACTCACGGTGGTAGGTGTGTTAGCGATTTGTTAGCTTTGCAAAACATGTTTCCCGCTCAAAATGACAAATGGTGTTTCGCGTTTAATTTCGTTTGATTGATATGAATGTGGTAAAAGGGTGGTAAATAATTGAATAAAAAAATGGCTCACCCTTTTTGAATAATTTGAATATTCTAGTCTAGACAAAAAAAAAAAAACAAAAAAATCCTATGAGAATATTTATACATAAAACATTCAAAAATAAATATAGATTTTCAAAACGAAATATAGAAAAAATTAATTGCATTAGTAAGAGTAAGAAAATTCTAATTGCATTAGAAGAAGAAGAAGGCAGCAGAAAAGAAGGACGCTTTCCTGTCAGTTTTCAATACAATTTGGAGAAGCGTTGCCATCACAAACCTACGATAATAGGAAACACGTCAATTAGTTAATGCATGGGTTTAATTTTTTTATAAATAAGAAAATTTAGTCAGTGAGTTAAATTTTTAACTACGAGTTACGTAACAAGTGAGTTAGAGAATGGTTTGAGATCTATTATTAATACGGCTGAAAGTGTATGTACTACCGTCCTGATGATATCAAATATATGAGTCGAAGACGTCTTGCTCTCGGCCTTCTGCCTGCAAAACGTGCCAAAAATGATTTTTATTATTTTTGTTTTTCCAATAATTTATTTTAAATATTTAAATACAGTCGGACTCATCAACGAACCGGAGTCTTCGCTATAGGGGATCCCAAAAAAAAGCGATCAGACATATGTACATACAAAAAAAAATGCAAAAATCGTCTTCAAAAAAAACTTCGTCACAGAAGTGTTTAAGGTATATAGTTCGTTATAAAGAAGTCCGACTGTAATTGTCTTAGGAATTCCCAATAGTTTGAGCCGTTTTTCGTAATTTTTTGAAGTGTTTTTGGGGAGTTCCTCTTTGATTTTTCGAATACTTCTATAGTTTTTAGAACAAAGATCGAATTTGTATAATATTTTCGGCCTTTAGTTTTTGGCTTAGTAGCTTAATTAAACGTTGGAGTCTCATTCATTCATTCATTCATTTATTTTCAATAACCCATTTATCCATTACAAGTGGGTCACGGGTGTAGGTTTCTCAAGTAGACCCTCCATCGACTCCAAATCATCAAGGGCAATCCCCATACGGGTAGAAGAGAAATTATGGACTTGATCTAACCATCTCATCCTGGGTCTACCTAGAGGACGCCTGCCTGATGGTACGGATTCCATGGCACGTCGTGGGATCCTGGTCGGAGACATGCATTTAACATGACCAAACCACCGAAGCATGGATCGCTCCGTCCGGAGAAGTAGCTGCTCGACATTGAGTTCCTCACGTATTCTGGTATTTATAATGCGATCTCTACTGGCCGCACCAGTAATATAATGGAGAAATCTTAATTCGGCAGCTTGTATCCGCGACCTTATTCTTTCGGTCATTACCCATCCATACGCATACCTCATGACCATATATTGGAACAAACACCGAATTAAAGATTGACAGCTTAGCTTTGACACCAAGTTCAGTCCTCCTAATAAAAACTATCTCAAAATTGATCCAGCCTGACTAATCCTATAGGAAAATTCAGCATTGCTCATTTCATAACTCGTGAATAAGACCCCGAGGTACTTAAACTTCTCCACCTGTTTCAATGGGACTCTACTAACATGCAGAGCGCATTGAACGCCGCGACGTTGTGAAGACGACCATCACTTCAGATTTGTTCACGTTTATTTTCATCTCAGCTTCTACACAAAATGCTACAAACCGTTGAAGTCTATGAAGATAATTTTCAACGTATTAGATTGTTAGCAGGAGATAGTTTCTGGAAAACTGCTTAAAGCCAGAACAGGGTTTCTTTAGTTTCCATTACCTCCGTCTGAAAAATTTTAAAGCATTCGATATCTAACTATCATTAAGTATTTCTGAGGAAAACATCCCCACCGACCTCATTCAAGGCTTTGAACTAATCCGAGGTAGATATAGCTCTTATATTATTAAAAATGTTATTTACCTATATTCACCTATGGTGAATACAATCGTTTTGAAGTTAAAAACGAACTTGTTCGCTACAGAGTTCTGATACAGTTTCGCAAGTATTTGTCTGGCTCTTTCGCCTTATTGTCTTGTATAGTCAACGTCCCTCTCTTCGAGATTGCTATTTCGCTTATTCTATGAAGTTACCGCGAGGAGCGCAGCGGTTAGCTTGCCTTTGCGCCCTTTTCTGTACGTTGGTGTGGAGGCTTAAGTTGAACTGATTAAGCATAGTCTGTTATATGCTTTCGGGGTCATTAGGTGTTACCAGGCTTGGTGTTCCCTAAAATGATTTTTGTAGAAGCTGTAGAGATAAGGAGGAGGAGGAAACTGTACTACTACTGTAAAATGTAAATGGATCTCTCAGCTGTCTTATGGATGGATTTTTATTAACCCATAATAGACTCCACAAAGCCTGCTAAGTCGATACTTGAATTTAGCCCACAGACAGTCTTGTGTCAGTAATGCCCAAAGCACATATGCAGAATTTCTGGACTCTTTCCTGCAAGTAGGTATTACTACAGACAGAAACAGATGTACAGGATTTAATTTGCATCACAAATGCAAAACTATCGAAGATGCTCTTGTTTCACCAACAGAGGTCACTAGATGATAGGAGAAGAAGGAAACGTTTGCAGCTTATTTTTTAAATACTTCCCCGGGAAAGGCAAACCTATAACGCTTCATCAGCGCCCCGAGATGCTTGCAGATGTTAGATGTTAGTTCTGCACTTAAATTGCTGCAAATCGTAGTCTTCTGGAAATATATCCCCAGGAAGCGAGTTCCAAAGTTTGCTTGTCCTGTAACAGAAAGTGTTTTGGAAAGATGATGTCCTCGCGGTTGTCAAGTGTACTGTATGATCATGAGCATTAGCAGCCTGTCTTGTGGGGCGCCCAAAAGTTGCATTTCGAGGGATAATGTCCTTGAGTTCCTCGGAACATCTACCATGGAAGTACCTATAGAACGAGCATAGCTCAGCGACTTGTCTTCGGTGCACCAACGGTTGCAGATTCGATGTGAGTGTAGGGTCTCCAATAAGTCGAACTGCTCGTCTCTGTATGCTGTCAAGTAGGTTAAGTGAATGTTTTGGCGCCGAGCTCCATATATGGGAGCAATATTCCAGGCCTGGTCTAACCTGTGCTTTGTAGAGAAGGAGAAGTTGCTTGGGGCTAAAGTACCTCTTTGCTCTAAATAGGTAGCTCAACTTAGCGGACGCCGATCTTGCGATATAGGATATGTGGTCCTGCCATGTGATTCCTGAATTGACTGTGACTCCTAGAAGGTGCATTGAGTCCATTTGGTTCGGAGGAACTGCTGATGCATTTTTCCTGGAAAATGTTGTGAGCTGTGTCTTGTTTGCATTAAATACAACCAAGTTGTCTTTTCCCCACTTCAAGATTTTGTTCAGATCACCATTTAGAGAACTAATTTGTTCACATCTCTGACTGTGTGATGTAGCCGCATTCACAGGCCCACTGTTCGAGATAGAGGATATAAGAGTGCTGTCATCAGCAAAGCTGTAGATATTATAATTTGTCGATCCAAGCAAATCGTTGATGTGGAGAAGAAATAGAGTTGGGGAAAAAATAGATCCTTGGGGCACTCCTGCATTTATAGCAAACGAATTAGATGATACACCATCTACAACAACTTGAATCGATCTTCCCAGAAGAAAATTTTGCATCCATCCATCCAGTCCAGACTCGGTCAAATGCCTTTGATACGTCCAAGGCTACGGCTCTGGATTCGCCTTGTTGTTCAATTGCTTGCGTCCAAAAGTGCGTAACTTACAAGGTCTCCAGTATAGTGGAACGACGCCGACGGCTCCGAAATCCGTATTGCCTGTCACTTATTAATCGGTGGCCTTCTAGATATTTGATTATTTCGACATTTATTGCCTTTTCCATTACTTTTGAGAGCATTGAAAGTAACGCTATTGGACGATAGTTTTGTGGCAGACATTTCCTCCCTTTCTTTGGAATAGGTTGAATGCGAGCGGTTTTCCAGCAAGAAGGAAACGTCTTCTGGGAGTACGACATGTTAAACAGCTTACATAGTACAAATGCAAGTTCTGGAGCACAGCTCTTGAGTACTATAGCCGGAATTCCGTCGGGTCCCGTTGCCTTATTGCAATCTAGTTCCTTAAGGATGTGTTGAATTATTCGAGGCCGAAATTTCACTTCTGCCATCGATGTTTGCACCCTCGGGATATTTGGTGGCTCTAGTTGTGCAGAATCTAGGGTGGAGTTCAGTGAAAACATGCTAGCGAAAAGGTCTGCCTTTTCTTTAGGAGTTGTTGCTAGCGTGCCATCTTCTTTTACTAGAGGTGGAAAGGAAGAGCAAATAAAGTTAGAACTGATTGTCTTTGCCATGGACCAGAATGCGCGTGAGCCGTTAGGACATCCAATTACTTTGTTAGTGACTGTTTCGTTGTAAGTTGTCTTCGCCTATTCAATGATTAGGTTGCATCTATTTCGAAGAATTATGAATTCTGATATTTTTTGCTCCGATGGGTTTGACCGCCATTCACGGAAAGCCTTGTTTTTCGCTGCGGTAATTCGCTTGAATTCTTTGTTAAACCAGGGTTTATTTGAAGCTGGTTTTTTGATGCAATGTGGAATGTAAAGTTCCATACCGAGTAAAATCATTTCGGTTACGGCTTTTGCGCACATATTGACATCGGTATCTCTAAAGCACATATCAGCCTATGGCAACGAACCGAAGAAATTACGCAGCTCGTCCCAGTTAGATTTACTATAATTCCAATTTGTACAGTATACAGCTTCTATACACTTCAAAGGGGGTTCATTTCAACGCGACATCACTGGTTATAAGTTTGGATATTTGACGATAGCTAAGTAAGTTCCTACCACTTTTAATACCAACAATCTCAATTATGCTAGCTACTATACATTGTATGATTACATCAATTTATGCTAACCACACATATATATAGGGTAGGTATTGTATATCCATGAAGCGAAGGTAACAAAACCTTTTAATGAACCTAACAATCCAAATCCTAGCTTGCTACTCTTGTTCTCGTATCTTTCAAATGTCAGTGTGGTCTTTTAATTGCCGTCATGTTATTCCCACACCGCAAATGGTTCTTCATCTGCATTCCACAAATACAGCAACAAGCACAACCTTTGGAAACCAAGAATGTGGTTTGCAGAAACTTTTGCTTTGTACAATTGCTTCTTAGAAGTAGATCAAAGGTGTGGCAGTTGTATCTTAATTAGACACAGTAAGACAGTATATTTATGTTAAATTGCCTATCCATACTATCAAATGACATCAACTCAACAACTTTGATACTGACACAAAGAAATAGATTTTGTTCATTCTGTGTTTCAATTGTAATTCGATTGTGATCAATTCAATCAATCAAGATTTTAATGTAGACGTCAGATAAAACAATAAGCAATCAGAGTATTTAATTAGTAATTCGACAGCTTAATGATAACGGATTATTTTATTTATAATTGACTTGTGACATTGTGAGTAGTACTACATTTTCATTAGGACCAAATAAGATGTTTAGAGTGAATGTCATTTTGAAGTGATTTCATTTATTGATTGAAGTTTTGTTTGACAGTTTTCTTTTTTATTGGCGGTTTGGAAATTATATTAACTTCGTGAGTATACAGTATACAGCTATGTAAATATTATTTTATGCGCAGTGCATATTCAGAGTTTCAATTTTAAAAAGTTTTGTTTTGCTGCATTCTGATTGGTATTTTGCGTAAATGGGGGGATACTGCAAAGATATACATTATGAATGGCTTAAGGTTAGGTTAGGTTAGTAGGCTGGTGAGGAGTACTCCGTGTCACACTCAGGTCAATACTGTGTAGTGTGTACTGACTCATTGTGATGCCCGTCGGGGGAAAAGAGGTTGTCCCTTACAAATTGTAACCCTGCGTCTATAACTGCTGTTTACAGTTTACTGATTAGCTGTTTCTTATGGCACTAATGGCGGCTGATGATTGCATAAACATGTTCGGCGGTAGCGAATTTAGCATAACCTCAAGTCCTGCGGTTGGAGTTGTCCTCATCACACTGGTGAGTGGTGGTGTACGCTAGCAAGACTTCATCAGTTTAAGCTGAAAGTGGGTCACACTCACACCTGTTTCAATGTAGCTGTAAATTTTCGCCAACGTGGTGACATCGCGCACGTCATTATGACCATGACCATGAGGTGAGCGAAGGACAAGTACACAAAAGGGGCATCATTCTCTGGTCCTCTTCATTATCTCTGCATAGCTCCCGCGAAAGTCGTTGTAAGGGATGTCCAGCACCCAACCTGTGGGCATGTCTACTGGTGTCCTGTTATGGCGTTTGTTGTAGAAGGCCAACATGGTAATCTTTTTCGAGCGATGCGTTCCCCGATGAGCTGCTTTCGCTGATTTGAAAACCACACCTCCTCGATTTTCCCAATTGTTGAGTAGCCTTTAAATCCGTTTTCTCGTTCGAATAGGTCCTGCTCTCTTGGCTGCAGTGGTAAGCAGTTTTCCTGGTGGTATTCGTGCCGTATCGAACATACACTGCGGTCTATAATCTGCAGGGAATCCAGATTTTCTTTGCTGATTGAAATTGCCGGCCCTTAAAAAAAATCATGTCTTCTTAACAGCTACTGTAGCTATATACATGTTCAAAATTAGCAAGGGGCAGATCTGAGCGATGACTTTTAGTACTTTCCTTGGTATACCGTCAGGTTCTGGAGCCTTCTTATTTTCAAGTGTAGGTACTCTCTGCTAGGATCAGCACCTCTCCCATAAGCAGCGTTGCCGAACGTACTCCCATAGTGCTACTTTCAACACCTCCGTACTCTCGTACTCCTTCTTTCACATTCGCACTCCTATTTTTTTTAAAGACCTAAAATATCTTACACGTAGGCGCAGTAGCGCAGTGGTTAGTGTGCTGGTCTACTGTGCGAGGGATCCCAGGTTCGATCCCCGGAAAAACCCAAATTACATCTTAAAGTTTTTTCTACTGCGCCACCTCTCGCTAACGTCTGACAAACATCCGAGAGTATGACTGTCATGAAAAAGCTTCTCAATTCAGCCGTTCGGACTCGGCATAAAATTGTAGGTCCCTTCCATTCGTCCCAAAAATAGAAACTCACACAAAACGAATGGTTGCGAGAAGCTAGGCCTTGGGTGTCACCCGCCTGTTGCGCCACCTATTTATTTATTTAAATATCTTACACTTGTAGCAAAGTGTAATTTCAACCTTAATTCAATTAATTGCAAATTCAATGAAAATTTGGCAGCACTTTTGTCTTCCAAATTGTCGTCAAAATGGCAATTTCCCTCTCTATAGCTTGTTTTTGTTCGTTGGGTGGGCCCCTGGGCGTTGGCTTGGCTCTTCAAAATGGTATTATTCTATTTTTCATTTAAATTTATATTTTAAAATTTTGTAGTAGACACCAATAATTTCAAATTGGATATAACCAAGTCATAATGTATTTGCTACTACAAAATGTTAAAATAAAAGCATAGATTCTCAACAGGATTTTCCTATCCTTCTATCTATAAATAGAAATAATATGCGCGCGCATGAGTTTTCATGACTGACAATGTGACCCTATTTGTATCTCTATGGAAGAGCATGCCTTTTTGACAGATGCGCAGAATGAAACGAAAATGAGTGCTCGGAATATATTACCTTTAAGCCTAGTATCCTGCTCAGAACAGAACAGATAAATGCTCGCTAAATTCGTTGTACAGGATATAGAGAGGACACACACCCATATTTTATTGCCACATGTATTTTGATTTTTGTTATTTTTTCACTTTTTTCCTACTCACTTGTATCGTTAATCAAGTATTCCACGAAATAATCAATTCAAAATTTGTTTTCTTTCGGAAATGCCAAAATGTATCGCCGATTTAATGCACCAGACAATTCTTTCGCGAGCTAAATCAGTGGAGACATTTTCTTGGCCGAGTATAACAAAATTGTACGTAGTACGTATAACACACAATATTGTTATACCGGACTGACATTAAGTGTGTCCCATCTATATGAAAGCAAGAATTTAGCGTGCGGAACAGGATACTGCGTTGCTAAACTGCTGGGCGTCTGGAGTGAAAAGCGCTCGCTAAAATTAAGCGCGAGCTTAATTTTTTTTTTCCTTGTCTGCTATTCCTTGATCTCAAATTGATTACTTTTAAAGGACTTCTCATCGAGGTGTTCATTGAAAACACTATCCCTTTTTTACTTTTCCGCAACACAAAAACAGAACAAAAAAAAGCCAACATGAAATGTCAAAATTTAGCTTGAAAAAATTGCCGAACCATTAATGGCAACTGAGTCCCTCATGGGACTTATATTCACACCAAGCCAAAAACTGGGGTTTCGCGAAAACAGTCGAAAACTTAATCGAAAACAAAGTTTTCCGATACATATTGCAGTTTTCAAAACGAGTTGTTTGAGGTCGTTTTCCATGAAAACGCCACGAAAACGAGTACAATCGTTGGGTTGTTGAAGCAGACACACCTTTTGCAACATTCAGCGAGCTCAGCAAAGCTGCTGACAGGATGTGAGAGACTGAAGGCCCCGACCCATAGAATCCGTCGCACCCCTTGCGTCCACGGATTGGCGTATTCGACGGAACGAACAGTCCCATAGAATTCGTCGCATACGTTGACAGCCGACGACATATGAGAGAGAGTTTCTCTCATTATCTCATATTTCCACCAATGAAAATGCTTACTCTCACGCTCTGCCAACTGTCAACGGTTCGACGGACAGAAAAGTAGAAAGTAAACCTACTTTATACGTCGCATCCGGCACGTTCGTTGCTCATGGGTCACGTTCCATAAGCTACTGTGTATTCTATCAACCTGTCAGTCAAATACATTGCCGCAACGGATGTGACGGATTCTATGGGTCGGGGCCTTGAGTTAGAGCCTCAGTGCTGTCGTTTATTCTAGTTTTTTTGTTTACAAAATCTAGAATCTCTTGTTATCTTTGCACCGAAAGAGCTAATTATTCAGTTTTTCTATAATTTTAGAACGGCAGCAATACCTACCTGCCACAACGAAATAATATTTTCAGATGTTTTGATTTTGATTGTTGCTTATGTTAATTATTTTATGCATTTAACCATAAGTTAACGATTATCAAGCAAGTAGCTTTAATAATTTTGTTTGTATAATTATATCAATACGAGCGAAGTAGTAACTAAAATAAAAGTCTAGTCGCCACTAACATTTTATAGCTAGTTTCACAGCTAACTGAAACGTCAAACGAAAACGAGTTGGTGTTCGGTGTGAATTCATCCGCACGAGTTTTCTAAACTTTTTTGACGAAAACTCGGTTTTCGGCTTGGTGTGAATAGGGTATTAGTTTCCGGGGACTTATTTCCCTGTACCTGGAAAACCGCACAAGCGACCAATAAGTTATTGGTATCTCTGAGTTCGTCTAATTGCGCTCTTCAAAATGGTATATGTATTCTATTTTCCATTTACATTTATATTTTAAAAATTTGTAGTAAGAAACCTATTTCGACTTTTGGTTTCTTGTGCCAAATGAATATAACCAATGTCATAACGTATTTGGTATGTACTACAAAATTTGAAAATAAAAGCAGAAACGGAAGGCAAATATCGCCTTCTACTAGGTCGCTAATATAGGAACAATTTCAGCTGCTGCATTTCAGCTACAATCACACCGTCTTCTGCAATGGTTCGTCTATCCGTTGCAATTTTTAAGCGCAGGCATATTATAATTTGCGACTTTTTTGAAATTAAAACGAATTTATTTGACGCAAATAATTAAAAAAAGACATTTACTAATATCTGTCATGAACATATGGTGTTTGTCAAAATTTAGGGACTATATATCTTTGGTGTGGAGAAACAAAGTGGAAACTAGGCGCCTAAAATTTAGCGGCAGCAGGATACTGGACTAGATTAAAAAAGTCTGTATTCCTATTTTTTTTTTTTTTTTTCAAAATACTCCCCATTTTTTGCTGGAGTACTACCTTATAAAATTTCTCTCCGGCAACACTGTCCATAATTGTGTGCCCACTATCGTCTGCATCGTTTCTATACTACTAGGTTCCCTGGTCGCTTGAGCGCCCAACTTTCGCATTCCCTGTTTACATCTTTGGCGGAGTTCCAGATTATATTATACCTTTGGTGAAAAACTGCCTTAAATTTTAATCCTTCCAGAAAATAAATGGACAAGAAGCTCAGATGTAATTGTGAATTGTGAGACCAAACACACAGTTCTCATTGAGATACATATATTGAAACTTAGAATGTACGTGTCTCGATGAAAGGGTTTTTGCAGCTTAGGTAGGACGCACATGTTTGGCTTGCAAAAGGCGTAAAACCATTTATAGCCCGTTTATAGAGTAGGTTAATGGAACGGTTGCCAAGACCCAATTTTTTTCTAAATTACCACAGTACATCAAGTGGGGGTGGCCCTTTTTAAAGCAGCTTTTGTTAAAAGAAGCACCGCTTAAATATATTTAAAAATAGAAATAGATCTACCACCAATTTAATAATTATTATTATCTTGTCAGTATTTTGTATGATAATCTTTATTTTTTTATTATGTTAATTTAGTGATCTTTTCATGACCGCTTACTACCAATTCAAAATGTTTTGCATAGCAGCTACACAATCGATATGAAACCGAATATTTATAGAATAACATTATCATTTATGTTTTATTTTAAGGCATAGTTTGTTTTTTTTTTATAGCAACAACAAATCATTATAAACAAATTTATACAATTCATATAGTCACGCGTATGAATTAGAATTAGAACAGAAAATTAACATTAATGAGGTGGAACTAAAAAAAAAAAATCGGAAATACAAATGTGAGACGAAAATAGCTCTATTTTCAACAGCAAAATTAACTTGACTTATTGAGGCATTTTGTGATCTTTTACCGCGCCACCCAGCTGTGCTAACAATAGACATAGATACTCCACTTGTTGCAAATTTATTAATAATTCTATTCTTGAAATATGAAATTATTATTTACTTTTTTACACTTTAGTAAGAGTCAATTTGTGTTGAAGAGTTGTTGGTGTTATCTCGATTGCTTAGGCATATAATTTATAGTTGAACACTTCGAAGAGGTATACTTATAATTGAAGTACACGCTGTCGTTTATTGCCTACAAGTCTACAGACTAGCTGATTTTGAACTTAAAAACAAGTTAGATTCGTTATCGGTTAAAAGTTCATGGAGCAATTTGCGTGCCTATAAGTCTAGGTGAAAAGGTGAATTTCTGTCATATTAAACAATCTTAGAGTTGTATGTATCTTACAATTATTCTGCTGATGATGGGTATGAGTTTAAAAACACGAACTCACAAGTTTTATATTTTTATAAAGGCATTAAACTTTACATCTCCCTAACTAATAAGTTCACAGATAATGTAAGGTCAAGATACCTTGATAGATGGACGACAGTATAAAATAACCAACTATTCGAAGAAACTTTTTACGACTTCTAAAATGACTTAAGCATCTGTCCTTTAAATATAAACAGAATTTCAATTCGCAAACAAAAATAAATAAAACTGAAACTGGAACTCGAAAAGTACTACTATACGTCTTACCATATGATTTAATATGCAAATTACCGTCGAAATATTCAAATTAAGTTGTCAATTTCACCCACAGATAAATAAAACATTTGCAATAAAAATGTTGATCGCTGATTATATAAGTTTTTATCTCTATCAACTAATTTTAATTGACTATTCGAAAGTTAAGAGGGCGAAGAACATTGGCTTCTTCGGATAAGAAAATGGGAGAGCATGAGAAGCTGTCAAACCAGGAATAAAATGGATGTTTAACCAAAATATAAAAAGAACGCCTCAAGGCAGCGAAACACAAATAGAAACCTGTATAGAAATGAACCTTGTAGAGTTACATAGCGTCAGTGCTGAGAATATGGCAAAACCGCTTTTGTTTGTACACTGGCGAAGACAACCCAAATGCCGGTGTTTGGGTCAGAACGAATCATTCAATCTGAACGATGAAAGCCCCAAGACTTCCGTCCACTCGGCTAAAGCGAAGTGAGGATAGCGATATCCGATCTTAAGTTCAGAACAGGCTGTTTAATGGCCAAGCTTTTAAAAGTGGTAAAAAATGACTTGGTCAGGGTAGTGCAAAATTTGGTCGGGTGAAAGTATTCCCGATAAATTACACTTCAGCCAGCATTCTCGTATGTCCTAAAAACAAGAGGGGACATACTCTGAACTGCGCCAAGTATATACACTACTGCCAGATTGTGGGAAATTTCCCTTTTTGGGGGAATTTTTGCACTCGAAATGAGCTAAAAGGGAAAAAGGGAACTTTCTGTTTTCCAGAACAAACAAAATGGAATTTTTGTTCTTTGAAACTTTATTTTAATTTTATTGTTCAACTTCAGGAAGACAATTTATTTTATACACCTGGGGGTCGATTCTGGTTCGGCGAAAAAGTGAATCGAATAAATCGTTTTCACATTCACTTTCACGCATTGCTTTCATTTTTTCGATTCACTTTGTACTAAAATGCGATTCTCGTTCAACAAGTGAAAATGCTGTGGTGAATTCAATACCGGCCACAGTGGTGATTAAATTTTTGAATAAAATGCCAGACTTTTTATCGAATTAAGGCGAAGAAATAAGCAGAGGTTTGAAATTTATTTGTTATTAATGTGCTGAATAATAGAACACATTTTAAAAATAGTTTTCTAGAAAAAAATGCTGATTATAAGGCCTCGTTTAAATAGAACAAAAATCCTTTTGAAGCGATAATAGAGAACACTTCATATAGAATTTTATCGCTTCCTAAACATCTAAAAAAAAATACATAAAACCTTAAAACATCATCAAAAATACTATAGCTCTTCCATAGCGAAGTGCTATGACGCTATGAGCATGTTTTTTTTTACTAAGGGAAGTTTTCAACAAGCTATTGGTCAGGAGGACAATGTGGTTCTCTTACGTTTTGTACCAATATACAAAAACAATAAAAGCTCGGTGAAATAGGTTTTTAAATTTGAACATGTAATTTCCAAATTTATTTCTAAAAAATTCATTTAATACTCCTTTTGAATTGATGTGACGCTTTTTCCCTTGTTTTTTTTATTGGAATCTCAATTTTCACTCTTTCACTGATCTATTCACTTACAAATGAGCGCGTGAAAAGAAATTATTCATATGAAAATTTTTGACGTTTGGTTTCACTGTTTCATAGAACGAGAATCGAATTTGCGGTGAAAGAGTGAAAATATTTTCATTTCACTTTTTCGCCGAACCAGAATCGACCCCCTGACTGCTTTCATGAAGAAGCGCTTGCATTGACACAAAAAGAAAGAAGACCTGGGTCCAAATAACGAACGATATCGTCTCTCCGCGGTACTAATAATCATTTTTAGTGTCCAGGAAAATTTCCATATAAAGTTATCCATTGTGACCGTCAAAATATTTAAGTTGAAGATTAAAAATGATTATTGGTAAGGCCGTCTGTCTATTGCCACAAATATGATAGAGCCATGCTTACTGTTTAGTGAAAACGAAAGCGATTTTCGTTTCGTATTTTACAGAATCCCACCCCTGTTTTTTGCAATAACTAATGAAGAGTGACTATCCTATCATAGCCTTTTATCCTAGCCGATAAAAGCGGCACGTCGACCTGATTAAGATCTACATATTGTACCATACATGTGGGCGCAGTAGCGCAGTGGTTAGTGTGTTGGACTACTGTGCGAGGGATCCCAGGTTCGATCCCCGGAAAAACCCAATTTACATCTTAAAGTTTTTTCTACTGCGCCACCTCTCGCGAACGTCTGACAAACATCCGAGAGTATGCCTGTCATGAAAAAGCTTCTCAATTGAGCCGTTCGGACTCGGCATAAAATTGTAGGTCCCTTCCATTCGTCCCAAAAATAGAAACTCACACAAAACGAATGGTTGCGAGAAGCTAGGCCTTGGGTGTCACCCACCTATTTATTTTTTTTTTTTTTTTATTGTACCATACATTAGAAAGAGAGTTTAGGCTAGGAGGTTTTACACATTTTTTTCGTAAAGTTTATGATACTGCTGCAGAGTATTTTTTTCAAATCTTTCGGGTCCAGTTGGTCCCTGGAGAAGATCTTCCTTCCAAATTCGCAAATAATGTCATTTCGTCTTCTACCATACATAGCCTGCTCTCCGCTGAGTTGGCTGGATTTATTTCGCATAGGTACTATTGTAACACATGATGCCCTATAAGGAATCATATACAAGGTTTCTGATTGTTAAAAATGGGATATTCTCTTAATATATACATTTTGTATGTTCCCAGCTTTTTATGTCTAAGTTTTTACCCAATTTGGGGGTATATCAGAAAGGTTCCGGAAAGGAGTTTCGGAATCTATTCTGCCCAATTCGTCTGCTGTTCGTTTCCTCCGAAGCCTTCGTGGACAGGAACCCACCAAATTTGGTTCTATTCCCGAGGCTAAGGCCAGTTTCAAGACTATTCATAATACATAAACACTATGACAAACAAGTTGTATACAAATAATTGACAGACAAAAAATTAAAAATTAGTATCACAGGGATTTTATTGCTACACTCCTTAATAATATTATCCGTAACTCTTTCTGGAATTGTTGAAGCTGATGGCCCTGTAGTATCCTTGATAAATGACATCTGTCTGGTTCTGTAGTTTCGTATAAAGTAAGTTTTATTTTATTAAATCTGACATTTTAAACAGTGTGAGCATACACTAAAATTCTGACAATTTTTACAGTATTTCAAGATACTACATCTACTCTCTTTTTTTTCAAAATTAAATTACCTCACGCAACATTTGATCAGTTCTTTCGTCTACTAACTTTTCCTAGGCTACAGGTACTCGTCGATATGGCTGTGCTACTGATTTCACATATCACTCCTTTGATTTTGCTGAGTGGTTTGCAATCGATTTCATTTGAATTGATAGCATTGACACTACCAACTTGTGAATTGAGATCGATTCCTATTCTCAGTACCCATTTCATTCATTTAAAAATTGGCCAATTTTTCCTGTTCTCCCACTTTGATGAACATTTCAATGAATTTAAGTGGATATCCGCCATACGCACGAAAATCGATATCAACCATTTTGTGCTTGTGCGTAATCACAATGTTCTTAGGCTTCAAATCCATCCAGGAAAGCTTGTCAATAACATTATATAGGACACCAGAGTCCACGATTAATTCAATGTCAATACCGCCAATATTAGGCGTGTTTTTTTTTGCAATCCTATATAGGCTTAGCAAGTTTTCCATACGAATCGTTAGCCCGGATAATCATCGGGGCTTATGCTTTAGCCCAGATAAAAACTGTGCTACCAATCTACGATTGCTATAAATGTTATCGAAAGAGCTATCGAAAGTGCTATCGATTGTGTCATAAATGACGTTAGTTTGACAACCAAAATTATTAGGGGAGACTGGGGCACCTTTAATCCGGAGGCCATTTGAACATTCGTAATAAGACAACATTTAAAAAATATTTAAAATTACATATTAAACAAAATTTAAACTTTTTAGGTAGGTAATACTTCGAAGCGTGGAATTTCATATTTTAATTTTTATATTTGTAAAGAATCATTCACATGGAAGTGAACGAACGAATTTATAAAATGCGAACAATCAACTTTTTATGGATTTATAAACAGAAAATTGCACATTTTATTGTTCCAAGAGGAGGATAATTAATTATCCCACCAACAAATATTAATAAAACAAATTTATAAACATTTTAGATAACGAAATTTCGAATTATCCAAACTTTTTGTCGCGAACGAAAACACATTTGCCCCTAATTGTCCAAGCTTATGCGCAATCCACATCATTTAATTCGCATTCCCCAAACTAGCGAATAAAACATGTGAACCGACTGTCAAAACTTGCGAATATTCGTTCGCAGGTAAATAGTTTGTCGCTCTCTTGTGAATGGTCCTTAAGAGTGTAAACATTTTGTGGCGAGTTTTTCTTTTTATGTATTTAAAATACATATATCTTTAAGGCCCAACTTCATTTGAAACCACATTTTTTTTGTCGCTTAACCTATTGGGGCAGGTTTGAACAAAACGCTACGGTACACGTTTGAGCAAGTGGTCTTTAAGTGGCATTGAAATAAAGGCTAAGCTACCACCACCCATCAACACTCCGGAAACATCGAGAACACCCAAATTCCTGAACAGCTAACTCATTTTTGTTTTTATAGTTTTTTTTAGACATTTGTAAAATACTTTGTAATTTGTGAATTTCAGTTGGCTTCTGTTAAGTCGTTTTTGTTTTTTTTTTATTGAAAAAATTAAGTTAATTTTTTTTATTAACAAATTACAAAGCTTGTAGTAGCTTATTAGCTGCCAAAAGCAATTTCAAATACTGCCGTTTAAAAGTGTCCGAGGCTAGTTGAAAACTGCTCAGCCCTCCAGATCAAGGTTCCCCAGTCTCCCCTAAAAAAAAGGAAAACAAACATCAGAAATCAAAATATGGACAAGAAAAATTGCAACTCAAAATTTGGACTTAGGAAGAAACACTGGGACCAGACTGGGACTGCTGAAATGCTATAGTGCACGTAAGCAGTTGTGCACTGCCACTGATTCGCCGCTGGAACTTGAATCATCCTGAATCATTCGTTAAAAGTGCAGGCACACCCAATACGTCTTGCAATTCACTCTTACGGCTGGAACTTGCTGTTGCTGCAGAGCTTGCCAACAATAAATAAACCATCTGAAACTAAATGTATTTCTCCTCATTTGTAAACTATTTTAATATGCCTACAGCTAACTTGTTCTCGTCATTTTTAATTTTAAAAACTAATTGACTCTGCAAATTTTTTTTTTGTGAAAAAAAAAAACAGCTTAAAAGTCAAATGTCAACTAGCATAGTGATGCCAAGTCACAGTAAAGCGTTTTTGTTTGTGTGTTTATCTAAACCTATATAGGATTGCAAAAAAAAAACACGCCTATTATACACAAAATCTTGTTACCCTTATCATTTGAGTCAATGGAGAAAATGTGTTCGTTTTTTTATACCCTCCACAGGAAGGTATATTCACTTTGCCATTACGTTTGTAACGCCAAGAAGGATTCACCGGAGACCCTATAAAGTATATATATTCTGAATCAGGATCACATTCTGAATCGATTTAGCCATGTCCGTCTGTCTGTCTGTCTGTCTGTCTGTCTGTCTGTCTGTCTGTCTGTCTGTCTGTCTGTCTGTCTGTCTGTTGAAAGCACGATAGCGTCCAAAGGAATTCACCTAGCCGAATGAAATTTTGTGAGACGACTTCTTTTTACCGTCGCCAGGTTGGTATTGAAAATGCGCTATGTCGGTCAAGTAGTTCTGGTACCTCCCATACAAAATCACTATTAGACCCACGTCTCTCTCTGTCTGTTGAAATCACGATAGCGTCCGAACGAATCGACTTAGGCAACTGAAATTTTAAGAGAGGTCTTATATTTATGGCCTTCAAGTTTGTATTAAAATTGGTCCATGTCGGTCAAGTAGTTCTGTTACCTCCCATACAAAGCCAATATTTGACCCATATATCTCTGTCTGTTGAAAGCACGATAGCGTCCAAACGAATCGACTTAGGTGAATGAAATTTTGTGGGAGAACTTTTTTTAACCGTCGTCAGGTTGGTATTGAAAATGGGCTATGTCGGTCAAGTAGTTCTGCTACCTACCATACAAAACTAATATTAGACACATACTTACTCGCATGGCAAACATTTTGCATGACTTTTATGCAGTGGAGGGTATCAAAGCATCGGCCAGGCCGATGATAATACTTTTACTTGTTTTTTTTTTTTTTGTGTCACCCCGCAACCATTTTCTCCAATCACTGCCGCATTGTCTGTCTGCCAATCTTGTTTGTTGCATGTCTGAAATTTAGCATGACAAAAACAAAATCGGCAAAGATTCCAGATCAAACATCACGCGCGAATTCGTTTAATGCAGATTCGTTAAAAAATACTGATATCTAATTTAATAATGCCCCAACGTTTTGGGCGTACAAGTCATTTTCTTGTTCAGATCAATAGAATCAGACTTTTTAATGCTCCATCTTTTGAGCCGGCAATATTTTTTTTAATGCTCCATCTTTTGAGCTTACAACTTCTTTTCCCTGTTTCAAATTATTGAAACAGCGGAATATTTTCCTAAAGCTCCATCTTTTGAGCTTATGGATGGATAACAAACCTCGAGTCCAGTGAGTGACCGAACTGGCTGGCGGGTCTGATTGACTGAAGCTGTTTTCGACCCCTTACTTGAACAAATTCTATTTGCAAATGAAAGTATATAGCCCTATTGAAGCAACAACAAACGTCCCCTCGAAAAGAAAAAATGTCTTTCGTACACAGCATTACCAATTGGCTTTCCTGGTCACCATTAATATAAATTCTAATCAGACATAGTTCAATAAGGATGTCGATTACTGTATTGTAGGCACTCCCGAGGGACGGATTATCTTTCTGGGCTCTTCTTTAATGTCTAATGTGACGATTTTAGTTCAAGAAAATGCTTAAACACTCTATCTAAGTGAAATAATGGAATTGACCCTCAGAAAATGGACTAAATATGGGCTCCGTTTCAACCCAGAAAAAAAGTAATGTATATTCTTTAGTGAAAAGTACAAGATACCACCGTTCAAACTGTCTTGGCTTGCTGGAGTGGAGCTCTCCCTCTCCGATAGCGCAATATACTTTGTCACACTAAGATTAGCACAGGGTTTTAAAAGCCTGAATTAGATCGGGAACAAATTGGAGAAATTCTTAAAGCTTAGCAGATCGAAGTTGCGAATACCGATAGGGATACTCTTTTGTCATTGCAATCTGAGGAAGCACGCCAGGAGACTAGACCTAACAGACACAAACACTTGCAGGTATTGTGAGGACATATACATGTCGCATTAAAAACTACCCATATATATTCTATGGGAATGTCAAGCCAAAGTAAGTACAACGAAAGGTACTTCTTTAACCATTAAGAGAAGATTAGTTTTCCATTCATTCATTCATTTTGAATGGTCCGCTTGTCCATTAAGTGGGTCGCGGGTGTAGGTTGATCAAGTGGACCCTCCATAGCTATCGATTCTCTGCCATCGACTCTAAATCATCAAGGGCAAACCTCATACGGATAGAGGAGAGATTATGAGCTTGATCTAACCATCTCATCCTGGGTCTACCTAGAGGACGCCTGCTTGATGGTACGGATTCCATAGCACGTCGTGGAATCCTGGTCGGAAACATGCGCTTAACATGACCAAACCACCGAAACATGGACCACTCCGTCCGGAGAAGTAGCTGCCCGACATTGAGTTCCTCACGTATTCTGGTATTTCTAATGCGATCTCTGCTGGTCATACCAGCAATACAACGGAGGAATCTCATTTCGGCAGCTTGTATCCGCTATCTTATTCTTTCGGTCATTACCCAAACCTCATGACCATAGGTAAGAGTTGAAACAAACACCGAATTAAAAACTGACAGCTTAGCTTTGACACCAAGTTCAGTGCTCCTAATAACAGATAGACCAAGCTGTCTCAAAATTGACCCAGCCTGACAGGAAAACTCGGCATTGCTCCTTCCATCACTCGTGAATAAGACCCTAAAATACTTAAACTTCTCCACCTGTTTCAATGGGACTCCACTAACATGAAGAGCGCACTGAATAGGCGTTCTGGAGACAACCATCACTTCAGATTTGTTCACGATAACCCTCATCTCAGCTTCAACACAAACGGCTACAAACCGATCGAGTGTGCTTTGAAGTTCAGTCTGAGAGGACCCAAGGATGACCAAGTCATCAGCGAAGAGCAAATGACTTATCCTCAGATCTGCCAATTCGAAACGTTCTTCGCCAAGACTGCGCTGTAACATCCAGTCCATATAAGTAATGAAAAGGAGAGGGGACAAGACGCACCCCTGTCGAAGTCCAACGCCCACGGTGAAAGGTATTGATTGATTTAACGCCGTTTACCCGAACACAGCTTTTACAGTTTGTGTAGAGAGATTGAATGGCTCTCAAGAGAGAACCTTCAATTCCATACTCCTGTAATACACTCCAGAGTTTACCTCGAGGGACTCGGTCGTATGCTTTTTCCACATCTACGAAGCATGCGTAAACAGGTGTAGCATACTCCCAGACCTTCTCAAGTTCCATTCTGAGAGTGAATAACTGGTCGGTTGTGCTTCTGCCGGGACGAAAGCCGCACTGCTCATCTCTTAATCGTGACTCGACCACAGCTCTGCAACGCGTTTCCAGCACCTTGGCAAAGACTTTTTCGGGGAGACTTAAAAGTGATATACCCCTGTAATTGGAGCAATCCCTTTTATCCCCTTTCTTGAAAAGAGGCACAATCACCCCAATTTGCCAATCGCTGGGAGTTTCGCCGCAATCCCCGGCCACTTAAATGACACGAAAGATCCATTTAACTCCCTCGCCACCTAAGACCTTGAGTATTTCTGGCCTGATTTCATCCACTCCGTTAGTTTTGGTTAGAATCGGTGTAAGTTCTGATCGTGAAGTTTCCTTAGGAATGACGCCACTCTATTGTTATGATCTTAATTTGATCGGTCAGTCCGAATTTAATCTGCATACATAAAGATTCTTCCCACACACATATTTCCATTATTTCATGTCAGTCGGACATGTCGAAGAATGAGACTATAGAGAATCTAAACAAATGTTTTTGATAAATGTGATTCCATACTCTTTAGATACTTTTTCATTGTCAAAACAAAACATACGAACAAATTAATAAATATCCCAAAAACAACGAAATTCATAAATTGTATTGGTTACGAAATCTTTATTGACATAGTCCCTGCCCCAATGTCTTGCCAAGAATACGACATCTAAAATTAGATTAAAGCTAATCACACAACAATCTCGAATGGACCAATTCATGGACCAACAAGAAAGATGCACAGAGAATAATTTATTTGCTTTGTTAAAAACAAAACAACTTCGTGTTATAACTATATCCAGCCAGAATAAGGATGCAATGAGTTTTGTGAAAACTTATTTATTCATCGATTGAGTACTTATCCTTGACACCACACAAGACTGCAAATGTGTCCAGTCAGCAGCTGCACTACTCGTTTCAGTGGACAGCGATAAAGAGTTATATCTGTATTTAATATAGTTTGTCAGGAATATTTTTATTCACTTTATTGGTTGACGTGCAAGTAAGCCAAAAACAGAAATAGCAAAATTTCCACAGCCAAAACAACGAATTTTAAACCAGCATCTCTGTAGCTGCAAATTACTGGAGATACTTGTAGTTGTAGTTGTAGTTTAGTGCATTTGTTATCTGGCCATCCGCACCAGAGGCTATGTTGACTGCTGATACGAGTACAGACTATATTGGCAAGAAAACAGAAGCAGCTTTCGTGCGATCTTTATGTCTTAATGACATACGCATAACTGCCTACTGCCCCCCCAGCCACATCAGCACCACTCCACTGCCACTCAGGTGTGCTATGCGTACCAGTATACATGTAATGAGACGATTGATGCAGATAGCATTGCAATGGATATACGAATCGTGGTGGAAGCACATTGAAAGTCCCCCAACTGGATTGCTTAAGTTTCGCTGCCAAAAACTGGATTTCTAAAAATAGATACCGGGAAAACGGTGACAATATTGTGGGAAGCGCGGGGCGGGGGCTGCCTTTTAAGCTGGCAACAGATGTGAGCACATCGTCTATATCCACAATTCAGCCAGCACACAAAATGAGCCGCGATCGCGAACTTAGACTTAGATATGAGTTAAACCGCATTTAATGATGCATCTCTATGACTGCATGCATTTGTCTTACATGATTGGCCACGGATGTTATGCGGTGGCATGTATGGCTGAACCTGGATTCGAACAGACAGTGCGGCAGCAGATAATATTGTGACTTAAGCGGGGTGGTAAAAGTTCAAACCGAGTTCACGTTTGGTATTTAGTCAGTATATTCGTTATGAAATTGCGATGTCTGAAAAGTTGTTTATCAAAACAAAAACACGAATTTAGCGTGTCGATCGCATGCAAATAATTATAATTAATATAAGCTGTCGTGGTTGCGTAGATGAAGTGCAATTTGTAATTTGTGAAATGGGGTATTTATGCTTGAGCCGATAATAATGAATTCATTCGGATGGTTTTGTGTAGAAATGGACAGTGTTATTGCCCTTGAAGTGTTTTCTTTGTTGTAGGGGTGGCTGTTTGTAGCAGTTTGTTTCGCATAAATAAAGGAATGAAGAGTTTTACAACATTGGGAAGACTGCTGACAAGTTTCTCACATGTGTGCGGGACTGCGAAAAATAAATCAATTTCATTGGAGTTTTCTAGGATTGAAATATTGCTCTTGCCGGAAGTCCAACAAATTAATCACTAAGGCCTACTGTCCACGTAGCTGCACTTCATACGCACGCTTTCGTCATTTGCATCTTGTTGTACGCTTGCTTGCAGCTTCCATATAAACAAACGAACCATTATCCACGGAGTGGCAATGCAAGCTGCAAATGACGACAAGCGTATTTTGACGCTCCGTGGACAGAGCTGTTCTGTTTTTGTTCTGTTCAAATAAAATGTATACTACATTGTAGTTACTAGTATCCTGGCCAGCTCTGGACACAAAAAGTTTGAAGGAGCTTCTTCGACTTAAAAGATCCAGCGTCTCGGAAGTCGTTAATGTCATCTCCGGGCACCTAATATGCAGATAGACACGCGCAACGACTCGATCTGAAACACAATGAATAATAATAATACATAAAGAAAACTATGATAAAATTGATTAACAAATGTAAAGTGGTTTTCTAACAAGCAAATGGTTTGTATGAACAGCCAAAAAAGGAACATCTCCGAAAATCCCAGTGATGCACAATAGTCCGACCAACGGCCTAAGTGTTTCTCTCGGCGTTAGGCAATAACGCCCAAAGAAATAAAGCCCAAATCAATTTGGAAATAACGCCCTAAAAAAAATTTCTTTGTTGCAAAATGTTTCGTAATTTTGGGTGGTATTTCCTTTCCAGGGTCGTTTTTTGACAAGCAGTAAATAGTAAGTAAGGCATGGTGCTCCCCTGCAACCTCCTGCTTAGGTTTTCTGTTAAATTTTGGAGTAGGTGGGAGTTTGTACTGCAAAAAAGTCTTAAATATAGCCAATTTCGCACATACTCCAAATCTGACAGTTACTGTGAGAGGGGTTGGGGGGGGGGGGGCATGCTGCCTAATAAACTGCGAATTATTTTTGGAGTTTATTTCCATCTTGTCGTTTATTTCTGGGCGTTATTGCCTAACGTCGTTCCTCTCACCGAGAGGCACTTTAAATTAACTAACTAGCACCTCAATTTCGAGACTTAAAGCAAATGGGTTTCTGAAATAAGTTAAGACTTGCCATTTCAACGATGGATTCGCACTTTTCTATTTTCGAAATAATAAGCGATATGCATGATGATTGCAGCCGTTCGACGTCAAACAACAAAGTACGGAGTGGTCCGAGAATATTTTTCCTTTCAGAGTGCCTTACGTCGATACCAACGTGTTCAAACTGTATGATGATTTTATAATCTGGTGAAAAACATTTTTCCTTGGACATATAGAGGGGATGAAACCGTGTGCTAAATTATAGCTCACTCAAAAAATTAATTGGCCTAGGTATGTTTGGAGACGTAGAATCGTGTAGCCTAAGCTTTCCGATTCCACTACCAAGGAAGGCCTCCTTAAGAATGTCGTTGTCATTTTTATACCCTCCACAGGGAGGTATATTCACTTTGTCATTACATTTGTAACGACAAGAAGGAGTCAAAGCAAACCTCATAATGTACATATGCACATAGACTTAGCCATAATCGTCTGTCTGTTAAAATCACGATAGTGTCCAAACGAATCGACCTAGGCAAATGAAATTTTGTGAGAGTGACGACTTCCTTTTATCGTCGTCGGTGGCTATATCGGTCAAGTATTTCTATGGTACCTCCCAACCAATAATAACCAATATTAGATCTATGTGTTGTGTACGTACTAACCAGCATTCTTACCATTTTGCATGACTTGTGTGCAGTATCAAGGGTATCAAGGCATCGGTCAGGCCGATAAAAGCACTTTTACTTGTTTCTATTTTCAGTAACAAATCCATCATTATCCAAGGCTCTTTTCTAGGTATTTAACCCCACGCAAAACTCTAAAGGTTCCTTGCTTTGGCCCTAGAACAGCAGGTCGGATATTCGGTTCTCAACCATCACCATCACTTTTGCAGCATCCTGATCATCCCTGAAAATTCCTCACTATCTTAAGCTCGAAATATGTCGAAAGCTCACGGTATCTGTATCTACCATCTGTTGGCTGCATATTTGGTTGCTCCTGTGCTGTCGCAAAATTTCCAAATGCGCCAGCAACAGCACGTGTGCTCTGCCAATGAGTGATGTCATTCATGTCAATGTTAGTGATGTTGTCTTATTAGCTTCGCACAATTTCCTCAAGTACTTTAATGGTGTTAAAGAACTTATATAAAAATGCATCAGCTTGTCTAAATTGCATGTATACCCTAACTACAAAAAGGTTAATGTCTATATTTCCAGCCTTGGAAAATTCTAATATCTAGAATAAATATCCCACTCAAATCGTAATATGATTAATTTTAAATATTTTTACTGTGTATTTTTTTTTATTATATGTATTAACTAATTTCGTATCGTATATAGTTCTTAACAAATTTTATTAAATTCTATTTTTTTTTTTTTTTTTTTTTCAGAGGAAAAAATTCCAACCAATAGGTGTCGCGCTGATCGGCCCCGGCCTAAGGGGCCATGACGCGTTGGCCCTTTAATCTGCTCCTATTGCTCTCGGTGGCAACAGCTTTTGTCCCGGGTGTCATAACAGTGCCAAGACATTTTAACCGAACTGTGCTCAATGTTGGCTATTTGACCGCAATCACAGGTGACCTCAAAGACAGACAAGGGTTAGCGATATCTGGTGCACTAACAATGGCTCTAGACGAGGTAAATACAAATATTATCTTGCATAGTGACTTAATTTATTATATAAAAGAATAAAGAATAAAACTTTGTTTTAATCAAATATTTTAGGTTAACAACGATGAGTATCTTTTGCCAAATGTTACACTTGCCCTGCGCTGGAATGACACTCGGGGCGATACTGTGGCTGCTACTCGAGCTATAACTGAAATGATTTGCGATGGCATCGCGACTTTTTTTGGACCAGAAGGTCCATGTCATGTGGAGGCGATAGTTTCGCAAAGTCGAAACATTCCAATGATTTCCTATGTAAGTTTTGTTAATAATTATTCGTTATAAATTTTCGTGCATATTAAACTAATATGTTTAAAAAAATGATGACATGCTCACAATTGTCCACGTAAGGAAGTGTTAAATCGAAATTTATTGTCTACATAATTATTTCAGCATGTAAAAAGGCAATTTTTCCGGGAATAAAAAAAAATGTTACGTATACGCCATAGTACCCCGATAATTATTTATTTAGTGAAAAGTCAGAATATTCTTTTGTTAACCTGAAATTAAATGAAAACTGATTATTGTGGAGACATATAAAAGAAATATACATACATACACCAAACTAATTATCTCCTTATA
The DNA here is from genome assembly GCA_949372485.1 of Cheilosia soror. Classification (NCBI taxonomy): domain Eukaryota; kingdom Metazoa; phylum Arthropoda; class Insecta; order Diptera; family Syrphidae; genus Cheilosia; species Cheilosia soror. Next base: position 21,374,999 of record OX443563.1, read on the forward strand.
ACTATCTAAAATCAAGTCGAAAACCAATGTGTCTCCTCGTGAATCTCTTCATCCCCGCAGCATCTACATATTCGTCATCCTTGAGATTTAATTTTATTGTTTGACACGTCCAGCCGTTACCAACTTAGACAGCAATGTTTTGTCAATCTGTATAATTTTCTTGATCTGGCTTTTCTTATATTCTTCTTCTGGTCAATGCCAATGGTCCACTTGTTGTTCGCTTTCATACGAGTCTTGATCTTCATTCGCTCTTTAAGATTACAGAGTGATGACTTAATTGAAGACCTTTTCTACTCCATCTCATTGCCGACTTGTCCCTGTATTCAGAAATCCATCGGAGGTAGACAGGAGAGAACTATAGGACCTATGTGTGTCGTTTTCATAGCACTGGTTGTCCCTTTTCTGTTTTTTTTTTTTTTTTCTGTGACATTGTAAAAACACATGCGCAGCGTTTTCCAATTGTCCAATACAAGACAGGCAGTATGGGCGGCGACGGAAGCATCCGTGGCCGGTTAGAAACCATGTTTGGTAGAAGTCCCTTACCTTGTACTTATTTTACAACGGGTTTTTCAATAGGGACGCTACAAAAGTAGAGCGACAGGGACAGCAAACGACGCCGAATTTCTTGCCGCTCTTTTGACATTTCTCTTCAGTAAGGTTTGCCATTTCATGATGGAAAGATATACGAGCCAACAACGAGTCGAAATTAATAAAATTTACTACCGAAATTCGGAGTCAGTGGCCTCAACGTTAAAGGACCATTCACATGGGAGCGAACCAACGAATTGATGAAATGCGAATTAACCACTTTTTATGCATTTTTAAACAGAAAATTCCACATTTTATTATTCCAAGATATCCTCCTCTTGGAATAAGGTTAAGTTCGAACGAATTTTTTATTCGCTACTTTGTGGAACGCGATTTAAATGATGTGGATTGTGAATAGACTGACAATTCGCCCCAGGGTGTTTTCGTTCGCGGCAAAAAATTTGGATTTCGAAATTTCGTTATTTAAACTGTTAATAAAATTGTTTTCTTAATAAATTTTGATGGAATAGTTAATTATCCTCATCTTGGAGTAGTAAAATGTGCAATTTTCTGTTTATAAATTCATAAAAAGTGGTTTGTTCGCATTTCATCAATTCGTTCGTTCGCTCCCATGTGAATGGTACTTAAGAGCACTACGTCCAATTTATGGTCGTCATAATCGTCCTAGCAGATCAACAATTGAGCGTCTAATGGAAAAATTTGAATCCATAGGCACAGTACAAAATGTTCCCGTGCCAGTGAGACAAAGAAGTGCCCGTAGTGTCGAGAATATTGCTGCCGCTGAGGCTTCAGGTGAAGAAAGCCCAAATGTGTCTCTCACACGTCGTTATCAAGCGTTGGGCATCTCTGTGACGTCGTTGTGGCGAATTTTGCGAAAAATTCTTGGCCTACATCCTTACAAGATTAAATAGACCCAAGAACTGAAGCCGCTTGACCACCAGAAGCGTCGTATGCTCGTGAATTGGGCTGAGCAACAACTTGAAAATGATTTGGATTTTCATCGAAAAATCATCTTCAGCGATGAGGCTCATTTCTGGCTGAATGGCTTCGTCAATAAACAAAATATGCGGTATTGGTCAGGCAGCAATCCACACGTACTCCATGAGTCATCATTGCATCCCGAAAAAATTACGGTTTGGTGTGGTTTATGGGCCGGTGGCGTCATTGGGACGTACTTCTTCCGTGATGATCAAGACCGGCACGTTACTGTGAATGGGAATCGCTACCGTTCAATGATAACCGAATATTTTTGGCCCCAATTGGATGATATGGACTTGGAGGACATGTGGTTCCAACAGGACGGCGCTTAGCCGCTTCGGTCGTGCGATTTGACGCCGTTAGACTATTTCCTGTGAGCTACGTCAAGTCTATGGTCTATGCCAACAAGCCAGCGACGATTGATGAACTTCGTACTAATATCGAACGTGAAATTGCAGCAGTATCGGCCGATTTATGCTTGAAAACCGTCGAAAATTGGGTTCAGCGTCTGGACTTCTGCAAGCCTGCCCATGGTGGCCATGCAAAAGAGTTCCATACATAATGGCATCGAAGGTACTTTCACAGGAATAAAGAATTTCATTGATATCCAAAACCGGTTTTGTTTTATTTAAAAAAAACTTTTGTAGCGCTCTTATTGTATATGTACTGATGTTAAGAGTAATTTGCCCGTTTTAGTGTTTATGGCCTCGGCTCAAATCGGAGCAGCCGGCGTATAATTGATGTTACCACTCTTGCCAGTAATGGACTGCGGTTATGTCTTGGCTCTCCTACAATGGGCATGATCCGTGCTAGTGCTGCACCTGCCCTTGCACCTTTCTAACCGACAAATTTAGAAAGGTCCCTAGTATCTATCATAATGTCTAAGTACTTTATGTGCGGCGTAGATGTTATTTCATGTCCACCGACGGTAATGGTAATAGTTTCTACGTTTTTCCTACTGCTTATTAGGACAGCTTCAGTTTTGTGTTCGCACAGTCCTTATTGTCGCATTGCTTATCCGTTCCACTTCCTCTATCAATTTGGCAGTGACAGTAATGACGATGTCATCAGCAAATTTGCTCCTTCTGGTATTGTTAGTCGCCGTATTCCATCGTACTTAACGTTCCAGAGAAGAGGACCAAGGGCGGAGCCCTGAGGCACCCACCGGTAACCTTGTGTTGCTACGGTCCGTCGTCGGTATTGTAAACCAAGTCCAATACCGGCGTTTATTTATGAGAAGTATATGTACTCTCATCTCTATAAGGGCTCGTAGGATTTGACCCCAGTTTGCGGAATTAAAAGCATTTTTAATATCGAGACTCGAGGGTTATGATAAGACATAACTTTTAGGCACCGCCTCTCCATCTTTCTTCTTGTATGGCCTCTTGTGCCGTTTTCGCTACCACACTAATTACGTTAGTTGTTGAACGTGCCTTTCGGAACACGTATTCGCGGTATGAAAGTTCATCCGTTTGTTCGACTGCTACGTCAAGCCTTTTGCACATGATACGTTCCAAGATTTTGCCAGCCGATTGGCCGATATGACGGTATATGATGGTATATCTGGTGGTTTTTTACCGTTAGGAATGAGCAATAGGTTTTGTGGTTTCACTTTCAATTGTTTTGGAAAAACTCTTTCCCTTCCCTCAGTCACGAGTTAAAGATAGCCACGAATATATCCCTATTCATGCTGGCTATAATATTTGTCATCGACCTTGCTGGCGTCTTGACCGCCATAGCACACATACATACATCCACACCGAATTATTTTGTGGTTTAGTCCCTACATATTTTCCGCCAATAAAGTTTCCAATCGACGGTTATCCCCAAACATTTCGCACTCCTTGCCACCTTCTGGGATACTTCTACTACTAGAATAAATTAATACGAACAACTGATAATTTCTCCCCTCTACGGCGTACGGGGATTTTTTCAATTATGCTCCAGAATGCTAAAACAGTTATAACCAGCGGTCCCAAAGACATATATTCGCTGTCTGGAATGAGACTATATTCAAAAAAATTTATGAACGTGTTTAAACTCAGTGCGATCGATCTCCATGGTTCAACGTCTTTATCGTAAATGCAGATTTAGTGCAATCCGAATTTCATGAGATCATTATCACTGTAGTCCCTGATCCAATCCTGGCCCAATCCAATCTTGAAGGAAATTTGTCTTCAAAATGTTTTGTTAACAGCATTTTGGGAGTAATATAATCCATTGAGGGTGGTACTAGTTCTCCTCATAGGGAAAGCAGTATGTTGTCTTGCAAACCGACTCTCTGAGTCTAATATTGCGATATGTGCTGTCATGTTTGTGATACAGCGTTGTTATATGATCTGTAACGAACCGGTCTGCATGTGCCTATGCCCTCAACGAAATAAATGTGCACATGCCTACGCATGCAGTCAAAAATGCATAACTGACCAAACTGATCTTCGGTCCGAAAAAAACTCGACCTATCCAGTACTATCACTCATACTAGTGAAGGCCTAGTCCTAGATGGTATGACAGATTCGGGCACAAGTATCTGCAGCCAAACCCTTCCACTAACCTTATCCACCCTTATGACCCAAGGTCACAGGACCCTTGAGGCAGTCCGGGCAGAGTAGTAGAAGGGGTGTCCAGGCCTCCTGTGGCTCAGGCATGAAAACTCCTCCACGCGCTAGCTCGACGGTGGGCGGGGATCTTGCCACAGGCCCTAGACTGGGGTTACATTATATTTTTACATGCCTGAAGGTCTCCAGAATAATCGCGAAAAAAAAAAGGTCTTACACGTCACGTAACCAACTACTTCCCTAACAATGCTAATTGCGAGGCCCGAGTTTTGTATAATCCACTGTTGGTTCCAAAGCGGAAGGAAGGGAGAGAGATTTAGATATTGGAACTCTCTACAAGCTGTCCCACCCCTAACTAAACCGAGGTTCAGTATCCATGGCCGTCGACACGCTCATTTTACGACGACCCCTAGCGAACAAGAATTTAAACCTCCTATGGGGGCTAAATTCCTCTGCTTCTTATCTTATTCATCACCTCAAATTTATCCGTCCTTTATGCCGTCCGACACATCCTCTCCTAAATCTTAATCTCTAAACATATTTAACATTCTGTCAATCGGGAACAAAATATGACACAAGAAAATTGCGTAAAATATTAACTCCAAAGATGTTATGCAATTTATGCAACCCAAAAAAATAACACTTATCCTTTTTCAACTTCAAACTATAAATCATTTATTAAAACTAAAAAGTAAACGCAACTACATTCGAATTCATAACCATATCAACGATGCAATTTAAGTTTCTTATGATTTTCATTTAAAACTCTACAAAGCTTTCGGTATATTCAAATTCCAACATTTACTTTGTATTAATTCGTTAAAGCTTCCTTTCAATTATTTTCTTTTACTTTCTCTCTATTTCTCTTCTTTCGCTTTCTTTCACGATTACAAACACAACATCGATGAATAGATCGTTTACGGTCTGTACGAACTTTAAATTTCAATTATTTTACGTTACGTTAGGTGTACTATAATTTCCGTTTATTTACTTTTACTTTACTTTACGATTAGGTCAATTCACGTTATCATTTGTTCAAATAATATTTAAAATCACTTACCCCACTTTATTTTATTGGGTTACCTTTACTGAAGCCGATGTCCAAGGTGGTGGGACGAGGTGCACCGCATTCCTTCCTTGACTTGAGTATGTTTTTATAAATTCTGGTTGGCATACGACGCAGATCTAAATATTCACTGAACGATAAAAATATAATTTGAACATAAATGACTTACAAAATTCGAATTTGACCAGCAAAAAAACAAAAAAACTTAGCTTTTAGTACTAGGCACAACGCCATCTATTGAGAAATAGACCGTGATTTAAGATGTTGGTTTGGTACTCTGCTGACTGCTGGATGTGGATAATGTACTCCGAAATTAGGTTGTTGTGCTTGTGAAGCTGCCACTGCTGATGAAAAAGGTTGCGGGATCAGGTGTTTAACGCTACTGCAACATGTTATGTGGATGTTGCTGGTGCAACCTGTTTATGCGTATGTCGATGAGACAAGATCGTCGATGTTGCGGTAATTTGATCCGGCAGAGATTGGAAGACGAGGTTAATAGAATCGTCTCCTTTTTTTTTTTGTTTTGCAATGAAGCAACTCGTGTAGGCTTATGCTTCGCACCAAAGGTATAGGAAGGTGAAGCCAAGGATAAACCGTTTAGCGGAGCACCGTATCCTTTAAGCGATGCAGACTTGCACAGGCACACGTGTATACTGTACAGCTAGGACTTTGGTCGTAAAATTCCTTATTTTTGGTGGGAGTTTGTGTGTTAGATTTGGACGGCCGCGGTGTGGTACGATGAGGCAGATGGGGGCACGTGGTTTAAGCACAAAAGTTCTTAAGGTGTTTTGGGCAGAAAATTTCACGATTGCGTATAAAAAACTATCGTTTTATTTTATTAAATATTTTTCACTGCTTCAGACTTTGGTGAATGTTTTTTTTTTTTTTGGAACTCGTAGAATCGAGGTTAGATTTTCTACCATGCCACAGAAAAAACCACAAGTTGTGCACCGCCAGCAAATTAACATATAAAAAAAAATAAACCACACACCACGCGCCACGTCCAAACTCGTTCAGTGTTCAAATCAATCTCGCTCTATGCTGCTATAAAAATATCAGCCTAGCTCAGCTATCCTAGGTAAGTATATTTAGTTATCTCGCTCGCTCCTAGGTACCCAATATATGGCACAACTTTTAAACTAATCTAGCTTTTTGCAGTTTATTCAAAAAAATCATGTTTTTAGCTCTAAATTTTATTCCCGATTTTAGACAACTAACTGAACCATTATAATTGAAATTCGAATAAAATTGTGAGAGCTAGCGACGATCAAAAATGTTGCTATAACTCAGCGAATCGTTCAGCCCAAATTCGCCTAAACCAGTTAGGTCACAATGGACACTTCCTTTTCCTCCTTGCTGGTGTCGGTTAAATTTAAAAAAAATAATAATAATAAAATAAAATAAAATGCCATAGGTAATTTTTCCAAAGATTCCCTACAAAGCTTGATATTTTCACCAGCACTTTGCGCATGGAAAGATCAAGAAAAGGAATCGCTGGAGAATCGACCCACCCCTGAAATAACTGAAGAGTGAAGAGTCTCGGGTTCAGACTGAGCCAGCCGGGATAACGACAATTAACTAAAGGCATATGCTTTCATCCACTCAATGAAGATAAGTATAATGCATCAGTAACGCTGAAGTAAACCTGTTAACGCCGAATATCTTTCGAATGGGCAACGCCCAGTCTCTTGCCAGCGTAATCTACCAACTCGTAGAGATTGCTTCCTATAACCTTTTGAATTTTAGCTTTGATAAATTTCGGGCATAGTTTGGCATTAATACCCTTCTTAGCGTCACTCAGAATAAAATTTCGTTTGTACACTTCCTCACCTACTTTGTGTTTAATATTTGCACTGCGAGTATTGTACACTCGGGCGTATACTTGATGCGATTTTTCAAGTGAATCTTTTATATGCGAATGTAAAATATTAATTTTCGCGGCTTTCGGTATAAGATCGATCTCTGATCCATTTAAGCCATTGAGCTTTCTTAATAGTTGATAGTCGCTGCCGTGTTCTATCATGCGCTGCCCAAAGACTGCTTCGTAGGGGGACATTCCTAATGCCGAATGAACTGCTGTCCTTAGCGCGCTACCAATATGGGGTAGATGGTAGTCCCAATTTGATTGGTCTATATCTAGATAGGATCGGATTGCTGAAAGTATCGATCTGTTCACGCGTTCGCTGGCATTGGCCTGCGGGGAATAGGATGCGGTTTTTAAATGATTAATCCCGAAAGACTTCATAAGGTTACCAAACTCGTTGCTCACGAACTGTTTCCCATTATCGGAGAGAACAGTTTCAGGGACACCAAATATCGGAAAGATTTCGTCTCGTAAGAATTTGAGGGCAGTTTCCGCGGTCGCTCTTCGGAGAGCTTTGATAAAAACAAATTTAGTAAGCTGATCCAACGCAACAATAATATGTGTATTCCCCATTTTGGACCGAGGATACGGGCCTAAGAAGTCCACATATATATGCTGGAAGGGTCGGTCTACTGCGAAAGGTTTACCCATTGGTGCTCTCAGAATGGTGTTGGGAGCTTTTGTCGTTTTGCACACCTCGCAAAGAGAAATATACCGCTTCACCTGGGTTGCCATATTAGGCCAGTAATATTGTTCTCGCAATCTGAAAAGGGTTTTAGCAATGCCACCATGCGATGCCTTTGGAGGACAATGGGCCAGAAAGATAAGATTGTCGGTCAGCGCCGCCGGAACCCAAAGCTTCCATGACAAATCGTCTTGGAGCGGATTACCAGTGCTGTGCTTAGTCTTTTTATATACGTAACCATCCGAGACAAGAAGGTCAGGTAACTGATCTTTGTTATCACTGATCTGGTGTATGATCTGGAGATACTCAACAGACTGAAACGCCGGGTCGGACAGATCAATATGCAGCACATCTAGTGTTCCCTTTGAATTCGAGGGACCGGATTGCAATGCCTCAATTTCATAGGCACGCGAAAGCGCATCTGGCACTACATTTAAACTGCCTTTCCGGTGCTCGATTTCAAAGGTGTATCCTTGCAAGTCTAGGCTCCAACGGGCTAACCTACCTTTCAAATCTTTCAAGCCCATTAGCCACTTCAGACTCGCATGGTCCGTGATGACTTTAAACTTATACCCCTCGATATAAGGTCGGAACTTATCTATACCCATTACTGCCGCCAAGCATTCTCGTTCTGTCACTGAATAATTTTTTTGAGCGTCGTTCAATTTATGCGAATAGTAGCATATTGGACGTTCCACACCGTTTTCGTCCTCCTGACATAATACAGCACCGATGCCGGTTGACGACGCATCACAAAGGATAACAAACTGTTTGTTGTAGTCAGGATTAACTAGCACGGGTGCGGACGTCAACATTTGTTTTATCGAGTTGAATGCTTCTATGGCCTTTTCGCCAAAACTGAAAGCAACTCCCTTTTTCAGGGTATCCGAAAGATGCGAAGCCAAAGAGGAGAAGTTGCTGACGAATCTCCGGTACCAACCGGACATTCCCAAAAACCGTCTCACTTGGCGAGCAGTCTTAGGTATAGGAAATTCTCGTATGGCAGCTACCTTACCAGGATCTACTTTTAAGATACCATCTCCAACGACAAAACCGAGGTATTTTAATTCCCTATAGCAGAACTTAGATTTTTCGACATTAATCGATAGTCCCGCTGCTTTAATTCTTTTTGCGACAATGGATAGGAGCTCAATGTGTTCTTCAAATGTCCTTGAGAAGATTAGGAGGTCGTCAAGGTAGACGAACACCCGCTGTCTCAATTCGTGAGGGATGACCCTGTCCATGAGCCTGCAAAGACGCTGAGGCGCATTACAAAGGCCGAAGGGCATCACTTTGAATTGATACAGCGGCCTACCAGGGACGGTAAACGCTGTCTTTTCCCTTGAACTTTGCTCCAACGGTATCTGCCAAAAGGCGTCTTTCAGATCCACACTTGAAATGAAGTATGTATCCGAAAGGCGTCCTAGCAACCCCTCTATATGCGGCAGTGGGTATGCATCCTTTTTAGTGACCCGGTTTAGCCTTCGAACGTCCAAGCACATACGGTTCTTCCCAGGTTTTCTTACGAGAACTACTGGGGAGCTCCATGAACTTGAGCTTTCTTCGATCACGTCCAAAGCAAGCATACGGTCCAACTGCGCATACAGAAGGGATTGTACCGCTGGAGATACGGGATAATGACGCTGTTTTATTGGCTCCGCGTCCCCGGTATCAATTGTGTGTTCTTCTACCTGTGTTCTACCTAAGCCAACCTTCGCAAAGGACGGAAACAGACTAATGACTTCGTCCAGCTTTCTGGATTCGTTATCAGACAAAACATGAGCTAAAGTGAGAACTTCGCTTTTTAAGGGCACGTCGCCAGAAAGATCTAAACTGGCAATGCTGTCCAAGTTAATGGGTCTTCCAGAAATCTCGGAGATAACGTTCGGAGCTATTTCAAATTTCCGCCAAAAATCGACTCCAAGGTACAACTCTTTAGTCAATGAAGGTACGACATACAAGGTTATATCTTCGATTCGATCTTTAAACGATATTCTGGCATTTATAACACCGACAATCGTTTGCTCTTTACCGTCAGCTGTTGCGACAGCGGATAAAAATTTCTTAAAAGCGATATTGTTGTTATTTAAAAATTCTACACCTCCTGTACCTAAACAACTAATACAAGCGCCACTGTCAAGTAACCCTAGCCAATTTCGCTCAAAAATCTTTACGTTGACATATGGCCTCGGGTCGTTTGTAGAACACTGCAAGGTCGTAGCGGCAATTGCTTGATGTCGCCGTTTTTTGTCTACAAAACGCTTCCTTACTGTAGTGATCTTTGGAGACAGAGTGGGTACTCCGAATATCCTATTTCTTGTTTGATGGTATTCAGTTAGTCGCTCGTGAAAAGACTTTTTGTGAGTACTGATTTCTTTAGCAGGTGCAGTAATAATGGCAGGTTCTAAGACACTAGGTTCTGTAGGGCGCTTAAGTATAGTAACAGCAGGGTTTGAGTTTACATTTGGTAGTTTGCCGGGTTGGAATTCCTTGAGCAATTCTCCCCGGTTGGATGATTGCTCCTTTGAGAGTTTCCCGCGCAAGTCGGACACTGAGGAGTAGTTGTGTTCTCCCGGCCACATTTGTAACAAAATAGGGCTCGCTGGGGGGTAGCACAATCAAAGAACGTATGCCCCAGTTCCTTACAGTTCCAACATTTCAAGGCGCTTGGGTTTCTTTGGCGGAAACCAACAGCTTCAACTTGAGGTGATAAACAGGGTGTGGTATGAATATCTTCTGCCTGTTCGATTTCACTGATGTTCCGGCGTGAAGGGAAAGTCTGTTGTATCCTAGTTCGTTGGGTATCATGTTCATTGATAAACTTTTCAATTGTACGACACACATGAACCATTTCAGGGATATTGTGCGTACTGAACGTGATGAGATGTTCACCTATCTTACGATTAACATTCTGTTTTATAATCTCAATTATTTCTCGGTTAGACTTCGGAACACGCAATCTTGAATTAAGTTGCAGAAGATCTGCGAAAAATGTATCAAAAGGCTCATAGTGGCCTTGCCTACGATCGGACATTCTTCGAGACAGTTCGAAGTCGGATTCCAAGCTACGGTATTGTTCAATTAATGCCAGACGCAGAGTGGGCCAATTTACACCCGGATTGGTCTTCAGGTACATCCAGAACCAAGTTTCGACTTGTCCTGAAACAAAATGGTGGAAATTATTGACGAGGTCACACCAAGTCACGTTGTAGGATTCCTTTAATCTTCCAAGGCGAAAAAGGAAATCGTCCACAGTCATCTTAACATTGTCAAATTTAATTCCCCACTTGTGATAGTTGGGAAAACGATTGTATGAAATCGAGGGAGAAGATGTCGGGGCAGGAATGTCTTGGCTAGGAGTAGGACCATTAAGATTTATTCTGCTGAATTGTTCCAGAAAATTTTCAACGTTGCTACTCCGAGGCATATTCACAGGATATACGACCGGATTATCTGCTGGAGGAACGTTTGATGTTGGGTTGGAATACGGAGGTATGAATTCTGGGCGTCTATTTACATTATATTCGGTATGTGGATTTGGCGAGTTAGGATCAGGAATGTGATTCCGATTGCTGTGATCTGCGGTAGCAGTTTGGGTTAATCGGGACTGAATAGGAGCTGACATAGCTGCTTGAACTAGGGATGCTATTTCCCGTTGAAGAGATAGCCGATTCTTATCTAGTTCCTCTCGTATAAATCGGAGTTCATCGGTACGATTAATGCCGACTGTAGCGGTAACAACATCTTGAACGTACTGCTCAAACTGTGCGCTATCGTTAGCTTCTTGCGTTCCCTCAGGTACATGAGATACAGACGAGTGTAGTGGTGGTCGAGTCTCTTGCTGAATAGCCGAACTTGGCTGGAGATCGTCATTTTCCCTACTTTCGGACATATTGACAACCTGTCGTGGCTCTTCCGTTACTTCCGGAACTTGTTTGCGTCCACTGCGTAACGAATAGCTACTTTGCACGTCCTTTAACCTACTAGGGCCAGGATTTGACATACCGACAAAATTAATATAAAATAAAATATTTTAATGAAGCTATTACTTCAAGAAGAAACAAATTCAGAGATGTATGGTCTTATATTGTAACTATAAATTAAGCGATATTCAAAAAAAATAATTGAATTGAAATCAAGAACTAACCTTAATGCTAAGAATTCTGCATACAAGCAAACTAAATAAATCAAAATACTAAATGCTACTTCAAAAACTATCTTTCATAATGAATGAGGATGTATCGGACACATTGAGAAAGAACACAAGGACAAAAAGAAGAATTTATGCTCAACCTCACGCTATGGATACAAATATATCAACGCATATAAGTTGTTCCTATTCACCTGATGGAAGTGTGAAAACAAATTGTTTCATATGCTGTTTCTGCTTTGCTATAAGACTAGTGGAAGCAACATAAAGCAACTGACATAAATGGGGACATAGTTCAACCCATTTACCGGACTTGATATGACTGCTTCACTAAAACAAAACTAACTCTTTCAGTCTTGAATTTAAGCAACTGTCGTAAATGAAGAACATATCTCACTCAATTACCGGACATAAGCTCGTCGACTAAAAGTGTTAAGACAAAGCAGCCCTAAACTTAGTAATCCCATGCAGCGGGCATAAATAAGGACGAACGTCTACCTATTTACCGGACATAAGGATATCAGCTCAGGGAATAGCAAATTCGATCAACCTACGATGCATTTAATCCCACTCTAAATTATTACTTCAACCGTACAACGGACATAAATGGGGACAGAGTTGCACCCACTTACCGGATACGTCGAAAGCAAAAATTAAAAGTTATGAAAAATATGTATATTTTTTGTATATTGTATGTGAATTATGTATAGTCAAAACTTCGGGCCCCACGTTGGGCGCCACCTGTAACGAACCGGTCTGCATGTGCCTATGCCCTCAACGAAATAAATGTGCACATGCCTACGCATGCAGTCAAAAATGCATAACTGACCAAACTGATCTTCGGTCCGAAAAAAACTCGACCTATCCAGTACTATCACTCATACTAGTGAAGGCCTAGTCCTAGATGGTATGACAGATTCGGGCACAAGTATCTGCAGCCAAACCCTTCCACTAACCTTATCCACCCTTATGACCCAAGGTCACAGGACCCTTGAGGCAGTCCGGGCAGAGTAGTAGAAGGGGTGTCCAGGCCTCCTGTGGCTCAGGCATGAAAACTCCTCCACGCGCTAGCTCGACGGTGGGCGGGGATCTTGCCACAGGCCCTAGACTGGGGTTACATTATATTTTTACATGCCTGAAGGTCTCCAGAATAATCGCGAAAAAAAAAAGGTCTTACACGTCACGTAACCAACTACTTCCCTAACAATGCTAATTGCGAGGCCCGAGTTTTGTATAATCCACTGTTGGTTCCAAAGCGGAAGGAAGGGAGAGAGATTTAGATATTGGAACTCTCTACAAGCTGTCCCACCCCTAACTAAACCGAGGTTCAGTATCCATGGCCGTCGACACGCTCATTTTACGACGACCCCTAGCGAACAAGAATTTAAACCTCCTATGGGGGCTAAATTCCTCTGCTTCTTATCTTATTCATCACCTCAAATTTATCCGTCCTTTATGCCGTCCGACACATCCTCTCCTAAATCTTAATCTCTAAACATATTTAACATTCTGTCAATCGGGAACAAAATATGACACAAGAAAATTGCGTAAAATATTAACTCCAAAGATGTTATGCAATTTATGCAACCCAAAAAAATAACACTTATCCTTTTTCAACTTCAAACTATAAATCATTTATTAAAACTAAAAAGTCAACGCAACGACATTCGAATTCATAACCATATCAACGATGCAATTTAAGTTTCTTATGATTTTCATTTAAAACTCTACAAAGCTTTCGGTATATTCAAATTCCAACATTTACTTTGTATTAATTCGTTAAAGCTTCCTTTCAATTATTTTCTTTTACTTTCTCTCTATTTCTCTTCTTTCGCTTTCTTTCACGATTACAAACACAACATCGATGAATAGATCGTTTACGGTCTGTACGAACTTTAAATTTCAATTATTTTACGTTACGTTAGGTGTACTATAATTTCCGTTTATTTACTTTTACTTTACTTTACGATTAGGTCAATTCACGTTATCATTTGTTCAAATAATATTTAAAATCACTTACCCCACTTTATTTTATTGGGTTACCTTTACTGAAGCCGATGTCCAAGGTGGTGGGACGAGGTGCACCGCATTCCTTCCTTGACTTGAGTATGTTTTTATAAATTCTGGTTGGCATACGACGCAGATCTAAATATTCACTGAACGATAAAAATATAATTTGAACATAAATGACTTACAAAATTCGAATTTGACCAGCAAAAAAACAAAAAAACTTAGCTTTTAGTACTAGGCACAACGCCATCTATTGAGAAATAGACCGTGATTTAAGATGTTGGTTTGGTACTCTGCTGACTGCTGGATGTGGATAATGTACTCCGAAATTAGGTTGTTGTGCTTGTGAAGCTGCCACTGCTGATGAAAAAGGTTGCGGGATCAGGTGTTTAACGCTACTGCAACATGTTATGTGGATGTTGCTGGTGCAACCTGTTTATGCGTATGTCGATGAGACAAGATCGTCGATGTTGCGGTAATTTGATCCGGCAGAGATTGGAAGACGAGGTTAATAGAATCGTCTCCTTTTTTTTTTTGTTTTGCAATGAAGCAACTCGTGTAGGCTTATGCTTCGCACCAAAGGTATAGGAAGGTGAAGCCAAGGATAAACCGTTTAGCGGAGCACCGTATCCTTTAAGCGATGCAGACTTGCACAGGCACACGTGTATACTGTACAGCTAGGACTTTGGTCGTAAAATTCCTTATTTTTGGTGGGAGTTTGTGTGTTAGATTTGGACGGCCGCGGTGTGGTACGATGAGGCAGATGGGGGCACGTGGTTTAAGCACAAAAGTTCTTAAGGTGTTTTGGGCAGAAAATTTCACGATTGCGTATAAAAAACTATCGTTTTATTTTATTAAATATTTTTCACTGCTTCAGACTTTGGTGAATGTTTTTTTTTTTTTTGGAACTCGTAGAATCGAGGTTAGATTTTCTACCATGCCACAGAAAAAACCACAAGTTGTGCACCGCCAGCAAATTAACATATAAAAAAAAATAAACCACACACCACGCGCCACGTCCAAACTCGTTCAGTGTTCAAATCAATCTCGCTCTATGCTGCTATAAAAATATCAGCCTAGCTCAGCTATCCTAGGTAAGTATATTTAGTTATCTCGCTCGCTCCTAGGTACCCAATATATGGCACAACTTTTAAACTAATCTAGCTTTTTGCAGTTTATTCAAAAAAATCATGTTTTTAGCTCTAAATTTTATTCCCGATTTTAGACAACTAACTGAACCATTATAATTGAAATTCGAATAAAATTGTGAGAGCTAGCGACGATCAAAAATGTTGCTATAACTCAGCGAATCGTTCAGCCCAAATTCGCCTAAACCAGTTAGGTCACAATGGACACTTCCTTTTCCTCCTTGCTGGTGTCGGTTAAATTTAAAAAAAAAAATAATAATAAAATAAAATAAAATGCCATAGGTAATTTTTCCAAAGATTCCCTACAGATCTTAATTATCTTATTTTCTAAGATATTGAGGTGGTCTCCAGATGAGAAGATATTCACTCAATTTTAATGCATTTTTAAGATTTGTAGAATTTTAATAAGAGTTGTTAAGATATTAGCTTTAAAATAAAAAAATATTTGAAAAAGAACTCACTTCGAATAAATTTGTCCATCCTTCATATTTGTGGAATTGAAGATAACAATTTTCTTAGATTGTTCATTACAAGTTCAATTAAATTTGCATAGTCTTAGCCCCTGTAAGCGCGTAATCGGTTTTTCACTCAGCCTGCTCAGTCAATTTATTCTGAGCACGCTCTGATCATTCTCTGAAGGAAAAGGGAAACACAAATTCAATTCAATAAAATTTTTTTAACAGTTCAGGCTATGCTGTGAACTAAAAAAGAAAAACGCATATTAATGACATTGATTGTAATTTCAGTTTTCAAATTACATCGATGATCTGCAGTACAGTAGAACTTACAAAGTTATTGGTTAGCGAGCTTTGCACAGCCCCGGGATTGCAGCTCTCCTGAACTAAAAATATTAATACTTCCCTTTGTCGATCTTTTTGACTTAACGGCGCACGATTTAACTATTCCCATCAGATTGTTTCAAATATCGAAATCGGGGAAAGATGTTGACAAAAATCGGTCTGTATTCGAAATAGGTTTACCGTCTACCTATTCATATCTCGAAAACGGTTTTACAATTTTTTATAAAATTTTTCATAGAAATATAGGCTTCCAGCTCAGTTTTCAAATCCATACTACTTATAAAATGCAACGTCCGTCTGTTCGTTTCTCCATAACTCGAGAACCATTCGTCCGATTTTCATGATTCTTTTTCTGATTTATAGATGTGTGGCCAACTTAGTCCGTAGGGTGGGTGAGAATTGCTCAGGATTAAAGGGGTCGCGGGGAATAAGGGGGGTCTCACGAACCATTAGCCGTATGAACTTAAAAGTTTGTATATTGATAGATAAGTCAAAATTATTACATTCCTCATTCATCGTTTTTCAAAATTCGTCCTATAAGGTTTGAAAAAATTTTCAAACTAAGTTTTCTATTTCGATCTTACTACGCTTAACTTGCCATTACACTGATAAATGGATTTATGTCAATTCAGGATATTATGCTTTTAATTGTTAGGCAATATTTTACAGAGTATTTTGAGCTAACATTCGTTTTTCTGCTCCATCCAGAGGATGAGATATAATAAATTGAAATTAGATCTTATTTGGCCAAGTGCGAAAAATCGCTTTATCGATTGCAGTTGTGCTTAGGAAGAGTAGTTTTGATTTGCGTTCTAAAAATAGAACGATTACTCGCACGACGGGCATTCAGAATGCACATTGTACGTATATACTCATGTATGGCGTAGTTGAATTTGATGTAGGCAATGGATATGCATAAAACAAACTAAATATGTATATATGTAAATCTACACGTACATATAAGAGGTTTGTGGTGCGTAAGTGATGGATACATATATCTACATATATATGAATTTGAGATCTGCAGCTATGGAAAGTGTAACGATGTGATCGCGTAGTATAAATAATTACATCATACCTGTGACGAGTTTTTATTTATGTGAAATCTTATGTCTGTTGACTTAGGACTTTCGGATCAGTACAGGTTACGTAAGGACTAAGTTGGGGACGGAGGAAGGGTGAAGGGGTGGTAGGGACTAACTCCGGAACTATTTGGTCGATTTTAAAAATTCTTTCAAGATTGTACCGGCTACATCCTCTGGATCAGTATAGGTTAGTTAGGGTGTGGATGGGGGAAGGGGAAATGAGGGGTATAGGGGCTATCTTCGAAACTACTCGGCCATTGCCAGAGTTGACCTCCGACAGCCACGTCTTTCACATGGACAGCTATATATTGAATGTTTACGTGTGAGATGTAGGCGTAATTTGTTTATAGCTACTTGCGCCCATTAAATAAATAACATGTAGGTATAGTTTATGAAAAGGCATAGCGATCAAATATTTTGTGAGCTTAAAAAGAAGACAAAATATAAACAAGTAAAAGTGTTACCATTGGCCTGGCCGATGCTTTGATACCCTCCACTGTATGTACTGGTACAGATACACGCATGAAAAGAAACCAGCGGGCGGAGCCGCGGGCGTTGCTAGTTTAATATACATTTCAAAAACAGAGCATATCTAAAATACCTTCAAAAACGCAGCACAGGCACACCTAGTTTTTGACTAGAAAATATGGTACATTTTCAAAATTTCTTTATGTTTATTTATAACTGGCATTTAAGATGAATTAAGATATGAAATCGAACGTTGTACGATCTAGAAAAAATCTTTATAACAACACTGTTGTCATATGAAGTTCTAAAGGTAAAATCTGCAAAAGAACTGTGAGGGCGTCTGACGGTGTTGACCGTAGAGCGCCTGTGGCGTTCCTTGGACTTTGTTGAGTTTGTAAGCTTTTCTCAGAGATGGCCATATTTTCATGTTTAGGCTTATATACTCCATTTCTTAGTGCTATAATTAAGTGGTTGCACTTATTTTACTTTTGTTGAAAATGATGAATATTCAACGCGCTGTCACATGCTTCGTCTGCCACGATTTGCTGCCAGACTTTTATTTTCGTTATACTCTCTACTCAGGCTACACAGTAATGCAAACATCTTTCGGTTACCTCTCGCTCTCAGACCGAAAAATTACTTCGGGCTTTTAGACTATAGGGTTTCGAATTGTAGGGGTGGGTAGGCAAAATTTGAATAGTCATGTGTAAATCCGCCACTACCTTAGAGTACTTATCTGAAAATGTCTGTAATTCGAATGTGGTAGTTTTTTTTACAATCACATAAAATTCGAAACCAAGTGTACATATTTGTTTTTAATCAGGTGTTTGTTCAAATGCTAACTCAAAAAAAAAAATTACAAATTTGTTCGTGTACTTTGTATTGAAAATGGCCTTACCCTAGGAAATGTTACATAAATGTACATATATATAGATAGATACATAAAATGTGAATGTGAAATGATAATTTCGATTTGCAAAAATTGTCTGTAATTCTGTTTTTCGAAGAATTTCGATAAAATTAGTATTATCGGTAATCTATCAACGGTCCACTGTAGGTACATACTAGGTATTATGAATCTTAATAAAATCTTAGTCTTAATCGCAACGCAATTTTCTCGTAACACATATTTTATTTTTCATTGTGTCAAAAAGACCGCTTTAGAAGCATTATATTTATCTTTATATAAAGGGTGAGCCATCTCGTGCTTTTTTTTTAAGTCATAGGTTATTTTGACACTGACATCTGTTTCCCGCTCGAAATCTTGACAGAAAGTCAGTATCAACCTCAACGAAATGAGTCGCTTTATGCTTGAACAACGCAGGGAAATATTGAAAACTTATTTCCAAAGTTAATGGTGTGTAGACCAAACAGTGGGTTTTTTTTAAATGAAGCACCCACCGCGCCTGCTGTACGCAATTTTGTGCAAAAAGTTCGTGAAATTGGTATGCTAGTGGACAACACTCATGGTCCCCATTGTCGTACGGTGCGCACAGACGAGAATGTGGCTGCTGTGGCCGAGAGAGTGAGACGTAATTCACGAACATAACTCGCCATCGATCTCAACAGCTGAACATTTCACGCACTAGCCTGAGGAGAATTCCGCACTCGGATAATTCGCTTAGAAGGTCTAATAAATTGCTCACGAAGTACTATGGAATCCGTACCATCGGGCATGCGTCCTCTAGGTAGACCCAGGATGAGATGTTTAGATCAAGTTCATAATATCTCCTATACCCGTATGGGGATTGCCCTTGATGATTTGGAGTCGATGACGAAGGATCGAGATCTATGGAGGATCCACTTGAGCAACCTACTGGATAAGGGGGCCATTGAAATGAATGAATGAGGTCCAATTGAATTAGCAATTGAAGGCGCACTAGCATCCGCTTCATTATCGCTTCACAGTTTGGGCCTTAGAGCAGCTTGGATTGGACAACGATTTTGGGCGAAAAATCATCTTTTCTGACGAGGCGCATTTTTATCGCGGCGGCTACGTTAACATACAAAATTGCCGCATCTGGGGATCGGAAAACCCGCACGTTATTTTCGAGAAGCCACAGAGAGTGACAGGTTGGTGCGGATTGTGGAGTGGCGGCATCATTGGACCATTTTTCTTAGAAAATGAGGCTGGATGCAGCGTTTCGGTGGGCGATACAGAGCCATGTGAATCGACCTTTTTTTTATCAAAATTTAGCACATGGATTTGGACTAGTTCTGGTTCATGCATGATGGCGCGCCATGTCAAACAGCCCATGCCACAATCGATCTTTTGCGTAACAAATTCCCAAATCGTGTTATCAGTCGTCCTGGCGATGTAAATTGGCTTAACTTCAAAAAATAGATTTTGGCTAAAAACTCTTCCTAAGGACGTGTCCTATAGCGACATATCCTATAGCAGTCACACAGTCTTGAGGAATGTTTAAAAAAAAGTTTCATCGAAATCTGTCCAGTAGTTTTCGAGTTTTTAACGGCCAAAGAAAATTCCTACAGTTTTATTATATGTATAGATAGTAGATTAATCAATATGTTTTTTATCCTTAATTGAATAGTAGTCTGTAAGTTCGACTTGTGAATGAAATAAATAACCAAAATATCCACTCTTGTAATCAGAAGCATCCTTGAAATCAACAAAAAAAAATTGCCAAACGCATGAAAGCTGATGCCTTCAGGAAAAAACAATCAATCGAGTGCCCAGTGGCACAGCATATTATTCTGGTGCAATTAAGAATTTCGGATGTCACCAAGCACGAATTTGTCTGTTAAATCACAACAAACGTTTGTCATATTCCGCACGGTCTCCCATGGCTGTCTGCCTTGAGTGAGTTTACCAATCCTCAATTAACTTCTTGTTCGGTAAGATTGGATTTTACCTAAAATACGAGTACGTGCACTACTGATTTGGAAGGATGATAGTTTTAATATGAGATATTCAGGATTAATGATTTTGTCAGTATCCTGTCTATTAGTCTATCTTCTCCGTATTGCAACTACACAACGAGAGATATTTATTCGCTTAATGAGCATGCAAATGGGGGAATTTGAATCATTGGGTAACGTACAATACCATTGCGTCCATACATCATAACTGCTCAGGCAGCATAGTGCCTGAGAGATGCCGATTCCATGCTGATAGATTTTTGTTGGCGCTTCAGAATATCCAATTAAAAGGGTTTCGTCCAGGATTTGCAATGCATTTGTATATGGTAAACTCAATTTTCTACTGGACTACTCGAATAATAAGTGAAAGATATTAGTTTCAATCTCTGGAAAAAAAAATTACATTATTGTACGAAAGCCTGATACTTATGGCTTATGCTGTTTTCCACTGCGAGCATTTGACATATAATATCTCAGTGTATACCAGGCACGAAGCGTCCATATATTGAAGGGAAGCAGTGCTTCCTTAAGAATTTCAAAAAACATACACTGCTGCTAGTCAAAAAATAGGTGTGAGGAGCTTTGTTGGTAGTTTTGCTGTTAAATAACAGTTGTTTTGCCAACAAGACTTGCAACAAAATATATTTTTATTAAGAAATGCTTAGTTCAATTAGTATTTCGTTGCAATACCATTTTGTACGTTTTAAAAGTTGGACATAAAAATAGGTTTGCTTAATTAAATTGTTTAAATTTGTCCATTTTTTCAAAAGTGTTATTAAAAAGTGATTAAACTCAAAGATGAGTTTGTTTTTTAATCACTTTATCACAATTCTTGTTCAAGTTTTTTTGTTAAATCATATTTTAAGATGGTTCGAAAAGTCCACTGCTCTGCGGAAGAAAGACAACTAGTTCAGCGGTTTAGGGGTGAGGGTAAAACCTATAAATTTATAGCAGATGCCCTAGGAAGGTCAAAGAACTTCGTAACCAATGCTCTTAAGCCAACATTAGAGATAGAAAATGATAAAGGACGAAAAAAACCACAGTTACTACTGACCGCCGCATTTTATTTCTAGCGAAGTTAAACCCGTTTGTTTCGCCACGGACTATAGGCGCACAAATTGGGGATGGAATCAGTGCACGCATAATCCGCAGCGCAGGAGACTACAGAAGTTCAATCTCCCAGGAAGAGTAGCCAGAAAAGTTCCACTCCTAAGAGCTAGGAACGTAAGGTCTCGAAAAGAATTTGCTTTAAGCCATAGAAGTTGAAACGGACCTGAAGGAGTGACAAAATGGCAGAATATTCTGTGGAGTGACGAAACAAAAATAAATTTGTTCTCCTCGGATTGTGGGCGTAACGTTAGGCGACCAAAAGGAAAAGAATACCATCCTCGCTATACACTGAGGACTGATAAACATGGTGGAGGAAATATAATGGCATGGGGTTGTTTTTCCTGGTATGGTGTCAGTCCTATATTTCGTGTCAATAACATCATGACAAAATATGGATATAGGGACATTTTGGAAAAGTCCATGCTTCCATTTTCCGAGGAAAACATGCCCCTCCGATGGCATTTCCCACAGGAAAAAGATCCAAAACATACGGCCGGTATTGTCACAAATTGGTTTCGGGATCAAAACTTCTCTGTAGTTGCATGATCCTGATCTCAATCCCATTGCGTACTTGTGGGATGAACTGAAAAGAAAATTAAGGGGTCAGTTCTTCACAAATGGCAATCAACTGTGGCATACCATTCCTCCCGAAACGTGTCAGAAATTGGTAGGATCAATGCCACGTCGACTCCAAAAAGTTTTGAAAAATAATGGAGGATACTCTAGGTTACTAGAGTAAGTTAAAAACCCCAAAAAAAAGTGTTAATAAAATCTATAATTAATGATTATTGAGGAACACACCTATTTTTTTGTCCAAGCGGAAAAACAGAATTCCAAAAGTTTTTGATATTTTTTTTTTAATTATTCGAAAAATAAACAGATAAATATATTCCATATGTCTTTAATAATGTAAATTTTATTAATATGATTGTAAAAACAAAAAACAACTTGAAAAAATATGAAAAAATTTAGTTTTTTTTTTAAATTATGTTCCCACACCTATTATTTTGTCCAGCAGTGTATATTCTTAACAAAGAATTTATTTATTTGAAATTACAAAAAAAAAATCGTTTTAATAAATACCTAAACACTTTTCTCCCCTAAACATACTCTTAAGTCTCGAAAACGTTTTTGAAAATGAAGAAGATTGGGACACTGAAGCTATTATTTTATCGAAAGGTCTAATATACTGCTTTACTGATAAGAAATTTATTGTTCTTCTCTATACTTTTAATGAGTTTGCTCCACAAAGTCCAAGTTAATAAAATCAAAAACAGTTTTTCTAATCTACTTGAATCAACAAATTTCGATTCTTTTTGGACAAAATTGAAGGAAAACTAGAATTTGGCCAATTTCAATAGCAATATGCATTCTGAAATCAAGCTTTCAACAAAGGAACAATTTAAAGATCTTTTGACAACAATTGTCGACCAAGTCATCAACGAAATCGATATTCCGTTCAGTGATACCAGATCGGGGAATTTATCCCTTTTTGAGGGATTTTCTCACTTAAAATAAGCTTAAAGGGTCAAAGGGATTTTTCACCTCATAGTACAAAAAAAAGGGATTTTACTCTTTGGTCAATTTTTGCTCTTAATTTGCTAGTTTCATTAAGAATAAAAAAAAATTATAGAACTTATTTCTATTCCTTAAAACATGTACTTGCTTTATTTAATCAGTTCAATTCACTTTTTCAAAACAGAAAGGTTTTAGTTCACTGCATTGTGCGGGAGAGCAAGGTATTGGTTTGGAAAATATGTCGCTTGTTTGTTCAAGCAGACTTTTTTGAACTCCCATGGGATGCCCAACTTAAAATTTTTTGGAGATTCCAACACACATTTTATGAATAATTTAGATAGTCTCATTTTGGGTCAAGAATGTCAATACTCCTTGATAGAGTTAGATGCTGAAAGTAAGTTGGAGGTTAAGAAAAACTGTCTCAGTTTTTATAAGACTGCCATCGCTGAAATGGTTAGGTACTAGCCTACCTTATGTTGAATATTATTTTCATTTTAATGCTGAATGCAGTTTTATGTTCCCTTTTTTAACGTTTTAACAATGTGTAAGGTGTACCCACATTTCTATTTTTGTATTATATACAATCGTACCTATCTTAATAGGCTTATTTTTGTTAACTTGCATAGTTACTGTCAATGTAACTTGTATTTGTTCATAGTAAAAAAGGCTGAATTTAATAAAATACATGCTTTTTTTTATCTATTATTTCATGGGATAAATGTGGGATTTTTTAAATGTTGGCGAGGGATAAAAGAGATTTTTTTGGCATAACTTTGGCTTCCAAGTCTGGAATCACTGATTCCGTTTAGTTCCCTGTCATGTTTTGAATTTTTGAAACTTTCGGACATAACATTGTATGAATTTTCTTTTTTTGTTGACAAGAAAGGTTGTCAGGTTGCCCTGATTTCAATTGAAACACCATTGTTAAAAGAAATAAAAGCCTATGGGAAATTTTGTGACCAAATAATAGATAATTGTGCTTCAAAAGAAAGAAGAATTAATTTAAAATACAAGACCTAATAACATTTTAAATTATTTAAATGAATTCTATTCTATACAAAAAAAATCTTAAGTATTTTTATGACTAGATCATATATAATTTAGCTTAAAAAAATGCTGTATTTAATGTACAAGACTTAATATATTATATTGTTTTTAATAAATTTCAAAAGTATTTTTTTATATACTATTTTCGCCTTAAATAATTTTAATAAATCGTGGAATAGGCCAAATTGTTTGACCTGCAGCATTCTTTTGTAAAGTTTGATTGTTGAACTTTTCTTCTATTTTGACCTATTGACCAAAAGTTGCTCTCGTCTGAAGAATAAAGTTGTGTGTTCGGATTAGCGGATTAGATCCGAGTTTCCCAAAGTGTGCTCCGCCATGAATATCCAAGTGCTCCGCCGAAAAATAGGAAAAACATGTGAAAATTCTATCAGACCAAAGAAAGAAAGAAAGGAGATTACATGCAAAACTTATCCAAAGGATGACACTCAGATTTGCCGGACAAGTAGATGTTTATAAAAGTTAGGGAGATTGTTGAAATTAAAATCCATCAAGAACTCTCGCCCAGGGCATGTAGACGCGCGCCGTTAAGTAGAACAACATCTTCTTGGATGCATATTCCGCAAAAAAAAAAAAACAAATATGCCAACAAAAAACAAGAAGGATGATGGATTTTTCAAAAATGCACATACAAAAATAATTACAATTTTGGAAAAATGGAAAGTGTATGTTTGGGATCATTAAAACAAAGAATTGCAGCCAAAGTACAAGCTTCATAAAACAGGGAGGAGGGAAAGTAATGGTCTGCTGCTGGTCATTCTCTTGGTTAGCATACTCCGCGGATAGTAAAGCAATGGCTTACGGATAACAAAATTAATTTTAAAAAGTAAAGACTAATCCACTAAATATAGTAATTTTTTTAAGTTTTGGATACTGTAACCCTAAAGTTTTTTGACCATAAGTTAAAAAGGTTTTTGAATTTTTTTTTAATATCTACTAAATTTAAATATTTATTAAAATTTCTATAACCACTTTTTTCTGTGGAGAGTTTTTCTAAAATAAATATGTTGTTTGTAAGTTAAGGTGGGTTTCTACATGTCGGTTGATTGACAAAGTTTGACAGCCCTCGCGTTTATGTCATTGAACGTCATGAACGTCAGTTCATTTCCACGTATGCCAATTATTGGCAAAAAATCGTTTGTCAGTTGATTGACCAACTTATGAACTCAATGCCAATTAAATTTTCTCTGTCAATTGTAGACAAAGTGACATTTTGTTTGACAATTCAGCTATTTCCACTTGTCCAGTGGTTTCTTTGTCAGTTATTGGCAAACGCTGTTAGTCAATTCATTGACAAACAATTTTTCGCTATTTCCACTTGTCAATTGTTTAATTGGCATAAAAATACGTCAATTGTCAATTTCAAATCGACAAGTGGAAACCCAGCATTATATATGTAAAGACATTGATTCTAATTCGGTGATTACCACGGTATATCCCACTATAATACAACTTTTAAAACTATGAAATATTTATTTAAATACCTCAATTATGTAGGTACATATTTATATTAATGCATTTTTTTTAAATTAATATGTAATATTTATTATTATTAATTTTTTTTTTAATTTAAATTACATACTTATCTACTTGTTTTGGTAGTGGGCTTAAGTCAAAAACAATTTATTTTGTTCACTACGTTTGTCCATATTTATTTGTTGATGTTGTATTTGTAACTGGTGACTTGAAATGTTACGTATTATTTAAGATGAACTTTAAATAATTCAACGCATTTGTCAAAAATTAAGAAATAATTTAAATTAAAGAAAGAAAACAATAAATGGTGGCACAAGTCCTATTGAGCTGAAATCTCCTTTCACCATTGTGCCTTCGTAAAATGTAAGCTCTCACGAAACTAAAATAAATTATAAATACTGCGCATTGTATGTAAATTTAATAAGATTTATATACAATGATAAAATAATTATTGAGCTTGTTTAAAGGCCAACTGCTGTTTTTTTTATTTTTTTAACCCATCCACCATATAGACAGCTCTGAATAATAAACCAAATTAAATAGATCAGTCAAGATATTTAAACTAGAATAATATACTCTCTTAAATAAACTAAAATACACAAGCTCTTGAGCTTAACTTCGTAGCCATTTGACACCAATCGAAATAGGTTCCTTCTCAAAGTCTTTGAAAGCCATATACTTCAAGCAAACAATCACCGACTCTTTTGTGTGCTAAAAGCCCAATAAATTAGTAAAATACATAATACAGCCGTATAATCCCTTAAATGGCGAATAGATTTTAAATTAAATTATTTTAAATAAAAATTTAATTTTACAAAGTCGTTCAGCTATCTCTTTTAACTTTCAGTAGATTCTGTATCTCCAGAGTTTCCCCTGAAAATTTCTAACCTTCTGTTAGTAGTCCTTCTTGATATTGACTTAACTATGACTTTGTGAGAATTTCATCCCATCCATGTAAAAATATTTCCATTTCATATATCTACAGCAATACAAAGCCGCCCCATTATGGTAAAATGTTTGCATAGCTTTCTAATTGAAAAGTTTATATTTAGCAGCATATTTATTTTAAATATTTACCTTCTGTTCATTCAGAAGTTTTCGCGATTTAAGGCTATGGCATTGACGGGAATTCGAATCCAGATTAATTGAAATAAATTCAGTGAAACTGGATAATTGATATAAAGTTCAGGACGGAGTTGCACGAAACTTTTTTTGTTTATTGTTAGTTTGGTTCGATTTTTTTTTCATTTCATTAGGTAGGTAGGTAGGTATAGGTAGGTTCTATCTTTGTATAGACATTCGAACTACTATACTATAGACAGGTCGAACTACTTATATGACCTGCTTCGACATATTTGAGCACCAGGTCTTTAGGGGTTTCCAATACTGAGCAAGGGTGTTGGAAATGAGTTGGTGGCGGATGAGCCCTTAATGGGTCAACGACAGCGCTCATATCCTAAAATGGGTTACTGACATCGGAATATCTGGCCCGCTGTTCTAGGGTCAAAACAAGGATCTGGCCCTAACGAAACTCCTCAAATGCCAACCAGACCCGGAACGTCAATGGGCTACGACATCAGAGTATGTACCTGGAACACTCTACACCCCAGGTGCTACTCAAAAACTTGAGTCTGTCCTCATGCGGTACAAGGCAGACATTACTGCGATCCAAGAAAAGAAAGGAAAAAATTGCGACATTTATTACAGCTGCTATCAGCACGGATAACTACGTCAGAGCCGCATCAAACCGCTGTTTCTTTGGGCTTAGAAGCAATTGCGTAATAGAGCCCTATTCCGAAGAACTAAGGAGATCCCAGCTCTGCTTTATCACGCTAAAGCTTGGTTTCTATCTAAAGCGGATGAAGCTATGCTCGGTCGAAAGAAAGATTATTCATTAGGCCCCGTCTAAGTTGGCGGTTTTTGGGCGAGAAGACTCAAAAATTGCACATCAGTTCTCTAAGATAGCTCGGTAGAGAAAGACCTCGCCTTAGGTGGCGCTCACAAGTTTAGTTGAAGGGGACCTCAACCTACTTTGAACACGCAACTGGAAACAGTAAGCCACAGACCGTGCTAACTGAAGAAGTTAAAGCATTGGTTCACTTTGAAATGTAGAGTCGTAAAAAAGTTTTCAAAATAAAATAAAATTTGGCCTTAGCTAAAAAATTTTGAAATACATATTTGGGAAAACACAAATTTTTAAAATCAATGCAAAAAAAAATTCAAACAAAAACCGAACGACGAACAATCGAATGAATGAAGGACGAATATTTCCACGAATGCTTTTTTATAAGGAATAAAATTAGTATCAAAGGCTCAAAAGCTCTCAATCATTCAATTCTAGATTTGGTATGAGTAGCGACACCTATTAGCATACTTGTACTACTGGATTAGCGCTACTATAACAATGTATTACAAAGGTACTATGTAGGTATTTACAAGCTCAAAAGCGACACCCGATAAAAAAATGTACTTTTGGCTACAACATATTTTGAAGTAAAAAGAAGGTACCTATAGTCTAACGTTTTTGTAATGTTAAGATAGTGTCCAAGCTTCAGCGCGATAAAGCAAGACTTGGATTATCTAATACCCAATTTCACAGTGTTAGCGACAACTATCGATCGTCGATTGTAAATTTTAGTATTGTCGATTGCGATTAATATTTCTCGGTTTGAAAGTCGCTTGTAGTCGATTACAAATTTCTGGTCGATGTTTTGATGTAAAAAAATGTTGTGCGTACGAAATATAAGTATATATTTAATAAATATGTACAATGTCAGTGCTTGCATACTTATAGAGCGCGCGCTTTTTCGTTAATTAGCCTATTATATTGAGCTGAATTGTTTAGTGAACGTAATGTTTTTGGCTATTTATCATGTCCGGGGAATTGCGTAGTTCTAAAAATAATATATTTTTAATAGGAGAAACAAAACACCAAATAACAGGATCGAAATTCCGTCCAATAGACAAGTTCTCGCTGTTTTTTTTTTTTTTACAATATCCGTGAAGTGAATTTAACTGTCAATGAAAGTACAAATTTAGTTTTGCGCGAATGTATAATTTTTTGGAAAAAAGGACGGATTCCAACTAAATCTTTACCTAATTGCGTAAAGAAACTTCCGGACGTATACCAAGTTTGGAGAGATTTGCAGAAAAATGCGAAAAAAGTTCGACATGTCTTCAAGCGGCGTCGAGAAGAGTTTGTAATCAATTTGGACAATTTATTTGATATGTATTTCACACGCGGATGCACTTCAATTGATAAAGATAGAATAAGACAGAATATTTTTACTTCGCCAAAGAGAGCCAGGACGGCCCGGTCACTTAGCTGGGGCGTGGATAAAAAATTTACCGATAAAGAGCAAAAGAAGCGACTTAAAAATATTGAAGAAGAAAACCGCCGAATCAAATCGAAGTCTGCTTCATATGTCTGTAGACCGTTACAGGACGATTAATCTTCTAGTTCTGAAGACAATATGGATCTACAAGAAAATTTATGTATTGCCAAAGAAAGCACACTACCCGGAACCAGTGCAACCATTGTGAGAAAAGATTTCATTACTCCTAAATTAGTAGCTGCCTTAGACCGGTGTCAGTTGAGTATTAGAAATTCTGTCTACATTCTGCAAGCTACAATAGAGGCATTTGGGCATAATGTTGACGAATTTATAATAAGTAAGTCTTCCATCCAAAGAATCCGCACACAAAACCGAGAGGAACGTGCGAAAAACATAAAAATCGATTTTAAGAACAAAGTTCCAGATGTTGTTACAGTACATTGGGATGGCAAATTATTTCCAGGCCTAGATGCTCGAAAATCAAAAGAAGAAAGTCTCCCCTCCCCCTATTGTGATAACATTTGGTAAGGAAGAGCAACTTCTTGGTTGAAAGTTCTAGTGGCAAAGAACAGGTTCAGGAGGTTTGGAACGCGATCGTAGATTGGGACCTTCTCTGATGCAATACTACAGCGTCGAAAACAGAGCGCATCAATGATGCCTGTGATCTCTTGGAGCAGAAACTTGAGAGGGAAGTGCTTCATTTTGGTTGCCGTCACAATGTCTACGAGTTGGTATTCAAAGGTGTGTTTGAAGCCAAAATAAGCCAAGTGACAGCTTCGTTTAGAAGCAAAAAACGCTGTTTCTACGCTCAGAGTAGTCAATGACACAGCTGAAAGAGCTGTTAAGCTTATGCAAGATTTCCATGGCTTAATTACGGTTGAAGAGGAACAAAAACAGTTTCTACTGCGTTGTGTACAGGAACACAGGAAGATATACCAGGATTGTAAGAAGACAACTTTAAATAGAAAACATGGTGTGTGAATTTCTTAAAAGAATAAATAAGATTTGTCCTTGTAATAAATAACAATAACAATTTTGATTAGTTAAAGTTTTATTTATACAATTCTAAAGGAATTGAAAATTGACCCAGTACAAATACAATTTCTGATTCATTTCAAAAAAGATAAATCCGCTGTTTGTTGGATTTCTATACTTTTTCGATTGAGAATATTACCAACTTTCTTGGTCTTAGCTAACTCCTATAGATCAAGTGGTTTTATACGCATTAACCTCCTGATTACATTGTCAGTATTTAAAAGTTGAGTTATTTTTAAGTTAACATGGTTAAGAAGTTACTTCTGTGCCGTTGGCCAATTTTTTTAACTTCTTCTTCAACCGCAGTTGAACTAACCACTGCGCAGTAGCGCAAATTACATCTTAAAGTTTTTTTCTACTGCGCCACCTCTCGCGAACGTCTGACAAACATCCAAGAGTATGACTGTCATGAAAAAGCTTCTCAATTCAGCCGTTCGGACTCGGCATAAAATTGTAGGTCCCTTCCATTCGTCCCAAAAATAGAAACTCACACAAAACAAATGGCTGTGAGAAGCTAGGCCTTGGGTGTCACCCGCCTGTTGCGCCACCTATTTCTCTATTTTTTTTTTTTCAACCATTTCAATGTTTAGATCTCTATGTTTATCACCGTTGCGTTAGTACCAAGGCACATTAACTTTAGTACTTTATTTTTGAAAACTCGTATTTTTGCAAATTTGCAATTTGGAGATTTTTTATTGCTATTTCAAGAGTTGCTTATATAAAGCAAGTACAGCATATCACCTGCCAAAGTTGCTATGGTGGTTTGTTCAGTTTCAGGCAGATCGCTAATTAATAAAAGGTATAGCACTGGACCTAGCACATCGCCTTGTGGTACATCAGCCTTAATTTGTCTTAGTGTTGAGTACTCCGTCATTCATTCATTTTCAATGGTCCGCTTGTCCATTAAGTGGGTGTAGTTGCTCGGATGTAGGTTGCTCGATTCTCCGCCATCGACTCTAAATGATCATGGGCAATCCCCATACGGGTAGAGGAGAGATTATGGACTTGATCTAACCATCTCATCCTTTGTCTACCTAGAGGACGCCTGCCTGATGGTACGGATTTCATAGCACGTCGTGAAATCCTGGTCGGGGACATGCGTTTAACATGACCTAACCACCGAAGCATGGATCGCTCCGTCCGGAGAAGTAGCGGCTCGATATTGAGTTCCTCACGTATTCTGGTATTTCTGATGCGATCTCCACGGGTCACACCATCAATACTACGGAGAAATCTCATTTCGGCCAGCTTGTATCCGCGATCTTATTCTTCCGATCATAACCCAAACCTCATGACCATAGGTAAGAGTTGGTACCAACACCGAATTAAAGACTGACAACTTAGCTTTGACACCAATGTCAGTCCTCCTAATAACATAATGACCAATCTGTCTCCAAATTGACCCAACCTGACCAATCTTACAGGGAAACTCACCATTGCTCCTTCCATCACTCGTGAATAAGACCCCGAGATACTTAAACTTCTCCACCTGTTTTAATGGGACTCCACTAGAATGCAGAGTGCATTGAACAGGCGTTCTGGAGACGACCATCACTTCAGATTTGTTCACGTTTACTTTCATGTGAATCGGGCAAACGATGGTGTTATTATACTCTACCGGTAAAATAGTCAAGTTCAGCTTTGTTGGTCTTTAAACTGAATATTGCTATATCATCGCTTCCTTTGGTTCAGGTCGACGGAAATTATTTATGGTATACGATAGAGAGAAAAAAATGGGAGTCATCTAACTGACACTTTTCTAATTTTTACTAACGAAATGACATGCATTCTTCGAATTCCTTAGCACTCTTGAATTTTCGTATGCCTCTTTGACTCCAAGCGAAGGGCCCCAAAAGTAGTCGGATTGGAACGCAGGCGAATGTCAACCGACCTCAAGTCTGATATTGATGCTATTAGGGATACAAAAAAAAACAGATGAAGTCTCTGAAACAGGATACTAGCGTTGTCAAACTTAAAATGATAACGCAACTCCCATTGAGAAAACATAGCTAATGGTCTATACAAAAAGTTATCAATGATTGGCTTCTCTGTAGGCTCAAACCTTCGTTGGAACCAAAAAAGTATATAAATGCTGTTAAAAGTGGATCCGAATGCATTTATTGTTTCCTCAAAAGTAATAAACGGTTATTGTGTCCTGTCAAAAATAAACACCATATACGAGTGCTCCATCGTGTTCAACGACAAGCACTGAAATTGATGGGATACCAATTTATTTGTAGTCAAATCTCTTCACTCGAGCACCACGGAATATTGGATATTTAACCCTTTGCCTGTTCACTAAAAGCAAATGTGCGGCACACTGTTTTACCCTGCAATATGTTTTCCGGCGAGCAATTAAATGCACACAGTCCTTTTTTGCCACACAAAACGAATATTGAATAATTTGTCTTCCTTAACACTTTCCGGGACAATATGGCTTACATAGATTCAACCCTTTACACCCTTTCCTCTCAACTTGTATCTGTAACTCTCCCATCACTCTTTCTTTCTCTCCATCACTGGACTTTAATAACTTTAAAATACGAAGAGGAGATGAAGAATATTAAGAGAAAAAAATTCGGTACTTTACAATACCTATCGTGCCTATAGTCACTTTTTTTGTTAAATCAATGTTTGAAGTAAATTTCCCTATCAAAATTATTTTATAAAATAAATTGAATTCCCACCCAAGACACACCCTTTATATTCACAGTAAAAGCCATTAATTTGATGAATTTACACGCTGCTACAATAAAGCTTGTCCAATGTCCATGCCCTTTGATAATATTGTCCTTTTCTCAAAGCTCTTCATTTACTTTCCCAAAATGTTAAGTAGGAGTATGTATTCTGTATATTTTTGTATTAAAACAAAAAATATATGACAATCAATTTATTTGTATTTCAGAAATGTTCGGAAAATAAAGCATCCTCAATACCAACATTTGCGAGAACTGAACCACCAGACACACAGGTAAGATTGACAACCACATATTCATTTAAAATAAATTTTGTTTACACAATTGTTCAAGCATGCATAACGACAACAAAAGATTGCTCTAAAATTAAAACCGTTCAGTTCAATGCAAAATAATTTACTGATTTTCAAAAAAAATCATAAATTGATCACCACCATACCTACACTTATGTAAGATAAGTAACTCGTCCTATTCCGTGCTAAAATTTGTAGGGTAAACCATCTTAACCATGAAATCATGCTACCCTCTGGCTTCTGAAGCCCTATTTGTCAAATATTACTGTCACTCTCTGTGGATCTATTGGCTTCTCGACAATAACGTGCGGGTTTTCCGAGCCCCAGATGCGTCAATTTTGTTTGTTAATGCAGCCGCCGAGATGAAAATGCGCCTCGTCAGAAAAGATGATTTTTCACCAAAAATCGTTGTCCAATTCAAGCTGCTCTAAGGCCCAAACTGCAAAGCCATAACGAAACGGATGGTCGTCAATTGCTGAATTAATTGGACCTTGTAAGAGAATAATACGAGATCTTTGTGCAGAATTCTCCTCAGACTAGTGCGTGAAATGTTGAGCTGTTGAGATCTATGGCGAGTTGATGTTCGTGAATTGAGTCTCACACTCTCTGCTATAGCAGCCACATTCTCGTTTCTACGCACCGTACGACGACGGGGACCATGAGTGTTGTCCATTAGCATACCATTTGCATGGACTTTTTGCACAAACTTGCGTACAGCAGGCGCAGTGGGTGCTTCATTTCGGCCAAAACTTCTTTTCAAAAAACGCACTGTTTGGGCTACACAGCACTCACTTTGGAAATAAGTTGTCAATATTTTCCAACGTTATTCAAGCGTAAAGCGACTTATTTCGTTTCGAATAGGCATGATACTGACAT
Organism: Cheilosia soror; assembly: GCA_949372485.1. NCBI lineage: Eukaryota > Metazoa > Arthropoda > Insecta > Diptera > Syrphidae > Cheilosia > Cheilosia soror. Next base: position 21,408,644 of record OX443563.1, read on the forward strand.
CCTGTCAAGATTTCGAGCGGGAAACAGATGTCAGTGTCAAAATTTCTATATATAATATAAACAAAGTGGAAAGGCTGTTTCCCTTTGTCGCTCGTAATTTTCAACCGATTTTGTTGATTTTTTTAAAATGTCAGTAATTACGGTGATTGGGCGATAGGCTAAACAAATTCAAAATTGTACAAAGGGGCAAACAAAATCGTATATTTCGAAAACCTTCCGAATCGATTGAGATCAAACTTACTTAAGATTATCTCTTAGGTATTGGCCCTAGAGTGCTCCTGTGAAGATTTGTCAAAGGGGCGTGGCACCTCCAATACAAAAAAAATTAAAACATTGTCGCCCGTAAATAAATAAAATAAAATAAAAATAAAAAAGCCACAAAAGGCCTGGCGAAGCTGGCGGGGGTTCAGCTAGTAACATATAATTTAAAAAGAAACCACTAGATGGCCCACCCTTTATAGGTGCATGAGTTTCTGTCAATAACTCAAGTGTCTGATCGTGTCACTCTTGACACAAACCTCTAACCCCCGCATAATATAATTTCACCGGGGACTTAAAATCGAGCTCTTATCAACAAATGATTTAGCGAAGGTATAGAGGTATTGGTGCTTTTAATAGGACTTTTCTCAGCTTGAGCGTGCTTCAGTAGAGGAGTCATTGAAATCGCAGAAGATTTTTCATGGGTTTTTCTTTTTTTAAGGAGTCGATAAGCCTCACTTTACTGAGGTTTCAATTGAACCTTGAGCTTTGTTTGAACTACGGGATCTTGGCACTCCATCCGGGTACGGGTTTCTTTCCGTATTAGACTTTTTGAGGAGGACTTTTCAAATGATTAAGAGATTACCCCGGGCCCGGATAGATATTAAACGGAATCATCGACCTCTTATTTGGTGGTGAGACCTGTAGCCTGAACTGAAATTCTGTAGTTCCTTGTTTGAACTTATCCCAGTTCGCTCTTCTCTAGGATTGCTGAAGAGCTTCATAACTGCAGAATCTACGTATAAAGTATTATGTGATCTGATAGCGTAGCCTTGCTAAGCACCCTCCAGTTAGCAAAATGGACAGAAATGTTGTTATAATTCAAAGTAAACTTGTACTGGTATGTACAAGTGGGATAAATGTTTCAAACGAATACCAATGACAAGATTTAATTGGATAGCATTGATGTCTGAGCCAACCCAAATGCATAATAGTATTAAGCTATAGTCTAAGACTACGTTTTTCGCACCTTATTCCAACGCTGTTACTAGCTTTTATACCCGATCCGGGGGGCTAATTTGTTATCGTAGTTTGGCATAGTAAGCTACAAAAAAAACAAAAATTATTTTAATTTGATGTAAGAGATCCTGGCCTAGACGAATGAAGATAGAATAGGCCCATATTGCCCTGAACCAACAAAAACTTAATAAAAAAGCGCTTAAGGTGGCTAATGCGTATGCGAATTCGCCGAGATTATCGAAGATCCTTCTCCAGGTGCAGGTTATGCACCTGGAAAAGGATCTCCTTAGTCTTATTAGACTGTTGCAGCGCATGAGCCACCTTTGCTCAGTAGCGTTTGATTAAGAGTGCAAGTAGCATAGTAGAGATTCATCTTCTCGTTAAGAGATACGGCTCAATTAAGGGCAGATAATCTAACTTAATCATGTGTAAAAAAGGCATGCGCATCTTCATTACAGTGGAGCTGGAGCCCTGTGGACCGCCTTAACAACAACTATGTCGATTCTACCGGAAAAGAAAAATCTCTCTCTTCGTGTAAACTCCTAATCAAACAAAATGTGATAAGCGCTACTAAGCGTAGGTGGTCAAACTGTACAACGTGCTACATCACGAAACAGATCTGCCCCATGCTGGCACACAATCTTGTGTCACTAAAAAGATGCCTACAAGTACAGTAGTAAGGTGTCATTACGGGACACTGTATTATTGAGAGACATGCTCTAAGGCTGGGCCTCCCTTTTAACGATTTCTGTAGATTTATTCACCTCCTTTGCACGTGCCCAGAGCCCTCTATTCTCGTAGAAAACTACATGTCGGAGAATACTTCTTCCACAATTTAGGCGAAGAAGTATAAGCATCAGCTGCCTCCAAACGGTTTACTTTTAGCTCCTGCTGGTTCAACGGGTAGTTGAGAGATCATTTGATCCTGTGGTATCACAATGGGCCAGCCACCATAACCTAACCTAAGGTAGTTGTAAGGCATGGCTTTATTCAGTGCAGTACACCAGACGATCACAAAATGGAGCCAAAATATAGCTCAAGGCTAAAGGCCCCATTTGCTTCCAAGAATTTAAGCGCAGAACTAACATACATCTGCAAGCATCTCGGGGCGCTGATGAAGCGTTATAGGTTTGCCTTTCCCGGGAGAAGTATTTAAAAAAAAACAGCTATTTTGGAGCACTACATTAATGTCGTTTTCGGTTGGTCGTCCAGAACCGTCCGGAAGAACTCTCCGCGATTCTGAATTCAAATCCAGAAGCAAATTTCTCTTCTTTTCAGGAGAAGAACAGTCAGTTGAGTGCCAATCGAACGGTTTCAGAAGCGTTCGGATTGCTTCCGGACTGTTATGGATGACCAATCGAAAACGACATAAATTTACAGCTTAATTTAATGTCTGAAATAAGACCTAAAGCTATTACTACACATGTCAAATATTTTGGCATTTTTTGACACACTGACGTCGGGTTTTATTCTTACGATGTGTGTAGGCAAAATCTGACGTCATTTTGACGCCAGAATATCCAAAATTTACACAATTTTTATAATAGTAGCTGGAGTACTTAGGCCGTTCTTGTGTGCATAGGTAGCGTGCCGTGGTATGTCAGTCGCGAAAAAGGACAAATTTTACTGCTTTAACATGCAACATAGGTTTTTTCGTCTACAATTGTTTTTATTTAAAGTGTTTTAAGAGTTTTAAAATTTTTAAATTTTGTATATTCAAACCGAAAGCAAATTCAAATTCAAAAATGATAAACAGCGAGGGACTATCAAGCGCATCACACCCCATAGTCATGCACAAATGAACCATTGTCCTTAATGCTTTTACTATATGTACATATTCTCAAAACGATGTAACGGTCTTTATGTATATCCATTCTCAGGTAACAAAATCAGTGATATCATTGTTGCGCTATTATGGCTGGAAGAAATTTTCCATCATACACGAAGAACGATGGACCACCGTAGCGGATTCCCTGAAGGAGCAAGCACTTCGTAAGAACATGACTATTAACCACAATGAGAAGGTAATCGACAACCACAAATGCTGTGAGAACCATTTGGCCTGTTGTCGTAGTGGCTACTGGTATCAGGTGAGTGTCATGATAAATAGAATATAATGGGATAAGTACAAAAAAACCATCTCCTCACCATCACCATTTCATTTCTTTCAAACAACAGGTAATACAGAACACAATGAACCGCACGCGTATCTATGTTTTCTTGGGTACAACATCGGCTCTGGTTGACATTATGGCGTCCATGGAAACGGTGCAGCTCTTCTCGAAGGGGGAATACATGGTTATCTTTGTTGACATGATGACATATTCGCCAAAGTAAAATTATATTTCTTATCAAACATACTATGTAACATAATTCTAGCAATGTATCTCTTCTCTAGGGAAGCTGAAAAGTATCTTCGTAAGCCTGAATCGGTTGAAAAGATGACGTCATGTGATGAAGTCGATGGTTTCATGAAGCGTGCTCGTAGCCTCTTGGTTGTAGTATCAACTCCACCAACGGAAAACTATGAAGACTTCACCGCTAAAGTTCGCGAATACAATACAAAGGAACCGTTTAACTTCTCCTTACCCGAACTGTTTCACAATAATAATTTCTTTAAGGTGAGTCCAAGTTAGCTGGTGCATGGCCGTATCGCAATCGCTCCTATTCGTAAGCAAACAGCTGCGTTACTACTTTATACTTTGCTTTCATTCCTTTCGTGTTATTATTGTGGGGTGCTGCTGTTTGTTTGCGTTTACGGGAGAAACACAAAGTAGAATAAACACAATTATGGTAAATTTGTGCTACCTTTCGGTGATATGCGCCCTTTAAATGAATAAATCGAGGAAGGGATGATGGAGACAGTTTTTTTTTTGTGTTGCCTTCGTCCTAAACTCATTTCGATTTGAACTGAAGTGTATTATATTTATTTTGGATGAATTTATACGCGTATATCTTTGTATTCTTACAGTTTGTATCAATATATGCCGCCTACCTCTATGATTCCGTAAAACTCTACGCCTGGGCATTGGATAAACTTTTGAGTCAGGAGGAGAGACCTTTAACAGATGACGTGATATATGATGTAGCTAGTAATGGAACTAGAATAATAGAAACCATAATAAAAAATCGTACTTATAAAAGTAAGTAAAATGAAAATTAACATTATTGCTATCCTTTGCTGTTTTACCCAGTGTCCAATGTATAGGCCCGATTAAAAGCTTTAATCACAAATCGATGGTTAGTATTCTTCTATCCTCAGATTATGGAAATAAGAATTATCTATGTATAAGCCAAAAAGTTTTCAAGTCAAAAATAAAAAATTCAAGAAATGAATAGTGTTGAGTGGAGTAACCATTAAATATTATTATAAACATTTAAGGGGCCTCAACTTCAAATGCGCTTCGCCCCGATGTGGTGGGTGGGCTCATCAGTAGACGAAACAATTATGTATAAGTACAAGGTGGCGCAAAAGTAATCCTCCTATCAGAAAATGCTATAAATTTTGCGATTGGCCCCTAATGTCAGTTCTGTTTTGACATTTGTGTAGTAAACACATGCGAAATACACGTTAATAAACAATGTTACGCTACACTGCTCCAGAACGCGGAATATTGGTGACTATTTATTTGAGCAATAATCGGTCGGTGACTTTGGCACAACGTGAATTTCGTCGCAGATTTCCTAGCCGTCCAACGCCTACTGGTGAAACACTGCGACGTTTAGCCGCTCGCCTCGAAGAGACTGGCACAACACGAGATGCTGCCAGGCGTGGCAGACTCCGGAGTAGCCGTTCTGCACAGAACGCTGGAGGAGTCATCGGACCTTTTTTCTTCGAAGACGTCGCGGGCCAAACGGTTACTGTGAATGGTGAGCGCTACAGAGCAATGATCAACGAATTCTTTTTGCCGCAACTTGATGAATTGGGATTGGAAAACATGTGGTTCCAACAGGACGGTGCAACGGCACACACTGCACGTGCCACAACCGATATCCTGAAGGATGCATTTCCCGGGCGCCTAATCTCCCGTTTTGGCGATTTGCACTGGCCAGCAAGATCGCCTGATTTGACCGCTCCAGACTTCTTTTTGTGGGGCTTTTTGAAGTCGCGGGTTTATGTCAACAAGCCTCAGACTCTTGCAGCTCTTAAAGACAATATCCGTCAAGAATGTGAGGACCTATCGCCGGAAGTTTTGGCCAAAGTGATGGAAAATGCCATAAAAAGGGCTCAAATGACAATCAACTGTGGCGGCGGCCATTTACATGACATCATATTCTCGACTTGATGTAAAAAAAATTAAAAGACCAAATAAAAATAATCCACAAGAAGAATCAAAGTTTTTCTTTTTTTTTTTTTAAATTACAACCAAAAAACATCGAAAGGTTATTTTTGCGCCACCTTGTATAACTATCCGGCCTATCCAAGTTAAATGTGTTTTCGTATACGCCAAGCTAATCCTCTGACCAGTTGCATTACTAAAGTCATGTGCTCTTTCACGAAACACAAGTGTTTCTTCTTCCTTGCAGTGCTGATTTTTTTTTTTCTTAAGGTTAAGCGGATAAACTTGCCCTTACAAAAGACTTATTCCTGTTGTTAGTTACTGAGAGAAATGAGTTTAAGGCTGATGAAGGGTTTCGTTTATGCGAGAAACAGATTACCACAGCACCAGCAACAGCAACTTTGACAGCAGCAGCAACTTCAACAGCAGAAGTCGCATGAAACACATTGGAAACATCGACAGCAACTTTGTCAAGGGAGGAAAACAAAATTTGTTGTGAGTTGATTGCAACGCAGCATTACCAGATTACCTTTTATATCTTCCAAAATAAATGGTAAAAGCGAAAAAATGATATTAGGTACATGACGACTTGTAAAATGTTAGAGCAAATCACGTACTTAGTACCAGCAGGTATGTACAAGTATAGATACTTGGTGGTAGCTAAATTATAAAATTCGAAAAACATATCTGATGTCATTTTCGACTGTGTTTTTCAGATGTTTGCTGCCCAATCAAACATCAAATCAAAATGTATATGCACTTTTCTTTTAATAGCTTGCCAAACATTAATTTTAACACAACTCACGACGATTGAATTAGATAACTCGTTTCCACATTGCAATACTAAAACTAGAATTCAAAATCACGTCCCACCGACAGTACCTAAATAATTTGACGCCTGCAGATCACAAAAAATAATTGATTTCTTTTGCCAATCGAAAATGAAAGGCAATCTAAATCAAAAAAAAAATAAAATAGAATTTTATAAATAATTTATATAAGAATAATTTGTAGACTGCTGAAACTTTTTTTGTCTATATCTGATAATGATGCTGCATCTTCAGTATGTCAGCCACAAACCAGTAAGAATAGACCGCCGACTTCCCGTACACCTACCCGATTCCCCCCGGAAAGAATTTCCCTGTCTGTGAATACGTGTAAATGTCAAAATTAATGGCGGCAATGTTTTTCTATGCAATACCATGCGACCAGGATTTTTCAAGTATGCGTGCGTTAATGGCGCCCCTTTGATTTTGTACAGCACAAATACATGAAAAATCCTGGTCTCGCCGGCAGCTTGTAGGCAAAGTCCGTTATGTGGGAGGAGGTCTATTCTTACTGGTTTGTGATGTCAGCATTCGAAAAAGAACTGAAAAAGTCACCGTGGTGTTGGTAGCCATTGCACAGCAACATTGAATTTAGGACTTAGCTCTAACGTCGATGTCGATGTTCCTGTGGTAATGTAACTTCAGCCATTAAAAAGCAGGGGCTCTAAAAAGTGCGCTGTGGCTGTCAAAGTTGCTGTTGCTGTGCCAATCTGTTTCTCGCATTATACTTTTCTTATTTTTTTGCGATCATGTAAATAATGGCAAAGTTCGATTTTCAACGCCAAAAAGCTGTTGGTGTCAAAATCATCAGCTTTGAAAAATGTAAAAGAAAACGGTAGAAAAACAAAGCAAACAATATATTTATCCAAACATACTCTTATTTAGGTGCTATGATAGATGCTCAATAAAACACGCCTAATTGATCCTGGGGCAACACATATCTATTATCTCGTATAGCTTACGAGCTGCTCTCCACTCCTCCCCTGCAGCTGCGCCTTGTAGTTACTTTGCTGGCATGAGCATGCCGGCACTCTTCATCAATCCAATAGTGGTGTGCAATTAGATTACTTTTGAGTAACGAATGAGTACTGATTACTTCAAACTCAGTATTCGGTATTTGGTATTCGATACCTAGTACTTAGTCTTGCAGTCAAATTGTATAGATACATGTAAAACTATATACTTTTACAAATATCACACTCAAATTCCCCTTCTCCTTCCACCGTAAAATACCGCTATTTCTTTTCCTTTTATACACATACGTACCTATTAACGATTGTTAAACGTATTAATTAATAATGCTTGTTTGTACCTATACATATTCACAAATGAAATGTACTCCAAATTAATTGTACTCCAATCTAAATAAGTAAAATCAGTAATCATCATCGATCGGATGAAAAATACAAATTTTCCCATATCAACTTTGACCCCCCCCCCCCCCTTTTACACCTTTAAGGGTTGAATTTCCAAAATCGGAGAAATTAGGTTTCTTTATTTTTCATAGGGAGTACACAAACCGATTTTGAAGTCAATCGGATGAAAAATAAAAATGTTCCCATACAAACTTTGACCCCCCCTTTTATCCCTTTAGGGATGGAATTTCGAAATATCCTTCCTTATTCCTTGTATACATCATAAAGGGAACCTCCGTGCAAAATTCCAGCTTTCTAGAGCAAACGGTTTGGGCTGGGCGTTGATGATAAGTCAGTGGTAAACTTAATTTTTTACTTGAATTCTGAATGTTCATATAAAAAACACAACGAATCCTGGTATTCGATTCTCAGTATTCAATAGTCTGATTACTGATTAGGTACCTACTTTGATTACTTTGATTACTTGCCTACTGATTCGATTCCTGACGCAAAGAATACGGCGATAAAATATGTGTGGAGAAAAGTAATCAAATTGGAACTGTATGAGTATCATGTACATTTGTATGAGAATGGAAGTTCATGTGACTGCGAGAGGCGAGACGTACATAATAAACGTCTGTCACCCATGCCATCATAAGATTTCTTGGACGTTTTTTAATCCATTGACAACGTAGCCATCCTTTGATGGAATTTGTTACTTTATGGCTTGATAGAAAGAAGACGAACCATATTTTGGGATATATACTATATTTATTTCGAAATGTCACCAGAAAGCCCTAAAATCTTACTTTTTCCAAGCAAAAAAAATCACTCAAATATTTAATATTTTAGGGTTTTCTGGTGACATTTCGAAATAAATATAGTATATATCCTAAAATATGGTTCGTCTTCTTTCTATCAAGCCATAAAGTAACAAATTCCATCAAAGGATGGCTACGTTGTCAATGGATTAAAAAACGTCCAAGAAATCTTCAATTCAAACGATTTTTTTGTCGTGTTTGCCATGTCGTGTAGACGTGTACTCGTAGTTTTAGTAGTGATCAAATGAGTATCAGTATCGAATACTTATTTTGAGTAGTATTCGGTATCGGTACTCATTTCAAGTATCGAATACTAAATACCGAATAATTACTTTTTGCACATTACTACAATCCAAGGGTCACGGGAGGGTGGTAGATTAAAACGTATTACATAAGTTGCGACATCTCTGATACACTCTTGTTTTTATGTTTCTGTATAAATATTTAGGTCAAGAAAACGTGTGTTATATTATAGTAACATTACGTCCAGCAGCAAAGTCAATTAGTCTAAGAGCGTTTCCAGGCGTGGTATCATTTAGGTTATGCTCTTGGATTGTACTACCAACTATAAACTACGACAATTCGATGGCAAGTTCGAGGAAGTTCCCAGTTCTTTGCGAATATATCGACTATTCGTGTGACGTTGACGTTCTTAAACTAAAACTTCAACCACTCTTTTTAAAATTCAAGTTTCTGAATTCGAGAAGAGGGACGAAGTAGTGAAGGGCTTCGACACGGTCATATAAACCGACGGATCTAAGATGAGTTGTGGTGTGGAGGCCGGTGTCTACTCGGAATCACCGCAAATATCAACTTCAGTCCAGGCGGAATCACTGACCATCCGAGAAGCCTGTACGCAACTAGAACGTGAGTGCCACAATGCATAAACAGAGCATTGCTATCCTTATAGATAGCTCAGTACTACACGCTTCAACGAGAGTCCACATTCCGCTATGAGCGGTTAAGGGACAAATACATTCACATTTTCTGCAGAAAGCCAATCTCCGATGGTCGGAATTGACAAACTGCGTCATATCAAGGAAGATATGGCCTACCTACGATCAAAATAGAACAAATAACCTACTGAACAGAACCCGCCCAGATATCACCAGAATCACGGCAATAACCATACACAGGGCATTGGCCAATTGGAGACCATGCGGCAAAACTAGGTATCCCATTCAACCCTCACTGCCGCAGTTGCGGAAATACAAACGAGAAAGAAACTCTCTCATCTCCTCTGCAAATTGATCTTAGCGACCTTCACCCGGGTAAAGGGATACAGGATCTTATCCGTTTTCTCAATTCTGCAGGTTGATTATTTGCACCGACCGGACTACTTCCTTAACAATCATCACTAAGTACACCCTAGTGCTAATTGGGTTCAAAGGCATGGACCACCACTTCTACCTACCTACCTAAAACTAGGAAGATTTTCAGTGAAAGGGTAATATCTTGCTCTCTCGAAGACGTTCTCTTTTATGAATTTTTCAAGTTAAGGAAGGACATTGATTGAGTAAAAAATCTAAATAATTCCTAAGAATTATTAAAAATTCGTAAGATTTAGAAGTAAAGAAGAAGTGGGATTCACAAAATGTCCTACATAAATCACTGTCAATATTCACAGACGGTTCTAAGACACTAGAGGGAGTGGGCGCCGGAGTCTTTTCAGAGGAATTGAACCTAGGCCTCTCCTTCAGTCTTCCGAAACATTGCAGTGTTTTTCAGGCCGAAATTACAGCTATTCGTCAAGCTACAGCGTGGCTGTCGATTAATTCGGTATCACAAAGGGATATCGTTATATACATTGATAGCCAGGCTGCAATCAAATCCCTAATATCCAGCGAAATAAGATCCAAGGCGGTGGAAGATTGCCGCGTATCTCTAAACGAGATAGCTGGACAGTACAACCTCACCCTCTGCTGGGTTCCTGGTCACTGTGACATCCCAGGGAACTGTGCAGCAGACGAATTAGCAAGGCGAGGCTCCTCTGGCGTGGAAAGTATAAGCCTGCACAACGTGTATGCAGCACTTTCCCACGCTAAACAAATAATTCATGCGGACGCAGTAATGCGTGCAGGCCTCAGATGGAAACATTTTGGATACTGCGACACTGCCAAGCTCACGTGGCCAGCTCTGGACGCAAAGCGATCCAAGGAGCTTCTTCGACTTAAGTGGATCTCTTCGTCGTTAACGTGATCTCCGGGCACTGCATAATAGGTAGACACGCGCAAAGGCTCGGTCTGCCTTATAATGACTTCTGCAGAAGCTGTAGAGACGAAGAGGAGGACGAGTCCGTCACTCACTTTCTTTGCAGTTGCCCTGCCCTGGCCAATCTAAGAAAGGCCCACTTAGGAAACTATTTTCTTAATGATCTGAGTGATCTAGGTAACACCAGCGCCGCTAACATTCTTAGCTTCATAACCGGCAGCAAATAGTTCACATGAGTAGCCAGTAAAGAAACAGCTCCCCAAATCCCAGTGGTATGCACAATGGGCCGAATAGCGGCCTAAGTGTTTCTCTCATCGAGAGCCACTTTAAACTAACTAACTAACTAGAAGTAAAGGAACAGACCCTAAAATGTGTTCACTACAGTTGATACATTTGATTTTTTTTTGTTTTTGTTTTTAAAGATTCGCTAAAATCATCCAAAAATATGTAGAGCTAAGTAGATACTAACTTTTATAGATCAAGAAGTTTTATTCATCATAATTTCCTGGTCACAATGTTAGTGTTTACAAGTTTTGCTATTTCTAAGTTACCTAACGTAAAGAAGTCTACAACTTTTGTGCCTTTGAACAACTTTTTTAACTTCTTTTGCAACCATTTCAACGTTTAGATCTCTATGTAGATCAGCGTTGTATTTGTTAACATTTCGTTTTTATTTACCCTAAAATCGAATTATATACGTGGCCCGAAATTTTATCGCCTTTACACATCCTAAATCTCCTAAAATGCACATAAAAAAAAAATATTGGGCACAATGAGTCCATATAGGCCTGCCCCATTTGTTTGTGTTTCTTTTTTTTCGAAATGGCTGGTCAAAAGAACGATGTTCTCGTCATCAACTTTTACTACCATAAAACCAATTTCTGCTTATTTAAAACTGAACCTTAGTTACAGATATTATAAATTAAAAGAACTGTAAATACCAAAAACTTTAAACTGTCTTGCAGGTGTTACAGGTGCAACAATCAAAATCGACCATAATGGAGACTCGGAGGGTAATTTCTCTGTACTCGCGTATAAGCCGTTCAAGTATAACTTTCGCGATAATCTCTCCTGTAATTATCACATGGTACCTGTTGCATACTTCCAACAAGGAGAAGATTTTCCAGTGAGTGAGTCGTCATTTTTTATTTTATTTTTGAATTCTCTTATTTGTTATATTATTGTTTATATCAATTTTGTTTTCATTCTTAATAACTATGAACAAACTTTGTGTTTATCAAAAATTTCACTAAAACGTTTGTTTCGGTTGCAGGAATACAAGCTTATCAATGGCTCTGTTCGAGTTGATTGGGCTACTGGGGGTGATCGACCGTTTGACGAACCCATGTGCGGTTTTTTGAATGAGTTATGCGAGAAAGATGACCGCCATATAACATCGGTGGTTGTTGCGGGTGTCCTAGCGTTGGTCCTTTTTTGTGTGGGCGTCATAACCATGAGTATATACCGCAAGTGGAAAATCGAACTAGAAATCGAGGGTCTGCTGTGGAAAATTGACTCGTCTGAGATAAAAGGATATTTTGGAAATGATATAGTGTCATCGCCAAGCAAGGCAAGTATACATGAGAGTGTGTGTGTGGTTGCCCACAAATTAATTAAAAGTGTTCGAAGAAAAATGTCATGGTACACCACCATTTCGGAGCAAAAAAAAATGTCATCAAGTTTATGCCATGAAAAAAAGATACGAGTACAAACGATGGTTGATGTTGTTGTTTACCATTTGAATTTTATTTTATTTTGTATAGTAATTATTTTTTAATTGCATGTCATTCAAACTTGTAGATTCGTGTAAATTTCGAGAAACCCTAAAAAATATTGTTATTTTTTTTTCTCGTTCACAGTTGAGTTTAGTGAGTGCGGCATCTTTCGGATCACGTTGCTCAAATCAAGTATTTACCGCAACAGCGCGATTTCGTGGTGTTGTCGTTCGGATTAAGGAGCTTAAATTTCCAAAAAAGAAGGATATCTCACGTGAGATTATGAAGGAGATGCGTCTGTTACGAGAACTGCGCCAGGATAATATAAATAGCTTTATTGGAGCTTGTGTTGAGCCAATGAGAATTTTACTAGTCACTGATTACTGTGCCAAGGGCAGTTTATATGATATAATCGAAAACGAAGACATTAAGTTAGATGATTTATTTATTGCATCATTAATACATGATTTAATTAAGGTATGTATTATCTTTATCTATTATCTATAGCTCTTATATCCAATGTGTGTAAAGTCTGTTGCACGGTATACTTTAAGCGTACATTCTACTACATTTTTGTATCTACACAACAATTTGTATTTCTAGAAATCTTTCAGTAAAGTTGGTAGAATTATAAATTATATATTCACGTTCGTGTAGGTACGAAAATCGAGTTCACAATTGTCCCGTCGTATGTTCATAATTCTGGTTTTCAGACTCCAATTTTTGTTCACCGATAAGGCTATTTTTACGGCAACGTTAATAACCAGAATTGCCGGAATTGATTTGATTTATGTATTATTTTATGTGGGGATATGTGAAGGGAACATTCTAAAGGAAATTCAACCACTTTGTTGTCATTGTCAACATTCGAAGCGCTATTTCTAGCTGCTCAATAAACTAGGTCAGGGATTCCCTAACTGTGCGTCGAGACACCCTGGGGCGTCGTGAGGTTATACTAGGGGCGTCGCAAGACGGTATGCACCAACGTTCGGTGTAACACGATTTAAAATGAGTGTTGATCAGTGCAAAAGTTGCGCGAGTTACAGCCTTTTTACGGCAGACGCGGTGGCTCTTCAAAGTCGAGTCTCCAACGTTTTGTGAAAAATTCAAGACCGGTTCGGTAAGCAATCAACCCGTACTACAATTGCTGTGTACAAGAAGTCGGCTTTCTAGCAGAGGTGATGTGAATTATCGTAAAAGATCGTCCTTCAAATTCAGCCGGATGTATGCGGCAGATTGGACCACTCGGATTCGTGCCATCATATGAGAAGCTGCGGCAGACAATTGGACATGGTGTTACATTTCATACAATAATGGCATACATGGGCCTTTGAGATAAAAAAAGAAGAAAGACAGCAGTGAGGATTGCATAGGTATTTAAATAACTTAAATTCTACTATAGCTGAACCCTATTTTATAATGCTGTTAAGGTAGAAATAAAATGAACTTAAGATACGTTGCTGTTCGAGCGGCCAAAATATCGCATTCGTGAACGAGTTCTACGTGACTGAATTTGGTTTTGTTTTGCATATAAAATCGGCATAGTTCAGTGACGCATTGACATAGCTTATATAATGAGTTTTAAACTTGAAACCATCCAATTCAACTTGATTTAAACGAGTAGAGGCACTTTCTAATCCATTTTAATAATAAGAAACGCATCGATTCCAAAGGCACGCATTTTTGGTAAAAGAGCTTGATGCCAAATCTGACAAATGCCCAACTATCTTCGTTTCACAGAAGTGATAAAGAGAAAAGTTTTACATATTTTTTTGTTTTTTTTTTTTTTTAAATACTTCTCCCGGGAAAGGCGGACTTATAACGCTTCATCAGCGCCCCGAGATGCTTGCAGATGTATGTTAGTTCTGCACTTAAACTGCTGCAAATTGTAGTCTTCTGGAAATATATCTACAGGAAGCGAGTTCCAAAGTTTACTTGTCCTGTAACAGATGGAGTTTTGGAAAATTGATGTCCTCGCGGTTGTCACGTGTACTGTATGGTCATGATCATGAGCATTAGCTGCCTGTCTTGTGGGGCGCCCAAAAGTCGTATTTCGAGGGATAATGTCTTTGAGCTCCTCGGAACATCTACCATGGATGTATACCTATAGAACAAGCAAAGGTCAGCGACTTGTCTGCACCAACGGTTGTAGATTCGATGTGAGTGTAGGTTCTGCAATAAGTCGAACTGCTCGTCTCTGTATGCTATCAAGTAGGTTAAGTGAATGTTTTGGCGCCGAGATATGGGTACAATATTCCAGGCCTTGTCTAGCCTGTGCTTTGTGGAGAAGGGGAAGTTGCGTGGGGCTAAAGTACCTCTTTGCTCTAAATAGGTAGCTCAACTTATCGGACCCCGATCTTGCGATATAGGATATGTGGTCCTACCATGTGAATTCTGAATTGACTGTGACTCCTAGAAGGTACATTGAGTCCTTGGGATGGTTTGGACGGTCGTTCAGAGGAACTGCTGATGCATTTTTCCTAGAAAATGTTGTGAGCTGTGTCTTGTTTGCATTAAATACAACCAAGTTGTCTTTTCCCCACTTCAACAGATCATCCAGAAGTCCAGATCATCATTTAGAGAACTAATTTGTTTACATCTCTGACTGTGTGATGTAGCCGCATTCACAGGCCCACTGTTCGAGATGAAAGATATAAAAGCGCTGTCATCAGCAAAGCTGTAGATATTATTATTTGTCGATCCAAGCAAATCGTTGATGTGGAGAAGAAATAGAGTTGGAGAAAGAATAGATCCTTGGGGCACTTCGCACTCCTGCATTTATGGCAAACGAATGAAATAATACACTATCTACAACAACTTGGATCGATCTTCCCAGAAGACAATTTTGCATCCATCCGCAGAGTTGTTGTGGTAATCCATAAGACGCTAACTTGCCCAATAGGGCTCTATGCCATCAGACTCGGTCAAATGCCTTTGACATGTCCAAGGCTACGGCTCTGGATTCACCGTGTTGTTCAATTGCCTGCGTCCATAAGTGCGTTACGTACGACGGCTCCGAAATCCGTATAGCCTGTCGCTTATTAATCGGTGTTCTTCCAGATACTTATTTGATTATTTCGACTTTTATTGCCTTTTCCATTACTTTTGAGAGAATTGAAAGTAACGCTATTGGACGATAGTTTTGTGGCAGACATTTCCTCCCTTTCTTTGCGAGAGGTCTTTCAGCAAGAAGGAAACATCTTCTGGGAGTACGACATGCTAAACAGCTTACATTGTACAGGTGCAAGTTCTGGTGCACAGCTCTTCAGTACTATAGCCGGGATTCCGTCGGGTCCAGTTCCATAGTTCTAGCTCTTTAAGGATGCGTTGAATTATTAGACGCCGAAATTTCACTTCTGCCATCCCTCGGGATATTTGGTGGCTCTAGATATGCAGAATCTAGGGTGGAATTCTCTGAAAACATGCTAGCGAAAAGATCTGCCTTTTTCTTTAGGTGTTGTTGCTAGCGTGCCGTCTTCTTTTACTAGAGGTGGAAAGGAAGAGTAACTAAAGTTATCACTGATTGCCTTTGCCATGAACCAGAATGCGCGTGAGCCGTTAGGATATTTTGTAGATACTTTGTCCGCAAAGTGCAATCTAAGAGGATAGAGCCAACTGCTAAATGTACAGCGAGCAGATTAGCTCCGCCTAAATAGCTAACTGCTAGATTGCCATTTTAAATGAGAGCTAAGATCATGAGTCCGAATTCTTAAAATTTTTGACAATCGAATCAAATTTTGGTCGTTTGCGAATTTGACAGGCTTAATGTTTTTCTCAGAAGGATTGACTTTTCGTAACACCGAAAATGTACCTCACTCAGCCTTTTTAAGGCAGAATTTAATATAATACAGAATTAATTTTTGTGGTGGCACGGGGCGTCGTTTTGCATCAACTTTCCTTAAAATAATTCGTACAACGAAAGTTGATGGCTTGCAAACGGTTGCAACATTTCATTTACATGGATAGGGTAATTCGTTCCCAAGTATTGATTTTTCATAGCAGTTTTCTTTCCTTTCTCTACTAATATACCCCATTTTCTTTAAAATAAATCTTTATACCACCCTTCATTAGTACAACACTTTAAATTTTATTTCCACAGGGAATGATTTATATTCATGATTCCTCGCTGGGATTTCACGGAAATCTAAAGTCATCAAATTGCGTGGTTACATCTAGATGGATGCTCCAGGTAACCGATTTTGGTTTGCACGATTTACGCCATTGTGCCGAGAGTGAGTCCATTGGTGAACATCAGCACTACAGAAGTAAGTTTTAGCAATCAATTTGCTTTTATCACTTTTGACTAACCAACATTATACGAATACAGATCAATTTTGGAAGGCGCCAGAGCTGCTGCGAAATCCAAATACATACGGAACACCAAAGGGAGATGTTTATGCATTTGCAATTATTATGTATGAAATTGTTAGTCGTAAAGGCCCATTCGGACAGACGGCGTATGAACCAAAGGAAATTGTGGATTTAGTCAAAAAGCAACCGGTTAATGGAACCGAACCATTCCGCCCGGAGATAGAATGTATTAAAGAAGCCGAACTATGTCCGGATTATGTTTTAAGTTGTATTAAGGATTGTTGGAATGAGGATCCTGAAGCTCGGCCGGATTTTCCAACGATAAGGTACCTACTTGGAAATTTGTGAAAAAAAATAGATAATAATTATCCTTAAAACAATTTTTGCAGAACGCGGCTGAAAAAAATGCGCGGCGGTAGGCATAAGAACATCATGGATCAAATGATGGAGATGATGGAGAAATATGCAAACAATTTGGAAGACATTGTGACGGAACGTACACGTCTCCTGTGTGAGGAGAAAAAGAAAACCGAAGATCTCTTACATCGAATGTTACCGCAGTCAGTGGCGGAAAAGCTGACAATGGGTCTGGGTGTAGAACCGGTGTCTTATGATCTGGTATGTGAATTACAATAAAATTTATGAGTTTGTTTTAATTTGATTTGTTCTTATAGGTTACCATCTACTTTAGTGATATTGTTGGCTTTACAGCTATGTCTGCTGAAAGTACTCCTCTCCAAGTGGTTAATTTTCTTAACGACCTTTACACGGTTTTCGATCGAATCATCAAAGGTTACGATGTGTACAAAGTGGAAACAATTGGTGATGCATACATGGTGGTAAGTTAATATTAACGTTGGCATTTCCAGGTTCAACCTCTGGAAAAACACAAATTACACCTTAGCGAATATACACCCTGCAACTATGGAGAAGCTTCTCTCCATTCAGTCGTTCGGACTCGACACAATATTTTAGGGGCCTACCTTATATTCAAACCAAAAATTAAAATTCCACAAACGAATGGTTGAAATAGGCCGAATATAAAAAATAATCTGACATTAAGGGCAGAGAACCATTCTTGATGTGCGACTTTAGCTTTCAAACTGCATCTGCGCCTTTGGGTCTGATCCTGACCATGTTTGGCTGTGATGGCGCATTATTTACTTTCAATTTACTTGATTGTAACGTCCTTATTTTTGTATATGGATCTATTTTTCCAAATCTGACACGATCAAATAAATTTGAATAAGGAAACATTTTCGAGAAATGCAGTTAGTGGAGAAGTTGTACGATGCATCGAGAGAGACAGACACACATGACATATTGGAAATTATTAGTTAGCTCTCCTAAGGTATGTGTATTTTTAGCGAAGTTTTCGGTCTTAAGGCTTCGCAAAATATTTCAACGTCCATATTCTCCCTCACTATTGAGCTTAGATTAGTATACCCAGCTTTATCTACTAGCTGTGTACCAATTCTTTATTGCATCTGGCTCAAGTGGCGCCCAACAAAAGATCGTAGAAAAGCTTTTCGAAACTGAGTTATTTAGAGTGTCAAGACTTATAATTATTGAAATTATCTTTACTCAAGTTGAAGACCATTTGCTTCCGGTGCACTGTGCCTTCATTAGAGAATCTTTAAAGCAATTAATTACCAGAATCAAGATTTGAAATAAATTTTGTTTTTCTTTGCAGGTTTCTGGGCTGCCGATTAAGAATGGCGATCGCCATGTTGGAGAAATCGCCTCAATGTCTCTGGAGCTCTTACATGCGGTGAAACAACATAGAATCGCACATCGGCCAAATGAAACGCTTAAATTGCGCATAGGCATGCATACCGGGCCGGTGGTCGCCGGCGTGGTCGGCCTCACAATGCCTAGGTATTGTCTGTTCGGTGATACTGTAAATACTGCGTCACGAATGGAGTCCAATGGAGAGGCACTTAAAATACACATATCAGCCAAATGTAAGGAAGCTCTAGATAAACTCGGTGGTTACATCACTGAAAAACGTGGGCTTGTCTCGATGAAGGGCAAAGGTGAGGTTATAACTTACTGGCTGACTGGAGCAAATGAGAAAGCTATTCAAAAGAAACCCGTCGATATGACTGACCTACCGCCACCACTTTTCCGCCGTCCAAGAAAGAGTCCCAAACTGAATTGTGATTCACGTCAGCCCAGCATATTAGGAATGCATTACTGTGGCGCCGGCAGTCGGCGACAGTCAAGTGTACCGCGAGCCGACGTGGAAAGTATGTACAGCCTACAGGGTTCAACATATCATATGCGAGACTCACCGCGTTTGCCAATTAAACGATTCGAACGATCATCAACAGTTAACTATAATGGCAGTGGTAATGGTGGCGTGTGTGGTAGTAACTGCAACAGTCGGGGTGGTAGTAACTCTGGCTTTCGCGTAGAGACGACATCACACAGTACACTGGACCATTCCGAAATTGAAACAATCTGTGATAGTACCGGCAACAACAGTAAAAAGCCACTTGCCATGGACAAACCGCAACGCATAATCAATACAACAACGTCGACATCTACTCAGGACATATTTCCCATCGACAGCGCCGACAGCTTGTTGCGAGAGTCTCGTTCTCTCGATCCAATGCATCCGTGTAAGTTGTCCAAAAACAATTCACGTTCTCTGGACACTGGGGTGTCACTCATAAGTGGAAATCCCAATGGTAGTGCAGCCGACGATGAACTCGAACTCCTAGACGCCGATAATGGCCATTTAATTATCACTGGATCCAGAATATTGCCATATAAACACTTAAACAACAATTGTAATGGCTCTGTAAGCATTGTGGATGACGCGCATTGTCCTCTGCTGCAGCGTCAGGCATCGTTAACCTGCCAGCCAGATGAGATTGTTCTTCGTTCCAAACGATGGCGTTCCCTAGAAGCTATCGAAAACACTAGTGGCAGTGTCGGCGATGCCGCATTTAGTCAACATAATAAAAAATCCGTGAATCGAGGATCCATTGCCTCGTGGTTTATGAATTTCCTCCAAGGCAATGGCATTCGATCCAGTGATGCATCCCTGCGCAGAGTCGGCATAGTCCAAACGGCTGTGCGAGGTGTGCCCGGTTTTGGCGAAATTCCCTCACCTCCAGATAGGGAAAGTATTGTTTAATTTAGTTTTTATTTTGTTTTATTTTAAGAAAATCTGAAGAAATATATCGGTTCTTGAAGGTGAAGAGAGTGTACCTAACGAAACGCGCGACTAAATAATTTTTTTTTTTTTTTATTTCTTTTTCTTTAGTCTAGTCACAGTTTGCT
This sequence comes from Cheilosia soror, assembly GCA_949372485.1. Taxonomy (NCBI): domain Eukaryota; kingdom Metazoa; phylum Arthropoda; class Insecta; order Diptera; family Syrphidae; genus Cheilosia; species Cheilosia soror. The sequence goes on from OX443563.1 coordinate 21,428,673, forward strand.
GACTAGTATTTGTCAGAGTATGAGCTAATTTTCTTTAAATTATGTACAACGAATCAAAGAAAGATACACCTTCTATGCATATAATCAAAGAATTATCCAATCGAAATTTATAAGACTTCACCACCAAAATAAAATCACGAATCATATCTATTAATTTTAAATCAAAATCATAATAGGTAGTTAATAAATAAAAAATCATTTTTTTTTCTCTAGCATACAATTCCTTTAAGAAAACAAAAAAATGTAATTATGAGTACATTATATGTATTGCCATCAGTTATCGTACTAAAAAAATTGTACCTACAGTGCCTCACAATGGATTTGAAATATAATCTGTCTAAAGTGCTATAAAATATTAGAGAATGTTTTATTTAAGTCAGACGTATCTACGAGTACCTAGTGTTGTAGAAAAAGGTAAGACTTTTGGCACGTGAATACCTATTTGAAAGTTCTGTTTACTATGGCTTCTACTGCGGAACATTTCAGAACAGGAATATGACAACAAATATTTACGGCAAAAAAAGAATATTATTAGGAGTCAGCGTTGCCATAAGTGCAGATTTGTCTGCATTTTGCAGATTTTCAGCGCAGCTGCAGACTTTTAAAATCCCAAAATCTGCGTGACAGTAATTAGTAATTCTGAGCTGCACATAAGAGAACAGGAAAGTAGAGGTTTCTGCGCCCTATAAGTACAGAAATGCTGTCTAAAACTGTCGCGCTTATGGCCTTATGAGGCTGTACTGAATGTGTCTAGATCTCACCTGTCAAAATTAAATTTTTTAATTTTGCAATATTTATGAATCCAGATTTTTTTCCAGACAAACCTGCATTGCAGATTTTTTTTCTTCATAATTGCAGATTTGTCGAAATATTTTAATGGCAACACTGTTAGGAGTACAAGTAGGTACATACTTCAAACCTGAAAAAGCCGGGGGAGAAAAATCAAATTATTTGAAAATTAAAACACACCCAGAATTTAGAAATTCAGTTTGATTTTCTAACCACCTTACGCAATTGGCGCCGGCCGTATTTTGCATCGGATCAGATCATTCAATTAAGCAGAATCGACCTTAGAAAGCAGCATTATAAAAGTTATTAAAAGCTGCTGCTGAAGTTCGGCAAATATCCTAGCTAAAGCCACGCAGTGAGAGATGAACAATTTTTGTGAACCAATTGCTGGTCGCTTGCCACCCACTCCGTAGCTGTAGCCAAAAGTAATGAAAAGCTTTTACGTATTTTCCATATATAATTGTTTTCAAACTGCCTTACACAGTTTATTATGCAAATGCAATCAGCGGCATCTTTAGCTGAAAATAAGAAATTTAGCTGGATTCTATGGATTATTGGACAGCAAGCAAACCATCTGATTTCCATTTCGTTCGCTTGGAGTTCCCCGAAAGAAAATTGTGTTCTGCGGCAAGGTTAGATGAAAATCACAGCCAATCTTCTAATATGTTTGACGTCGTGGCGATTAGCGTTGAAATTATCGCCGGTGATTCCTCAAATCTCACTCGAGAGAGCAAAATGCGAACGTCTAGATGGAGTCTTAGCAAAATTGGAAATAATATTTAAACGTACGCCGCACGGGCCAATTTTTTGCGATAAGATAACGAAGAATAATGAAAAATATGTCGCAGCTTCATCTTTTTTTTAACAATTTTCAATATAATCGCTCCTAGTCGGATATTATACTAAATACGGAGTGTCTAGTCGGACGTTCATTTTAATAGATTTTGTACTGAACTGACGTTTACCGATGTTCGGAACACGACTACGTTATCAAAGGCTGCGTTTGCGCTAGAGTTCTATCACATATTGTGAAATGTCAGTTTTTTTTATACGGAGTTTGGCATGCACGCGTTCCATTGACCGCTAGATGACTAGCGCAAATAATGAAATGTCAGTTTTTTTTATATGGAGTTTGGCATGCGCGCTAGTCATCTAGCGGTCAATGGAACGCTGCCAATGTAACGTAATTCTATTTTCATTAAAAACTCTTTATAAAAATAAAAGTTGCATCCTAAAAGTACCTAATTATACTGGAGTTTTGAGTCTTTGCGGCGAGCTTATCGAGCCACATACCCCAACTTGACGCAATATAAAGTTGACATTTCGTTACGTAGCAGCCGTGTTCCGAACAACGTCCGAATAGCAACACACTACTTAATAATGCCATCTAAATGAGAAAATCGTGGGCGCAGTAGCGCAATGGTTAGTGTGCTGGACTACTGTGCGAGGGATCCCAGGTTCGCTCCCCGGAAAAACACAAATTACATCTTAAAGTTTTTTCTACTGCGCCACCTCTCGCGATCGTCTGACAAACATCCGAGAGTATGACTGTCATGAAAAAGCTTCTCAATTCAGCCGTTCGGACTCGGCATAAAATTGTAGGTCCCTTCCATTCGTCCCAAAAATAGAAACTCACACAAAACGAATGGTTGCGAGAAGCTAGGCCTTGGGTGTCACCCGCCTGTTGCGCCACCTATTTATTTTTTTTTTTAAATGAGAAAATAACCTTCAACACCTTTATTTTATCAATTTTTTTAAAGAAAAACCCTATGGAATATAACACAAATTTTTCTATTTTCAAATGCATAAAATGTAACGACACGACGCAACGTTCCCGATACATTCATCCAGGAGAACGCATTCCCCAGTGGTGTGCTGGGCAATCACGGAAAAATATGTGACAGGTTATACGGTCTGGCTACCAAAAAGGCTCAAAAACTTAAGAACTACAATTTTTTTGACTATAGTTCGTATAAGATTGACTCTTTATGCTGGGCTACTCAGCGAGAGGTGTCTGTCGTTTGCTCGATTAAAATAAAATCCATCATTTAACAATTTATCGTCCTGGAACCGAATTACTACATCAATGATACAGTGACTTCAAAGTGTCCGCGAATAAGAATAAGACTAATCGTGTTTAGTATCGGTTAAGTTTTATGAATTCAAAATTGTGAAATTTTCTAAGATTGATTGTTGCCCTACAAAATACGTAGGTCTGTTCTTTTGCTCTTATGAATTTTTACGCATTTTTACTCAATGTCGTTCCTTAACTTGAAAAATTCGTAAAAGAGAGCTGCTTCGAGGCAGCCAGATATTACTCCTCCACCTCTACTGAGAATCTTACTAATTTTTACTCAAGAAATTTCTTTGAGTACGGATTGAAACAACTGTCAGTCGCCTGAAAATTGGCGGATGATTTGAAATTTGATTTGAAACGCGTGTAGCAAATAAACCCAATCTTACGAATTTGGTCGTTTTGAATGATACACACTTATATTTCGCAAGCCTACTTGTAAAATACTGCTACAGAAAACTCCTACAAATCTATAAATATCATCATCTTGTGATCATGCAGCATATTGAAGCTTCCTTTTCAGTCTTAACAATATTTATCCGACTTTAGTTCCTGAGCTCTCAAGGGCTTTTCCCAAAAAGGTCATAAAGTTGACTTATTATTTTTGTCTCACTTTATTAAGAACAGTTGCTTAATCTACCTGTTACAAGCTTATAAGGTAAAAAAGCAATACAAAATTGGTTTGTATAAATACCTAAATGTTGGTTTTATTCAAAGAGTAGCAATAGTTTTTAGTAATGGGTATGGGTACTACCTCCTACCGGGTTTTTTATGTCAAATAAATAAGACACAAATTTAATTTTCTAATTTTTTATTTTTTTTTTGAAAATTTAATTTTTTGATTTGTTATTATCTATTGACAATTCGAGACTTCGCTCCGGGCTCCGGTAGTTGAAACAATCTTCAAGAAAGAAGGACATGAAACTCAGCGTCAAGAATCAAAAAGTTCAAAAATGATGGCGAGTCATTCAAAAATGTGGTCGCTCAATTCGCTACAGTCATAACGAGCTGATGAAGAAGCTATACCAAAGAGATTTACAACAAATGGGACCTCCACATCCTATGTTCCTGATAAATACGGTTGTAAGAACCTTGAATATTTACGTCTTTGTAATTATTCAATCAGCTTATTTACGGGTTTAGTTTGTCCATTTGCATTGGCGCTATTCTACGATACCCGGAGGCCCAGAGCTTAGCTTCAATGAGGGCCGAGGCCTGTGCTAATGTCTCTATTACATACATACATACATACATGGGTATGGGTACTACCTCCTGATCGCTAAATCACTTCAAGCAGCCTGCTGTGTAGGAATTCATAGAGTGCTGTCAAATAATCTAGCGAAACTTCGGACCAGGCTCGTTTTATGGCTTCAATAGTTTCTTCCCTTTCATGATATTGCTTTCCTCCTTCGTAGACTTTTCTTAAAAGCCAAACCCACACGTTTTCCATGATGCTCAGGTCGGGTGAACATGGGGGCCATGCAAGTAGGTTTACATTTTGGTTCTGAGTCCAGGCTTTTGTTGCCCGTGCGGTATGTATCGGTGCATTGTTTTCTTGGAAAATCCATCGCTGACCACCAAATATTTCCGTACCATTACACCACCTCCTTTGCTGTGCCGCCTTTTTGAAGACGTATTTCTTCTTTTCCCAAATCATGGAAATAACAACTGTATCCATCAGGTCCGTCTAAATAAAATTGTTTTCATCAGAAAAGACAACGGTTTCATCTGATGTGACTTGTTGTAAAATCAAGGCGCTGGATTTTACGTGCCGCATTCAATGAGGGTTTCTTCTTCATTTTTGCATGGCCAATATGGCTGACCTTCTGATCACGCGATAAACAGTCTATCTGCTAGCTGTAACTCCAGTTTCTGCCTTAATTTTACTTACAAAGAGCCTTGAATTTGAAGCAGCTCTCAGTATCGTCCGCCTTTTCTGATATGTTGTTGCTTTGCTGGCTCTTCCTTTACGGTTTTTTCCATACTTCTTTTTCTACTTATACCAGGTCTTCGTTCCTTGTGCAATTGGTTTTTCCCGGATTAGCGAAGGATTTGAAAAATATCGTAAAATTAAAACAAAAAACTGCCTGTACCATGGAATTCATTCCAGAACAATTTATTTCATACCCTAATTTGTAAAAAAAAAATGTCCGTCTAATATTTAAAAACAACAAGTAGCACTCAAAATCAATTTAATTGTGAATCACTGTTAGGTTCTTTAATCTTTATCCGCTTATAAACAAAATCGAGAGAGATTACATTATATCAGGTAATGACAAATATAAATTATGTTTCATGTAAATCTGCCATAATAATTGTTTATATTTAAAATAAAATAATTTGTTGTATAACTTGCAAATAAAATTTAAGAACAATGTGTGTTTCTTTTTCTATTTATGTAATTGCTATGATGTTAATCTGCATCATTAAATGTAACTACTATTTAATTTTGTTTTTAGTTTGAATTAAGTTTTCAAATAAGGCGCAACAACATTATCAATATTGTTCGCTATGTTAGGTAATAAATGAATAAGTATCTTATTTGTTGTTGTTTAATTAGTAAATAAAAGTTGTAAAATGCAATTACTTTACATTGTTGATTGTAAATTTAAAAGAAATTGTTTCAAGTGGAACAATATAATGATTGCTTATAAAAATAAATACATTTAAGAATAGTAAAAGTTTAAAGAAAATTTCCTATTCATCCCATTTGTGAGGTTATTGTTTAAGATAATGTAGTAATATTAAAATTTGTTGTTTTATTATTATTATTTTATTTAATTTTTTGGAGTCAACCGCTGCGTAAAACGAACATTTTTTTTTTATTTTTTATTTAATATATTTAGTCAATTATTATGAAATATTCTTATATATTTTTATAATTATTTTAAACAATATAATTGTGATACAGAGTTTTAATAGTACATTTTGTGCATTGAGAAAAGGAAGAAAGAAATAGTTGTAATAATAATAATTGTATGCGGTGCAGAATAAAAGTAAAAAAAAAAGAGAAATGTAAAAATACACAATAATAAACGAGTAAATATGTAATATACAACAAATTAATTTAATTTTATTATTTTTATTTACTTTTTTGTTTTTCGTTTTTTTTTTTTTTCTGTTTATACATCATAAAGAAAATGAGAAGAAAAAACCGAAATAAACTAACCACAAATGCCTTTTACTATGTAATAAAAATTATTTAAAAAAAAGTGTGACTTTTCATTTTCTTAACGATTTGGCCCCGGTAAAGTAAGTTACACTACTTTCGTTGCTTTTTACAAAACATAAAATAAAGAAAAGGTTTAAGGAAAATATATTTGCTTTCAAATATTAATTGGATATCCATTTTGTGTTTCGAAAAATATATATTTCTTGACATGTTGTAGCAGGGCTGCCAGAAATCATGATTTAGCATGATTTTCATGCTTTTTGTACTCAAAATATGTTTTAATGTTTTCGAGTCCAAAATCATGTTTTTTTTTTGTATTAAAAAAATAAAAAGTTGTTCTTCATTCATCGCTTTGTAAATCAACATTAACACCAAGTTCAACATGTCTAGCCTACCATACACGAACACGAGTATACTACATATTTTAAAACAAAGAGAACCAAAGTGCAGCTTTATCTCAAAAGCAGAGGAGTTAACAGCTTCACGGGGATAGAGAAAATTGTAGCCAACACAAATTTGTGTGTGTTATCGATAACTTGTATGGAGATGTCATAAATGACATGTTGACAAGAACTAAAAAAAAAAAAAAAAAAACAAGACAAAACAAATCAGAAAAAATATTTTATTTGCATAATCGGCGTTTTAACGATGCCAAGATTGTTTTGGACTTCCTCAACAATTGTTTTTAACCTTTACAGTGCAAAGAATTGTTGAGGAAATCAAAAACAATCTTGGCATGGCATCTTTAAACGCAGATTTTGTGCAAATAAAATAATTTTATTCTGATTTTCTGATTGGGCTCGACAACGCTTAAGGAGTACTGGAAGCTACCAGAAAGAAGCATTCCCCAGTTAAGCTAAGAGTAAACCTGACATGCAAATTCTGCGAACTCCTTATATCCAGGAACTGCAAAGAGAACTTCAAAAATTCAAAAAAAACCTCCGAAGCGAATACATATTTCCATCACCGCCAACAACGCAGGATTACTGCAAAAATTGTCAGTTAAAAAGTACAACCAAGAGCAAATTTCCAATTCCAAACTTTTTGCCGCGAAAACTCGTTTTCTTACTACAATTTAATGGTTTAATTATCTTATGATTACAAAGTAAAATGTGTAATTTTCTCTTTATAAATGCATCAAAATAATATTTTGTAAATTAAAATTTGACTGTCAATTTATTTTCCTATCAGATTGATGCGTTGCCAACTTATTTTTCATTCTTCGATGTTCGTTTTTTTCGGCAATCCTTGATAGAGACGCTGATAGTAACTCATTATTTCCCTTTTCAATGCTCGTATTTTCCTCTCACTTTTTGTTTTGAAATTAGCAGCAGATGGTAGTATTTTTTTTAATAAATAAAATTTATTTCCAAATAAGTTTTTTCATGAACTAAAAAGTTACGAAGAAAGTAACTATTTATTTTTTGTATTTGTAAGTGCTATTTATTAAATTACGGAATATGTAAATAATATACTTTGAGCATACATAATTTTTTTAATTTATTTTAAGTTTTACTCCTTCCATTTTTGTGTTATTTTTTTTTATAAATAATATTAATGTATATTTGAAAGTACTTGTTTTACTTGTCACGATGCGGTTTTTCACCAGTTCTATTTTAAATGTTCTCCTTTTTCTCTTTTTACCATTATCCCACTACGAAATGGAAATCATGTTTTTTGAACCTAAATCATGCTTCAAAACTATGTTTTTTTAATTTGTTTAGTGGCAGCACTGTGTTGTAGTATGAACGAAATGAACCACACGTTTGCCTCTGGTTAATTTAGTTAACTTCCCCTCCTTCGAACTGTCACAGCTTGTCAACGCTGTAGTTAAAATAGTCAAACCTGGGAATGCAGCCCTGTTGTGATTCGTGAATAGGTGCTAAATCAACATGGACAGTGTCGCAATTTGATTTTTTACCGAAGAAAATGAGGATTGCAATGATCAAATTGAGCCAAGGCCAATTCGGGATAAATCTTTAGATAAGTCGGGATGCATTGTCATGTATTGAACAAGAATCTCAAATTGAGATGTCTTTATGTTTGCACATTTAGATGATTCCCTATGCATAAAGTATATTTTAATACTCTTAATAATATTTAATAAGTTATGAACAAATTTGTTACTCACATTTTTTGGGATTTCTGCAATCTACGCAGCCTGTTCGCAAACACATTTGCATTAGAATGATTATTTGCGAATTCGAATATTTTTGGCATTTACTTTAGGATTGGGTAGTACCTACCAAAAAAAATAGACAATTCGAGGTCCGTTCGATATTCGAATATGAGCGCTGGCTATAGAATTACAGAGTACGTATCTTCCGAATTCGAACATTTTGATTGTAGAATCGAATTACATAGTTGGCCCCCAGTAAGGATGCCGTTCCGGTGAAAGCGAATTTTACTCGCGCGAACTTAGCGAATGTAAGCAAATAAAATTCGCGCGAACTTAGCGATCAGAGTCAGAGTGGTTCTGGCTGGTGCCAGTGCCAGCAAGTTTCCCCAAGCGAAGTAAGCGAATTTAGCGGGAACGAAACATTTATCTGCAGGTAGTACTGCAAAGTAGTCGTGTTTTGAAGTGTTAATGATTTGAGAAAGTTTTATCATATCGTATTTTAGATTTATTTGCAATAATTCATACAAGATTCAGATCATTTTTTTTAATTTATATAATTTACTTAAAACGACAGAAATACAATTGCTCCCTACTCATGTTGAAATCAATTAGGTTTTTGTATTTATTGTAATTTACGCAAGCCATAGTGATAGGATCATTCTGACCAAAAATTTACTCTGTGTCTAGGTGGCATAAAGAAAAAATCTTCCCTATGTCGAAGAGTACTATAGAAGGAGTATTATACATTAAATGATGATAGTAAAAACGAACAATCAATGTGGTTAGTTAAGACGTCATTAGCAAACATTGCGGACTAATAGGTATCAGTGGCGTGGCGTCCATATAACCCGATTCCTACTAAGTTACCTTTTAAATGTTTCAGTTTCAGCTACAGAATGGGTTCCTTAATGGGTTAAGGAAATTTTTGTATCATTCAAACGGAATTTAAATGGCCTTTCCATTGATGCCAAAATTTACATGAAGTAAGTTTCAAATTAGGAGCAGAATTAACTTTAGTTTTGTCAAAATACTTATGCCGACCAGTGTATATACAATGATAAAACCCACGGAATAAACTTAGTATCTATTCTTCTTAGATACATGTAGCGCAGGCTACACACCCCGACCCCACCAACTCAATTGAACTTTATTTTCAAGCACACGCGGAAACACACACCCTTCTGCATCATTAGTATTAGAACTGCCCACACTCTCTGAGCATAACCAAAAGCTAAAATCACCCGAAGCCCGAAATAAGTCGCGTTCGGCTTCGGGCTATAAAATCTTTTGCTAGATAGAACAAATGTCTCCACTTTCTCTTTTCTACACTTGCGATTTTCTGAGTTTGATCCTCTGAGTTCAACGCCCGCTTTCTTATGCAAAAAAATAACCCGCTTTTCTTCGGATTATTTGGTGGGTTTTGTGTGTATCTTTTATTGCAGCGCTGTGGTGTGATTGAGTATTTCTGTTATTTCTTTTCATAAATACGTTTATTTGTAATTTAAATAATAGTAATCTTCACTATTTTATAAGACTCTTTTGTCTTAAAGTGTAAGCTATCTATGAAATAAATCTAAAAATAAAAAAAAGCTCGCGTTTTTCCGGAATTTTCCTAGTTTTCCACAAAGAATTTTCTATTTTTCCGGAACGAGTACGATAACTTAGGCGCCAAAAATTAATAACGGTTTTTTGTAGTGAGGTTAAATAGAAGCATTTTTTACTGTGGCTTCGTTTAGGCGGGAGTGGTAAATAAAAAAATAATAAAACTTAAAAAGAAAATAAAATATTAAAAAACAGTGGCAACACCAACAACAAAGTATTGTAGCATTTTTCATAGCTAGAATTCTGTTCTAAATTGTCTATAGTGCAAGTCAGCAAAATGTTGTCCACATTGTGAAATTTTATGCCAGAGACTGTTGCTGAAGAATGTTGTTGACATTGCGTAACCTAATATAATTTAGAGCATACACCAACCAACTAGTTTCTAAAATTTGGTCAGAGGAAACTATGCCTGATGAATGGAGCCTCAGTGTTGTTTGCCCGATCCATAAGAAAGGAGAGCCTCTAAACTGCGCCAACTATAGAGGCATCAGTCTCCTTAAGATCGCTTACAAGATCCTGTCTGCCGTACTGTGTGAACGCTTGAAACCATTTGTCAACGAACTGATTGGACCCTATCAGTGCGGTTTTAGGCCCGGCAAGTCCACAACCGACAAAATATTCACACTACGGCAGATCCTGGAGAAAACCCAAGAAGTCCAAATCGATACTCACCATCTATTTATCGATTTTAAAGCCGCATATGACAGCGTTTATAGAGACGAGCTATACAGAGCCATGTCTAGTTTTGGCATCCCTGCCAAACTTGTCAGATTGTGCAGAGTGACGATGGAGAACGCTCGCTGCTCCGTAAAGGTCGGAAACAATCTCACCGAGACCTTTGAACTCGCAAGCCAACACCAGGGGCACAATTTTCCAAAAGTCTGTGCAACTACTTGCATACGCTGACGACATCGACATCATTGGCAGAACACAGCGAGCTGTCACAGGTTCATTTGCAAGTATCAGTAGATACAGAGAAGGCAAAAATGGGTTTAGTTGTGAATGAGGGCAAAACAAAATATATGCTGTCAACAAGAAGGGACACAGAACACCGACGAATCGGACAGAACGTCAAGATAGACAGTTATAACTTTGAGGTAGTTCGGGACTTTGTCTACCTCGGCTCCGCTATTAACTCTGAAAATGACAGACATCACATCAGAAATCAAGCGAAGAATTACACTTGCCAACCGCTGTTACTTCGGCCCAAGAAGGCAATTAATTAGGCCTTGTCGAGAAACACCAAGGAGACTCTATATAAGACCCTCATCAATCATCATTCCAGTCCTGCTTTATGGCGCAGAATCATGGACGTTGTCAAAGGCGAATGAAGATCTCCTTGGTTGCTTCGAACGCAAAATTCTTCGAGTGATTTTCGGTCCCGTTTGCGTTGACGGGCTTTGGAGGAGGAGATTTAACAGCGAACTCTACGAGCTGTACAGCGACATCGACTTGGTCAGAAAAGTACGTATCAGTCGACTAAGATGGCTAGGACATGTAGAGCGAATGGACACCAACTCTCCAGCCCGAAGAGTCTTCGATTCCAACCCGGAGGGACAACGCAGTAGAGGAAGACCTCGCCTTAGGTGGCGCGCACAAGTGGAAGGGGACCTCAACCAACTTGGAATGCACAACTGGAGGCAGTTAGCCAAAGATCGTGCTAACTGGAGAGGCGTGTTGGTTGAGGCCCAGGTCCACCCCGGACTGTAGCGCTGTCTAAGTAAGTAAGTAAGTAAGTTATCGTACTTTCCCCATTTTTCCATTAGAAAAGCCATTCCGCAACAGTTTGCACACAAAATTTCATACAAAAAATTAATTTTCAATTTTACCACTTTCCCGACTTTTCCGGAGGGTTTTCCCAAAATGTTCTTTCGTAAAAACCTTCTCCTGGCAATTACGAACAACCGAAAAAAAGCCGTTCTCAATTGATGAATTACTAGGTATACAGTTTTCACATGATTTTTATATAAAAGAATATAAAACTAATTCTAAAATAACTAAAATGAAACACAAAAACCATTTTAATAAATAGAGAGTGTAAGCTGCACTCGTATTATTATTCAATCTTAATCCAAAACAAAATGACTTAAATGTTACGGCACTTAGCCCCTAAGAAGCATCCAGATAGTTGTGTTTTCAAAAAACCTACAAATAGATAGATATCGCTAAACATCGAGTATCTATAACAAAGAATCCATGCTATACTTACGGTCACCTTTTTCACAATTTCTCTTCTTCATCTCGCACAGGCTGGTGAAATAGGTAAAGCATTGTTGATTATATGCGCACACGATTCCAGAACCATCGGTACATGGCTTGCCACAATAGTCATAGTCGCCAATAGCTGCTAAAGCTCCGAAGCAGCTTAAAATTGCTATAAAATAAATACAAGCTTGTTTTATAGCTCGCTGATTGGCATCGCTTAGTATTAAACTCACCAAAAAATGCAACAACAAGAAATTGGCCTTTCATAGTGGATGTCGAGTATTTCATTGAACTCTGAAGAGTAACTAATGTTGTTTCGATACTATCTCTTCTTTTTATATAGCTGTGGCTGTCTTCATCGATTAGTAAAACAAAGCAATGCGACAGCAACGAAAGAAGGTAATACGGAATACAGCCACTCTTGTGGAATTGATGACTCTTTAGAGAAAATATCTGCGGGGATTCACTCCAATTAAAAAGGCAATCGCATCGTTGTCTTGTCTGTGCTGGATGTAAACACTTCTTTGTGATAAAAGGTATAGCACTGATGATACAAAGGCGGGGCTTTACATTATGGTTTCTGGAGCAAAATGTTTATTAGTCTTGTAGTTTTCCAAGAAATATGCGACGCGCGTTATTGATTACGACTATTATGGCTCTATTTTGAATCTTTAATGCATCGTACAATGATAATTTTTATTATCGACTCACATTTTACAAGCTCACAGCAGCTATACAAAATAAGCTACTGTGACTTGCCAGATTGGTTAAAAATGATTGTTAAGCTAAGTACACACGATTGTCAGATCTTACAATATTGTCAGATCTGTCAGTTAAAAATGTGTCCCAAATGTCTTACAACCGTCTGCACTTACAATTTTGTCTTACAATATTGTCAGAAATATCATTGTCAGCACATTGTAAGACATCCATTTGACAATGAATTTGTCAGGTTGCTTACGATCGTCTGAACAAGTCTAATTGTCTTATCAGACAATTACGACATTGTAAGACTCATTGGAAATGGTCAGATGTCATTGTTTATGGAACCTGACAATAGCTTACAATTTTTTCATTGACTTAACAGACAGACACCGGTTAGGTATAGACGCGAAATCAAAGTTTACTTTTATACATAATGGAAAATAATGTAACCGAATAAAGTACACAGTGAATGGTCGCACGATAGCATACTTAAATTGATCCAGGAAATCAAGACGCGACGCAGTCTGTGCGGGATGTTGGCTCGGCAGAGTATAAACTACCCAAGGAAGCCCTGTTGCAAGTGGTCGCCGAAGCAATTCAATTTACTCTTAACGAATCTTAAGCGGCCCATAGACAATACACTTGTGTCTGCACTGGTGTTGTGACAACGATGTGGCATTCCACCACCACACCGATAGAGATACCGATACCAAAAATCCAAAACTTTTGATTTTACTCGCTCCGTGTCTGACACCAAAATCGGTGTGCGCACCAGCCCACACACAGCACACATTTCCGTACACAGACACCGGTGCAGACACAAGTGTAGCGTCTATGGGCCGCTTAAGGGCAATGGATCAATCTGCTCATCTCATTCAACAGCAACCTCGAGAAATACAGGAAAAAGAAGTCTGATCAAGCTGCCAACGAAACTGTCTCGATTTTCTGGAAGTATTTTAAACCAATATTGTTCCTAGAATCAAGCAAGGTCATACAATCATCGCAATTCATCATCCTCGCTGCCTTCCAACACGTCGGCGGTTAAAATAGTCACAAGTGCAATATTCTGCTCCATTACCCGTAATACATAGTCAATCCTTTCATCATCATAAATTTTCACCTACGTTTAGGGTGGCAGGCCATACCAGTGCAGCCATATTTAGACCAAAGGAGGCCCATTGTGATACCACATTATTTAATAATCTCAAAACTACCCTTTTGCGAAAAGCCGGTTAATTTTTTCTGCGGATTGACACCAGGCCACATTTTTTTGTCTATTTTGAGAACTTAGAAAGGGCATATAAATAAGTAAATAGATTAACAAGGGAAGTGACGCCATATGGGTCATGGTTTGGTGTCTTCTCCGAATCGCTGAGTATATCAAAGTCGATACGCCTCCCCGACCATAGTAACGTCTTCCAAGTAGAAGTCCTGATGGCAGTTACAACAGCAGCCCGTGAGTCTGTGGTAAAGGCAATACCACCTAAAAGTATTAATTCTTTATCGACAGCCAGGCAGCAATAAAAGCCATAACTGCAACAGAAATAAAATCGAAGCTTGTGAAGTGCTGTCTCGAAGAACTCAAGGCTCCTGGTACACAGCACACGGTATCGTTCTGTTGGGTTCCGGGACATAAAGGCATTCAAGGCAATGAGAAAGCAGGCGAATTAACAAGACAAGGTTCGACAGTCTGCTGTTTCAGAACAAGCTGATCCCTCTGTGAACATCCTGCCTTGCACACTCAAGCTTGAAGTAGGGAGAGAAGCCACAAGAGACGCGAATGCTAAATGGGCCACCTTAAATACTTGTAATGCCACCAGAATGATATGGCCATCCTTCAATGAAACTAAAACAGGAGGAAATCCCTGTCCAATCTCGTAGAATTCATAACGGCTGTGGTGATGACGGAGCTCTTAAGGACACTACCCACTTCCTATGTCACTGTCCAGGTCTCCAATACACCAGGTACAAATTCTTAGGAAGTTACTCAACGACCTAGACGAGATCTCCAGCACTTCAATAGACTAGATAATGAACTTTGTCACGGCGTAACAGTAGGCCGTGTAGTACGCCTACTGACTAGCTTCCGAATTGATGATTTGCCAAGCTTTGAATTGATGAACCTGTTAGTGAGCAAGGTTTTGATTTTCGCCAATCGATGTCTCAGTTCCAATGCGCACTAAGCCAGGGGTTCGACGTTGTTTAACCCTCCCTTATAATAACCAGTGACTTTAAATAAATAAATAAATAAAATAGTTGGCGCAACAGGCGAGTACACACCCTAGGCCTACCTTCACGCAACCATTCGTTTGTGAGAGATTTTTTTTTTTTTGGCGAGTCCGAACGGCTGAATTGAGAAGTTTTTCAGGACAGTTATACTCTCGGATGTTTGTCAGACGTTCGCGAGAGGTGGCGCAGTAAAAAAACCTTAAGATGTAATTTTTGATTTTCCGGGGATCGAACCAGGGACCCCTCGCACAGTAGTCTAGCACACTAAGCACTGGCACTACTGCGCCTGCAACCAGTGACGATACCAAAGTTTATTATTTGCGATCTAGAGATTTTACAATAGCAGTTAGTACTAGTAAGTGAAGGGTTCTTTGTAATAAGATGTGTGAGGATCTGCTTAGTTGATTTCGTTACGGTATTGCAGCAACATATGACTCCATTATGTATTCTACAGTAAATGTGGTCCACGAGCCATAATTTGGCGTATTTTTTTGGGAAGTGAGTATAACAAAACCAAAAGTGAGTATACAAGTTTTGCATGTAAAAGTAAAAGTGAGCTAGCTATAGATTCTCAAAAAAATACGCCTATTATATCTTTTAAGATAGCTCTTGAAGATAGCTTTGCTATATTAAGAGTGCTCACGAGTAACTTGCCTCAGAGATATCTACAGAAGATTCTACAGGAACTCCATTGCGGCTTACACGAGATCACTAGACCTGCATGAAAAGCTGCCTGCCCGTTTTCCATAGGGATATTAAATATGCATAGCCGCAGAAAGAAAGTATTTCATCAGCGCAATCAACTTCAGATACCTCCACAACGGTGATTAATATATCACCAAAAGATGTCGCTGATTGTATCTGCATGTATAATCAGTTAAAGCAAAGTGTATCATAATTTTAATGCGTGTGTGCAGTTGCTGAGTGGCTACTGTAGGTACTATTGACTATTGAACGAAGGGTCTCAGGTTAAATCCTCGAAAAAACATAACCTTATGCTGAATCTATAAACGCAGCAATGCTGAGTTATGGGGAGTAATGAAGGACCCACTAGATCATCCTACACCATTGATGGATATGAATGAATAAACTGTCAGCATCAAGCTTAACATCATCATTAGATGTGTTCTAGTCCCCATAGGGGAAAATACGATGCCGTCAAAACAGTTTCTAGGAGCTTCTCGACAAAACCAATAAACCATATCCATCGCCCAGCAAATCCGCCATAAATAGATAGGCGCGGAGTCTGAAACACTCTGTTTGAATATCAATATCACATAGGTACCGTAAAAAGTTTAGTATTAAGTGTCATAGGATTTGAAAATTCTATTTTCTACTAAGTTCTCCTGCAGGGTTTTTTCTTTAATATTTTTCAAAAATAACAAAAACATTTTTCTTAAAATGCTAGACCATCAGCACAAATCATCCGTTGACGCGAGCTCCATAAAAGGCAATACAAATCCATTTGTTTAATAAATTTATCTTGTCAATATAATTTATTTAGAAGAAACTACTACATTTTCGGACACCAGCCTAAATTCCTTAGATGTTAAGGACTATGGAGTTGCACTCTTGATCATTGCAATGTGTCTTTTCAGCATTTCAAAATTAGTTTCTCTCCAAAAGTATTGCAAGAAAACCAGACTATGGCTGCCAACTTCAATGAACAGTTATCAAATTGACGCACATATAGATTCACTTACAAGTGACCTACGAATGGAAATGCGGGAGTTGTCAGAACAAATAATAGAATTTCGGAAATGGTCGAAAATGAATGAAGAAATGGCTAAGACTTATGCGTGTCCTTGTGAGAAATGTAATGAGGTGAAAAGGAAAAATCCTTCTGGAAGTGTTTCTGTTTTGAAAAGAAAAGAATTCCTTCCGACTCATATTAATAATGAACTAATTGAATGCAATTGGCTTCAATATTTGCATAGATACGTTTATAATCCAAGTCCAAGAATCCTAGACACACAGCAACTAGAGACTATAAAGCGGGCTTATTCAAATTGGTGGTAAAAGTGATGTTATCATGTATGTGTGAACAGTTCGAATAATGCACCTGAGGAATGAGGATAGTCTGTTTATTTCGACACCTAAAAACTAACAGTTAAGGGACTACCCTAGTTTTTGGTTGCAAAATAAACGACCGTCTTATTAGATGTGGGCATTTTAACAACATGCATAAGTATCTTTTAGATAAATATAAATAAAGATAACCAGAGCGACTTACTACTTACTTACTTATCGGGCTCCCGACCCGTGAAGAGTCTCTGCCTAAGACACCGCAGCCATCCATCCTCTACGATCCCGGGCAGGCTGCTTCCAGTTGTCCAGACCATGCGCTTTGGCATCCGCGATGGCTTGGTCTTTAAAACGGAGTTTCGGTCTTCCTTGTCTTCTTGAACCTCTGGGGGCTGGGATTCGAAGATCTCGACGTGTTTTGGCTTTTTGGGCTACAACCACATCTTGGTACAGCTTATAGAGTTCGCGATTGTATGTTTTCCTCTATTCGCGCTCCTCGCACACAGGTCCAAAAATCCGCCGAAGTATTTTTCTTTCGAAGGAGCCCAGTATCCAGCTCTCTCTTTTTGATCAACGCCATAAAGCAGAACTGGCAGGATAAGGGTTTTGTACAGCACACATTTCGTCCTTCGAGTTAGGAGTTTTTAACCCAATTGTTTTGCGAAGCCGAAGTAGCAAAGGTTTCCTAGAGTAATTTCCACTAGGGTGTCATTCGTGGAGTTCATGTTTACTCCGAGGTAGGTAGGTGGTGAGTTTCGACTTGAAATTCGTTCGTCTTTTCCAGGATTTGCCTCAGTGTGAATATTCGTGCTAGAAGACAAACTGGAATATGTGCCGATTAGAGTGTTGCAGAAACTTACACGTCGGAAAAGATTTTACATGCGATATTAAGCAGGAATATGCCTTGATAGTTCTTGCAAGACATAGGATCGCCTTTTGTGTAAATGGGGCATATGGAACTGATAGTTCAGTCATCGGGCATTATTTTCTTCCATCCACTAGGGTCAGCATTTGCAAATATTACTGGATCCGAGAGCACGGGCTTCCAAGACATCTTGGAATAATATTCTGTTTATACATGCATAAAAAGTGATTTATTAGCATTTTTCAATTCGTTATAGTTCGCTCCCATGTGAATGGTGCATAAAAGTAGGTACTGTCTGATTTTCTAAGTGCCTCCGGTTTGATTGGTTTGCCCATTTTGAGAAATTTAACCAACCTACTGGTATGACGCACCTTAGAGTCTTGATGTTTTCCCAAAAATCTTTATATGAAGTACTTTTTGATAACCGAATTAACTGAATATACTCCTTTTCTTTGGATCGGAAAAGGTATTGGGCCTTACCAATAATCATTGTGACTTCTTAAAAGTTACCCGGAGACCTGGTTGTGAGAAGCTAGGCCTAGGGTGCCTAACGGTCCTGTTGAGCCAACTATTTATTTATTTAATATAATATTTTAATAGCGAAAGAGACCAATACTACAGAAATAATAGAGGGGTTATACTCTGGCGTATACGTACTAAAATTAAAAAGCTAAGAGAATGACTTAGACGTCTCAAAATTACCCCTGACGCGGACCTTTCATTGGTCTTGAATAAGACTCCAACTTATTCTCCAACTTCTCCACCTTTTTCAATGAGAGTTGACTAACATGCAGATGGCGCATTGAACAAGCATTCTGAAGATGGCCATCACTTCAGATTTGTTCATGTTTACCTTGATCCCAGCTTGAACACAGACGGCTACAAACCCATCGTGCGCTCTGAAGTTAAGATTGGGAGGGCACAAAAATGACAATGTCATCAACGGAGAACAAAATGATTTATACTCAAGTCCAAGGATCCGCAGTTACATGTAAATGTACATCCAATCAAAAGCCCCATATGTCGCTGCCACCTTTAGCCCAATAGTAGCTACGCCATTGAGTTGGTGACATTATATTTGACAGTGATCTCGTAATTCTTAATAAACGATTTTTTTATTCGCTACTTCGTGTAACGCGATTTAAATGGTGTGGTAATCGTTCGCGGCAAAAAGATTGGAATTAGAAATTTTGTTATTTAAACTGTTTTTAAACTTGTGTTCTTAATACATTTGGATGAGATAATTAATTATTCTACACTTGGAATAGTAAAATGTGTAATTTTCTGTTCATAAATGCATCAAAAGTAGTTTGTTCGCATTTCATTAGTTCGTTCGTTCGCTCTCATGTGAATTGTCCTTTAGTCTTCTGTTGAAAATTCATTTTCCGGGTAACCAAGTAACGATATTGGGTCACAGCTAAGCCCTCTTTTGTATGTTGAGCTTGATCTAAGCCGCAAAATTTGGCAAAGCTGTATCGGTATAAAAAGTTTCTTCAAATAATTCTAATAGTGACGGCAAACATTTTTTTTTCAAAAATCTCTTCGCTAATATTTTGTATGATTTTTTGATAATTGCTAAAAATGACTACTATCAGGGATCATCCCATTCACAAAATCATAAAATATATTTCATTCACCAATCATTCAAACGGAATTTAAGTGACCTTTCCATTGCTGCCAAAATTTACATAAAGTAAGTTCAAAATTAACTTTACTTTTGTGCAAATAATTATGCCGACGACTGTATTCCTATACCTTGGCGTACGGTTCGACTGGTTTTCATTCCAAAAATTGGGAAAGATGACTACTACCTCGCTAAAAGTTTCAGACCTTTAAGTCTGTCTTCCTTCTTGCTGAAAGGCTTCGAGAGACTGGTCGAGATGCACGTGCGCAGGTTTGCACTGAGGATGCACCCTCTATCTGAGATGCAACATGCATATCAACGTGGAAAATCCTGTGAGACTGCGCTAGCTGCTAGAATTGAACGCGCGCTCGATAGAAAAGAATACGCCATGGTCATTTTCATCGACATAGAGGGCGCTTTCGACATGCGACTTTTGACTGCGTGTGTATGTAACGCTGCTAGACAACCTTTAGTCGGATCATGTTTACAGACTGTCTGCACTAACGTGAAGATTACTCTAGATATATGGTCGATGAATGGTGCATTAGGAATGGGCTTTAAAAACTGCGGTTGTTCTCTTCACGAGACGGAGAATTTTAACCGGTCTGACTCAACTAATGCTAAAAGGCGTCACTATCCAGATCTCCGATGAAGCGAAATAGCCGCCAGTGATCCTGGGTAAGAAACTTCTTTAGGCAAAGCATGCCAAGTCGAAGACATCATAGGCGTGAGGCTTATCGCCTATAAAGGTCTTTTGGATCTATTATTAACTTTATTGCATCCGGCTTTAACCAGATAGATATGCATGAGTCTTGTTAACAACGAGGTAGGGAGAATAATTCCTTGCTTTAGGTGGCGCGCACAAGTGGAAGTGATCCTTAACAAAATTTGGAGTGCGCATCTGGAGCCAGTAGGCCAAAGATTAAACTAACTGGAGAGGCATAATGCCTTCTTCTCCTGTATATTCAACTTAACCAATTGTGTTGGGAAACCGCTGCATATACTTTCATCACTCTAGGTCCCAATAGATGGATCATATAGTTTCATAGCAATGAGTATTATCGGTCGATCGCAGTAGTCAAAATATAGAACGTGGCTCTCTGAAGATGCCTGATCCGATTCAAGGTATAGTTCTAGCAGTTTATAAAGACTTATGTTAATTTGTATACATTACTGTACCAGCTGTCATTTCTTTTGTGAAGTTAATAGTGTAGTATCGGCACTGTGCGATGCCAACACTTTGTCTATATAAAATGTAAAATAATGAAAATAAAGTCGCACTATAATATGAAAATACGGGAAATAAAAGTCAATTGCTAGAAAACTGTAGATCAATCAGTTATTGAATATTGGGTCTCTACAAATAGATATTTTTTTCTTTTAAAATAAATAAACTTTGAAGTCGTCATTTTGTGTTCGAGGAAGAAGCGTCTTTTCATTGGCAGCAGTTTTTTTTTTCAAAACGTCAAAATCATTTACCACTAGATGGTAAACTTACTACACGAATTTGTATGGAAAACCGAGATGGTAAACTTACGACGACATCATTGTGACATTTCACACTTGTTGGCAACGCTACGCAAATCTAGTACGGGTAGGTTAGACTTAGAGCGCCATCAAAGGCCACCATATTATTTTTATTCGCGTCTGCAAAAACTCGCACTCGCAATCACAATCACCAAAGGGATTTATACTTGGAGTTATATTTGTAATTTGTAATAAGAAAACAATTGTAAATAAATTATTGAATGTTTAATGAATATAAAATAAAAATATGTAGGTATTAGGTAGGTACTTCGTTTGTTTACCACTATGGGTCTCTCATTTGGCCCCTAATAAAGGAATGAAATCAACCTTTGAAGTGCGAGATTTCCGACCGTCCTTTCAATAAAGGTTGTAACTTGGCCGCGAGGTATTGACGTCTTCGTACCGTCAAAATTTATTATGAAAACAAGTTTATTAACAGTTTAAATAACGAAATTTCGAAATCCAAATTGTTTGCGTTCCACAAAGCGAATAAAAAATTCGTTCGAACTTAACTATATTCCAAGAGGAGGATATCTTGGAATAATAAAATGTGGTATTTTCTGTTTATAAATGCATAAAAAGTGGTTTATTCGCATTTCATCAATTCGTTCGTTCGCTCCCATCTGAATGGTCCTTTAAAGAATCTTCTCTGACTGCATTATTTTCCCTAGTTTACTGAATTCTTTCATTTGCGTTGCAGCAGTTCCTGAATTGTATTAAATTAATTTTATGTAAGTTGCTGAACGCAAATATATCAATACGTTTATTAACGCTGTCAAAACAAATTGTATGGCTGTGTTGTGGTTCTATTATTTTCTATTATTTTCATCTATTAAAAGAAAAATAAGTAAAATAAATTAATTTCCAGTTACAGGCATCCAGAAAACAGTAAACAGTCGTCAAAATGGGTAAAGGTTTTAATAATTACATGTGCAAAAAATTCTTCCATCCAGCATCTAGGGATAACTTAAAAAGAGTAAGATATTCGTATATAATTAATGAGAAAATACTCAAATGTTTGTATGTTTTATAAATTGGTTTAGGTTTGGATGGCAGAGCAGCAAGCTGATGCATATAAGAAAAAGCAAGAGGAACTACGCAACCAATATGAGAAAGAACAAAATTTGCACGAGAACAAAGCCATGCTCAGTAAAGAAAGTAAGGACAAGTTGAGTGTGAATTTCATGTACGAACCACCGCCAGGTGTTCGTAAGGAACGCGAAAAAGATGACAACGAACCCGAGTACAAGTTCGAATGGCAGCGCAAATACAATGCACCCCGTGAGAGTTATTGTAAGGGCGATACTGAAATCAGAGATCAGCCATTCGGTATTCAAGTGCGAAATGTACGCTGCATCAAATGTCACAAATGGGGACACATAAATACGGATAAGGAATGTACAATGTATAGCATTTCCATGAGTGAAGCTCGCAAAATTCACTCGGAGGCAGAAGCAAATGAATTGATGTCAAAAAACGTTCTCGAAGAACAAATGAAGGAGGACGGACTTGCGATGAAGAAAAGTGCAATGGAACTGCAAAATATACAGTCTGATTCTAGGCACAGACTTATTCCGAGTGACGATGAAAACGAGTTGAAAAATCCTGAAATTACTTTCCTGAAGTCCCTCAGCAAAGAACAGAAGAAGAAACTTTTAAAGAAACTGGAGAAAATAGAAAAGATCAAGAGAAAGAAGAAGAAAAGCAAGCGCTCGTTGTCATCATCTTCATTGTCCAGCGATGAAGACGCCCATAAGAAAAAGGCCAAGAAATCAAAGAAAAAGAAGTCTAAAAAGAGAACGGAATCGCGTAGTTCCGATTCTGATAGCTCAATATTATCTTCTGAGGACGATAAAGCCAAGAGAACTGGACGCAGTGTTAAAAAAGAATGTGAGCGGACATCAAAAATGCGTGAGACCCGCTCACGGTCACATGGAAGGAGATCAATATCGCGTGAACGCAATGGGAATGGGCATAGAAGAACCAAATCAACAGATCGTCGTCGTGACCGAAGATAAACTTTTCCCAATAGGTTAATGTTTACTTAGATTAAAGTTTATATTTGTTGTCGTATGTATTTCTATTTTATGTTTAAAGGTCTTTAGATAAAACAGTAATATTGACTGGTCGGTTGCAATTGAAGTACGATTTCGTTTGGTTTGTCTTCGATCCAACGAGGCTATGCAAATTATTGGGCAAAAATGTAGATGATCTGCCCTCCGATTTGCCACATCTCGTCTACGTCTCGTAGTGATGTGTGACGGTCCATACATAATTGCATATCTACGATTTTATTTAAAACTGCCAGTAGGTCCACTTTTGTTTGGGACGCGGACGCCTAAAGTCGGCTATCTTGTTGAAAACATGCAAAATACCTTGATGTTAAGAGAATTGTCGCGTAGATTCCGTTCACGATACAGATTTAGATTACATATTTAATTTATCTCAGCAGTAGTTTGCCTCAATATACCTACCTACCATTGCTCTTTAAATGCCAAGAAAAGAATGTAGAATAGTCTACCGTAATAACAAAAAAGGATGTTAACCGAAAGAAGAATATGTTTATTTATTTTTATCTCAGCTGAACATCCAAATTCGCGAATGGCTGCTCATATTATCCGCAACAAATATACGATCAAATTAATGTCGAAAAATACAGCCTTATCTCAATTCCTTAATCCAGTTGTAGTGCTTGAACCAGCGGCTACACACAAGTCACTTCCATGGTTGCCACCGTCACGAGGTACACTCTGCAAAACAAAAATATAAATTATTGTATGGCAGGAAACTTGACTCAAACTAACCTTAATATGAATGTGTGATTTGAGCATAGCGGCGCGTAAGATCAGCATTCTTGTTCGTCGCTGATATTCCTTTCCGATGTTAATTGCTCTTTCAAAAGTGCTACTACGCTGGTCGGCATCCTTGGCATAGAGAATCTTATTATGCGAATCAATGCGCGCCTGTATCTGTCCGTCCAAAATTAATTGCATGACCTCGTTCTCCAAAGCTCCAACACTTCGATTAAATGCGGTCGCCATTTTGCGCATATCTGCCGACAAATATGGGCTAAAGTATTGAATCAACGCTCTATTGCGGATTTTCGTGTACAGAGCATTAACATGGGGAGCGATGTACATATCAAGCAGCAGATTATCACGAATATCATCAAGGAGCTTAAGACACAAAGCATACTTCGATTCGTAGAACTTGAAAATGATGTCTCTGAGTTGCGGTTCCAGCTCCAGAAATAGTTTAAATGAACTGCTGGAAATAACGTTCTTTTGAAGCTCCTGGCGATCAAATGTGGCAAGAGCGCATAAACCACCGTACATTGCAACATTGTTCGGCGAGATGATTTCCGGAAAATCGCTGTGATCAAAGTTTGCCTGAAGAAAGTGCTTTGCAGCTGATTTATACTTTTTTGTTTGCAACTCGGCTAGACCTGCTGCGCATTTGAGACGAGTCAAGACTGTTTGATTTGTCTCCTTGCTTCCCTCGGCAAAGTCGGGTGTGCTTTCCGCTTTGGAAACATAACTGAGAACATGAGACCAGTTTTGAAGGTACAGCGATACCTTAATTACATTCAAGCACATGTTGACAACATGCTTGCCACTGGTGCAGTAATCACGAGCTCTGGAGTAGCACTTAAGTGCATTGGATAAGTCACCACAATTAAGGTAATGATCACCCAAATCATCATGTCCCCGACGAATACTTTCCTTGATTGAATTTGACTTATAATTTTTAAGATCACTGTCAAGTTTCTCCAATTTGAGGGCTGCTTTTTTGGTTATTGTTTCAACCCACACAGGATCAAAAGTAGGCAGGTCCTGAGGGGCGGATTGTGCAGCAACGTCTGGTAGCATTGCTCCAACATTCATATCAGCCAACTTTTTGTGTAAGACCTGATACAAAGCGACGTTATAAGTTGTCGAAACATATGTTATAGCCATTTTCAAAGCATCAAGCCGCAAGGATGGGCAAACATTGGCGACAAAGATCAGGCGTGATAGTTTAGCAAGACCTGCGTAGGAAGTAGCATATACCTCGAGATCAAGCGTTGGGTTTTCGACCATAAGATTATCTTCTTCATTGTTCTCGTTATCCTCTGGCTGAGCATCTACTTGCATAGGCTCAATTGCATTCTGTTTATAGAAGTTAGCAATTATTTTCTTTGATACACAATTTTCTTGCTTTGTCTACAACTCACCTGCAGCATAGGGGGTAGCGGCATAAGAGGCATAATGTAGATAATAGGGCAATCGAATTGGAACCAATTAGTTATTTGTTTGGATTTATTAATCCACACAATTTTCTTTGCAACAATTTTTCGCCGAACTTACAAATTTGCGTTGTTTTGCAAGAAGAAATAAATAGGTGCAAAATTTCCACCGGATTGTTATTTGCAAATGTCAAACGTCAAGTTCAGTGATGCCAAACCAAGTTGCGCTCTACTTCTACGAAATTAGCTATACGGAAAAGGAAACAGACTGTAGGTAGTAGAATTTGGTTCGTTAAAAATATGGGTAGATAGGTATCTGCATAATAAGAGACACAATTTGTAAAAAAAAAATCATACAGCACGAAGATTGATGATTACAAGACCTATTATGTAGTTTGTCATATATGCCAACAATGGCATCATCCCTTACCGCTGATTATGACCACTTGACATGCAATAACCTTATACCACATGAATCTATTACCAAAAGGGTTATAAACGCTACTCAGCCCAAGGAATAAGTCGGGTGTTAATAAATTTATGAAGAAAATTTGGGCTGATAGTTGCAAATTCGTCAAAGCAGAGCGTTTGTTTCTATCCCAGAATGCATGGTATAAAAAAAACTAGAAAAGTCGATCTTTTTTGATTCAAACTTAGCCAGATTTGCTTAAATTTGCTTTTTACTTTATACTAGGGCGGGATTTTTATGCTCTGTAGAAGTAGTAGTAATAGTAGTAGTAGTGGAAGGGCCATGATTGCTCACAATCCTACCACTGCTAGAAAGTGGTCCGCTGCAACTGATGCTAACAGTCTAGCTCATCACGACTGTGCTATTTTTGAAACTGTGACTCCCAGCTCCCTGATAGTCGGCACATCTTTATCCAGCCCAAGGGAAAATAGGATGGGATAAGGCAGAGACTAGAGGTTAATATATAGACAGGAATGGGAGAAGAAGGGGATTGCCCTTTATGGCTTCACGGTTAGAGAAAAAAAAATAAAAATTTTTATAAAATATCATATACGCAACATAACAATCATTTTAAGTTTTAAATTTAAGCGATTGGTTTTGATCCAAATATGGTAGGAAGGTACTTTACAAAAGTTCGCACAATAAAAATACATGTTGGAATATAAATCCCATGCCACCATATAAATTTAATAACATACCCACCATCTGTTAGTACTAAAACGATTGAATTTTCATTTAAGAAAATTAAGTTTGTCAATAATCACTGACTTCACACTGTACTGTTCGCCATTTTGTAATTCGAATTCAAGTTCCGGATAAGTACCTGCTCTTTTTTATTTGATTTAATTAATAACTCAACACAAATGGCTAGCGTTTCGAGAAAAACCCTCAATGAACTCTCTATGGAGTCTACTGATATTGTCATCACTGCAATTATTCTCTCAAAGGCCGATCCAAACGTATTCCAAGCCAAAGAATCTATGGATTATCGCAGTGTGATTCTGTTCACTATTCGTGATAGTAAGCGTTCCATAACCAACTGTAAATGCTGGGGATCGAAGGAAAAAATGGAAGACTACCATAGAAAGTTCAACATACACGACATCATCGATATAATATGTCCACGAGTTGTTCCCATTCGTAATACTCAGCAAGAACAACAATACCAACCGGTCGTTACTTTACCATTTCAACTGGTATTGAACGAGGGCACTGGATTCATCGAGAAACACCTTGGCGACATCAAAGACCTGACAACACTTTGCCGATTATCTATCAGGCCGTTAAGCAGTGTTTTGAATTTGGCTGACATCAATTCGACCAATGTTAACTTTAAGGGCCATTATGTAGATCTGCTTGTTGCCGTTGCGGTCATGAAACCTGTAAAAGACGTACGAGCCAAGTCGGGATTTCCATTAAAGGTTTTGGAATTGGTAGTGATTGATAAAAGTCTTCCAGGTGGAATGCTATTGACCGTTTGGAATAGCGGATGGATTGAGCGGTCACAGCAATATTGGAAGCCAATGAAGACAATTTTGCATTTGATCGATGCCAGAGTGGGGTATTCAGAATTTCACAAGGTTACGACATTGGGATTGAGTTCAAGAAGTCTGGTTTTTGAAAATCCGATTGGAAAAGAGATGGAAAAAGTCGCGGAATATGCAGCAAATGTGCCGCCTACCGATATGATGGAAGCATTCTCAAAAGGCGTTCGCGATTCCTTACCAGATCGTAAGTTATTTTTTTATAGGTATTCTAATTGTTTCGGTATTTTAATATTTAATATGTTACATAGCAAGATTGCTATCAATGAAAACCGACATAAAGATCTTATGTCGATTTCTATTGGGCTTTTACAGTTTTGCTCTCAGATCTCAGATTTTTCCTGCCTCAATGGAACATGAAATGAGATTACTTTTTTTGCATTTGTGTTGGTGTGTTATTTGACAGCTATTTTTTATTGCAATTTGTGTTTTCTCTTGTTTTGGCATTGGTGAAAGTATGTGTCACAAACCAGTAAGAAAAGAATAGACCGCCGACTTCCCGTACACCTCCCCGATTCCCCCCGGAAAGAATTTCCCTGACTGTGAATACGTGTAAATGTCAAAATTAATGGCGGCAATGTTTTTCTATGCAATAACATGCGACCAGGGGTGGAATCGGCTAAGGTGATTTGTGATTATCACAAATGTGACAATCACTTGTGATCAAATAAAATTTTCCATCTGCGTAATTCCACCCCTGGATTTTTCAAGTATGCGTGCGTTAATGGCGCCCGCTAGATCTCTAGCGCCAGCGTTCCTCCATCAGGGATATTATGTGCTAGATGACTAGCGGTCAAAGGATCGCGGCCATTCATACACTATACAATACAGGGTCTCCCATTTAAGCGGTATAATCCTTTAAGGGAAGATTCTTGTAGTTCCGTCGAACAAACAATTGTATGACAGAGGGGGTCTATGCTCACCATCACCATATTTCCCGTTACAGCCCTTCAAAGTAGGTGACATCAAAATTAAACAAGGGGGTGTGGCACCTCCCATACAAAAATTGCTTTCAAAATCTTATATCTCGAAGACCACCGAATCGATTAAGTTTGAATTTATATTGGCCCAGGAGTATACCTCTGGATGTTATTGCGATAACTCTTCAATCTCCGGTGACCCTGGATTAATCCCATTTCTGGTTTCACATTTCTGAATGTAACTTATGTAGCATGTTCCTTTTCAGCTAATTCCATAACCACCCAAATGACCGTTAAGCAAATCTACGATCATGCTGATGGAGTTATCAAGGATAGTTCGGAGGAATTTACCGCTGTACTTTTAGCTACCGCCACCAAATTTGAACTAGACGGGTACATCTCCATAATCGCAAGAAAATGGTAAATCTTTATTTTCATTCTACACCAACCGAGTTATCAAATTATTCTTTAATTTATTTTTAGCAAATCCTGTGGCAATCGAATGCTTCGCGAACAACAACTTTGCGAAAACGACCAATGCCAGATGAGTTTCTCATTCAATTACAGCGGCGACAAATTTGATCGCTTCATTGATATAAATATTCATTTAAGTGATCACACTGGAACCTTCATTGAATCCCGTCTGACTGGTACTACAGCAGAGCAGATACTTGGCCTAACTGCCGAAGAGTTTATTAGATGTACTGACAAGCAGAAGGAAATCCTTAAATGGCAGTTTTTGCTCGAGAGACTTGAAGTAAAATTGTTTTTAAAGAAAAAAACCGCAATTCGTCAGAATATGATTGCCCAAGTTGTAAGTATGAAAAAGATAAGTTTAACGGAATTTTCCGAAAAAATTATTGTTTATTAAGATAATGTGTAATATAACGTAAATAAAGTCAGAATTATTAGGCAGCTTTGCTGTCGCCGATCTCTGAACCATCATCTCTAATGGAATCCGAATACGATTTCATTTCATAAGTATCACCTTCAAACGGACTGTGTTCACTGATAAACTCATTTTCCTTCCACTTTTCTTTGATTTGATTTACTATTTCCAAAAATCCGTTTCTAACCTCGGTGAATTCAGGATCAGGATCCCGTTCTTCAACTTCCTCTTCATCTATATCTTCTGGTTCGGGAGCCCTTTTAGTAATATCCAAACCTTCCTCCTCTTCTCCTTCTTCCCAGATATCATCAAGATCATTCTTTTCGGGTTGTTTTTTCTTTTCTTCAGCAGCTAGCGCAGCCTTTAGTTTTATTTCTTCTACTCGGTCTTGAAGAAGCTTGCTGCGAGTGGTCTCTCGTTCAAAGAGCTGAAAAAGAAAGCTTTAACTACGGCATATTATGCTACGCAATATGTCTACCGAAGCTAAAAGTGCCTTTTCTTTATTTCCACTATGACGTAAAGCCTCTTCTAATTCAAGCATGTGGAAGTCTCCATTAGCCAAAGAAACTGCAACAAATTTTCCATCTCTTCTAAATCGTATTGATGTTACCGTGTGTTTTAGGTTCAAGCTGAAGATAGGAACTCTCTGATTCAACAGAAGATCCCAGAAATCCACAACACCCTTGGCATCCCCAGTCGCAAATACAGAACAGCGGGATGTACTCCAGCTGCCACACATAATCTGGGCATTCTTTTTCACCCACAGCGTTGTCGGAAAATCTTTGCACTCTTCTGACCACACCTTTGCATACCAGTCACCCACTATAAGAAAATTCTTTACGAAAAATGGATTTCTCTCTATAGTGCGAATTGGACCGGAAAATAGTTTATAGTTGAGTATTAATGTTTCCATTGGCGTTGTTCCTTTTCGATTGCCTAGATAAACATGGCCCATGTCATCACCAACTATATATCTAATCGGAATTGTGTACTCGAATTCGAGAGATGTACATCCATGTGCCCGAGATCGTAACTGTGTATCTGTTCTTTCGGGATCGAGTAAGAACTCCATGTACCATTTCTTAAGATTTCTACCATCCCAGTAGAGGATGGACCCATCTACCGAACCAGTATAAAACTCAGTATTCGACTTTGAATGAACCCAGCAAACAGCTGATACAGCTTCACGGTGAGCTGCTTCAAGTGGACAACTGTCAATCGGTTTTCCACCTGTTCGTGAATCCCATAAACCCACCTTCCCGTTGGTGAATCCACCAGCTATTAGTGTTTCATCTCGGGGACAAAAGCAAGCTTTTCTTATCCAAGTTGGACCGCTTAATGTAAGAATCGTCTTGAGAGGGTTCTCCACATCCCATATGTAGAACTCATTAGGCTCATCGATATTCGGATAATAATCAAGATTTGAGTGAACTGAGAGAATATGCCTGATATTTCCGGGGCACCAGTCAAGTTGTACAATTGGTCGATAGGGTGTTAGTGGATCATGGTAGACATTGATTGGTCTTGCTCTAAAGTTCCATCTAATGTCCATGTGGTCCATCTCAGAAAAATAGTCCTCATAAATATTAACTGCGCTATTTTGGAGAATACAGTCCGTTGTAACCTGCCATTCAAAAGTTCAGTTAATAGTTCATAAATATATAGTGGTAGTAGTAAATACCTGACTCAAGTCGCCAACTTGTACTGCCCAAGTATCCTCTCTCTCAACTTTTTTTCTATGTCGCAATGTCTGTTCTTCGTCGAGAATGTTCACATCCTTGGGCCAACCACCTTCCAGATGCGTGATACCGTGCGATGCGAGTGTAACATTTTCCGTCAAAACTGTGCTAAAGCCTTTTTGATCACTCAATTGTGTTGCACGATCAACAGGATTTCGTAAAATGTAATGTGTGCGTAAATCGGCTCGTTGCGGAATGCTAAAAAGGAGCTCATTGCGGTCAGTAAATTGACACTGGCGACCAAATTGACGACGCTCCTTAGAATATCCAAACTGATTTAAGTTCATTGTGTGCTCCAATAACTTTTTTTTATAAAAGAAAGCAAAGTGTGACTCCAATAAAAGTCGAAAGTAAATAAATTTAGTATTTGATTTACAGGCTCCTTTAATCTTCCTTTGTTTTTGTTGGAACACAGGCTAACGAAGTACCTACCTGAAACAGCCCAAAAAGGTACTTACTTGAACTTACCCAAAATGGAGCTATCAAACGTTTCCTCGTGCAAATATCTCCTTCTTCCAAACTTCATTATAAAGAAACTATCCGATGCGGCT
This sequence comes from Cheilosia soror, assembly GCA_949372485.1. Taxonomy (NCBI): domain Eukaryota; kingdom Metazoa; phylum Arthropoda; class Insecta; order Diptera; family Syrphidae; genus Cheilosia; species Cheilosia soror. The sequence continues at coordinate 21,459,946 of OX443563.1, forward strand.
ATTGAATATCTCACTATCATCTACCACAACTGTATAAACAATGGATATTTTCTGAAGTAATGGAAGATGGCTAGACTGTTTACAATCCTTAAAAAATAGGAAACCATACCATATATTACTTTAGACTCATCTCAGCTACGGTGAAACGTGGGCAATAACTACTTGAAAGAAATATAATCGTGAAGTTTGACGCGTATATTGATAGGAATATTAAATTTATCCCAGATTACCAATTTGGCTTCCGTAAGAAGCATTCCACCGTTCACGCTCTTCTAAAACTACACAATGATGCCACCCTCAACCAAAGAGAAAAAAATGTACGGTCGCCTGCTTCTTAGACATTGAGAAAGCGTTTTATTCTTATCAGATAGAATCTTTCATAGTCGGATAGCGGAGTCCCTCAAGGATCCATACTGCGTCCTCGCCTTTATAATATTTTTATGTCAGACTTTCCACATACCAACTTCGTGAATGGCAATATTTCTTCCCAAGCCTTACTCTATTCGCATACGCAAGTGCAGAATATCCTCTTGTAGAGTTAAAGCAGCTTAAGGAACATCTAGTCGTTATCAATGATGCGTATATAAAAAATGGGGAATTAACATCAATATGGCAAAATCCGAGGGCATCTGCATAAGAAATGCCAGTGCTAAAGGCACCGAGGGAGCAGTCAGAGAGAGAACAATTTTAAGCATTGACATTGATGGTACCGTCATAGATTTCAAAAACAAACTTAAGTATCTGGGCGTCAATTTTGTTAAACTTTTCAAATTTAATAACCACGCAATAAAATGAAAGCCCAAAAAATACCTATCATGCTCATTCCAGTCCTTATATATGCTTTATATGCGGCACTTGAGATTTTCGATAGGAAAATTCTAAGAATATGCATCAACCGAAATGATGAGGCCAGAAACAAAGCGACTCTCCAATGCCAGTATATATGAAAATTACGTTCATACTTTAAGCAAACTTTATGAAGTCTTAATAAAGGAATTTCAATTTAAATTTCAAAAATCTCTTTGTTGTAGCCACCATCAAAGAAGCCGTGCTTGATCCAGAAGTTAAGTTACAATTTGTTCATTGAATTTTTTACTTTGGTATACCTACATTTATAGATTATAATGAAGGTTAAAAACAGACGTTAAACTTTCTAGTAATCTAGTAGAAGATCGATATATTCGCTGGACTAGATGTGGTCTACGAGCCATAGCCAATAGCTTAGCATTGGAGCTTATTTTGAGTGGCCTAGAAGACTCAGAGATGTTTTTCTATCTTTCCACAGATGAGTCTTCGTTTGGCTTTCTCAATTTTGATTTTATTATGTATTTTATAAGGATCGCTAGGTCTGATTGAAGAGCTGTCTGCATGTTTTATGTAGAAAAAGTAATGTCTTGATTCCACCCGGGTGGTCTAGGCTTGTCCTTTGGGTTACTCATTGGACAGGAGAGAGACATATCAGGAAAAATAGGTCGCAATTATAGTAGTTGCATCAAATGCCACTAGTGCCATGTGCCATCTATTGAAGGCTAAGTAATATAGTGGGGTGGACGTTTTCAGCGACTTGCTTTAAATAGATTATTGTGAATATAATGTACATGAGAAAAAAACAGATTAATTCTTAAACCAATTTCAATTAGAGCTTTTGATAAGTGTCCGATTAAAAGGGCACCGCAATGTGTCCACAAAGACCTATAAGTGTGGTACAGCGATTTGGCCTGCTCTAACCTAACCGCTAACCTACATAAATGTCCGATGGAATATAAAACGAGTTGTGAAAGCAGATGGCGAACAGTTGGTCTTTTAACGGTAATAAGTAAAGTTCGAAGTATTGCTGGTACTTCCCCGCTTCTTTATTCGCGATTCGTAACCAGGCGGAGTGCAAGCGCCTTATGGGGATTTATCTAGAGAACATTCGAAAGACTCTTTATCTAAACACGTTTACAATTCGCCAAAATCGGTGCAAGTCGGTTGAAAATGTTCAAGAAATGGGCTTATGTTGTTGGTTGATAACATTTCTCCACAATTTCTCTAGTGGACTCATTTGGAGTGCAAACAACTATACAAGCGCAAGGATTTTCGCCGTGTTGTTGTTGTTGTAATAACATTGTAATTACATTACTTGTTCTGTTTTCTGATATTTGAAAAAAGGTAGTCTTTTTTATTTCATAAAAAAACTCTTCGGATTAGATTTTTAATCAAAAATCAATGAAGTGGCAGCCTAGACAAATTAAGTGCTGCCAAGTCTTTTATTTGTTCATTCGTTATTTACTGCTGTCACTTTACTTTTGCCTTTTGACATATGCCGCACGTCCTCTGCACGAGTTCCTTATTATAAAATCAATAAAAAGAATTTTTTGTAATAAAATTTACTAATTCATTAAACAAATTCTCTTAACAATCATCAAAAATGTTCCGCATGCCACCACAAGTTGACCCCGCGGAAGAGCAAAAACGTGTTCGTGATAATGTCCGAACTAATTTCATAATTTTTGGTGTACTTTGCGCCGCCATCCGAGCAGGTTTGTACATAACAATAATATTGTCTTGTAAGAAAATATTCAGGATTAATGAAATCTAATGATATGATAATATTTACAGCTCCATTCGTGTTGGACAAAGTTCGCATGGCATAGCAAGAGATTCTCACAATGCCACTGATGAGCGGATTTAAGTTTTTAATTTCTAATTTAAGTAAATAAACGGTAATTGTGGGAAAATAATAATTCTTTTCAAGTATAATGTATGCATAGTAATTTGCTTTACATAAAAGATTGGAATGTTCTGATTGTTATCCAAGTAATGGAAGCATAGGAAACAATCGACAGTTCGTATTGTAGGTATGTATTATCTATGATCCAACGTTTACTAATTGGGATGCATACTTGCAATATGTATCTATTATGATATACGAAACTTGTAAAGGACGAACACGAATCATCTTTCATTTACATGTTTATTAAAACGCAGAATGTCACTAAAAAAATTAAATTACGTAGGTATATTCACAAAATCATAGGTACATCAAGACTGTCAACTAGTTTAGTCTAAAGAATTGTTTCGATGTCTTGCCTATGGGCATTCGACCCTTTGCTCGTAATCTTCTAACAGCTTCCCTTAAGTACTTTGGTTGTAGGGCCCCAGAATCACCAGCCGTTTCCATAACATCCAACGCTTCCTCAACTATTTCTCCAACAAAGACCTTTGCTATCCCAGCCATTGCAATCACCACGTTCTGTGAAACAGAACAGCCGGTAATGGTTTGCATTAGACGTTTAACTGCGGCTTTGGGGAACGCTGCACGGCGATACATTTCATATCTATCCAGTTGATCTTCAGTAAAATTCGATACAAGAACTTGCATTTTCTCGCGCTCTTCTTCTTCGAGCTCTTTTTTAGTTTTTGCATTTTTTTTGTTATCGTCGCTGGTTCTATCTGTATCTGCATTTAACGAAGTAGACCTTTTGAGTGCATATATTTCTGTCATGGGATTGTCATTGTCGGAACCAAAGAAGTTCAAATCGCCAAACTCTTCACTTGATGACCTATTCAGTTTTTTTTGGAAATCGCTTGTAGAGAAGTCGTCGTCCATAGTGAAATTATTTGCACAAAGATAACTCGGAAGTTGTATTATTATTTTTATGAGACAGTGCAATTAAATTAGAATTTTAAAACAAAAAATTATTTTGTGTACGTTTTTTGTGTCAAAGAATTAAGAGGTTATGCTTGTTTTTCGAATTCGAAAATGTAGATAGATGTTAAGTCTGAGGCTACATTGAAGGGATAATGGTACTAGGAAGAGTTTGTTGTGGAAAAACAATTATTTTACGCACGAAAGTTATGCCAAGTTATAGCCATAAGGAAAGTGCGTAAGTAGGTACGTAAAAACACGAAATAAGACTAAAATATTTCACGCAAACATTTTAGATTAGTAATTTGGCGAAATTGATAGAGAATTTGATCCACAAAAGTTTTACGCACCCTACGTGTTTCATATTATTATTCGTTTTGTTTGTTTATAAGCAGTTGAATTTAGGCTGCCATGACTTTTTTATCGAGATTTGTGATTTGTTGAGCATTTTGTTTAGAATACAGACAGCGTATATGTCAGTATGCGTAGAATTGTAAGTTAGATAAGCGAAAACCAGTTTTTAATTCGCTGTTGCATTTCAGAGTTAAGGTCCAACCATTAGCATAATGGGCAGAAGCTGTCTATTGACAGCTGCGTTAGTGCGTTTTAGCTTGCATTTCTTGATAAAAAAAACTGGGGGCTAACTATGCACTTCGCCGCGAATAGCATAGTTTGCGATTCGCGGCGAACATTGCAACTATGCAAAACGATTGCTTGGAATGGGTCTTATGAATAAAACGTAGCAATTGCTTTTACTGAGAATAAAAATGTCAAAATCGAAGCAATTGCTAAGCTTCGTATGAATAAAAACTGATTTGAGTTAACTCCAACTTTTGACATCTTTGAAAAGTGGCGCCACCGATCTTTTACTCAGTTTGGTAAGAATAAAACGTGGAAGACAAAGCAATTGCTACGGAAATTCGAAGTCTGCTATTTTGTTGACTCAGAGCATTTGCTAAAAATTTTGCGCGCGCATTTTTTTTTTTACAAAAATAGTCTAGCCTTGTGAGTTTTCGGTGTTTTTTGTTTAAAAATTGTTAAATAAATTTTTGTTTGAGAAAGAAACAAAAAAAAAATGGATGCGATAAGTTGGCACATTATACCTGTTTATGTGAATTTATGTTTATAAAATACTTTAGCTTTTGTTTACTTTACACCAAAAATCTTTTTCGAATTCTAAATTCAAATTCAAAATAAAACCAGTAAGACAATTATCTTCGACTATGCCGAAGCTCAAATACCCGGTACTGTATTATTGTAAAAATAAAAAAAAATATTTTAGTACTAAAAAAATATATATTTGTATGGGAGGTATGGGTAGTTTTTATTCAACCAAGCTCATTTTTTGTCAAAAATTTTTAAATATTATTAAAACAATATGTGCAAAGTTTAAACTTGCTATCTTTATTGTAGCTATTTAAATTTAATTTTTAACATCAAAAAGCTATATAAATCCGATATTTTTGTATGGGAGGTAGTAGTAGTTTTCATCCGATCTTGCTCATCTTCGAACTTAGCCTCAGTTTGGTGGATAAAAGCTTACGTACCAAATTTCAAGTCGATAGCTCTTAAATTACGGACGTAATCGTGCGGACGGACAGACGGACAGACGGACATCGCTAGATCGACTAAAAAAGTGATGCTGATCAATAATATATATAGTTTGTCATACCTACAACGCCTCCTTATGTGCGTTACAAATGGAATGACAAAGTGAATATACCCTCGCCACAGTGTGGTACCGGGTATAAAAATGCAAAAAATAAACCACATGACAGCGTTGTCCCTTGTAAATTTTGACAGTAACTACAAGGGACACATGCAGTGAAGTAAATGCTTTGTTCGAGTTTTCAAGCTTACTTTAGCAAAGTAAGATTTTATTCATACCGATTTAAAGCAATTGCTTTTACTCAAAGCAAATGCTAGTTGTTATTCATTAGACCTATAATGTGGACTTTCCAAGTAAATCATACTATTTTTCGCTGAGCGAAGTGGGATAGTTTTCGACGGCGAACTGAATAGTAGTACCAAAATGCGAAATCGATAAAAAATGTGCTTCGCGGTCCACTGATCAGAAGAGTATATTCGCTTTTAGCGCCAACTTTCGTTTAACATGTATCTTAGCAACGAATCTACTATGGCCAGTGCAATTGAAATGTATGGGCGCAATTTATTAGCTTTTACCTGTCAAACCTTAGATTTAGCTTAGCTTTTCGCGTGTACTTGTCATTAGAGTGGCTCAAGTTCGAGCTGTCAGCAAGTTGGCATCAAAGAAACAAATTATATTTTTTTAGTTTTTTATTGAACATTTATCTTCGCAAAGTAAAGTAAAGCAACTCGCAATTATAATAACTATACTCTGCTTAACTATCCCGAAAGAAGGTATACACTTTACAGTATGGATATTTTATTTTGACACCTTTCTGGTAGACGCCTCTTTCTTACCATTGACGGCAAAAAAATTGATATTTCTGTGATCTCTTGCAAGAATTTCCAAGTGTGTTAATAGGTATGTTTATGCACATCTATCTCAGTGAGGTAAAGTAAAAATCGTTAACACGTAACTACACACTGTTTGACACTTTTAAGACTAAAGTTTTTGTAATTGCGTGCTGAAGATTCTACTTTACTTTATAGCACGTTAATACCGCACCTAAATTTAACATTTCAACAGACAAAATTTCCAAATCCATTTTTGCGTTCCCACTGAAACTTCAACATTTCAAATGACAGCTAGTGTCAGAATTGATGACCCACTGAAGATGTTTTTTGTGTTTCGAAACTAAAAGTGGTTTGTGCCTAAATTTTTTAATTATAATAATCTAAACATGAATTCAGACATATCTTCAATAAAAAATATTTTTTTTTTTTAAGAATATTAGACACTCACATTTTATTTTTTGGGAATCCGAATTGATTAATGTAGGGTATTTCAAAATGTATTTTTTAATTGAATTCATATCAAATTGGTCAACAATTTATGAAAGCCGATTTACCAGGTTCTAATTTATTTATTTTTGTTACACAACTAAAAAGTGCTACTTGTGTTCTCCTTCTCAAGATTAAGAATTAGAATATGTCTCACTTTATTGCTTGGCTGGCTTCCATATGTAAAAGCAGCTCAACACTATAAACAAAAGATATGTTTGCTTTGTACACATTTTATTCGTCAGCTATACCATTCACAACATGTGGAATGTAAGTTCAAAGTTTATCTTCTATGGATTTAAATCTCTGTCAGATTATAAACTGTTCTACAGAGAAAGGTGCACTTTTCTTTATTCTGTGAAGTCAGTTGAAAAAAAACTAAATTTTATTATCCATTAATAATACGTTCGGTTCCATAAAATAAATTCCAATGGCAGCCGTCGAAGTAGAAATATCAAAGGTATTAAAAACACGTATTCAAGTGCTTTACATTTTTCGTAGATAGCCCGAAGTTTTTTCTTAGTTTTTGTTTATTTTTTGAAAGGGCGTTGCATCCTTTGCATATTCGGTACACTGTGCTGACTAATACATGTTTCATTATAAAAAAAAAATATGAGGAGTGGAGCTGCTGATAATAATAAATGAAATTATATATTTCAAACGGAAAAATTACTAACATACTTAATAATTATGTATTTAGTGCAACCACCGTTCGTAATAAATTTGTCTTTCCTCTTTATTATGGTTTTCTGGGTTGTCTACGCTATCGGGGTCGCATAGCTTTCGAAATTATGTACACAGAACACCTACATATAGTAAATGTACACTTCATTGTTTGCAATTGCAATGGATAAATGTTCTGGATGGAAAGCCAATTTGTTGCTTCCTTTATTAATCACATAAGCGTGCGAGGGAAAAATTATCCACTATGTACGGTATTAGAGGGTACATAATTTACGTTCTAAGTCGAGTGTGATTTTGTCGGTGGCATAGGTGAGTCTAAGCACATTGTCTATTTGCCGCTGACGACAAGGCATATAGAAGTAAAATGCACAAATGAATTGTATAAATTTAGGTACATATTCTTATTGTTTATTCAGATAGGTTAGTAAAAACGCACTGAGTGTGTGGGTCACTTGGTCCTATGGCGTTTCTGCCAAAAACCTATGTACTTTCTTTCGCAAGGAGATTTATGCGGGTTACTCCCGTGTCCAAGAAAACAGTTGGTTCTGAGGTTCGATATGAGCTTATCATCCGTAGTGCTCATCACTTTGCTGTGCGCTACCATTTGCTTCTTTTATTATACCCTCCATAGGAAGGTATATTCACTTTGCCATTACGTTTGTAACGCCAAGAAGGATTCACCGGAGACCCTATAAAGTATATATATTCTGAATCAGGATCGCATTCTGAATGGATTTAGCCATGTCCGTCTGTCTGTCTGTCTGTCTGTTGAAAGCACGATAGGGTCCAAAGGCATTGACCTAGGCGAATGAAATTTTGTGAGACGACTTCTTTTTACCGTCGCCAGGTTGGTATTGAAAATGGGCTATGTCGGTCACGTAGTTCTGGTACCTCCCATACAAAACCACTATTAGACCCACGTCTCTCTCTGTCTGTTGAAATCACGATAACGTCCAAACGAATCAACTTGGACAACTAAAATTTTATGAGAGGTCTTATATTTATGGCCTTCAAGTTTGTATTAAAAATGGTCCATGTCGGTCAAGTAGTTCTGTTACCTCCCATACAAAGCCAATATTTGACCCATATATCTCTGTCTAAAGCACGATCGTCCAAACGATTCGACTTAGGTGAATGAAATTTTGTGAGAGGACTTTTTTTAACCGTCGTCAGGTTGGTATTGAAAATTGTCTATGTCGGTGAAGTAGTTCTGCTACCTACCATACAAAACTAATATGTATTAGACACATACTAACTCGCATGGCAAACATTTTGCATGACTTTTATGCAGTGGAGGGTATCAAAGTATCGGCCAGGCCAATGATAACACAGTGACCGAAAGATACAGTTGTATATTTCATATTCGTCATTTTCATATGTTGGTCGTTGTCCAAATATCCTTAAAAAGACGTATATTATTTAATCTGCTTTCTTTTTATCCTTCACTACTTGACACCATACTGCAGAACTGCCGTGACCAAGGTTCTGTAATCTGTATAGGTGTAAATTTGAATGCCGCGGAATCTAGTTCGGCATTGCAATTCTTACATTTCGAACCTCTTGGTTCTGAGTCGTCATTGGCCAGGTTAATCTGGGATAAGGGTAATTATCTACATTAAATAATACACGAACTGATGTTGAACTGAATTGATGCCTCAGGCCTAATTAACATAAAAGTATAGATATAGAGCATCACAAGAAGCTCTGATGACCTCAACCGCTACGCAAAACAGTAGATTCGTCTCGATTAATGATTAGAATTTAAGTGACAACTCCCACACATAGTTTCCAGTATGTACATAAAGTATTGCCATACAGGCTACTGCAGAAATTCGTTATTGCCTTTATAGCCATGATCAGTTTGAAAAGTGTAGTCAGTGATTAAACAAGCTCCAGATGGTGTAATATATATTATAATAGAATTTGGATATGAAGCTGCTTATTTGGTTTTTTTAAACGTTTAAAAAAATGGCTCACTCATATTTTTGTGTAAGTTACCAGAATTGTATCCGATATCTGCAATAGTAGTATGTACTAAAGTGTTCAATTTGAGCTACTGGTGTATACCAAGAGGTTCGATAATGGGATGAAACATGAAAATCACATAATTATAGTGGTTGATCACATTTCGATCGACGAAAACATCTGCACAGTCCGAGGATGCCAGATCGACTCGGGGCACAACCTTGTAGTAGTCAAGGTAACCTGCGGATATCTCGAGTTAGTCGAGAGTGGAGTCCATCAACGAGAATATACCTGCTATGAAAATAAAATATCTGCCAAAGTCACAGTAGACTGTGACTGCTTCTACTGAACACGTATTTCTTAGGCTTGTAGTAAAGCGCGCCTCTGCAGATGGTTCAAAGTCGATGGCTGTTAGGCAGTTCATATGTGCTATTTAACTTTTACGATAACAGACGGTATGCGCCAAATTTTAGAAACGACAGCATTTCTAAATTGACACCCACGCCGCACCAGCCACGACAAAATCATCACAGGATGTTGTTGTTATTCTATAGAGGTCGGTAAAAACATTTTGGTGTCAGAAAAAGTCGTAGATTCTGGTAGTTCTAATGCGATATCTACGGGTCACACCAGCAATACTGCGGAGGAATCTCATTTCGGCAGCTTGTATCCGCGATCTTATTCTCTCGGTCATAACCCAAACCCCATGACCATAGGTAAGAATTAAAGACTGACAACTTAGCTTTGACACCAAGTTCAGTCCTCCTAATAACAGAATAACCAAGCTGTCTCAAAATTAACCCAGCCTGACTAATCCTACAGGAAAACTCGGCATTGCTTCTTCCATCACTCGTGAATAAGACCCCGAGATACTTAAACTTCTTCACCTGTTTCAATGGGACACCACTAACATGCAGTGTGCATTGAACAGGCGTTCTGGAGACGAGCATCACTTAAAATATATTCACGTTAACCTTTATCTCAGCTTTAACACAAACGGCTACAAACCGATCGAGTGCGCGTTGAAGTTCAGTCTGAGAGGATCCAAGGTTAACCAAGTCATCAGCGAAGATCAGATGACTTATCCTCAGATCTCCCAATTCGAAACGTTCTTCGCCAAGACTGCGCTGTAACATCCAGTCCATACAAGTAATGAAAAGGAGTGGAGACAAGACGCACCCCTGGCGAAGTCCAACGCCCACGGTGAAAAATATTGATTTAACGCCGTTTACCCGAACACAGCTCTTACAGAAATTAAATGGCTCAAAAGATAGAACCGTCAACTCCATACTCCTGTAATACACTCTAGAGTTTACCTCGAAGGACTCGATCATATGTTTTCTCCAAATCTAGGAAGCTTATGTAAACAGGTATAGTATACTCCCATCTCAAGTACCATTCTGAGAGTGAATAACTGGTCGGTTGTGCTTCTGCCGGGAAGAAAGCCGCACTGCTCATCTCCTAATCGTGACTCGACCACAGCTCTCCAACGCGTTTCCAGTACCTTGACAAATACTTTTCCAGGGAGGGATATACCCTTGTAATTGGAGCAATCCCTTTTATCCCCTTTCTTGAAAAGAGGCACAATCACCCCAATCTGCCAATCTCTGGGAGTTTCGCCGCATTTAAGCCATTGACTTCCTTTTCACCTAAGGCCTGAGCATTTCTGGCCGGATTTCATCCACTCCGGCAGATTTGCCAGCTTCTAGAGATTTGATCGCAAAAGCGACTTCCTCTACCGTGGGACTATTTTCCGCCCTGCTCAAGGCGATAGATCTGTCAATGCCATGGATTGGATTGAGCAATTCAGAAAAGTGCTCGCCCCATCTGCGCAAGATGTCCTTCTCATTGGAAAGAAGTGGACCATCTTTGGATTTGACTCCTTCAATAATGTTCCACTTCCTTCCTCTAAGACGGCGGATGGCCTGCCAGAACACCTTGCTTGCAGATCTGTGAGTGAGTTCATAAAACAATAATATATGTACTTGAGAACGTCGATTAGATAAGCAGCATTTGTGGCACAATACGAACATTTTCTTCCAACTTCCAACTACTGAACTGAACCCGAACCATTTACAGTGCTTACCTTCATTTTTACATAGCAATAGAAACCTGGATAAACTATAAGGTGATGAAATATCTTGACTTAGAAAAACCTTTCAATAATCAGCTACATAGAATAACACCGGTAGCAGCACCGAAAATTGCAACCATTTTCGTCTCATTGTGGTGAAACGAAGATGTTGCACTTGAGAGAGTTTTGATTCAAATAAATATTGGTCTTGCTTATTTTCCGAAATTTTATAACACACTCAATTGCGCTCACGCTAAGTCAACGAGTGGCTGACTAATACATAATATGACATGACATAATAAATGAGCCGTTTAACTTGTGTTATCCAATAAAAATGCTTTATTACTGAAATAAATATTCACACGCATAATCATAATTCGGTCGATAATGTATCGATTTAACCATCTACCTGCGTGTAGAACATTTTTGCATTTGTCGACGAATGAACTACATTAATTCTATAAGAACGACATTTATTTGATTCAGAAATACAATGAACCTTGTCCGGTTTTCGCCACATTACACTAGCCTCTGAATTATAGTATCGAAATATGCACCCTTGATGTAAAGTGTTGCGACGATTAAAGTAGGTTAAGGAGTTTTCTGGGTGGAAAATAGTCTTCTCCTGTTAGTTGCCATTACACATTATGTATCGAAAAAATTGATTCAGTTTTAAATAATTTCTTGGAGAAGCTGGTTGCATGGCGAGAAGGATTTATTATCTTGTAATAGAATAGAACAGTAAAGAAAAAAATACAAATTTTCATTTGAATTTCTGTGCTTACAGTATGAACAACACCTGCGGAACCTGAAGCAATCAGGACATGTCGGATTCGACAGTCTGCCCGATCAGCTGGTCAACAAGAGTGTTCAAAATGGATTTGTTTTTAACATCATGTGCATTGGTGAGGAATACTTTTATATAATTTTAATGGCTAAGATAAATTTGGTTTTATTTTGTTGCAGGTGAAACTGGTTTGGGTAAATCCACACTCATGGACACGTTATTCAATACTAGTTTCGAGTCTACACCCAGTCCCCATACCTTGCCGAATGTTAAACTAAAGGCGCACACCTATGAGCTGCAAGAGAGCAATGTCCGCTTGAAGTTGACCATATGCGATACTGTCGGCTATGGGGATCAAATCAATAAGGACGACTCCTTCAAGGCGGTAGTTGACTACATCGATGCACAGTTCGAAGCATATTTGCAGGAAGAGTTGAAAATTAAGCGCTCACTTTCAACATGCCACGATAGTCGCATTCACGTTTGTTTGTATTTCATTTGCCCAACTGGTCATGGACTTAAATCTCTCGACCTGGTTTGTATGAAGAAACTGGACACCAAAGTGAACATCATTCCAATTATCGCTAAGGCCGATACTATTTCCAAAGCTGAACTGCAACGTTTCAAGGCAAAAATTATCCAAGAACTCAGCAATAATGGTGTTCAAATCTACCAATTTCCAACAGACGATGAGACAGTGGCCGAAACAAATACCGCAATGAATGCCCATGTGCCATTTGCTGTAGTCGGCAGCACCGAGTTTGTTCGAGTGGCCAATAAAATGATTCGTGCTCGTCAATACCCATGGGGAACGGTACAAGTGGAGAACGAAACACATTGTGATTTCGTAAAATTACGCGAAATGTTAATCCGAACGAATATGGAAGATATGCGTGAGAAGACGCACACACGACACTATGAGCTTTACCGGCAGAAGCGTCTTGAACAGATGGGTTTCACTGATGTGGACAGTGATAATAAACCGGTAAGTGTTTGTCTATTTGAATTTGTATACGATCTTGGTTGTATGGTTCTTACCCGTACATTTATTAATGAATTGTTTTGCGCCAAACTGTGCCAATAAAAACAATGACCAATTGACGAATTTTTAAATAACGCAAAACAAGAGCTTTTGTGCTTTTTCCATATATACTTGCGATCACTTTTTTTTTATTGAGTTTTTTTTAAATAATTAAGAGAAATTTTTGACCAGGCATCAAGAATAGCTTCGATTAAAGTGTCCTTGTCTTTAAATTGTCTGCCGTCTTCTTACACTTTACGAGAAAACCATGCCCAAACGTTTTCGATTATGTTTAAGTCCCGTGAATAGGGCGGCCATGGCAAAAGTTCCAAGTCTTCTGATTGAATTCAACTTCTAACAACCCTGGAAGTGTGGATAGGGACATTTTCTTGTTGGAATATCCAAGGCAGGGGTCCGAAAATGTTTTTCACTTTTGGAAATGACCGTTTCAGCAAACATTTGTAGTTGTGTCCGTGGACAAAAACTCCAACTCGATTGTGCAATAGTAGGTAATAGGCTTAGGCTGTGAAGTCTTGCCAAAATAAGCTCCTCCTTTCTTAGATCATGAAAATAAAAGTTGTAACCATCGGGGCCGTCAAGGTTAAACTTTTTTTCACCCGAAAAGATAACGCGTTTTCATTTATTGCTCCAAGCGAAATGTTCTCTAACAAAATTCCTTCGATGCTCCTTGTGTATTTGCCTCAAAACAGGTTTCTTTTTAAGTTTTCTTCTCTATATACATAGTACCAGTTTTTCGTATTATCCTTCGGACCGTTGCTATGCTGGCTGATACTCCGTTTGTTCTTATTTTAGTCGCTGGTGGAGTAAAATTTAAGGCAAGTCGTAAAATTACCCGCTTTTCTCGCAATGTTATTGCTTCTGTCGTGCGTCCCTTTTTTTGATTTTTCCATAGTGTTGTGGATTCGCAAGATAACTGTGTACAACAATCTTACTTATATTTAGCCTCCTTGCAATTTCTCGGCCTGAGAGATAATAAATATAAACAGTTCTTTTCAACGCTTTTTTAAATATTCTTAGCAAAACTTTTAAAAAAAATCGCTGATGTGCAGGTGCACTCCTGCAACGAAATATTCGCAATGGTCTCATCCTTGTGGCACATCTTTTTATACGCTTTGATCATTGTTTCATTGTGTGATCTTGGGAAATTCCAGCCGTAGTTTTTTATATACCTTTGAATTTATGACTTACTGTTGGGAAAATATGTACCTGTTCACAGGTAGTAAAAGTTTCCGGGTAAAACATTTTCAACCGGTATATATAAAGAGTGAAAATCGATTGCAAAATGTATGGCCACATCCTATTAATCGCCAGTGTATAGCTGAAGGCTCAGTAGTTATTTCTCATGATCATTCTTAGCCTGAAAATGTGTTTTTGTTTTTCAAACAATAACTATTGTAATAGCATAGCTAGATTCCATCGAAGTCGAAACCAACGCAAAGAATTCTAATCACAATAAAAATAATACTGAAGATTGGTGACACCTGTAACACGCTTTGATGTAACGCGAAATTTTGTGTCTGTCCCGGACTGTACACACTTAGAAGTACTCGTCAGAAACGTCCTTTACTCCAACCCCAAACATCCAAACAAAGTTTTAAGCAGTTCAAATTTTCCCAATCAATTGCAATACAAAATACAAATTTGCGTAGAATATTTCTAATATCAGTCCTATTACTTCACGTTAATACTATCCATCGGGTTATTGGAATTCTCGGCTATTTTTGCGCCCAGCAATAGTGTCGTCGGGCGTGCAAACGAGTTTGTTTTGATAGCTCAGAATTGTTTCCCAACCAATGCTAATGCACTCGAATAGCATCGTTGCAATTCGGCATTGCTTGGGCAACAATGCAGTTTGTTTAAAGAAACCAAACGAGGCGGTTGTATTTATTTGATTGACCCACGGGCACGGACATACGATACGAATATACGGAAGTATGTAACACTATCAATGGTTGCCTTTTTGTATACCACTGATGTTAGCTTGTGAGTTAAATTTAAACTGTGCAAGCCTATCGGTTTAGGGTCTACCTTGGGTATTAAAGAAAATGCTTTAATTTCATAGGTTAGAATCTAAACAATTTGTTTAGCCTCGGTAATGATGACGAATTTATTTTCTTTCTTCTTTTTTATGTAAAGGTTTCATTCCAACAAACATTCGAAACCAAACGCTCGCAACATCTGGCTGAACTTCAGGCAAAAGAAGAGGAAGTCAGACAAATGTTTGTTCAGCGTGTAAAGGAGAAGGAGGCCGAATTGAAGGAGAGCGAAAAAGAGGTAAACCAACATGACTACAACGCATTATATTTTGCTAATGTGATGTTTTTTTTTTTAAATAGCTCCATGCAAAGTTTGACAAACTGAAAAAGGATCATGCCGATGAGAAACGCAAACTCGAAGACTCGAGGAAAAAACTCGAAGAAGAGTTCGTCGAATTCAATAGGCGCAAGGCACAAATGGTTGCTTCTCATACACTGACGTTGGGCAAGAGTAAGAAGAAGTAAATCTAAATCGATCAGCATATTTAAACAATTGAAGTAGAGTGCTCCACATAGATGATACTTCGAATTTGCGTCTATTTCAATTTTATTACCAGTATTTAACAATACATTTAGTTTTGCGATAACACATTACAATAACTAATTCAATTTAAGATGATTTTCTTTTGGCTATATAACCACTGAGAATTCGTTTAATCTATAGATTGAATCAAACGTAAATGGTTTTATTTGAACATAAAGTGTCGTTACAAGAAATTCTGTATACTTGTCTGTTTCTTAATTAAAATGGTTTATATTTTACAATGGTAAGTGAGTGCAGAACATATATCAACAAATGATTTTCCTTTACAGTTTTATAAAAAGTTAATATCGTACTGCGAACGGTTTATTGACAGTCAAATTCGAGAACAGAGGCAGCATTCCAGAATTAACAAATTTACTTTAGTTACTTTTTGTAGCCTTTGACAGAAATCCCTGGATGGCAGGTGAGGCGTACTATTTGTATTTGGCGGGTGTTGTGATTGTGTTGTTCTGTCTGTGGTGAGTTGTTGGTGGGAATCTTTGGATGTTGCTGTTGTTGGATGTGTTGGCAGCTTCTGTCTATGAAGGTATATGGGCTGCTTAATCCTGAGCAGCTGCGTAGGTGCTTCACTGCGCTAGAATTTTAGTAAATTATGTTCTAGAAGATTTAGCATAATCATACTAGGAGTTTGGTCTGCAGTAGTGTCCGTTTATGGGTACGATACTGTAAGATCTGTCAATGCACAGATGGACGTGTGACAATGGTCTGACATGACTTTGTTTTGGCAATGTTGTGATGTTGAAAATTGTCAGATATTTGAATATGAAAAATTGGTATATCCGTTGTCAGACATTGTGACAAATTAAATGTTTTGTTCTTGGTTTTTAGAGTGCGGATAATGAAACAAAATATTGCACTTGCGACTATTTTAACTGCGAAGATGTTGAATTGACACAAAAACGACGTAGTGTTTGAACAAAGGATTGGGTGGACCGTTGTCAGCAGGAAGGATTCTACTCCAAATTGCAAGCTGGAGAACCGGAACTTTATCGCAATAATGCTCATATACTGCCTTTAAGACTCCTTTTTTGTAAAAGTTGATGGGTGTGGAAATTTTTTTCTTTACTTTGTTTTGTATAACCTCGATTCTCCTCTATCGATTTTAAATCATCAAAGGCAAGGAGAGATTGTGGACTCGATTTAACCATCCCATCCTGGGCCTGCGAGAAGGTACAAATTCCATAGCACGTTTTGGGATCTTGGTTTGAAGCATGCGTTGAACATGACCAAACCACCGAAGCATCAACTGCTCTGTCCGGTGAAGTAGCTGCTGATATTCAGTTCCTCACGTTATCTGGGGGCTTATTCCCAAATGCGCGGCGGATCGCTTTTTATGGCGGATTGGAAATACAAAAATACCAATCCGCCATGAAAAGCGATCCGCCGCGCATTTGGCAATAAGCCCCCTGGTGTTTCTAATACGATCTCTACGGGTCACACCAGCAATGCAACGGAGGAATCTTATTTCGGTAGCTTGTATTCGCGATTTTATTTGTTCGGTCATTACCATAGGTAAAAGTTGCAACAAACACCGAATTAAAGACGGAAAACTTAGCTTTGACACCAAGTTCAGTCCTAATAACAGAATGACCAAGCTGTCTTAAAACTGACCCAGCCTCACCAATCCTACCGGAAAACTCAACACTCCTCCTTTCATCACTTGTGCATAAGACGCCGATATACATACATACAATACTCCACCATTTCGCATATCAAAGTTGTTCGGCTTACTCTAATTAATTGACTGGTAGTTTGATTTCAAATGTACAAAGTTATTGAAACAGTTCCAGTCTATGTTATTAGCCAGACAGACAGACATAGGACAGACTTTATAAAAGTAGCAAAGCATTTTTAGAAGTGAATTAAAGAAATAAATAGTGTGCGTAAACAGATCAATATAGAAGGTATCTATAAAATGGAGAACAAGTATCGTTGTATCGGATGCCCTTGATGAAACGCATTCATTCACCTAAATTTATTTAATCTGGCCTAGCGAGACAGTGTTGTGCAATAGGGGCCGGGGACTGTACAGATCTCCTGAGCGTGTTTGACTGTAAAAGTTTTTATTCGACGATTCAAATGAAATAGCTAACTGACTTGTGGAATTTTTAAAAGGGATGTAAGTTTTCAAAAGTAAAATAGAAAAATGAAATCATTACTAAAGTAAAACTACTTTTATATTTATCATCTTTAGTTTTACATACGACAAAGCCTGACTTTACTTAAATTGTGTTGGAGTTGGACCAAAAAGACTGCCACCTTGCTTACTAGCGGCACGTGATGGAGCGAAACCTAAAAGTTTTTGTATATTTTGTCGGATAGACATTGTGCACAAAATGTATAGAAAAATGAACGAGCATTCAGAGTAGTCGTCTCCAGGTAAATTTCTATGGCTCAGTCCTTGAATCCAGGAGATCGGAAGAAAGGGCAGGCGAGCTACAACACGACCATCAAATCTGAAATTATATTTTATCAGATAATTCAAAGTGAAAAAACTAATAAATTACTGGCTTACATGCTGTTGAACATGCTTAGCAGCGCGGTAAATGCAAATCCAGTTGCAAACATCGACTTCATTTTTACCAGTGACAAATCCCTGTTGTTGTTTTTTAGCTTCTCCTCGTCACGTTCGATTTTTTTCTTGTGAGATTTGTCAAGAGAATCCCCATGGATCTCCTTTCGTCGTTCCACTACAAAGTTAAGGTTCAATTTTTTTCATATATCCTCGCTAAATACTAGTGAGTATTGGTGATACTTACACTTTTTACTTTGCTTTTCAACTTCGCCCTTTAGCTTGATGTACTTTTCCGTCCTGTAGACCAGCACCCATGTGAGGCCTAGAAAATTATATTACTCTGGTACCGATTTTTGAATTAAATTTTATCTTAACATACCTTCACCCAAAAATGCTGTACATATCGAAATAAATACTATTAAAAGCGTATCTGACCACATTATTTATTTATTAAATATAAGTAATAAATTGATGAATTGTACTACGATCGTATTTTCTTTAATTATATGCTCAGTCCAACTCCAACTAGCCAGCAAGATATACGTCAGCTGTCATGAGAAAATATAAATGTCAAAGTCATAGGTGTGTTCAATTCTGTCTTGTTCTATTGCAATAATAAAATAAAATTGAATTAAATATGGACCAAACAAAGGCCTATTCACGTGAGAGGGAACGAACGAATTGATAAATTTGAACAAACCACTATAAACAGAAAATTCACATTTTATTATTCCAAGAGTACTTATATTAATTAATTATACCATCAAAATGTATTAAAAAAAACAAGTTTATAAACAGTTTAAATAACGAAAGATCTAATTGCAAACTTTTTGCCGGGAACGAAAACATCCTTGGCGGAAATTGTCATATGTATTTTGAATTGAATTGAATTTTTATTGAGTCTTTTTGATGGTCTCTTGTACATGGAATTCGTATTCTATTCTAACATTTGACAGTTGCTTAAATGGAGGCCCTATTGTTTGGCTTCCTCTTTCGGTTTCACTGAGCTATTAGATCTTAGATGCTTGGTTTAGTTCATTCATTCATTTTCGATGGTCCGCTTGTCCATTAAGTGGGTCGCCGACTCGCGGGTGTAGGTTTCTCAAGTGGACCCTCCATAGCTCTCGATTCTCCGCCATCGACTCAAAATCATCAAGGGCAACACCCATACGGGTATAGGAGAGATTATGGACTTGATCTAACCATCCCATCCTTAGTCTACCTAGAGGACGCCTGCCTGATTCCATAGCACGTCGTGGAATCCTGGTCGGGTACATGCGTTTAACATGACCAAACCACCGAAGCATCTCCTTCCGGAGAAGTAGCTGCTCGACATTGAGTTCCTCACGTATTCTGGTATTTCTGATGCGATCTCTACGGGTCACACCAGCAATCTCATTTCGGCAGCTTGTATCCGCGGTCTTATTTTTTCGGTCATTACCCAAACCTCATGACCATAGGTAAGAGTTGGAACAAACACCGAATTAAAGACTGACAACTTAGCTTTGACACCAAGTTCAGTCCTCGTAATAACAGAATAACCAAGCTGTCTCAAAATTGACCCAGCCTGACCAATCCTACAGGAAAACTCAGCATTGCTCCTTCCATCACTCGTGAATAAGACCCGGAGATGCTTAAACTTCTCCACCTGTTTCAATGGGACGAGTTCTTCGCCAAGACTGCGCTGTAATATCCAGTCCATTGTAACGGCATCGTATAAACGCATTCCGCCGTTGCTATAATTTTGCCATCCAAATGACGTATCAGTTCTGTGATATGAAGAAGTTATGTGTTGAATGTTTTTAGTTCTGCCCGTAATTTATTGTCCCCAAATCGAGTGTTTTTATGGTCGTCACTGTTCCGTGTAGTGTTCGTCTGTCATCTGATATAGCTAAGACTTGAACCGTGGAGAATTCAGAAGCGACTATAATATTACGAATGCATAAGAACAAAACAAACAGATAAATATATGGTTCCTCCCAATAGCGGCTACATCGGATGATGGATGTTGGAGCTTTTGGATAGGTACATAGGGTGATGTTGCGGAATTTTTTTTTTGGTAGCAGCAACAGCGAACACCACATTTGAAAAAGGTTCGTTGACGTGGCAACAAGCCACAGTGGTGCAGTGCAGTTTTTTTTTATTATAAAGTCCTGTGCAAGGCAGTGGCAAATTTGCTAAGTTTTTTTTTTGTATTATCGTTATGGTGAGTGATTTAGATTTTTTTTCGGTTTATTTTCGTAGAAAGACCCTTACGCATTTTTTTTTTGTACAGTGCATTTGGGCGGCCACAGACTGTCACCAAATTTTGAAGTCGTGGTCGCCAAACTTTTAATAAAGAAAAGTCTTCAACTAAACATAAATAAGACACAACGCACAGACATGCAGTTGCACCCCATTAGTTGCGAAAATCCATTTGGAAAGCGTTTTAACTCCCTGCTCCCCGAACGATCCAGCGAAGCCCAATGCTATATACCTGCTATATACATTGTCGCTAATATTTAATGTTCCAGCACGGGATATGATAAGAATATAGTATGTACATGCACAACACTATAGCCACCTAAAAACCAAAAAAAAAAAAAAAGAATTTTTAATTCCAAATCGGCTCAAAGAGTTATAAATTGCGCGCGCCTAAGAATATGCCACAAGAGGCCGGCATGCAATTTCATTTCGTCATTTAACTTTTCTTGTTATATATTTTTCTGGCGTGACATTTTGTTCCTTTTTTTTATTCCTTTTGTGTTATCTATATATATGTGTATTATTACTTATTGCTTTTGAATCTATATATATAAAAATTGAGCGTTAAAATGTTTGTCGCCGATTCACGCTTTAACGCATTTACCGTTCTTAACCAAACTTTCGCACATCTTTGGTATTGGTCCATACATGAATCCTGTGAAGTTTGGTCAAAAATGGACAACGGGGCGTGGCACCCCCCATACAAAAAAAACATTCAAAATCGTATATATCGAAAACCACCAAATCGATTGAGCTCAAACTTACAGATAATCTTAGTTATTGGCCCTGGAGTTGTCCTGTGAAGTTTGGTCAAAATTGGACAAAGGGGCGTGGTACCGCCCATACAAAAAACATTCAAAATCGTATATCTCGAAAACCACCAAATCGATTGAGCTCAAACTTACGGAAGATCTTAGTGATTGTCCCTGGAGTGGTCCTGTGAAGTTTGGTCAAAATTGGGCAAAGGGGCGTGGCACCGCCCATACAGAAAAACACTCAAAATCGTATATCTAGAAAACCACCAAATCGATTGAGCTCAAACTTACAGATGATCTTAGTTATTGGCCCTGGAGTGGTCCTGTGAAGTTCGGTCAAAACTGGACAAAGGGCGTGGCACCGCCCATACAAAAAAAAAAAACATTCAAAATCGTATATCTAGAAAACCACCAAATCGATTGAGCTCAAACTTACGGAAGATCTTAGTTATTGTCCCTGGAGTGATCCTGTGAAGTTTGGTCAAAATTGGACAAAGGGGTGTGGCACCGCCCACACAGAAAAACACTCAAAATCGTATATCTAGAAAACCACCAAATCGATTAAGCTCAAACTTACAGATGATCTTAGTTATTGGCCCTGGAGTGGTCCTGTGAAGTTCGGTCAAAACTGGACAAAGGGCGTGGCACCGCCCATACAAAAAAAAACATTCAAAATCTTATACATATCTCGAAAACCACCAAATTGATTGAGCTCGAACTTACAGATAATCTTAATTATTGGCCCTAGAGTGCTCCTGTGAAGATTGGTCAAATTTGGTCAAAGGGGAGCGGCACTTCACATACAAAAAAATTTTCAAAATCTTATACCTCCTATACAAAAAACAACTCCGCCTTGTTACGGTAGTAGCATGCCGGTCCCAAGCCCGGGTAAAGGAGGAGGGTCAGGGTTTGAGGTAACGGCTAGCCTATCCTCAGTAAATCCCTACCACAGGAGCCAGTGGTTAACACTCAAAATTCGCTATGAATGGAGAAACTTACGGAATTGTCTACTCCAGGTGGTAATGGCAGCAGCCATAATCCATCCGTAGTCTTCTCGACTATGGCCGGGGCACGGATTCTGGAGGCCCCAACATTCATACCCGAACCCATAAGCGACTCATGCGGCTCTATGTCCGATTCACTCGGCAGATTGAGCATGAGACACGCTGTGGCTCATGGCACTGCTACTGACGGTCAGGCTCGAGATACCGCCATGGTTGAACGGGCTCCTGAAGAGGCGGGCCTTGAGCTGCGCCTGTCTAAGGGACAGCGGAAGAAGAAAAGGAAGAAGCTGATGAATTTGCAGCGCAAAGATGCTTTATCGGCTGAAGGCGCTAGCACTTCTCTAAGCTCTTTGGTGGTGCCTGTGAAAAGGAACAGGTCGGTAGAGGTCTCACCAACTGAAACCAACCAACCCCTTGGATCGGGCACTGCCTCCTCTTCTGCTGACCCGAAAAGCAAGAGGAAGCGACCCAAGCTCGAAAAGAGAAAAAACCCCCCTCAAGTCTGTGTGTCTGCTCGTGCACGGTCTCCAAATGAAGCCGGGGCTACTACCAGCAATGGAAGTAGTACTGGCGGACGGAAACCGGACGTCGCGATCGCACCTACAGGCGAGAGCACCCCATGCTCTTCAATCGTTGGAGCTGCCCGTGCACTGGTAACGAATGCAGGTGCTGAAATCAACTCAGGTTGCAGTACCAGCGGACAGAACTTTGTCGTCGCGGATGGCTCTGACGGTCGGAGAGAATTTTTTGAACGCAGAACAGCTGAGGTGCGAGATAAGATGCCGCTGTCTCCTCTTTGGCAGTTCGTATAGGGAAAGCAGGCAATGACAATAGCATGAGCGATGCAGAGTGCAAACACTGCAAAGCCCATCTTTTGGAGCTTGCCACGGCAACAAATGCCTGTATCCAGGTTGAGGGATGTGAGTTCAAGGACGGAACCTTCATGGTGAAGACCTCCTCGCAGCAAACCTCGGAATGGGTCAGCAGTATGGTGCCGAAGATCCCTCCTCACGGGACCACAACTTTTGAGGTCTACAAACCACCCAAGCTCACGCGAGCTGTCTGCTGGATCCCTGGGAAACTAGAGAAATCGGCGGATGTGCTAAAGCGTTTGCACGCCCAGAATCCTGATCTTGACACAAAAGCCTGGATTGTCCGTTCTCACAGACAGAGTAAAAACCGTCACAACGAAGATGGTAGCTCTCTGGTTGTGGGCATAGACAGGGCTTCTGTTGAGATCATTAAGTCTAGGTACGACATGCGACCCTATCTGCATCTTGGCAGGATTCCTTTCCATTTCAATGCTAAGTAGTGCAAATAGTGGTCGAAACCCAGAGTTTACATCCATTTTGTTTACTCAGATTAATCTACAGCACTGCAAGGCTGCTACCGCTCTTCTAAGTAGGAGACTTGCTGTCAGTAGGACAAAAAACCGCATAACATCCATCCAGGAACCATGGGTGTGGAAAAATCGCATCTGTGGCCTGAGTGAATTGAGCGGTTCTCACCACGTTCTTTACGACAAACTGTCCGAGAGACCTAGGACATGTCTTGTTGTATCGAAATCCCTCACGGCAGTTAAAATCGAACGGTTCTGTGGCCAAGATTTGGTTGCTGCACATATCACTTACCATGCAAACGGCAACTGGGAAACCTTTGTTGTTGCATCGGCTTACTTTCCCTATGACTCTCTAACTCCTCCACCACCAAAGGCAGTTGTTGAGCTCATAGAGTACTGCGAGTCTAAAAAGATTGGTCTTATCCTATGTTGCGACGCTAATGCCCAAAACACTGTTTGGGGCAGCAGCAAATGTAATATACGTGGAGATCGTCTTCTGGACTTCATCCTCTCGTCTGACATCACCATCAACAATGTGGGTTGTCGACCTACATTTGTTACAGCCAGGAGACAGCAAGTAATTGATATTACTCTGTCCAACAGGCACTCCAAGTCTATCAAAAATTGGAGGGTATCGCCAGATAGCACTTTGTCAGATCATCGATACATCGAATTTCAAATCTACTGTGAAGTTTCGCCTTCGCAAGAGAGGAGAAATCCGAGAAAAACGAACTGGGCACGGTTTAGGGAGGAACTTGGCAACTCTGTTAAAGTTCCACTTAAATTAAGATCAATACAAAGGGTAGAGAGGTCTGCTCAGGAGCTGAACAGCGTCCTTATCCGTTGTTTTGAACAAGCGTGTCCGGTTACAAAAAACTCCTGTAGAAAACCGGTACCTTGGTGGAATACCGAACTACAGTGTATTCGTAGAGAAACCAGGAAGCTTCTAAATCGGTCTTTAAAAACCAACTTGGAGGAAGACTGGAATCTCTATCGATCGAAACAAAAAGAATTTAAGAGACTAATTCGAAAATCGAAAAATGACTCTTATAGGAAATTTTGTGAGGAGGTCGAATCACTAAGTGCAACCAGTAGGCTTGTTAAAGTCCTCAAAAGGGACGGACCAAGCAAACTGGAATCGCTCCAAAAATCTGATGGCACCTACACTGAGACAAAGGCGGAGACTTTTAGTCTTCTGCTGGAGACTCACTTCCCGGGAAATCAGATCACTACGCATTCTTCAGTGGTACCGGCAACGGTGGCCACTATGGAACTGACAAACTCCACGCGGCGTAGCTGGTATATTGCATCCGGAGTGGTGACGGATGACGCTATCAAATATGCAATTGCATCGTTTGACAGTTTCAAGTCACCTGGTCCGGATGGAATTTACCCGGCTATGCTGAAACAAGGTTTTAGTCAGCTGATGCCGACGTTGAAAAGAATTTTCACCGCTAGCTTGGCCTTGGCCTACATACCTTCCCTTTGGCGTATGGTTAAAGTCGTGTTCATACCAAAAATCGGTAAGACTGACTATACTCTCGCCAAAAGTTTCAGACCCATAAGTCTGTCTTCCTTCTTGCTGAAAAGCTTGGAGAGACTGGTTGAGCTGCACATGCGCAATGTTGCTCTTCGATTGCATCCTCTTTCTGAGACGCAACATGCTTATCAACGCGGAAAATCCTGTGAAACTGCGCTTCAGAACCTCGTTGGTAGGATCGAAAGTGCTCTAGATCGGAAGGAGTACGCGTTGGGTATTTTCGTCGATATTGAGGGTGCTTTTGATAATGCGACCTTTGATAGCATGTGTAATGCAGCCAGACATCACGGTATAGATGAAACGTTGGTGTTGTGGATTAAAGCAATGCTAATGCACAGAACGTTGATTGCCGAAGCGGATTGTGGCAAATGCGTCATGACAGGGGTAAACAGGGGCTGCCCTCAAGGTGGTGTTTTGTCTCCCCTCTTATGGTGCATGGTAGTAGACTCTCTGCTGACGACTCTCAATCTTCCTGGAACCTATACACAAGCATACGCGGACGATGTCGCCGTTCTGTCTGTCGGTTCAGACCTTGGGACTGTCTGCTCTCTGGCGCAGAGATCCTTGGGTTTGATCGATGATTGGTGCACAATGAATGGGCTTTCAGTGAACCCTCTTAAAACTACGGTTGTTCTCTTCACGAGAAGGAGGAATATCACTGGTCTGTCTCAACTTGTGCTAAAAGGTGTCACTATTCCGATTTCTGATGAAGTCAAATATCTGGGAGTAATCCTCGATAGAAAACTTCTTTGGTCCAAGCATGTTGAATCAAAAACCGATAAAGCGCTGTCGACTTTCTGGCAGTGCAAAGGCGCTTTTGGGAAGACATGGGGCTTATCTCCTAAAAGGGTCCTATGGATCTATACGGCAATGGTAAGACCACTTCTCTCATATGCATCGGTTGTGTGGTGGAACAGGCTTTCGCGGAAACGTGTTATGGCCTCTTTCGCCAAACTCCAAAGAACGGTTTGCCTTGGCTGCACAGGGGCCTTCCCCAGCACTCCGGGCTCTGCTCTAGATGCTTTGATGAACCTCCCCCCCCTTGATATTTTTATCATGGGGTGTACGCTGAAAACCATCTCCCGGTTAAAGAGAGGTGGCTTTTGGTACCACGCGCATTGGAGTTTTGATGAACTTGTGCGAGAATTATCCTTTGACCCCTGTCTTATGGATATGCCGTCTGACGCAATGACACCAGAAATCCTACTGCGACAAAACTACCACGTCAACTTTCCTCAGGCAACTGAATGGCTTTTGCCAGACTCAGAGCCAGGGAAGGAATGCCATCGTGTTTTCACGGATGGCTCAAAAACCGGACAGGGGTCTGGTTCTGGAGTCTTCGTGGAAAGCGAGAACATTAGACTACACTACCCCTTGGGTAACCATGCGACTGTCTTCCAGGTGGAGATTTTCGCTATCCTTATGGCTATGCGCTATATTGTGAAAAACAGGTGGAGGGCTAGAAGCATATGCGTTTGCAGTGATAGCCAAGCTGCTTTAAAAGCGCTGCTCAACCCTCTTACCTCGTCCAAGTTAGTGCTCGAACTCAAGCTTTCTCTGAACTTGGTCGGTAGGCTAAACACGGTCAAACTTGTTTGGGTCCCAGGTCACACTGGTATCCAGGGAAACGAGATCGCTGATGAGCTGGCCAGGTTGGGTTCAGAAGAAGATTTCTTAGGACCTGAACCTGCGTTGGGTTTGCCTGCATCTGTGGTTAGGTCATCCATTGATACTTGGGTTTCTCGTGAACACGAGCGTCGTTGGCGTGACTGTGCTGGGTGTAGACAGACCAAACGACTGCGTCCGGACATCTGCAAGAGGTCCTCGTCTTTCCTTCTGTCTCTCAGGAGAATAGACTGCAGACTTCTTGTGGGCGTTCTTTCGGGCCACCAAGCTTTTGCCAAACATTTAAATGTGTTGGGCTTGAGCAACACCACCATCTGTCCTGCTTGTGGAGAGGATGACGATACAGCGGAGCACTTCCTCTGTAGTTGTCCTGCCTTTGCTCGCATCAGGTGGCGGATCTTTGGGGCTGACGTGGTGAGTGCCGAACATCTAAGCTCTTCATCACTGAAGCTCCTTCTCATCTTTCTTCGAAAGACGGGAAAACTAAGTACAGCAATGTAAGGTGTCTGTTTGGCAGTACAATGGACCAGTAGTTGTGTCTGAGTGCTCCATCGGATAGTAACAACCTCCGACAAAAGAAAAAAAAAAAAAAAAAAAAAAATACAAAAAACATCTTCTATGGAGTGAAACTCGATGACGTTATATCTCCATAACCGCTGCTGGTCCGATTTTCATTATTCTTTTTTTTGTTTTGTTCGTATTGCTGTGTTTCAAGTTTAGGCAGAAAGAAAATTCCACCAAGTCGATTTATTATCATTTCTCGCATTTCACGAAAGAACATTATTACCTAAGACCTAAGCAATACAATTCCTGTGCACGGGCAAAGCCGGGCGGGTACAGATTTTCGATAGTCTTGGAATTGGAATCCAAAGTTTTTAAAATTTGTAACATCGATATAAATGATGAAAGTCAATAATATTGTCTAGGCAATACAATTTCTGAAAAAAAAAAAACAAAAAAAACAAAAATTGTTGTGTAAGACCTATAGAGCATTACAATAAAAACAGTTCTTCTATTTAACTATTTTGCACTACGAAGTGTGCACGGGCTACGCTAGTTATTTATATTTATTAATGTGATACGCTTAGTTTTCGTTTCTGTCGGGTCCTTACTTCGCGTTATTTATACTTTTGTTACATAATTAGTTATTTGTTACGTATACCTAAACTGAGCTCTGTATAGGTAGGAATCGCGAGCTAGATCGCAGGTGGATTTTTTTTGTTGTTCTATGCCACCAAATAAGAATATGAAAACCAGGCATAATGCTAGTTTTTTTTTAGTGTAGGTAGTTGTAAAATAGAATTTGCTCTTTCAGAATTAGATTAAGATTTCATAATTAAAAATAAATTGTAAGTCACGCCTTATGAAGAAAGTGGTTTGTTTTATTCGAACACATAAGCGTTGGATGGCGTGTTAGTCAGCATATTTCAGGGGGCAAGAACCACCCCATTTCCGGCGAGTAAAGTCGAGCATCGCTAGCATGCCACGTCCCTCGCACTCAGCTATCTCTCTCCCTTTCTATTTCCTTTTCCTCTTCTTAATTCCAATATCCCATCCTCATCCATCTTCCTGTCATTTTCAAATTTCCAACGTCCTATCCCCTCCAAAAATCTCCTATAGGCCTACACTTACACCATATAAGTAATGAAAAGGAGAGGAGACAAGTCCACCCCTGGCGAAGTCCAACGCCCACGGTGAAAGGTATTGATTTAACGCCGTTTATCCGAACACACCTCTTACGGTTTGTGTAAAGAGATTGAATTTCTCTCAAGAGAAACCCGTTACTCCTTCCATACTCCATATGCTATGGTAACATAGCATAAATCACGAGCACCTCTGAGAAAAAATCCAAAAAAAAATTTTATTATGCCAATCGAACACCAAAAGTTATTTAGGGCAAGAAAAGTTGTTCTTTTCAGTCCAATCGAATACATCTTTAATGTGCAATGTGATGGGCGCATTTACAAAATCCCACACCTTGTAAACGTCAAAAATTACCCATGGCAAAAAAATATCGGAGCGCATTTGAGTTTTTGACAAACAAATTATTTTGACTTTGAGTAACTACATACATACTTCGTAAAGTTTAAAGTTTAATTCTCGGTTTAATTATATCTTCAAAACAACGATGCCACCTGTACACGCTTCACAGTCTCAGTTAGCACCGCTAATGTATAAAGTTATAGCGAAATGTTCTACGACAAAGGCACGAGTCGGCGTAATGAGTCTTCGACACAGTGATGTGAATACTCCAGTTTTTATGCCTGTCGGAACGCAAGGAACGCTCAAGGGTATACATCCGGATCAGTTAATTGCTCTTGATTGCCAAATCCTTTTGTCGAATACCTATCACTTGGGTATACGTCCTGGCATAGATACTCTGAAAAAAGCCGGTGGTCTGCATCAATACATGGGCTGGCCACGTGCTATTCTGACCGATTCTGGTGGGTTTCAAATGGTATCCCTACTGCAGTTAGCCGAAATCAATGAGACGGGTGTCAATTTTAAATCTCCCTACGACGGCTCGGCTTGTATGCTTACTCCTGAGCATTCCATAACAATACAAAATGCCATAGGCGCTGATATAATGATGCAGTTAGACGATGTTGTGAAAACAACAACAACCGGCCCAAGAGTAGAAGAAGCAATGCACAGAACCATTCGATGGATTGATCGTTGTATCAAAGCTAACCAGCGGGATAATGACCAAAGTTTATTTCCCATCGTTCAAGGTGGCTTAGACCAAGAGTTGAGAAAGCAATGCGTGGCCCAGCTGACCGAGCGCCCAGTGCGGGGCTTTGCCATTGGTGGTCTTAGTGGTGGCGAGAGTAAACACGAATTTTGGCGAACAGTGAATACATGCACGGATCTGCTCCCCAACGACAAGCCAAGATACTTGATGGGTGTTGGCTTTGCCGCTGATTTAGTTGTTTGTGTTGCCCTAGGAGTAGATATGTTTGACTGTGTATTTCCAACAAGAACAGCAAGGTTTGGCTGTGCTCTGGTTAACAGTGGTCAGCTGAACTTAAAGCAGCAGAAATACGCTTTGGATATGCGACCCATCGACGAAAATTGCAACTGCACTACATGCAAAACATACACACGTTCGTATCTGCACCATATAGCTACCATAGAGCCGGTAGCATGCAGTTTGCTTAGTATTCACAATGTGGCATACCAACTTGACCTTATGAGTGGCATGCGCGAGGCTATAAAGAAGGATGAGTTTCCAAAGTTTGTTAAACATTTTATGAGAAGCCATTTTGGTGAAGACCCTATACCAGATTGGATTCGTGATGCTCTAGGAGCAGTCCAAATAAATTTAGATAGCAATCAGCATTAGAATAAAACAAATAAAATGATTAGTGTTTCAACTTTCCATTTGGTGTTTTTACATAAAGGTATGGTCTTATCAAGATGTTCCTTATAACTTACTTGACATCTGTTTCTATTTCGACTTAGATCTGTGCACATACCCATCCCCAACTCGATCAACGCTGCTAAGATAAATCATTGCTTCCGGAATGTGGGACTGAACGATTTTTTAAGTTTAACTACATAAATATAGACCAAGAGCCCGAAGTAATTTTTCGGTCTGAGAGGTAACCGAACGATATTTGCATTACTGTGTAGCCTGAGTAGAGGGTATATCGAAAATAAAAGTCTGGCAGCAAAACGTGGCAGCCGAAGCGTGTGGCAGCGTGTTGAATATGCATCATTTTCCACAATAGTAATAATAAGTATAACCACTTGATAATAGTTCTAAGCAACAGAGTAGATCAGCTTAATCATGAAAATATGAGTCCAAGACGTTTTGCACCCAGCGAAGTCCTTGCCAGACGCGACCAAAGTAGCGGATTAGACCCATTTTGTAATATTTGATATAACCACCCAATTTTTTTTATAAGTCTAGAGGAGACTCTGCTGAACACAGAAATATAAGTCCAAGACGTTTTGCACGCAGCGAAGTCCTTGCAAATTGTCGAAACCCACTATCAGCAGAGAATCGATATAACTACACAAAACATTGAATAAGTATAACTAGATAAATATAGACAACTTTATTTAATCAAGAAACAAAGATTCTGCCTCGCTTTCATCCGATGAGTCGAAAGTACTATTGTCATCCTCGATTTCAGAAGCAACTGCTTTAAGAACATCTTGCAGAGTATCGGGTGTCGTATTTCCCTCGAAGCATTTTATTTTTAAATTATTTTGTGCCAACACCCAACCAGTAATGCAAATATCGTTCGGTTACCTCTCAGACCGAAAAATTACTTCGGGCTCTTAGACTAATATAGGTACTTTAAATTTAAGAAATTGTACAATGGAGGTTTTTGAACCTAATAACAATAGCCTCTATTCAACTACAAAATGCATTTAAGGAAAAAGCAAAGCTGTGATAAATTTAGACCAATATAATGTTTATTGTCATTGGAATTGTATATTATCCTCGATTATATCATAGACAGTTGCCGTCCATGTAGCCAACGTTATTGCAGTTTTTATTTTTAGGACGAATGGAAGGAACCTTCAATTTTACACCTACTCGGAACGACTGCATGAGAAGCTTTTTCATAACAGATAACTGTCGGGTGTTTGGCAGACATTTGCAAGAACTGGCGCAGTGGAAAAAAAACCTTAGGATACCTTTTAAATGTAGAAAAGAGTTCAGCGCGTTTTTTTTTAAATGTCGACGATGGGTTAGTGAATCCATTCGCCTACACAACTTAATGCTCAGTTAGAACGAAAGAGAATATTTCAAAATATTCATATATATATCAGTGTCCTTATTTAGAGTAATATTTCAATTAATAACAATTATGTGTGTACATTATCTTTATTCTATATATTCCTCTAAACTTTGTAATTGTTTTGCCAATTGATTGGCAAATGATTCGACATAGCTGGGACTGATTTTATTTAAAAGGGCATATGGTGTCTCAAAAATATCATCTTGATCCTCTTCGTTGAACTCCTTTTCCACAACTTTATCGAATTCCTCAGCAACTATCCGAAATCCATCACCTGAAGCACGAATACAAAAATCGTCATTTTCCAAAGTTTTTAGATTCATAAATATTTCAAATGAACTATTGTTGAGTTTTTTCGAAACGCCGATGTATTTTACGTGAGCTCCCACATCTTTTATAATTGCTTCTGCCTCGTTTTTCCAATTCAAAACTTCTTCGAATTGATTACTTTTCTTCATATTTATTTATCGAAAACAAAACACAAAAATAAAAATCTCCCCTAATGTCAAATAACAGCTGTTCCACAAAGTTGCCAGATCATTTTTTTAAATAAATTTTTCAGAGTATAATACACCAAGGTATATAAATAGATAATACACAAACCAGTAAGAATTGAGAAATGGAGGGTGTACCCTAGCGGCGACAATTTGAACCCTACTAGACATACAAATTTGACAGATCAGCGAAAAAAATATATGGAAAAGAAGCTAAGCGCCACTAAATAATTAAATATTGTGAATAATAAATACATTTTTCATGTAAAAACATAAAAATAAATGCCTAATTAGTTTACGCTAATGGAAACTAAAGAAAAAGTGTTGGATCGAGCGTCGCAATGTGGTGCAACTCATATAGACAAAATGGTTTAACCATTAACAAGATTCTTAGTTTGATTTCGTGGTGGTTTGAAGTCATCGAGGATGCATTTATGACCAGACCAGTTACCTCACTCTTTCTTGGATCTTGTATCACATAACCAGCCTTGACGAGCTCTTCCCCTTTCCAAATGGAGCGTTTTATGCCGCTAAAATATTCTGCAATATCGCAGATGGTTATCGAGAAAGTTTGAGATAAATCTCGGTTAGTTGGGTCCGCTATTGGTATTTGGGATAATGCTGCACAATAAATGGAATATTAACAATAATTTGAAGAACTTTAAACAGTTAAAAAAGAGTCTTATCCAAAAAACAAAATTGTTTACACGAAACCAAAACAAGTTTTTCATTCCACTTTTAAACAATTTAAACATAATTTTATGGACCCGGGATTATTTTATTTTTCATAAACAATACTTGAATTTTAGACCGACAAGGCGTTTACCTCGATTATAATAGTTTTTCATTTATAAAATAAATAAATTATCTGTACAAAAATACACGTACCGCTTACCGATGACAGATTTTTGTATGTCTGATAGGGTTCTTTTCTTCACTACCAGATATCGCAGGCCAACTTGTACATTTGTCAATAGACCGCCGACTTCCCGTACACCTACCCGATTCACCCCGGAAAGAATTTCCCTGTCTGTGAATACGTGTAAAACACCGCGTCTCCACGAGCAATATTTCATAGCTTGCCATTTGTCATTTCTCATAGAAAGAAATAACGATAGTATGCAATAAAATGTAGGGTGGGCATTTCATATCTTACTATTTCCATAGCCATCACACGAAAACACATGCGTCACAACAAAAAAGTACACCCCATAGAATACTATTGATAGCAAGCTATGAGCTGAGCAATAGATGGAATACCATTTTTCATAGAATACTATTTGTGGTCTCCATGAGCAATTTTCATAGAATACTATATGGCAAGCTATGAAATATTGCTCGTGGAGACGCGGTGTAATGGCGGCAATGTTTTTCTTGCAATACCATGCGACCAGGATTTTTCAAGTATGCGTGCGTTAATGGCGCCCCTTTGATTTTGTAAGAATAGACCGTCGACTCCTCCCACATAACGGACTTTGCCTACAAGCTGCCGGCGAGACCAGGATTTTTCATGTATTGGTGCTGTACAAAATCAAAGGGGCGCCATTAACGCACGCATACTTGAAAAATCCTGGTCGCATGCATAGAATAGAAAAACATTGCCGCCATTAATTTTGACATTTACACGTATTCACAGACAGGGAAATTCTTTCCGGGGGGAATCGGGTAGGTGTACGGGAAGTCGGCGGTCTATTCTTACTGGTTTGTGTTCTATGGGGTGTACTTTTTTGTTGTGACGGATGAGTTTTCGTGGGATGGCTATGGAAATAGTAAGCTATGAAATGCCCACCCTACATTTTATTGCATACTATCATTATTTCTATTGCTCGTGGAAACGCGGTGTTAATCTGATAAATTTATGCAGCTCGTAAATGCATAAATTTCTATGGTGCATTAAATGAACACCCCACGGAAATGTTATTGCGTAAACCGCGTAAATCGACTGTAAATCTGGAATCAAACAAACAATTCATACGAGCTGTTTGACATTTGTGACTTGCGTTAACTTTCCGCGGTTGGTTTTGGTTTCCGAGCCCAAATCGCCCAAATCGTCGCGGAAAATTATGAGGTCTGCGTAAACTATTCTCCATACAAAATCTGACAGTTCATTTACGAGGGTGTAAATTTCTGCAGTTTACGCAGTTTACGAGGCTTTTACGCGTTTAAGTGAATACCCCTAATGTAATTTAATAACTAGGAAAAAGTTAAATAAATACCCAAACAAACAACTTTGTGTTTTATAAGAAAGAAACATTTTAATTAGGCATAAGTTTCTAACTGACGGTGACAGCACATCAAGTCAGCAGTCACGACTCACGAACCTGCTCAACCACGAAAGTAGGCGCAAAAAATCGTTTGCCCGAGTTTGACCCAACTTATCCGGCCAATATTGAAGATTCCTTGTAAATTTGAACTCAATCGGCTGGATGGTTTAAAGTCCAGGTAGGTAATGTAGGTAGGTACATGAAAAATCATGAAAATACCGTTTAACTAAATATTTAGCGGTGCCGTGAACGAAGGCCATATGAACTAACGCCATAATGATGTTAATTCACTTTCAAATGCGAATTAACGCCATAATCCACTTATGGCTTTAATTCACTTTCAAATGAGAACTAAAGCCATCACATAAATATGAACTAACGCCATATGGTGTTAATTCACATTCGAATGTGTACTAATGCCATAATATGTTTTTGAGCTCTGAAGCACAGTCAGTGCAGTGACAGTTTTGACAAAACGGTATCAGTCCGATGGCCACCAGTTTTTTGCCTGCAGAAATCATCTTGTGTGCAGTGGGCCCCATCCCCATGTCACACAACGATTTTTTTTATAATTATCACGCGCTAAAGAGGTTATGACTACTGTTAAGTGTAATGCAGGGCTGGGCAAACGTCGATCGCAATCCAATTTATTCTTCAACATTACATTTGTCCCTGTAGAATTTCTATATCTGAAACAAAAAATGCACTGCACGGATTCATTTACTCGTTTTGTGAGGTTTTAAAGCTTAAATTAGAAGTTATTTTAAATCAAGCCGATTTTAAGCTCTCAAATTTTTTAAAGCTTAAAATCGGCTTGATTTGAAATAGCTTTTAGTTTAAATAAATAAAATAACTTCTAATTCTAAAAAATTTAAGAAAAATAAAAGTTAAAAATTCGCGCGAATTTTTTTTTTTTTTAAAGCTTAAAATCGGCTTGATTTAAAATAACTTCTAATTTAAGCTTCAAAAAATTTGAGAAAATAAAAGTTAAAAATTCGCGCGATCTAGTTTACCTATGATTATAAAAATGTGAATATATAAATTATTTCGAAATATAATTTTGTTGTTTAAAAACATGGAGTTTTTTTTCTACAAGGTACATGTTTTAGGCGTGATGTAACAAATAAAAGTTAATGGAAATTTCCGACTATTGCTTTAAAACTTATTAAAAAGAAAAATTCGTAATATCCCATTTGTTTATCTTAGGACCATTATATATAATTTAAATATGCAGAATGCTGCGAGTGACTTTAATTCACATTCAAATGAGAACTAAGGCCACTTTTAAAAATGAACTAACACCATATGACTTTAGTTCTCATTTGAAAATGAATTAAAGCCATACGTGGATTATGGCCTTAATTCGCATTTGAAAGTGAATTAACGCCATTATGGCGTTAGTTCATATGGCCTTCGTTCACGGCACCTATTTAGCATGACAACACTGACAGACATATTTGGAATTGGAATTTTTAGAATCGGTGTTGGTCAGGGGATGGGCGGGCGCTAATCAAATCATATCATAATCAATGCTTTTCGTTTTTCTTATCAACAAAACTAATTGCGAGGTACTATTCATAGATTATATAGCCGCTGTTACTCTGCTGCACAGGATACGTTGTAATGTCTGACCTAAAGGATAAAACGATTTTGGTTACTGGTGCTAGCCAGGGTAAGTATTAACGAATAACAAATAGAACGTTCTATAATAGGTAACTTTGATTATGGTTTTGAGGGTTTCCGCTCCCTGGAACAATGACATAATTTAATTTTATTGTTGCAAGTAATAACTAAATAACTCGTCTGCGATACCCCTGACCATGCATGGTTTTGCATCTATGTTACAAGCCTCTACTAATAAATTCGTTTTAAGGTATTGGAAATGCATTGTGCAAACACCTGACAACTTTGGGGGCAAAAGTAATTGCAGTCTCTCGCAACATTGAACACTTAAAAGCACTAAAAGCCGAGTGTTCGTCGCTAGAGACTATTCAAGCTGATCTAAACAATTGGAAAGAAACAAAAGAAGCACTATCAGATGTACCCCCATTAGATGGACTGGTCAACAATGCAGGAGTTGCAATCATTAAACCTTTCGCCGACCTCACGGAAGAGGACTTTGACTCGTATGTTATATTACACGAATCGTTCGACATGAATCTAATCTCATATAATTATTCCAGCACATTCAACGTTAACATCAAAGCTATTTTCTGTGTAACACAAGCATTATCGGATAAGCTTAAATATGGGGCAACCATTGTAAATGTATCGTCGTTAGCATCCACAAGAGCATTTGAAGGTCATGCTGCATATGGTGCGTCAAAGGCAGCAGTTGACTCATTAACGAAGGCTTTAGCATTTGAATTTGGGCCCCGGAAGATTCGTGTTAATTCTGTGAATCCAACAGTTATACTAACGCAAATGGGAATAGCGAATTGGAGTGATCCCAGGAAGTCGGGACCACTTATAAATCATATTCCCCTACTTCGTCTCGGTGAGGTTGACGACGCAATGAAGGCCATCACATACTTGCTAAGCGAACAATCGAGTTTCGTAAACGGTCATCACCTGCTTCTGGAAGGAGGATATTCTGTCAATTAAAGGCAGGATTGAACTTGTGATATTTTTTATTTGTTATATCAAAAAGAATAAAACGATTCTAAGAGTGTGCCTTCCACAAACCCGCAGTAAAAACCATGACTTAGAACGAAACAGAACACAAAAAGACCCAAATCACACACCATCTTATTTAGCAGACCAAATAGTTTCAGATATAAGCCGGCTTTACCCACATTTATACCGCTTAGCATCAGAACCATATTGAGAAGCGGACTGAGTGGCCTTTCTCGTCGAAAGAAAATTAGCTCTAGGCATTCTAGCGACAAAAACACTACAAACAGACTATGCCATACGATTGCATGTAAGCCGAGTGCTATTAGTGCGTATGTGATTGCACTTGCTGCAACTACGTGGACTCGACTCGATAAGATTTTCTCAAATTTGGTAGGTGGTAAAACTGTAGAAGTATTCTGTAGAGGCGAGGATTCCCAGCCGCCAAAATTTGTAGTTGTAATGTGCGACGGGTTAAAGTCGTTCATATATTCAGGATGTTCAATCTCCGGATCCGAATATTTCTCTGGGGAATGATTTCTATGATCTGAAAAAGAAAAAACAAAAGCTACAAAGTTAACTTTTCAGAATGAAATTCAAGAGCACTCATACTGTTGGTCGGAGATATGCCCCCATCAGCTCCACCTCCACTTAATTTATCGAGCCTGCTCTTCGCATTTTCCAAGATTCTTTTTCTACGAGCCTCTCTTCGAGCAAGTATATCATTTTGTTTTTTTTCGTTTGATTTATCGATATCCGCCTGAGAATTATCCACTAAATCAGACATTTTCAGCCATCAAATTTATTTCTAGTTAATTTTTTATGACACGGATAAATGTCATTTTGGTGTGGTGTTACCAAGTATGAAAGCAAGGTAGATAGTGATGTCACCATTTACATTGGGTTTACATAGAAGATATGATAGGTAAGTAAACACGAACCTGCGCACAGATTGCTCTTTTGGCCTTATTTTTTTAGAATTTGCTAAAATACCTCGGCTGTATACTATAGGCGTATTTTTTTGAAAATCTATAGCTAGCTCACTTTTACTTTTACATGCAAAACTTGCATACTCACATTTGGTTTTGTTATACTCACTTTTGGTTTTATATGTAGTTGTACTCACTTTTGGTTTTGTTATACTCACTTCCCAAAAACATACGCCAATAGTATCTTCTCAACCATACAAGGCGTATTTTTTTTTGAGAATCTATAGCTAGCTCACTTTTACTTTTACATGTAAAATTGCTATACTCACTTTTGGTTTTGTTATACTCATTTCCCAAAAAAATACGCCAACAGTTAAAATTGGCGTTTCACATTCTATTTTGCAGCCACTCTGGCACCGTTTCCATTGCTCTTATAAATTTGTGTTTGTT
Source organism: Cheilosia soror (assembly GCA_949372485.1). Lineage (NCBI taxonomy): Eukaryota > Metazoa > Arthropoda > Insecta > Diptera > Syrphidae > Cheilosia > Cheilosia soror. The sequence continues at coordinate 21,498,164 of OX443563.1, forward strand.
TTTTTCTTTTCCTTTTGTTAATTTTAATTGCTAAATTCATCGTAAAAAATTCCGCAACCAATTTTTTTCGGATCATATCGGAAAGGCATTATTAAAGATGTCAAAAAGCCATTAAAAAATACACGTCTTCAACGGAAAAGGCTGATGTACGTTACATAAAAATGTCGGAAAGCCTCGTCTCGTCAGAATATCGCGAAACGAAAATCCTCTGATGATTCGGACAATTTCAGTCGGTAATCAAGTACATTTCGTTAAGTAGATAATTTCTATTTATCTCTAAGAGCGCCATCTATAGTTTGCAAATGCTGTGCTCAAATTGCTTTGACTATCCCTGTCCCATTCATACTCAAGCCAAAAAGGCACTTTTGCAAAAAATCGTGTCAGCCCTTCGTTCAGTTGAAATTGAAACGCGCTCTAGAAAAGATATTTTTTCCATATCAAGAACGTCGAAGTCGATTTTTTTACCCGAAAATATACCTATTGTAAAAATCCTAATTGCTAATAAAACAAAGAATAAAAGTTAGTTAATTGCTTTACAAATTTCGTACCTAATCGTTTTCTTTGCTCGAAAAACCAAGAAAATAAAGAAAAGATCGTTCTCGTACATTTTCCATCCTCCCCTCAATAACCAATAGAAAAATTTCCAATTTCTTCTAACTGACGTTTTGCGGTAAATTATTCAATTAAGGAAAATTTTATGCGGAGCGATTTTTCCACTTTTAGTTTCATTTGTAAAGCAATAAAAAAAGGAGTGAAAAGTGTCTTGTTCTCGAAATAAAATTTCCATTTTTCCATTTTGTAGATTGTAAAAAAAAACCGGACAGAACAGAAAAGTTGTTCATCTGTAAAGTAGAGAACAAAAAGTGAAGGAAAACAATTTTCAAAAAAATGTCTGTGATTGGAATCGATTTTGGTAACGAGTCGTGTTATGTTGCGGCTGCCAAAGCTGGAGGAATAGAAACTTTGGCTAATGACTATAGCCTACGAGCAACGCCGTAAGTACAATTAGTTTTTAATTAAATATTTAATCGTTTTACTCTCATTGGAGGTTGACGACAACCTCGTGTTGTGTATCTGGGTTACCTGCTTTGTCCAACTATCTCGGTTTCATAACCTCCACATGGGTATTAGGATGCCCTTTTCCTTGTCCACATGAATTTACAACACTTGCAAGTGGTGCGCTCGTCCAATGAGACAGCATGAATTGAACGCTTTTTTCGTACTTAACCTAAAAAAAAGTTCTTCGTCTGCTTTCTGCCAGTGTGAAAAATAGAAAAAAGAATGGAGAGGTTGAGTCGAGTCATTTGTGATTTTCGTCGCATTTGAGTCACCTATGACATCTTTTGGTATAATGGTCAGCCGTATTTTTTTTGGTTAGATGGGTATTTAATGGACAACAATTTTCATAACATGTCACCACAGAACTCTAGTCCAGTCCAGGTGCAGGTGCTTATTGATTTTCCTGCTCTTTCGAGGGGGGCAAACATATGTTGCGCGAAGACGCTCTGTTTCTCTCTCTCTCGCCCAATGTGCAAAGAGAAGTTTCTAGATGTTTCGATTTGGTCGTCTAGTCAATAGTCATGTTTGTTCAGCTGGATTTTTTTCGATAATTTTTTTTTTTTGTTGCATTTAACAAGAATTAAATAGCGTTGATGGTTTTCTTAGCGTTTTTGGACTTGGGGTGGTTTGCAGTTCATTATTATGTATATTAACCTGCCTGTGTTGGCATGGGCACTATATTGTGTAGTCTTTTAAGTCGTACCTAGGTACCTACTTGTTTCAAAATATTTCCAGAACATTTCACACGAAATCTCATTATGTATTCATTTTCATGATATCACAACCGTCTTGAAGGTTGAGGTTTAGAAGAAAAGATATGTCTCAGTCTCATGGGCCTAACCCATTAAATTTCCGGTATTACACTAATTACAACAATCACACATCACAAAGTTAATGAATAACATGTGATAATGTGTAATATGTAGATATGTATAAAAAGTTTGTAGATTTAATCGATTTCTTTTGTACATATTCAAAGTAGGCAACGGCTCTGCAAAACCTATAATAAGTTAAGCAAGGAGTTTTTGAATTATGTACTTTGAACAATACGAGGATTTTTAGAATTGGTAAGCAAACTTCAGTTGATTTTGAGTAGGTAACCTGTATACCTACGTCATTATGTAAGTATGTATGTACCTACTTAACGAATTTTTGTTTTTCTTTGGATTTCAAACCACCCCCCTCATCATCATCTGTTTGCTAACAAAATGTCAAAGTTAGAATGAATACAGATTGAATTCTGAATCGATTTAGCCAAGTCCGTCTGTCTATTGAAAACACTATAGTAGTGTTCAAAGGAACCGACCTATACGAATGAGATGGCTTCTTTTTACCGTCAGGTCTGTAGGTATTTGTGCTATATCGGTCAACTATGTAGGTACATAGTATGCACATATGAATTTCAAAAGCAACGAGGGATTTTGCAAAAGAAATTCTAAATTGTTACTGGGTACGGTGAGAGTTTCGTCTTTCAAAAATTACCACAAAAAAAAAAAAAATTCACGATTCATCAAAAAATGTTGATATGTTTTGTTGATACATATAAATTACATTGGCCGCGTTCCATTGACCGCTAGATGACTAGCGCACATGCCAAACTCCATATAAAAAAAACTGACATTTCAGCATTTGCGCTAGAGCTCTAGCACATATTGTGAAATGTCAGTTTTTTTTATATGGAGTTTGGCATGCCGCTAGTCATCTAGCGGTCAATGGAACGCGGGCATTCATTCATTTATTTATTTTCGATGGTCCGTTTATCCGTTAAATGTGTCGCGGGTATAGGTTGCTCACATGGGCCCTCCATAGCTTTCGATTCACCGCCACTGTCTCTAAATCATCAATGGCAATCCCTATACGGGTAGAGGAAAGATTATGAACTTGATCTAACCATCTCATCCTGGGTCTACCTAGAGGACGCCTGCCCGATGGTATGGATAGCATAGCACGTCGTGGGATCCTGGTTGGGGACATGCGTTTAACATGACCAAGTCACCGAAGCATCGACCGCTCCGTCCGGATTACATATTCAGGGGTATCGTGAATAAATTCCGATGGAAATATTTCCCGTGTCAGCAATGAAAATCAAATTGCTGAATGGGAAACATTCTGGGGGAAATATTATTCGCGATAGAGGTGATTATATATTATCAAATATCGCTGTAAGAGTTTATAAGCAGCAAGATTCTACCCCTTCTCTGATAGAATCGACCTAAGTAGTGCAATGTCGCGGTGAGCTCGTCGTTGTTGTTTAACCTACAAAGTCGTTGCACTATGTGGAAACGATATTGCTGTGCACTAATATCCGCTTAAGCAAAAGCCAATGCACTGAGAATGATCAATAACATTGTTTCGCTTACGCAGCAATATCGTTTCAGTTCGGCAATGCCAGGTCAATCAACGGAGAATCGCTGATCTGGCTTTCCGACCTACCTCACGTTTCTACTGGAACAACAGGTCAACGACGAGTCTGATTTGATAAACGAAGAGACGAGGTCCTTCATTTTTTCAGCGGAAACAGTTTTGGACTTATTATTAGAACGTTTAATTTCAATCTCTTATTTTTACATAAACATACATATTCGGCCGTATCAAGTTCGTTCGCCGTTCGGCGAGTAATTTTCTCCGCAATCAGTCGGAGACTGAATTTACGTTCACAGTATTCGTTATCCGAACGTGCACCATTCGCATATTTCGGCGACGATGGTCGGAGACCATCCGAGAGAAATTGACGTGTGGCTGTCAAAAAACAAATTTTTTTTTGTTCATTTAAAAATGGAGTGGGCTCAGTGGTTTGGTTAATATGCTGGACTATTGTGCGAGGGGTCCCAGGTGATCCCCGAAAACACACAAATTATATCTTATGGTTTTTTCCACTGCGCCACATCTCGCTAACGTCTGACAAACATCCAAAAGTATAAATAGCTTGGAATGCTTCTCAATTCAACCGTTCGGACTCGGTATAAATGTTTAAAGCCTTCCATTCGTCCAAAAAAAAAAACCCAAACGAATGACTGTAAGAATAACTGTGGCCCCCTAATTTTTTAAATGGAGACGTTCAAAACTCTCGGTTTTAAGGTTTTCGCAAACCGCGATATATTTGCAGCGACATCAATAACGGCAATTTCAGCGACGAGGAAATTTGTGCGTGTAATTTATTAGGTATAGGTAGATACTCATCCAAGCGTCAGTTTGTTTTATCGGCAATTATTGGAAATTTACAACTCATCAGATAAAGAAAAATCAATTCTATTTCTTGCTTTAGAAGATGAGGAAAGTTTCAGGTACAATATCGTTCTTTTGATTCTGGTCAAATTGTCGCAACAACTTCGTTTCTGATATTTTTGTGTTTTTCATGGGACAAAACATGAACGGGATTGTGAATTCAACACAAATGACATATTATACATACGACATACGCATACCTATACACAGCTGGTTTAGCCCACGACATGACAAAAACGCTGTCAACGGCGAATTTAAAAAAATCACTGCACTTTGGTATTCGTCTCACCGACTTCATCGCGTGAGTAGGTGTACTCTAAAATTTGACAGGCGCTAGTTTTGTTGTCTCTACAAAAAAAATCTTCTTAATATCGGAAATCAAAAATTCCAATAATGTATCTCTGCGCTACTTGACAGCTCAATCAGCTGTGCACCTAAACTGTAGGTCTGTTCCTTTACTTTTGTAGTAAAAATGGAAAAGACTGTCAAAATGACAATAGTGGGGATGAATTCTCTTTCAAAGAGAAAAACTTGCGAAAAAGTTAGGGAACGCTTTTGTAGTAACTATGAAAAATGACAGATGCATGTTGGTTTTCCATAAATTGCATGTGAGTATGAATACAAGTATATGGTTAGTTTTTACTGACTGACTTCGAGAAGAAAAAAAAGCTACATTATTTTCCCGCCTTCTGATACCATTTTCATACCAATTTGTTTCTCATATCGCAGGAAATCAGAGACAAAAGCAAATAGCCGTTACACGCATTTCAAATCAAATTTCAAATCTTCTGTCAATTTTCCGTCGACTGACAGTTGTTTCAATTCTTACGCAAAGAAATTTGTTGAGTAAAAACTAGTAAGATTCGCAATGGAGGGGTAATATCTTGCTCTCTCGATGCCGCTCTCTTTTACGAATTTTTCAAGTTAGGGTCTAGGAAACGACATTGAGTAAAAATTCGTAAGAATTAGTAAAAACTCGTAAGATTTAAAAGTAAAGGAACAGACCTTGTGTGTCAACTACACCTCTTGCAAACACATACGTCTGCAATTTTAAAATTTTTTCGGCAGAATGACGTAAAATGTATTTGCAAGGAATGTTGGTTTAATGAAAGTGCATAACGTGTAAATGGCGAAAAATTTCGGCTCCACATGCAAAAAGGTGGACCAAATATTATACATATAAGTTTCTTTTTAAAAATGCAATAAATTCAAAAAAAAAAATAAATTTTCCATGTACATACTATTTTAAGAGCAAACATTCCCATTAATTATGGAACACAATGTCGTTCAAGTGGCTGCTTCGGCTGGCTTTGCAGTAGAGCATTCTGTCGCTCCAATTTTCCACGACCTTGTTGATGGTTTCGGGCTGTAGCTCACGGATTGTTTGGATGATATTAACCTTAAGTGCTTGAATCGTTTCCGTATTGTTGGCATCGGTCCTTCACTGTTCTCCACAAAAAATGGCCAAAGGGGTCAAATCGCAGCTTCGAGGCGGCCAATTAACATCGCTAAGACGGCTGATAACACGATTTTTGAATTTGGTGCGCAAAAGATCGATTGTGGCATTGCGCGCCATCCTGCATGAACCAGAGGTCGTCCAAATCCATGTCTTTAATTTCAGTAAAAAAAAAGTTAATTAACATGGCTCAGTAACGCCCACCGTTGATCGAAACGTTGTTCCCGGCCTCATTTTCGAAGAAAAATGGTTCAATAATGCCACCACGCCACAATCCGCACCAAACTGTCACTCTCTGCCTGTGCGCAAGACGGGGACCATGAGTGTTGTCCCCTTGCATACAAGTCTCACGCACTTTTTCCACAAACGTGCAAACAGCCGTTCGGCCAAAACTTTTTTAACGCACTGTTGGGGCTACACAGCACTCACTTTGGAAATAAGTTTTCAATATTTCTGAACGTTGTTCAAGCGTAAAGCGACGCATTTCGTTCCGCGGAGATATGATACTGACTTTCTGTCTGTTCGAGCAGGAAACAGCTGTCAGTGTTAAAATAACCTATGATTAAAAAAAAAAAAACACTAGATGGCCTATCCTGTATAACTGTTGGGCATCATTTGTACGATTGATATGCCTCCCCTTCATTGAATGTGCTTTTGGAAGTCTCAAAAATCACACTGAAAAACCAAACAAAATCTTCGGCCAATTTTTATCTGAAGCCCCCATTTCTTATTACATAGTACATACTATGTATCTTTGCTTTGACTTCCCATTTACTATTTTTACACCACGTCATTGGTAGGTACCTACTATAAAATACTTAAAACAGTAGTAAAGCTAAAATGTGCTTCTTAGATACTGTTTTGCAGGTAAAAACGCCGTTGCTGTTCGTCAACACTTATTATTATTTATAGTTGAATAACACACAAGAAGTTGAAAGCTAACTACATATACATAATGTATGTATATTTAAAATCATAAAATAAAAATCAGAATTTATGAATCTTATGGAAAGTAATCACAACGTTTTATAAATAGAATCATTCATTCCACTTTAAATCATTGCCACCGACACTATTTCTTATAATACCTATTGCGCCCACATTTGCACTCTCTCTATTACATCTACATACGTCCACATATCATATATGTTTTGTACATTTTTGAATATCGACTAATTCGACTGAGTCATTTGTATACAGCACACATTTATTATCGCCGGCATTTTGGAACCAAAATATATAGTTCACCTGAGAGTTTGTGTGATGAACAGGAGAGAACATTGTTGCTCACGAGGAGTAAGACACGACTTAGATAATGACTTGAGCAGCTTGGCCATATTTAGGTGAAAGTGATGGGGGTTTCATCTCTGAATCATGAGCAAAAATGTTAAATCACTGTGGGAGTTTGAACATTTTATTTATTAGAAAATTAGAATTCTACTGTCTTAATAAAATATTTATTTATTTAGTGTATGTATCTATGTTTGGCCAACAAACATTATTTAAGAGTCAATTATAAAATACCGGGAAAATAGAAAAAGTTGTACGTATTAGTGTTGTTCAACTTTAGTAGCGGTATAAAAATGTATCATCGTGAAATTTTGCCCTTAAGTAACTCACTGGTGAATAGCACAAATTACATCTTAAGGTGTTTTTCACTACGACACCTCTCGCGAACGTGAAGCCTTTCAATTCATCCTTTCGGACTCGACATAAAGCTGATAGGCCTGTGAACCTATACGGACCTGTTCCAACTACATAATTAATATAATACACGACAGTCCATTGTCGCTGTTCTTTTAAAACAATAATTCATCACAACACTACTTTCTTTCCTAGAGACATGTTACCTCATCGTCGCACCCTTTCCTTTCGATTATTGTTTTTAATCATCCGATCCTTTGTCAGTTTCACAGTGAGTAAGCATGGATTCCCCAGGGTAGATTTCTGTTTCATAGTGCCATATTGTCCAATGTTGGACACTTAAGTGCTACCAACTCGTATCTTTGACAGGAAGCTATTCATTTGTCGTCAACGATGTTCGTCATGTTCATTTTTATTTTTTAATTAGTAACTAGTCATTTGCTGTTAACATTTCCAAACTGTTTTGCCAAAACAAACAGATTATTAAATAATGTATTGCAAAAGAAACCTTTTTCGAGAGTGTAGTGTTGTGAATCAAACTCACACTTAAATCTGTGAAATAAGTCGCCCTGGCATAGTTCTTTTCAACGTGTTAGGAATGCTTTGAAGAGCTGTGGTCAAATCACGGTTAATGGATGATCAGTGCACAACCAACCCGTTATTCACTCTGAGAATGGTACTTGAGAAGGCTAGGGAGTGTGCGACATTTGTTTCCAGATACTTTGTAGACTTGGAGAAGGCATACGACCAAGTTCTTCAAAGTAAACTATGGAGTCGGAGTGTATTGCAAGAGTATGTAACTGATCTCTTGAAAGATTGATCTCTTTACACAAACTGTGTTCGGGTAAATGCTGTTCAATCAGTACCTTTCAACGTTGACAGTAGACTTGAGGCAGCTATATCATTGTCTTATTGATAGGACCGAACTTGGGGCTAAAGCTAAGCAGTTGGTCTTTAATTCGGCGTTTGTTCTAACTCCTGAGATTTGGGTAATGACCTAAAGAATAACATCGCGGAGCTGCCGAAATGAGATACATTGTTGGTGCAACTTACAGAGAAAATATAAAACCAGCAGAATACGTAAGGTACTGAATGTCAAGCAGGTAGATACTTTGGTGATTTGGTTACGTTAGACTCCCAATACGCAGCTGAAAAAAAATCAGTCTTTGTCCAATTGGGCCTTTTCATTTAATATTAACAAATTGGGAAATCACTTTTGGTCATTATACCTATATAAACATATTTGTTCAAACACATCTAACTTTTTACTATTACTACGGTATATAAACACACATAATATATGTCTACTCTCACTCGATTACTTCATCTCCAACATAGCCTTATGTGTTGACGTCTCTTGCTGCCGTTAATCGAACTTGCATGTTGTTCTTTTATTTGTTTTTACATGTTCATTCTTTAATCATAGCCATTACGTAATTCCATACTTGCCGGCACTACCACCTGTCGGGTAGTACGAATATAATAGATACAAAAAAGAGACAGTAAGTCAATCGTTGCCTATGTATGGTAATGAAAAGAACGAAACAAACGCTAGTGAATTGGTTTATAAGAAACTTTTTTTTTTATATTTTACTACAACCACTGGCGGTATGTATCTTACCTACTGAGAATGCTCATGCTTTTTTTTTTTATTATTTTTCCTCTTGTAAGTCTGGCAAAAGAGTTAACGCCGCCACATATAATTAAAGGAGAATATAGTAGTTACATAGCGCTGTGCTACATTAAAGTTGAATATGTAGGCAGTAAAACTGAAACAACTACGTTTTTGCTTTTACACAATTACTCACATCGGCAAAACCTACCTTGAAGCAGAATAAATGAACTGCCAGTTTAATTAAATTAATTATTTCATTCGGCTTCATGAATGCCAGTGCACTTACACTAGGACATAAAGGCTACTATGTCCCATCTCTTAGTCTATGATACTTATAATAATACGTTGATCACATCAATACCTACATGTTTTTCTTTATCCAAATAAGTCAGCATTTTGTCATCTATTCCTTCTTTATTTTCCAGATCATGTGTAGCGTTCGACGGCAAAAAACGTATTATTGGTGTTGCGGCCAAAAACCAACAGGTCACAAACATGAAAAATACAGTCAGTGGATTCAAGCGTTTATTGGGGCGTAAATTTAACGATCCACATGTACAACGTGAACTCACTTCCATTCCATATAAAGTAGAACAACGACCAGATGGCGGCATTGGCATTCGTGTCAATTATCTTGATCAGGATCAACTTTTCTCCCCTGAACAGCTAACTGCGATGCTCTTTACAAAACTGAAGGAGACATCTGTTGACGCATTGCAGGCTCAGGTAAGTTTTCCTATACATAAAACTCGATGCAGGTTTACCTAAATCTATTTATCTATTATCTAGGTAAACGATTGTGTAATAACTTGCCCTATTTATTACACAAACGCAGAGCGTAAAGCGTTGTTGGATGCAGCGAGCATTGCCGGTCTCAATGTGCTTCGTCTGATGAACGAAACAACAGCTACGGCTTTGTCGTACGGTTTCTATAAGCAAGATCTCCCCGAGGAAAAGCCACGTAATGTTGTGTTTGTCGACTGTGGTCATTCGGCACTGCAGGTCAGTGTTTGTGCATTTACCAAGGGCAAACTGAGGATGCTCGCCAGTACATGGGATCAAATTGGTGGACGGGACTTTGATTATGTCCTTGCAGACTATTTTGCTCAGGAATTCCAGGAGAAATATAAACTAAATGCAAAAACGAATGCCAGGGCCTACTTGCGTCTTATCACGGAAATCGAAAAAATTAAGAAGCAAATGTCTGCAAACAGTACAAAACTGCCACTGAACATCGAATGCTTCATGAATGATGTCGATGTACATTCAAGCATGCAACGCTCGACAATGGAGGAACTGTGCGCTCATCTATTCGAGCGTGTAGATGCCACATTAAGAAAATGTTTGCAGGAGTCCAAACTGTCACTCGATGAAATTCATTCGGTGGAAATTGTTGGCGGAAGCTCTCGTATTCCATCCATTAAAACATTGATTGAGCAGGTAAGACTGGATAGAAAGTACACATTTTGTTTTAAATTGAGTATGTTCTTGTGTTCTGATTTAGATCAACACACATTGGCCAATTGCCATGATGATTCCTCTCAATTAAATAGATTATAAGATATAGGGAGGTTATTTATAGCTGCGGAAAGCTGCAAGCAGTTAGCGATGCTTTTTTTCTATTGTGAGACTAAAAATGAGATAAGGAAAGGATGTTGCGTGCGATCTTGATAAATTACCTGTATATATGTTTAGTGCGTTAAGTAGTTGGGAAACATTACACGTTTAATAGTTTGTAGAGTCGTATGTATGTGCCAAAATTCTCTTCTCAAGTGTTTACATATAATTCTCTATTGTACCTTCATACTCGTCCAAGAGAATTTTTCGAAAACGGCAGAAAAACTCTGATTCCGTATATCTACACTAGGAGATTGAATATCTGCAGATTGTCCTTGCCATTTTCGGCATCGAAAGGAAATACTCCATTTTTGATGTTCACTGTGAAGCCCAGTATCCTGCTCGCGCTAAATTTTATCTTCCATACAAAAATGTCTACAGAGATAAAATTTAGCAAGGCAGTTTAGCAAAGCTGTATCCTGTTCCGCACGCTAAATTCTTACTTTCATATAGATGGGACACACTCAATGTCAGTCCGGTATAACAATACTGAGTGTTATACGTACTACGAACAATTTTGTTATACTCGGCCAAGAAAATGTCTCCACTGATTTAGCTCGCGAAAGAATTGCCTGGTACATTAAATCGGCGATAAATTTTGACATTTTCGAAACAAAACAAATTTTTTAATTGACTAGTTCGTGGAATACTCGATAAACGATGTAAGTGAGTAGGAAAAAAGTGAAAAAATAACAAAAATCAAAATACATGTAGCAATAAACTATGGGTGTGTGTCCTATCTATATCCTGTACAACGAATTTAGCGAGCATTTATCTGTGCTGTGGAGAGAAAAGCGCTCGCTAAAATTAAGCGCGAGCAGGATACTAGGCTTGAGTAAAAAAACATTTTATATCCATTTTTAAGGTTCCGGAACCTTATTAGTTTCGCTACTCTGTCTGTCTATCTGTCTATCTGTCCGAACCCACCAATTTTGTATTTAGGTCTCAAAAACTAATTGCCCTGAAATGCTGAAATTTGAACACAAGATCCGGCATAAACACTAGTTAAACGACAAATACCAATGGTAGCGATTAATCGACTAATTTGATATTTGTAATTTTTTGTATCATTGTTAGTTTTTGCCAAGAAATGTCTTGTTCGCGTTTGTTAGGGGTAGGTCAGCATAGTAACGTGTATGTAGTTCAAAAAAGAAGAAAAATATAGGTCGACATAAAAATTGACGACGTTAGGAAAACTATACCTTAACTATGCATGTATAATGAACTAACAGATGATGTATGGTGTATGTTGTATGTACTACATCATCATAGTGACACTCGCACTTGGCCGGTTTTTCAATATTGCACCGTTTGTTGGTGTAAGCCTCATATTTAGATGTTATCTCAAAATTACCTTGAGCCTGTTGTCAGCGTAACAATGTGAATTTATTAAGGCTTGAATTAACTTTTCTAATCAACGATGTCGATGAATGAGTGTCTACCATCCTATGGAACGTGAAAAGGGGGTTACAACTGGATAGAGACTTTCTATTTCTGTTCCAATTTGTTTAGCATCTATTCACTTTGTTATTGCGAGTGTAATAGTTGTAAAAATATGTATGTACATGAACATGCGCCTAACTGGCCACATTAAATCGTATTTTTGCTATCCCATTTTCTTCAAAGGCGCATAGCTACCACAGGCCTATATTGATGGCTTACCTGAATTGTCAATAACATTGGAAGTATTTTTCTACCGAAGACTATATAAATCGCATGGCAGGAATTTAATTTAAGTGGCCTACATCAGCTTCTTGTGCTTGAACCGCTTAGATTGTGCCTGCATGCAATTTAGGAGTTCTTAAAGGTCATTCGCAAAGTAGGTTGTGAACAGATTCCATTTCTTTGACCTCCCTACACATTCTGCAATAATCATTAATTGTAGTATGCTATCTCGCGTGTAAGCCTATCAGCGGCTTAGTTAGACAAGCAGATTACTTTAGGTATTTTTGTTGGCTATAGTTCTTTTTTGTGCCGCCAGTATGTATTAATATTGGTGCCTAGTTTAAAGAACAAAGCACCAGTAATTTTCACCTTTATTCGTCTCAAAGCAACGACGCGACCCACTACAAATATAATGTATGATTAACATGATTTTTTCGTTTCCAGACTTTCGGCAAGCCAGCCAGCACAACTTTGAATCAAGATGAATCTGTTTCCCGTGGCGCTGCTCTACAATGCGCAGTCATGTCTCCGGCTGTACGTGTTCGCGAATTTGGTGTTACCGACATTCAAAACTATGCCGTCAAAGTTATTTGGGAACCGGAGGGTTCCCTAACCGGTGGAGAAATTGAAGTGTTTCCCGCTTTCCATGCAGCGCCATTTAGTAGAATGCTAACATTAAATCGCAAGGAACCATTCAACATGACAGTCCAATATTCCCAACCCGTCCCTTATCCCGACTCAATCATTGGCAAATGGCTTATCAAAGATGTCAAGCCCAACGAGAAGGGAGAATTACAAGAAGTCAAAGTAAAAGTACGCATCAATCACCATGGTATCGTGCTGATATCCAGTGCTTCATTGGTAGACAAAAAAGAACTTGACGATACCCCAGCTGCAGATGAACAGCAATCCGGAGATCAGGCTCAGCCTCCCGCAGCAGCCACTGGTGAGCCAATGGAAGTGTCCCAGGAGGTAAGTGCTTCAGTTTGCTATTGTTTCACTTTCTTATTATTTTGATTGCTTAATTCAAACGAGCTTCTAGAGTTCATCTATTCTGATTCAAAAAAAAAAAATAAATAAATAAAAAATAGTAAAATAACTAAAGGCAAACAAAAAATGAGTATAACAAATTATTGTATACAATTGTGTGTTATTGTCATTGTTGTGTAGGAATGTTATGATAATGATGATGGTAGTAGAGATTCGCCAACAGCCTCATCACCAGGAGGACAAGGGTGGGCCCAGCGGGTCAAGGGATGGTTTACTTCGGTACGTGTGCATAGATAAAACAAATCAAAAAAAAAATCATAAAAATAAATTCAGAAAGACAGAAAAAAGCAAGTGAATGAAATGCAACTATTTTTTGCCATCTTATTAGTAAAGTTCCGCGTTAAAACACATTTTGCTTTTAAATCACTTAATCGTATGCAATAAACAGCAAAATAAGAGAGCAAACAACGTCGATTTCTCCTCTTGTGTTTTTCTGAAATAATATTGTTTGTATTTTTTTTTTATTACTTCCCTGTGTAAAATTTTACGGTCAAAGAAACTATAGTTGTCTTGTTTATATATATTGTGTTTCTTTTTTTTACTGTAAATTGAAATTGGATTGTTTTTAATGAATTTTAAACACAGAAAAAGAAGACCGCTCATGTGCCTACCCTGTGTGCTCCACAAAATAAAAAAATGAAAAAAAAAACTAATTTATGTTTGTATTCAGAATAATTCTTGCTTACATTATAAATGCCAAATATTTTTGTCTATCTTTCTCACATTTTTTTATATACAATTATTATGTTAAACTTGTCATAACATTTGAGTTTCTATGTTTTATCTTTTTTCTATGTTCTTTACACCTGCTTTGAGTTTATTAAAAACATACTTGAATACTTGAATACCTTGTTGGGACGCAATTTATTTGTTAATTATTAAAATATCTGTTACATAATACATTATATGTTTAATTTGTATGTTAATCACTTGTTGCTCATTATGAAGTGGTGTACATTTTTGTGGAAACGACAAATTGGTGAAGGGCTGATTGGCATTTCAAGTAAATGTAATATTAACTTTTAAGCTAAACTGTTTTTTTTTAAGAAGTGGATCCATTCGGGGTGGGTATTTCGGAGCTGGATTCTTTGAAATAATTTTATTGCTTAAACAAATATTCTGCTGCTTCTTTAGGCAATAGTTTTACATACATACATGTGTAATAATGGAGGACCTGATTGCTGTGTTAGATCAAAATAAATATTTTCTGTTTGTGTTAATAAATATAATTTTTTTAAAACCCATCATTGTAAGGTAGATGATGCTATTGATTATGCGAGTCATAATCTGTTCTTAGGTACATTTTTGTCGTAGACGTATTCAATTTATAAAACAGATCATACAATAAAACGAACGTTTTTCTTAATTTGGGCTCCATTTTTGGCGTTTCTTGTCAAATATTGTCATCATTCATTTATCTATTATTGAGACACATGTCAAACTAATCATCAGACTTCTTTAATTAATTGTTTGAATATTTTTTCCATTATCACACAATCATCTGTTGTCTATATGTGATTGTAATTCAACTATTCCGTATAACTGTTCCGAGAAAGTCTCTCAATACAGGCGTTAAAATACGGCATACACCTGTAGGTTCCTTCCATTGGCAGCGGACGATAAATTTACTCAAACGAATGATTGTGAGAAGCTAGATCTAGGATCCTCTTATAAATTTTCTCAAAATGTAAGCTCAATCGGTTCGGTGGTTTTTTTTAGTTTTGCGATCATTTACAACCTAACCTAACGCACACCGATTGATATGTATACACATCTATAGATAGGTAGTGATTAACGCACTAAGTTATTGGTGTTACAAAACTAACCCATCTGTGACCAGCCAGAATGCCAATGCTCTCATTACGCGTTTCAAATTATTATTATTATAAACTAGCTTT
Organism: Cheilosia soror; assembly: GCA_949372485.1. Classification (NCBI taxonomy): domain Eukaryota; kingdom Metazoa; phylum Arthropoda; class Insecta; order Diptera; family Syrphidae; genus Cheilosia; species Cheilosia soror. Next base: position 21,513,393 of record OX443563.1, read on the forward strand.
TGTCTGCGACTTCGGTCGCAATTTGGTACGAAGAAATTCCTTCAGAATCAATTATGTAGTTTCCTCTTTTACATTTAAATATCGCGCAAGAAGCCTACCTATAAAAGTACCTAAGGAGCAGTTAGTACATATATCGGAAAAATATGTAACAGAAAACAGGTCGAAAATTATATGATACATTTTTAAGTTAAGTTTTGCATCTTAACACAGATCATAGTATAGCAGACTGAGCCACTTTCTGCGTGACAAAACATATCTCAATCACCCCTATCGGGAATAATATTTCCCCCGAAATGTTTCCCTTTTTCACAGAATAGGTATCGTAAACAATTTTCGAAAGGGAAAATAAAAATTCCGTCGGAAAAAATAGGTATCGTGAATGATTTCGAAATCAAACAAAAAATTCCGTCAGAAAAATAGCTATCGGGAATAAATTTCCGATGGAAATATTCAGCCTTATCGCCAATTTCTTGGGAACTTTTTTCCCCGGGAAATAAAATATTACCTGGGAACAAAAGTTTCCCATCGTGAATCTCCCACGGAATGCATTTTCCCACGAAACAAGTCATGCCAACATACAAAAGCACACAAATCATTTTCGAAGTAATAATCGAATATTTTGACAGCCGCAAGTTGTTTTGATTTACGCGAACATTATTTTGTAATCAAAAAGTTTAATAGTTTACCGTGAAAATAGGATGCCAAAAAATAAAAATGATAAATAGCATTGCTTTCGTGATAGCGGTCGAAGAGTCGGAGGAAATTCAAAGAAGGCACCAAATAGCCTTCAGAAGAAACTTAAGAGATATATCCAATCCACTTGAGTTGCAAGAAACCATGTAAGTAAACATCCAATGTTTTTTCTCAATTATTTAATCTGTATCCTTAGATTTCATCAGTATTATCGGATTAATAAGCCGATGTTTAGATATTTACTTGATCTTTTGAAAGACTCCTTGCCGGAACCAAAAAAATCGTTTGCAATACCTCCTATTGTTAAGCTCAGTGCCTGCTTGCGCTTCTTTGCTGAAGGAGCATATCAAAAAGGAGTAGCAAAAGACTATGAAGTTGGACTAGCACAGTCTTCATTTTCCGAAGTACTTTCGGAAGTACTTGACATTTTGGAAAGCAAACTTTGTCCAATATGGATAAATTCGCAAATGACGGCTGAACAAAAAAGGAGGACAAAACTAAGATTCTACGAGAAAAGTAATATCCCAGGTGTAATAGGATGCATAGACGGAACTCATATCCGTATAATTGCTCCTACGCAAAATAAGCATTTACATTACAACAGAAAAGGATACTTTAGTTTAAATGTCCTGCTTGTAAGTAATTTAGCTACTAATCTAAATATTTAAAATCAAAATAATCATTTTGTAGGTTTGTGATGATGAAATGCGAATCAGATTTGTTGATGCTACGCACCCTGGTGCATGTCATGATTCTCTAGTGTGGAATGTTAGCGAGCTGAGAACATGGATGGAACAACAATATTTGAATGGTGAGAGGAATACATGGTTGTTGGGTAAGATTTCAAATTAATTTTTAATTGTTCGTTACTGATAAGTTAATCATGTACATTCACTTTTGACAGGAGACGCTGGATACCCATTGGAACCTTGGATTTTGACCCCTCACAGAACACCAGAAACCGGAACATCTGAAAGCAAATTTAATGACATCCACTCCAAAACCAGAAACATAATTGAAAGAACCAACGGCGTACTCAAGAGCAGGTGGAGATGTCTGCTAGGCGCAAGGGAGCTTCATTATCATCCAAAAAAAGCCATACAAATTGTAAATGTTTGCTGCGCTTTGCATAACATTTGCATTTATTTCAAGTCTGACATATCCATGGATATTGCAGTGGACTTTCAAGACAATAATGATGATACCAACTTTGAAAATGTAACTTTAAGCAGCTCAGTTTATTTGACTGAGGCCCAACGCATACGAAGAGAAATAGGAAACTCTCTTTAAACAGTTTATTCAAGTTAATAACAAAAAACAAATAACAAAACGACTAATTCTAGTAAAAACGATAAGTAAAAATAAATAAATCCATTCAATAAAAAATAAAAAGTGTTAAATTTCAGTTTAGGTTAAAGTTAGTATCGCAGTTAAGTTAATACTTCTCAAGTTTCGCTACTTCTATTTCTAGAAGTTTCGTTTTCAGCTCCAACTTTTGTTCGATCTCATATTTTCTCAGCTTTTCCATCTCAATGTTGTGACGCATGGTTTCTTTTAAAACTTCTTTTTGTTGGTCGTAAAGTCGATCAATTGACCGATATATTTTTTTGGCACTAGCTTGAATTTCATTTTGATGGTTCTTCATTAATGACACAGCTTCACCAATTTGTTCAACAAGTTTTTCTTGAAGGTGAGTTTCTTTTTCTAGAAAATCGAGTGAATTTTTTGTTACTTGTCTGCTTTTTTGCTTGCTTTGTGGTGGTGTTTTATCACTGACGACATTATCCACTGCATTATTTGAAAGGTTGCATGGTGTGTCCTCTGTGTCAATTAACGCTCGAAAAACTGCGTCTAGTTCATTGGGCTCTTCCTCGTTCTGAGGGGTGTTTTCCTTTACTTCCTCGAAATGTGAAGAAAGTTTTCGTTTTTTAGAGCAGGAAGGCAATCCAAAACGAAGAGAATCGCAATGACCTTCCACAGACTCACTCATTGCACATATTTTTATGATGGTCTCCTCCAAATCTGAAAACTTGTATTCTCTGCTAGGGCCGCCACCAGTGGAGTTTTTTGATTTCAAGTTTTCCGACATTTTCTTTTTTATGTATTTCTTCTTATCACTCCACACCTGAAACAAATAAAATTGAAAACTGTAGGTCGCTTAATCATTGCGTTGAAAAATTTAGTTATTAATATTATTATCGTGAAAAATAACGAATTAACAAAAATGTACCCTTTTCCATTCAAATGCAGATTTTGATGGTGGTCCGATACTGTTTAACTCATTTTCGATCGTTTTCCAAATGTTTTGAGCTTCATCTTTGGTCCTTTTAGAGTATCCTGTGGCAATATCTGGATATTTTTCCATCAAACTCACAAGGATCTCCAGCTGTCTTTTATTTGTTGCATTAGACCTTAGAAAAATAATTACTTTTTCATAAATATATATAGGTATATTTTTTTTCAGAATATAAACAAATGCTTACATTTTTTTTTCCGTTGTTCCCCAACAAACCACCTGCGGAAAAATTCGAGCTGAAATAATGAAAAATTTCCCCATAAAATTTATTCACGATAGCTCCTTTTTGAGGGGAACATTTTTTTCCCTTTTCGAAGTTGATTCACGATATCAACTTTCCCAAAATGGGAAATATTTCCGGGGAAATTTTTTTCGCGATAAGGCTGATTATCGTAATTTTCCCCGAAATATTCCGCTGGCATTTCGTCAGGGAACTTTAGCTAAAGAGCAGCAATGTAAGTGTTTTTCTGCAAAATATTTAGAAAAAATAATGCATATTGTCAGTTTTAATGAAGGTCAAACACAACAAGTGCAAAACAGCTGCAGATTATTCTAAATCATATGGAAAAAAATCCGGATATAGCAAATGAATTTATACAAAGAAAAAAAGCAAAGCATTTTGTAAATAGATGATTGGCCTAATCCAACTTCGTGGTCGTTTCCCTCTCCAACCTGGTAGCCGACTTCAGCAAAAAGCGCAATCATGCGCTTAGCTTAAGTAATGGGGAAACTTCGAATGATTTTTTGGTTTGCGGCAAAGACGGGTAAAGGTGCTAGTACACGGCATGTAGCAAGCCACGTATGTGGCACAAATCCACATTTAGCCCCATTTAGACGATCATTTCATTTGATGTCCAAATGCAAAAATTGAAGCTTCTAACTGAAACTGAAACTAAAATTCACATACGTTTTTAGTTCAGTTGTCAGTTTTAGTAGAAATAATCTTCTAACCTTCGGCTAATCACGAGTAAATTGAAAGATCAACTGAATACTAAACTGATGTCTAAAAGCACTCTAACTGAACTGTTCAACTGAAAGTTTAATTGATAGCTCAACTGAAACTGAAACTAAAATGACCATCTAAATGGGGCTTTAAATTGACGACTTTCTATATATATATCAAAGGTCTCCACTAGCTCTTCACCTATAAGATATCTGGTGCTGGTCTGTTTAAGGTCCGAAGATTCTATGTCTTCCTATTCACTTCCTCATGCTCTTCCATCGCTAATAAAAAATGCGCACTTCTAAATATATCAAAAATATTATTTTAATTTTTTAAAAACTACTCTCTCTCTTGTCAAAACATTCGAACATATTTTCGAAAGTACTTTTCTGATTCCCGGGGAAAAAAATTTCGATGGAAATTCACGATGGGTAGATTTAATTCCCGGGAACAAAAAATATTCGGGGGAAACATTTTTCCCTCGGAATTGCCGATAGGGGTGAATATCTGTGTTTGCACAGCAGAAGCCGCACGAGGCGTGGTATCTATACATAATGACCCTTATTGCGAAGATTAACTATCAATTGATAATTGATATTTATCAATCAATTTTATTAAATGGTATTGTAACTGACAATTGTCAATAGGTCTGTTTTTTTGCACATCGATCTCAGTGAAGTAAAGTGACGTAGGATTTTCAGCACGCAATTACAACAACTGCACTCAATTTGACACCACTGAGATTCACACAAGCTATTCATTTCCAGCAGGACCAACTTTGGAGCATTCTTCAATTCTGAACACCAGGGGAGCACATTTTTGTGTAATTTGGATCTGTTCACAGAGTGCCTCCTTTTATGATACCTACTATTTTGTCGGCTGTGGTGGGTGTAAATGTATCTACATATAAGGAATTGCATATTTTAAACAACTTTAAAAATGACAACTGAATATTACGGAAAGTAATAAAATACTAAATATTTGCCGTTTTTATTTAAGTTGCATTTTGTTTACAAAATATAATTATATGTACACATAGACTTATAATAACTGAAAACTATCTTTGATATGTCATTATGGGACACATTTTTTGTAGATAATAAATAGGAAATCCTCCCATTTTGTATTCCCTGTTGATTTTTTAACTGAAGTATGTAATAAAGGTTAAGTATTATTTACATAGCTACTCTTTTTTTTAAGTGAAAGTCATTCGATTTCAGCCAACTGACATTCCAACTTTTGATTTCGATGGAAATTTTTTTTGTTCATTTCTTCGCACATTCTCATTTTCGATTGCATTACCTAAGTTAAATGTTATGAGTTTTTTCGACTGAAAATTTGTGGTCTAAGTCTTTATTTAAACAATGTTTATAGTGAAATTTACATAAAACATACAAAATTGGAAGCAACATTTGTTCGTCTTATGGAGAAAAAATTTCAAATCGTATGTCATAATCAAAATGAACAAACCAAAATGATTTGAAGTGCTCATTTATTTAATTTTTATTGCATTTTTTCTGTTCAATTTGATCTTTTCTTCCTCCAAGAATGTGTAAATAAACCCATCCTTTCTCAAATTACAGTCAAAACCAACGCAATCGACAGAGAAATATTTATACAGCTGATTTCGAAAATAAAGTTCATACAATTAAATCATTTAATAATAATAATGAAGAGGGTTTAGTGCACTGCGACCTTGTGGTCTATTGTGCCCCCTGCTTATACCTTGGAAAGGTTCATGCCCTTTTCCAGAGCCCCATCGCATTACAGTTCCGTTAGGAACTGTGTTTGAGGGTTTTTGCTCTGTCTCTAGACTTCTGACCTTCTTTCCTTCAAAACTTTGATTGTGAGAAGTTCATTCGATTGAAAGTTTTAAATTCGAGGAATACTCGATTCGATCGAATCTCAGAATTAGCACGTTCTTCACTTTAGGGCTCACCTAATAAACGCACCCACGCATGTTTTTGTTTTTTTTTCTTTGGCAATTAATTTGCGATATTATTTTGACCATACAAGACGCCAGGAGGAGAAAAAAAGTAAACAGAAAAAGTAAATATTCTGTAGAAATTGATAATCATTATTTTTTTTGCGCTAAAAGGTTAATTATTCATTTTTCTAGAAGGATTTTGATTTTGAAATTGAATTTTTCATTGATGGCCATTTTGACAGCAATGCCAGCTGTTAACTTTTCAGGGGTAAAACCGACTGTTCAGAAAAGTGGTTGGGGACTGTTTTTTTGCACATTTTCTTACTTTACTTTACTTCACTGAGATGGGTGAGCAAAAAAACAGGCCTAATATTGTTGATCCATTGTGATTTTTTGTTTAAAATCTATTGCGAATAATAATTTTCATCAATTTTCTTGTCAGCTGTCAATTTTTCTTTCAATCGTAAATTTGCAGTTGATGAGTTCGTGCTGATTGCAAAAATAACTGAAAAAATGTGAGTTTCGAGTTAAATAAGTGATCAAATTTTTAATTTCTTTATTTCCAAAGGACTCAAAAAGTAGTAAGCAACAAAAAACAGTTGTGCAGATTGGTCCAGTTGATGGAAGAGAACGTAGAACTCGCCAAGGATTTTGCTCCAAAGCTGTTGCAAATGCAAAGTGGAGAATAATTGCTGTAGAGCTAAATAGCCTATACTATATCATAAAAATATATTTATTATCATAAAAATATATTTTTGCTCTCCGTTCTTCTTCCTCAGTGTATTGGAACTTTATCCATTTTGGGCACACATGGTTTTCGATTACCTCAAGGACTTCTTTTAGGACAAGCGATGCAGTTGATTGAGCAATACCAATATTGAAATCATTTCCCATTTCAACTGGTAGTTCCCATGTGCACAGAATCTTAGCACTGTTGCTAGCTTCAAAATGTTTGGCACAGCTCGAATGTTTTTGCAGGGCTTCAATTTGTCCACAATTTCTTGCAAAAGATCAAAAAATGCATCCTTCGATAGCCGGAAGTTTTTTAAAAAACTAGAAACGGAGTAGAACACGTATAGATTAATTAATTCTTAAAATCAAAGCCATTAGACTTGCATTTGGCTTTCCAATTCCAAAGGATTGGATGCATCCCTCAAACTTCTTCGCATTCTTGCCATTTCAACGATAGCAGGATCATCCAACTCTTCATCTTCATCAAAAAAAAGTTCAGTTGAAGTCATTTTGTATTTTGTTTTTAGTTATTTCTTTTTACGTGACCTTTTTTTTGTCAACACAATTTTGTTTTCAATTTTATAGATTTCTGGTGATTTTCTTTACTAAAAAAAAAAAAAAGTAAACATCTGTCCGATGCACATACCCATTCACAATAATATAAATATTTTGAAGGCATTCACAATAGCACAATATTTTATTAATTCATTTTCACAATACCTATTTTTAATTCAATTGTGATAGTTGATCTTCGCAATAAGGGTGAATGCTACCTCAGTCGTAGAAAAATGCCCCTTAAAAGGAGTTAATCGCCAACAACTCCGGCCCCAAGCAGAATTTCCAAAATGGGAGAAATTGTTTTTCTTATATAGCGTACACAAACCGAGTTTGAAATCGATCGGATGGAAAATAAATACACGGCCCTAGGGATATATCCGTCGACTCAAATTACATTCGAGGTATTCGTCTTCTGAAAGAATAATTCGGCTCTAGCGAGGTATCCGTCGGAACGGAGAATTTTGCCGCAACGCATACTCCGTCGGAGGCTCATTATTAAATAATTAAATAATTAAAATAATTAAAATTCGACGACGCATGGATTTGACATGATGTCGTTTCGTGGTACCTACATCGGGTTTCTCTATTTAGTGCCTGTTTTTTCATTTGTTTTTGCCCTGAAAACACAAATGCAAACAACAAATACAACCAATTACTTTGCTAAAATGTTTTTTTCTTTGTTGTTGTTTTCATTTATCAACACTTCACTGCAAATCGGAAACAAATTCCGCAACCAATTCCTGTCGGAGCATATCAGAAGAAAATTCGTACGAAGCTGTCAAAAATATCAGTAAAAACACACGTGATCGCACTCAAACGCAAAACGCCAGTGTGCGTTGCATATTTGTCGGAACAAAGTTCCGAAAAACTGTTCCGAAGTATACCTCGAAGCAAAAATCCTCCTACATATTTGTATAGGAGGTATTTTCCGTACCGACAGATACCTCGCTAGGGCCGACAAACTTTGACCCCCCCCCCCCCTTTTACCCCTTTAAGGGTGAATTTCGAAATTATACATATCCTTCCTTATCCCTTGTATACATTATAAAGGGAACGTCTGTGCAAAATTTCAACTTTCAGCAAGGAGTTTAAACTGGGCGTTGAGTCAGTGAGTGAATTAATGAATCGTAATTTAAATTTTTATAAATGAGATTATAATGACCAAGAGCTGGAGCAAAAATAAATACACCAAACTATAATAAAAACTTTTGTCATTATTCCCTAAGAATGTTAAGAATTCGTCCTCTTCATCAAAGCCAACGCTCATTTACAATGACTCTCCAGACATTCCAGCTCTTTAGGCAAAGCTCATCTGGTTGGAGCGCATTTTACTGCAGCTGTTCTTGACAACGCAGAATTTACCATGCGACAAATGGCCGCGGAGAATTGAAAGTACATAGTTTGGGAATAAATTACTGATGTAATTCAAAATAGCCAGAGGTTCTACCAAAGTGAATAGTTGTTATTGTGACTATTTTAACAATTATTTCTGAACAAAATTTGACAATTTTCCACATAAATTCTTAGGAAAACCCCAATTTAAGCGAGAATTGTTTTAGCTGTAACAAATATATTCCTTCGTTACAAAGCCTTTCTAGACGCAGTCTCGAATACAACACTCGCATCCACACAGGTGCATTTCAAACTCCACATCTATTAGATAAACAAATATTTTCCTTCGTTACAAGGCCTTTCTAGACGCAGTCTCGAATACAACACTCGCATCCACACAGGTGCAATTCAAACTCCACATCTATTAGATAAAATCCAAATGCGTGCAATATAACTCTTAAATAATGGAGTCAATTGATCAGCTTCCTTTCTTTTAAGTGAGCTGTCCTAAGAAGGCCATCCTCAAAACGCAACGGCAATAAAATAAAAAACTTGCTAGTCTATGTCGGCTATAAGCTTTGTCGTGTCTATATGATTTTGAATGTGGTACAGCTTTCTAAGGATCTACCAATAGTAGGTCGCCATTACGGCAAATATTATATTCAATATAAATAAAAAAACATTTGTCCACTTCATTATCGATATAAGTTTCGAAAGAACCATTGCCTGAATACTAGATTAACCGGGATCACCAATATAGACGAGCTTTAAAAAAGTGGATGTTATGATCGACCAGATTTCCCTACGTCCTTCCAATTCTTATGCATTCTTGATTATTTAAAATCACAGAACGCTTTCAGCCACTCCAGGCATCGAAGACAAAAGGCTGTCTATAGTAGTGCAACGCACGCATGCTTGCTAATTGCACGACCTAGTTCGACTAACATAAGGAACATTTTATTTTGATAAACCGAATGTTATTTATTACCAGTGCTCAAAAGGAACTTCTCAAAATAAACAAAAACAAATACATAGATAGTACACAGTTCAGTTTATCCTCTCTGATTATTAGTATAGAAAACGGAGAACGGAAACCGACCGACGGTCTCCCTCTACTATTAATCTACTTAGCTTTATTTCATTAAAAACAGCAGAAGAAAACTTCTTAATTTTTAACTTTCTCGTATACGTAGTAAGAGAAAGATATTGTTTTCGTACAAAATTTCGAACTCGAGATTTTGATCAATTCTGATATTACGATGATAAGGGAACTCAAAAAAGTGGGTCTCGCAATTCTGTCCGTCCGTATGTCTGTCTGTCCTACCCCTGGGGAATCTAAACGCTTGGACGGATTTGTTTTACATACTTTAAAAAACTGCTCATATCTCTAAAACGCCATTTTCGATTATGATAAAAATGTTACTGTCAGGTAATGCTTAAATCCATAGTAATACCATTTGCTCAGTTTTGAGCTAAACAGTTGAAAAACAGTGTTTTTTGAACCATGAATGCGTCCTTCGATTTCCACCCCAATCGCTAAAAACGATACTTTAAAAACTACACATATCTCGAAAATGCCATTTTCGATTTGGTTAAAAATGTAACTGCTAGGTAATGTTTATATCCTGAAGAATATGTCGTACTCAGTTTTGAGCTAAACAGTTCAATAACAGTGCTTTTCGAATCCAAATTGTAACATTTGTCAGCATAATTTTACAAAAAACCACTCTAACGATTTTGATCAAAATACATATTTAAGACAACATAAGCATTCTAAACATGACCACGTACTTAGTTTTTCTCAGAAAACTCGAATACAGCCTTATTATGAATATTTCTCAAAAATGACTATCCAAATCCCGACCATTGAGACCACTTTTTCTCAATCCTCAAAAATGGAAATTTGAAATTCACTGCCTACTTGCCTCCTTTAAGTGTCAGTTCGGGGTGAAATTTGAAAGTATGTAAGTAATAAAGTCTTGTAGTTAATATCTACGTACTACGTATGTCTATGTAGTATGTACTACTTTTTTAATTAACAAGGGTTCAGTTACTAAACCTGCGTACATCTTAAGTGGATATGATTTTAAACGCAAAATTTGCTGAAATGATTGTGCGAAATTCGCAATAAACGAGAAAGTTTCGTGCGACCCAGTCGTGCACATTTTTTTATCCTTTATTCATCATTCGACTAGTGACAATTTGGCTACCAGTTCTTTCCGAACCGTAGGAAAGTGTCAGCTAAATAGCGTATGAGTTGGTTAAAGCATAAACACAAATAGATGCGGCCAATGTCTAAAAAAAAACTGACGATACTGAATGTTGAAAAAACTTGTATAAAACTTAGGTACACCTAAGTGCCGAAGCTTATAATTGTATTATTTGCCTCTTCATACAAACCATCCATAATCACACACTTGTCAATCGTGCTAGATTGATGAGTGCAAAGTGGTGATTTATGACGTTTTTTTCGCAACTAAGTTATTAACCTTTGTTACCTTCGTATGATAACGACGCTATATAAGCTGACACATTATGTGTAATAAATCTTACGGATTTGTGTGTATCTATAAGTCCAAGAGTGTTTTGGCGAAAAAATAAACTGTAGTGCAATTCAATTGTTTTAGAAATCTTTAATTAAATTTAAGTGTTGGCACGGGAAAGGTTTCCTTATATGCATTAGTAATATACATAGTTAATTTATATTGTGTTACGCATACCTGTATTGTTATTTTCCAAGGTGCCGATAATAATCAGTTGATAACAGATTAGATTATTGCGTTATGAGGAAAAAATAGGTAGTTAAAAAATGGCTGCATCATAAAAAACACGTAGCTGCCTTATAACCTGTCTTTGAAAAAGTATTCACTGCACAAAAATCATGGTTTACATACCTGTTCCTGACACGAAAAGGCAGTCGATATATGCATACGTACTAATCCTCAGCCCCGCACATAAACATCAACCACTCACTTCGCAGGACCATTGCCACTCATCTTTTGTGAACATCCGTTGATTATTGTGCTTGAGCTTGATCTGATGTCACTCTAGTTTAACGAATTGCCTAATATCTTCGTAGTTTAATTTATACGCTAGCTATACATATGTGCGCAGTAGATGTATGTGGTATTTTCAATGCTCCTCTTAACACCAGCACAATAAATTATTATGGAAGGCGGTTTAGCAAATTTTTTTTCATTGTGAGATGAGTGCTATTGCGTGCTCTCCGTAGTTCCTTTTTTTCTACACATTCAGGGCAAGGGGTAAAATGTTGTATCCAAATCTGTATGAACGTGTTTACGATACTGCTACTAGGACGCGGCAAACTTCTTTCTCCGCCATTTATTTTAGCAAGGTACTTAGGAAATGCTAAATTAGTCATAAAATGTATAAAAATACTTCATACTGGGTTCCAAAAAATCATCTTGTAGGTTCCTATCGGGTGCTAAACCAAAATATACCAGTTAATGTTGCTTTATCAGGGCTTAAACACATTCCCAACAAGCCATTGTTTTATTATGCATTTGTCTGGTTTATTTTGCTTTACTGGGAAAGATGTTCAATAAAACAAACCTATTATAGATAACTCCCTCCCTTTATATTAAACAACTAGTTTATTCTCGTATACCTAATCCCATGTCAAATGAAAAATAACTCGGAGCTTATTAGGTCTAGAAAGCTGAGACTTGAACAAAAACAAAAATTTGATCCAGTCACTTATTTATTTGTAACTCTGTTCTGGAATTATGTCTACAAATATTTGTTTTATCGCGTGTCGTATTATACTTGTTGGTCTCTATCTCACACACTTATAAATAGAACTGTATATTGTTTAGAATGTAAAACTATTGTTTTTAGAAGCAGCATAATTTTATTTTCAAACATTACTAACATCTTCTGAATTATAATTCCTTATATCGTTTAATTCATAAATTTACATTTGTACAAAACATTTCATTTATCATTTCCTAGATCAATAAGTATTTTATTTTTAACTTTAACTAATAAAAACTAAAAATATTTTAGGGCAATGATAAGAAAAAGAAGTCGAGCAAGTTAATTGAACTCTCAATGGATGTGAAGACTCATGGTTTTTCGCCAGCTGATTTGGCTAATTATGTTCAGCAGGAGAGTAAAATGATTGCCAACGACGCAAAGGAAACGGAACGTGTTGATGCGCGTAACGCATTGGAGGAGTTGGTTTATGATATGCGAAATAAATTACAGGTAATATCAGCTTTAAAACAGTGTTTAGAAAGTTTAGTTTGAAGCTCATGATTTTATTACTCTTGTTGAACGTATTCAATGTATAAACCAATTTTAACTGAACTCTATTCGTATTCTTAAAGCTCTCTTAAAGCTAAACAACTTCATTATAAAAACTAATTTTATTATCACCAACAGGGCGGACCACTAGAAAGGTATGTTGCCGAAACCGACCGCGAAGCTATCTGTCGGCAGCTTAATGATCTGGAAAACTGGTTGTACGAAGACGGTGAGAATTGCGATCGCGATACCTATGTCGCCAAATTAAACGACCTGAACGCTAAGACCACACCCATCAAAGAACGTAGTCAAAACTATGAGAATGCTCCGCATTCATTCGATGAGCTCAGGAAAACCATAGACTATGCTCGGTCCGCAGTCAATGAATTCCGTTCTGGATCAGCCAAGTACGATCACTTAACCGAAACCGAATTCATAAATATTTCTGAAGCAGCAGATAAGGCGGAAAAGTGGCTTCAAAATGCTTTGGCAAAATTCACCCAAACACCACGCACCTTCGATAGTCCTGTGAAAGTAAGCGAAATCCGCCACGAAACGCACACGCTAAGTGCTTGTGTGAACTCTGTCGTAAACCGACCAAAGCCCAAACCACCAACCCCAACCGCAAAGCCAACCGAACATAACGGTGAATCTAACCAAGATAAGAAAGAGGACGCTAAAACAAATAGTAATATTCCAGAGGACTCAACGATGGACGTTGAGTAGAAAATTTATTTATTTATTTTTTTTCTTTTGTTCTAAATTGAAGAAAACCTTTAACTAAAATAAATTCTCTATTATAATTATAAATATGTATAATTATATATATAAATGATCCTTATAAAAAATAACAAACATTTCGGTTCTGTTTTGACAAGAAAAAAAAAACACAAAAATAATTATGAAGCGATCCTTTGATGAATCAACAAAAATTGCATTAACGAAAAAAAAACTATTTAAGTTTTTACACAATACATTAAATAAAAAAGAATATTTAAGATACATTTAAATGTGCAAATGATAAAGTAAAAAAGATAACAAAAACAAATAATCTAACCAAACACTCAGCTAACTTGTATTCCTAATATAATCCACCTATTCACCACCACGACCATCCAACCAACAGCAGCAGCCAACTCATTAACCACGTTTCACTGTTCATGTAACAATTGCCGACATATTAGAAAAAAACAAAATCAAAATCCTTATCCAATTGTTTAACTTTGTTTGGTTTAAGCGATAGAGAGAAAAGATGTTTGGGCATGTGATGTAAAGTCAGTTAAAATTGTACTACTTATCACTGAAAAGTTAAAATGCGCGATCCTCCAGAAAAAATGTTCTTAATTTAATATATGTATTTTCCCGGCTGACACTTAAATAAGTTCTGAAATTTGGTTCTTTTTATTTTTATTTATTTACAATCGGAAAACAAACACATAAATAAAGCAAAGCTAAATAAGCGAAAAACAAAAACTACATACATATTTCGAAACACAGAACACATATTGTTGTAATGTTTAATGTTTTGGCGGAAATAAAGAAAATATGAAGAATGAATTCTTAATGTTAAATATTTTTTGTTTTATTAATCTAATCTAAAAATCATGGTCAATTGTGTTTGTCGATAATGTTCTCTGTAATGCGTGAACCGATTTTTATTCTGGAAATTTCCCATGAAAGGTGACCTTGATACCATGGTTTATAAGTTCATACGGTCTTTGTAGGTGTATTGGTTCATGAGTTATAGGGGCGTGGCAGCTCCCATACAAAAAATGCATTCAAAATCTTATTCCTCGAAAACCACTGAATCGATTGAATTCAAATTTACATACAATCTTAGGTATCGGCCCAGGAGTATTCCTGTGAAGATTGGTCAACATTGGACAAAGGGGCGTGGCACCTCCCATACAAAAAAAACATTCAAAATCTTATATCTCGAAAACCACTTAATCGATTGAGTTCAAATTTACGTACAATCTTAGGTATTGGCCCAACAGTATTCCTGTGGAGATTGGTCAAAATTGGACCTAGGGTCGTGGCACCGCCCATACAAAAAAAAATTAAAAATCTTATATTTCGAAAACCACCGAATCGATTGAGTTCAAATTTACGTAAAATCTTAAATATTGGACCAGGAGTATTCCTGTGAAGATTGGTTAAAATTGGACCTAGGGGCGTGGCACTGCCTATAAAAAAACAACATTCAAAATGTAATATTTCGAAAACCACCGAATCGATTGTGTTCCTGTGAAGATTGGTCAAAAATAGATAAAGGGGTGAGGAGGCGTTATTCTTCGACAGTCATGGGAGATACAGTTTCGCAAATTTTTAACATTGCGCATTATCCTGATAGACAAGAATATTATGTAGGCAATACGAATCCTAAAAAACCAAGTGTTGTGAATACAGCAGGGCATTACAATAGAAACTGTTTACCATTGATTTAACTGAATTTGAAATCGATTTTTATATTTTCATATTTTGCACTACGAAGTGTGCAGGGGGTTCGCTAGTTATGTATAAGCATCGTTGACCTACCTCACAAACCTAAGCCTTTTTCATGGGAAGGTATATGGCACTTAAAATATGATATAGACTGTCCTTATTTTTCTAATATAAATGTAGTAAACAAGCATAGAATGATTGAACGTTTAGCAAAACGAACTTCTAATCAAACTTCCACATAATCCACTACAGAGATTCGTTGTCTATGCAATGTATGCAGTGTCACACATTCATACAGTGAATGTCAAAAGTGAGTGAACACCAATGCTCTTTTGAGTTTTCCTTTCCTTTCCTTTGCTCCTCGGCATTGATGATGTGGAACTCTCGTTAATAACGAGAGGGTGTCCACAGGGGGGCGTCCTTTCGCCTCTCTTGTGGTCCCTAGTCATTGACGACCTACTCCAATCCCTGTCTAATCAAGGGATCGATGCTATAGGATATGCCGACGGCGATTGCTACCGTCGTTAGTGGTAAATTCGAAAGCACGGTATCAGAAATACTGCAAAATGCACTATCCATCATCCAAAGATGGTGCTACAAAGAAGGACTTTCTGTAAATCCAAAAAAAGACGACCATCGTCCCTTTTACCAAACGTAGAAAACTAGATCTTCTAACCCGCCCACTATATATGGCGAATCCATTTTATTCTCACGGGAAACCAAATACCTGAGAATAATCCTTGACAGTAAACTATCATGGATCCCACAAATAGAACGTATCGCAAACAGAGCCGCCAAATCCCCCTGGGGGGTTATTCCCAAATGCGCGGCGGATTGTATTGAAAGCGATACTTTGATTTCGACCGTCTTCGCTTTCGATTATTCCCAAATGCGAACTGTGCTTTCCAGTTTTTTTTCCAATTAAATTAAGACTTTCCATTTATTTTCCCAAAAGTTTGACAGCTTTTTCCCGCCACAAGAATTTATGTGGTTTTCCATTGGGACATAAAATCAATCTTTTTTTTTTTTGATCCGGATCACTTTTTGCAGATCTTGATAATTTTCGAGATACACATACTCTCACTAATCACCCCTATCA
This sequence comes from Cheilosia soror, assembly GCA_949372485.1. Taxonomy (NCBI): domain Eukaryota; kingdom Metazoa; phylum Arthropoda; class Insecta; order Diptera; family Syrphidae; genus Cheilosia; species Cheilosia soror. Next base: position 21,529,684 of record OX443563.1, read on the forward strand.
TGGAATCCGCCGGGGGGAATTGTTCACGGAAAACAATATTTTGGTATCGTCGAATCCGCAAATTGAACAGTTATTATGTCATATAGGTAGGTATATACATAATATTAACACATACTATTGGTAGGGTGTGGTTTTTTTTCCAGATATCTGTTCACTTTTTGGATTCGACGATACCAAAATATTGTTTTCCGTGAACAATTTCCCCCGGCGGGTTCCGTGATAGGGGTGAATATCAATATACCTTGCACAGCTGTTTTTACTTCATTCAGAATTTGTTTTCAAAACAAAACTACGAAAAACCTCGTGAAAAGCAATTATTCAGAACAAAAACGTAAATAATGGGCATGGACTTAATTTTGGAGCAATTACTATCATCTTCGTCATCTTCTTCTTAATCGTCATCTGTAGATTTCAAATCTTCGTTGATATGATTACCAACGAAACGAAAAAAATTTGCACAGCTGATGTACTGTCTAATAACGCACTAATACATTCACAAAAGCAGATCAATCATCCTGTTCCATTCGCCACGAAAAATCTGAGATCTGAAATAAAAATCTGATGGTCCCAATAGAAAACGACATAACCTTCCTCTTTTAAATCCATATAGCTATAACCACAAACAAGAGAGAATAGACCACCAGCTTCGGCCAAAAATGAGAGTTTCATAGAGCCAGTTTCAAAAAGTTACTGCGTGGTTAAGTATGCGTGCAATGTTAAAGTAAACGGAGGGTGAATTTGGTCACGCATACACTGGCACATAGTAACATTTACAGTTATTCGGTGGTAACTTTGAAAAAATTCAAATAATTCACATAAATTGGCCGTTATCGGGACGTGTTAAGCAAATTGTGTGTTCGGTGTGGGGAAATTATTACCAACTTATATTTTTTTAAAAAGCGTACAAATATAAATGGGTTTAAACTGCAAAACTAAAATGGATGATAAAAAAAAACATCAAACATGATTTTTTAGTTTTGTTGATATAAATGTAGACCTTTTTCAGTATATGTTTTAACGAAAATTTATTTATTTTCTTTGATTGTTTGTTTTATTAAAGTGTACCTACTGAGTTTTGGAATAAATAATTTAAAAAAAAAAGGAGGGAGGACATTTTGTTTTGTCAGACTACAAGAAAAATGTGATGAATTGATTTTAACCAACAAATAAATTGGTCATGGAATTTAAGAAGATTTGCATTCTAAAAATGAAATACGTTTTTTGCACCGAAGTGGCTATTCGCACGTTCATTTTGACAGATTTTGTACTGAACTGACGTTTACCGATTTTCGGGACACGACTACGTAATCAACGTAACGTAATCCTATTTTCATTAAAATATCTTTATAAATAGAAAAGTTGGATCCAAAACGTACGGCATAATGTCCGAAAATGATTATACTGGAGTTTAGAGTCCTTGCCGCGAGCGTAGCGAGCCACATACCCCAACTTGACGCAATATAAACTTTGACATTTCGTTACGTAGTCGTGTCCCGAACAACGTGCGAATAGCAACAGCCTTTTTGCACACCAAATCGTAAGTGCGCATTGTTATATCGGCTTATAACACAAGGAATCTGCATGAGGTGTAAATAAGAATTTATTAACATATATGTACACGTACATACCTATTACGCTTTGGCTAGGGCAAATATGCGAATTTCAGGAAATAGCTATTTGTAATACAATTCAATTTTTCCACTATATTTGAATGTCAAAACTACGTAGAATCAAAATAGTAAAAAACGCGAATGTTACGTTATGTTATTCAAAACAAAAGAATACCTACACAAAAAGCAAAAGTATGATAACATAACAAAACAAATAAGATAATTACGTGTTTTAAATTAAAATATTACGTACCTACACCTTTCAGTACAGTTCACTTTTCGCTTTAGTTTACGCGTTACTATGGAAACGAACTTTTTTCTTTTTTTAAATAAAAAATGCCACTTTTATTTAAAATTGACGGCGTCCTGGCCTGTGTATACGCTATGCTATGCATTCCGCAGCGCCTATGTATGATGTTTTAAAACACGTTTTCTAGCAGGTTTTGTATTAAAATGTCCATGTTTTAAGTGACAAATGTTGATTTTTAATTTTTGAACAAACAATTCTTTATAAAACCTAATTCAAAAACCACTCATCATATTCTCCTCATAGATAAAATAAAACAATAAACATGCCTTTTTATATACGACCAAAATACTTTTCGTTAACTTTATTTATTCCAAAATAGCTGTTCTTGAAAATATAAGAAGAGAGAGCTCAAAATTGCAAAGAATCCCGTTAAGCTGATTTCATTATGCTTGCAATTTAGTTTTATAGCTTAAAATAATATTTTTTTTTGTAATAATGTCATAAAATACAAATCATATCATTAAATACAGTTATTACGCAAATATATTATTATACTTTTTAATAAAACATAAGTTGGCAGTTAATTCACCACACCACACACACCATTTGCTTAACACGTCCCAATAGTGGTCAATTATTTCAATTATTTGAATTATTTCAAAGCCATCTCAGATTCAATTGTCTTATTTCATCTTTTTTTGGTTATTCACACGTATTCACAGATAGAAAAAGAGGCGGAGCTACTTATTTCAAAACTGGCTCTATGAAACTCTCATTTTTGGCCGAAGCTGGTGGTCTATTCTCTCTGGTTTGTGGCTATAACCGCCCGGCTTTGCCCGTGCTCAGGAATTACAATGCACCATTGACATATTATATATGGACTGCTAGCACACGTTTTCGCGTTGGTTCCAACATAACCACTAGCCCTCTTGGTTCGGAGCGGAATAATTTGGAAATCTACACTTTTTTGAAGTGGCATCTATTGTTAACAATGACGCAACAATTTGAATTTCAACCGTTTTACTTACCAATTTCACTAGGTGTTTCTAGCATTCTATGGAGAAATAAAATATGGTTATCGCATTGGCTCCCGTTTTCCAATGCCATCTACCATAAACAGTGACGCAACAATTTCAATTTTAAATGTCTTACCTCATAAATTCTGTCACGCACAATAGGTGCCTCTAGCATTCTATGGAGAAATAAAAGATGGTTCGTCATTTTGTTTCACTTATTTTTCGCTCCGAACCAAGAGCGCTAGTTTATGCTGGCGTCATTTTCTGGGAAAAATTTGTATGAACTGACATTTCACTAGCAGTCCATATATAATAAGTCGCAATGCACATCCATGTTTCGCTTTCGAGTCTTCAACTTTAGCTCTGCATAATGTTGAGAAATAGCGTTTGATAATTTTGTTTTTGAGATGCCACGCCCTTTGTCCAATTTTGACCCATCTTCAAAAAACAAAAACCCTCTCTCAATCCGTTCAGAACGTTTCGAATTTTTGAAGCGTCCCAAGTAGAAATTTGTGACTTTGATGCAAATTTAATTTAAATTATGGTCACCATATGGTATTTTCGACTCTGCTTTGAGTAGATAAAGACATTACTGTGAAGATGGGAACTATTTGACAAATTTGTTACTATTACGTGTATTAAAGATACATATGTCCTTTATGGTAACATTTCAGTAAATCTTGTGACTTTAAGATTACTCCGAAGTGACAAAACTAAAGTCACAAAAACTGGTAAGTTGCTATTCAATGTTGCCACACGAATAAACTACATACAGTCTGAATTATGACCTCGGAATGTCACCACAATATGCCTAAGTATCTTCTGGTTTTTATTTGCACACAATATCCACTCCACACGTACTGCCGAAATAACTATTGAACAAGGTGACACTAATACCTAACTAAAATAGTTGAATGTTACTTCCACCACTACAACTACCTTACACACAGTTTCTTAGTTGGCGTGTTTGCAGTTGTCAGAAAAAAAAATCAAAATGTCACAGAAAAGTTTAACTAAAAATTCGAAATCGTTTAAATACACTACATCATACTACAGAACATTGAAAAAACAAATTGAATTAACTAAATTGCAGTTACTGCAACGTAGAGAAAATTCGGAGAAATTACTCAATAAAGTGTCCTCATATTTACAATTCAATCATCAGACTGGAAAAGCACAACCAGAAATTGAAAATGTACTGCGTCCCCCAGAATGTGTATCATTAATGAATAGTGAAAGTGAATATGCTGAAACAATACGTGCTCCAGCTTCTGATCCTAACATTGACCCTTGTGAAGCTGTGGAAAATTAAATGCCCAGTGATTCAGAGGCTGACGAGCAAGAACATTTTGGAAGTAAAATATCTTTCATGGATGAACTGAAGGATTGGTCTTTACTTAATAGAATTAGTCATACTGCTTTGTCCAGTCTACTAAAACTATTACGTCGTTCCCCAGCTTTTAATTATTTACCAAAATGCAGCAAGACTCTACTAAAAACTGCAGCTGCAGTAAAAATAATTCCAATGGGAAGTGGAGAGTACTGGCATAATGGACTTAAAAGTGGTTTACTAAATTTATTCTGCGGTATTAGTGAATCAATTAGTATTCAACTCAATTTTAATATCGACGGATTACCAATTGAAAAAAGTTCCAAGAAAGAAATTTGGCCAATATTGTGCACGGTTGAGGAGAAACCTATGTGTACGTACACAAACCAACTTAACATTTTTAGAGATTTACATCTAGCACACATGGTGAGATGGAATTTTTTTTATGTATGAAGAGTTTGACATCAATTTCACTTGCCATTAGATGCGGTCAGAGGAACTCGGACAATAAATTGCGCAAAATTATAGTCGGGTAAAGTACAGTTTATTTAGTAATGTGTTGCTAGGCTTTGGTTGCCTTCGGGTCTGTGCTGGTATGCTAGTTTCCCTCCTTAGCTCGTCGGTGGTCGTGGGACTTGACCCTTTGTGCCTTGCAACAAAAAAATTTCATACCAGACTTGCGTCGAGGTGTTTTATGACGCTGCGAGTAAATTTTTCTTTACCCTCCCTACCTTTGGCTACCACTCTCGCCTAAGTAGCCCCTTATGCCGCCATCTTTCACCTCCTACTCCGAACCATCCTTCCCTATCCGCACTTCCTCATCCTCTTACGCCCTTTTTAGTTCAAACGCATATTTATCTTTTTGAACCAATTCATAATTTATTCATTATTGAAATTTTTGATTTAAATTTTACTTTAACTCGAATAAAAAAACTCTATGTGACTATTATGACTATTTATACAAACGCGAATGAAACGAAAAATTTGAATACAATTAACAATTAAGAAAACGCGAATGAAACGGATTTTAAAATCAAAAAGTAATTTGTGTGTATATATTTATGTGTTTGTTATTTGTTCTTTTGTTCTATGTAGGTATTTTGTGTAGGTATATTTTTTTTGTCGCACTATTGTGGGGTGGTATAACCATATATGGCACTGGCATATATCTATGTATACCTCACTTGCAACACGGGAATTATTTATGTCGTTTTTTAAAAAAAATCACTTTATATATACATATATATTATATAGTTAGAGTTTTAATTTGACTCACCGTACTCTATACGAAAATCCGCAACTGTTGATCCAATGGCCACTGCATCAAGGTTGGGTGTGTGTACCTTTTGTACCTATTTGGATTCGCGCAAAAAGATTCAAATTAATATATATATATATATGGGAGAAAGTGATTATATTCCCTTACCTTCACGCTTTTCTTATTAAAAAAAATACTAAATATGTACACACTATTACTAACAAAATTTACAATTAGAAATAATTTAACAAAAAAAGGAATTTGACAAATTAAAATAATTTAACAAAAAAAAAAAGGAATAAAAAAAAAGTGTATAAAGCTTCTTGTCCTGGGCTGGGTTTCGAACCCGGGTTGGTGATATTTCGATGTCTCCGCACAATTCGTGACGCCTTAACTCGCACGGCCAAAGGCGGTGTTGGGGCTTGGAGCTCCAATTAACCTCCAACTGCTCTTGTGGCTGTGGCTTGGCTGTTAATGATGGCGAATAATGTTTGGAGCAATGGCGGTTGTGTCGCAATAATTGCCGATTCAAATCGTTCTTCGATTCTCTCACAATCCAGGCTTTAGACTTCTAGGTTTAATTTCGGACAGCGCTCTTTATGCAGAAGCGCTGCCGTTTAATTCCGGATTATTTTCGCCTAAATCTACACAGAGAGATCAGTATCAGTACCTACTTTGTCTAATCTATCCATTTTATTAATTGCAATATGTACCTGAATTTGTATTTGTTCCAGCTTACTTGTTATTTTTAACTATCTAGCACTGTTTAATTTGTCTTTTAAATAAAAAAGGGCTGCACTTTTGATCAGTAACAGCTATACTTTTTACTTTTATTTGAACTCAACTTCAACAAGAGTATAATGGCGTTTGTACGGCCAAGTTAAAATTTAAAATGACTATTAGCATTGCTAGCCGTTAATTTGAACGGCTTTCTGGAAAGCTTGGCTTTCTGGAAATCGTTTTTAAGCAGCAGTTATAATTTGTCTCTTCTCTCACAGCTTACAAAAAAACAAGTCTACAACTTCGAGTATCGATCTCCTCGAAGTGTGTTCGATTGTGAATTGTCGAACAGTTCTGTTACAAATGGGCTTTGCGTTTTGTTTACATTTTACAATATGTCATAACAAAATTGCAAATTGGAACCCACGCGTTTTCGGTGCCGTAAAAAGTGAAAAATCTTTTAATAATCGTGTTCGTTTAATGTTTAAACAAATAAAAATACATTTATTGAAATGCTAACGTGGGTACGAACCTACTTAATAGCCGGGCAACAACATCAGATAAGTGAAATGTGGTATTGAAATTTTCGAAGTGATTCTTTGTGTTGTTTTCATTTATCTTTGCAGTTAATTTGCAATTATTGGCGTATATCTTTCGCATGGAATATACCGATGAGTTTGCCGGAAAGATTTTCAAGTTCGTACATACAATTGCCGACAGTACGACGGACTCGGGACTTTAAAAATTTCGGGAGCAACTTTGCGTTTTGGCCTTGGACGAAGTTACTTTGTGCAAAATTTCTGTGGAAAACTTCTTGTCCAACTTTAAAGAACGTTGGCCTTGAACGTGTATTGTACGTATTCATCGACCTTTCGTGAGCTTTTAGCAAATTCTTGGACAACTGTGATCGTGCAAGTGCCACATTGGTTTCGCGAGACGTGACAATCATTTCAGGATCCTGCAGTGCCCTCAAGTTACGAAGTATTTTGTACGACGAACCGTGGGTGATCATGTTTTGCCCGAACAAGGCATAATATGGTTGACATCCTATGGAGTCATGCATATCAGCGCGTAACGCACACGCTATACTGGATAAGTGTATGTCCCAGTGGTCTTGTTCGTCGGATATAAATACTCGTAACTTGTTTAGGATACTGCGGTTGACTCTCTCTGAAATATTTGCCTGTGGTGAGTACAGAGCTGTACGAACGTGCTGCACGCCATAATTGTCCAAAAACTTGCTAAACTCAACAGACACAAATTGCTTGCCGTTGTCCGAGTGTACGAATTCGGGTGTACCAAACCCATGGAATACCTCGGACTCTAAAAATCTAATTATGTTCGTCGAAGTTGCTTTAGGCAGCGCTTTTAGGAAGGTGTACTTCGTGAAGTGGTCAACAGCTATGAAGATGTAGACGTTACCTCGTTTTGTGCGCGGATATGGGCCGAGCAAGTCCACATAGAGTCGCTGCATTGGCCGCTCTGAGACGATCTGCTTTACCATTGGAGGACGAAGAGTTTTGTTTGGCGCCTTTGTGGTTTTGCATACTTCACACCGACTCACAAATGCTCTGATATCGTTAACCATTTTTGGCCAATAGTACTTCTCGCGAACTCGTTCATAAGTTTTTGAAAAGCCACTATGGCAACAGAGTTTCGAGTTGTGATACATCTCAATAACATTTTGAGTCAAGGTGTTCGGTATCCACAAACGCCACAAAGAGTCTTCGTTTCCAAGCGCATCGCTTCTAAATCTAACTCTTTTGTATATATATTTGTCGGATACAACTAGATCTGGAAGCGAGGCTTGATTTTTGACGATTTCCTCTTTAAGAACAGTATATTCCACAGAATCGAACTCAGGCGAGGTAAGGTCTACTTCTTCACCTATATCTGTGACCGAAATTTCTTCCATGTCTACTCGTGACAGGGCATCCGGCACTACATTTAGCGAACCCTTGCGATGTTCGATGGAAAAGTCGAATCGCTGGAGTTCCAGGCTCCATCTTGCTAATCTACCACTCAAATCCTTAAGCGACATAAGCCACTTGAGACTTGAGTGGTCGGTAACAATACGAAATTTGGAACCCTCGATGTAGGCGCGGAATTTCCTGACACTTAAGACAGCAGCGAGACACTCAAGCTCTGTCACGGTATAATTCTTCTGGGCCTTATTCAACTTCTTCGACATAAACGCTATTGGTTTTTCGTTGTCATCTGCGTCAAGTTGGAAAAGGACTCCCCCTACTCCCTCAGATGAAGCGTCACACTGGATGGTGAAACCCTTTTTAAAGTCCGGTTGGGACAACACAGGAGCAGAGGTAAGTGCTTGCTTCAACTTTTCAAATGCTTCTCGGGCAGCAGACGACAACTCAAAGTTCTTTTTCTTTTTTAGGCAATCAGTAAGCGGAGCTGCCAGATCGGAATAATTTTTAATAAAACGTCTGTACCATCCCGTCAGACCAATAAATCTCCGAACTTGTCTCAGTGTTTTCGGAATCGGAAAGTTAATCATCGCCTCGACCTTTTCAGGGTTGGTTTTTAGCGTGCCCTGACCGACGATATAACCAAGATACTTGATCTCGCGCATGCAAAACTTACTCTTACTGAGGTTGATGGTTAAATTCGCCCTACGTAGACAGGAAGCCACTTCTGCCAGTACTTGAACATGCGTGTTGAAATCCGCCGAACATATTAACAGGTCATCCAGATATATAAAGACATGTTCCCGGAGTCGTGCAGGAATCACACGATCCATAAGGCGACACATCCTTTGTGCGGCATTGCATAACCCGAACGGCATAACTGTGAACTGGTACAGTGGCCGTCCAGGTACAGCAAATGCCGTTTTCTGTTTTGACTCTTCATCAAGGGGGATTTGCCAAAATGCATCCTTAAGGTCGAGCCCCGTGATGAAGTATGTGTCCTGCAGACGACTAAGAAGACCGTCAATATGTGGCAGCGGATATGCGTCTTTTTTCGTCACGCTGTTCAACTTCCGACTGTCCAAGCAAAGGCGTACTTTCCCTGGCTTCCTGACTAGCACTATAGGGGAACACCAAGGTGAGTTACTTTCCTCAATAACCCTCAGCTCTAACATGCGATCAAGTTCTTTATAGACCTCTTCCTGCCGCACCGGAGACAAGGGATAGTGCCTAGATTTTATGGGCACAGCGTCGCCGACGTCGATCTGATGGGTTTCAAGATGCGTACGACCTAGTCCAAAGTCAACGAAATTGGGAAATTGTTTCTTCACCGATTCTAGCTGGGTTTTCTGTGCTGAGGTGAGTAGCATAAAGCTTGGTTCTTCGATCAACTTCTCAGTTTCGCTAACCGGTAGGACTGGTGCATCTATTTCACTAATATTGGGAACTAAACAGAACTCCTTCCAGAAATTCATGCCGAGATATATCTTCTGAGCCAGCTTCGGAATTAGGTAAAAAGTAATGGTCTTGGTGATGCCGTTAAAAGTCGTTGGGATCTCACAATATCCTACAATATCGTGAGAGGTACCATCCGCTGTCTTAACGAAGTTCGTATACGGCATCACTTTGATCCCATTCCCTTCTACAAACTCGAAGCACGACTCGCCTAGCACAGAGATGGATGCGCCGCTGTCTAACAAACCAAGAACTTGTTCGTTTTTCAACTGCAAACTCGCATACATCCTGCCATCTGTTTTTGACGATAATATGGTCTCGACAATGATTTTCTGGAAGTGTTTCCGCTTTTGAAACCTTTCCCGGCATTTTTGAATATGCTTGCTAGCAGTTTTGTTTCCCATTATCTGGGAGCGTAGCTTATAATAGTTTTGCTTCCTTTCATGAAGCGATTTTAACGCATATGTCTTACTCGGGTGATTTTCAATTGGCATATCTGGTCTTTGTAAAATAGTTAGAGGTTCATTCTCATGGACCTGTTCTAAGTTCTGTGAAACCGTTTCAGCTCCTAATTTATTGTCTCGGGGAAGTTCCTTAGAGAACGACTCTCCCCGACTCTTCTGTCGTTCCCTGGGCGGTTTCCCTGATGCTTAGAACACTCCGGGGTACTAACACCTTTTTCGCCACAGAGAAAGCAAAATAGTTGGCGATTGTGTGATGGACACTGGTAGAAGGTGTGTCCCTGCTGATCGCAATTCCAGCATACAAGTGTAGCGGCTGGTGCTCGATTATATGATCGGCTGAAAGCTGCAACTTCTTCAACAGGCTCTTCCGCCTCTTCTTCCAAATGGATCTCATGAACCGTTCTCTGAGATGTTATGCGCCTAGATAGAAAACGCTCAGCATCTCTACCTTTATCTCTCAGCTGTTCAAGGCTCTTGATATCAGCTGCCAGTAGAATTTCACCCAGCTTTTCCTTGGCGTTATTTCTGACGATTTCTATGAGCTTCTTCGAGTCGAAAGGCTCATTTAAACGGTCGTTAAGACGCACAATTGCATCATAGAAATCGTCAAACGATTCCTTAAATGACTGCCTACGTGTGAGCAAGCGCATATAGACATCGACATCGTTCTCTTTCCGGCCGAATTCCTTCTTCATGGCAACTTTAATATCCCCAAGCTTCGCGTTAGGGTTTTTTCGTAAAAACGTCCAAAACCAGGTATTTGCCTTACCGGCCAATAAGGTATGAAAGTTGGCTGTTATTTGCTCATCGCTGTAGGATGAAGAAGCTTGAAGACGGTCGACTTTGAAGAGGAAATCGGAAATACTTTCGGTGCAGTCGAATTTGATATTCCACCTGTCCAATCGACAATTCCCGGATGTGCTAGCATTCGATGGAGTTGGCGTCGCAGAAGTCGATTGCTGCACATATATAGGATTGGACATAGGTGGAAGAACTGTCGCTTGTCTGTCCTGTACGCTGCTCACAAATTGAGAATTAGCATTATCATTAACGCCAAGACTAGGCTGTTGCGGTGGCTGGTTTCGGTTCATACTGTCCATCTTTGCTAGGACATTGTTCATGAAGATGTCCATTTGTTGGAATAGACGAAGTTGATTGATTGTCAAAGATCGCTCAATCTTGTCTGACAAATCGTTCATGTTCTCGTTTCGAACAGTCTCAGAAGCTGCTGCATTTGTACCACTATTGACGACAATAGGGTTTGGGTGGTTGTTATTACCCATTTGGTCAGCATTATCTATAAATCCACCAAAAGCACCTGTACATTCAGTTTCATTTGTAGGAATTGGAACAGACTGATTATTGTTAGCCATATTTGGCGAATTTTCTGTGTCACTTGCAGTGGTGTTTAGTGAACTGTCAAAGCTCAAACGATTAATTGACTTGTGAAAACTTTCAAAGTCTGTTTCTAATGTATTGAGACTAGTTGTCTCTTTTCTACAAGTAGAGCGTGTGACAGGACGACCTGGGGTCTTACTCATACTATTGAAATAAAAAAATATACGACAAGCAAGCACAAGGAAAACTCACAAAAATAAATAAAAAGATATATAAAAAAAATAAATAAATAAATAATAACGAAGTAAAATTATCAACCAAGGTGATGTGACAAACGAAGCAATTAAACTGACTAATTTTCATAAATTGGCTAAGGATTCGGATTACTGGCGGAGGAAGGACGAAAACTTCGGAAGTGAAAGACGGCAAAGTTCTACGAGCCGAATAAACAAAAAAAAATGTAAAACAAACTAAAATACGGTTAAAATTGGTATCTTTACTTTAAATTGTATCTGAAACTAACTAACTTTCTTCTGTTTCAGGACAGTAACATACAAACTAGTTGCTTGCACTGGACTCCGAAACTAAATTTGGTATTGATGGAAGGATCTACATGCAGACTCATCCAGCCGAATCGCAAGTGTCTCTTCTCATCAGATTCTAATATATGTTTATAGTTTATTCTCACATCTGAACATCGATGTCGCTATAGAGACGGCTTACATCATGACTCAGACATCCGAAAACTATAAAATTGATTTGGATTGGCTTTCATCATCGCAACGCGATGCTAAGGCTGTGCCTCAGTCACCGGGACTTATGATGAAAACCAAAACCAACAAAAAAAAATAAAAAAAATGTAAATGAAAAAATCAAAATAAAAGATGAAGTGGCTCAACAAAAATTCTTTGTAACTATTGCTAGCTACTTCTAATTCCTGCCATAAGGCAGTCACACGTTGGGCGCCATTTTGTTGCTAGGCTTTGGTTGCCTTCGGGTCTGTGCTGGTATGCTAGTTTCCCTCCTTAGCTCGTCGGTGGTCGTGGGACTTGACCCTTTGTGCCTTGCAACAAAAAAATTTCATACCAGACTTGCGTCGAGGTGTTTTATGACGCTGCGAGTAAATTTTTCTTTACCCTCCCTACCTTTGGCTACCACTCTCGCCTAAGTAGCCCCTTATGCCGCCATCTTTCACCTCCTACTCCGAACCATCCTTCCCTATCCGCACTTCCTCATCCTCTTACGCCCTTTTTAGTTCAAACGCATATTTATCTTTTTGAACCAATTCATAATTTATTCATTATTGAAATTTTTGATTTAAATTTTACTTTAACTCGAATAAAAAAACTCTATGTGACTATTATGACTATTTATACAAACGCGAATGAAACGAAAAATTTGAATACAATTAACAATTAAGAAAACGCGAATGAAACGGATTTTAAAATCAAAAAGTAATTTGTGTGTATATATTTATGTGTTTGTTATTTGTTCTTTTGTTCTATGTAGGTATTTTGTGTAGGTATATTTTTTTTGTCGCACTATTGTGGGGTGGTATAACCATATATGGCACTGGCATATATCTATGTATACCTCACTTGCAACACGGGAATTATTTATGTCGTTTTTTAAAAAAAATCACTTTATATATACATATATATTATATAGTTAGAGTTTTAATTTGACTCACCGTACTCTATACGAAAATCCGCAACTGTTGATCCAATGGCCACTGCATCAAGGTTGGGTGTGTGTACCTTTTGTACCTATTTGGATTCGCGCAAAAAGATTCAAATTAATATATATATATATATGGGAGAAAGTGATTATATTCCCTTACCTTCACGCTTTTCTTATTAAAAAAAATACTAAATATGTACACACTATTACTAACAAAATTTACAATTAGAAATAATTTAACAAAAAAAGGAATTTGACAAATTAAAATAATTTAACAAAAAAAAAAAGGAATAAAAAAAAAGTGTATAAAGCTTCTTGTCCTGGGCTGGGTTTCGAACCCGGGTTGGTGATATTTCGATGTCTCCGCACAATTCGTGACGCCTTAACTCGCACGGCCAAAGGCGGTGTTGGGGCTTGGAGCTCCAATTAACCTCCAACTGCTCTTGTGGCTGTGGCTTGGCTGTTAATGATGGCGAATAATGTTTGGAGCAATGGCGGTTGTGTCGCAATAATTGCCGATTCAAATCGTTCTTCGATTCTCTCACAATCCAGGCTTTAGACTTCTAGGTTTAATTTCGGACAGCGCTCTTTATGCAGAAGCGCTGCCGTTTAATTCCGGATTATTTTCGCCTAAATCTACACAGAGAGATCAGTATCAGTACCTACTTTGTCTAATCTATCCATTTTATTAATTGCAATATGTACCTGAATTTGTATTTGTTCCAGCTTACTTGTTATTTTTAACTATCTAGCACTGTTTAATTTGTCTTTTAAATAAAAAAGGGCTGCACTTTTGATCAGTAACAGCTATACTTTTTACTTTTATTTGAACTCAACTTCAACAAGAGTATAATGGCGTTTGTACGGCCAAGTTAAAATTTAAAATGACTATTAGCATTGCTAGCCGTTAATTTGAACGGCTTTCTGGAAAGCTTGGCTTTCTGGAAATCGTTTTTAAGCAGCAGTTATAATTTGTCTCTTCTCTCACAGCTTACAAAAAAACAAGTCTACAACTTCGAGTATCGATCTCCTCGAAGTGTGTTCGATTGTGAATTGTCGAACAGTTCTGTTACAAATGTCTCACTAATCCGAATCACCTTTAATCCGAATATCTCATTTTGTACTCTACAATCCGAAACCTACACCGATTTTTGTACGCTGTAATCCGAATTCCTACAAAACAATGTCCAACATTGCATTGATTTTCACAATAATTTTGATTTTATTTAACCATAAGTTGGATGATGGATGCGACATAAAACACAACAAATTAGCCAGACATTATTGTATTTTAATAGGTAGGGTAGTATTTTCCTAATTATAGTCGCCATAAAACCTAATTTGTCGTTGTCACCTAGCATTAAACTTAAAATGTCAAAAAGTTCATTTTTAGTACAGATCCAATAATCTGTCACCTGTCATTTTGAACGCAAAATTTTAAATTTAAATTTAAAGGATTTTAACGCAAAATTGAACGAAATATTTTTCGAGGATAAAGATTATAAAATATTTCGAAACTGACAAAAAATGGTAAAATTACTACATATATTCCGGTAGGTACATAGCACATCAAAGTGTACGCTTCACCTTATGTTCACCACACCACGATTTGCTTGTTGAAATAAGCGATTTCAACATACGAAACCCCGACATGAAACATGTGTTTTTTGTTTACAAACAGCTGACTACTCAACAACCACTGGGAGGGATAGAGTGACGTGTGCTTGCTCGGCTTTCTTCCGAGCTATAAATAAACGATACAAGTAACAAATAAAATAAAGACCAACTAACAAAAATCACAAATAATATTTTATTCAAAATCGGCTAGAGCACATATTTCCTGGCGATTTACCAAATTCATTGGCCATGATTTGATGAAAATCATGTGGCGAAACAGTATAGCACGATTAATTTGAATTTATCGTCGATGTGTTGCTGCTCGTGGATTAAATTTATTATTATTAACAACCAAAAAGCGTATAGCTACACGTATTTTATTTAATAGTTTGAGGAAAATTATCATGTACGAGGTATCTTCGGAAATTTACAGTGAAACTGACTTTCAACCAACCAAATGTGAAAACGGAAGTAGGTGCAAACCACAAAATCTTGATTTTATTTTTTGTTATATAAATTGGTGATTTGAATTTCCGTGTCTTTTGCAGGAGTTGTGTCGAAATTCCAATTCGATTATCCAACTAGCGATACAAATTCTACAGTGGATAAGGATGGCGACTTGGATGTTAAGAGAAAGAATTGTGGGGTAATTGAAATTGGTAAGTTTGATTTAGATTGGAAAAGAAAACAGGTATGCTAAGGTTTCCGATGAAAGCTCCAAATAAATATTTAAAGTATGCATGCGGGTATGTTCTTTCTTGCTCAAGAGTGCACCCGGTGGCACTCCTAATATACAGCATGGAATACAATTGGAATTCTTAAGATGAAAATCCTATGTAAAGAGCAGTCAACTCGAATGGACGACTACAGTGGTGTATGCAGCTTGCCTGCATGCATATTGGCAATTTGTGTTATGCCCTATTCCTGCCTAAAAGAAGATTTCTTTTCGAATACCTATAACGATTGAACAGCGCCCCCAGATGCTTGCAGGTGTTAGTTCTGAACTTAAATTGTTTTAAGTTGTAGTCTCTGGAGATATGTCACGAGGAAGTTTGCTCGTAGTATAGTTTTAGAAAAGTGATACCCTTGCCGTTGTCAAGTGATCAGATAGGTGTTGTCTGTCTTATAAGGCGCCCTGGAACATTTATTCACGGTGGTATATAGGCATAATGAAAGCGAATAGTCTTCTGTCCAGCGACTTTAGATTTACTGTTATTGTAGAATACTAGTTTGCTGCTAGTCTCTGTATACTGTCATAATGTGCTGGGCTGAGGCCCATATATTTATACGAACCAATATGTTCGAGCATTGACTTATCATGTACTTTAAAGGGAAAGAGGACTTGATTTGGACAGAAGTACTTTTTTTTAAATACTTCTCCCGGGAAAGGCGAACTTATAACGCTTCAAGAGCGCCCCGAGATGTTTGCAGATGTCTGTTAGTTCTGCACTTAAATTGCTGCAAATTGTAGGAAGAGAGTTCCAAAGTTTGCTTGTCATGTAACAGAAGGAGTTTGGAAAGTTGATGTCCTCGCGGTTGTTGTTTGCTGTAAATAGATAACTTGGACTTGCTGCGTTAGTTGTCCATTTTATTTTGATTGTATACCAGAATTGTTTTTCGATGCAGTTATAGTGGTTACCTCTATCCGCAGGGTAGTTGTGTTTGCTTGAAATTTAAAACAGTCTGCGTTTTATTATAAATTGATATCTGATTGACTCTTTACTTCGACAGAACACTCCGGTTCGACGGTGTTGAAACTTGTTGGACTACAGGTTTGGCGAGGAGCTTTACTCTTAGCCGATTTCTTTTTCCACAATCGACAACAATTTGCTGATAAACAGATTCTTGAACTTGGCGCAGGCGTTGGTTTGACAAGTATTGCCGCAGCGGTTTACTGCAAACAAGTTATATGCACCGATGTGGATATTGGTGGAATTTTAGACCTGATACGCGAAAATGTTAAACGTAATCGCAAGTTGCTGAAGAACGGAATAAATGTGCTAGAATGTGACTTCAAGGCAACCGAACACTCACCCGAGCTTACAAGCGCTATTAAATCCAGTGATGTGATAATAGCTGCAGATGGTTTGTTAATAGATAATATTATTGAAAACTTAATTTGAATACATTTGTTTTTTTCAGTTATCTACGATGACGATTTAACCGAATGTTTTATCCATATAATCGACCGTATTCTCGCTACAGATACAAATAAAAAGAAAACAATTTATATAGCATTGGAAAAGCGTTACGTCTTCACTCTGGATGATCTGGAGACAGTTGCACCTTGCTTTGAACATTTTCTTAAAATCATAAATCCCAAACCTTGGCGCGTTGAATACATTCCAATAGATTTTCCGCAGTATTTTAAGTACGAACGATGCAAGCACCTTATACTGCTTAAAGTAACGAGGCAATAGAAATTCAGATTCAGATTATTTATAAATTTTATTTCATGCATTACAAAATACCTACAAACATCAACCATTTCTTGTAGGTATGTATTGTATGTATAAAAAAAAGAGTACATGTCGCACACTGCAAAATGTTAGATTATCAATTTTAATTTATTTTCTATGTTAAATAGCATTATGTACGTATAATTGTTTTTTTTTTAATTTCTTACGACTAAGTATATCTAAAGCGATTGCATTAACTTTGTGGTTTCTTTATTTATTTTTAAAAGAAACCTCAATTTCAGCAAATGATTGATTTTATCATATACAGTCGATCACCTTCCTGTATTTAGGTGCGACTTTCTAGCTAAATACATATGAATTTGGACAAGATTGTGTTGCACCGTCTGCACATAGTAGTTTTGAGTAAAACAAACAAGAGTTGCATTACATAACCTAAACATTCATACCGGTACTACTGCTAACATTTTTTGAATACATAACCTTCGAAATTAAGTATGATATCGGCTTAACGCTTATCTAATATGTATTTGAAATGTATATAATTAATTTACAAGTTTATTTATGAGATATAGTATGCGTCAAGCATCATTTCGAATACATTTCTTTTCTTGGATATTCGATTCGTACAATTAATATTGTTCTAATAGAAATCTAACGTTGACTTTGGCAAACTTGTTCCTAAAATAATGACGAACCGAGTGGGGCTACAATGATTATAGAGTAACAGTTACAGGTTAAAGTCTATTTATAATAATTTACAAATCACACATTTTTATTAAAACAACAAAAAAATCGTTCAAAGGTCTCGTTTTGAATAAAGGGGTATTTAACGAATTTAAAGGTAACACAATCACCCCTATTCCCATCATTGTATCATTGTAATAAATTGTTACACGACGGGTGTGAGAAATGATTCTTAGCTGCCGTAAACGTACAAAACAAGTAGAACGCTCAATAATGCCAGATATGTTTTGTTTGAAAATCGCAAACACGTAGGTATATGGCAAACATGGTTTTGCATCACAAAATGGCAATGGTGATTTGCTTGTCGACTTTTGTAATTTCCACATTAAACCTGCCATAATATTACCTGGAAGATGCACCGCGATGGAGAAAGTAGGAAGGAAGTGTCCATATACTGTCACAGTGCAGCGGGACTCAGAGGATGCAGCAAGGGTAACTAAAACCAACAACGACAGACCAAGGTCCTTCAACGAAATTGAAAATTTATTTAGTAAAAAAAACTAGATCGTTAAAAATATTCACGGAGAAAGACGCATGAGAGGTTGAAATTACAAACCGAATATCGTCCATCGCTAGTAGGATAATGTTCGACAAGCTTATGAATAATGCGGAAAACGCTGCTAGACGTGGGATGCTAGATAGATATACAGAATATCCACAACGATTCTGTGTTCGATGCGAACGGCACTCTTGTCTACTGATATCAGTTGAAGATCAGGTACAAAAATGGAAGAAACATTTTTGTGTTATGCTTGATTATGATTCTGGCGAGCAAATTGCAGTACACGCACAAAGACGGTCCTAAATGGAGAGTCGCATTACTTTAAGATGCAACTGTGGAAATATTTCTATCACGGAACATTTAATGATGCCATCAAGCAAGTGCTGCGAGTCAATCTGCAAATTCCGAAGCAAGTAAAAATATATATAGTATTAGTATACATATATAAATAAATAGTTGGCACAACAGGGTCCGTAAAGGCACCCTAGGTCTACCTTCTCACAACCATTCGTGTGTGTGAATGTTTAATTTTCAGACGGTTGAATTGAGTAGCTTTTTTCAGGGGGATTATTCCCAAATGCGCGGCTTATCGCTTTTCATGGCGGATTGGTATTTTTGTATATCCAAAAGCTGTCAAAAGCGATAGCTATTCAGGTGACGGATTTTAACATTACGTCCTTAGTTGAACATAGCAGGAGAATTGAGTTACACAAAATTCTCGTTGCTAATAACATCACAATTGGCTTTATTCAGGAAACGCATCTACACAATAAACATAAGGTTTTCTTCGAAAATTTTAATGTTTTTCGGAATGACCTAAACCAGGGGGTTGCAGTGGTTCTCAAAAAGAATATTGCATACGATAAGGTCGACTGGCCATCCCATAATTTTCCATCTAAGTTTGTATCTGTTAAAATAAAAATACATAATGTTATCAAGAACATTCTTATTGGCTCTGTATACTTCCCAACCAATAGTCCAACAGCAATTCTTAAAGAGGAGCTCTCTAGAATCGAATCTCTGGCTCAATCTTTTGATGGAGTCATCATAGGAGGAGATCTGAATGCCAGAAGTCCTAGCTGGGGTGATACTAAATATAACTATAATGGCAAGAACTTAGAAAGTTGGCTTAATGTCAACTCTCCCTCTTTCTCAAATATAACGTCCCCATCTCCAACATTTCCTCGGAGCTCTTCGGTCCTGGATCACTTTTTGGTGTCCAATCACCTCATTAATCATTTTGATCTGAACTTTAATATTAGTACACTTCCGACCTTTACTGAGCACTATCCTGTCTTATTAAATCTTCGAATAGAAGATGCTAGTATCTGCTTGCAGGAGCACACTGGTAAGAAATCTTTCAGGAACACTA
This sequence comes from Cheilosia soror, assembly GCA_949372485.1. NCBI lineage: Eukaryota > Metazoa > Arthropoda > Insecta > Diptera > Syrphidae > Cheilosia > Cheilosia soror. Next base: position 21,549,385 of record OX443563.1, read on the forward strand.
ACTGGTCTAATTTCCGCGCTGACCTTGAGAATGTTCTTGACAATTGTATGCCCCCACACACGCAATGTTTATCCAACTCTGAAATTGATGAATCAATTGTCAAGTTCAACTCCTCTCTTCATGATATATTAGATCAACATTCGACTAGTCCAGTTATTAATTTTAGTAAATATAAAAACCTTCCCAATGACATTGAACTCCTCTTTAAAAAAAAACATCAGTGGCAAAAACAGTTGAAAAGAATTTACCACAACACTTATAATAGAATCAACGAAGAATACAAACAACTCGCAACCAGGATTTCTTTACTGAAAAAAATCATTCAGGACAAAGTTAATATATGGCTCAACAGGCAGCTTCAAGACAGAATTGCTAAGATCAACCCTAGTCCGCAGGCATTCCAAGAGGTTTTTAGAATAGTTGGGAAAAACAAAAAGTTCTCTTGTAGTAAAGTGATAAAAGATAATGTTACCCTCACTAATGAACATGATATAGTTTTGGCTTTTGAAAATTATTTCAAAGAAATCTATAAGGAACAAGTTCCTGTTTTTAATCCTAGTGTAACTAATGATGCTAAAAGATGTGCTCACTTGATTAGGATTAGCAAACCTTTGCACATTTTCAATTTTTCTCATGACAACACCTCCCTATCCCCTTTGGCAGCAAACATCTTTACTAAACAGGATGATGTTGAATCTATAATCAGTCAACTCAAACCTAAAAAATCCTCTGGTCCGGACAATATTAGTAATTTTTACCTTAAAAAACTGCCTTCAACTGCCATACGTTTTTTGACTATAATTTTTAACAATTGTATTAACAACGGTTACTTTCCTACAACCTGGAAAATAGCCAGACTAATTCCAATTATCAAGAAGCCTAACAATTTTGAAATAACCAATTTCAGACCGATTTCGTTGCTGTCAAATGTTGGGAAGATACTTGAAAAAATTGTCTTAAATAATATTGTATCACCGGAAGAAAACCCTATTGAGTTCATCCCGGAACATCAATTTGGTTTCCGCAGAGGCCGCTCTACAGTTGATGCATTACTCAAACTTCATAATGATATAACTCTTAATCTGAGAAATAAGAGATGCACGGTGGCATGTTCGCTCGATGTTGAGAAGGCTTTTGACAGCGTCTGGAGAGATGGACTCATTTTTAAGTGCTCTCAGTTACTTTTGCCTACACATATTATTAATTTGATTGACAGTTTTTTGAATAATAGGTCATTTTACATTCAGATCCAGGGATCTAAATCAAACATTTGTGCCTGTAACAGTGGCGTGCCCCAAGGCTCCATCTTGGGACCCCCTTTATATAATATTTTCCTCTTTGATTTTCCTCACGTCCTCAGCGATGGTAATATTGATTCAATTGGATTGCTGTATGCAGATGACACCATAGCATATGCTAGTCACGAATTTCCTTTGGTAGCTCTACGGAAATTAGAAAATCACACCACAGTGATTAATCATTTCTATAAAACCTGGGGGATAAAAATCAATAAGCAAAAGACTGACCTTATATGTTTTAGAAATGCTAGCGGCAAAGGACCTGAAGGAGTGGTAAGGGAAAGTCGAAATCTCGAATTAAGGATAGATGACTGCATCATTCGGATTAAAAACAACATTAAGTATCTAGGTGTTCATTTTAATAACCTACTAAAGTTTAACAGCCATGCCAGGTCTTGCCTTTTAAAATCCAAAAAAGTATCCAACATACTCATGCCCTTTTTTAGACACAGCACTCTTAAAAAAAGAACGAAACTTCTGTTCTATAAAACTCTTATTAGGCCCATTATGTTGTATGCTTTTCCTATATGGTTTGCCATCTCTCCCACAGTTGCTTCTGAATTTGAACTTTTTGAAAGAAAAATTCTCCGCCTCTGCTCCGGTAAAAACTTTGAGACTAGGACCAAAAGATTCTCCAATTCCTTCATCTACAATGAAACAAATGTCACCTCTTTCACTAATTATGCTCTAATCTTAACAAAAAAAATAATTGCAAAATTACACAATTCAGATAATGAACTAATAAAAGATATCCTTTATTCTCAATCTACCTCCACCTGGGAGAACTCGCTATATCCCTCTGCCATTGGCGCATCCAACGTTGAGGTTGACTCTGCTCCCGATGGATCCACCCTGTCCTTCTACTTGAAGGTGACCCCTGGTCACAACCGCGGGTAGTAGTATTTTGCTCTTGCTGCCCTCCACTTTTCTTTTAAGTTAATGAATTAAAAAAATAAAAACTGTATTTAATTAATGAATTGGTAAATGGAATACAATCATATATAATTATGTATTTCAACTTATAACTCAATACTTATCGCACTTTGCATATTCTAATAACAACAATCGGAGAACAAAACTTTCAACCTTTTAAATAACTTTCATATTTTTTTATTATTTATTGTAGGTATTTTTTGTACTTTAAGTCTTCTAGTTGTTACGTATCCTTTCACACTATTTGTCAACATTCATGTATGCCACAACCAAAAATCATGAAAGATAAGAATAATACAAAGAAACTATTGTCAACAAAACTAAAGGAGTAACAACTATAAATCGATATGTGTCAAACATCAGAATTTTTTCAGAAGCTGTAAACTGTGATTCAATCCATTCGTTTTACAAAAAAAATAAATTAAAAATGAATTCCCTAAACTGATCTTTAAGACATAAGTAGGTACAGGCGTTAAAAGTACCTGAGAGGATGAGTTACGTCACGTATGCCTTAAGTATGCTTTCGTCTCTCTTCTTCACCTTTAAATGTACATAATAATTTTAAGTTAGGTTAAGTCACAATAGTTTTAGTTTAGACATTTAAGTCAAAGCCAATTCCAATGCTCCGCGAGCAAGAGCTAATTGTCAAATAATCTAACAAATGACAGCCAAGTGGCTTAATAAATAATCAAAGTAATCGTAATGTGCAGGCAATACTTTAAAGCCGCGAGTATCTCATTTTAAAAATTGTTAAGAATTGTATTTCTCTGTAAAAGTATTAAAAAGTCTCAATAAAATTCAATTCAATTCAATTCAGGTGACGGATTGCTGGCGGATTTATTGTCAGCAATTCTCACAATAGCTATCGCTTTTGAATGGATCGAATCACTTTTGGAAATATAAAAATACCAATCCGCCATGAAAAGCGATCCGCCGCGCATTTGGGAATAAGCCCCCAGGGCAGTTATACTCTTAGCGAGAGGTGGCGCAGAGGAAAAATCCTTAAGGCATAACTTCCATTTTACCGGAGATTGAACTTGAGAACCCGCTCAGAGTAGTCCAACACTGCGCCTAGCTCTAGCAGTGCAGTTTGGGATTGTTTAAAGGGTTGACAACGTGAAAAGTAGTTGTGGTATAATTTATTGTAACATGTTTCTGTTTTACAGGGTTACAAGTTGAGTACTAATCTTGTCCACGACTTGTACACAAAGTCAACTGGTACTTGACGACTAATTCCACATGCCGGTTGTTCGACTTATAAATTAATATTTATCTATCTATACGTCGGAAGATAGGCTTATGGGTGAACTGATGCTCATTCGATGTGTGACGAATGCTGCTAGATACTTGTTGAAGGGGTTAATGCAGTTAGCTATAAAACAAGGAAAGTTAAAAAACATTTCTGGGGTGTTTGAGCGGGTCAATAGACTCCACTGTATTTCTACCACCTATAAGTTTTATCGCAAGCTTGTTAATTCTATGTAGTAGGTGTAATTAAGTTTTTGGTGTACCTGAGTGTAGCTTCTAATCCATTGAAAAAGGGACTGATTGGTGCCAATCTCTGTCAAATGCTGTTGAAATATCAATCCCATAAATCTTCGTTTCGCCAGAGTTGTAGAGAGATTGATTACACTTTTTGGTGGAAATCAAATCAAATGCCGGTCATTGAGAAGTTTTCGTAATTCAAGATATTTCATAAGCTGACGATTTATCATCGTTTCCATCACCTTGGAAAGAATTGACGTAAGGGCAATGGTTTGATAGTTGGCGGATGAAGGAGAATCGCATTTTTTAGGAGCGGACTGGACAAAAACAGAATTTATCTGTTCAAACAATAACTTACAGAGCTTTTATAAAGAATTAGTACTGTATTCGAAATAGATTTGATTCTAATCCAATAATTTATTCAACAATTTGTTCTCTTAAACAACACATTAAACGCGAATACTGTGCTTAAAATGTTAAAAGCGATTGGAAAACATATTCTTTAAACTGTAAACAGGTTCGACGTCACGGCAACATACAACGGTTTCCGATTCAAGCAGGTACTGCTGCAAAAGCATGCGATTATTCAGTCCCAGATGAAACTAATACAATAATCAGAACCTCAGAAGTTGTCTTAGTACTCAATCAACGGTTCCAAAAATATCACCTATTCATAGAGCAGCAGACTTTAGCAATTAATTAATTAAACAAATATTGAAAAGAAACAAACTCCTGCGTTAAGAAAAAAGAAAAAGACTGAAATCTGTACTGCTAATTAAAATTCTTCAAATGCAATGAAATCATTATTTTAAAACAGACATTAAACATATACGCAATATACAAACGTGATAAATACTTCGATGCACATTACAAGAATATAAAAAAATAATGATCAGCACTCAAAAAAATGTACACATAAATCGTAAGAGTGAATAAATTCTGTTCTATGTTAGAGATAAAACAAAGAATTAAATGTTACGCCGAAACTGGCGTAACTCGTCAGAAAAATGACAAACTAAACTTATTCTATTTACGGATTAGAGTCGTCACGTTCCTTTTCTCGTGTAGGAAATTTAATACTAGGCAACCGATCTTCGTTTCCATCAGTTGGCCACATTTCGTAAGCAGGCTGTGTTAAATTTTTCGATTAAATCAATGCAAACCAATCATTAGGAATTCTTTTGCTTACCGGTTCTTCGATAAATGGCGGACCCATCGGTGGTAATTGTTGAGTTGGCAACGATTGCTGTTGTTGTAGAGTGTATCCCCGGCTAGGTCGGCACGATAGCAGTTGAATAGCCTCGGCTAAGCCATCCTGACTTGTTGCTGACGATTGCCACATGGAGTCTGAGAAACAGAGCAGTTAATTAATACAGCTGTGAATGAAAGAGTTTATTTCGCTTACCTGGAGTGGTGCTGGGACTTCTCTCGGAGCCTGCTTTGGATGTTGGTACAGCCAACTTTGAGATAGGCATGATGCGTGTCTGATGCCATGTAACAGTATTTTTATCAGTCTTTGATGCTTCCCACGGCATAGACCAACGACGCATTTGACTCTCTACATCGATTACCGGATCTACAGTTCTTACTTCACCGGCAGCCGCTTCAGACCAGCGGCGTTGTCCATTTAGTGGGAAAAGGGGAAAATTGAGGGGCGACTTCGAACCTCTATAGAAGGGCATTTTCATTCCGAGAAGATGTCCTGGATTTGGTAACGGGCCTCGAACATTTTCGAGAAAACCCTGAATTGGGCTAGGTCCACGAATTTCTTGATGTGGGGATGGGCCTCGTGTTTGATCCATGCCAACTAAAAAGACGAAAGGGGATGTAATATGCTGTTTTACAGAACCGAAAAGGAAATTAACTTACTATAGACATGTTCTGAAGAAGCGTGAGTTGACCCAGAGCCGAACATTGCGCCTCGAATATCGGTACTAGTAGGGCCACGGAACATCTCTGGTTTTGGTGGTAACATCGGTCCAAAATGTGGGGAAGGCGTCTGAGATCGGGGTTCAGTTGGAAGGCTTTTAAAAAAAAAATCACAAATGCGTTTCAGGTTTTTTTGTACAGCGGGTATTTGGAAAGCGGAAAAAAGAGAAGCCTGCATATCCATTCTCCAAATAACAAGTTTTAAAAAGAAAGAACAATTATTTGGATTAACAAAATAAATTCTGCCTACAGAAATTTTAAGGTAGTGACTGTCCACCTATGCATTTAATTAAATTATGAGCTTCAGACTGCTTTGGAAGCAAGATCTCATTAATGGGGGTTGCTTCCGTAGCGGGGCTGTACCTATATACTTTTATAAAACTCAATAATCGCTAATAATGCTTACTAAAATGCAGGTTTTTCTATAAACAACATGAGAGATTATATTATGTATTATGAACTTTGGCAATTTTGCAATGGAATGGGGCGGGAATGGGAAGAGTATTGCGCGTAACAATACCCGTTTAGTCCAAAACATTTCTGCATATTTGTTATCTGAATCTTATTATGAATACATTTTTCAGCTTTGTAAATTTTATCGGTGATAGCAAACAAATCACAGTATAGCTGAGAAGGAAACAGAATCGTAGATAGGCGTAAACGAAAAGGCGTATTGTTATGATACCTATAATCGCTTTATCGAATCCAATTAGGATAATTATTTCCAGTAAATGAATTTGTATGCCTTAACATTTACTAATAATTTACTAACACAATTATATACTCACGTTGGCTTATGCTGTATCATAGCACATTCCTGATCATGTGAGAATCCCACCGGTGCTTGGCAAACAAAACAGCACATCAAAGATGAAAATGCGTCATAACTTGCGGCACAGAATTGGTGCTGAATATTTATCATGGTTTGAGCATTTTCTAAAATAATCTGCTGATTATGATCCCGTGTCCTTAGTTGATCTTGAGTCTCCTGTGGTTGCAAAAGTGGTGGTAATGGTGCCTGCATTCCCGATGATTGTGGATCAGTAGATGCTGCGGTAACGGTTGGGCCAATTGGCGCTGTAATAAAGTCTTGGAGTACTGAAACTATGTGCGATTTTACAGTGGATGTAGCAACAGCAGTTGCACGTGCCAAATCGTCCCAGGCGCTGGTAAAGTGAGTAGATGCACTTGCACTTGTTAGTTGTGGCGGCGGTATCGCAGATGCTTGCTGCTGTTGCTGTTCAACAGTCTGATGACCCCAATGTTCGAGAGCTGAAAGAGTTTGCGCCAAACGATAACCCGAAGCACACAGATTGTTCAGTACCTATCGAATAAATACCATCGAATGAGAAAGTAAGAATAAAACTGATCACGAGTTGCATTACCTGCAAGTAGTTTAACCACGCACCAAGACATTCGCTAACGGCAGTTTTCGCTGAGCTAGATGCACTGCTGGAGCTGGTTGAAGGAGAAATCGAAGAACCGCTACTATAGGACAGGGCCCCCGAGCCCAACGAGCTTCTGGGGGTTATTGGTGGGTGAGGGGCGTTTTCATCTTGGTCACTCATGATTGCTTTTCGACGGTTATGCTTATCGTTGCACAAGCACAGGTAAGACTAATTAATTAATCGGCATTATAGAGATAAAGACAAATCAGAAATTATTGAATTGTTTTTGGCTTGTTTTGTAGCCGCCCGCAAAGGGTTTTGTTTACAAACTCAAGTGTCAGAAAATTGACATGTTGAATGTTACAGGGTGATCTGGAAATATGCAGTACTTTTTAACAGAGCTGTTACTGTTAGGTACCTAGCTTTATATGGAATCTGGTACAATTTTTATTTTTTTTTATATTAGGCCTTTTTTATTGGCAATCTATCTTAAGTGAAGTAAAGTAAAGTAAAGAAGAATCTTCAGGACGCAATTACAACAACTATATAGAGTCTCGAAAATGTCAAGCTGTGTGTTGTTATTGTTATTGCGTGTTAAAGATTCTACTTTACTTTACTTCACTGAGATAAATTGCCAATAAAATCATTTAAGTCGTGTTTCATTGCAATAATAATAGCTAGTCACCAATGTAGGTTTACTAGTGGGTTTTATTTTTAGACATATATTCGGAACGGGTTTTATAAGAGGTTTACTTTGTGTTTACATATCCGATTCAGCACCAGTGGTCTTTGTAAATATGTACATCTTAAAGCCAAACTCATGTAGAATTTTCGTTGTTTTGTCCTGTACCATAAAAAACAATCGATTTTGTAGATTGTTTAATGAGCCAAATGAGATTGTTTTTCTGCTTTCGATTGGCAATAAGATTAACTAAATTAATTTCTGGAAAGCGATATATGTGTGCTGGGCCACGCATGCCTTTCCATGAGCAACTTGGCTACTTGAAACCAGAATTTGACAGGTAAAAAATAGTGAAATCGAAAACACAAGCAAATTCTTTGGTAAAGCCGAATCGGACGCACCTGACGTCCTCACTATATCAACAACGCTGGATTTCTATCTAAAGTGGAATAGCGCGGAAAAGAATCTACATACCCATGCGAGAATTATAGCCCCTATTATGAGTGTCGATAGTTAATCGTTGATAGACAACTGTCGATCGATCGAGAACTGTGATTGTCGATTGCGATCGATATTTGTCGATTTGACAGTCGCTTGTAGTCGATTACAAATGCCTGATCGATGTTTTCTCTTTGAAGTGAACAAAATTTGTGCATACGAATAGCTAAAATCAATCGACGCAATCGACAATTATCGTGACGATCACAGATCGACAATCACAATAAGGGCCTGTCTCAAAATGGATTTTCCTGGGCCATATAAATTTCTCCTTTCTACTCACTCAAAATCTACCTACCTCGCTGGACACATCGTTTATTGGAAGGCGTGAATGCCAATGGTCAGTGGGTGGATAACTTTGTATAAGCCTAAATAATTATACCTTGCACGGAATCTCTAAATAGTCTCACTCTCAATACTCGCAGAAACATAAATAAGCTGTGATGAGAAGGGAGCGAAAAGATTATATAAATTTATTCATCGGTTTGAACTGCTTAGACACTATGCGACAGTCATTTATACGCGGAACGACTGCGCATCTGGCATAATGTCTACGGCAGACGCCACTTTTTTCGAAATAGTCCAGCCCTTAAAAACAACAGGTGCATTATGCATACCTACTTAAATTTAAATAAACCTGGATAAAGCGGCTTTTTACTTATTTGTTTTTGTTACCAACCAGAAGCAATAATTAAAGAATATTTCCCTCTAATTTCGAATAGTAATAATAGATTTTGCTGTTACTGTACCTACTTATACAATAATTCCTCATTATAACTTTGTTACCTACTTAAGGTTTGTTAATATCTATCTCTGACGACATAGTATGCCGAGTGAGACAGTAAGAGGGAGAGATAATTAAACAATTTATGACATTCTACATATTTGAAAATCGGTACTGTGGGACGTCATACAGAATTAAAAATGGCGTAGTACAACGCAAGCCCAAGCTCAGACCTCGGGCACTTGCCTGTAATACCCTTATACCAATCGAAACAGTCGAAACACGAAAGACAAATTTCGAAAGTCACCTGCTAGCTGGTTGTCTCACTTCAATCGTCGGCCAATTCAGCCGTTCGCCGTCACTCTACTAAACTGAATTCCGATTGACACAATCTGGTCGTGACAAGACTCTATTTTTATCCAAATAAATTGATAAACAAAGTGTATATTTTACAACAAACAATAAAAAACTAAACTCCAAATATTGCCCAACCAATTAATCTGAAATACGCATTCCACAGTGATGGCGATGTGCGAAAATTCAATGTGAAAAGTGTCATCGACCTAACAAAAAAAGTGTCTTCGGAAATAAGTGAATACAAAAGTTTCTTTTATAAATCATATTCTTACTAAGTTGAGCAACACAAAGAGAATTATGTGCTAATTGTGATAACGACATGAATAAATTTCGGGAAAAAACATATCCTACGGAAATTCTTACAGCCTATGACAAGAAATATTACAAAACAACGAGAAGTAGGAGTCGTGTTTCACCCGCACACTGCTCCCACCCATAGAAACGCGATTTCGACTATGGTCTCGGTTTTATCTAAATGCCACAAGCAGCACCACCATCAATATCGTCACTACCACCAAAACCAGCATCATTCGTTAGCGACATTGTTTGTTTTACTAATCGTATCGGCCGTTGTTAGTACGTCCAGCGAGAAGAATCATCTTCATGCAGCTGCGGCTAGCCAAAGACAGAATCAGCACAATCACCAGCCAATCAATAATGTGGAGGAGTTGAATGGAAAATTCGGAGCTGCTCCAAGCTGCTGTAATGATACTACTAGCAAACCGGGTCATCGTTTCGAGATTAAATTCAGCACCAAAGTTGTACAAAATGAATACATTGTGGCTTTTAATAACTACTATAAATCAACAGCTCGGGAGAATTACCTAAAGGCTGCGCTAAATTATTCAAATGTAAGTGCCTTCTTGTTTTTTTCTTGATCAATGATTCTTAATTTTCAAAAGCATGTAAAGTGTACTCAAAGAGTCAAAACAGAGAAAGAATGCTCTTTTTTTATTTACTGCGCCAGCAAATTATCACGACGAGCGAGGGAATGGGGTGAGCATTTGTGATCAGATTTCATTTTATCACATTATTCTGTGTTGGTCTGTGAACTTTTGTGTGAAAGGAAATTTGCTTTGTTAGTTGTGGCAAGGAATGATTAATTTTGCTACTACTGTCTACTTAATGAGGGCATACCTACGTGAATAAAACAATATTCTTCGTGTATGGAGAAAAACAGAGTACCTACATATTAATGTCATTAGGACGGATGCAGGGAAAGTTGAGATTTCGTTTGTTAAAACGAAAACGTTGCCAAAACGTAAGCTTAGATCGAGCAGGGGATTTATTTGTAACTTATTTCTCGCCAGAGACTGTCATACAGAGATAAACCTTTCGATTCGGCTCATATGTGTACATTCATGTCTCATATTACCCAGTTCTATCTAACTGTAATTAAATATGTATTTCGAATTTTGAAAAGCAGTGATAACCAATTCTAGTGGCAATTGGCATTAAGCGATCAATAACGCTGCATTACTGTACCTACTTAATTGCTGACAATGGACGATTAATAATAATTTTCACCCCTAACGTCATTATAGGAAAAAACCATTCTGGTCATGAAAATTATTAACTACTCGTGTCCTCTTTATATAAATACTAATAAATCCAATTGCAAAAGTGCAGAATGCGCCAACGGTGATTAATCGCAAAATAATTCCCAATGCCTTTTCGAAATTAGATAGATACCAATGCCAGCAAGTGCGTCTTTTATCAAATCGATAGGAAAATTACTTGTAAAATAAGCTTTGCTGCATCATAATTCTACGATGAAAAAGAAACAAAAGAGTATTCGTAGCACAAATCTCTTCATAGTTATCTTTCTGAATCGCTCCATTTGGTGTTTTCGTTTGAACTTTTCACATGGGTGAATGGGTAGGAGGTCGCTTGTGATTACAAGTTTTACGCAACAGATCCATTGAATCGATCTTATCTTATAAAAATATTAGCTATGTACTTATAATACCTCTAATATATTTGTTAACAAGGAGATAACATGTTTTTCTAGTGCGCTTATGCATAAACATTATATGTATGTAGGTACGTCGGCATATTTTTAAAAAAACTGTTCAACTTGAGCGGAAATATATTGTGATTGGTATTAATTCGGTCAAGGTATATAATATTGAATCGAACTTATTCAAACGTATATCCGTTTAAGACATATTTTTATAACATTTTTTAACAGTCACTGGTTTAATTTTAACCAGCTTCAGGTAAATTGCTAGTAATTGTTCACTAAACATTATTTTCACAGCACCTCCACAGGAAGGTATATTTAAAACAAGAAGAAAAAGCCAAATATGTAGTAGAACGGGCCTGAATGTGATTGTCTATGTTTCATAATAAAAAACTAGGTATTGAATTGTTTTCTATATGTATTTAAAATTTCTCTCGAAGAATCTCCTGCACTTTAAAATATTGTTAATCTTATTGCGAAAAGTTTGTGCACAGTTGTTACTCTCCTGGACTACAGAGCTTGGGGTAGGTACCAGGTTCAATACACAGGAAAACACAAATTACTCTTTACATTTTTTCCACTGACCCACAAAAAAACGAATGTCTGACCGAGAGTATAACTATCACAAAAAGATTTTTAAATCTGCCTGCCGTTCATACGTCTCAGAAATAAAAATCAGTGAAACAAATTGTTAAGGTAAGGTAGACTTTTAACTAATATAACCAGTCGTTTTAATAAAAGCCCCAAATAAAGCTTCATTCCACAGGAAAGAGCTGGCAGGAACAAAGAAGGTAAGGAACAGTTTCCTCCTCTTATTCATCCATAGGCATACAGTTTCTGTAAAAGACGGCCTAGCCTTACTGCTCGCTTTCCTATTAGGCAATGCCCAGTAATGACACCTATTGTAGTACCGATATGCAGTATGTTGAGAGGAATCAAATTCTTAGAGTTTTAAATCCTGCTTAGGACAAATTTGTTTAGTCGCTAGACATGTAGTGTAACTTGTCCAACTAAGTTTGCACACCAACTTCCATTATTGTTTACAAGGTCGCATTTCTTGATGTATGAGAAGAAATAGTAAGGTAACACCAGCGTTCTTCCGTACGATTTTTGTGTGTTCTCGAGACACCCAGTGTATATGTTGCAAACTTTTTTTTTAAGTGGCGTGCATGTTTTTTTTTTTACCGTGTAGACTATCAAAACAAATTTGTCGGGTACACAACGTTTTTGCGCCACTAATTGATATTGTCTAAAAACCTGTTTATAAAAGATTATATTGTTGTAGATAGTTTCGTTTTTTTTTTCCATATAAAATCTGATTTGAGGAATAGCTTGCTTGCTTTATGACCTTGATATGGCAACCACGAGGGGCGCCCTTTACTTATTCAAAGCTCCTTTTTATGAAATCTTGCTTACTGGGAACGTATTTACAAAAGACTACGTCAACAACTTACAACGATAGTAAAGAGTTTCGGTTTCCATTTTTAAACGACGGCGACGGTACAAATTGTAGTTTTAAGGATTGAAACCTCTGCAAATGCGCCGATTGTATTAAATACCTATATTAAAAGAATCAGTTAAAAATGGTTATGGCGTGGTTAAATTACCAAACTGAACCTAAGCGCACATTCGTAAACATGAACAAATCGGGTGGGGTCGACTTATTACCACATCCGTAAATAAGTACATACTACATGACTGAGCTTGTTTTTGTTTCACATATAAAATCGACAATATTCAGTGACGGATAAGGTAATTCGACCTCTGAACTAATGGAGTCCCATTAAAAAATTGTAAAAGTTTAAGTATTTTTGGATCTTATTCACAAGCGATGGAAGAAACAATGCTAGGTAGGATTAATCAGTCTGCGCCAATTTGAAGGCAACAGTAGCGCAGTGGTTAGTGTGCTGGACTACTGTGCGAGGGATCCCAGGTTCGATCCCCGGAAAAACACAAATTACATCTTAAAGTTTTTTTCTACTGCGCCACCTCTCGCGAACGTCTGAAAAACATCCGAGAGTATGACTGTCATGAAAAAGCTTCTCAATTTAGCCGTTCGGACTCGGCATAAAATTGTAGGTCCCTTCCATTCGTCCGAAATATAGAAACTCACACAAAACGAATGGTTGCGAGAAGCTAGGCCTTGGGTGTCTACCCGCCTGTTGCGCCACCTATTTATTTATTTATTTTAGTTCATTTTGTTATCTATCAACCTTTATTGTTGACATAATCGGATCAAAATGTCTCTCTAAACGATGCCGAACTGCCCCGTACCATCAACGTGGTACGAAACTGCTACATAGGTGAGCATTGGCATTCATTCACGATTCATTTAAGTTATTGAAACAACAATTCTGCGAAAAAAACTGTCAACACATATGGACAGGACAGTTGTCCTTTAAGATATAGTGAATTGCCATCTTTAGACTCTTCTTTCCGTTTACCTAAGCAGAGTTATTCAAAGGCAACATAATTTAAATTATATCTGAAATAAGGTTGCAATTTGCCAAAAATTATAATACGAAAGGAACTAGTTAGACCGGGATAGCTTAGTCATGATTGATATATTTTATTTTAATGCAAATACTATCACAGTTAAACAAATATGTATAATATAAATTTTCTTTTTAAATAACTGCTCTTTGCTTTTTATTGGACATTGCTCGATTGGCGTTAATTTTTACCAAACAGTAATATCGACGAACAATTACATTAAAGTTCAGATCGATAAACATTATTGTGTACTTATGTTGGTGTTATAGTTGTTGTTAGCGGGGATTTAACTAGAAAAAATCTCAAAAAGTAAGTCTCTTAGAAGTTCAATGACATTAACTTATGAATAAATAAAGCTTTACGCGACAGCATCAGAAAACTGTGCGTCTTTGTTAAAATGTTCGATTGGAAATCTACCAAAAAGAGATAAAATGTGTAGTAAAGTAATATTGTATAATATTATTATCCAACATTTCAGGTATTGGTGTGAAAGCGTAACATATTAGCAATAATTGGCAGCATGATTTTTTTTGGAACCTCAGAATCGGCATGCACGTCGGCCTATAAGATCTATTCTGCTTGGCCAGCATGATGTAGTTCCAATCAATTAGGATCTGACATCATTATCATCATTTTCAATGGTCCGCTTGTCCATTAAGTGGGTCGCTTGTGTAGGTTGCTCAAGTGGACCCTCCATAGCTCTCGATTCGTCGCCATCGACTCTAAATCATCAAGTGCATTCCCCATACGGGTATAGGAGAGATTATGGACTTGATCTAACCATCTCATCCTTGGTCTACCTAGAGGAGGCCTACCTAATGGTACGGATTCCATAGCACGTCGTGGAATCCTGGTCGGGGACATGCGTTTAACATGACCAAACCACCGATGCATGGATCGCTCCGTCCGGAGGAGTAGCTGCTCGACATTGAGTTCCTCACGTATTCTGGTATTTCTAATGCGATCTCTACGGGTCACACCAGCAATACTACGGCGAAATCTCATTTCGGCAGCTTGTATCCGCGATTTTTTTCTTTTGGTCATTACCCAAACCTCATGACCATAGGTAAGAGTTGGAACAAACACCGAATTAAAGACTGGCAACTTAGCTTTGACACCAAGGTCAGTCCTCCTAATAACAGACTGACCAAGCTGTCTAAAAAATTGACCCAGCCTGACCAATCCAACAGGAAAACTCGGCATTGCTCTTCCATCACTCGTGAATAAGACCCCGAGATACTTAAACTTCTCCACCTGTTTCAATGGGACTCCACTAACATGCAGAGTGCACTGAAAAGGCGTTCTGGAGACGACCATCACTTCAGATTTGTTCACGTTTACCTTCATCTCAGCTTCAACACATACGGCTACAAATCGATCGAGTACGCGTGGAAGTTCAGTCTGAGAGGAACCAAGGATGACCATGTCATCAGCGAAGAGCAAATGACTTATCCTCAGATCTCCCAATTCGAAACGTTCTTCGCTGAGACTGCGCTGTCCATAAAAGTAATGAAAAGGAGAGGAGACAAGACGCACCCCTGGCGAAGTCCAACGCCCACGGTGAAAGGTATTGATTTAACGCCGTTTACCCGAACACAGCATTTAGTAAGTAAGAAGTAAAGAGATTGAATGGCTCTCAAGAGAGAACCGTCAACTCCATACTCCTGTAATACACTCCAGAGTTTATAATATGCTTTCTCCAAATCTATGAAGCATGCGTAAACAAGTGTAGCATACTCCCAAGCCTTCTCAAGTACCATTCTGAGAGTGAATAACTCTGTTTAAAAAGTGAATGAAAAGCCATTAAATAAAATATAACAATTTCTTTTTGATGTTTGTCGATCAGTATGAATGGTGTTTCAGTTCAAGGCAACTATTTTTGGCTTTATTTTTTGGCTTTACTTAATTTGTTCAATCATGAATTGATGGGTGTATGGAATACTTGGACTTATTTCTCGATCCCGAAATTTAGAGATTTTCACCAACAAGGTATTTTATATGTTTTTTCTGTCGGTGATCTTCAATGGCACAGCGAAATGTCTACAAAAAGACATCGGAAAATAATAATTTGTGGAGAGCTCCATCAGCTGCTACACAATTGACATGTGACACTTGACAACAGCCAGTATTTTTATTTTGTAATTGAAAGCAATTATAATTAATATTATAGAACTAGCTGACCCGGCAAACGTTGTTCTGCCTAAAAAAGTAATTTTAAATATTTCAAGATTTATTTTGGTATTTTTGTTCAATTATTTTTTAATAGAAATGAAGGTGGATAGCTTCACCCGCCGGCTTTGCCGCCGTGCACAGAAATTGTATTGCTCAGATCTTAGATAATATAATAATGTTTTTTCCTAAGATTGTCTGTAAATTTGAGCTCAATCAGTTCGGCGGTTTTTGAGATATAAAATTTTGATTGTATTTTTTTTGTATGGGAGGTGCCACGCCCCTTTGTCCAGTTTTGACCGTACCAACTCAGAAACCTTTGTGGGCTCATGCACAACAACTTTGCTAAAGATCATCACACTTGATTAAATGCATAGTTTACGATTCTATAAGGACATACAGACAGACAAACATTCATTTATATATATATATATAGATTATGTAAAAATGTACAACGATTACATTTAAAACGATATCACTACAATAACAAAAATATTTTCCGTATTCGCTTTTATTATTTCTTCTGATGTGAAAACGAATCTTCCTTTGGTTCTTCGCTTTTGCCGCACTGATGACTGATGGTACTGGTGCTAATGGTGGTGGGCCATCTTCCTGATATTGCTGCTCCAATTCTTCGTAATATAAAAATTCAAAAAAACCCCGAAAAAAAAGGAAATGTCAAATTTTCACAAGCAATTAATGTCCCGGACTTAAGTTGTGTACCTACGAAAAGAGAATGGAGAATTGTACCAAGCAATCAAAGGACACGGTAATGCCCCAGCCAAGTTCTCTAGTAAAGGCACTAACCCTTTTTACAGGAACAAACTCAGGCTGTTTTCGACCCCTCTAACTTCGGAACCAATTGAGCCAGAAACTCCAAACTCGTAACATTTACCAAGTTCATTAATAAGGTCCACCTCACCAAATTTCGTCTCTATAGCATTAGTGGTTCTCAACATACAGGACTTCAAAAATCGCAAAAACCGTAACTGACTCACTCACTCACTCACTTAGATGATCATCATAATTATGAAGCACTTCCGACCATCCTAGAATCGTGAAATTTGGCAGAATGCTAGATCCTGTGATGCATACAATAGGAAAAGTCCAAAACTTCAGATTTTCCGTCCAGAAGGTGGTATCCGCCCACCTTCCGCCAAGTTCTTAGTTTAAGAAGGTTTACTTGGCAAGTTTTTCGTTTATAACTTCATTATATTGTAATATTAGAATTTGAAAACTTGACAAGTTAACCTACAAATTTTTTTTTAACATTTAACTTTATTAAACTAAGAACTTGGCGTACATTTAGATCTCATTACTTTTCGTGGCTGACTAGTTACGCCAATTTTTGCTGTTCTATATAAGAGAACTTGGCTCTTTTTTTACATTTATTGTTTTGGTGTGATCTACTTCACTGACGAGTATTGGAATTAATAAGTCTATTGGCGATTGGGTGAATCGGTTGCTCACCAATAGGTTCATCAATTCAAAGCAGGGCGAAGCATCGGTTCGAAGGTTCGTCAGTAGGGGTACGCCACAGCGGTGTGATCTCACCACTTCTTTGGAACCTAGTGGTAAATGAACTACTTCTAATACTGGAAGGGGAAGGGTGCAAAGTAATTGCCCATGCAGACGACGTTGCTATGTCAGTATCAGCAAAACATATCTAAGCTCTCTAATTGGACCAAAAAATGCGGGCTTGGCGGCAACCCCCAGAAAACTGAACTGGTTCTCTTTACAAGGAAGTACAATATCCCCATCCTTGTTCCCCTAAAAGTAAATGGCACCCTGCTTGTGCTCTCTGCCACGGTCAAGTATTTAGGCCTCATTCTAGATAGAAAATTGAGCTTGAAACGCAATATACTGCAAAGGGTTCAGAAAGCCACCACGGCATTATACTACTGCAAAAAAGCTATTGGTAGCAAATGGGGACTCCAGCCTCGAATAACATACTGGTTTTATGTATCCGTTATTAGACCTGGCTACGGTGTAATGTAATATCCGCAAAGTTTATCGTAATTATTATCAATAGTCAAAAATATTTAGGTGACAGTTTATCATAGAACTTAGGCAGAAAATCTTGCCTAACACACGAAACTTGCCTAGATTTGCAATTACAGTTGCAATTATTCGAAAATCCTAGTTAAGAAACATGTGGACTGTATAAATCTTGTAAATAATCTTTTTCAAAACATTTTATCGAGTATATTTTTAAAATTAAACGGCATTTTTCTCAATGAACAAAACAAAACTAAAAAACTAAACACTTAACGGTCAAAGGAGGAACTAAATGGATAATATGTATATGATCTGTCAGCGTCATAATAATTTGTTATCGACAACCTTCCCACAACTGTCAAATGTGAGCTGAAAAATAAATTACAGCCATCAGAGATTGTCGCACAATGCATCAGACATTAGGTATATTCGGGTACGTGGTTTAAATGGAACGCAATCGGTATAAATCGATCGCAATCGCACAAATCGTTCTCATCAAAAATGACAGAAAAAGAGAAAACCAGCAAAATAACGAGTAACGAGTAGTTCCCCTCTTGGCTCAAAACAGCTCAGGCAATTACTTCCGGCATGTAAAATTGTGGGCGCAGTAGCGCAGTGGTTAGTGTGCTGGACTACTGTGCGAGGGAGGGATCCCAGGTTCGATCCCCGGAAAAACACAAATTACATCTTAAAGTTTTTTTTACTGCGCCACCTCTCGCAAACGTCTGACAAACATCCGAGAGTATGACTGTCATGTCAATTCAGCCGTTCGGACTCGGCATAAAATTGTAGGTCCCTTCCATTCGTTCCAAAAATAGAAACTCACACAAAACGAATGGTTGCGAAAAGATAG
Organism: Cheilosia soror; assembly: GCA_949372485.1. Classification (NCBI taxonomy): domain Eukaryota; kingdom Metazoa; phylum Arthropoda; class Insecta; order Diptera; family Syrphidae; genus Cheilosia; species Cheilosia soror. Next base: position 21,568,155 of record OX443563.1, read on the forward strand.
GCCTTGGGTGTGACCCGCCTGTTGCGCCACCTATTTATTTTATTTTTATTTATGTAAAATTGTCAAAAGCAAAAAGTTGACAGATAGACGATATAAAGAAAAAAAAATAATTTTCCACGGAGGTTCGATTATGAAGAATTCAAAATTATATCAATTTAAATTAAATTGTGAATTTTCGCTGCAGTTTGAAATATTAGTGTTTAGCTGGAAATGGCTCGAAGTAGCTCGAAGTTTATACACGTACTTTTAGGTACATTTTCCGCTCTGTGAGATAATTATGCTCAAATGTGCACTGCCTTGCTCGGAAAAGTACGCGAATAGAAATAGACCTTCAATTTTTAAATTTTACGAATTTTTACTCAATGCCGTTCCTTAACTGAAAAAGCAGACCTAAGAATAGCAATAGGAAGGATTCCTCCGTCAGTCTGTCCACCGTCTTCCTAGATAGCTTGCCAAAAGACTAGGCGCCAGTTTCAAGACTAGATGATAAAGTTTCTAATATCTTATAGGAACTAATCTGAAAGATAAACTTCAACTTTTGGTTTGGTTTTGGATAGTGATATCTGTCAGTTAAAGTCTCTAATAGCCTATCAGCTGGGTCAAGTGGCTGTTAAAGTATTTAACTGGAAGATAAGCAATATACTTATATATTCAAAGTGGCTAAACAAATATTGTTTCAGATTTATTTGAATTGTTAGAAGACAAATTTTATGAATATTACGAGTATTATTACACGGCCCCGTATAAGAACATAGTAATTTGCCCAAGACGAAATTAAGTTGAAAAACTCGACAGTAAAGATTTTATTATTATTTTAAATTGAACTAGGCTTTCGGCTCGAAGTTAAGAAAAAGGATATTTACTGCAAATTGGTGGTGGGTTGAGTACGAAAAATCCAAAATTAAAATCCCCAAACTAAAATCGGCGCAGTAGCGCAGTGGTTAGTGTGTTGGACTACTGTGCGAGGGATCCCAGGTTCGATCCCCGGAAAAACCCAAATTACATCTTAAAGTTTTTTCTACTGCGCCACCTCTCGCGAAGGTCTGACAAACATCCGAGAGTATGCCTGTCATGAAAAAGCTTCTCAATTAAGCCGTTCGGACTCGGCATAAAATTGTAGGTCCCTTCCATTCGTCCCAAAAATAGAAACTCACACAAAACGAATGGTTGCGAGAAGCTAGGCCTTGGGTGTCACCCGCCTGTTGCGCCACCTATTTATTTATTTATTTATTTAACTGAAAACCCTAAGTCAATATCCCCAAAATCCAAAATCCCCAAAACCAAAGTACCCAAATAGATTTCGAGTGGGGATACCTGCATAATACACAAGTGCAAAATCGCCAAACCCCCAAACCCCACCTTTTGAAAAATACCCGAATTGACTATCCCCAAATTCAAGATCCGCCAAATAAAAAATCCCCAAAATGTTATTTCAAAATATTTAAAGAAATTTTCGTATACCTAACCTTGCGCCTACTACAAATCCAACAGTGACCCCAAGCATTTTACTGTTAATGCATTGTGAATACACTCGAAATCTATTTGGGTATTTTGATTTGGGGATTTTGGGTTTGGGTATATTCACTTGGGGATTTCAGTTTGGGGATTTTAATTTTGGAGTTTTCGTACCCAACCCGATTGTTCTGTGTCCTGTACGTTAGGTTAGGTTAGGTAAGGTGGCTGTCCCAAAGGGAACACACTTAGACCATACATTTTTGGTCCATTGTGATACCACAAGAGGGTGGAGTTCTTTGTGCCGGGCAATCTGGAATCCTGTTGCTATTTGCGAATTTGGGTATCCTACCTCGCTGAGTCAAATCTTTTTTAAGTTTTCATCACCTGGTTGCGGCTTAGTCTTCGGGTCAAGGTGGAGGGCGACCGTAACAGTCTGCAACCTGCCTATTGCCTCTGACGCGGCCATCACTAGGGAGGGAGACTGGTGCGTAGCAGAGGTAGCTGATGCAACCAGTCTGCTTTGATGCTTGACCAAAAGTCAGTGAATGGATTGTCTGTTGGAAAAAGGATGGGGGCAACCTTAGAAGTCTGCCTCCCTTTTTTCCTTTGACAATTATCAGTCCACATGACAGAGACTGGTACTGAGGAGAAAAGCTTTATTGAAGCACACCAACCTGCTGCATGGTACCGACAGTAGACGTCGCTATTTGTCTTCGGTGAAAAGGCGAGGGGTGACTGTAGCAGTCCAACCCCCTGTCTGTTGCCTCTGACGGGGTCCTCGAATTGTCGAGATGAGGTTGATTGGTGTAGTCAGCTTCTTCTGTTGGCGGTTAGTCTTCCGGGAGAGCAAGGGGGTGAACAAAGCAGTCTAACCCCCCACTGGTAGCCTCTGACAGTCCGTTAGTAAGGGTAGCTGGTGCAGATCAGATAGGAAGACTGCGGCAGGGGAAATCGACGAAGGGTGACCGAAGCAGTCTAATCCCCAGCCTGTCCCTTCTGATGGAGTTGAAAGTTCTACGTGTGAAGGTGAAATTGACTGACGTAGTCAGCTCTTCCCGTTGGCGGTTTAGTCTACAGAAACAGACAAAAATTGGTGAGTTGCGTGTTAATATTTCAGTGAAGCCACAATTCGACTTTGTAACGAACTTGCTGTTTCCTCTTCTTCCTCGTCCATGCAGCTCCTGCAGAAGTCGTTATGGGGCATGTCTCCCTATCAGACAGTGACCCGTTAATATTCCCGCGACGGAGCTAATTTTGTTTCTATCAAAACAAAGCAGTTTCCCAGTTCTTTTGACGTCTAATTTCGGCCAAATTTGTCTGGATGTTGTGCAGATGTTAATACTGTTCCTGTACGTAGTCGAACAACATTTTTGATCAAGACTTTGTTGGCGGAGGCTGGATACTTGGGACGGCAGTCGAATTAGTAGGGTTGATCTTTGTGTAGTGGTGGCATTACACGAAGAGCTCGCGCTTTAAATTTTCTGCAGTGGTTTAAATTGCATTTACAAGCGCGAGTAACAAAAGCCCCAGCTCGCGCGTGCTAGCGCTTGTTTGTCTAGATTAAAGTCCATCCTTCTGAGGTTATATCGGATGATATGTCTAGAATTAACGATCGGTATAACCGACTATAAGATCTTCCTTTAGGGAATTTCTATGCGAATCTCTATGCGTTTAGCTAGCATGTTAATTGTCCTTGTCACGGAGATGTTCAGATGTTCATTGCATTGATCGGGAAGGTTAGTTAGTATTTGGGCAAAGAAGTTGCCGATTTCAACGGGGGAGCTCAAAGGTCCAGCCGATGAATTTATTAATATGTTTAAAACTGAGGCCAGTGGGTGCACCGACTAGCAGCCTTGGGATGTTTCGCAAAATTTGGGTTGTTAAAGAATGATATGAAATAAATTCATTAAAGCTTTGTATTTTTCTGCTTTTTAGAAGTCTTCTGAGTTTTACATTCGATTTTTTAAAAGCCATAAAATTGTCTAGGCTTGGATTTCTTTTAAATTGTTTCCAAGAGGTAATCTTGTCTCTTCTTAGGTCGCCCAATTCGGAGTTACACCACGGAACTACACGTTTAGGTGGTTTTGGAAAGGTAAAAGGAATGGATTTATTGGCAGTAAAGGGCCTGCATTTTTGCAGTATTGCTGCCTGTAGTATCCGTCTAGTTCTGAGTCGCGTACAAAGTGAGTTTTATTCTATTAAATCTGACATTTTATACAGTGTGAGCACACACTAAAATTCTGACAATTTATACAGTATTTTAAGATACTACACTGCCTCACTATAAACAGTTGAGTATTGTGTTTTTTCTGAAAGGTAGGTATCTGCGAAATTCCTAAACTTATCCCAGTCAGCTACGTCAGTTTTGTATCTTAGGTTAGGCGTGGATGTATCCTGTTGTTGATCGAGAGCGATTGATACCAAAATGGGGAAATGGTTGCTGTTGCATAAGTCCTCTAAAACGTGCCATTTAATTTTAGGGAAGAAAAGTGGGAAGCAACAAGTTAGGTCTACGTTGGTGAGAGTGTTATGTGTGGATAGTTGTGTAGAGGATAATCAGGTTGGATTGTGATTATGGTGACGCGCCCTTTTGCGGTAGCATAGCCCCACAAAACGCTCCATGAGTTAACATCTCCCTTAAGTAAGACTGGAGGGTCGACCTTTGCAGAATATTTTCTAAGCCGCTTTTGGAAAAATATTGGTCTGGTAGAATATAATGTAGATATGTAGATAGAATAGTCTTTCTAGTAGGGTACTCGACTTTGATCTGAACTGCTTGAATGTTAGATTTAATGGGTATAGATTTGTGGGGTAAGTACCTTTTAACGATTATGCCAACATCTTTTTTGGCGGTATTCTTTGTAGGGATGTTTACGAAGTATCCTATGTACGGTTTAGGTAATTCGGGCTGGACATCAAATGTACAGTGTGACTCTTGAAGATATACTACAATTGGTTGGTGTTCTTTAATTAATGTTTTAAGTTCATCATAGTTATTTACAAGGCCTTTGATATTACATTTTAGGATCGTAAGAAAACTTAAAGCCACTTCTCAACAAATGTGTGAGAGTTTTGTAATTGGGGCCTGCTAATGTTTTAATTTGTTTGTGTACCTATTGTTTCGGTGTCTTCACAGTCTGTGATGGCATGAGTTGAGGACGACATCACAATCAGTCATGTACTTACTTACTTAAGGTGGCGCTACAGTCCGGGGTGGACCTGGGCCTCAACCAACAAGCGTCATGTACTAAATGATGTCATGGGCTCACTAAGGTGCCTAGGGTCTTGTGACGGTTATCCTGCGTCTAACTTAACCTAACCTAAACTCTAAGCAACTGAAATCGGTATTCTGTACTTAAAATATCTTTTGGTTTTAATTTTCTATTTTTGTAATTAAAATTCCACTGATAAACAACTGCTTTTCGTAACAATTTTAGCTCTATAATTGGAAAATTATACCCAGACTCAATCCCGCCAGTGATTATCCCAGTGATTTTGATGTGATCTTACTCGAAGAGGATTCCAGTTTGTCCGGCTTAGAGGCTCTAAAAGCTCATCCGGCTATAAAAAGTGTCACACCACAACGAATGGTACATAGAACCCTAAAGTATATACCGATAACAGAGGAAGAAAGACGAGCTGAATGGAAGAAATCGCAACTGTTGAACGATGAGGATGTTGACGATGAAGAAGATGTTAATCTCTTGGAGGAGTTAATTGACAGCCTTCCTGCGGGCGATATTAAACGAAAACTACTACAAATCGTAGAGATTCCCGCCGACAATATAGCACAACAAAATCAGACAGTAAATCAAACCAAAGATGCAATCAATCAACAGCGTCACGCCAACCGCCGATTGTTGCGAGCGATACCTCGACAAATTACTTCCATGTTGCGGGCGGACATCCTCTGGGGTATGGGTATCACTGGAAAGGGCGTAAAAGTAGCGGTATTCGATACAGGTTTATCAAAGAATCATCCGCACTTCAAACGGATCAAAGAACGCACCAATTGGACAAATGAAAAATCGCTGGACGATGGGGTAAGTCATGGAACATTCGTTGCTGGTGTTATCGCGTCGGCCAAGGAGTGCTTGGGTTTCGCCCCTGATGCTGAGTTGCACATCTATCGGGTATTTACCAATAACCAGGTGAGCAAATTTGTTCGCTTTGATAGACCTTATAACAATTGTTTTATTTTGTTTTAGGTGTCCTACACATCATGGTTCCTGGATGCTTTTAATTATGCAATATTGAAGAAGATTAACGTGCTCAATTTGAGCATCGGTGGGCCAGACTTTCTAGACCATCCGTTCGTTGATAAGGTTTTGGAGTTGACTGCTAATAAAGTGATTATGATTTCGGCAATCGGCAATGATGGTCCACTCTATGGAACATTGAACAATCCGGGAGATCAAAGCGACGTCATTGGTGTGGGAGGTATGAACTTTGAAGAAAACATCGCTAAATTCAGTTCGCGCGGCATGACAACATGGGAACTGCCAAATGGGTACGGTCGTTTAAAGCCTGACATTGTTACTTACGGCAGTCAGGTTAAGGGCAGCAATGTACGTGGTGGCTGCCGGTCGCTTTCAGGAACATCTGTCGCATCGCCAGTTGTAGCTGGAGCTGTAACGCTGATTGCCAGTGGGGTTTTGCATAAAATGGATGTGATAAATCCGTCGTCTATGAAGCAAGCGCTACTGGAGGGAGCTACACGACTCTCGGAGAATAATATGTTTGAGCAAGGCCACGGAAAGTTAAACATTCTCAAGAGTATGAAGATTCTTTCGATGTACACGCCAAAGGTGACGTTGAGTCCGCCATACCTGGATTTCACTGAGGACTACATGTGGCCGTACAGTACTCAATCACTGTTTTATACCAGCTCTCCAGTGATTGCGAATGTCACCATTTTAAATGGCATGGGAGTGACTGGACGTGTCATAAATCGGCCAACATGGCATCCCTACACAAAGCAGAATGGCAATCTTCTCAATGTTTCCATATCGGTGTCAGAGGTTTTGTGGCCATGGTCTGGATGGATGGCTGTACATATCGGTACGAAGAACACATCGTCCTGCTGTTAGAATTTTTAATTATTTTCTTTTACTTCTTCCTACAGCGGTTAACGAGAAAGGTGCCACATTCGAAGGACTCGCACAAGGCCATATAACTCTAACAGTGCAGAGTTTGGCCGGCCCAGAGGAATCTGAAGCCCGCAACAGTACTGTGAGTTTTCCGATTCGTGCGAAAATAATTCCAAAGCCGCCACGCCATAAGCGTATTCTCTGGGATCAATATCACAGCTTGCGTTATCCACCAGGTTACTTGCCGCGGGACAATTTAAAAATTAAATCCGATCCACTTGATTGGCGAGCAGATCACATACACACAAACTTCAAAGATATGTACACACATCTGCGAAGCACTGGTTACTACATCGAAGTATTGGGCGCACCATACACATGTTTCAATGCCTCCGACTATGGTACCTTACTGATTGTTGACCCTGAGGAGGAGTTCTTCGATGAGGAAATCGCCAAACTAAAGAATGACATCTATACGCATGAACTGAGTGTAATAGTGTTTGGAGACTGGTACAATACCACTGTGATGAAGAAGATTAAGTTCTTCGATGAGAATACTAGACAATGGTGGATTCCGGATACGGGTGGTGCAAATGTGCCTGCATTGAATGAATTGTTGCGGGAATTTGGCATTGCTTTGGGTGATTTTGTCGCAGAGGGATACTATGCAATGGGAGATCACAGCATGTACTATGCCAGTGGATCGACAATTGTACGTTTTCCCAAGACAAACGGCAGTATTCTGATTGAGGCTGATCTCCATGATCAAGGATTGGAGGTGAGTAAATGTTAAATGCGTTTGGCATTCTATACAGCTTATTCGCATTCAATCACAAGACCTATTGACCGAATGTCAATTGTTGACATGTTCAAGGAACCTCTGAAACTAAATAATTGGCTCCTGAGATTTAGCGCTTTTTAAATGATCTCATTTGGAGGGTATACTATCGGCAATATGTCTTAAAGTAGGTGTTAATAGATTGCGGCATCTTTTGACTAAACATCATGTAAACAAACACTATGTTAGTTTTATACATTTATGCTTTTACATGTTTTTATCAGTTATCGGATGGTAAATGATAAAAATGGTGTTTATATGACACAGGGGTACATTTATATATTTAGTTATCAAATTGTAACGCATTTCAGTTTAAACAAGAGATAAAGCTAACTTTTTTGGGTTCTTCAAAATGATAAAAATATGAGCGTGTGTCAATCAAATGTCATCTAAACAGACGTGCCTTTTTAAATTTGCTTTTTATATTTATTTCACGGTTGTGTTTTTTGGCCTTAAAAGAGGCATTGGCTTTGTACTTATTTTGTCTCAGTATGATGTCATTCTTATCTTGTTATCAAGCGGCTGCATAGCAACATAATATGGTCTAGATAAATAAAAACCATCTACGCACTTTCACATCATATCTAAACAGTAATACTTTTATCAACTTTGACGCATCCTAAGGCAAGACCGACAAACCAGTCCAGGATTCTTAATCTAAGCACGACTCTATATGACCCTTATTATGATTGTCGATCAGCGATCGGCACTACAATTGTCGATTGCGTCGATTGGAAAATGTTTACACTTCCAGGAGAAATCATCGACCAGACATTTGTAATCGACTACAAACGGCTGTCAAATCGACAAATATCAATCGCAATCGATCGATCGACAGTTGTCATTCAACGATCAACTATCGACACTCACAATAGGGCCTATGATTTATGAATGAATGATATTTTGCAAGATCTATTACTACCACTACTTCGCTTTCGTTGTCATGGAAAAAAGCTCTGGCAAGTGTGCGAAGTCCGTCTCTAGCTAGTGTCGCCCATTCATAGAGGAAATGAGTCAGAGTTTTCGGGTCTTGTGGATTCGTACGACTTTTAGCAAGTGCTATTGGTATGTGCGATAAAAGACTACCTTTAGGTATCATTTCGAGTGACTGATTACCAATTTAACCTTTAACCTCTTTAGCTGTTTTTTTTTGGCTTAAGATTGCGATCATAATTTTCTGCAGTTCCTCGGTCGATAACAGAACTTGTCTGTGCTATACTTTAGTTGAAGTTCCTCTTTCTTATTCTTTCCAATCGCCGAATTTGCTTTATGACTATTGGTGCAACCTGTTTTATCGCATCTCATTGTCGGTACATCTTCGAAGACTTGATCCATCTCTCTCATGCTTCGCAATCTTTCTTCCAGTAAGATATTTTTGACTGAAGCTAGGGGGTTCTGAATTTTGGCTTTATAGGTCCTCTGTAATTCAGTAGCGAAGATATTTGATGGTGGCATTGCCGCAAAAGCACATATATCATCATCCGACACCGTCCGAAATGTACGTCTAACTCAAAATGTGAGCTGGTTAACAACTCTTACTCTTACACGTGTTGACGAAAACTACCGTACAAATTGTGGCTCATACCTTTTTTTTTTGGACTGGCTAGGATGTTTTCATTTTGAAAGGCCACAAAGCCGTACATATACCACCGTTTACTTTCTTTTCCTTTTAGATTTTAAAAACTCAAGATCCAAATTTTAAAGTCCGCAAATCTGTTCCAATCCTGGGTCTGCTTCAACTGAATCACGATCTTCATAAACTCTATGCGCCCAGCGATGATTTGCTTCACAACAGCTACGAAGAGAATGCCATTGATCAGCCGGAAATTGAGTTGGAAGACCAACAAATTGGCAAGAATCCAATTCTAAACAAACGAATACTTCTTGAGGACACCGACAGCAACAAGGAGAACAAGACCAATGAGCACCGCATGCTGAAGTTTGACAACAATGAGATTATCAAAAAACTGGAAAAGTTCGATGATCTTACCAACGATCTGGATAATGCCCACAATTTGGACACAGGTCTAGCGGAGGACGAGAGTAACGAAAACGATCAACAAATCGTACCTCGAGATGACACACAAGATGTAAAAATTCCGGCAAACCGGTTGGTGGAGCCGAAAATTAAGCGCGCCGAAGGACGTATTGCCATATTTGGCGATTCGAATTGCTTGGACTCGACACATCTGGAGAAACCATGCTACTGGCTGCTAGATGCACTTCTTGAGTTCACAATGAACTCCCACATATCGAATTTACTCCGTGATTTAAATAAAATTAATCAAATTTCTATGCCAGCCAGCGGCAAAGCACTTCCGTCTCGCCTGCCTGGCAGTAATCTTCATCAGTATTCCAAAGTGCTGGATCCAAATAATCCTCTTAAGAAGCGGGAAATCGTCACCTGTGTGCGCATGGAATGGGAACAACCAATTTTTCTAAATTTAACGGCGCAGCACGATTTAAAGCAGCAGAACGAGCGTATAATGGGCGCTAGTGTCCACCATCAAGAAGATGGTGAGATAAGTGCGAATCTGCTGCGAAAACTTGAAAGCCAAAAAGGTGAGGTACGTAGTGGTTGAGGGTTTTTATTTATATTTCTTTGGTTATGTGTGTGCTTTTTCTTTTAATCGTTTGCTCTTTCCTGCCTAACCACTACCATAAGACGTCCATCAGTTCGGTTGTAATGGTTGTCGTTTTTCTCTTCCGCAGCGATCTTAACACCCGAGGACCTAGATTTAGGACCAGCCGGAGCTGGAACAGGCTGGCGTGGAAAAAAATCCGAAAATGCAATGTACGTAGACGATGCCAATAGCAATTACAACGATCCCCACATGATGCATTTGCGACAAGGTGGTGGCGCAAGTAGCGGCGTGGGAATCATCAGCAACAAAAATTCTGCCTCAGATGAGGAGACACTCAGTTACTCATTGTTAGCCTTAGTTATATTAACATTTTTAGTTTTTATCTTATTTATAAATTGGTTCAAGCGACGAAGACTCAGCAGCGGTGCTGGCGGTAACGGTCGCCCCAACCGGGGTCGTCGGTTTTCTATTCTAAGCCATCTGGGTCTGTAGCTGAGGTGAACGAATGTGAGTCGTGTGTGCATAAAATGTGGATTTTTGTTTAAAGTTAAGTAAACTTATTGTGCATTTGCATTTAAGATAATATTTTCATTGCTAAACTAATTAGGTTCCGTTTTATATTTTCCATAGCTTATTTTGTTGTATAAATATATTTTGTTTATTTTTTTTTATATAGAAAATCAAATACTCCTTTGGAGTATAATCTGTTATAATAGTTTTATTCTTGATTACTTTTTTTATGTAGAGACGTTTTGGTTATTTCCGTAAGAAATATTTTATATATTATGTATACCATACACGAGACAAGAAGAGTTTAGTCTTAAAAATTTTGGAAATCATTCAATAAGAAAAAAAAAATCATTTCTAAGAACAATTTTATTGTAGTTTTATTTTTCAAGTGTAGTCAAAAGAAATGTAAGAGAAAGAATGTAAGTTTCGGCAAATTCCCAACCTTATAAGTGCATTTAGCATTGCGAACTTCGATAAGGCTATCTCGCGCCCCATAAATGCAAGTTCAGAAACCATACCCTTTCTTCAGGTAATGACAATTCTGGATCAACTCTAGTCTATCTTGGCGGTAGATGGCATCAGGGCTCATCTGACGCGTCGACAATACAACAACTGAGCTTTATAAATTGTCAAGGCCTGGGTGATCAATTCGAGGTTATTCCGTATGGGATTAAAATCTAGTCTAGGATACTCTCCGAAACATCAAATCCGGCAGAAATCGTAAAAATTATCGGGACCATTATACTCGTCGAAATGACATTTTCATGTATAATGGTAGCCAGTAGACCACGTTCTGTTGTCATACACGGAGATGGTCTGTTTTCTATTGGTCCCCTTCTTGAGGATAATTCACTGTCGTCAAACTCGGGGGAATCTAATGTTATCCGATAGTAGATCTGATACTGCACCCTAATACTGAGCATAATTCAGATTAACCTGTCTCTATAGAGACAGAAAAGAAGACATCGTAGTGCAAGAAAAGATAAATAGTACTACTAAGGGCACTGGATTATCATTCCGCTATGCATAGTCGTAAAGACAAGGTAAGATTTGGTATTCTTGCGAAAAGCCATCTTATGTTAAATTTCTCGATACTTTCAGCAATTCCGCGGCCAACCATAATTTCGTTAACGATAATTACTGGATGGTTTATATTCGCCATGGCATTGTGGGCACACCGGCCCAGAGAAACGTGGCGGAAATGATTGCTGTTGCGGAGTAAGGAAAACTGGCAGCATCATACGTTGTTGTTCTAATGCGCTCAATGCACTGTAGGGCAGTACCAGTGTTGCCAACCCGGATCGAAGTTTTTATGCCTCATTCCGAAAAAAATATGCCTTTTTCAAAAAAATTATGCCTTTTTGGTTAAAAAGATAAATAACAAAGAAAGTTTCAATTTATGTGTTCAACTTTTATTAGAAGGCACATAGTTAAGAAAAAAATATGAAAATTAAAAACTTACTTCACGTAAGACAATGTTTATTCGATGGATCTGCAGTTCTGCACCAAACTCATCGCGAATAGTTGAGCTTGAACTCATCTTTAAAATAAACTATTACAAACTATTTTTTAAAATTTATTTTTTACCAGCAAAAAAACAAACTTTAAGGTCGGCCGCACATTGCAGGCGTTTTCGTACGAATTTGACTTGTCCGATCAGGTACGCAAACGGACGAACGATCCCGACTTTCTAAGTGGGTACTATGGGATGCGAATTAGTCGTACGTATACGTACATGTAGTTCCGACGTCCGAAAACAATTCGAGCTTGTTGGAATTCCTAAACACGTTCGTACGTTGCAATGAAACATTGAAAATATTTGCACTTGGTTTACGGACACAAAAGGAGTATTGAACACAAGGTGTCCGTACCTTGTATGGGGTCATTTATATATAGTAAGTCTTCTATAATATGATAAAATTCACTGAATTCATCTCTTTTTAAATAATTGGTGCCACAATAGTGAACCACAGAGTTAGAAGAAAATTATCTTCAAGATACAGATTATTCAGCAGGCACAAAATCGAAGCTACCGGCACACTGTCTATTTAAATAGAAAATCGTATTCGGTGATGGCACTCAATTTGTACGACCAGTATTCATACATTTATGTGCGATACAAATTCGTATCCAATGTGCGGCCGCCCTAATGCATTTGCATACCATATCACATTTCTTGCTTGGGTTTAGTAAGTAAGTAGAGAATTGGAAAATAAGCATGACGCACAGTGTTAAATGAAAATTAGTGAAGCTACTTTGATCAAAGTAGGTACCAGATTTACTAAATTCAAAATTTATTTTTGCGGATTGATTATAAAAAAACTTCACAAAAAATTATGCCTTTTTTCTCAAAATTATTCCTAAATGCCTCAAGCATCGGAATTATGCCTAAAAGGCATAATTATGCCTCAGTTGGCATCACTGGGCAGTACTGATAATAACCCAAGTAATAGAGGTGAGGCACTTCTGTTGTTGAATTATTAATCCTTAACAAACTTTGAGGTGAGTGAAGTCTTTTTTTCCCACCCCTTTGTAATTTATAAATAGGTAAGGCTTAGGACTTATCACTGTTGGGATGTATGTTTCGTCTATGTCCAGTTATGAAGCTGGGTTAGTACTTTCATATAATATCTTGAGATTATACAACATGTAGTATAGGACTGTAAAGTTGTGAGACCTTGGATATGGAGGTAAGTTCTTGAAATGGTTTTAAAATGGATAACCTCACGCCGGAGCTGGTTTAAGGTTAGTGATGCGATTATATGAGAACACAAGCGTTCTCACTCTAGCCTCTCACTATCAACTCCTACTCTGTCTCCGCACTAAGGCACTTTCTATTAGGCGGCAGCGGAGGAATTTCCTAGATGGAATCAACGGTGGCGCCTACAGTTCCAGTCAGGTCGAACTACTAAGTATAATCCCTATATGAGCTGCTTCGACATATTTGAACAACAGGTCTATAGGTATTTCCAACACTGAGCCAGGGTGTTGGAAAAGAGTCGGTGGCGGACGAGAACTCAATGGGCAAGGGCAGCGCTCATATCATAAAATGGGTTACTGACATAGGACTAACAACGCTGTCCTAGGGTCAGAACAAGGGCCTGGCCCTCCAGGTTGGGGGTTGTGCCGTCGGGGTAACTTCCCGACCATGGAAAACACGACTAGTTATGAGAGAGACACAACAGGTCCGTCCAGCTGCTGGACTATGCGGACGATATTGAAAATCCTCGGTCGCTCCCAGCGTGCCGTGATAGAAGCGTTCACGGCGATTATAGAACAGGCGAAATCCTTTGGCCTTGAAGTAAATGAGGACAAGATTAAGTACATGCTATCAACAAACAAACAAGCATCTGTTCACCGCCTAGAACAAAACGTCACTATTGATAGCAACAATTTTGAGGTATGTTAACGAGTTTATCTACCTCGGCGTAAACATAAACTCCACGAATTACACCCTGGTGGAGATCCGACGAAGAATTACCCTAGGAAACCGTTGCTTCGGTTTGGCCAAACAATTGGGTTCAAAATTCCTAACTCGAAGAACGAAATATGTGCTCTACAAAACCCTCATCCTGCCAGTCCTGTTTTATGGTGCCGAGTGCGGAAAGATAAGCAAGAAGAGAGAGCTGGTACTGGGCTCCTTCGACAGAAAAATACTTCGGCGGATTTTTGGTCCTGTGTGCGAGGAGGGCGAATGGAGGAGAAGATACAACCGCGAACTCTATGAGCTGTACTTTCATATAATACCTTGAGATTATACAACATGTAGTATAGGACTGTAAAGTTGTGAGACCTTGGATATGGGGGTAAGTTCTTGAAATGGTTTTAAAATTGATAACCACACGCCGGAGCTGGTTTAAGGTTAGTGATGCGATTATATGAGAACACAAGCGTTCTCACTCTAGCCTCTCACTTTCAACTCCTACTCTGTCTCCGCACTAAGGCACTTTCTATTAGGCGGCAGCGGAGGAATTTCCTAGATGGAATCAACGGTGGCGCCTACAGTTCCAGTCAGGTCGAACTACTAAGTATAATCCCTATATGAGCTGCTTCGACATATTTGAACAACAGGTCTATAGGTATTTCCAACACTGAGCCAGGGTGTGGGAAAAGAGTCGGTGGCGGACGAGAACTCAATGGGTCAACGGCAGCGCTCATATCCCAAAATGGGTTACTGACATCGGATTTTCCGGCCCGCTGTCCTAGGGTCAAAACTGACTCTCTGGCTTCAGGGAATACATAAGAAGCTTAGCTCAAATCGAATCTAATGAACTCTGGCTTAAAACACCTGGGCAGAAATGCACCAAACAGTTCTTCCCAAAATTCTCCCCCAGAAAGTCCTATTTTCTAACTAATCTGGATAAAAACAACCTTAGAATCCTTACTGGAATTATTACTGGCCATGGTCTTATGAAAAAACACCTTCACCGAATCGGAGTCTCACCAGACCTCACATGTAGACTGTGCCTAGAGAGTGATGAACCCTTTCTTCACATTCTCATGGAATGTCCGGCTCTCTTCCGTCTTAGAAAGAAAGTCTTTTGGCGAAGAAATCGTTACTTCGGCAAATCTTGCTGAATTACCCCCAGAGAAGATACTTGTCTTCCTGACTGTCTCCGGAGTAAAAAGATGGCTCTAGGACCCTACCAGGGATGGCACCATAGGCTCCTTTAGAGAGGCCGCAGTGGCAGTGCCGGTAAAGGCTCTCCCGACCAATCATCTAATCTAATCTAGGGTCAAAACAAGGGCCTGGCCCTCCAGGTTGGGGGTTGTGCCGTCGGGGTAACTGACCATGGAAAACACGACTAATTATGAGAGAGACACAACAGGTCCGTCCAGCTGCTGGACTATGCGGACGATATTGAAAATCCTCGGTCGCTCCCAGCGTGCCGTGATAGAAGCGTTCACGGCGATTGAAGAACAGGCGAAATCCGTTGGCCTTGAAGTAAATGCGGACAAGATTAAGTACATGCTATCAACAAACAAACAAGCATCTGTCCACCGCCTAGAACAAAACGTCACTATTGATAGCAACAATTTTGAGGTATGTTAACGAGTTTATCTACCTCGGCGTAAACATAAACTCCACGAATTACACCCTGGTGGAGATCCGACGAAGAATTACCCTAGGAAACCGTTGCTTCGGTTTGGCCAAACAATTGGGTTCAAAATTCCTAACTCGAAGAACGAAATATGTGCTCTACAAAACCCTCATCCTGCCAGTCCTGTTTTATGGTGCCGAGTGCGGAAAGATAAGCAAGAAGAGAGAGCTGGTACTGGGCTCCTTCGACAGAAAAATACTTCGGCGGATTTTTGGTCCTGTGTGCGAGGAGGGCGAATGGAGGAGAAGATACAACCGCGAACTCTATGAGCTGTACCAAGGTGTGGATGTAGTCCAAAAAGCCAAAACCCGTCGACTACATTGGCTCGGCCACATCGAGCGAATAGAAAATAATGCTCCAGCTAAAAAGATCTTCGAATCCCAGCCCCCAGGTTCGAGAAGACAATTAAGACCGAACCTCCGTTTCAAAGACCAAGCCATAGCGGATGCCAGAGCGTTTTGTCTCGACAACTGGAAGCAGCGTGCCCGTGATCGTAGACGATGGAAGAATGCAGTGTCTCAGCCAGAGACTCTTCACGGGTCGGGAGCCCGATAAGTAAATATAAGTGACCTCACGCCGGAAGTACAGAAGTCTTCATCTATCGGACTGATTTCCTTAACTGGAAACGTGTTACAAAATTTTTTGTTGCGACAAGATGATGATGGAAACCCCTTATACTCGCTGCATAAATATTTAAGGAGTTATGCCTTACTTACAGCTTAGTTATGTCCTGTTTCACCTTGTGGGTCCAAGGTCTCCTGACCCGTTCTTATGTAAAGGTATGCTATGGAATTGCCAAAAATGTTTAATGTAATTGTTGCCTATCAATTGACGAACGTTTGTGTGCCTCACACACACCACCGGATTCAATATTGGAGAGAATCGGATGGAGCTTGGTGTAGGGTAGTTGCATCTCTTCTTAGAAACGTTCCAAGTGTTGCCTATTGGGGTGCACACATCCAATTCGGCTGGGTGATTTTTGTTTTATTGTTGTAAGTCTTCAGCCACTTCCCCTCACGGGTAACATAGTAGCGGGTAACATAGTAGCAAACCCTTTGTCTGATCCACTTGACATAAACCCACCGATTATGCTGATACTCTTAGGTCTGAATAGCTCAATTGAGAAAAACATATAACACATTTTGCGTGTATAAAAATTGTATTCAATATATTTATGACAAGTTGCATTTTATACATTTTTTATGGTAAACTATCTCTTAACTAAATGTTCGCAACCATATTGCATTGGGATTTTCTTAAGTTACACGAATTTAACTTTAACTACGAAAACATGTTAAAAAAAATAAAAGAGCTCTGTTGCTCTGTTATAAGGCACATTTGTCATGGCAAGACTTTGAGTATTTGAGTATTCACTTAGTACTAGAATAGTGCGAGTTGCTAAAATCAACCTTGGGTACGAGTATTTATTTCGACTCATTCGTCGTAAATTAATTACAGCTCCGTGGCATCATGTTTAGTCATGGAATTGCCTATATCGCTAGCAATTTGATTGAGTTCTGCTTCGAGAATTGATTTTGTTGCATCAACAAAAGTAGCTTCCCGATCGCTTTTATACTGCGCATCCTTTCCACTTGACAATAATTTCTGTGAAGTTATTTCGGAATCCTCTGTATCTGATATATATCCTGAATCCCCGGTGTAATGTGTGGGATACAATATTAATGGAGAAGCACTGTAAGCCTTAAGATTACGTGGAGAGAACGCTGACATCCAAGTGTCGTTGGGATGACGATTGAACATAACGGGTAGAAATTCATCGACGGGAATAAGTTTTTTCAGGGGCTGACTGGCTACTAGCTTTTTAGCCCCTTCCAATGTTATTACATAGCCTAGTGTCCAATATGAATAGCCAACGTGAACCAGATTGTCGGTTTTTGCGACACGAGGCTCAATTTCGTCCTTTAGACGTTTGCGACCAAAGTAGCTGTAAACATAATGAAATGGGTATCAATACAGCACTGGAAGATAAACTTACTGCTTTTATACTTACATAAGATCGAATTCTCCCAAGCTTCTAGCTTGTTCCATAATAGATTCAGCCCGATCGGCAAAGTACGATTCAAAGCGAATGTCGTCCTCCAAGATAAGAACTTCTTTCTGATTTTTCTCAATCATCTTCTCCCAAATACGATAGTGACTGAGGAAACAACCTATTTCACCCATAGTCATTTTACGGTGGTGATATGGGTCTTCGTAGACGTCTAGGAATTCTATTCCCATGTCTTTGATGATGTTTAGATCAAGTTTTCTGCAAGAAAAACGGGTGAGAAATGACGAATGCACATCTAGGTAGCAAATGATGTAATATTTTATAACCCTTTTAAGGTTTCGAACCCAATTAATCTTCACAAATTAATCAAATAAAATCAGACAAAATGTAGAACACAAAAAACATAATTTAATGATCCATTCATTCCGAAACATTTCGGGTTTATAACCAACAGCTTAAGGTGAGTGTGAGAATGAGGTAAGTGATATGCAGAAACAATTCGCATGGTGACAACAGATGGACTATCTATACGGTTATACGGTCTACTACACACTCGGATATAGAAAAGTGCCTTGTTAAGAAATGACATTGTAGCCTGCAGTATAGCCTACCTAGTTAGATAGGTAGGTAGGGAAGGCAGTCTACGAACGCCTGACACACATAGATGTGGATGTGGTGCTCACAATTCACAATTCTGAGAACCACATTAATCCGAGGCAGATAAGTTAGTAGGTGCTCCTTTACACAGTCATCTCCCGCTACTTTGAAAAGCTCGACCGGTAAGCCATCGGTCTACCACCGTATTTCCATGCCAATCTCTGCAGGTTTCTGTTCGGGCCTTGTATCATTGGGAAGATCTTTTTAACCTCTGGTTAAACTCCCGACATTGCCTCTGCAGTAGCATCATTCAATAGCCTCTCGTGCTCTTTCTTTTCCTTTTTCGAATCCATCGTACATTTCAAAATAAAAGATCGAAGTTTTCTACTTAGAACTGTAGAATGATCCGCCTGCGTGGATCTGTGGAAGTGTTGACAGCGGCTTGCCTATAGTTTAAATTGGGCCAATACTAGTGAATGAGGCAGTTTCGTGCCTGATACAGCCGAAAGGTAGAACTTATCAGCCAATCAACAAACGGTTTTATGCATATTGTGATAGCTTTATGAAAGGTCGATAGGAACTTGGTTTCATCTGTGTTCTTTTTACACCTGACCTGTTATCAGATGATAACAGAATGTTTTCAAGAGAACGTGTAGAAAGCAAAAACCTCTGAATCTATTTTCTAGGTTTTTACGGTCAATTATACCTGCTCTTTCAGTTATCAAGTAAAACTTACTTGCCATCGACGGCGGGAAAATATTCCACATCCATTCCGATTTCGCGGAAGCTATTCTGCATTCGGAATTTGCGCTCCGGTCGTCTCTCTAAATTGATCATGTATATATGATCCATCGACAGCTTATGCCTAGAAAAACACAGTTATTAGTTGAAATTAAAACCGCTCGTAAATTTCTAATTACTTCTGTGGGTGTCGGATAAACTTTTTAAAAATATCATCCACCAGTACATCTCCATTAGGCTGATCCGCTATAATATTCATCTTTATGTTTAGTATCTGCATCCAATCTCGAGTGATCACCTCAGTACTGTCTAACGGTTCCAAAATATAGCCGTACATTTTTTCGTTGCTAATATACATTGGCACACCAGAGCAATTTGCTGCAACCGCAAAGATAATAATATCATCCAGCGGACCATTGAACAGACGACACGTAGAATCCATAAGATTGTCTGTCTGCTTGACAATCAAATTCGTTCTATCGAATGTCAACAATTCGGTTGGAGGATAATTGAGGTGAACTAATACGGCACTATGTACCATGGGCACTGGGAAATTTCCTGTCTTCTCGCTATTGTAAATGTCTTTGTACTCATCAGTTCGCTGATAATAATAATCACTCGTCATGCCACACCAGAAATTCGAATAGAGTCCATCGGACATGAGCATTGGTGCAACAATTGGCAAACGCAACGATACCAAATGTGCAAGGGTGTTCGCATGGGTCAATAGAGCGTCCGCATCAAGAAACTATATAAATGCGATAATTAATGTACATAATAACCCCGATCGTAATAAACTTACAAATATATAGTCTGCCCATAGTTTCTTCGCCTTGCGTAGAGCTTGTTCTTTTAGTGCGATTATGTGATTAAACCTATCCAGAGGCCAATCGGTCGGTGAACTTTCGTTTTGATGACGCGATAAACCCTTCTCGTATACAAAATCTACATCATGATATTGTTCTCGAACCTTTTTCAGCCAGACTTCTACCACTTCGATGCTGTTGTCTTCATTGTGATCCGAACGAAACCTACATTAAAAATGCGCAATGAATTTAATCCATACTATATGATGGCTTGTTCTGACAATTTCTACTTACCACAGCGCAATTCGATCTTTCGGATAGTTTAAATTTTGCAAGTAGGTCAGGAAATAAGGCAAAGTATGTTCTTTGTTGCGAATAAGTGTCGCAATAAGAACTGTTGGTTGTTTTTCGTATGCTCTAACCGGCGTACTACTATGAACAACACTGGGAACAATAATAAAACCGCAGAGTGTTACGAAGATAATCACAAATAGTTGCATTGTGATTTGTTTTATTAATTTTCCTCAATCCAAGTTTAATATATTCATTAAACTGGCACGTAGATGAGATTCTTCCGCTTAGGTTGATTATACACACAGCACAGAGGGGGTAGTATCAGTTCAGTATCTATTTATTTTAATGACGTTTCTTATCATAAACAAAGTAAAAGCGAGATAGCATCTAGAAAGAATATCATGGAAAGGAAGAATCGCTGGAAAATAACTAGTGTAGTTGCTCTCAAACTGTATCGGCAATATTACGATATATTGAAGTGGCGGTTAATTTTAAATTAAGTTGCAAAGATTCGTTTACGTAAAGTGATGGAGTAATTCTCCACGATGTTCAAGTGTGTGTATTTTTGACGCTGATACTTTTGTACTTGCTGTTCGTCAAGACATTTTATCACTACTATCACAGACATTAGTGAGTCGCTGCTATACTTTACAGAGTTTGCGTGAATAACGTTTCCTTACTCATTTCTTTAGGATCCGTTCGGATCTTGGTGCCTTGCCTTTGATTTTAACTCTTGGTAAAACTTTCGAACATTGCCAATGGAGTACCTAATATCTACCTTTCTATTTTCTCGACCTCGGCGCTTGCTTCTTTTTCCTCCTAAGAAGCTCGATGATCTTCCTCCTCTTTTGCTCAGTGATCTTACGAGACGGTTTCGCAGTTTTCTGCAGTGCTTTTGTAGGCATGTTTTCAGGTATGGGGCTTCTCAATAGGTTAAGGGATACGCAAAAGTTGTGGCAGATTGTTGCAATTATTGTGGCCTTTCAATATTAATCATCTCATGTTCATGTTACTTTCAACTTTGAAAGTATTTTTTCGAAAACTATTAACAGAAATAACTTGATTTAAAAATAATATGAAAGAATACAATAAAAATGAAAGTCCTTTGGTGTAATTGTTGCCATTGTTTCTTTAAATTTTTTTTTCATTTTAAGTAATTTTTTTAATTAACACTGCCGCCTAAACGGAGCAGGATAGACTCCCCCATCCCATAGTATACAAAATGCTTGTATTTAACCCCTCTACAAAAAACCGTTTGTCGGCGCTTAAGTTATCATACTCGTGCCCGTGAATACAATTTTGAAATGAATTTAATAAATTAAAAGTATTTTATAAAAAAAGTTTATTGAATTTGCACATTTATAAATTTCTTAAAAAGTTTCCAGTTGGATCGTATTTCAAAAAATCAAGATTCGTGTCGTCATCTCCTCTAAAACTCATTGCTGGTCTTTCTAAATCATCCCAATTGCGCTCTCTTGTATCCTTTATTCTCTCCAAGGACTCTGCAATATTTTCATCCAAAAACCTATCCACAGCATTCATGTTTTGGCTCACCGTATATTGATGATCATCTATAACTGGTATCCCATTGATGCCATCTATTGGTCTTAGCATTTGTGAAAGATCTTTGTTGCCTTCACCAATACGACATAGACTGCATCTATTCTGTTCCAGCTTTGCCTTGAGATTTTGCAAATCTATGCGCTCTTGAGCAAGAGTTAATCGCTCATGGGAAAGGCGGGATTCTTTTTCAGTGAGCTCTCGCATTTTTTGTTGTAGGAAGAGGATTTTTTCATTGAAACTTTGTTCGGATATCCTTGATTTCTGAGCTGCTTCTTGAGCCCTACGTTCGTTAGCGCGTGCTAGTGATACATCCTGTTCGAGTTCTTCCTCTTTAGAGCGGATCATGTGCTCTTTATGGGTTAGATCCCGTTTTTGAGTCTCTAGTTGTCGTTGGAGTTTATAGAAACGCTCCCTTTCAAATTCAGCTTGCTGAGCGGCATCCTGTGCTACTTTCAAAGCTGCATCTATTTCCTGACGCGATCTTTCATGGTCCGTATTGAGTTCAAGTTTTTTGGCAGTCTCAAGTCTGGATTTTTCAATATTCAATTGATTACGCTCCTCTTGAATGAGTTGCATTTGACGTTGAGTTTCATTTAGTTGGTGCTCCTTGAGCTCTTCAACTCGTTTTTCATCTTTTGATATCTGCTCCCTTGCTATCGATTTCTCTTTTTCGAACGTCAATTTTTCAGCTTCCAGTGAAGCCATTTTTTGACGCAAAATCCAATTTTCTTCAGACGAGTCTTTGGAGAGTTTCAGAAGCTGGCTTTCTAAGGAAGTCACTAGTTCCATTAGGTGGCGTTTCTCATCCTCAGTTGATTCTTCAACAATTTTAAGTCGTCTTTCCGAGTCATCTAATTTTTTTTCTCGAGCTTCCAGCTTCAACTCTCTTTCGCGGTGAATAATATCCAGTTTCTTTTCCATTTCAGCCCGCAAGGATTGCAAATCACCCGAAACTGACTCTAAGTTATTGGAAGCCATTCGTAGCGTTTCCAAATAAGATCCATTCTCCTGTACAACTGCGAATTCAAGGAGTTTTGACTGTCTTATAGTTTCCAGCATTCTTCGGTGATCGTCTCGTAGAGCGTCCAAGTCATCCTCCTGTGTTTTCTTCAGTCTTCGTATCTCTTCATCGTGGGTTTCCTTAAAAGCAACTAAATCTGCCTCCAGCCGAGTTTTTACTTCTAGCTTGTTTTCTTCGGCTGCCTTGAGTTTTTCAGTGTAAAACTTGTGTAATGATTCAATTTCACCCTGTAGTCGAATCTCTACTGATGACAAATGGTCTTCCAGAACTTTAACTTGTTTTCTAGAATAAAAGGTATATATAAATATAATTCAAGAAATTGGTGCAATGTATTTACCTGAAGGATTTCTCCATCATCTCGATCTCTTTTTCATTGTTGGCATTCATATTTGTAACCAATTCCTCAAGACGTATTTTCTCCAATTCAAGGCGTTTAACATCGGCTTCTAGTTCAATTAAACCAGTAGCGGTTTCACGAGTTACTTGGCATCTCTCGTCTTCGTGACTGCTTTCTCTCGTCGGGAGCACAACGTTAGCTGGTTGAGACATTAAAATCTGAATATGGGCATTGATGCGATCTTGCTGTGCCTTGATACTTTGCTCTAGTTGGGTTTGCCGGGATAGCTGCTTTTGCAGCAAGTCATTAAATTGGATCTCCTGTCGGGACAATAATTCATGTTGTCGTCTTTGCATCTCCAATAGAACTACTTCTTGATTTTTCAATTGCGCTGCAACAGAAATTTGAGACTCTTGCTGGTTAATAATTTGCGAAGCGCTTTGTGATCCAAAATTTGCTGTTGCCATCAAAAAAGGAAGTGAACTTGCTGTTGGCATGGTGATTGAAGACGACACCTGGTCCAAAGCAGGTGTGGGAATAGTTATTGCATGAGCTTCCAATTCGTCTGCGATTTTCAGAACTTCTACTGCTTTGGTTTGTGGGGGTGTGTCTGGCCGTTTAATTGTCTCTATCTTAACAGGTTCTTCCTCAGATTCTGTACCTAAACCAAGCCAATCAGCTGTGGTACCTCTTTTTCCAACTTTTGGCGTTTGAATTCGGGGGGTTTCTTTTTCTTTTGTAGTAGAAAAAAAGTCCAAAGGATTCGCATTGGTCGGTGGTGTTACGGATGTTCTTCTTCCAGTTGAAGTTTTAGGCCGTGTCTGACCCAGAAATCCGGAATTGTCAGTCGTATCTGTTGATTGACGTGATATCGTTCCTCTGGTAGAAGTGGCATCATCCCTACGTACGCTTAATTCATCCAGTTTCGCTGATGGAGCTGTGCTTGGCTTTTTTGTTTCCATAGATCCCAAAATATCATCAAACAAATTTGATTTGGTAGCCGCTGTGGATTTTGGTTTTTTGGGATCAAAGCCCAAATCCGATAAAAGATCATCATCTTCATTAGTATTTGCTTTGGCTTTTGGAGTACTGGTTGCAAGTGGCTTCTCTGTCTTAGTTCCTCCAGCTAAGGAAGCTCTTATTGGAGGAACTTTGAATTGTGGTTCAGACTCTTCCTTAATCCCAAACAAATCCTCCATTTTACCCTTTCCAGATTTAGCTGCCGGCGATTTACTCACAATTTTCTTACGTCCAGGCTGACTTTCAAAAAAACTATCGTTGTCGTTGCTATTATCACTTAATAAATCCCCTAATGGATCATCTAAATTGAAATTCATTCCGTATAAAATTAATTAAGGAGAGAAAGTGTAAAAAAATAGAAAATTTAATTATGCTGTCGATTTGTTTACCGACAACAGTTTCTATGGTTATTATGGCTGTATCGTAATATCGTAGGAAATGATTTCCATTTCCTCTATCTGACGCCTGAACGAATCCTCATTTCCAGTGGAATATTTAGGAACTGTCAGCGTCAGCTGTTTTCTGCTAACCTAATCGGCAAAATATTTTCATAATTTTCAATAGATTGTTGAAATTTATTTATTTCTATATATTCATATGTCATTTGAAGTAATTTATTAGTTAAAGTAGAATTATGCTGAAATTTGCTTTGGGATTACGAGAGAAAGTATGCAGTTCAGTTGTAAATTTACAAAAAGCGAAGCCAAATTTGATCTGTATTCGACCGAAATCTTCGAGTAGTACTGGTGGACCAACACACAAAACAAATATAAAATCCACTCTGTATTATGTCACTGCCGGCGGAGTACTTGTGGTCGGATTTAGCTATGCTGCTGTGCCATTGTATAGAATGTTTTGTCAGGTAAAATATAAATGTTTTAATTCACGACAAAAATGATCTAACAATTCTATGAAGTATACTCGACGTTTGTTGATTGAATAACTTATTGTGGAACAAAAACCTGCAAGAGTTGATAAGATAAACTGTACCTAGTTTTCGCTTCATAAACATTAAAAGGTCTAGTTTTGTACGAAATCCATTTACTTTCAAATGTCCCATGTATCGAATACACTACAAGGCTCAGGATTGTAGTAAATTTGCAAATATGAAAAATGTTCTACAAAAGTAGATCCTGCAGGGTTTGGAGGAAGTGTTTAAAATGAATAACAAAAAGTATAGAAAAAACACAGTAGGTATTCGTATTTTTAGTAAATGTCTAGTTCTAGTATAATGTCTATGAAGCAACAACCACACTAAAGCCTTCTGTTACAGTTCAGTGGTAGAATAAGATTTTTAAAATCAACTCAGGGTCTGATATTGGTAAACCATTGGGGACCATTTTTGTCAGCTCAATGTCGAGTCTGAAGGTCTGAATTGAAAAGCTGATAATTACTAACCCCGACTATTATAATACTTTCAGGCTTACAGCTATGGCGGCACAACAGCCGTAGGACATGATGCAGAAAAGGTAGAGAATATGCAAAAGATTCCTGATCGAGTTATAAAAATCCGATTCAATGCTGATATTGGTGCCTCTATGCGGTGGAACTTTAAACCACAACAATACGAAATTAAAGTTGTGCCCGGCGAGACAGCGTTGGCCTTCTACACAGCCAAAAATCCAACCGACCTACCCGTAATCGGAATTAGTACATACAATGTGATCCCATTCGAGGCCGGTGCCTATTTCAATAAAATCCAGTGCTTCTGCTTCGAGGAGCAGCAATTAAATCCACACGAGGAGGTAATTTTTCATAAAAATATACATTTTTTAAAATAACAGATATTTACATTTGTTTCTTGTAGGTGGACATGCCCGTATTCTTCTATATTGACCCAGAATTTGTTCTAGATCCTAAAATGGAAAACATTGACACGATAACCCTATCATATACTTTCTTTGAGGCTAAAGAAGGCTTGAAACTATCCGTTCCAGCATATGCTAAACCGCACTAGTCACAAAGCTTAGTTACCTTTTAGGTTATCATATTTCCCATTAAGTTCTAAAACTCCGTTTGTTTGTTAATTTTGTAAAACAAATAGCGACTGTAAATAATAGAGTTATTCTCTGTAAAGCAAATGTCCTTTTGTTTACTTTTCGGCAGCGTGAGAGAAAATATTTATTTAGCGGCGCATTCTTTCGTGTTTTTTGTGTATTAAACGAAGATTTTTATATTTTATCCGAAATTCTTTGTCGTCTTATTGTTTGGAGCTACATTATTAGATAAACACAATTGTTCTTATCGGCGCTAAATTCTATGAAATGCTAAGACTCAAAGGAAGACAAAATATATTCCAGTTACATTGGTAACTGTATAAGATAAGATAGGTAAGGTAAGTGATGTAAAAAAGGGTATTTTCGGAAAAAGGTTAACACCCTCAATGTAGTGTGTGTTAGCAGAGATAAGGAGTATTATTTGACTTTCGCCTACTTGAGGAGCTGGTGCGGTTGGTTCAAAGTAGTTTCATGCAGCTTTACTTTTTACTGGATTGTGTATAGTGTTAGTGTAGAGCATCAGAGTTAAGATTTTACGAATAAGGAATACGACTATGTAGATAACAACGAAAAAGGTACACAAATTTGGCACCTCTAACCCGACATTGCGATGGGTGCAGAGAAATAAGTCTCTGGGAACTAGGTCCACCTAGTGCACCGTTGCGATGTTGGGCAGGTTTTCTTTAATTTTTCGGGACTTATATCTCCGAAGGACTGGCAAAAGAATGAGGTTTCGAATGAAAATGAAATTTCGATTTATACGGATGGTTCCAAAGCTAAGGTACAGGGTTAGGTATATAATCCAGGGATATAAACCTACAACTGTCATTAAGACTTCCGGATACATGCAGTGTGTTCCAGGCAGAGGCTCTGGCCGTGCTCAAAGCTGCGGATCTACTTGATATGGGATCAATATCCAACAAGAATATCGCTATCTACATTGATAGTCAGGCTGCGCTAAAGGCGCTAGAGTCCTTCATCATCAAATCTGACCTAGTCAGGAGCTGCCGCACAATGCTCAGAGCATTATGCGCGCAGAACCAAGTCAGATTGTGTTGGGTACCCGGACACTGTGATATTGAGGGTAACGAAAGGGCTGATGTTCTGGCCAAAACCGGAGCAGAGCTTCCACCTAATGAAACAATTAAGGGCATTAGACCACCAATAGCCGTGGCCAAGTGAATTATTCGAGAATATTAAAAACAGGGCAGATCAGAGATGGTTGAATATAGTAGGGCACAGGGTCTCAAAGGCTCTGTGGCCTAAGCTAGATCGGAAAAAATCTGTAGAATTACTAAGGCTCTAAGGGCACTGTCTTTTAAGGAGGCACGCTATGAGATTAGGTCTAACAGATACAGACATATGCAGGTATTGCGAAGACTTGCATGTCACAGAGGACATAACTCATCTCCTCTGTGAATGTCAAGCTATTGCTCGGTACAGAAGGAAATTCCTCGGTAGGTACTTCTTCGACAATTTGGAGGAGGTTGGCCTCGCAAACAAAACTGAAACAATTTTCAGGTTCTGTAGGGAAATTAATTGTGGTTTAGGTTATTTGACCGTTAAGGTTCCCCAGGGATGGCGATGGGTCCAATATGGTGCCTAGTCCAATGTGATGAACTCACACCCTATTCAACCTAACCTAACCTAACCTATTTCTCCGAAATAAAATATTGCCTCTAATACCGCAAAAGACTGGGTCTTTATATACGATATGCTCAGTCGTGCATGTTTAGATTTATAATTTCCTTGGCATTGTCATTGAAGGACTGAATTTGTCTTTTGGGCTGCCTTAGACCTGGTTTGTTATCCCAATATAAGATACTTACTGCATTCCCAGCTTTTATAGCTTTTTTTATTTTTGCTGCTGGACAAAGAACATGGAATCCTTGTTTCAAAGGCCAAGATATTGTGGATGCCAGACCTCTTTGCTTGTATAACATGTGGTTTTCCATTGGGACATAAGATCAATCTTTTTTTTGATCCGGATCACTTTTCGTGTTCCATTGGGACATAAGAACAATCTTTTTTTTTTTTGATCCGGATCACTTTTTGCAGATCTCGGTAATTTTCGAGATTTGCACACACTCTCACTAATACCAATATACCTTGCACAGCTGTTTTACGTCATTCGGAATTTGTGTTCAAAACAAAATTACGAAAAGCCTCGTGAAAAGCAATTATTCAGAGCAAAAACGTAAATAATGGACATGGACTTAATTTTGGAGCAATTACCATCATCTTCGTCATCTTCTTCTGCTTCCTTGTCATCTGTGGATTTCAAATCTTCGTTGATATGATTACATTTAGTTCGTATGTTTTCATCGACAAACGAAAAAAATTTGCACACCTGATGTACTGTCTAATAACGCACTAAAATTCACAAAAGCAGATCAATCTGCTATCGCGTTCCATTCGCTACGAAAAATCTGAGATCTGAAATAAAAATCTGATGGTCCCAATTGAAAACGACATAATATCAACGTGCCCCGAATCGCAAGCGATGGAAGGCTGCAGTCACAGGCAGACACCGTTAAGTAAGTACCCAAATTAATCTACTTCTCGGATCTTTAAGAATCTCTTACTGCTCGTAGAGAAAAAGAAACATAATCACCCCTATTCCCGTTGGCGTTTGTCGTAAACGCCTAATATTTCATTTCGGTTTTAAGTCAGAGTTTGTAACTTTTTTGAGACAAGCGATTTGAAAATACAGTGAACACATAGAAAAAGAAGCAAAATCGTTAACAAAAGTTTGAAAAAAAGCTGAATATCGTTTTTATAACGTCACGACAAAAGAGTCGTATATGACAAACGCCAACGGGAATAGGGGTGAATATTGTAATAATTTTTCGAGCAACAAAACGCTCTCCTGAAAAAGCACAATATAAAAACTTATTGTAAAGCCGTTAACACGAACTCTAACATTCGTACGAAAATCCTAATACAAAGCGAACAAAATTTCTTCAATAAATTATATTTTTTTTATTTTTAATATCTAATTTCTTAAAGTAAACTATTTAAAAGTTATATTGAATGCCAAGCATTGCACTATTATCGTTGCGTCCAAAGTGTCGGGCAGCTTCACCATAAATTTCGTAGTTCTTGTTGAGTCGATGTGTGTAATATAAACTGCCACTTGATCCAAAACGATCCTGTCCAAGGGATCCCCCAACTCTGCCTTGCGGTGAGCGTGCTTTTCTTACAAGTAGTTCGCTATCTTCTAATGGGAGCTCGTCGTTAAATGCCTTGAAAAAAAGTATCACATTAGAAAATATAGTCTATTGGAATAAGTCCAAAAATGACCAACTTACAAGTTCATAATTATTGCTTGGGTTGCTGTACTCCTGTTGTTCTGGAATAGTAAAACCCAATGCAATGCCCACGATTCCCAAAAGGATGATAAGCTTAAATGCTGCCATTTTAATTCTTAGTATGTATTTAGTTAGAAAGCTGTCTTGAGATTGCAAATTCACGACTGACATCTCTCTGCTGCCGTTTGTGGGCTTATATAGGGACATTTTAACGAATTCACATTTCCGCGTATTTTCTGCTGATAACAATGCGCGAGTTGCGAGTACCTACTCGTATCTGTCGTCTGTGTTTTAACCTGTGGTGATTCCCACATCTAATAAAATGTATTTTTACTGGAGATTTACTTTCGTGACGTGAATTTAAACTTATACATGAATCTGTCTATAATTGAACTGATTTAGGAAAAATGTCAGATATCAAGGGGCCTTCCATTTAGACTCTTGTTCGCCTTATTTTAACTGCCTGAGCAGTGGATCAGTACATTTGTTTTTTTAACAATTCCAAATTTGTAGTGTTTAGAAGTTTTCGGTAATCATTCGTTTGCGAAAGTTTAAAGCATTCTTGCAGTACTTTGTTAGCTTTAAAATGTTACCTATGTTTGAAGTTTAAATACTTGATCAGGCTCCGGCGTCAGGACTTTGCTTACGAAGGTATGCCTTAAATTTTTTTTAGAACTGGATTCGTCCCAACAGTATGCATGCATGACATTCAGAAGTTCTTCTCGTAACTTAAAAACTGTCGATACATTGCGTAATTATTCTGTAGATTATGCCTTAAACGCACCTTAAATGACTATAGATTATTCTACGCAATGATCCCGAAGCTTGCACTAAATACATCCCTGTGATAATCTTATAAAGTTGAGGTTTCCAATCTTTGCTATCCCGATTTAATTGCACTCCCTCACAGCCCTCCATTCCATCCTGACTTGCTTATGTGATTTTCCATTGGGCACGACAGATTTTTATTTCAGATCTCAGATTTTTCATGGCGAATGGAACATGAAAGCTTGATCTGCTTTTGTAAATGTATTAGTGCGTTATTTGACAGTGCATCTGCTGTGGAAATTGTTTTCGTTTTTTCGGTTTAAACATACGAACATCATGTGGATAATCATATCGATGAAGAATCGAAATCAACAGATGACGAATTTCCAAAATTAAGTCCATGTCCATTATTTATAAGTTTTTGTTCTGAATTATTTCTTTTCAAGAGGGTTTTAGTAATTTTGTTTTAAATTCAAGTTCAACTATATTGTGAGAGCGTGCGTATAAATCTGGAAAATTATCGAGATCTGCAGAAATTGATCTTGATAAAAAAAAAGAATTTTTTGTCCCAATGGAAAACCACATTAGATTTACGATCATGTTCTAAATAGTCTACACTCTACACTTCCACAGTATAGTCATAAAGCCAATATTAATCATGTTAATGAGTTGTATACCTAAGGATTCAGGTAATTGCGCCAGTAGTACTGCCTACAGCGAACACAAGTGCCTGCTGGACAGCAATTGAAACCATTAAGATAACTCTTCGCCAATCCACACCGCTAATTTGGTAGGTATCTGGATACAAGTTAATGGCCGCGTTCCATTGACCGCTAGTCATCTAGCACATAATATCCCTGATGGAGGAACGCTGGCGCTAGAGATCTAGCAGCTGCGGCAAAATGACATTAAACCCAATTTCAATTCGTATTATTTCATCTTCATGGGAGTCAAAAATGTATTTTGGGCCATTATGCCGCATATTTATTAATACACTATAATTTAAATAAACACATACATGTATGTATATTATATTATTAAATATTTGACTTTTGCACTTTCACTTTTGTTTTGACAGTTCGTTATTTTTTTTTCAATCTAGCAGTTCATTTTGTGCTAGATTGAAAAATTTCCCAGAAAAGGATATTTCACAGAATGTGCTAGAGCTCTAGCGCAAATGCTGAAATGTCAGTTTTTTTTTATATGGAGTTTGGCATGCCGCTAGTCATCGGTCAATGGAACGCGGCCAATAATATAGAGCTTTTCAGTCTACGGCGTCAAAAGCATATTTAAAATCTACAAGGAACACATAATAGTTTGTTACCTCTTCCAATGCTCCTTAAACCAAACACATTCTACTATCCAGAATACCCCGGCCTAAGACCAGCATGATGTTCCATTATCAAATTATTCTCCTTTATCAACCATTAAAAAAAACAAGTCGTTTGCATGCAGAGCTTTTCAGCTGATAGTTCTTTTATTTGAGTCCTCTTTAAAAGTTCGGTACCCACATTGCTGGTATAGCCTCTATCTTCCTCAACCTCGAAAATTCTTGCAATGCGTCGACGAAAAGGAAGCTACATTGCCTTGAGATGTTGAAGCGTAGTGGGAGTATTATGATTTAGTGGATTTTCCACTTCCTATACATATATTTAGCCACCAACTCCAAATCATCTCCTCCTAGGCACAGATTACATAGCACGTCTTTGCGATTGTGGTCTGTGGGCTGAAAATGTTCATAAAAGCAATTTAGACAATTTTTTTTGAACTACTTAAATACTGCTTTCAAAATTCTGCTTTTCTTTAGTTTGCACATGCCCAATTATTATAATTCAGCATTGAATTCTTGTCCTGACTAAATATGCCTAAATCTATTCAGCCATTAGAACCAGAAGGGTGCTAGAGTGAATGAAAATGCGAGCTTATCCTTATATCTACGAGTAGTAATATTAAAGTCCCTGATTTAAAATCGAATTCAATTTCATTAATAAATTAATTTATTTAATTATTATTATAATTAAAATTTAATAGTTGTATTGCAAGTGAATCATTGCACTGTTGTCGTTGCGCCCAAAGTGTCTGGCAGCTTCAGCAGCAATTGCGTAGTTTTTGTCAAGTTGTTGTGTGTAATATATGCTTCCGCTTGTTCCATCAGCATCCCGTCCGAGTGATCCACCAACCCTACCCTGAGGGGAGCGTGCATTTCTTATTAGAATTGCACTATCTTCCACCGGGAGCTCATCTACAAAGGCCTGCAAAAATAGTATGATGTCAGCAAATGTATTTTATTTGAATCAAGAAATGCACACTTACAGCATCATAATAGTTGCTTGGATAGTTATAGTACTCAGGTTCTGGAAGTGTGAAGCCCAGTGCGATGCCGACGATTCCAAAAAGGATGATAAGCTTGATAGCTGCCATTTTAATTATTATTATTGTTAGGAAGTTGACTTGAGATTCAAATTCACGACTGATGCCTATCTGCTGCCGTTTGAGAGCTTATATACGAAAATTAAACTGAATGTACATTCCCGCGTCTTGCCCGCTGATAAGAGGATGCGTATTTCTTAAAGGTTGTGGTCATCTGTGATTCCCACATCAATCAACAATGATAATTGCTATTGGGATTGTTGGAGGTGCTTTACTTTTTTTAATTATTCGGTAAAGATAATAGCTGAGCCTGATGTTAACACTGGCAAGGAATCGAAAAGTCTTAAATCCCAAACGAATATGAGGAGCATTGCTCTGCTCTGCGAACATTTACAATTCAATACAGAATATAGCTATCGTGAGCTGTGAGATGTCCTCAATGCGCCCGTGACGCACAAGCATTACATACTCTGAGTCTTCTCTAAGACCTTTTGAAACTTTTGCCCAAGGCCGGCCACCCCACCATAATACCGCTCTGCTCTGCGAACATTTACAATTCAATACAGAATATAGTTATCGTGAGCTGTGCGATGTCCTCAATGCGCCCGTGACGCACGAGCATTACATACTCTGAGTCTTCTCTAAGACCTTTAGATTGAAACTTTTGCCCAAGGCCGGCCACCCCACCATAATACCGTATAGATTAATCGGTCTTATAACCGCCAAAAGCCAATCCATAATATTGGGTTAAAGGCCCCGTCTAGAGCCGACAGCCCTTTTACATGAGTATAGAGTATAGAGCCCCGCTAGGGATTTCTTAACGCGTTCGGTAATATTTTCTCTACATAAAAGCTTCCTGTTCGGATAGCTTAACTTTCCTGGCGAATAAGTTAACTCCCTTTTCGTCGGGTTGACGCTAAGATCAAAACTATCGGTCCCAGGAGACTAGTTTGCTTTACGCAGGTTACGCGAGTTGCAGGATGTCGGAAAATGTTTAAGGATACTTTCCCGAAGCGAAAAGGGCGACGCGTCGCCTTCCTCATTCGTCGCGACGGCGTCGTCCGCGTAGGCCACAACTTTGCAACCGGGAGCTCTCCATCGAGATCAGCAGAAGTCCGTTTAGAACTATATTCCATAACAAGTGAGATGACACTCCAACTTGCGGGATGCCACGGTGCACGAGTATTTCGACAGCGCTGCTGCCAAAGGTAGTCCTCGCCATCCTCTTTGTAATAATGTGGGTGATTACGCGGCAGATTTGTTCGCCGATGAAGGCTTGAATAATCGATTGAGCCTCGATATTATAATAGGCCCCCTCTATATCAAGAAATACATCCATTGTGTATTCCTTGAGTGAGAGGGACCTCACGATCATTCCAACAATCGAGTGAAGAGCAGTTTCGGTGGACTTGCTCTTTTGGTAGGCATGTTGGGAGAGCTTGAAAACAATGATCGGTCAACAGTGTCCTTGATGTGGAGGTCAATGATCCTCTCGAGAGTTTTAAGAAGAAAGGAGGACAGGCTAATTGGTCTGAAGTCCTTGGGGAGAGTGTGGGAGGGTTTTCCTGCCTTAGGAATGAAAACCGCTTTGACCACAGTCTAGCTAGGAAGATGGGAAATAACCCAGTGTTATACAACGTACAAGAATGTGCCTAAGAATATCTTTGACAATGTCTTTTGACTTTTACGGTTTAAAGCTGTTGACGTCCCACCTTAGTTTCTCCTCACAAACGGTTAATGCGGTTGGAGAGGCCACATAAGGGGTACTATTCCTGAAGTCCAGGTTACCTGTGATAGGCGTGCAACCGGGAAAATGAGATTCGCATATAGAATAGGATTGTGTTTACCACAGTCCGTTTTTCGTCTGTCACGATAAACAGATTTCTTGGCTACAGTTCAAAGTGAAGGATATATACAGGTGGTGGTCCGAAAACGAAGAACTGTCCGATACTATCCAGTCGGATGTACAAGGAAAAAGATTGTGAGAGGCGAAAGTGTCGTGTATTACTTCCTGTCGTTAAATTCAGGCTCAGCTACTTGTCAGTGTTAACATCAGGCTGATGAGCTATTATTATGTTTACCGAATAATTAAAAAAAGTAAAGCACCTCCTACAAACCCAACCCAATAGCAATTATCATTGTTGATTGATGTGGGAATCACAGATGACCACAACCTTTAAGAAATACGCATCCTCTTATCAGCGGGCAAGACGCGGGAATGTACATTCAGTTTAATTTTCGTATATAAGCTCTCAAACGGCAGCAGATAGGCATCAGTCGTGAATTTGAATCTCAAGTCAACTTCCTAACAATAATAATAATTAAAATGGCAGCTATCAAGCTTATCATCCTTTTTGGAATCGTCGGCATCGCACTGGGCTTCACACTTCCAGAACCTGAGTACTATAACTATCCAAGCAACTATTATGATGCTGTAAGTGTGCATTTCTTGATTCAAATAAAATACATTTTCTCACATCATACTATTTTTGCAGGCCTTTGTAGATGAGATCCCGGCGGAAGACAGTGCAATTCTAATAAGAAATGCACGCTCCCCTCAGGGTAGGGTTGGTGGATCACTCGGACGGGATGCTGATGGAACAAGCGGAAGCATATATTACACACAACAACTTGACAAAAACTACGCAATTGCTGCTGAAGCTGCCAGACACTTTGGTCGCAACGACAACAGTGCAATGATTCACTTGCAATACAACTATTAAATTTTACTCATAACTAATAATTAAATAAATTAATTTATTAATGAAATTGAATTCAATTTTAAATCAGGGATACTTAATATTACTAGGTACTCGTAGATATAAGGAAAATGTTCGCATTTTCATTCGCGCACTAGCACCATCCAACGTCCAGACAATGAAGAACTAGTTCCAGCTCCTAGTATAGAAGAAGTTGGCCTCGCTATACAAAAGCTTAAGAACTACAAGGCCGCAGGCTCTGATGGTTTACCAGCGGAGCTCTTTAAATACGGTGGTGATGTTTTGGTAGGAAGCATGCACCGGGCAAAGCGTTTCAAAACTCAGGATATGCGATCTAATTATTCCACAGAGGAATTGTGTTATGCCGCGCAAATGAGTTTACGTTCCTCAGGTAATGTTGGTGCTTCGAAATTGATAAAAAAAGTTACAGAGTCAGGACTTAACGGTGGAACAGGAAATAGGATGGTTTTAAATGAAATAAAACCGTTGGAACCCTCTCAGCTTTGACTAGAAGAAGCTTTGTCTATGTTTGTAGATGCCCAGCTTACAACGCATCAATATAATATAATAAGAAGTAAAAACAAGGCCTGATTTCATTCCTTCAAAAATGCATTCAACAAGCCAAGAAGAATTGCTATCCTAATAGGGAATTGATTGCAATCACTGAATCGTCAGCAAATATTCAGCTCCAAGCACAGCTGGATCATACGAGTGTATGTCTAATGCAGGCTCTGCATGAAGTTATTGGAAGTAAAAGAAACTTTCAACATTTACTTTTAATATCTAAATGGGGTTTCGATGGTTCATCTGGCCATTCTGAATATAAACAGAGGCATTTAAGTGAATCCGCTAATGACTCAAGTATTTTTTTTTATCTTCATTGGTACCTTTGAGATTAATTTTCTAACAGTGAAGACAAGTTTATGTTTGCTAAAATGAAAAAAAAACTAAAAATAAATAATTACATTACAGAAAAAACCCTATTTTTTGTGAAAATTCGTACTTTATCGCTTCTCTTTTTATTTAAAGTACTTAATTTCCCACACTTTTGCTCTTAAATGATTATGTTTACCTAAAAACAAAATAACAGCTAAACATAATGCAATTTTTGATGTTATCGCATCATAATACCTGTTAGACCACTAAAGCCGACACAGAGGTATACTTAATATATAGAAAACTTTTTGGGCAACACGTCGAAAGAGCTTTAAAAGCTAAAAAAAAACCAAGATTTCGAAAATATTAAGCAGGTCTGGATCAATATACCACCATTAAGATTCCGTATTTTAGTGGAAAATCTTCAGAAAATATTGACTGCCGTTTTAAAAAGTACAAGCTATTCCACTTAATATTCGCATTTTTTAAAAAAGTTTTGGAAACTGAAAACCTTAAATTTGTATTATTCTGTAACCAACTCAAAGGTTTTTTAATTATTTTTTTAAACATCTACTACTAAACACCTAAATCTAATTTAGTAGATAATTTAGATATTTATTAAAATATGTACAGTACATCCAAATAATACCTATAGGCTATAACCTACATATTTCTCAGGAGACTGTTTTTAATAGAAATATTTTGTATTCCGTGGAAACCACGGTATCTCCCACTAAAATAAAACTTTAAAATTATTACATACATACTTATTTAATTAAATACCTCATTTATGTAGGTAGATATTTATTATTTTTTTTAAGTTAATATTTATTATTATGTATTTATTTCTTTTATATGTACAAAACGTAATGAACAAATAAAACTGTTTCATTCATTCATTCATTTTCAATGGCCTGCTTATCCATTAATAAAGTCACATGTGTAGGTGGCTCAAATGGACCCTCCATAGTTCTCGATTCTCTGCCATCGACTCCACAGCATCAAGGACAATCCCCAAACGGGTACAGGAGATATTATGGACTTGATCTAACCATCTCATCCTGGGTCTATCTAGAGGACGCCTGCCCGATCGTACGGAATCCATAGCACGTCGTGGGGTCCTGGTTGGGGACATGCGTTTAACATGACCAAACCACCGAAGCATGGACCGCTCCGTCCGGAAAAGTAGCTGCTCGACATTGAGTTCCTCACGTATTCTGGTATTTCTAACGCGATGTGTACGGGTCACACCAGCAATGCTATGGAGGAATTGCATTTCGGCAGCTTGTATTCGCGATCTTATTCTTTCGGTCATTACCCAAACTTCATGACCATAGGTGAGAGTTGGAACAAACACTGAATTAACAACTGACAGCTTTGCTTTGACACCAAGTTCATTCCTTCTAATAACAGAATGACCAAGCTGTCTCAAAATTGATCCAGCCTGACCAATCCTACAGGAAAACGCAATATTGCTCCTTCCATCATTCGTGAATAAGACCCCGAGATACTTAAACTTCTCCACCTGTTTCAATGGGACTCCACTTAAATGCAGAGTGCATTGAACAGGCGTTCTGGAGACAATCATCACTTCAGATTTGTTCACGTTTATCTTCATCTCAGCTCCATCACAAACGGCTACAAACTATTGAGTGCGCGCTGAAGTTCAGTCTGAGAGGACCCAAGGATGACCAAGTCATCAGCGAAGAGCAGGTCGTGACTTATCCTCAGATCTCCCAATTCGAAAGGTTCCTCGCCAAGACTGCGCTGTAACATCCAGTCCATATAAGTAATGAGAAGGAGAGGAAAGAAGACGCACCCTTGACGAAGTCCAACGCTCGTTTACCCGAAACAGCTTTTACAGTTTGTGTAAAGAGTTTGAATGGCTCTCAAGAGAGAACCATCAATTCCATACTCCTGCAATACACTCCAGAGTTTACATCGAGAGACTCGGTCGTACGCTTTCTCCAAATCTACGAAGCATGCGTAAACAGGTGTAGCATACTCCCAAGCCTTCTCTCTGGTCGGTTGTGTTCCTGCCGGGATGAAAACCACACATCTCCTAATCGTGACTCGACCACAGCTCAAAGATTTTTCCGGGGAGACTTAAAAGTAATATACCCCTATAATTGGAGCAATCCCTTTTATCCCCCTTCTTGAAAAGGGGCACAATCACCCCAATCTGCCAATCGCTGGGAGTTTCGCCGCATTCCCAGGCCACTTTAATGACACGTGAGAGCTATTTGACTCCCTCTTCACCTAAGGCCTTGAGCATTTCTGGCCGGATTTCATCCACTCCGGCAGATTTGCTAGCTTTTAGCGATTTGATCGCAAAAGTGACTTCCTCTACCGTGGGACTATTATCCGCCCTGCTTAAGGCGATGGATCTGTCATCCTCAATGCCCTGGATTGGATTGAGCAATTCAGAAGAGTGCTCGCTCCATCTGCGCAAGATGACATCCTCTTTAGAAAGAGGTGTACCATCTTTGGATTTGACTCCTTCAATACTGTTCCACTTCCTTCCTCGAAGACGGGGGATGGTCTGTCAGAACACCTTGCTTGTAGATCTGTGATCACGGTCCAATTTTTCGCCGAACTCCTTCCAAGACTGTTCTTTGGCTGCTTTAACAGCCAATTTGCAAGTTCTTCGCGCCTCAATGTATCGGAGAAGAGAAGATGAGTCTGCCAAGTGAATCCACACCTTGAAAGTCTTCTTCATCTCTCTGATGGCTTCTTGAACTATGGGCGTTTTAAACCACGCAGTTCTTTTCTCACCACCAGCCGCCACACCGAGCCGCTTCACTCCGCAAACATGTCCTGCAGGCTGCACAGCCAATGACTGCTGTTGAAAACAACTGCCATTTTTTCTCTACATTCAATGGAACATTTGGAATTTGTTCAAACCTACCTGCCGTGCAAATTCCTCCCGTATCTCATCGTTCTGTAGCCCCTTCCACCGTATGCGCGTAACCATCCTTGGTTTACGCTTTGGCAGGATAGGCATGTGATCGTTGAGATACAATTTGCCCAAAACCAGGATCACAAACCAGTAAGAATAGACCGTCGACTCCTCCCACATAACGGACTTTGCCTACAAGCTGCCGGCGGGCCCAGGATTTTTCATGTATTGGTGCTGTACAATATCAAAGGAGCACCATTAACGCACGCATACTTGAAAAATCCTAGGCCCATGGTATAGCATGGAAAATTATTGCCGCCATTAATTTTGACATTTACACGTATTCACAGACAGGGTAATTTTTTCCGGGGAGAATCGGGTATAGGTGCACGGGAAGTCGGCGCTCTAGTTCTTACTGGTTTGTGACCAGGATGATCAGTTGACAGTTCAGCCCCTCTCAACACACGAACATCACAAACCATCCTTTTAATACACGACGGTACTTACTTACTTACTTAGATGGCGCTACAGTCCGGGGTGGACCTGGGCCTCAACCAACACGCCTCTCCAGTTAGCACGATCTTTGGCTAACTGCCTCCAGTTGCGCACTCTAAGTTGGTTGAGGTCCCCTTCCACTTGTGCGCGCCACCTAAGGCGAGGTCTTCCTCTACTGCGTTGTCCCTCCGGGTTGGAATCGAAGACTCTTCGGGCCGGAGCGTTGGTGTTCATTCGCTCTACATGTCCTAGCCATCTTAGTCGACTGATACGTACTTTTCTGACAAGGTCGATGTCGCTGTACAGCTCGTAGAGTTCGCTGTTAAATCTCCTCCTCCAAAGCCCGTCAACGCAAACGGGACCGAAAATCACTCGAAGAATTTTGCGTTCGAAGCGACCAAGGAGATCTTCATCCGCTTTTGACAACGTCCATGATTCTGCGCCATAAAGCAGGACTGGGATGATGAGGGTCTTATATAGAGTCTCCTTAGTGTTTCTCGACAGGGCCTTACTAATCAATTGCCTTCTTAGGCCAAAGTAACAGCGGTTGGCAAGTGTAATTCTTCGCTTGATTTCTGATGTGATGTCATTTTCAGAATTAATAGCGGAGCCGAGATAGACAAAGTCCCGAACTACCTCAAAGTTATAGCTGTCTATCGTGACGTTCTGTCCGATTCGTCGATGTTGTGTGTCCCTTCTAGTTGACAGCATATATTTTGTTTTGCCCTCATTCACCACCAAACCCATTTTTGCCGCCTCTGTACTGATACTTGCAAACGCACCAGTGACAGCTCGCTGTGTCCTGCCAATGATGTCGATGTCGTCAGCGTATGCAAGTAGTTGCACAGACTTTTGGAAAATTGTGCCCCTGGTGTTGGCTTGCGAGTTTCGCACAATTTTCTCAAGAATGATGTTGAAAAAGTCACATGACAGCGCATCACCTTGTCTAAATCCTTTTTTGACATCAAAGGTCTCGGTGAGACTGTTTCCGACCTTTACGGAGCAGCGAGCGTTCTCCATCGTCATTCTGCACAATCTGACAAGTTTGGCAGGGATGCCAAAACTAGACATGGCTCTGTATAGCTCGTCTCTATAAATGCTGTCATATGCGGCTTTAATCGATAAATAGGTTATGAGTATCGATTTGGACTTCTTGGGTTTTCTCCAGGATCTGCCGTAGTGTGAATATTTGGTCGGTTGTGGACATACCGGGCCTAAAACCGCACTGGTAGGGTCCAATCAGTTCGTTGACAAATGGTTTCAGGCGTTCACACAGTACGGAAGACAGGATTTTGTAAGCGATGTTAAGGAGACTGATGCCTCTATAGTTGGCGCAGTTTAGAGGGTCTCCTTTCTTATGGATCGGGCAAACAATGCTGAGGCTCCATTCTTCAGGCATACTTTCCTCTGACCAAATTTTAGAAACGAGTTGGTGTATGCTCTCTACCAAGTCATCCCTCGCTGCCTTAAAAAGCTCGGCCGATAAACCGTCCGGTCCTGCAGCTTTGTTGGACTTCAGCTTGGATATTGCTATCCTTACCTCATTTTGGTCAGGTGGACGGAAGTCTTGGCTTTCATCGCCCAGGTTGAATGGTTCATTCTGCCTGACAGCGGAATTTGTGTCGTCTTCGCCGTTTAGCAGTCTGCAGAAATGGTTTTTCCATGTCCTCAGCACCGACTGTGACTCTACTACAAGGTTTCCTTGTTCGTCTCTACAGGTCTCTGTTCGGGCCTTGTTCCCGTGACACGTTCTTTTTACCTTTTGGTAAAACTTCCGAACATTGTTCCTGGAGTAACACCTCTCTATTTCCTCGATCGCGCGCTTCTCATGCTCTTTCTTTTTCCTCCGGAGAAGCCGGTGTTCTTCCCTCCGTTTTTGCTCGTAGAGCTCACGAGCTGCTCTCGTCCTTCTCTGCAGCGCCGCTTTGTAGGCCAGTTGCTTTGCTGCATGTGCTTGCCGGCACTCTTCGTCAAACCAGGGGTTTCGCGGTGGTGGTCGGGTGAAACCTAGCACATCAGTTGCGGCTTTTCTGATGGCTTCTTGGCATCGATGCCACTGGTCTTCAGCACTTGATGCTGGCTGCACAGGACTTCTCGAGAGGTTGAGGGAGACGCGATCGGCAAAAGTTCTGGCGGTTTGTTGCGTTTGTAGCCGTTCAACGTTGAATCTTCTCACAGTATTTCCTCGTTGTTGTGGTGTCTGGGATATCCGCATACGTACCTTGGCTACAACAAGGTAGTGATCCGAGTCTATGTTGGCCGCTCGGAAAGTTCGGACATCTAGAATACTGGAGGAGTGCCTTGCGTCGATCGCAACATGGTCAATTTGATTGACCGTTTGATGGTCTGGTGACCGCCATGTTCCTTTGTGAATGTTGAGGTGTGGAAACCGTGTGCTTGCTATAGTAGCATTACGTCCCGCAGCAAAGTCAATTAGCCTAAGTCCGTTTCCAGACGTGGTGTCGTGTAGGCTGTGCTTTCCGATTTTGCTACCAAAGAGGTCCTCCTTTCCTATTTTGGCGTTAAAATCACCTAAGACAATTTTAACGTCGTATTTAGGACATTGCTCATATGTTTTGTCGAGGAGCTCATAGAAACATTCTTTGGTAGCGTCGTCTTTATCTTCTGTGGGGGCGTGAGCGCATATCAGGCTGATGTTGGCGAATTTAGCCTTGATGCGGATAGTTGTAAGGCGCTCACTTACGTGTCGAAAGCTCAAGACTTCTTGCCTAAGTCTGCCGCTTACAACGAATCCGCATCCAAATAGACGCTGCTTCTGCTCTCTGTAGCAATCACCGTAGTAGATGTCACAGGTTTTCATCCTTCTTTTGCCTGGCCCATCCCACCGCACCTCCTGAATGGCGGTGATAGGGCCTCCGCTAATTGTTCGGCTGCACGCGGTCTGTTCAGGGTTCGAACATTCCACGTGCAGACCCGAACGTCATTGTCCTTTTTTCGTTTTGCAGGGTCGTCAACAGTGAATCCATCCGTATCCGAGGCTCTTGGTTGCTTCGTAACCATTAATTTTTCCGTGGTTGGGTAGTTAGCCCCACGCACAACCCCCAACCTGGAGGACCAGGCCCTAAGATAACCCTAGGACAGCGGGTCGGATACTCCGTTGTCAGTAACCCACTTCGGGGATATGAGTGCTGCCGTTGGCCCATAAAGGGTTCATCCGCCACCATCTCTATTTCAGCACCCTGACTAGTGCTGAAAATCCTTACAGACCTTTGCTCCAAATATGTCAGAGAAGCTCACGCAAGGTATCTGCCATCTCGACTGTTGACAACACCGTTGATTCAATCTTGTGTATTCATCCGCTGTATGTCCTCTTTCTGAGGGGCTCATGTAAGACCTCTGAGACTCGTTCAGTCAGTCATTCCGACAGAGCATTATAGTGTTGCTATTTTCTTCGTGTTCAACACTCGCGCTTATAAGTTTAGCAAGCCAAGCCCGGTTGAGCGAGACCAGTACCCGGTGGTTACCACGCGGAGGTAAAATAAGCACAATTGATGTGTAGGAAAAAGTTACAACAGCTGGGCACCGCCAAGTTGATGCCAATCAGCGCCTACCCGATTCATACACACCCAACCACAACACGACGGTACCACAAAGAAATCTATCAGCGATTTCTGCTGAACACTTCGATGGTACTATGTGTATTTATGGATATCT
Organism: Cheilosia soror; assembly: GCA_949372485.1. Taxonomy (NCBI): domain Eukaryota; kingdom Metazoa; phylum Arthropoda; class Insecta; order Diptera; family Syrphidae; genus Cheilosia; species Cheilosia soror. The sequence goes on from OX443563.1 coordinate 21,611,236, forward strand.
TTGGGTGGAAAGAAAGTGTTCATAATGGACATTCCATTTGAATAGCAAAAGTCCAGCAACTTCTCTCCGTTCGCGTTCTAATCGGGGTCTCCGTGTTTCCCAATCACGCTGTCCCATGTCGTGAAATTTTGGACCTAAAGCCCCATACCACCCAACAATATTTATAATCAAAAAAGTCACATACATTTCTTCAATTTACTAAAATTAAAAAAAATCTAAAAATGGGATGCGGACAACGACGTGCTCCGCGAGAAATTTATCTCCTGAAAAGTTCTCCGCGACCAAAAAAGATAGGGATCCGCTGATCTAGAGAGACTAAAAATAAAAACACAGACAGGATGATAAGAGCTTATCAGTGGGGATTTTTCGACCGTATGCTATATTTATATAAAAGCCCGCAGACATTAAAGCTAAGACATCAGTTCAAACATTTTAATCTCAATAACAATACACAAATATTATTAAAACAAAATGGCTATAAAACTTATTGTATGTTGTCTCTTCGCTGTAACCTTGGGATTTACGCTTCCCGAGGATCACTATGGAGCTTCCAACGATCAACTTGTAAGTTAATTGTAAAGAACAACTTAATACATAAAACTAACTTATATGCGTACGTTATCTATTCAGATCCTCTTACAACGACTTCCACTTAAAGAAAACAAGATCCTTATTAGAAATTCCCGTTCACCACAGAGAAGCGTTGCAGTGTGCGTGGAACATGATTCACAGTCCGGTACAAGCGCAAACGTAAATTACAACCACCGTCTTGGAAGAAACTTTGAGGCCTACGGTGGATTTTCTAGAAACTTTAAATGCAGTGAAAATAGTGGACACGTTGGACTGAGATATAGATTTTAGAACGAAAGGGTGTTGATGTGAAATTCCACTATTTCTTGGCGTAAACTCAAACGTATTATCTACACATTATGTATATTCAAATTGAATAAATAATAAATTTTGACTTTTTATTTGAAATTAAAGTTTAAATTGCATTATCATCGATATTATCATATTGGCGATGTCCATTAATTGGAACGGTCTAATGTGTATGTTAATTTAAATCTCCCTCCAGACTCGACTCGACTTCCTTAACTAATAAGCGTGATTTATTTAAGATAAACCCACAATAGGCCTACGATAGCTTTTACATTCACAGTGGGTTTGCGCCGACAATTGATAACGGTTTTTTGTAGTGGGGTTAAATACAAGTAAGGGGGACTTATCTCGCTTCGTTTAGGCCGGAGCGGTAATTAAAAAAAAAATGTTGTACTTAAAATGAAAAAAAGACTATGGCAACACAATAAAGGATTTTGACACTTTTAAAAGCGTTCTTTAATTTTTTTTTAAATCAAGTTACTTCTAAGTAATTGAAAAAAAAAAATACTTTCAAACTATGAAATTTAAGGCAAAAAAAATAAATTGTTTGCTGAGTTTTTTTTAAATGTTCCTTAAATGTAAAGAACGGATCCGGGTTTTTTATGTCAAATAAATAAGATACAAATTTAATTTTCTATTTTTTTTTCTTAATTTAATTTTTTGGTTTGTTATTGACAATTCGATACTTCGCTCCGGGCTCCTGTAGTTGAAACAATCTTCAAAAAAGAAAGACATGAAACTCAGCGTCAAGAAATCAAAAAGTTCAAAAATGATGGAGTCATTCAAAAATGTGGTCCCTTAATTCGATACAGTCATAACGAGCTGATGAAGAAGCTTTCCGAAAAGATTTATAGAACTCGAAGTAATTTCAAGATTTACAACAAATGGGACCTCCACACAGCGGTGCCAGATTCCACGATTTATCGTATTTTTACGACTTTAGGGCTTAAAAGTTATTCCACGATTTTTGAATTAAAAAAGCATAAAATTCCAAGATTTTTCAAATTTATCGAATATGTACAAAAATTCATTTGCAATTTTCCAAATATCTTCTAAAAATGTGAAGGTGAACGAGCACTACGAGCAGCCACAAATACATAAAATGTATGATGAAGTTAAGCAATTAGTTTTTACAAATTTAGATTATTTTCCTAAACCCGATATTTTAAAGATATGGTAAACATAAAATCCTTAGTGATGAATTTAGATTGCCTTCGAATATTGTTTCTTTTGACAAATTGTATCTCGGTGTAGTAGTTCAAAACCAATTGGATTCTTTGAATCTAAACAGGAACGATGTTGAAGCATTCGAACAGACTTGCTTGGGTTTCTATACAGAACTTGTCCATCAAATCTTAGAAAGATTTGTCTTCAAAAACCAATTGCTTCAAAGTTTTACCCTTGTAAGTCCATTAAACATAGCTAATTGAAAAAGAAGTAGATTCTTTTTATCCATTATTCAAAAGTTTTCCAAATTTAATTCTAAAGAAAGATATTCAGAATATCGCCGATGACGAATTTCGTAAGATAAGAAACCTAAATTTTGAAAATCTTTTTTTTTTCTGAACCTCGATCTTCAATACATGTAACAGTTTTTGGAAAAACGTTTTACAAACAAAGCATGAAATGAAACGTTAATGAAAAAAATAATTTTTGAATTCTTATCACTTCCGAATTCATCTGCTATTGTTGAATATATATTTTCGGCGGTTAACCTAAATAAAACCTTAATAAAAACATGAAGTAGTAGTAAAAACATGTACCTATACATGTAAGTTTTTTTCTTATACATATTATAATAAATAAAAAATGTTATGTTTCGAAAAATGTTTATGTTATCCAAACTTATTTATGTTATAATAAATTGAAGTATAATAACGTTCTCCTGTGTTTTTTTTATTTCCAACAAAATCGTATTTCCACGATTTTGAAAGCTAGTAATTACGATTTCTGGTAAAAATATCTGGCAGCACTGCCTCCACATCCTATGTTCCTGATAAATACTCAGCTTATTTACGGGTTTAGTTTGTCCATTTGCATTGGCGCTATTCTACGATACCCGGAGGCCCAGAGCTTATCTTCAATGAGGGCCGAGGCCTGTGCTAATGTCTCTATTACATACATACATACATGTTCCTTAAATGTAAAGAACACGCCCTTAGGAAATACCTACATGCATTTCTGAACTCTCAAAAAAAAGCCATAAATGTCAGTTCAGTTGTGTTCATTTGTGAAATCAAAAAAAAAAAAAAAACAATAAAGCATTGCAAAAAAAAAATGTCACTAAATAATATTTCAATTAGTACAACGAAACTTATCACTCCGCGCCACTTGAATAGCACCGACCCCCTAAGGTCGGTTTTCTATTGTCCATTGGTCCCCAACCAAGCATGCTAGAGACTTTTTTTTTAAATTAAAGTTCATTTAATTGTTTTGATTTAACCAAAAGAAGTACATATTTAAAACTAAAACTTTGAGTATTAACAAAAAAATGTTAACTAAAAACCGGCAAAATGTGGGGCCCTAATTTTGCGCCACTTGAATGCCCAGTTGTACAGTCAGAGTTTAAACTCTCGTTTTGGTTTAAACCTTCGTTCAACAAATTTTCGGTTTTACTGTTTTCGTTTAAACCCAAAGTGGAGTTCAACTCTCGGTTTAAGTTAAACGCCTGCATTCTGCCGTTTAAACTTTCATTTCGCATTTTGAGGTTTATTTTGACAGCTGCTATTTCATACAGAGAGATAGAGAGAGAGAACAGAAATGAGAAATTGTTTGGGTGCTGCACTTCTTGAATTTATATGAGTGAAAAGTAGATCTATGATTAGTTTCAGCATTACTGCGGTAAACCCACTGTCATCAGAAAATTTCAATAGATTTTCAACCAATATAATGTACTTTTCAATGAAAACGCTTTTTTTCAAGTGAACATCAGGTAGATCTTAGCCCAAACATAATGTAGACAAGCGTAAATTGTATTGAGGTTTTTTCAATACAAATTATTTATTTTCGTGTGTGGAAATGACGATTATTTTTTTGTAATGCTACTAGTGATTTCTTTAGATTCTTCGCGAACAAAATATATTTCTATACATACTCAAATCTTTCACATTTTGTTTTGGCTGAAACAAGACACTACCCACTCTATTCTTTTTACAATGCAATTTGTTTGTCCGATTTTGAACACACTTCTCGGGACAATGCCTGTTCAGTTCAAAGGTTTCGGAGTTCATACCATTTTTGTATATAGATCTGGATTACCCGAGGGATTACCTACATTTTTTGTTTAAAAAAAAGTAAAACCAGAACAAGATAGCGCAGATTTTCGTAGAAACACCAGCAAAAAACTTTGCGCCTACCTATTACCGGACAATGACCCTAATTAGAGGCTCATAAAATCCTTTCAATATTTTACTGGCGACGCACGGGTGATTGGATGTGGTAAAAACCCAGCGAGTTACAAAGAAGCAGTACCTGTGATCGCATCCGTCTGAATGCCACATACATTTCAACAACTAGATATGTATTATTATTGAAAAAAAAAAGAAATAATATTTACTGCAATAATTAATTGGTGAAAGTAGATGACAGTTCAAACATGTGTCGAAAATAAATCAATTCACTTCGTTAATACCAAAATACACAATGTAATAATATTGCACCCATTTTTGGTAAAATAAATAAAGTAGAGAAAAGCAATAACCATTTACTTGGTCAAAAGTGCGCTGGTAGAAAAATAGAAAAATATCCCCTTAAGGGAAATTGTTCTGCGCTTCCACAACTGCGTTTAGTTAACTGGCAGATTATTTTGTACTGTGAAACTGAACGAGTTAAACCAAAAGTTTAAACTCTCGGTCAGGTTTAGTTAAACTTCAGTTTAAACTCTGACTGTGCAACTGGGCATTAGGTAAATGAAAAAAACATTTTAGAGAATTCTGCTTCTTTTTAACACAACTTTACCTAAATTTAAGGTAATTGGAGTATTTTAGATTTACAAAAAAAAAAATGTGCAATTGTGTTTTAAGCCACCTTTCTGCTCCAAAATTCACATACATCTGGTTTCGAAGGGATGTATATACATTTTGGCCAAATAATTTAGCGAAATCGAGCTCCAAAAATAATTCAATGGCTTGGGTTAGTTTAGATATAGTCGAATATTGTTGTCCCGATCCATAAACTTGATGTGTCAAGCATCGCCGCAATAATTTTCGATGGTTTTCAAATCCGGTGAGGAGCCTTAATAGCACCTATATAGGTACACGTTTTAATAACCCGGGCTGTATGTACTGGCGCATTATCTTGTTGATAAATCCACGGCAGATTCCCAAAAAGGTTATAAAAGTATGGAAAGGCCTCTTTCAATATACCAGTGCAAGGCAACGCATTCATTGTGGTTGATAAAAATTGTAATTTGCAGGTGCCATATAATACCAAACGGCTCCTACATCATCAACCCTTCAACTCTGTTATGCAGCCGGTCCAAATAGTCTCTTTGAGGAAGTTATGGAAACAGTAGCTACAGTAATCCGGGCCTTCCAAATTAGGCCCTTATTGTGATTGTTGATCAGCGATCGCCACGACAATTGTCGATTGCGTCCATTGATTTCAGCTATTTGTACGCACTAAATTGTTTTACTTCTAAGAGAAAGCATCGACGAAACATTTGTAATCGACTACAAGCGACTGTCAAATCGACAAAAATATCAATCGCAATCGACAATCACAGTTGTGATTGAGGCGTTGCGCTTTTCGAACCGAGTTAAAGGGTGACATCTTCTTAATTTTTAGTCTTTTTATATGCTTAGCATTCGAAACAACACGACGAATATTTGTGAGACCTGATTTGATACCACAATTTTACGCCTTTTTTAATATAAGTCTCCTTTCGGCATTTGTAAGCACACTGTGTATGAGGCCTTTCGTGTTTTTTTTTCATAGTTAGACTCGTTACTTAAAAATATGGATGGATGTCGTCTCCTCGAGTTTCTTAGCTAATTTGGCAATAAATAGGCGAGCGTCCTTTAAACTTTGATTTGTCCTTTTTCCGCCTCGGTTAAGGCTTTTTCTCCACCCATTTTATTTTTTGTTTTTTTTTTTAACTATTTTTAAGATATTTTTCAATTCTATTCAAGTGGCGCAAAAATGTCGCCTATTTTTATTTCAGCGAATGGTAAAATAAAGTGGAGAAACACATATAACAGCTATTTTCTATCATAGTCTAAGAGCCCGCAGTAAATTTTGGACGTGAAAAGCAACCGGATGAATTTTACATAAATATGTTTGATGCCCAAGATTACAAATATGTCCGTCTGGCAGCGCTTAATGGCAGCTAAAGGGTGCAACTGCATATTAAAAATGCGTTTTGATTCAAAACAGGAATAATTGGTGCAACCGCTTGAATCTACTACCAAATAATAGAGGATGGTCCCCTCAGTACAAATACATGTATCCAAGACGTTTTAGGTGTCGCCAAAGCCCTGCCAGACGCGGTGGAAGTGCGTTCAAAATTCCAATTTTGAATAATTAATGCAACCGCACCAATTTTGGAACGAGTTGCGTACAGGTGATTTTTCCGACTTGTCCTATAGTTCGGCAATATAAAGGGTCCGCCATCTAACTTTTTTTTTTTCAACTAGTGCTTATTTCGCGAATGGTAACACTTAGCTCATGTCTGATTTGACAGATAATTAGTTTTATCCTTCCGCTGAACGAATATGGTTGTGTATACGCTTAAACAACGCTGGGAAATATTGCGACATTACTTTGAAAATCATGGTAATATTGCAGAATGTGTGCGAAAATTGCGTACGGATTTTGGAAGAAGAGAAGCACCGTCAGCTCCGTATGTTCGTTATCTTGTGAAAAAAGTGAAAGAAACTGGCATCCTCATCGATAAACCAAAGCTTGAAAAGCCAAAACAGTGCGTACACCCGAGAAAATTGCTGCTGTGGCAGAAAGTGTGCGTGAATCTCCATCAACATTAATTCACCGTCGTTCTCAACAATTGAACATTTCGGAGACATCATTGAGACGAATTTTGCATAAAGACCTTGGTATGACGCCATACAAAGTCCAATTGGTTCAGGAGTTGAAGCCAACTGACCATCCAATGCGTTTTCGCTTCGCTAAGTGGGCCTGCGATCGACTTAGAGAAGATGCCGATTTTGCCAAAAAAAATCATCTTTTCAGTTGAAGCTCATTTTGATCTTGGCGGGTATGTAAACAAGCAAAATTGTCGCATTTGGGGCACAGAAAACCCGCACGCATACATTGAAAAGCCGATATACCCAAAACGAGTCACTGTTTGGTGCTGATTTTGGTCCAGAGGCATAATTGGGTCATTTTTCTTCGAAAATGAGCAAGGAGTGGCCGTTACAGTCAATGGCGATCGTTATCGGGCCATGTTGAACGAATTTTTGTTCACAAAAATTGAAGAGGAAGATATTGGCAACATTTGGTTTCAACAGGACGGCGCTACGTGCCACACAGCCGAAGCTACACTCGATGTTTTGCGCCCCGTTTTTGAAGATCGCATTATCAGCCGCAGAGCTGATGTCGTTTGGCCACCGCGGAGCTGCGTTTTGACACCGTTGGACTATTATTTGTGGGGTGCCGTAAAAGATAAGTGTTACACCGACATGCCAGAGACAATTGACGCTTTAAAGGACAATATTCGTGAAGCCATTGGGGAAATACAGCTGCACACAATCGATAATGTGCTTAAAAATTGGACCGATCGTGTATGCTGCTGCATGGCCAGCCGAGGCAGCCATTTGAATGAAATTATTTTCCATTATTAACCGGAAGGATTGTACTTTCAAATAAAAAAAATAAATTTGAGAAAATATTCAGTAGTTTTTTTTATAGCATTTTCAAAAAAAAAAGTTATTTGGCGAACCCTTTTTAAATCTATTCAGCCATTAGATGGTGCTAGTGCGCGAATGAAAATGCGAACATTTTCCTTATATCTACGAGTAGTAATATTAAAGTCCCTGATTTAAAATCGAATTCAATTTCATTAATAAATTAATTTATTTAATTATTAGTTATAATTAAAATTTAATAGTTGTATTGCAAGTGAATCATTGCACTGTTGTCGTTGCGACCAAAGTGTCTGGCAGCTTCAGCAGCAATTGCGTAGTTTTTGTCAAGTTGTTGTGTGTAATATATGCTTCCGCTTGTTCCATCAGCATCCCGTCCGAGTGATCCACCAACCCTACCCTGAGGGGAGCGTGCATTTCTTATTAGAATTGCACTATCTTCCGCCGGGAGCTCATCTACAAAGGCCTGCAAAAATAGTATGATGTGAGAAAATGTATTTTATTTGAATCAAGAAATGCACACTTACAGCATCATAATAGTTGCTTGGATAGTTATAGTACTCAGGTTCTGGAAGTGTGAAGCCCAGTGCGATGCCGACGATTCCAAAAAGGATGATAAGCTTGATAGCTGCCATTTTAATTATTAGTAGTGTTAGGAAGTTGTCTTTGAGATTCAAATTCACGACTGATGCCTATCTGCTGCCGTTTGAGATCTTATATACGAAAATTAAACTGAATGTACATTCCCGCGTCTTGCCCGCTGATAAGAGGATGCGTATTTATTAAAGGTTGTACTCATCGTCATCTGTGATTCCCACATCAATCAACAATGATAATTGCTATTGGGTTGGGTTTGTAGGAGGTGCTTTACTTTTTTGAATTATTCGGTAAACATAATAATAGCTCATCAGCCTGATGTTAACACTGACAAATAGCTGAGCCTGAATTTAACGACAGGAAGTAATACACGACACTTTCGCCTCTCACAATCTTTCTCCTTGGATATCCGACTGGATAGTATCGGACAGTTCTTCGTTTTCGGACCACCACCTGTATATATCCTTCACTTTGAACTGTAGCCAAGAAATCTGTTTATCGTGACAGACGAAAAACGGACTGTGTTAAACACAATTCTATTCTATATGCGAATCTCATTTTCCCGGTTGCACGCCTATCACAGGTAACCTGGACTTCAGGAATAGTACCCCTTATGTGGCCTCTCTAACCGCATTAACCGTTTGTGAGGAGAAACTAAGGTGGGAGGTCAACAGCTTTAAGCCGTACAAGTCAAAAGACATTGTCAAAGATATTCTTAGGCACATTCTTGAACGTTGTATAACACTGGGTTATTTCCCATCTTCCTAGCTAGACTGTGGTCCAAGTGGTTTTCATTCCTAAGGCAGGAAAAACCTCCCACACTCTCCCCAAGGACTTCAGACCAATTTGTCTGTCCTCCTTTCTTCTCGAGAGGATCATCGACCTCTACATCAAGGACACTGTTGACCGATCATTGTTTTCAAGCTCTCTCAACATGCCTACCAAAAGGGCAAGTCCACCGAAACTGCTCTTAACTCGATTGTTGGAACGATCGTAAGCTCCCTCTCACTCAAGGAATACACGATGGATGTATTTCTTGATATAGAGGGGGCCTATTATAATATCGAGGCTCAATCGATTATTCAAGCCTTAATCGGCGAACAAATCTGCCGCGTAATCACTAAGAGGATGGCGAGGACTACCTTTGGCAGCAGCGCTGTCGAAATACTCGTGCACCGTGGCATCCCGCAAGGTGGAGTGTCATCTCAATTGTTATGGAGTATAGTTCTAAACGGACTTCTGCTGATATCGATGGAGAGCTCCCGGTTGCAAAGTTGTGGCCTACGCGGACGACGCCGTGGCGACGAATGAGGAAGGCGACGCGTGGCCTTATTCGCTTCGGGAAAGTTTCCTCAAACACTTTCCGACATCCTGCAACTCGCGTAACCTGCGTAAAGCAAACTAGTCTCCTGGGACCGATAGTTTTGATCTTAGCGTCAACCCGACGAAAAGGGAGTTAATTTATTCGCCAGGAAAGTTAAGCTATCCGAACAGGAAGCTTTTATGTAGAGAAAATATTACCGAACGCGCTAAGAAATCCCTAGCGTGGCTCTATACTCATGTAAAAGGGCTGTCGGCTCTAGACGGGGCCTTTAACCCAATATAATGGATTGGCTTTTGGCTTTTGGCGGTTATTAGACCGATTAATCTATACGGTATTGTGGTGGGGTGGCCGGCCTTGGACAAAAGTTTCAATCTAAAGGTCTTAGAGAAGACTCAGAGTATGTAATGCTTGTGCGTCACGGGCGCATTGAGGACATCTCACAGCTCACGATAGCTATATTCTGTATTGAATTGTAAATGATCGCAGAGCAGAGCAATGCTCCTCATATTCGTTTGGGATTTAAGACTTTTCGATTCCTTGCCAGTGTTAACATCAGGCTGATGAGCTATTCTTATGTTTACCGAATAATTCAAAAAAGTAAAGCACCTCCTACAATCCAAATAGCAATTATCATTGTTAATTGATGTGGGAATCACAGATGACCACAACCTTTAAGAAATACGCATCCTCTTATCAGCGGGCAAGACGCGGGAATGTACATTCAGTTTAATTTTCGTATATAAGCTGTCAAACGGCAGCAGATAGGCATCAGTCGTGAATTTGAATCTCAAAGTCAACTTCCTAACACTACTATAATAATTAAAATGGCAGCTATCAAGCTTATCATCCTTTTTGGAATCGTCGGCATCGCACTGGGCTTCACACTTCCAGAACCTGAGTACTATAACTATCCAAGCAACTATTATGATGCTGTAAGTGTGCATTCCTTGATTCAAATAAAATACATTTTTTGCTGACATCATACTATTTTTGCAGGCCTTTGTAGATGAGCTCCCGGCGGAAGATAGTGCAATTCTAATAAGAAATGCACGCTCCCCTCAGGGCAGGGTTGGTGGATCACTCGGACGGGATGCTGATGGAACAAGCGGAAGCATATATTACACACAACAACTTGACAAAAACTACGCAATTGCTGCTGAAGCTGCCAGACACTTTGGTCGCAACGACAACAGTGCAATGATTCACTTGCAATACAACTATTAAATTTTACTTATAACTAATAATTAAATAAATTAATTTATTAATGAAATTGAATTCGATTTTAAATCAGGGACTTTAATATTACTACTCGTAGATATAAGGATAAGCTCGCATTTTCATTCACTCTAGACCCTTCTGGTTCTAATGGCTGAATAGATTTAGGTATATTTAGTCAGGGCAAGAATTCAATGCTGAATTATAATAATTGGGGATGTGCAAACTAAAGAAAAGCAGTATTTCGACCCGCTCCCAAAAAATTGTCTAAATTGCTTTTATGAACATTTTCACCCCACAGAGCACAATCGCAAAGACGTTCTACCTTTGTAATCTGTGCCTAAGAGGCGAAGATTTGGAGTTGGTGGCTAAATAATAGGAAGTAGAAAGTAGAAGTAGGAAGAAGAAAGTCCACTAAATCATAATATATCCACTACTCTTCAACATCTCAAATCAATGTAGCTTAAAGATAGATATTGGGTAAAACATTTAAGAACTCCAATACTATAGGAGCGGAATTGTCAATTGCCATGAGAATCAGCCAGTCAATAAACTTAATATTGAACGAAACGGGTCATTCGATGATCCTACAGAAATATTTTGGTCAAGTACCTATCACGGACTACATCGACCCTTACCTAGAGTTTACAAGACCTTTCTCGAGCGCCTATCTCAGTAGGGAAGAATGGAGAGACGGACTCGTACCTAACATGCGAACCATAGCCTTATTTATAGACGGTTTTAAATGGGCACTGGGGTAGGTACGGTCTGATGTTTTCTATGAATCGTTGGGTGCATCAAAGTCGATACGCCTCCCCGATCATATGTAGTAGCGTTGCCTTTCAAGGAGACAAGCTCTCTCCCGTAGAAGGAAGCTAAGTGATTACAAGCCTTCCATTACAACGACTTGGGTGACCTGACAATCACAGACATCAGGAGTCTCTTACGCTTTATAAAGAGCTCAAAATGGTTCAACTATAATAGGGAGATTTTATAGGATCCCTATAGTTTTTTGGCCAGCTCGCTGTCGCTATACATCTCGTATAGTTCGTCGTTGAAGCTCCTTCTCCAAAGCCCGTCCACGCAAACGGGACCGAACATTTTACGTAGAATCTTTCTCTCGAAGCGACCGAGAATATCTTCATCCGCTTTAGATAGAGTCCAAGATTCAGCGCCATAAAGCAGGACTGGAATGTTCAAGGTCTTATATAGAATCTTGTCAGCTGTTCGGGATAGGGCTCTACTAATCAATTGCATTACTCTTAGCCCAAAGAAACAGCGGTTGGCAATAGTTATTCTTCGTTTAATTTCTTTGAGGTATTGTTGTCAGACTTTATAGCAGAGCCGAGGTAGACAAAGTCCCTCACTACCTCAAAGTTATAGCTGTCCGATTCTACGATGTTGGGTGTCCCTTCTTATTGACAGCACATATACTTGGTTTTGCCCTCGTTGACCGCTAGACCCATTTTAGCCGCTTCCGTTTCTATACTAGGAAACGTACCAGTGGCAGGTCGCTGTTTTCTACCAATTACGTCAATATCATCGGCGTATGGAAGTAATTGGAAGGACTTTTGAAAGATCGTGCCTTGTGTGTTCGCCTGTGAGTTTCGGACAATTATTTCAAGTATAATATTGAAAAAGTCACATGATAAGGTTATTACCGGCCTTGATGCGGCAGCGAGTTTTCTCCATCGTCATCCTACACAATCGAACGAGTTTTTCAGGGATGCCAAAGCTAGACATGGCTCTGTATAGCTCCTCTCTATATAGATGCAGTCGTACGCGGTTTTGAAATCGATGAAAAGAAGGTGGGTATCAATTTGGACTTCTTGGGTTTTTGTCAGGATCTGCCTAAATGTGAAAATTTGATCGACGGTGGACTTACCTGGCCTAAAACCGCACTGATAGGGGCCAATCAGGTTATTAACGAAGGGTTCACATAATATGGCAGATATGATCTTGTATGCGATGTTAAGGAGACTGATACCTCTGTAGTTGGCGCACTTGAAGGGATCTCCTTTCTTGTGGACCGGGCAAATGAAAGCCGTCATCAAGGTCGCAACTGATGTGCTGGGTTTCACCCAACCACCACCACCACGAAACCCCTGGTTTGATGAACAATGTCGACTAGCAAACGCTAGCAACGCAACTAGCAAAACAAGAAGCGTATAAATGGCAGTGTTGCCACTAGACTTTTGTACTAGCTGTTGTTGCGATAGGACTGATCGATAGACATCGGTATATACGTGATCGGCGAAGACTCTGACCGTCTCTTGCGCATGCAGTTTTTCGACGTCATATTTTCACACAGTATTTTTTTGTTGGATTGGGTTGGATATCCGCATTCTTACATTAGCTGCAACAATATAGTGATCCGAGTCAATATTGGCCCCTCGGAAGGTTTGAACATCCAGAATACTGGAGGCGTGCCTTGCGTCAAGCGCGATGTGATCGATTTGGCTGACAGGATCCAGCTCAATACTTTTTGCCTAAGTCTGCCGCGTATGACAAATCCACATTCAGACAAACGCTGTCGCTGCTCTTTATAGCAATCGCCGTGTTATATATCCCAGTTTTCCATCCGTTTTTTGCCTGGCCCATCCCATCGCATATCCTGAATGGCGGTTATGTCTGCCCTGTGGCAGTCTAAGGCCTCTGCTAGTTGTTCGGCTACAGGTGGCCTCTGTTCCGTGTACGAACATTTCCCGTGAAGATCCGAAAGTCATTGTCCTTATTTCGTCATCTAGGATCGTCAACAGTAAATCCGTCCTTTTCCGAGGCTTGTTGCTGTTTCATAGGTATTTTTTTCCGTGGTAGGGAAGTTACCCCGACATACAAGCCCCAACCTAGAGGACCAGTTCCATATCATACCCCTAGGTCGAGGGGATCCAGTAACCCACTTCGGGTTATGAGCGCTTCCATTGGCCCATTAAGGGTTCACCCGCTTCCAATATTCCATATTGGGCGCCCAATGTTCAACTGTAATTTTTATTGACGGGCACAATGCTACATTGAGTGCCGTAGAACTAGCCCAGTGCACAGCGCACTAGTGTGCCCTAAGGTCCATGTCAAACTAACCAGGGGCACCTCGTTGAGGTGATGGTACTTTTCGCTATTATGATAGGACCATCCATTCGTCCAAAAATAGAAACTCACACAAAACGAATGGTTGCGAGAAGCTAAGCCTTGGGTGTCTACCCGCCTGTTGCGCCACCTATTTATTTATTTATTTTATATAAAGGAAGGCAGATCAAATTAACCCAACTTTAAACAATTCAAACAAGCTTATGGAATATTGGGCGCAATGGATGCATATAACACCCTTAGAATCTAGCGCTTTTCTTAAATCAGTTTAATAGACAAATTCAAGTATATTCGGTTTGAGTTCACGTCACGAGAGTAAAGCACAATCTCCAGTGAAAAGAAAAAATACATTTTTAATAGATGTGGGAATCCCCACAGATTAAAAGACACACGACAGATACGAGTATAGGTACTCGCAACTCGCACATTGTTATCAGCATAAAATACGCAGAAATGTAAATTTGTTTAAATGTTTCTATGTAAGCCCACAGACAGCAGCAGATAAACATGCGTAGTGAATTTGAAATCTCAAGTCAACTTTCTAAGTACTAAGATTTAAAATGGCAGCATTGATGCTTATCATCCTTTTGGGAATCATGGGCATTGCGTTGGGTTTTACCAGAACAGCAGTACAGCAACTCATATGTTGGACATTTTTGGCCTTATTCCCATAGACTATATTTTCTAATGTGATACTTTTTTTCAAGGCATTTAATGACGAGATCCCATTAGAAGATAGCGAACTACTTGTAAGAAAGGCACTCTCACCGTAAGGCGGAGTTGGGGGATCCCTTGGACAGGATCGTTTTGGAACAAGTGGCAGTTTATATTAAACACTTCGACTCAACAAGAACTACGAAATTTATGGTGAAGCTACCCGACACTTTGGACGCAACGATAACAGTTTCTAATTAAGTTAATTATAATAACAGATGTAAAATAAATTAATTTATTAAAAAAAAATTGCTTAATTCCGTTTCTTCCTTCTTGCTGGAAGACCGCTCGCATTCAACCTCCACATCAACGATTAGCTTAGATCGACAAATAATAATATCAACAGCTTTGCTGATGACAGCACTTTTATATCTTTCATCTCGAACAGTGGCCTGTGAATGCGGCTACATCACACAGTCAGAGATGTGAACAAATTACTTCTCTAAATGGTGATCTGGACAAAATCTTGAAGTGGGGAAAAGGCAACTTGGTTGTATTTAATCCAAACAAGAAACAGCTCATAACATTTTCCAGGAAAAATGCATCAATATTGCTCCCATATATGGAGCTCGGCGCCAAAACATTCACTTAACCTACTTGACAGCATACAGAGACGAGCAGTTCGACTTATTGGATACCCTACACTCACATCGAATCTGCAACCGTTGGTGCACAGAAGACAAGTCGCTGACCTTTGCTTGTTCTGTAGGAACTCAAAGACATTATCCCTCGAAATAAAACTTTTGGTCGCCCCACAAGACAGGCTGCTTATGCTCATGACCATACAGTACCTACACTTGACAACCGTGAGGACACCAACTTTCCAAAACTCCTTCTGTTACAGGACAAGCAAATTGTAGAACCCGCTTCCTGGGGATATATTTCTAGAAGACTACAATTTATAGCAAATTAAGTGCAGAGCTAACATACATCTGCAAGCATCTCGGACGCTGATGAAGCATTATAGGTTCGCCTTTCCCTGGAGAAGTATTTAAAAAAAAAATTACATTTTTTATTTATGGATATATGAATATACAAATTTCAGGATACTGTTGGCGAATTAACCCCTAATACGATTTGGCATAAGACGTTTACTTAGTGTCGAAAGCTCAAGACTTTCTGCCTAAGTCTACAGCTTAGAACAAATCAAATTGAATACCAATCTACCGCACTTCTTAAATGTCGCTATTTTTGATTTATAGCAATCTAGGACTTCAGCTTAATTGTTCGGTTTCATGCGGCCTATTAAAGCTCCAAACATTCAATATGCAGTTCTAAATGTCTTTCGTTTTGCAGAGAGTAGTTCCCAAAAAATGTCACTAACCTCAGCTCCAAAGATCAGAGTAGCTCAAGAAAGTTAGCAGTTTGACCGCGCGAATATCAAAGAGTTGGAACATATGTAGGGCTATCGTAACTCTATAGTTTTCTTAGTAGAAAAGGCTGCCCAATCAGAGGTTTTATACCAACACCCATATCAAATTGCTCTAAGCTTGGAATTCATATGGGCATGTTTCTATAACATCAGAAAAGTTCCATTTTAAAAAAAAAAATTTATAAACCAAAAATCAACATTAATGCTGATTCTATTAATTTAAGAAATGAAAAATCGGAAAATTTCTTCAATAAATTATTTTATTTAATAGTAAGATATCACTAAACCGAAAACGTATACAATTAAAAGTTATATTGCAAGCCAAGCATTGCGCTATTGTCGTTGCGGCCAAAATGCCGGGCGGCTTCACCAGTAATTTCGTAATTCTTGTTAAGTTGATGCCTGTAATACAAGCTGGCGCTATTTCCCGAACGATCCTGTCCAAATGATCCACCAATCCGGCCCTGTGGTGAGCGTACTTTTCTTATGAGTATTTCATTATCTTCTAGTGGAAGCTCCCCTTCAAAGGCCTTGAAAAATAACATTATCATTAGAAAATGTTTTAAAATTAATAAATTTCTATAGCACACTTACAGACTCGTAATAATTGTTAATAGGGCCGTTGTACTCTTGTTCGGGAATAGTGAAACCCAGAGCGATGCCGGCGATGCCGAGAAGAATTATAAGCTTGAATGCTGCCATTTTAATTGATTGATTGATTTTGATACTAGTTTAACTGAGAATGCAAATTCACGACTGATGTCTCAATGCTGTCGGCGTTGATCTTATATAGTAACATCGCACAAGCGTATAGGCATCTTTCTACCTACTTTTTCGCTTTTTTCATGCTGATAAGAAGATACGTTTTTTTGACAGCTGTTGGCGTCGTTTTAATCTGCGTCTGGGGTGATTTCCATTTCTATCAGTCAACAACGTTGTTAATTCCAAATTCTGGGGAAAGGTGGTTCACATTGTTAAATGTGATTATGGTAGGTACCTACATTACGCATGGTGTTCGTTAAAAATTACATACGTCACTAGTTGTTATTGGAATGTGTTGCTCATTAAATAGGTTTCCTTCAATGGTACCTACACCAAACTCTGGTGCATGGAATTTCAAAATTTTATTTTAAACTGTTGGGTCAAATACAAAATTCAGACAACTTAGTCGTCGATGTCGATGCTATTCATCGGAGAGTTTTCTTTTTGGTTCTCAGAATGTAGTCGATACGACGAAGTTCGATATCTCTATGCAGTCGTTGATCCGCGATGAACATATTTGATTTGTGTTACTGTTAACACCATAAACTTGTCATCAGTGTGACCAGATAAATATTACACTAATTTTATACTTACAAATAGTTGTAAGGTAAGACGGACAGTGGTAAAGAGGTGCGCACCATGGTGGAACGACAGCCGGTGGGGCCAGTACCGATCGCTCATAACCCAATACAACATAGAGCTGCGTAAATCTAAAAGAGCGTTTTGGCGTAACTACTGTGAGGAACTTGAAGAGCTCCCTGCAGTGGCGCGCCTTTAGAAAGATAAAACAAACTGCATGGGATTGCTAGTGAAATCTGATTCTACAATCACATGCGACCGGGAGGAGACGTTGATTACGTTTCTCCACGTTTATTTCTCCGGCTCCATTAGCACGGGTGAATTTCATGAACACATGACCGATGACGCACCCCCTAGAAACTTAAGAAGAAAAGAAACAGTTTATCCGGCCAACTCTTCACTCTGATGGATAAGGTTAAAAGCGCGATTAACTCCTTTAAACCACACAAGGCACCAGGTACAGGCGGTAGGTATCTTTCCTGCTCTTTTGAGCTTGGACTTTTTCTTACCCACCATGATGGCCTTATTTAGGTTCAGCTTCAATTGGGGCTATGTGCCATACATCTGGAGAGAGGTAAACGTGTTACTTATCCCCAAACCAGGCAAACCAATCGAACTACCTAAATCATAGCGTCCAATAAGCTTGACATCGTTTTTCCTGAAAACAATGGATAGAATAATAGACGTGCACATTCGAGAATGTTTAAATGGAATCACACCTTTACACTCCTGTCAATCAGAAAGGCAAATCTACAGAAGGCACTCTTCTTAACATAACAGCTCAAATAAAAGGTGCATACCAAAACAAAGAAGTTGCACTAGGTGCCTTCCATGACATAGAGGGTGCTTTTGACAACACTGGATATGATTCCATATCAAATGCTTTGACTCGTAGAGGCATATATCATCCTACTATTAAATGGATAAAAGCGAAGCTTGAAAGTCGGAAAGTAACTGCTCAGCGTTGCCGTCGACTTTTGAAAAAATGTATCTTTTGTTTTTGAAAACTGTATCAAAAGTATCAAAATTTCAGTCTGTAAAATGTATCAAATGTATCACAAGAAAATATCGTTTTATTCAGTCAGTTGATGCAGAGACTATTAACATTTGACAACGGGTTTTAGCGTCCTGCGCAACTGCAACTGTAGAGGCTTATCTAGCAATAAATTTAAATTAAATAACTTACACTACGGGTCTTACCATAAATAATAGGAACAGTACAAAAACATAGAATAGCTAACATCTTATGACATTCCGGAGACGAATTTTGTGTGTCACAATTTTGATACCTACATCAAATTCGTATGATTTTGATTAGTTTGTCAAATATATAATCAATCAATTAATAAAATTAAATTGCGTTAAAGCGAGAGGATAGTGGTATACATTAGAACATATTATTTCATTATCATCATGATCATTCTTAAAAACACGCCTATTCAGTACAAGCTTCGATGTGTTGGCGTTTTAAGTAAGCCTCCCACAACTCCTGATCTTCCACCAGCCACCACCATCTAAATCATCAGTGGCAATCTTCATATAGGTAGAATAGACAGTTGCGATTTAATTTAACGACAAGTGGAATCCTATAGTTGGCATGGAGATGGAAATTGAAAACGCTCCATTTTTAGAAGTAGCTGCCAGTTGCCAGTAGGTCTCGTATTCTGGTATTTCTTACACTATCTCTGAGGGCTACAACAGAAATACAACGAACAAACCTTATTTCGGCGGTTTGTTTGTAATCTCCATCTTATTCTTTCAACCATTTTAGCCATTGACATACTATACATGGACTGCTAGCAGCCAATTTTTCGGTGAAGCAAAAATAAGCACTAGCTCTTTTGGTTCACGGCGGAGAGAAACGAAAACACTCAAATGTCATCGAGCAATTCGTGCGATTTGGTTTGTGTCGAGGTTTGTTTACTGCACTGCCATCTGTTATAGAACGTTTGAAATCATTTGAATAAGTCGTTATTTTTGCGCAGTTGCAATGTTTCTACAATGGATGGCACTGTGTTCTATGTAAAAAAATAGCTAAGGCGCGCAGAGGTTGAAAACTCTTTCCTACTTTCGCCGCACTGTTTGTATGAAACTGACATTTCACTAGCAGTCCATGTATAGTATGTCAATGATTTTAGCATATTGGCCGGGGGTAAAGTCAAAGAAACGCATACATTTTAGTATGGGAAACACAATTTAAGAACGTTATTCCCTTGGAAACTGGAAGAAATGTTCTATATCGGCCCGAGAACTTTATTTTGTTTTCATTTCTTGACATTATTACTATAGAACCCGAATTATTACACAAATGTATTTTGTATTCCACGAAATATTAAAAATTAGACTTAGAGTAATTGTTGATGAATTTGCACTGTAATATCAAAATAGTGTGACACACGTGACGTATTTATGTGTGAATATGAGGTAGGATACGGGCATGTTCAATGTTATACCATGTTTTTTCATATACCTATGTATAGGCCAGTATGTGAACTTCAGATTAAAATTTATTTACCATAGTCAGTTTAAAAAATCAGCAAACAATTTTGATATTTACAGATTTAAAAATTAATTTGAAAAAAAATTTAAAATATATGAAACAAGGGGGACTTTGCTGAATTTTCATTGAAAATTATAAAATGTATCAAATTGATCCAAAATCCAAAAAAAAAGTATCTATGTATCAACTTTTTGCACGGAGACAAAAATGTATCTAATTTGATACAATTGTATCTTTGTGGCAACGCTGTAACTGCTTCGTCAGTTATCGATAATCTACTTCAAGACCTAAGTAATGCAGGGTTCAACATAGTTGGATATGCCGATACAATGTCATCGGCATATCCAACTATCATTACAGGCAAAGAACCCAACGATGTCACAAAACATGTGCAAAACGCACTTAAGTAAGTCCTAGACTGGGTGTAAAAAAGAAAGTCTTTCTATAAACCCCTGTAAGGCTGTCATCGTCCATTTTACGAAAAGAAGAAATACTTATGTCTAAATCAAATTTCAATCAATGACACAGACATTGAGTACTCTAACGAAGTAAAATATCTTGGAGCGATCATAGATAGGAAACTAAGCCCTTTCTGGTATAAGAAGGAAATCATTCTTCAGGGAAATAATCAGTAGCTACCGAAGAACTAAAGAAATCCTCTGCTAAATGCATCGTCAGCTACATTAGGAAAGTAGAACCGCTACCAACCTAAACATAATTCTGACGGCAAGCACAATCAATTTTTTAGGTCGGACGTTAAAAAACGAAAAAAAAAAATTTTAAAAAATTTGGGCTTTGCTTTAGCTTCGTATGTATAAAAACTGATTTGAGTTAACTCCAACTTTTGACATCTTCGAAAAGCGGCGTCACCGACCTATTACTCATATTGGTATGAATAAAACGTGGAAGCCAATGCGGTGTTAGGCTATAATGCCCAAGGAAAAAGCGCCCAAATCGATTTGGAAATAACACCCAAGAAAATGCAAAGCTCGCAAAAATAAACAACAAGATGGAAATAAAGCCCAAAAATTATTTGCAGTTTAATATGTATGGGGGGCATGCTTGGGGTTACTGTCAGATTTGGATTATGTGCGAAATTGGATATATTGAAGTTTTTTTTTTGCAATACAAGAACCTACTACCTACTCCAATCCAAACCCCCATTTGTTATTCCACGGTTTATGCATTTCCTCTTACTATTTTGGGCTTTTATAGGTTAAGTTTGCGGGTTGATAGAGCAGGGTATATCCTGCTGTGTCACACTTAGGTCCTTGGGGACCCATTGTGATGCCCTTTTTTGATGGGGGTTAACCAGTTACGTTGGGATGGTTACCCTCGTGTCCCTTCTTCTAGCGATTACTCGACGCTGTCCAGCCATCCTGATATCCTCAAAAACCTGTAAGGATCAGAAAGTGAGACATCAGAAAGTTTCGTAGGTCATGGAAGTAATGGCTTCCAAGTGTTCTGGTCCTCAAGTGACAGAGGCTCGGGCAGTGACAGAGGAAGTGAGGTGTGTCCTCATGACCCTCTTCGTCTGCGCAGCCTCTACATATACCTATCCTCATCTTTGAGATTTAGTTTCATTGTATGATTTCTTAGAAAGTTATGACCCGTTAGAGCCCCTACCAATTTAGACAGCGATGCCCTGTCAAACTGTGGACGTCGTAGCTTCGGTGATACTTCGCAGGTAGTTAGTCCCTCTCACCTGTTGTTGGTTTTCATGCGAATTTTATTTTCCACTCGCTCTCGAAGATTTCAGAGTGATGCAGTGCTAGATCTAGATTTTGGGCTTTACTGCTTGTTAAAAAAACGAACCCTGGAAAGGAAATAACACCCAAAATGACGAAAAATGTTGCAACAACAAATTGTACTTTTTGGACATTATTTCCAAATCGATTTTGGCGCTATTTTCTTGGGCGTTATTGCCTAACGCCAGCCAAAGCAATTGCTGCGAAAAATCCGAGTCTGCTGTTTTGTTGACTTATAGCATTTGCTAAATATTTTGACCGCATATTTTTTTACAAAAACAATCTAGGCTTGTGAGCTTTCGGTGTGTTTGTTTTTATTAATAGTTAATTAAATTTTTGTTTGTGAAAGAAATAGTACATTGTACCTGTTTTACCTAATGTTGTTAACGTTCGTGAAGAAAAAAAACAGTATAAGCAAAGAAGAATTGGTTACGATACGAAATTTGGACTATTTGAAGAAAATCTGAAGGCACCTTTCAAGTATCCAGAAAATATCTTTCCTGAGGTACATACAGGTTGTTCCAGTTAAGAAGTATAATCCTTTAATGGGTGATTCCTGAAGTTCTGCGGAACAAAACATTTTACGGCAGTGGGGGGTCTATTGTCACCCAATTTACAGTTATAGCCCATCAAAGGGGGTGACTCCTAATTTGGAGGTGTTACCACTTAAAATGCTATGACTTCTAAACTATTTTATGTACAAAGATGTACATTTGTACATTTTGGAAAGACAATTTAGTAGCGCATACAAGTCTTAAGCACTTCGGGTACATCTGGGCTACAAAAAAGTTATGGCTCCTTAAAGTCACAATTTTGAAAATTGTTATTACATTTTTTACTTATGTAAAATGGTTTTTTCTCGAAATTTTTATCCTCGAAAAATTTCCTAAAAAGTATGTTAAGCAACTTTTTTTATGTACGATCAACAGAAGTTGTGGTAAAAGCCGTTTTTTGTCTGAGAAAAATGGTCAAAAAAGACTCGATTTTTCTCAAAAATGAGGTTTTTCATAGCACCCCAGACAGAAAAATTCAAGGCTGTGTCCAGAGATCTGGGTGGGCCTGTGTTGGGGCCAAATGGACCAGTCAACCGTTCGTTGAAAGTATGGTTAAGGAATGGAGTTACCCCGCTGCTACTGTGACAAGGTGCCCCACCTTGATGAAAGAACATCGCCCTTCTCTGAACAAGAGGATCATCTTTAAGGAGCTCCTGCAATTGTTCTCTAAGAAATTCTAGGTAGTAATGGAAATTAACTGTTTGTGGAAGAACGTGCGGGCCTACTAAATTGTTTCCAAATATTTACGCTAAGCCTCCTTTAAAAAGGCACACATTTTGAAGAAGTTGTTCACAATAATTAAATTCTTACATTTGAAAGGATGTTGTGCTTATTAAATGGGGATTGGGCTCTGACCAATGGCGCAAACTGTGGAGGCCTGTAACCCCATCTCTTGTAAATTGCCTTCGTCAGTCCACAACATTTTCTTTGGGAAGTGTTCGTCTTCTGCCTATTTGCGCAGTAGTGAAATTCCACTGTTCTTGGCGCATCTTCTGGAACTAAGTTCTGTACCGGTGCTGAATGGAAAGGGTGTAACCTACTATTCTGTACAGTTCTGAGAATCATGGTTCTGGGAAGTTCCAACTGCACAGCTAGTCGGCGGCCTGACTGAAGGCAAAATTCCACCCTCAACTTCTGCCGCCGCTGCGTCTGAATGCCGTTGACTTTTATTTAAAGGAGCTCACCCAGTCAACAAGGCGCTGATACCTGGTGGACTTCAGGAATCTTCCCTTAAAGGATTATACCGCTTAATTGGGAAACCCTGTATATGTATACAAATTAAATTGAACTTGTAATGAGCTATCAAAGCAATAAAATAAATAACAAGAAGCAGGAAATTACTATCTTTAACTACAGATAATATGAAGGGTGACAAGAGCTAATGAAGAGATTTTTGGAATTAATTTAAGAAATGAAAAATCGGACAATTTCTTCAATAAATTATTTTATTTAATAGTAAGATATCACTAAACCGAAAATGTATAAAATTAAAAGTTATATTGCAAGCCAAGCATTGCACTATTGTCGTTGCGGCCAAAATGCCGGGCGGCTTCACCAGTAATTTCGTAATTCTTGTTAAGTTGATGCCTGTAATACAAGCTGGCGCTATTTCCCGAACGATCCTGTCCAAATGATCCACCAATCCGGCCCTGTGGTGAGCGTACTTTTCTTATGAGTATTTCATTATCTTTTAGTGGAAGCTCCCCTTCAAAGGCCTTGAAAAATAACATATCATTAGAAAATGCTTTATATATTAATAAATTTCTATAGCACACTTACAGACTCGTAATAATTGTTAATAGGGCCGTTGTACTCTTGTTCGGGAATAGTGAAACCCAGAGCGATGCCGGCGATGCCGAGAAGAATTATAAGCTTGAATGCTGCCATTTTAATTGATTGATTGATTTTGATACTTGTTTAACTGAGAATGCAAATTCACGACTGATGTCTCAATGCTGTCGGCGTTGATCTTATATAGTAACATCGCACAAGCGTATAGGCATCTTTCTACTTACTTTCGCGCGTTTTTCATGCTGATAAGAAGATACATTATTTGACAGCTGTTGGCATCGTTTTAATCTGCGCCTGGGGTGATTTCCACTTCTATCAGTCAACCAAGTTTTTTCTTCCAAATTCTGGGGAAATCCATAATCACATTGTTAAATGTTAAATGTGATTATGATTTCGCATGCTGTTCTTTAAAAATTACATACGTCACCAGCTGTTATTGGAATTTGTTGCTCATTAAATAGGTTTCCTTCAATTGTGCCTACACCAAACTCTGGGGCATTGAATTTCAGAATTTTATTTTATATTATTGGGTCAGATACCCAATTTAGACAACTTGATCGTCGATTCTACATTATGTATTCATTTGGTTTTTTTTTTTTTTGTTCTGTAAAGGATATTCTGCGAATGGAGTCAATACGATGAAGTTCGATGCAGTCGTTTGATGCCTTTGACTGTTAGAGTCATTATACTTGTCATCAGTGTGCCAGATGAATATTTCACTTACTTTATTTGACTTTGTTTTTGATAGCGCTTACATACAGGGATGGGCCACGGCCGCAATTAAAAAGTCCCTTCAAGCAGCTCGGTCTCTATAGCTAGCCATACCAACTGCAATGCCGTATCGATTTCGTTATCGACTACAGTATTTTGTTGTAAAAGTTAACTGATAAAAAATAGTTTATGCACAGATTTTTGCCAGAAATTGACAATATGCAAACGCCTTGACTCGCCTCTAGGATAGTTGGCTAAGCTTTATCCTTAATCTTAAAGAGTATCAAAGCAAACGAAACCGCGTGATACAACCAGACCAACATTAAGTGAGGATAACGATAACCGAACTTAAGTCCAACAAAGTTGCCGGGTTGCTTGGTAAGAAGCATGCACTTATTTATCTCGAAATATCTCGAATTCATCCACAAGAACGAAGCACTGAACCACAGACAAATGAGCCCCCTGACTGTCAAGTATAAGATCTTGTATGCTATACGCATCACCGCCAGGAACAACTATCAAGTCAATTTTGACAAATCTCAGAAAAATAGCAGGGAATTCAGATCGATTCACGAATAAGCCATAATCAAGTTCTCGTAGCAGGATGATTATGATGGAGGAATCTAGCTGGTCACTTAAAGTTTAAGACAAGGTGACGTGCTATTGCGTAACTCCTTTAACATATCATTCATTTGTACGAAACTTATAAGCCAACTGTTATAGATGTCAGAAAGTACATATTTCAACTACATGCAGAAACACCACCTTACCGACATCTTACAAATCCATGTCACCGAAGAAGAATTCCCTAAACGGGAAACACAGAACAGGAAGTAAAGAAAAGTAATTAAAAAAAAAAACGGCCAAGTGCGAGTATCACTCACGCACCGAAGGCTCCGTACTTGTCTGGAGTTTGTGCCTTGAAATCGTTAGGGTGTCGGTTGTTCTTTGATTTGGTAGACCTAAGTATACAAAATTAAACAGTTTTTTGTATGCAGGAAAATATTTTTTTTCGATGAGTCCAAAACCAGTCAATGTATTGCTTTCATTGGCATTAATTTGTCGTTTAACTAGAGGTAATACCTGATCTTGTGTGCCTTCTACGTTAATTAGTTTTTGATATAGACCTAGGTTTAAAATTGGCTTAGTGGTTTCAGACAGATATCGTAGCGAAAACAAGTAATAAACCCTTGCTGAAATAATTCAAGTGCCAATTTGTCTTTTATCAGCTTTCAAAAAGATTGGAGATACGTTTTTTTTATTTCATAGTTATAGAAAAGCCTACCATCATATAGCTTGCGGAGTCTCATGATAAACAAGTGCCATCATACTCATACTTCGCCAATGTTTTACTTTTTGGGCCCATCAAACATTCGACGGTAACTCTTGGCCCAAGAATAGAAGAAATAGGAGATCGAAGGGTTTTTTTCAACGGGATAACAAGTGCTTCAGAAGAATACACCAACTATCCGACAGTATACTTCACACTCGCAAGTTTTTTTTTTCGCTCGCAAATCATAAGATCCGCTAAAATCGATCATAATCAATATCTGTACGGGCAAAAAAAAAATCCCCACTCAATGTACCTACGCTGGAAGTATTAGGTCCGTTAACGAGTCAACATTTTTTTGCTTGCTGATTATATAAAAAAAACTATGAACCTTTGACAGGGAATGACAACGCGATCACGAGCAGTTGTAATAAAATTGCCGGATTATTAGCACGCTTTATGGTTATAGTGGGCTACTGTGCGAGGGGTCCCCGGCTCGATCGCCGGAAAAACAGAAATTACATCTCCAATTAATAAAAAATTCACACAAGCAAATGGTTATGATTGTGAGAAGCTAGAATTTTGCTTTGCTACAAATGAAAGCAATGATAAGTTCGGATATTAAATAGGTCAAGAAGTGGGCTATTTTTTGGTAAATACATAATTATGAATCGGATTGCATATAAAATGTAATTCTTTCTTAAAACTTTCTTTAAATATCCGTTCATGTCGAATAAAAATAGTAGTCAGTTTATCAGTTTAGTGTCTTTAAGGATAACATACATTATATAGAGAGATTTGCTATATGTGGTAATATCAGTGACATAACCAAAGCTACCCAAATACACCTAGATCCAGAAAGGGATATAAACCTATGTCCTCCAGGGTGTGCGCGTAATCCAGGACGAGAATTATCAAGTAAGTTCAGTATTAAATAATTTTGCTGCTAGATCAAATTTCTAATACTATCATGGAGAGTCCCAAAGACCATATTGTAGTATCGGCACTGTGCGATGCCAACACTTGACTATATAAAATGTAAAACAATGAAAATAAAGTCGCACTTATAAAATAAAAATACGGAAAATAGAAGTCAATTGATAGAAGAATATAAAGCAATCGACTATGAAATATTGGGTCTCTACACATATGAGTGTTGAAAGTTATTTTTTTTTACTTTTTTCTTAATTGCAACCTAAACAATAAATAACTCTTTGAATATTTAATCATTATCATAAGTACTTACAACTGAATTGGATAAGTTCAACATACATACTTACCGGTGATCAATTGAATACTTAAAAGCCTACAATACTATTTATTAACCTATATAAATCAAGCACACACTAAATTAAATTATCGTTGTCATACCCACAACCCACCTCACATGCATAAAATAAAATTAAAATTTTCTAAATTTATACGACATTAAATTATACGATAACTGGGCACTAATTTAACTTAAAAAATGCATAACTTAACCCCCAGTTTCAGAGTGGAAGATTAAACTAAATTTCAACAGAATCTTAACTTGAGTTTGAATTTGAAGTTAAATTGTTTAAACTAAATTTAATAAAGACAATTTGGCAGTGTTGTTCAGTACTTAGCTTTTATACCACTTTTCCAAAGTCGTTCCTTGTCTTTTCCTTCAAAGAACACGTAAAACACCCGAAATTGTTGTGGACTTTTGGCTCATCTGTTGTGGTGTTATGTGTTATGGCTCACCATAGTGGGCCATAACATAAGGTAGAAATCAAAGGTTTTTGTTAATTCTCTAGGTATTGTATAATTTATCTCTTGAACCATATTTCAGGAGCGGATTCCCATAAAATATACAAGTTTTATACAAGCATGGGATTGTGAATTTTTTTAATACCTTTCTGGCGTGAATTGTTATTCATTATTTAGCTACTTTATAAACTCTTTTCAAAAATTTATAAAATTAAATTGAAATTGAATTTGAAAAATTCGCGCGAATCTACATCTAAACATTTCGACTAAAGTATTTACATGTGATGGTGCAGGGAAATAACTTTACGGGCAATAATTTCACAGTGGGAAATAATTTCACTGTTTAGCTCAAAATAAACTTTTGCATGAGAAGATCCTATAAAGGCGTAGCCTTCGCGTGAATTTTTAATTTTCACACCCCAAATCGATCCTCCCTAGATAACATTTTTTTTTGGCTACGCCCTTAAGATCTTTAAAAATCCATCCTCCGTTTCGCAATCGTTTCTTTGCTATGTCTTTGGATTACTTACATGCCCAAGTTTATTTCTCCTATTATGCAGTGTGCCAGAACTTACAGCTTAAAATAGTCTACCTGGGTTTCGGGACTTCCTTCCCTGTGCCAAGTTATTTCCTACTAAAGGTAAAAAGAGCTAAGAGAAATTATTTCCCACAAACAGCGAAGTCATTGCCTACCTTCAGCGGAAAATAACAACAGAAAGAAAGCGAAATTATTTCCCACCCACCGTTTTAGATAAAGCGTTTGAGAAATTCGCACGGATTGTTTGCTATTACTTTATAAACTTATTTTATTATTTTATTACGAATGTATAGGTATATTATTTAGGCACTCGTTTCAATCTTTTTTCGAAAATTAGGTTATATGTAACTAAACTTGATCAATCAATCAAAAAACTAAACTCTGCCATACTTTTCACTTTGTTTTAATACAATTATTATATGGCATACGAAAAATTGTAGACTTATGGCTTACTCCATATTTGAGATTGAGAGACTATGGCCCGAAATATTGTGGATTTATGGCCCACCTGGGTGGGTTATAACTTATAAGTTCACAATTGATTTGTGGACTTATAGCCCACTCGAGTGAGTAAAAAGTCCATTGTGGACTTCTGGCCTGTGGACTTATGACCCTGCGCCCCCCAACCCAACTCTACCCTATTACATGTCTTATAAGTCTTTCTCTTATATAGATTATTTATATACCTGATGCCAGCATGCACCCCATCCGGCACCGGGCATACGATCATAATACATACAACATACGGTGCAGGGAAATAAGTCCACTGGAATCTGCTCCACATGGGAATTAATTCCACCCGCAATGGGAAATAAGTCCACTTTTTCAGTGTGGAGTTATTTATCAACCAATGTGGGAATTAATTTCACTTAAAATGTTGGTGGACTTTTTGCTCACTGGTACATAATATCGTTGCGTTGGCGTGACATTAATACATGATAAGGCCAAGTTCTTACAATCGGCTTTATGTTATTTTTCCAAAGTGACATAAGTCTAAATTTTTTTGAGACGTAAGAAAAAAGGCGTTTTTTTATTTTTCAATAATTAAAACTTGTTTTTAGCGTTCAAATTAATAATCGCGCGCTGATGTATATATAATTACGTATTAAAAATCTCGCGCGAATTTTCTAATGATCAAGAACTGAAATTAAAATAATTATATGTTTATTTATTTATTCTATTTTTTGTTAAAAACTTAAATTCGCACAAATGTCTAGTAAGTATACGTATAGGTATAGTAGGTATACAAAATTAAGGGAAACGAATAAAAACATCAAGATATTTTATCAAGAATGTAATGTTTTGTAATGGCTGCATGATAGTTAGAGTCAATGAAAAATGATCCCAAAACAAAAATGAAAAATGTTCCAATTTCGATCGATCCTCCCTTTCAAAATATTTTCATTTCTACGCCTTTGAGTTATTTACATTCACTTGTCCAGTCTAAAATATCTGCAAGGCAAGCAGACTATTGTAATATTCCTACAATATGAGGGATAAACTTTTGAGTGGGAAGAATCTAAAGGCGTAGCCAAAAAAAAAATTTTGAGCAAGGGAAAATTGATTTGGGGTGTGAAAATTAAAAATTCCCTTGCTCAAAATACGTACGTACTAAAGGTACAACTATAATTATGTATATAGTATGTACAATATAATATAGGGCAAAGAAAAAAAACTTTAATCGACAATGAAATTTCAATATTCAAAGACGATTCTTTCGTGAAAAAATCTGAACTAGACAGTATATTATACTGTCTGTATACTGTATTACATTCGCAGAACCGCGCTTGATTATGCGAGGTACCTGATGGACACTGCGTTATACAGGGAAACAGAAATACCGACCTATGTATGTGCATTGCAGGCTAATAGTTTCATAAAAACCAACATACTCATGACTGGAATTTATTTTTCTAAACGTAGTATCTAACTATTGTATTTGTTGTATTTTACAATAATTCTATTTGCAATTATGTATTGCAGAAACCCCCGAGCGACGGAAGCTAAACAACGATCAGTAAAATAGTCCCATCTGTTCAAGGTGATAATATAAATATCATCTTATTCAGCTACGGAAAAATGTATTAAGAAAAGACAAGATGATAACAGATTATCAGCGGGGGTTTTTCGCTCGCATTCCAACTTTGTATAAAAGCCAGCAGATGATTACGTTCAAGCATCAGTACGAGCTTCATAATCTCAACAACAATACACAAATTGTATTATATCAAAATGGCTATTAAACTTATTGCCCTGTTTTGCCTCTTCGCCGTAGCCTTGGGATTTACGCTTCCTGAGGATCACTATGATGGTCCTAACGATCAACTTGTAAGTTTAGTTTTAAGTCCCTCATGTACATTAAGTAAACTTTAATTTTTCGTTGTATACGCAGATCCTTTTAGAGGAACTTCCACTGGAAGATGGCCATATCCTTATTAGAAATGCCCGTTCACCACAGAGGAGAATTGATGCGAACGTGGAACATCATTCACGTCACGGTACTACCGCGGGCTTGAATTACAACCATCCTCTTGGCAGGAACTTTGAGGCCTATGCTGGAGCTTCTAGAAACTTCAAATACAATGACAATAGTGGACACGTTGGACTGAGATATAGATTTTAGAACGCATGTGTAATGCTGTGTTGATATGTAAAATTGTAAAATATTTTTTGGCAAGGGGGCGTACGTACGTATTTAAATTGTATTAAGTTAAATATAAATAATAAATTATGACTATAACTACTAAATGAAGTTTAATTTTTATTTAACAACAGCTATTGAAAATAGCATTTTTAAACTTACATGTTGGCATACAAAATT
Organism: Cheilosia soror; assembly: GCA_949372485.1. Classification (NCBI taxonomy): domain Eukaryota; kingdom Metazoa; phylum Arthropoda; class Insecta; order Diptera; family Syrphidae; genus Cheilosia; species Cheilosia soror. The sequence goes on from OX443563.1 coordinate 21,642,244, forward strand.
TTAGTTGAAATAATATTTTTTGTGAACAATTTATTATTTTTTAACGACTGCTAATGCAGGACATTTTTAATAAGAATTTTTGAATTTACCTTAAATATGGTTCTGGTAAGAGCAACATATTATGGTTGTCTCGTGTAAACTGGCTACTTGAGCAAAGTTTCTAAGCTAGCCCTACCCTAAAGGAACCAATATTTAATACTGTCTTGTAGGAGTCCTTTTTCGAAAATATATTAGGTCACAAAATCTATATGTATACACGATCTCATCACAAATGACAGGAAAATATAAAACCAGCAAAATAACGAGTATCGAGCAGTTCCCCTCTTGGCTCGAAACAGCTCAGAGAATGTCTTCTGGCAATTACTGATAAAAGTATCAAAAGCAAAAAGTTGACAGATAAATGAAATAAACAAGAAATATTTTTCAACGGCCTAACGGTTATGATATGAGTTATACAGATATAAAAAAGTGAAAATAAATAATACATTTGCGGCCGATTTTTTTAAGTTAGTACTTGTGTATTTCGTCACATCATCAACCGTACTAACGACTAATATGTCTAAAACTGGTCTAATACCCATTTTAGGACGTGAAATGTCATACCGGTGACATTTTTATTCCTCATTGGGCGTCAAACATTTTGCAGTATAACTGATTGATTCCGAAAGGCTGCATGATATAGTATAAATGATTGTTTGTTTTTTTTTTTCTGCACTTTATTTTATTTAGTATTAGTTTGGCTACGGATGTTACGGAGGTGGTTTCACCGCAGTCGGAGGGATCGGAAGCCTCATACTGACCTCCGCGGTGTCGAAGTTGAATCGGAGTCGGAGGCGGGGTCGCACAAATTTCAAAATAAAAATTTGAGAAATAAATTTTTATTAGAAAATTAACATAAATTGTATTGTCACTTTAAATTGGGTGAATTATCTATATATATAAAAATGAAGATTCCGACTGACAGATGATCAACGCCCAGCCTAAACCATTTGCTCTAGAAAGCTGAGATTTTGCACAGAGGTTTTTTTTATGATGTATCTATACAAGTACTAAGGAAAGATTTTTTGAAATTCGACCCCTAAAGGGGTAAAAGGGGGGGTCAAAGTTTGTATGGGAAGATTTTTATTTTTCATCCCATAGATTGTGACTCCATCTGCTATAGTACGATCTGTGTTGAGATGCCAGCGCTTCACTAACAAAAATATTGATCATATAATCTTTGATTGTCCAGTAGTGAGTAGGACATTAAACACATTTTTCAGAGATACAAACTTCTCCTTAGGTACTTTCTTAGGTAGGTCTTCTGCGCGATATATAAATACATATAAAAGAGGGAACTGTGAAGAAATATGTGTGTACCAAATCCTGAGGACTGCGCGAGCGAAGCCGCAGGCAAAAGCTAGTCTTTTAAAAATGGCAACTTAGCGCTGCTTTGTCGTCATCCAATCTGTTCCGTAGAGGGTTATAAATCAAACAAGTTGCACTGAATAGCAGCTGTTCGCTCGGAACGGTCCCTGGTGGAGCTGACAAAAATTGTCGAACGATAGCTTTAAAACCTGGCCTCAATTTTACTGAAATAATAATTTTATACTACACTAATTGCTAGGCTTCGTAGTAAATAAAGTCTAGTTAGTAAACGGCAACTTATCTGTTTACTAAACCAACATACCAAAAACCTAAGTCACACACAAGGGCCGCCTCCCATTCTGCCAATGTTACTGGCATTTGAATAAATCGGTCCCAACGAATTACACTGAATTCAATGAGTTTGTTTTGGCTAGTGGCTACACACGTGACATTTCATTGGGTGGACCAAAACTTCAACAGGCAATCAGTTGCTAAACATATCAAATGTGCAACACCCACACTTAACCTAATTGCTTCCACCGATTTAGTTTATAGTTTAGTTTAGACTATAAACAACACGAAAAAGTAGCTATGTAGGCTTAATAACTCGTGGTATGGTATATAAAGTTCATATTTTTTTTTGATAATAATTTAAAAATGCTCAAATCTTTGGTTAAAAGACCAACAACATCAGAGCAAATTCTTGCTGTCCTGGACTGTCGGTTAAAACATCAGAGCAAATTCTTGCTGTCCTGGACTGTCGGTTAAAACATCCGGTTCCGACAAGATGGAATTCCTTGCTTATATGATTCGTTCAGAGACATCATTAAACACAAGGAAAAAATCCATGAACTCGGCAGAAGGCCGATGGAAGTACAACCATTTTTCAAATCGCATTTTTTCTTCCTACGGCCAATTGCGGAATTCCTAAATTTCCTTTAAGGAGAAAAGGGAATGTTGTACCTGTGCGGTAACTTGCTGCCCACCTTAGCAACAATTAGAGTGTCATATAAAATGATACTTAGGGGCAATCCATTAAAGGTTTTACCAGTGGAAATTGTTAAAAAATCGAAGAGTCGAGTCGCTAGTTAGACGATTTCACTCATACTTTTATTTAACGAGTGACGTTGAAGATGCGATTATTGCTTCTGTGCTTTATTCATTGGCAAAACTGAAGTCGAAGTGGGTTTCAGGACTAAATTCAGAATTTAATGACACCAAAATAAAAGAAATAAGCTCATTCGTCAAAAAGAAAATTGATTCCGAAAATGATCAAAGATCTTCTACTGAAAATGAAAGTAGGATACAAAAACTGAGAGTAAAACTCCATATTTTAATTTCGGTACTGTAGGTAATAAAATCAAAGCACACCATTTACAAAGACTTCAATTATTTCGCATTTCAGATCAGCTATTAGAATCATGTAGATAATAATAACAATTCAACTGTAGATAACGAATATTATGCAATAATGCATATCTCGCCCATTCATCAACATATACAACTCCCCTGTCAATATCCAGCCCTGAAGAAAGCATTTTTGTGATACATATAATACTTCACTATTTGCCTCAGCAGCTGTGGAAAGGCTGGTCCGCCAAATACGCCCCTGCAAGGAGCCCTTTCCCCGACTCCAATTCTAAGAAATTGTGGCTCCTGAAGGTTAATAATTTGGAAAAATGAAATATGTAATAATTAATTTAATTTGTTTTTATTAATTGTTTCATTGGTACGCGTACGATATCACTGTTGGTGACAGACGGGGGCCTAGTTCCCTAGTACCATAACCATGAGCAATTTCTCTCCAGTTGTCTGGTTTGGCGCCGCCAAAATTTACATAGATAAATTAAATACCATTAAACGTGGGCGCAGTGGCCCGTGGCTCAGTGGTTAGTGTGCTGGACTACTGTGCGAGAGATCTCAGGTTCGATCCCCGGAAAAACACAAAAACACCATTGCGCCACCTTAGGCGAACGTCTGACAAACATTCGGGAATATAAATGGCATGGAAAAGTATCTCAATTCAACCGTTTTTGTGTTTAGTTTTGCATTTGCCAATAAAATAATCGAATAGGTTGGCGCGAAAAAATGAACCAAATATGATCTGTGAGATGCCACTTCACTATATCATGACATCAGGTTGGAAGTGGAGAGACAGGTGTACGTGTAGGACTAGGTACATAAGTTGTATACCCTCTACAGAAGGGTATATTACTTTGCCATTACATTTGTAACACCAAGAAGGAGTTATCGGGGAAACTTTTTCAGGTGACGGAATACTAATAACATTTTACAAAACTTTGCGGTCCACTTGGCAATATTGGTCACAATAACTTAATCAAATTCGTTTTTTGGTATTTTTTTTGTATTATAGAAATCAAACAATTAACAAAACAGACAAATATTTACTTAACAAATAAAAAATTATTTCATTACTGCTGTACCCCAAACATTTAAGAAATTCAGCAGTTAGAAGTTAAAGAATTGCCCTCTTAGTTTATAAATTGCTTATTGGTAATAACAAGAAAGCGTCCAAGTTCTTCTCAGATATGAAGTATTGAAGTCACTATGTTTTTATCGCATTCTTGTTTAAAAAGGGGGATAAATAGGTCCACTGGCGGAATGACGTTAAATGAAAAGCATTTTGTTTAAGTTCGCACAGTCTTTTTTGCTCATAAACTTCCAGAAGCTTACTTCGGAATCCGAACTTTGGGCCTTGCAGAGCACATCACTTGAAAAAGATATTGTTTTCGTATTGCAATAGTAGATTCAAATCCTTGTGGTGTTTTGATTTATATGTGACAAAAAAGCTAACCACTCTTCATTATCAACTTCGTGATGCGTTTCATTTGTGGGTACATTATAGAAAATGTTGTCAAATAAGTCCTGAAATAATTGTAGAAACAGAAGCCTGCATCGAACTTCGGTGTAATACCGGCATACAGCAGTTCCTGAAAAGTCTTCTTTGAAGCCTTTTACCACAAACAATGAAATGTGAAATAGTAGTTTCAGGTCTTTAAAAATCTGCGTGAGAGCAAGCAATTTTGTGCGCAACAAGGTTTAATTTTATGTCAGAATTTGAACAACGATTGGTTTGAAATTTACATCACTGTCACCTCACAAGACAAATTTAACAAATTTATTAGCTATTTCTAAATAGTTAAAAATTCAAAAAATTCAAATCATTCAGTAGTTATAGTCATAATTTATTATTTATATTTAACTTAATACAATTTCTATACATACGTATACTCCTTGCCAAAAAAATATTATACAATTTTACATATCTACACAGCATTACACGTGCGTTCTAAAATCTATATCTCAGTCCAACGTGTCCACTATTGTCATTGTATTTGAAGTTTCTAGAAGCTCCAGCATAGGCCTCAAAGTTCCTGCCAAGAGGATGATTGTAATTCAAGCCCGCGGTAGTACCGTGACGTGAATGATGTTCCACGTTCGCATCAATTCTCCTCTGTGGTGAACGGGCATTTCTAATAAGGATATGGCCATCTTCCAGTGGAAGTTCCTCTAAAAGGATCTGCGTATACAACGAAAAATTAAAGTTTACTTATTGTACATGAGGGATTTAAAATTCAACTTACAAGTTGATCGTTAGGACCATCATAGTGATCCTCAGGAAGCGTAAATCCCAAGGCTACGGCGAAGAGACAACACAGTGCAATAAGTTTAATAGCCATTTTGATATAATACAATTTGTGTATTGTTATTGAGATTATGAAGCTCGTACTGATGTTTGAACGTAATCATCTGCTGGCTTTTATACAAAGTTGGAATGCGAGCGAAAAACCCCCGCTGATAAGCTGTTATCATCTTGTCTATGCTTAATGTTTTTTGTTCTTTTTTCGTAGCTGAATAAGATGATACATATTTATATTATCGCCTGGAGCTGGAACGGATGAGACAATTTTACTGATTGTTATTTAGCTTCCTCGGGGGTTTCTGCAATAATTGCAATAGAATTGTAAAATACAACAAGTCGTTATTGACTTTCTGATTCAAATTACTATTAGGTGTGTTTTTTGGCTATTCTATTTAGCTTTACAAAAAAAAAAGGCGATTATCTGAGCTTAGCTTCATGAAAGTTTGGCAGTACTCATATTACAGAAATTCGTAAGATGTCACACAAATAAATTTATAGACATATTTTTGGAATTATTTTTTTTTTTAAACGAATTTTGTGATTGTAGAGGCCAGTGATGATAGAATCGATCACATTTGAAGCATTTATTCATTTTCAATGTAGGTTGCTCATGTGGACCCTCCATAGATCTCGATTCTCCGCCATCGACTCCAAATCATCAAGGGCAATCCCCATACGGGTAGAGGAGAGATTATGAACTTGATCTAACAATCTCATCCTGGGTCTACCTAGAGTACGCCTGCCCGATGGTACGGATTCCATAGCACGTCGTGGGATCCTGATCGGGGACATGCGTTTAACATGACCAAACCACCGAAGCATGGACCGCTCCGTCCGGAGAAGTAGCTGCTCGACATTGAGTTCCTCACGTATTCTGGTATTTCTACGGGTCCTTGTATCCGCGATCTTATTCTTTCGGTCATTACCCAAACCTCATGGCTATAGGTAAGAGTTGGAACAAACACTGAATTAAAGACTGACAGCTTAACTTTGACACCAAGTTCAGTCCTCCCAATAACAGAATGACCAAGATGTCTGAAAATTGATCCAGCCTGACAAATCCTACAGGAAAACTGAGCATTGCTCCTTCCATCTACAGCTACAAACCGAGACGCATTCGCAGGCCACTTTAATGACGACGAGTGAGCCATTTGACTCCCTCTTCACCTAAGGCCTTGAGCATTTATGACCGGATTTCATCCACTCCGGCAGATTTGTCAGCTTTTAGCGATTTGATCGCAAAAGTGACTTTCTCTACCGTGGGACTATTTTCCGCCCTGCTGAAGGCGATGGATCTGTCATCCTCAATGCCCTGGATTGGATTGAGCAATTGAGAAAAGTACTCGCTCCATCGGCGCAAGATCCTCTTTTTGATACTTCTGCGAGATTTAGATTATGTAGATATTTATTGCAAGTAGAAGTGAGTTTGGACTTGTAGTATTAGAGGAAACATATGCCTAGCCCGTATATTGACACATTTGTGGTGTAGATGTGTTTATGAAACTATTAGCCAGCATGTCAGTATTTTTGTTACCATCCCTAACATAATATGGCGATCGTCAGTTAGAAGTATTTGAAAGTGGAACCAATCTGTCCACTTCTAATCCAATACCTACACTCTTTCGATGGTGATACCCTCTGTTTCCAGATTTATGTCTCTGCCCCTCGATCGTGGAACTGGAATGGCAATATATGCTTCTGTACCATATTAAACTCCGATTTTGACACCATTCTAAAATAAGATTATGCTTAATAAAGTGGAATTTAATGCTTTCAATGCTTATTTTATTATGAATGTAGCTAACTGCACTTCGAGCTAGTTTACCCCAAAGCATACACTGCAATCGTTTCGAAATAACGCCCAAAAAAATGCATAACGCATAACAACAAGATGGAAATAAAGCCCAAAAAGAATTTGTAGTTTAAAACGTAAGGGGGCATGCCGCCCCCTGCAACCGCCCTGCTTGTTTTTACTGTCAGATTTGGAGTATGTGCGAAGTTAGATACATATATTGTTGTTTTATTTTACTTACTTACTTCAAAATCCAACAGTAAACGAAAGCAGATGGGTTGCAGGGGGGCAACCTAATTATTGAATCGGTGAAGACAACTTACAACGAAAGAGTCACTAACAAAGTAATTGGATGTCCTAAAGGCTCACGCGCATTCTGGTCGGTGGCAAAGGCAATCAGTATAATAACTTTAGTTGCTATTTCTTTCCACCTCTAGTAAAAGAAGACGGCACGCTAGCAACAACACCTAAAGAAAAGGCAGATCTTTTCGCTAGCATGTTTTCAGAGAATTCCACCCTAGATTCTGCACAACTAGAACCACCAAATATCCTGAGGGTGCAAACATCAATGGTAGAAATGAAATTTCGGCCTCGAATAATTCAACGCAGATTGCAATAAGGTAACTGGACCCAACGGAATCCCGGCTACTCAAGAGATGTACACCAGAACTTGCACCTGTACTATGTAAACTGTTTAGCATGTCGTACCTACTCCCAGAAGACGTTTTCTTCTTGCTGGAAGACCGCTCGCATTCAACATATTCCAAAGAAAGGTAGGGTTCGGGCTTGAGAAATTTATTTGTGCAGTAGATTTTTCAAAAAAACAGCAGTAAAACCAATTTCTGCCCAGTAGATTTTTTGTTTGCATTGGAAACCTACATTTCATGTATACATATGTATTTAAAAAGAAATTATTATTTTTTTATAAATCGATCTATTTGAATCTTTATTGGTCTTTATTGATCACGAGAGCATTTTTTTTATAGCGTTTTCGATTGAGCTCTTCAGATTCTTCTCTCAGATTTCAGATTTTGCCTGTGCAATCGAATTCTATTCAATGGCTAAATGTTAAATTTAATAATTCGAAATGTGGCCTTAATTTGATTTATAAAAAATTGTTAAATTAGTAATCGGAAAAGTGCTCTCGATTCCAAAAAAGATTGCTTTTTTGTGTCAATCGAACAAAAAAGTGACCTGGAGCAAAACAAATTTTATTTTAAAATCAAATGCGCCATTAGTTGTTGACGTACTCGTATAAGGAAGTAACCGACAAATCTAGTCAAGAATGGCCGAGTTCTGCTTAGAGCCTAGATTCGTAGATGACAGTTTCTCATTGAACGACTAACTGATAAAAGAACAAAATGCAATGTGACCGTCAATCTATGAGTGGTATTGAATAATATTTGGTGGCGAAGTGCTCATTGATCAGTGCAGCTTCACTTACCGGGAAAATAATTAAAAGAATTCCAAAGGAGAATCGACTTTTGGAATTCAACTGTTCAAACAAATTACTTAAGGAATCTTATGATGAATGAGTGGTACAGTTCGAAATAGCTGTAATTCCAATCAAAGTCTTTTTTATTGTTCTTTGAAACAGAACATCACAATTACAAAGTAGGTAAATACATACTTCCTATTTTTACATTATTTGCCTATGTAGATGCCTATTTGCCTATGAAAGTGACTAATTCCTTGACTAAATATATAACCTATTAATTTAACATTCCATTTCATAAAATTGTTATTCAAATTCAACAAAATTTGTGGAATAAGTGAATATCCAAAATGATAACTGCATATAGGCACATAGCAATCATGACAGTCGCATTCCTGGTAATCTAGTCCAGACAAATCTAGTCAACTTAAGCCGACTATACTTTTGACTAGACTCATTTATCTACTGTCATCTGAATGCAATTCACTTTTTCTTAGGTGATGACAGGCTTTCATTTTATTTCGAAAACGGAAATATATTTTAATTTTCAAACTGATAAAATAAAATAACATCTCTGAAAGTGTGCAGTAGATTGAGGCGCAGTAGCGCAGTAGATTAATTTTGTTTAAGAAAAAAGCAGCAGATCTACTGCAATTGCAGTAAAGTCCGAACCCCGGGTAGGAAATGTCTGCCACAAAACTATCGTCCAATAGCGTTATTTTCAATGCTCTTAAAAGTAATGGAAAAGGTAATAAATGTCGAAATAATCAAATATCTAAAAGGACGCCGATTAATAAGCGATTTCGGAGCCGTCGTTCCACTGGAGACCTGTTAAGGTACGTAACGCACTTATGGATGCAAGCAATAGAACAACAAGGCGAATCCTGAGGCACCTTCTAAGAGTCACAGTCAATTCAGGAATCACATGACAGGACCTCATATTCCATATCGCAAGATCGGCGTCCGTTAAGTTGAGCTACCTATATTTAGAGCAAAGAGGTACTTTAGCGTTTTGCCTTCTCTTAAAAACACAGGTTAGACCAGGCCTGGAATATTGTTCCCATATATGGAGCTCGGCCCCAAAACATTCACTTAACCTACTTGACAGCATACAGAGACGAGCAGTTCGACTTATTGGAGACCCTACACTCACATCGAATCTACAACCGTTGGTGCACAGAAGACATGTCGCTGACCTTTGCTTGTTCTATAGGTACTTCCATGATAGATGTTCCGAGGAACTCAAAGACATTATCCCTCGAAATGCAACTTTTGGGCGCCCCACAAGACAGGCAGTCATGGTCATGACCATACAGTACACTTGACAACCGTGAGGGCATAAATTTTCCAAAACTCCTACTGTTACAGGACAAGCAAACTTTGGAACTCGCTTCCTGGGGATATATTTCCAGTAGATTACAATTTGCAGCAATTTAAGTGCAGAACTATCATATAGTAACTCGCGCTTCCATTATACTTCGAAGGCCGGGATTGTTCGTGCGTGTTCGAAAGAGTCAAACGTGTCCAATGTGCGTCTGTCTCTGGCCTTATACGTAAAACAACACCAATATGGAATCCATTGCCTCACACCATTTGACGGTTGACCCTATCATTGTACAGTACACAAGTATTTACAACCAAAACGAAAGTGTAAATTACATATTATCAGGTAAATTTAAATTGCCGCTAACTTAACGCACAACAATTTTATCTGTGGGGTATACTACGGTATACATACCGTATACCGCACATTAATCGGTTTTCCTCTTTATTTCCTGTTCGTTTTTAATAGAATATTCTGCTTTATCGATTCTTGGTCAATTGTCTCCTACTGACTGAGTCACCCTGCATTATCGCTTACTATGGATCAGCGCATAAGATCTACATTTTAAAATTGGTATTGAGATTGACAAACGCAAATTTATTAAAAAAAATGTAAAGCACATAAATCAACGATGAAACTGGGAATCACCCGCCATTCACCGCAGGCCACATGTATCTAGGTAAATACATTCTTTGTATCAGCTGATGGGAAGACGTGAGAATTAATTATAATTTCGATTTTCATTTATATAAGATCCGAAACGGTAGGGAATAGACAACAGTTGTGAATTAGCCTTCCCAAATAAATCTTCAACAAACACTTGAAATGGCTGTACTTAAGCTTATCGTTTTACTCGGAGTTATCGGCATCGCATTGGGTTTCACTATTCCAGATGAAGAATATAGTAACTTGAACAATTATGAAATTGTAAGTTTGTAATAGTTTTATGTATTAAAAAAAAAACGGTTTCTTACCATGTATTTTATCAGGCTTTCGCAGAGGAGATTCCGTTACATGATAACGAAATACTTATAAGAAAGGCACGCTCTCCACAAGGTCGGATTGGCGGATCGCTTGGACAGGACCGTTCGGGAAAAAGTGGCAGTTTATATTACAAGCATCGACTTAATAAGAACTACGAAGTCTATGGTGAAGCTGCTCGACATTTTGGACGCAACGATAACAGTGCAATGCTTGGCGTACAGTATAACTTTTAAGTTTCTCTTTTTTCGTTTTGGTTAGCTTTAGAATATTGAATAAAATAATTTATTAAAAAAATTGTATTAGTTTTTTTTATTTTTAAAAAGCTAATGTAGATTTAGAAATCAAAAAAAAAAGAGGATTTGAAATCCCAAAAACCAACAGGGAAGGTTCGAGCCAGCCGGCGATGGAACTATGACTAAATGACTCTAACTAGTCCGAACCTTAGTCATCCATCTCCGGTTTGGAAAAAGAACGGGAGGAGATGCTGCTAGCTAGTGACAGTGAGGATGCGGATTGCACACTCACTGACACTAGTATGGCCTTTAGTGAGGTGGCTGGTACTCTCACTATTGTAGACAAGGGCAACGGTGGGCAGGCAGGTACTCCCAGACTCCCACCAACATAGCGCAGGGCAAAGGTGAGATGGATGGTACACTCACTCAGAAAGCTAGGGGTGGTAGCGAGGTGGCTGGTACTCTCGCTAACACCGCTAAGGGTAGGAAACCGACCAAGGAAACTGGAGACGCAGGCGGCAGGTACTCTGTGGCCTCCGAGCACTCCAAAGTCGGCCAATCGGGGAAAGAGTTGAGCGCACATCAGCTGAGCAGGATAGCGGCACGCAACGCACGAGACGGCGAAGCGGAAGGTTGACAGCGAGTGTGATGCTAAATCATTAAGCGCCTGGTTACTTACTTACTTATCGGGCTCCCGACCCGTGAAGAGTCTCTGCCTGAGACACCGCAGCCTTCCATCCTCTACGATCCCGGGCACGCTGCTTCCGATTGTCCAGACCAAGCGCTCTGGCATCCGCGATGGCTTGGTCTTTGAAACGAAGGTTCGGTCTTCCTTGTCTTCTCGAACCTGGGGGCTGGGATTCGAAGACCCTCTGTTGGTTCCCAACAATAAGACCACGATCAACAACCATGTCACAAATCATCTGGGCAAACCACAATCTAACACTCGCCCAGGATTACAGAAGTTGTGCACTGGGTTAGACATTAATATGCATCTTAATTCAGCTGCAATCACAGCTTGCACAAAATCAATGTTTAGCCCAAGGCACACTTCAGAAAAGGCACAACAAGAAATGCGTAAAGGAAGTAATTAAATCAAATAACTTTCACGAAATCCATGAAGACGACACCGCACTACCGAACAACAAAAAACCACGCGAACAATAAACCAAACGTCAGATTTGCCATGTGCAATACCAACGAGAAGTCAAAACATGCTATCTCCCTCTAGCCGATCGCAGATGCAGCAGACCATCTCGTTGTTCCGAAAATCGGTAATGAATGATGGCCGATTAGTAAACGAAATAGATTATGAGTGCATCACACTCCAACTAGCATCCGCAAGGGAAAAAATGTAATTGTTCATTGTAGTATGTGTTAGAGTTATTGGAAGTAATTGTTTATGTATGAATAAGAATATTTGTCATGTAAAACCAACACTTACAAGAAGGGTTGTTGACCCTGGAAGGCCCAATCAGCTGGCCAAAGGTAAATAAAAACCGAGATTTCTTGGAAGGATGAAAGACGATTCTTGGTCAATTTTCGCTAATCATCTAAAAGCAAAAGCCACCTGCTAAAACCAGCTCTTTGTCAACCTATAGTCACATAGTACAAATAAAATTTGAATTATTATAACGTTTTAAAAATGAAAGTCTTTTTCTTTGTCGATTGCTTCATCTTTGCATCGACTTAAATAATTTTGCTTTGGGTAGTATCTCAGCCTAAAACATTGGTCCTTCGAGTCCTTGAAAAGGACAGTGCAAAAAAATTAATTTTTCGTGTAGTGCAAAATTAAATAGCTGGCATTGTCTCAACTAGACATTATAAGTGCCACACACAAATTTGCATCAGCGGACATTAAACGAAACCAAAGGAGAATCAGAGTTCACAACGGATGCAGCGGTCACCAATAGCAAGTAGCGGTCACAACGGACACAAAGTGTGGAACAACTAGCGGTCACAAGCAAGCGGTCACAACGGAGAACAAGCAACTGTGCTTCGAAGAAGACTTTGTCACAGCAAACAAAGGATCTTAAGGTAGGAATTTCAACTCATTTTCCTTCTTAAATTTTAAATTAAATTAATTTAAATATCAACACATATTAAATTACATTGAACATTAAATTACATTAAACATACATTTTGAATAAGCCATAAATCCATACCCTACTCTGAAAGTGCTAGTGATACCTTTGCCTTTAATATGTCGAAATTATCAAAATTCATCGAAAAACAAGAACTAATTTTAAAGGAACTTGAAATAGACTTCGAAGAGTTTAAAAAAGAAATCGCGGCGCGAAAGTCAAGGGGGTACGTGAATGCGTGTATTAATGACATTGAAGAGGCTTTCAAAAAGGCGAAACGGGATCACGAGTCCATAATTAACAGTGGAGAAGATCCACTTAAAGAAAATTATTTCAAAAATGAAACGTTTTCTAAAATAAAACGGGTTTATTTTATATTTCTCGGCATGTTGAACGACGAGGTAGAAAAATTTGAAGAAAAGCGTAATGCAAATTTGGAAACTTCACGTCTATTAGATACAACGAAGTCATCAGTATGTGATATTCGTCTTCCGACTATTCAAATAAAACCATTCTCTGGTAAATTCGACGAATGGTGTGAATTTCACAATTTATTTGAAAGCATGATAGATCAAAACGTCGATTTATCTGATATTCAAAAGCTCCAGTATTTAAAAACGTCCGTTTCTGGTGATGCTGCGCGGTTAATTCAGCATCTTCCGATTGATGGCAAAAGTTATGCATCTGCTTGGTCAATCTTAACCGAAAGGTTTCAAAACAAACGCAAGTTAGTGACTACACAGCTGCGAATTTTAATGGAGCAACAAAAGCTCACGCATGAATCAGCAAGTCGTCTGAAATCTCTGCATGATACGACAACTGAATGTATTCATGCACTCTCCAACCTGGGAGTAGCAGTCGAAGCCTGGGACTGCATACTTATATACATAATTTATCAAAAGCTTCCTTCTCAGACTCAAAGAGACTGGGAAGACAAGTTAGGGACGTCGAAGACGCTTCCAGAGTGGAAGACATTTTCATCTTTCATTGAAGGTCGATTCAGTTCTTTAGAGAATATGTTGGAAGTAAATGGACCTTCGAAGCAGCAAGCACCGACAACATCGTTTCGAAAGGCCACGAATTCCTATCATATCAAATCGCCACCCACGAACAAGCAATTTCTCTGCCGCCTGTGCAAGGCTTCTCATGGCATTCGGCATTGCAAACTGTTTTCGAATATGGAAATCAAAACGCGGGCGGAATTTGTAAAGAAAAACGGTATTTGTTCAAACTGCTTAGGATATGAACATCATGCATCCGCTTGCAATAGCAGCAACCGATGCTGCAAATGTGGTCTGAAGCACCACACTATGTTGCACTTCGAACAACAAACTGTACACAATTCCAACAACAATACGCAAAACACTGCGCCATATCAACCCAACAACTCTCAGTACAACGCTCACGTGATTCAAAATCCGAATCAACAAATTCCGTCGAATATTTGGAGCAGTGAGCAACAATGTGCTACAACATCTCAGCACTTTAATGCACATTTCAATCAAATGCGATCCAAAGCTTTGTTAGCCACAGCGCTAGTCAAAGTGTTTGCATCTAATGGAACGCATCATGTTCTTAGAGCTCTAATTGATCCCGGTTCAGAGGCAACATTTGTCACAGAGAATGCGGTTCAGCTTCTCAATCTAAGGAAGCAACGTACATTGGCAAATGTTACTGGGTTGGGACAAACGTCAACAGGTACAGCAAACTACCAGGTCGAACTCACGATTTTCTCTTTTACCAATCCCTTATTTTGTCTTGATGTCAGGGCATTTGTCTTTCCTCAACTAACCTCCTTGTTACCAACACATAAATTATCCTCTTCAGCATGGCAACACTTGGCTGAACTTTCATTGGCAGATCCTTCTTACAATGTCCCTGGAAAGATTGACCTTCTGATAGGCGCCGACGTATATGCGTCCATTATTCTGGAGGGTCTAGTTAATAGTCAAAAGGGATCTCCCGTGGCTCAGCTGACTGAATTGGGCTGGATTCTGACGGGAATCACTAAATCGGATTCACAATCCACCACTATAACAGTTCAGAACCATCACAATTCGTTAGACTTACAGCTCAAGGAATTCTGGGAGCTTGAAGAAAACCTGGATGACAGAAAGCTAACAGAGGAGGAGCAAAGGTGTCAAGAACACTTTCAGAAGACATTTCAACGAAGAAACGACGGCAGATTTGAAGTCCAACTGCCCTTTAAGGAAAACATCCGACCAACGCTTGGGAATTCTAAAAGAGCAGCAATGGCAAGATTTTTCCAGATCGAAAGGCGCCTGACATCAAGCAGAAAACTAAGGGATGCATATATTGCCTGCATCAACGAATATGCAGCATTGGGACACATGCAAGAAGTTACGGTGGACGGGGATAACCAAGGCGGTCAACACTACTTCCTGCCACATCATGCTGTCTTCAAGGAGTCTAGCAGCACAACAAAACTCCGCGTGGTCTTCGACGCCTCATGCAAAAGTTCCTCTGGAGCTTCTTTAAATGATCATTTGATGGTGGGCCCCCGCCTGCAAAGGGACATCATTGATCTCATCGCTCAATGGAGAGTGTTCAAGGTAGTCATGGCAGCTGACATCAGTATGATGTATCGGCAAATCTGGATGGCACCTCAGGACACGTCATATCAATTAATTTTGTGGCGATCATCGACGGAAGAGACCATTAAAACGTACGCACTCAACACGGTCACGTTTGGCACGGCATCAGCACCGTATTTGGCCGTACGAGCCTTACATCAGGCGGCTATAGATGTGGCGGATACCCACCCGCATGTTACCAAGGCGTTGACCGAAGGGTTCTACGTCGATGATTTTTTATATGGCTCCGACAACGAAAAGGACGCCATCATTTTACAAAGAGATGTTCTAGCTGCTTTGAAGTATGCTGGATTTCCTCTTAGAAAATGGGCTAGCAACTCATTAACAATTTTGGAGCAGATACCTGAAACTGAAAGGGAAGTGAATCTCCCACTCAATTTTGATTCACCGGATGCCATTAAAACATTGGGGATTCAATGGCATCCAGCGAAAGATGTATTTACATTTAAAATACACTTACCCAAGGTGGAAAGATACACCAAGCGATCCATTCTGGCAGACATCGCTCGCCTTTTTGATCCTCTTGGATGGATCTCGCCGTGTATCATGAAAGCGAAGCTAATAATGCAGCAACTTTGGCTGAAGGAACTCTCCTGGGATTCATCAGTGACTCCGGAAACCGAAAGGACTTGGGGAGAACTACGCAACAGTCTGGTGAAACTAGAGTCCATCGAAGTTCCTCGTTGGGTTCAATATGAGGATGCATCTCAAGTCCAACTACATGGGTTCAGTGACGCGTCGGAGAAAGCATATGCAGCGGTCATTTATGCACGAGTAGTCAAAAATGACCAGGAGCACATTTCGTTGGTTGCTTCAAAGACAAGAGTCGCTCCAATCAAGTGCGTATCCCTCCCACGTTTGGAGCTCTGCGCAGCACTTTTATTGGCGAAGCTCCTGCATAGGATGTCGACTGCTATGCCCTTCAAGAAACTGGAGATATTCGAGTGGACTGACTCCATGATCAACATGGCATGGATCAGAGGAAACCCACACACAAGAACTACCTTCGTAGCCAACAGGATCACCGAAATCCAAGCTCTCACCAAGGCAACCATTTGGCGACACGTTGGTAGTAAGGAAAACCCAGCGGACATTGGATCTCGAGGACTATCACCGGAAGAGCTTATCGGGAACAAACTTTGGTGGCAAGGACCGGCTTTCCTTCAAAACTTCTCTGCAACGAACTTTCCAGCAATTCACAGCGAAACGGAGTGCGAAACGAAGACGAACAAGACGGTTGCAAAGAAGTCGTCGTTCTACGACAAAAATCTATTCACCGCATTGACAACTCTCGCTCAAGTGGTATCGCACTGCGTCATTATTGACGTTTTTGAAAAATACTCCTCCTTGAAACGCCTCATTCGCTGCGTAGCCATATGGCGGCGATACATCAACAACGTCAGGTGCGTGGAGAAAAGGAGAGGTTTAAATGATTACCCGCTTAGGGCTGAGGAGTTGACATCGTCTCATGATCAACTCATCAAGATTGTCCAAAAAGAACTGTTTTCCGATGACATTAAGGCTCTTAAGGAAAACAAATCCATTCCAAAGGGAAGTCTGATTCGCAACCTGAATCCTTTCCTAGACGGCGACGAAATATTACGTGTAGGGGGTCGCTTAACAAAGGCACCACTTCCGTTTAGTCAACGTCACCCTATAATATTAAAAGAAACACATCATTTTTCTAAATTGATTGTTAGCGATGTGCATCAACGCACTCTTCATGGCGGCCAGCAAATGATGATGGCTGAAATCAGAAGCACCTACTGGATAACCAACCTGAAGAGATTGGTAAAATCAGCAATCCACAGATGCGTCAGATGCCATCGCTACAACGCAAGAATGCAGCAGCAGCTCATGGGAAGCTTACCAACAGAACGCGTCATGGTCTCCAGGCCATTCATCAACACTGGCGTAGACTACGCTGGGCCTGTCGAGATAAAACCATGGAAGGGAAGATGCAACAAAACAATGAAAGGATACATTGCTGTATTTCTCTGCCTAGCCACGAAAGCAATACACATAGAGCTAGTAAGTGATCTGAGTGCAGCAGCCTTTATTGCAGCATTCAGGAGATTTGTGGCAAGACGAGGAAACTGCACGAATATGTTTAGTGATTGTGGCACCAACTTTAAGGGCGCACACAATGAAATGAACAAAGACAGCAAATTCATATCAACCGAATGGTCAGCGGAAGTCACAGACACCCTCGCCTCTCAAGGAACAACGCCCAACTAACATTTCAGCTTCGATAAGCTTCAATAGAGGATTACTTTTAGTTTCCAAAAGAATCCTATAAAACTTCGGTAAGGTCCGAAAGGCGAACACTTATCGAAAGCATTTTATTTATAAAGCCTCTAAAACGATTTCTATTAGGACTCTAATAGCTCAATAATCGAAGCTTTACCGAAACTACGAATTTGTAAAAAAAAGGTGTTTCATTTCCATTAATTTTATTTATTTTTTCATTTATTTGGTAATTATAGTAAAGTAGTATTAACTAACTATGAATGAATGTTGGTTGTTGTTATTCTGTATTGTTTTATTTATTCTCTCTCTTTGGGATTCTTTTAGGCCTGGAATGAAACATGAAAACAAATTTATAGAACGAAAGAAAAAAACCCGAACTACCGCGGGATTCGAACCCAGACTTCTAAGTATCAGAAGTATCTTACTCATCATGTGCGCTACCTGTAATACGCATTTTACAAACTTAAAACTTAACCAGTTCAAACTTTTCTCTATTATCAAAACAAGCTTTGTTAAGAGTTCCATTCGGATTACATATTTACCTTCGGAAGCATTACATATTTATCTT
Source organism: Cheilosia soror (assembly GCA_949372485.1). NCBI lineage: Eukaryota > Metazoa > Arthropoda > Insecta > Diptera > Syrphidae > Cheilosia > Cheilosia soror. The sequence goes on from OX443563.1 coordinate 21,660,540, forward strand.
CGGACCTTTAACCAAACTGAAGAAATGTTTGCCTACGATGTTTTATTCTTCCTCCCATCATATCTATAAAGCTTCGCTAGTAAAATAATGCAAGCCACAAAGAAGTCTTCCGTAAAGTTTCGATTAATGACTCTTGGAAGTTTTATACAAGTTTACTTATAGAAGCTTGTGTAATAATATTTAATCGAAGCTTTATAGAAACTGTAAGTTCCTCTTCTTTCGATAACTACAATAAACGAAGCTATGAGTTTAATTGCTCTTTAAAGCTTCATCTTATTTTTCTAAAAGGCCTTAATGAAGTTGTTATAGAAGTCAAGACTTCGGTAAAGAGTTTGCTTCTGCTAGAAGCTTTACAGAAGCTCTAAAGAAGACTTGACCTGTCGGATCTGAAACATTTGTGTCTTAAGGAAGTTGAAATGTTAGTTGGGCGTGGCACTTCAATCCTCCATCATCACCACATTTTGGAGGTCTTTGGGAGGCAGGGGTAAAATCGATAAAGCATCATCTGAAAAGAACAATCGGGTCATCCAAATTGACCTTTGAAGAATACTCAACGCTTCTCACACAAATTGAAGCATGCCTCAATTCAAGGCCATTATGCCCGATCACATCCGACCCAGACGACCTGACAGTATTGACACCTGGCCACTTCCTCATCGGAGCACCACTTCGAACACTGCCCGACCGAAATCTGAGTGAAAGAAACATCAACTGTTTGGACAGGTGGAAATATCTGCAGCGTTTAACTCACGATTTCTGGAAGCTGTGGAGCACAACTTATCTCCATCAGCTTCAACAACGACCGAAATGGCTTCAAGAAGAGCCAAACATCAAGGTAGGAGACATTGTCATTGTAAAAGAAGACAATTTACCACCATCAGCTTGGTTACTCGCTCGAGTGATGGAATTGCACCCCGGCTCAGATGGTCTGACGCGCGTGGTGACCATAAAAACGGAGAAATCGACATTAAAGCGACCGATCGCCAAACTATCCCCCTTGCCGGTTTGTACCCCATCGAACGATCCGTAAAAATCGACAAAAGACTATTCCCCGAAAATTAAAACCCATGAACTCGAATTAAATCCCATGAACTCACAAATATAAAGCCCATGAATTCCATTATGTCTAAAGACAAAACAAACACATGTAAGCCACTACACATCAACATACATCACATCACATAATAAAAAAAAACTACCCCTAAAACAATAAACCCCAACCATCAGATCAACTCACCCAAAATACATCCATGTTGTGACAGGAAAAATCCTCAAACTTTCAGCTAAATATGACATACATTTTTTTATCTTCTCATTTTAATTTTGCATAAACATATCACTAATGCACTGTTTTGTATTATTTCCGGCACTCACAAACTGCGGATCATGGACGAGAAATCCAGACGAAAGCACAGATCCACATTGGAACCACAAAGAAATCAGCCCGCAACAAGAACAACAACAACACTGGGGACAAATGAAAGGACGGCAAGAAGCATCCCGATTTTGGAGCGTGAATTCGACGCCCTGAGGTGGGGAGCATGTTGGTTCCCAACAATAAGACCACGATCAACAACCATGTCACAAATCATCTGGGCAAACCACAATCTAACACTCGCCCAGGATTACAGAAGTTGTGCACTGGGTTAGACATTAATATGCATCTTAATTCAGCTGCAATCACAGCTTGCACAAAATCAATGTTTAGCCCAAGGCACACTTCAGAAAAGGCACAACAAGAAATGCGTAAAGGAAGTAATTAAATCAAATAACTTTCACGAAATCCATGAAGACGACACCGCACTACCGAACAACAAAAAACCACGCGAACAATAAACCAAACGTCAGATTTGCCATGTGCAATACCAACGAGAAGTCAAAACATGCTATCTCCCTCTAGCCGATCGCAGATGCAGCAGACCATCTCGTTGTTCCGAAAATCGGTAATGAATGATGGCCGATTAGTAAACGAAATAGATTATGAGTGCATCACACTCCAACTAGCATCCGCAAGGGAAAAAATGTAATTGTTCATTGTAGTATGTGTTAGAGTTATTGGAAGTAATTGTTTATGTATGAATAAGAATATTTGTCATGTAAAACCAACACTTACAAGAAGGGTTGTTGACCCTGGAAGGCCCAATCAGCTGGCCAAAGGTAAATAAAAACCGAGATTTCTTGGAAGGATGAAAGACGATTCTTGGTCAATTTTCGCTAATCATCTAAAAGCAAAAGCCACCTGCTAAAACCAGCTCTTTGTCAACCTATAGTCACATAGTACAAATAAAATTTGAATTATTATAACGTTTTAAAAATGAAAGTCTTTTTCTTTGTCGATTGCTTCATCTTTGCATCGACTTAAATAATTTTGCTTTGGGTAGTATCTCAGCCTAAAACACCCTCTTAGCTGGAGCATTATTGTCCATTCGCTCGATGTGGCCGAGCCAATGTAGTCGACGTGTTTTGGCTTTTTGGACTACATCCACATCTTGGTACAGCTCATAGAGTTCGCGGTTGTATCTTCTCTTCCATTCGCCCTCCTCGCACACAGGACCAAAAATCCGCCGAAGTATTTTTCTTTCGAAGGAGCCCAATATCAGCTCTCCCTTCTTGCTTATCGTCCAGCACTCGGCGCAGAACTGGCAGGATAAGGGTTTTGTAGAGCACACATTTCGTATTTCGAGTTAGGAGTTTTGAATCCAATTGTTTTGCCAAACCGAAGTAGCAACGGTTTCCTAGGGTAATTCTTCGCCGGATCTCCACTAAGGTGTCATTCGTGTCATTCGTCATTAAGCGCCTGGTATAGAACCCAAATAGAGTTCGCCAAGGGAACGTTGACCGCGGAGGCTGCCAGAAAATCGGTAGCCGAAGCGGGAAAAATAGCTAGGGCAACTAGTCAGGCATCCACCAGTGGACTTAGACCAGACAATAGTCAGGGAACAAGTAAGGAGGAGGTTGTTACTGTGGGAGTCAAGGAGAAGTTCCAGAAGTTCGACGTCGTCGAACCGAGCGCAGCAAAAAAGGTGAAGGCTGGTACTTCGCCTACGGCGCATCCGGTCTTCGACCCAAAGGACGAGCTCCTTGTTGCCATCGTCAAGGAGCATGAACCGAGCGGTCGCCTGACCATGGAACAGTGGATAACCATCGAGGGGAAGTTTCAGGATGCTCTGTGGAAGATGTCCTCCACAGAGGATATAACTCATCTCCTCTGTGAACGTCAAGCTATTGCTCGGGATAGGAGGAAATACCTTGGTAGGTACTTCTTCGACAATTTGGAGGAGGTTGGCCTCGCAAACATAACCGAAACAATTTTCAGGTTCTGTAGGGAAATTAATTGCTTGGGCGAAGTGGTTTAGGTTATTTGACCGTTAAGGTTCCCCAGGGATGGCGATGGGTCCAATATGGTGCCTAGTCCACCCTATTCAACCTAACCTAACCTAATGTTGATTTTTGATCCCCTTCCAAATTGTCCGTACCACCTTAGGCGGAGTTTGGCTTTAGTGCGTTGTCCCTCTGGTCTAAAATGAACAATATTCGGGCTTTACATCTCCTTGTCATTATTGACAACTGCTTCGCAATGTTGCGATGTTCCTGCAAAGCTCTTCATATTTGCTTTGAAGTCTCTTCTTCAAATCACGTCAATATTAACGGGAACACTCGAACAATTATGGGCGCAGTAGCGCAGTGGTTAGTGTGCTGGACTACTGTGCGAGGGATCCCAGGTTCGATCCCCGGAAAAACACAAATTACATCTTAAAGTTTTTTCTACTGCGCCACCTCTCGCGATCGTCTGACAAACATCCGAGAGTATGACTGTCATGAAAAAGCTTCTCAATTCAGCCGTTCGGACTCGGCATAAAGTTGTAGGTCCCTTCCATTCGTCCCAAAAATAGAAACTCACACAAAACGAATGGTTGCGAGAAGCTAGGCCTTGGGTGTCACCCGCCTGTTGCGCCACCTATTTATTTATTTTTTTTTTTTTACTCGAACAATTATGCGCTCAACGACCAATTAAATTTTCATTCGCCTCTACTATCCAATGTCCATGTTTCTGAACCAGAGAACAGAAGTGGGTATGAGGGAAGGGTGTAACTAAATACAAGACGGGTTCCTAACCTTAACACCCCTCTAGAAAATCATTAATTTCATTTAAAACGCATCTGAAGCCATGATCCACATTGCGATGGTTTCATAGGTATAAGTGGTAGCTGTACCTACCGGTGATCGCCTGATCGGCAGCAACTACTTTTCAGAATTCGCGATTGGTGATCAAAGTCCAGCCCAAACGGTAATAGATAGGAAGCCAACCTTTTGATACAAATTTCCTTTATGGCAGAATTGAGCGATTTATGGAAATTCATGCCCCAAATAGGCGGAAAAGGGGGTCAAAACGAGCGTAGTAAATCTGAAGGAAGCTTCTTAACACCCGAAACTTAAGTAAAGCTGCATCAGGCAATGACAACGTGAAGCTTGGGGGCAACTTGTGCCATGATTGCTTGAAATTCAGAACGAATACCTTTCATTGAAGGCGTACCGTCAGCTGGCTTTGACCAATGACCAGTCTTATAGCGTTTTGAATCCTTGCCACGAATAGTGGTGGATAGAATAAGTATTCTTCTGTAATGCGGACATTTTTAATGTAACGCAAACATAGTACTTTACTTAGTTTTAGAAATAACGATTGTCAACATATCAACTGTAAAATCGGACTTTGACGCGGTGAGTCGTGAGTTACTTATTCTTATAAACCAATATATAGATGCTTCTCTTCACTGACATACACCATTTCTCTCGTGGCCTCATCTCATAGTAAGAGATAAAGTGAGACAATAGGCTAACCAACTGCATACATGAGTATCTCCCTGCCACGCTCAAGTTGCATTTCGCAGAGCCTTTCGAAGAAAATTGCATACAAACTTTAAAATTTCATTATTACCTTTTTCGTTAATCATAATAATAAAAAAAATAAATACAAATTTGGAAGGTAATGTCCTTAATTATACTCCAAAGTTAGGTAGGAATATGTATAACTTTTACTAAACTGTGCATCACCTCGCCTAAATTCTTTCTCAATATCGAAGAGCCGACCATGCGCATTCTCTATCGCTATTCTCCACAAACTAAAAAGGTGCTAACAAGCTTGATAAAAATACCAAAGACTGGCATGGCCCATGGATCTATAAAGTAGATACAGTTCGTATTAATACAGTCGTATATGATTAGGTCCGCATCGATTAAAAGAAAGTTAGTCACGATCTTGAGCTCTTGAAGATCTGTCATAATGGGAATATTTAGTTGTATACTTGTATAGAAGCCTAAAACCGCAATCAGTTCCTTCTGATAGGAACTTATATGTGATGTTAAGGAGGCTGATGGTTCTAGGATAAGATCGTCTTTCCTACATATATGAATCGGGCAAAAGATGCTGTGGTTCCATTCATCGGGTATACTTACTTTCAACCAAATTTTGGATAGGAGTTCCTGTATGTCGTCTCCCGGTGCTCTAAATAGTTGGGCTGGGGGTCCTCTGATATAGCAGCCTTCTTGAAACTTGTTGTCATCGCCCCATTTTTATTGAGTGAATGAAGACAATTGCAATTACAAATTTGCAATCAAATGGGTAGTATATACACAGACACACTGTCTACTTATAACATCACTGTCAACACTAAGCAAATAATAAATAAATGGAGGCAAATAGGTTTTGAAAAAATTATTATATTTGATTATTTCCTTCTCCTGTCAATTTAAAATTTATAACTTAAGCCAACGTGTCCACTGTTGTCATTGTATTTGAAGTTCCTACTGGCTTTAGCATAAGCGTCGACATTTTTGCTAACAGGGTGGGTGTAAGTTACATGCGCCGACTCGCCGTGTCGTGAACTATGTTCGCCTCGAGCTTCAAACCTTCCCTGTGGTGAACGTGCATTTCTAACCAGAATTACGCCATCTTCTAGTGGAGTCTGCAAACAAATAATTAAACGTTAAAGGTTTGCAAAAATTATTTTCACTTATTTGGACTTACGACTTCATAGTAATTGTTGGGTTCATCGAAATGATCTTCGGGAAGGGTGAAGCCTAAGGCAATAGCGAAGAGACCGCACAGAATAATAAACTTGATTGCCATTTTATGTTGAAAGTTGTACGTTCTGCTTTTGAATGCGAGACTAATCTTTATTGACACAGATGCTTCAACAGCCATGTGCCTTATATAGGAAAAATTCAAATGAAAGCGTATTTGCGAATAAAAATCCCCGCTGATAAGCTGTGACTAGTTATCATCTTGCCGGTGATTTGGTTTTTTTCTTCTGAAATATTTCGTCAGGCTAGCTATTTTATAAAGAGCAAAGGTAATTTTAATTGTTTTTGTATTCTTTTTCGCTTCGTGTAGGGTGTTAAATTAGTGAGACATTATGATTCCGAAAGCATAAAACTAAATTGAAGTGACGTGTGCAAATGGACACTATCACTATTTCCTTCATATTTTTTGTATAAAATATTTTGAATAATATTGAAAAAAAATTGACATTTTCCTATGGATACGTGTTCGACAGACTTTCGGCTGGCAGTTGCTTTATCCGTAGGGATCTCGTGGATGTGTTTGACCACCATTATCACGGTGATATCATCAGCAAAACCGATCACCTTAACTCCTTGAAGCAGCGAATGTAACAGAAACACTATAGAGGTGTGTACTGTGTATCTGTAAAATGCAAGGACTATACGCATTCTGCAGTACTTGTAGACTTTTTTTTGCGACACTGATTAAAGAAGAACAAATGACTGCGACAATATCTAAAATGGAGTAATAACATTTTAAATTGCCACAGCACAGTTAATGGAAATGTTTGGATTTTGTATAGATACCCTCCACAGGAAGGTATTATCGAACACCCCATAAAGTATATATATTCGGCATCGATATAGCCATGTTCGTCTGTATGTCTGTTGAAAACACGATAGCGTCCAAACGAACCGATCTAGGCGAATGACATTTTCTTTTTACTGTCGCGTCCCTCCCATACAAAAGCAATATTACATCCATTTGTTGTGTCCGTAGACGTTCTAACTCACATGACTAACATTTTGAATGACTTGCGTATGCTGTGGAGTGTATAAAGATATTGGCCAGGCCGATGTTTTGTGTAGTACGTAGATATTTTTGAGCTGTTGCCAAATGTCCTTTTGATTTTTGGAAGTGCCATTTTATTTTCTTTTGAACTTGACAAGTCTTACCTGGGGGATCGTCGAAACAATTCCATTTATTAAATAGGCTTCGAAGAATGCATTCACCAATTTTGTCTTATATTACAACCCCTAGTCAATACAATTTTCCTGCACCGAAAAGTGTTTACCTTTGCACCTACACATACATTTCCACATAAAGGACAACAACACACACAAATTATACACCCTTTTTAATAGTTTTCAGTTGTCACAAACGAGGAACGATTCGATTGAACGGCGCGATTGTGATGTTACATGAAGCAAACTTAAATCGGCGTCGTTTTGTTCAGCCGTAGAGACGATGATCGTCTGAAAAGTTACGCGATGAGACCCCAGCTTTTGGAATAGTTCCTATACCAGCCACTATATACTACTAATTAATATTACAGCTGTCTTATTAATTTTTCAACTCCGCTTATTTTAGCCACTTTCATCGGCTATTGATGTCTAAATTCTAAGAAAATTATTATGGAAATCCCCTTGCCGCCAAAATTACTATCAAAATATATAACACAATATACACAATGCTTGTCAAAACAATACACCTATGCGATCTCGTTTAGACAAAATCGAAAATACACACAAGATGATAACTAGTCACTGCTTATCAGCAGGGGTTTTACTTTCGCAGATTCGTCTTCATTTAAATTTCGTATATAAGACAACGAAAATTGCTATTGAATCATCAGTATCAGTTAAGATTCAATAGTCTCGCATTCACAACCAGACGTCTAACTTCCAACATAAAATGGCAATCAAGTTTATTATCCTGTGCGGTCTATTCGCTATCGCCTTAGGCTTCACACTTCCCGAAGATCATTTCGACGAATTCAACAACTACTACGAAGTTGTAAGTTCTAAGGCAGTACATTTTATATACAAAATCATAACAAATGGATATTTTTCAGGCTTATGGAGAAGCGTCTCCAATAGATGATAGCGAGATCCTAGTCAGAAACGCACGTTCACCACAGAGACAATTTGAAGCACGCGGCGAGCACCACTCGCGACTTGGAGACTCGGCGAATTTGATCTACACCCATCCTATTAACAAAGATTTCACCGCATATGCCAAGGCTAGCAGAAACTTTAGATTCAACGAGAACCAGGGACATGTTGGCTTCAAATACCATTTTTAAAAAGACTGTCAATTTAATCCTTCTAAGCAAATAATTAAATATAATAATTTATTGAATATGTACCTATAAAAGCAACCTGTCCTTTTTATTATTTTTCAATTTTGGTATTGGTATGAGCCGTTAAGTAAAAGATCGAAGACTCCAAGCTAACTTTGATTCAATCTTGCGCCATCTACACCATTGAGCAAGATAGAGATGAAAAGATTATTAAGCTAAGTCTATGCCTATCAGTTGTACAATAAACGTTGATATACCATCACCAATAAGCAATAAGGTATGTTTAATGTCATAAACCTACCAATTTGTTTAACATTGAACCTTCTTAAACTAAAAACGTGGCCTACATTTAGATCTCATCACTTTTCATGGCTGACTTGTATGCACCACAGGATCTAGCATTCTGCTAAATTTCGTGATTCTACAATGGCCAGAAGTGCTTCATCAATTTGATGATCATCATCATAGTGAGTGAGTCAGTCGGTTACGGTTTTTTTTTATTTCGGAAGTACTGTATTTTGAGAACCACTAATGCTATAAAGATGGAATTTGGTGAGGTGAACCTTTTAATTGACCTTGGTAAATGTTCCAGGTTTGATTTTTTTGCTTAATTGGTTTCGAAGTTAAAGTGTGGTCGAAAACTGGTTTTAAAATCTAGTGTTATTGATATCAGTAATCTAGAGTAGGTATTGACTAGCCTGTACAAACGTCATAACCAACATAATGTATATCTCGAGTCGTGGAGGTGAATTTTATTCAAATGCTGACTTATTTTAGGAATTTGCCGACTGTATAGATTTAGCATCCGTATTTAAGAAATGATTGTGTGATGATGTCAATGTAAGTGCGATACATACGCAGAGCCCCCCCCCCCGAAAGTTTTTAATAAAAGACAAAAACTAAAATTTTCTAACTGATAGCTCAAATTTTTTTTATTAATACTTTTTCCGGGAAAGGCGGACCTATAACGCTTCAACAGCGCCCCGAGATGCTTGCAGATGTGTGTTAGTTCCAAATTTTGCTTGTCCTGTAACAAAAGGAGTTTTGGAAAGTTTATGCCCTCGCGGTTGTCAAGTGTACTGTATGCTCATGAGCATTAGCAGCCTGTCTTGTGGGGCGCCCAAAAGTTGCATTTCGAGGGACAATGTCTTTGAGTTCCTCGGAACATCTACCATGGAAGTACCTCTACCTAGAACAAGCAGATGTCAGCGACTTGTCTTCTGTGCACCAAGGGTTGTAGATTCGATGTGAGTGAAGGGTCCCCAATAAGTTGAACTGCTCGTCTCTGTATGCTGTCAAGTAGGTAAAGTGAATGTTTTGGGGCCGAACTCCATATATGGGAGGAATATACCGGGCCTGGTCTAACCTGTGTTTTGTACAGTAGGAGAAGTTGCTTGGGGCTAAAGTACCTCTTTGTTCTAAATAGGTAGCTCAACTTAGCAGACGTGCAATATAGGATTGTTATCCTGCCATGTGATTCCTGACTGTGACTCCTAAAATGTGCATTGAGTCCTTGGGATGGATTGAATGGTCATCCATTTGGATCTGAGGATCTGTTGAAGCATTTTTCCTAGAGAATGTTGTGAGCTGTGTTTTGTTTGCAACTGAAACTGAAATGACCGTAATGGGGCTTAATATAAATTCAAATCTATAAAAATAAGGAGACTATCCCGGTAGGTATACAGTATTCAAACGCTAGGTATGTACACTGTGCAACCCTTAGCTTTAACCTGGCTCTGCCATGTCAACTCCTGCAATTCGCAATTACCTTAGTGTAGTTAGTGAAATAGCTTATTTCATCCGTAACCTTTCAAATGCATATTATGTAACTTTCAAAACTGTCATTAAAAAATACGCACCATAGAGAGCCGAAAAACTCGACTTTTACGCCTTTGTTAAACAAAATTCATTGAAAGGCATGACAGTGTTAGTTCCTTTGTAGAGCTCTTTCAATGCATCTCAATAAGTATTGAAAAAATAACTAGCAGAACGTGGGTGATGTCTTCAAAAGTATCAACACTTTTGGCAGTGGTCCAAAAATGCGATTGCCTTGTAAGCCTCATTGTATACGATAAACTTTTCAGTTTAGCGCTGCCCTTATCAGTTTCCCTACAGAACAAATCCTTAGATTTCGTTTCTGCATTCGACCGCACAAAAGAAGTTTTGAATTCTCTTAAGAACATCAGAGAAAATGCCGAAGATTTTTTCAGAGAGGCTTTTCAATCCGCATCCTTACTTGCCGAGGACTTATTTGAAGAACTTCATTGAAACAAACAACGCGTTCCAATTCAGAAACCTCTCCTTCTGAAGCCTATTTTAGAGTGCCGATACTGATATCTTTCATTCGTTAATACAAAAGCTTACGGACAGATTCATGGTCAACGAAGACGTCCTACCATCGATCGTTTCAAGCTCTTCTCCCAGGTTTTGCTGCAGTTTAGCCTGAGCAAAAAGTTGGAAAAGTTAACACTTTACTTTGATAATACAATTTCGTTATCAGCTGTGAAAGCTGAGTACCTACATTCTTTGGTGCGAAAAAAAAATCGTCGAGTGACCCTTCTACCGAAGTTTTGAAATTGCTTGATTATGTGACAAGACTTACTTTAGACTTATACATTTCTTGCTTACGGTTTTAGCAACGCTTCCAGTGACCACAGCTAGTTTTGAAAGAACCCTTTCAGCTATGAAGGTAGGCCTACGGTGTCTACCGCCTGTAGCGCCACCTATTTATTTGTTATTAGCTATGAAAAAGAATGAAACAATGTCCCGAAGCGTTATGGAGAATGCAAGGTTAAATTCACTTGCTATGATATCTGTTCATTCGGATATTATTGTGAATCCAGATAAGGTGATTGATCTCATATCAAAAAAAATCAAGACGTTTTCTGCTTTGAAAAAATGTGACTAATGGAAATCAATGAATTGGAATATACCTAGTTTTTTGTTTCGTAAGACTTGGAAGCAAGACCCGCCCCCCCCCCTCCCCCCCGAACCATAATACTCCCTGTGGTGAGTAGGTCAATTATTAATTTTAACCCTTTAATGGGATCGTTTTTTACATTCTACGATTAGTTAAGATTGCTTTAGTAAGAGAAAGATAATGTATCTATTGTTTTCGTACAAAATTTCGAACTCGAGATTTTTATTAATTCTGATATTACGATGATAGGGGAACTCAAACAAGTGGGTCTCGCAATTCTGACCGTCCGTATGTCTGCCTGTCCCATAGGGTAATCTAAGCGCTTTGACGGATTTGTTTCAAACTTCGCATATAGAGTTTGTGGGCTTCCCGCTAGAATGGGGTTTTTTTTTGTTTTATTCTAGGCCTAATATTAACGGTACTTCCCATATAAAACTTTTACGAAATATCACACAATTTAGATTTTTTCGAAAACGGCTACAACGATTTAAACCAAAATTGCTAGTTGAGTTAATGTAGGCACGCTTAACATGACTGCATACCCAGTTTTCGCAAAAATACCCATCAGCAATGACACTTTTGAAAATTGGCTTTATCTCGAAAACGGTACAAACGATTTTAACAAAATGTTATTTTTAGATACTATCGTCATTCTTAACTTGATAGCAAACTCAGTTTTTCTCTAAAAAGACTGCATCCTTTGATATCCGACCAAATCCTTAATAATAGTTCCTTAAAAACTGCTCATATCTCAAAATGTCATTTTCGATTACGATAAAAATGAAACTGGCAGGTAAATCCATAGTAAAACTTTTTGCTCAATATTGAGCTAAATTGTTGCAAAACACAGTTTTTTGAACCATGAATGCGTCCTTCGATTTCCACCCCAATTGCTAAAAATGGTACTTTAAAAACTGCTCATATCTCGAAAACGCCATTTTAGATTTGCATTAAAATGTAACTGCTAAAGAATACGTCGTACTTAGTTTTTAGCTAAACAGTTTAGTAACAGTGCTTTTCGAATCCAAAGTTGTACCATTTGTCAGCATAATTTTACAAAAAAACCGCTCCAACATGATCTAAACATGATCCCATACCTACTTAGTTTTTCTCAGAAAACTCGAATATAGCCGTTTTATGAATATTTCTCAAAAATGTCTACCCAAATCCCGATTTGTATTCACACACGGTATATTTTTGTAAAGGCCAAAACTTCAGTGGCAATATAATTCGAAATTCATCGCCTACTAGCCTCCTTCAAGTGTCAGTTCGGGGTGAAATTTAAAATGTTGAAGTTAATACGTATGTTTATGTAGTATGTATGAATTGAGTACATCTTGAGCGGGTATGATTTTAAACGTAAAATTTGCTGAAATGACTCTGAAATTCTGCAAGATTCCCAATAAACGAGAAAGTTACTTGCGACCCAGTCTTGCACATTTTTTTCTTTTGAAGTTTGGCGAGTCTTACCTAGCTTTTGGAATAGTTTCTTTACCAGCCACTTAAAATATTATTTAACATCACATCCGTGTTATTAATTTTTCTAAAATGTTCATGTTTTAGTCACTAAAAAAAATCTAAATTCTAAGGAAATTATTATGGAAATCCCCTTGTCACCAAAATTACTATCAAAAAATATAACAACAAATATACACAATGCTCGTCAAAACAATATACCTATGCGATCTCGTTTAGACAAAATCAAAAATACGCACAAGATGATAACTAGTCACAGCTTATCAGGAGGGGTTTTACTTTCGCAGATTCGCCTTCATTTGAATTTCGTATATAAGACAACGAAAATTGCTATTGAAGCATCAGTATCAGTAAAGATTTAATAGTCTCACAATCACAATCAGAACGTTCTTCAGAACTTTCAACATAAAATGGCAATCAAGTTAATTATCCTGTGCGGTCTATTCGCTATGGCCTTAGGCTTCACCCTTCCCGAAGATCATTTCGACGAATTCAACAATTACTATGAAGTTGTAAGTTCTAAGACAGTACATTTCATATACAAAATCTTAACAAATGGATATTTTTCAGGCTTATGGAGAAGCGTCTCCAATAGATGATAGCGAGATCTTAGTCAGAAACGCACGTTCACCACAGAGACAATTTGAAGCACGCGGCGAGCACCACTCGCGACTTGGAGACTCGGCGAATTTGATCTACACCCATCCTATTAACAAAGATTTCACCGCATATGCCAAGGCTAGCAGAAACTTTAGATTCAACGAGAACCAGGGACATGTTGGCTTCAAATATCATTTTTAAGAAGACTGACAATTTAATCCTTCTAAGAAAATAATTAAATATAATAATTTATTGAATACCTATAAAAGTCACTGTTCTTTTATTTAATAACATCCCTATCCGCCAAAGAGCTATACCTAGTTCGTTCTACAATATTGCAACCACTTTTGTGCGCTTTATGTACCGGTTTTCCGAAATGTTTGGTATTGGAACCCTAAACAAACGGTGGGATATCCAGCGTCCCATAAGTAACAAACAATCACTTAAAAAATAACTGCATACAACATACTTCATATATTTACCTAAAAGCCAAGCATGCTTGGCTCATATCATGCATGCTTGGCTTTCTGATATTATGTGTAATAAAATAATTACTATTAAAACGTTAAGACTGAAGTTCCTTTGCGGTTGTAAAATAAATGTTTATCTTGACTTGGACAGATAATATTAACTTGGGTGCCACATACACAAAACGTCACACCTGGAAACCCTGCCTTTCTAAAAAATTCATCTTCGTTCGCTCAATTCCTTCCCTCGACATTGTGAAAGATGTCCGTTTTTGACAAAAGGCCAAAACTTCTTGGAAAAAAGTTGGTTAGTTCTATGAAATTGTGCTCGTTACGAGAGTAAAATATTTCAAAAATCGTAAGTGGGAGTTTTGAGATATTTGAGTGATGATTTATTGATGAAGCCTTGAAGAAGAAAGGACAATGATAACTGGTCCCGGTAAATTTATTTTAAGGGAATTTAAAAAATAACATGGAAGGTATTTAGTGATCGCCCCAAAAAAATTGTTATTCCCGTGACAAAAAGTACCTAAACACTTAAAAAAAATAAATTAACGGCCGCAGACTAGGCGACGGATCTTACTAACAGGACATGTTGATAGTTTTCGGAACATTTCGCAAGAAGCCCATAATATATATCTGATGTGGTTAATGTGTTTCATGTTATCGTTACCCAAAGTTGTCATTACCGTGGTTAGTGTTTTTGATTGTAATAATTTAATAATTAAATCAAATATTTTTGCCAAGGCGTGCCTTTTTTATGTACTTAATTAATTAGATGCGTTTTAAGAAAATATTATTTTAGAGAAATATCTTTCGATGTCATTTCCATATCTTCATTTCCATGGTAGCATACATGGTAGGTAATGACAGTTTGGGCACGGAAATGACATACTCCATCAAAGTTCAAAAAATGTTTAAATGTTTTCACTTTTTACTTCAAATAGATATAAAAGGTCACCTGTACCTTTCACTTTTAAATATATTTTGCCCCTCGCAAAAGTGTAATGCGAGAAACAGATTGGCACAGCAACAGCAACCTTGACAGCCACAGCGCACTTTTTAGAGCCCCTGCTTTTTAATGGCTGACGTTACATTAGCACAGCAACATCGACATCGACGTTAGAGCTAAGTCCTAAATTCAATGTTGCTGTGCAAATGCTACCAACACCACGGTGACTTTTTTTTCAGTTCTCTCAACTTTCGAATGCTGACATACTAAAGGTGCAGCATCATTACCAGATGTATACAAAAAAAGTTTCTGCAGTCTACAAATTATTCTTATGTAAATTATTTAGAAAATACTATTTTAATTTTCTTTTGATTTAGATTGCCTTTCATTTTCGATTGGCAAAAGAAATCAATTCTTTTTTGTGATCTGCAGGCGTCAAATTATTTACTGTCGGTGGGACGTGATTTTGAATTCTAGTTTTACTATTGCAATGTGGAAACGAGTTATCTAATTCAATCGTTGCGAGTTGTGTTAAAATCAATGTTTGACAAGCTATTAAAACAAAAGTACATACCTACAAATTTTGATTTGATGTTTGATTGGGCAGCAAACATCTGAAAACACACAGTCGAAAATTACATCAGATATGTTTTTCGAATTTTATACTTTAGCTACCACCAAGTACCTATACTGGTACATACCTACTGGTACTAAGTACGTGATTTGCTCTAACATTTTACAGGTTGTCATGTACCTAATATCATTTTTTCGCTTTTACCATTTATTTTGGAAGGTATAAAAGGTAATCTGGTAATGCTGTGTTGCAATCAACTCACAACAAATTTTTTTTTCCCTCCCATAACAAAGTTGCTGTCGATGTTTCCAATGTATTTCATGCGACTTCTGCTGTTGAAGTTGCTGCTGCTGTCAAAGTTGCTGTTGCTGGTGCTGTGTTAATCTGTTTTTTGCATAAATAAAACAACCGAAAATGGATCGTCTTTAGCAAGATAGGAATTTGTTATTTCCATGTTAGTTCTGGCATTCCCGTGAAAAAAATCATTTAAAATTAACTAAATTGGCTGGTCCTTTGACTTAAAATATTTAATAATGATTCTTTAATACAGACACAGAGTAACCAAAAAAATATTATTTAGGATTATTTTAGTAAATGTCCATTTTAATGTTTTGAAATATTGACCCAAATAACGAAAAAACAAGACCGAATAATTACATAAAGCAATCAATATTTATATGTGTTTGTAGGTAACTACTCCTACATTTTCCAAGTTTTGATTTTAAAAAGTATGATCGGCATCGTTCAATTTTCCAAATGAACTCCTTATATAAAGTTTACCGAGTTAGCCATTTAGGTAAATAACTATGAAAATTTGGCATAATGCAATCAGCAAACGTTTGCTGAAAATTGTGTTCCAATCACACACAAGTAAACCTGCATTTGAGTAATGTATTAAACAAAATAAAAATAAATTTCCATATCCTTCTCGATCGCTTCTGTGATGGTAGAACACAAACTGGCATCTACTTTAAGATTTTTGGCAGAAGGAAGCTATATCAAAATGGCATAGGAAAAGATTTGAAGTTTCTATCGACTAACCAACTTTTTTCCAAGAAGTTTTGGCCTTTTGTCAAAAACGGACATCTTTCACAATGTCGAGGGAAGGAATTGAGCGAAAAAAGATGATTTTTTTTTACAAAGGCAGGGTTTCCAGGTGTGACGTTTGGTGTATGTGGCACCCAAGTTAATATTATCTGTCCAAGTCAAGATAAACATTTATTTTACAACCGCAAAGGAACTTCAGTCTTAACGTTTTAATAGTAATTATTTTATTACACATAATATCAGAAAGCCAAGCATGCATGATATGAGCCAAGCATGCTTGGCTTTTAGGTAAATATATGAAGTATGTTGTATGCAGTTATTTTTTAAGTGATTGTTTGTTACTTATGGGACGCTGGATATCCCACCGTTTGTTTAGGGTTCCAATACCAAACATTTCGGAAAACCGGTACATAAAGCGCACAAAAGTGGTTGCAATATTGTAGAACGAACTAGGTATAGCTCTTTGGCGGATAGGGATGTTATTAAATAAAAGAACAGTGACTTTTATAGGTATTCAATAAATTATTATATTTAATTATTTTCTTAGAAGGATTAAATTGTCAGTCTTCTTAAAAATGATATTTGAAGCCAACATGTCCCTGGTTCTCGTTGAATCTAAAGTTTCTGCTAGCCTTGGCATATGCGGTGAAATCTTTGTTAATAGGATGGGTGTAGATCAAATTCGCCGAGTCTCCAAGTCGTGAGTGGTGCTCGCCGCGTGCTTCAAATTGCCTCTGTGGTGAACGTGCGTTTCTGACTAGGATCTCGCTATCATCTAATGGAGATGCTTCTCCATCATAAGCCTGAAAAATATCCATTTGTTAAGATTTTGTATATAAAATGTACTGTCTTAGAACTTACAACTTCGTAGTAATTGTTAGGCTCGTCGAAATGATCTTCGGGAAGGGTGAAGCCTAAGGCGATAGCGAATAGACCGCACAGGATAATTAACTTGATTGCCATTTTATGTTGAAAGTTAGACGTCTGGTTGTGAATGCGAGACTATTGAATCTTAACTGATACTGATGATTCAGTAGCAATTTTCGTTGTCTTATATACGAAATTCAAATGAAGGCGAATCTGCGAAAGTAAAACCCCTGCTGATAAGCTGTGACTAGTTATCATCTTGTCGGTAATTTGGTTTTTTCTCTTTAAAAAAGTCTTTGGGCTATTTTCATCAGAAGCAGAGTCTAGTTTTGCTTCTTTCGATAATCTATTCCTTCTCATACATGCTCATGATCATAGTAATCCCAGCTACCAAGTAAGTGATTCACTTTGTTCAACATCTATTCCCAGGAGTTGGTATTTGGTATTGGTGTGTAAGCCCTAAGTAAGATTTAGCAAGAAGCAACGATTGTAAGCATGATTAAAATAAAAAAAATACCTTATCACATCAATTAATTACTTACTTAACGCCACAGTCTGTTACTTAGCCAGTATAGGCCTCTACAGTTGAAAACAAGAACAAATCAAATTTACAATTCGCTATACCCTTCAATCTCTCTGTGATGTGAATGGAGTGAAGTTTGGTCATAATTGAATAAAGGGGTGTGGCGTTTCCCATAAAAAAAACTTACAATTTTATATCTCGAAGGCCAGCAAGCTGATAGAGCTAAAAGCAAATTGAGAGAGCACATCCAAAAACAAAATTTGCAAACGCTTTTTCTCAACATTTATGGGAGCTGAGATAGATAGGTAGGTAGTAGTGGCGGTTGAGATAAAACCCAAGTAGCACTCAGTGCCGTTTTGGTACCACATACCTACTCCTTTGACCTGGTTGTTGTAGGTAGGGTGGTTTAGATCCAGCCTATGGAATTCAAAAAGGTTATGAGTTCTTTGATGCTATTCTTCGCGACTTCCTCGAGGGATGCGAAGAAGGGTTTACCCAAAGCTCGCTGTCTAGTATCCTAGCTAGTGCCGGACAAGCGCATAGGTAGAGAATGAGGGTTTCTTTTTCGATTGCGTCGTTACAACTGCGACAGTGTGTATTATGTGGAATGCCTAATCATGATTGCATGGTCCCCTATAGGCCAGTGGCCTGTGGTAATCGCTGTTATTCTGGCTATATCTTCACGTGTTCTACTCAGGAGGTGGGTTGTTTTTTCCCTGCTATAATTTGGCCACATCCTTCTGGATATGATGCAATTTGTTAGCCTCCTCCATCTGAGATTGGCTTTTAGGAATTCTGCGGAAATGTTTGCTTTGACTGCTCCTATTGGAATTTTGACCGATTCCGCAAGTGAGCAGTGGAGGCGAAGCCGCGGGCAAAAGCTAGTTGCTAGTCTCTTAATGCGGGGTGGCGAGCGGCGCAGGGACATAAGTCCATGAGACATAAGTCCATAATGGCCTTATGACCCACTTCGATGGGACATAATTCCATATTTTGATTATGGACTTATGTCTCACCGAAGTGGGTTATAAGTCCATAGAAATCGTGTATGGAATTATGCCCCATCTAACATGTTCTCGTGAATTTCCACTTTTATTTATTCTTAGACGCAAAATTGTATTTTACTTTGTTTTTCTTCGAATACGAGAAAAATGAAATTAGGCTTTCTCAACTTTTCGTATTGCATATCACGAAAGACATCACAAATAAACTATCATTACGGTGGGTTTACTTTTTTACCCTAAAGCATTTTCAATTAGTTTTAAAGCACTTCTTGTCCAGTTTTAAATATCTGCAAGACAAGCAGACTATTTTAAATGGTAGGTCCTGGCAGCTGGCACACTGCACATGCACATGTGTACAATAGGAGCGATCAATTTGGTCAGGTAAATAAACCAAATGCGTAGCCAGGAAACGATTTAGGTGATCTGATAAACAAAGACATCAGAAGCCTCTTACTTTTTAAAAAGAGCCCAAAATGGTTCAAATAGTGAGATTGAAGGGGATCCCTACGTTATCTCCTTTCCAAAATCCCTTATTGTACATAATCGCTCTGTTTTTTTTTTCTTTTTCCAAAATTTCTGGGGACAAAATCCCCTATGCCAAAATCTCCCATTATATACAATTACTTATTAAATCTCTCGTTAAAATCCCCTGATCGCACATTTTCGATTCAATACGTTTTTTCTTCTTGTAACTTCAATTTAGCTTCACCATCAGAATCAATATGCGCGTTGTGATTCCATTTTCTATAATGGTAACTAAAAAGCGCGTACTTTGGGCGATAAAATTAAGCAAACAACTTAATAAAACTTTGCATATACTCAACCTTGCACCTACTCCAAATCCTACAGTGACCACAAGCAGGGTTCTATACCCAAACGTATCTCACTGTTATGGGATTTTCGTAAAGAATATCAAAATCAATATTAAAAAAAATCAAAACGTTAGGAAAGAAAAAAAATATGTATTTATTTTAACCACTTCCAGCTCCAGCATACGAAATGAATTGTAAGAAAGGCGCAATAACGACTGTCAGATGCCTGAGCGGAATGTCAAGAAATTAGTAGAAAAATTTAACAAAAATAACTGGTACGTATGTAATTATGCTATGAGTGCATAGTGTGTACATACATAAAACATATGCATACGTTTATGTACATATATATTTAATATCTATGCTGTGCTAGGCTAGATGTGGAGTGGATTGACATCTATACATATAATAAAACTGTAGGAATTTTCTTTGGCTGTTAAAAACTCGAAAACTACTGGACAGATTTTGATGAATTTTTTTAAAAAATGTTCCTTAGGGCTGTGAGACTGCTATAGGCTATGTCGTTTATAGCCACGTCCGTAGGAACAGTTTTTGGCCAAAATGTATTCTTTGAGGTGAAAATATATACATGCACATATACCTTGCTACAAATGGATGTAGGATATACTTTTGCGATCGTGCGACAGGACAGGACAGTACGAATTTTATTTGTCTCCTAAAAGCGCGAAACCTACTGGACAGATTTCAATGAAACACTCAAAGTGTAATCTTAAATGGACCAAATATAAGTTTGTTTGTTTGTTAAATGCGGGCGGAGTAAGGCAAGCACGGGTCAGCTAGTATATTACATTATATAATAATGGGTTCATTGATGTATATTATGCTCATAATAAATATCTTTGATGTATAAAAGAAATCTTGGAAATGCGTAATGCCTCTGCTATCATTACGGAATCTCCCATTTTTAGATTTGGTGTTATTAATTCTGTCGCGGCGACAGAATTAACCACGATGAGCTTTTACTGGTACAAGCCAGAACTGTTATTTTTCATTTCTTGTTCTGGGTGTCCTGTGGCTTATTTTTGTAATAAGACGCTAATATATAAAATAGTTGTAAAGTTGTAAAGCCGAGTGTACATTTATTTTGTTCTTGTTTTCAACTGGAGAGGGCTACTATGGTTGAGCTCCAGACTGTAGCGCCACATAAGTAATTAATTGATGTGACAAGGTATTTTTTTTATTTTAATTATGCTTACAATCGTTGCTGCTTGCTAAATCTTATAAATAGTTCATTATGCACTAATATGAACCTGCAAATTGTACAATTTAACACCAACTTTCTCGTGTTTCAAAGGGCTTACATCACACCAATATCAAATATACCAACTCCTGGAAATAGATGTAGGTACGTTAGGTAGGGGCGTAGCGAGGGGGGGGGGGGGTGGTGTGGGGGGTGCGACACCCCCCCACCGTTTTTAAGAGTCGGCAAATCAAGGAAGTAACATTTTAACTTGAGTAGCTAAAAAAAAAAATTCTAAAAATTTCAAAAAAAATGCGAATTTATATTTTTTTGACTGTATGTACCTTTTCCGAGTTTCGATTTTAAAAATGACGGTCAGCATCGGTGAATTTGCCGACTGAAAACATTAAAATTTAGCGAGTTCCGATTCGGTTTTAAAAAGAACGGGCGGCATCTCTAATTTGAGGTTAAATTCGAAGGAATATGTTATTTGCTAGTTTGTGGAACTCGGCTGATTGATGGATTGGTGGATTGCGAACTTTGACAATTCGCATCAAGGGTGTTTTCGTTCGGGGCAAAATGTTTGGAAAACGAAATTTAAACAGTTTATAAACTCGTTTTCTTAATACAGCTGATGGCTGAAATTAGCGAACTGCCGCGACCTAGAAAAGTGTTCATGTGACCGGACTATCAAAACTTGCGAATATTTGTTCGTTTGTAGATAATTGGTCGCTTTCATGCGAATGATGCTTTAGATATTGGCTCAGGTGTATTCCCGTATGGCGAATCCCATACAAACAAAAACAATCAAAATTTTTTATCCCGAAGACCACCGAATCGATTGAGCTCAAATTTAAAGGTGACCTTAGGTATTGGCCCAGTATATTTCCTGTGTCCAAAATTGTACAAATGGGCGTGGGACCCCTCCCATACAAAAAACATCTTCTATGGGGTGAAATTCGATGACGTTATAACTCGATAGCCGCTGGGTCGATTTTAATGATTTCTATACAGTCGGCAAGTTCCTGAAATAAGTCGGCATTTGAATGAATGTCACCCCCCAAGGCTCGAACCGTCGCTACGCCCCTGACGTTAGGTACTATTACTCCTAACAATGTGAATCACTTACTTGGTAGCTGGGATTACTATGATCATGAGCATGTATGAGAAGGAATAGATTATCGAAAGAAGCAAAACTAGACTCTGCTTCTGATGAAAATAGCCCAAAGACTTTTTTAAAAAGAAAAAACCAAATTACCGACAAGATGATAACTAGTCGTAGCTTATCAGCGGGGTTTTTTTTTCGCAGATTCGCCTTCATTTGAACTTCGTATATAAGCCAACGAAAATTGCTACTGAATCATCAGTATCAGTAAAGATTTAATAGTCTCGCATTCACAATCAGAACGTGTAACTTTCAACATATAAAATGACAATCAAGTTTATTATCCTGTGCGGTCTATTCGCTATCGCCTTAGGCTTCACCCTTCCCGAAGATCATTTCGACGAATTCAACAACTACTACGAAGTTGTAAGTTCTAAGACAGTACATTTTATATACAAAATCATAACAAATGGATATTTTTCAGGCTTATGGAGAAGCGTCTCCAATAGATGATAGCGAGATCCTAGTCAGAAACGCACGTTCACCACAGAGACAATTTGAAGCACGCGGCGAGCACCACTCGCGACTTGGAGACTCGGCGAATTTGATCTACACCCATCCTATTAACAAAGATTTCACCGCATATGCCAAGGCTAGCAGAAACTTTAGATTCAACGAGAACCAGGGACATGTTGGCTTCAAATACCATTTTTAAAAAGACTGTCAATTTAATCCTTCTATAAGCAAATAATTAAATATAATAATTTATTGAATATGTACCTATAAAAGCAACCTGTCCTTTTTATTATTTTTCAATTTTGGTATTGGTATGAGCCGTTAAATAATTGATCGAAGACTCCAAGCTAACTTTGATTCAATCTTGCGCCATCTACACCATTGAGCAAGATAGAGATGAAAAGATTATTAAGCTATGTCCATGTCTATCAGTTGTACAATAAACATTGATATACCCTCACTAATAAGCAATAAGATATGTTCAATGTCATAAACCTACCAATTTGTTTAACATTGAACCTTCTTAAACTAAAAACGTGGCCTACATTTAGATCTCACCACTTTTCATGGCTGACTTGTATGCACCACAGGATCTAGCATTCTGCTAAATTTCACGATTCTAGAATGGCCAGAAGTGCTTCATCAATTTGATGATCATCATCATAGTGAGTGAGTCAGTCGGTTACGCTTTTTGGGATTTCGGAAGTAATGTATTTTGAGAACCACTAATGCTATAGAAATGGAATTTGGTGAAGTGGACCTTTTAATTGACCTTGGTAAATGTTCCAGTTGAAGGGTGGGGGGGTCAAAAACTAGTTTTAAATTGGTAATAATTTAGAGTAGGTATTGACTAGCCTGTGCTAACGTCATAACGTCATGTAGGTATATCTCCATCCATCCAGCGCAAATAATCAAGGACGTATCGAGGATGCGAGTCATGGCGGGGGTGAATTTTATTTATTAAAATGCTGACTTATTTTAGGAATTTGCCGACTGTATAGATTTAGCATCCGTATTAAAGAAATGATAGTGTGGTGATGTCAATGTATAAGTGCGACACATTCGCAGACACAACAAAAATTAAAACATCGAATAGATAAGTGGGAGCAGGTCAATTATTAATTTTAAACCTTTAGTGGGATCGGTTTTTACATTCTACGAATAGTTAAGATTGCTTACATTTTTCACTTTCTCCTATACGTCAGGGGTTCCCAATCTTTTACATACTGCGACTACCTAGAGAGGTTAACAAATTTTTGCGACGCCCTTCTAAAAGCGCAGATATGTGAATAGAAGCTGATCTTACTGAAGATTCACAAAAGGGTTTTTTTTTTTAATAAGGACGGGTCGACGGCGTTGAAATATCGTTGTCCCATTAATGGCAATTATGTTAGTTAACACACTCGCATTTATCTAAAAATGCTCCTTGTCACTAAAGATGATTTTTTGGTTAAAATTGGGGTCCTCTTCCAAACTCTCCGAAGCCAACTTAGAGAACAAATGGCTTTGTCTCTATGGTCATTAACGTTGAGCTCCTGGATTAGTTGAATATTGTAGACTTGTAGAGGCGTAAGCCCAAGTTCCGATTCAAAATTCGCCAAGTTGGAATCTGCGAAAGGCCGATTTCTTGTGCACGGCGCGGCGAGACATTGGCTACCTCTCATGGAGAGCGGTAATCCTCCCGACTACAAATCTGGCTGGCAACGACCCGATCCGTGCCAATTGAAAATAATTATTATTTAAGTTTGAGCGCCAGGCAAATATATGAGTGCCAGCCACAGAACAAGTCTGACTGGAAATACGGGAAACACAAACGCGCTTAAGTTTCGACTGCTATATATATAACTATTGGATTTCGCTTCGGCCTTGTTTTTGGTATTCGTATTCGTAAAGAGAAGCAAATGCTTTTCCTTTGTTCGGAGTCTTACAGCAGTGAAAAAATAAAAATTGCTACGCCTTTAGTATAGACGCACAGTTAGTGAATCCCTGGTATACGTAGTATCTAAGAGAAAGAAATTGTTTTCGTATAAAATTTCGAACTCGAGATTTTGATCAATTCTGATATTACGATGACAGGGGAACTCAGCATGCCCCCCCCCCCATTTCGATACGTAGATATCTCACTTTTTAACACCATTTTTAGATTTGGTGTTATTAATTCTGTCGCACGCAAATTGTTACCATTGTCTCAAAAATTAATATTAATTCGAGATTTTTTTTTCGAGATTTTTACATTCGAGATTTTTGCTTTAGAAATTTTTTTTCCAGATGTCGTATCGTTCGTATTTAGAGTTTGTGGGCTTCCCGCTAGGAGACTTTTTTTTTTTTGTTTTATTCTAGCCCTAATATTAACGGTACTTCCCATATAAAAATTTTACGAAATATTACACAATTTAAATATTTTTCAAAAACTGCTCTAACGATTTGACCCAAAACTGATAGTTGAGTTAGTAGGCATGCTTAACATGACTGCATATCCAATTTTTCTCTAAATTACTCAGCAATGGCACTTTTGAAAATGGCTTTTTTTCGAAAACGTTACAAACGATTTTAACTTGATAGCAAACTCAATTTTTCTCTAAAAAGACTACGTCCTTTAATATCCAACCAAATCCCTAATAACAGAACAGTACCTAATTTGAAAAACTGTTCATATCTTAAAAACGTCATTTTCGATTATGACAAAAATGTAACTGGCAGGTAATGCTTAAATCCATAGTAATAACTTTTGCTCAGTTTTTTTAACCATGAATGACTCCTTCGATTTCCAATTGCTAAAAATTGTACTTTAAAAACTGTTCATATCTCGAAAACGCCATTTTAGATTTGGATTAAAATGTAACTGCTAGGTAATGTTAATATCCTAAAGAATACGTCGTACTTAGTTTCCAGCTAAACAGTTTAGTAACAGTGCTTTTCGAATCCAAAGTTGTACAATTTGTCAGCATAATTTTACAAAAAAACCGCTCCAACATGATCTAAACATGATCCCATACCTACTTAGTTTTTCTCAGAAAACTCGAATATAGCCGTTTTATGAATATTTCTCAAAAATGTCTACCCAAATCCCGATTTGTATTCACACACACACGGTATATTTTTGTAAAGGCCAAAACTTCAGTGGCAATATAATTGGAAATTAATCGCCTACTAGCCTCCTTCGAGTGTTAGTTCGGAGGGAAATTTAAAAGTAATAAAGTGTTCTAGTTAATACGTAGGTTTATGTTTATGTAGTATGTATTTACGGTATTAATTACACCTTGAGTGGGTATGATTTTAAACGTAAAATTTGCTGAAATGACTCTGAAATTCTGCAAGATTCCCAATAAACGAGAAAGTTACTTGCGACCCAGTCTTGCACATTTTTTTCTTTTGAAGTTTGGCGAGTCTTACCTAGCTTTTGGAATAGTTTCTTTACCAGCCACTTAAAATATTATTTAACATCACATCCGTGTTATTAATTTTTCTAAAATGTTCATGTTTTAGTCACTAAAAAAAATCTAAATTCTAAGGAAATTATTATGGAAATCCCCTTGTCACCAAAATTACTATCAAAAAATATAACAACAAATATACACAATGCTCGTCAAAACAATATACCTATGCGATCTCGTTTAGACAAAATCAAAAATACGCACAAGATGATAACTAGTCACAGCTTATCAGGAGGGGTTTTACTTTCGCAGATTCGCCTTCATTTGAATTTCGTATATAAGACAACGAAAATTGCTATTGAAGCATCAGTATCAGTAAAGATTTAATAGTCTCACAATCACAATCAGAACGTTCTTCAGAACTTTCAACATAAAATGGCAATCAAGTTAATTATCCTGTGCGGTCTATTCGCTATGGCCTTAGGCTTCACCCTTCCCGAAGATCATTTCGACGAATTCAACAATTACTATGAAGTTGTAAGTTCTAAGACAGTACATTTCATATACAAAATCTTAACAAATGGATATTTTTCAGGCTTATGGAGAAGCGTCTCCAATAGATGATAGCGAGATCTTAGTCAGAAACGCACGTTCACCACAGAGACAATTTGAAGCACGCGGCGAGCACCACTCGCGACTTGGAGACTCGGCGAATTTGATCTACACCCATCCTATTAACAAAGATTTCACCGTATATGCCAAGGCTAGCAGAAACTTTAGATTCAACGAGAACCAGGGACATGTTGGCTTCAAATACCATTTTTAAGAAGACTGTCAATTTAATCCTTCTAAGTAAATAATTAAATATAATAATTTATTGAATATATCTACCTATAATCTATAAACCTATAAGCGGAATTTTTCATATTAGGTTCGTCCTATCCAATTTCTCACAAAGTTTTGTAATCATCTACGCATCGGTAGCTTTAGTTCGTAAATTTTCAGTTAAAGCCCAAAACTTGCAAGTTGCAACTCTATATAGTGACTGCTAATTTCACTTAAAACATCAGTTCATATTTACACTTGAGTAAAATGTTTTTAAAAATTGCGTTTTTTTTCTTAACAGTGTTAAAAAAATAGTATTGGTATAGGCATAGGCACTCTAAGCATAGCTTCTCACAACCATTCGTTTATGAGTGTTTTTATTTTTTGGGACGAATGAAGAGGACTAACAATTATATGCTGAGTCCGAATGGCTAAGTTGGGTAGCTTTTTCGGGACAGTTATACTCTCGGACGTTTGTCAGACGTTCGCAAGAGGTTTACAGAGTTCACAGCTCCTAATTAAAACTTCCCCTCTTGACAACCAGCGTATCACTGTTTGGGGAAAAATAGCATTAAATTTGGCAATTTTGGAATTTCACGCTAAACTGATCTGTGATTTGTAGCGCTGCCACAAAAATGATTCACAATTTTCAATACTTAATTCCACGTCCACATGCTTTGCTTAGTAAATCTAGAGAAAGCTTCTTAACACCCGAAGTTTAGATAAGTAAAGGTGAATCAGGCAATGATAATGTAAAGCTTTGGGGCAACTTGTGCCATAAATGTTTGCTTGAAATTCAGAACGAATACCTTTTTATGAAAGCGTACCGTCAGCTGGCTTTGACCAATGACCAGTCTTACATTATTAGCGTTTTGAATCCTTGCCACGAGTAGTGGTTTTCTCCGATCTTTATTTTAACTGAAGTAGGAAAAATGTCCCTTAGGGAATGCCTCACTATCAGACTGTCCTCTCATTTAGTAGTTTTTCTTGGTCTGTATTGTTCCTGATTTTTAAATGTTTCAAGCTCCTTACTTTCTGCATTTTTTTCTAGGAACAGTTTATATTCCGCGCGATTATTGAAATGATTCTATCTTTTTTGTATATAAATTCCAAATCAGGCTCCTTTCCTCCTTTGTGGGACTTACATACTTACTTACTCGTAAACCTTTAAAAGATATAATATCTAGGAACAATTTTAAATTTGAATCATGTGACATATTATTTCCATTTTTTTTTTAATAACTACTTTTCCCGGGAAAGGTGAACCTTAAAACCTTCAACAGCGCCCGAGATGCTTGCAGATGTATGTTAGTTCTGTACCTAAATTGCTGCATATTATATTCTTCTGGAAATATATCCCCAGGAAGCGAGTTCCAAAGTTTGCTTGTCCTGTAACAGAAGGAGTTTTGGAAAGTTGATGTCCTCGCGGTTGTCAAGTGTAGGTACTGTATGGTCATGATCAGGAGCATTAGCAGCCTGCCTTGTGGGGCGCCCAAACCTGTCCATAGAAATTCGTAGAAAGCTAACGAGCTAAAAACTAATAGTTTAAACTTCTAATCATTAAATTGTTATTTTAATAATTTAATTGAAATCAAAGCATTATTGTTCCAAAGCACATTAGTTTAGATAGTTTAGTTAAAGTGCCTCTCTATGAGAGAAACACTTAGGCCGTTATTCGGCCCATTGTGCATACCACTGGGATTTGGGGAGCTGTTTCTTTACTGGCTACTCATGTAAACCATTTGCTGCCGGTTATAAAGCTAAGAATGTCAGCGGCGCTGGTGTTACCTAGACTAGATCACTGAGATAATTGAGAAAATAGTTTCCTAAGTAGGCCTTTCTTAGATTGGCCAGGACAGGGCAGCTGCAAAGAAAGTGAGTAACGGACTCGTCCTCCTCTTCGTCTCTACAGCTTCTGTAGAAGTCATTGTATGGCAGACCGAGCCTTTGCGCGTGTCTGCCTAATATGCAGTGCCCGGAGATCACATTAACGACTTTCGAGATGGTGGATCTATTAAGTCGAAGAAGCTCCTTGGATCGCTTTGCGTCCAGAGCTGGCCAGGTGAGCTTGGCAGTATCGCAGTATCCCAAATGTTTCCATCTGAAGTCTGCACTCATTACTGCGTCCGCATGAATTATTTGTTTAGCGTGGGAAATGGTGCATACACGTTGCGCAGGCTTATACTTTCCACGCCAGAGGAGCCTCGCCTTATTGTTAGTTCGTCTGCTGCACAGTTCCCTGGGATGTCACAGTGACCAGGAACCCAGCAGAGGGTGAGGTTGTACTGTCCAGCTATCTCGTTTAGAGATACGCGGCAATCTTCCACCGACTTGAATCTTATTTTCTTTACTGACGATGTCTAGTGGAAGTAAGTTAAGCATGGTTTGCAGAGCGGCGGTTGGAGATCAGTGCGCCCGCGATGCACAGGCATGCCAAGCGCTGAATCTTCTCTAAGACCTTTAAATTGGAACTGTTGTTCAAGGCCGGCCACCACACCACGATGCCATATAGAATTATCGGGTTGAAGGCCCCATCGAGAGCCGGCTACAGCCCTTTTGCAGGAGTATAGAGCCACTATAGGGATTTCCTAGCGCGTTCGGCATTTTTCTCTCCATAAGAGCTTACTGTCCAGCCTCAGCCCCAGATATTTAGCGCTGCTAATGAACTCGAGTGGAGTTCCTTTGAGCTTTGAAGGAGTGATAGCGGGAAGCTTAACCTTTCTTGTAAATAAGAGGAACTCCGTTTTCGTCGGGTTGACGCTAAGACCGCAACTGTCGGTCCAGGAGACTAGTCGGAAATTGTTTGAGGATACTTTCCAGAAGCGATTAAGGCGACGTCATCCGCGTATGCCACATCTTTGCACCCTGAGCTCTCCAACGAGATCAGAAGTTCGTTAAGAACTATGTTCCATAACAATGGAGAAAGCACTCTACCTTGCGGGGTGCCTCTGTGCACAAGTTTTTCGACAGCGCTGCTCCAAAGCATTAACACCTTTTTTAAATTAATCTTTTGTAGAAATTTTAATAGGGGTTTGCATATATTGATTGTAAAAACAATAGATACCTCTTCCTACATGTAAATACTTATATAAAGAATTAAAATAAATAAGTTTCTTCAATAAATAATTTTATTTACGATCTACAAGTATTTCTTTCTAACTAAACCAAAATATTTAAAAGTTGTGTTGCAAGCCAAGCATTGCGCTGTTATCGTTGCGGCCAAAGTGTCGGGCGGCTTCACCATAAACTTCATAGTTCCTGTTGAGTCTGTGTTTGTAATATAAACTGCCACTTGTTCCAAAACGATCCTGTCCAAGTGATCCCCCAACTCTACCTTGCGGTGAGCGTGATTTCCTTATGAGTAGTTGGCTATCTTTTGCGGGCAGTTCGTCACCAAAAGCCTTAAACAATAACAGTTCATTAGAAAATATTTTGTGTTTAAATAAATTCGTTTGCCAGTGACACACTTACAATCTCATAATTATGACTGTTGCCTAGGTCAATGTACTCCTGCTCTGGAATAGTGAAAGCCACAGCGATACCAACGATTGCGAGAGCAATAATGAGCTTAAATGCTGTCATTTTAATTGCTGAATTATGATATACTAGTTCGTAAGTTTAACTGAGAATGCAAATTTACGACTGATATCCAAAATCCAATGCTGATGAGTGATGTGATGATCATATTTATACGAACATTGAACAGAACGTATCTATGTATCTAGTGAATATATTTCCGCGTCTCGCTATACTGTAGATAAGGAAATGTGTATTGATTTTTTGTTTTCTGTGTGATTCCCATTTCGATCAATCAATTGAATGTGAATTTCTTCGGAGATTGGGGTAAGGTGCTTCACATTTTTAAATCACTTAGCAAGTTCAATAAAAATGACTTACTGCATGTTCGTAAAAAACCGTCTGGTGAATGCTAACCAATATAATGTTGAAATGCATGTTTTAAAATGCGCTGAGTAATTTGTTGGTCATTAAGTAAATTTTTGTGTGGCATGGTTAATATATTACAGTTGATATACAGTTTTGAGTTTAGCGGTATTTCAACCATTGGCGTACCTACCAAATTTTATATAATTTTAGTTTTTTTGTTTGTACTAGTAGATTTTTATTACATATTTGGTTAAATTTGACTACTACTACTACTTCCTTGATTACATGGCGAACAGTTGCTTTTGAAACGCCGTGTATATCTTCTAATCCGTGGTATTGACATCCGATTCCTAACCAGTGAAGTGCTGTAAGTAGTCTTTGGTTAGGGGACAAAGCAAAATTTCGTCTTGTTGGGGTTTCAAGGTAAGGTCCTATTCGTTGCAACAAATATTCAAGAGATTCACTATTAATTCTGAATTTTCCATTGAATTCGTAACTGGTATTTATTATATAATTGAATCTTTGTTTGACTACCCGACCGCGATGTACTCTTATGTATAAAATCGTATTTATTAAACTCATCATCACTACTCGAAAACATTGATTTTTTTAATAAATAAATACACGATATAATACACGCTGATGGTTACAAATTAAGTTAATGCATATTTTTTGACGGCCAATCTCATTTGACTAACCATACTTTTCTTACTAGAAAATGTTTACCCATGTTTCTCGACTAATAGAAACAAAATATTAGTTATTAGTACAGCAGAAATAATTACTAATAAAATTGTTCCTTTGAAACATTATCTTGCTATAGTAATAATTTCCCACTAATATTTATTGGCGCTGTACAAATAAGATATTAGTGTATGAAAAATATTTATGAAACACTATTTTACTAATAAACGCAAAATATTAAAAAATTCGCTAATAAATATTAGACTAATAGTTTTATGAAATAGGCCCCAGATTACATCAAAACACCCTAAAGACAGATAATGCTTTTTTTCACGTAAAAGCTGTCTGTATATAGCATTTTTAAACCCTTAGTTAGACTAATGCGAATTACATGTCTATGGACCATAATAGGTGGCGGAACATGGGGTCATCGACTCTCGAATAAATTTACGACTTCTAACTTACAAAAGTTAAATGTTTGTAAAGGGTAGGAATATCATTAAAATGTACTTATGTGTATAGTTTTGTTTTCGAAGACTTAGGACCAGTTTCAAATGTTCCGGCTTAAGTTTCGGATAGTTAGCCGACACATAACGCTATCCACCAGATAAACGCTGCTGATATTTTTTTCCTGTTTCATCGCCACCGTTTATAAATAAACTAACTTGCGGACAAATTTATCAGCCACTAAGTTTGTTCCGATACACATGTCAATTATTGTTTTGTTTTTCTTTGTTTCATGTTTTCAAATATTTTTTGTTGTCTTAGGAAAGCCAAAAGAAAAAAGACATTTGATAAATTTATGAACGAAAAAAATGAAGCAGCAAAAATCAATAAAACAGTGGAGCTAGAATAGTATTCGGATACTCCGTTTGCAGCTGAGCTATTTTTTAAACTGGGTCCCCAACCGGGCTGACGATCGGCACGGGTCGTATGACACCTTCGTCTAGCCCAGGGGAAGGATATAGAATAAGAAATAGAGAGAAGTGTGATTTGTGGATAGGAGTAGGAGATGAAGGTGCGGAAGTAGATAAGCTCTCCAGGCGTATCGAGCATTCTAATTAAGAGGTTTTGGGCCGTTCTTAGTTCGTTGTTCATCAAAACAGCCATGGGTGACCCTACTGGCGAATAAAACCGTCGACAGCATAGCCTGTTGAATTATTATAACTTAAGCGTCCACACCAACAACGTGCAGAAGTGAAAGCAACGGCAATGTGACCACTGAACAAAATAAAATAAAGTTTTCCTTTCACAGTCGCGTTTTCGGCCGTTTTGGTAAGCCGTATTTGTAGAATTGTCAGAAAATAACCGACATTATTGTCAAGTTTTGGTTTCATAAAAAAAATGAATTTTCTGAGAATTGTCATGAATTTTCTGACAAATTTATAGATACTGAACAATTTTTTATGGAACAGACAAAATTTTACAAAATACAATCCAGTATTTAGGTACCTAACAGTCAATTTCGACAGGCGTTTGAGTTTCGATCAATTATTGATAGTGAAGTGACAAGTACGATTTGAAATGCTTAATATTATACTATACAGTCCGGGGTGGACCTGGTCCTCTTCCACTTGTGCGCGCCACCTAAGGTGAGGTCTTCCTCTACTGCGTTGTGCCTCCGGGTTGGAATCGAAGACTCTTTGGGCCGGAGCGGTAGTGTCAATTCGCTTCATATGTTCCAGCCATCTTAGACGACTGATGCGTATACTTTTCTGACCAGGGCTATGTCGCTGTACAGCTCGCTGTTAAATCTCCTCCTCCAAAGCCCGTCAATGCAAACGGGACCGAAAATCACTCGACGAATTTTGTGTTCGAAGCGAACAAGGAGATCTTCATCCGATCCGCCATTGATAACGTCCATGTTTCTGCGCCATAAAGCAGGACTGGGATGATGAGGGTCTTGTATAGAGTCTCCTTGGTGTTTTTCGACAAGGCCTTACTAATCAATTGCCTTTTTATTCCGAAGTAACACCGGTTGGCAAGTGTAATTCCTCGCTTGATTTCTGATAGTGATATTATTTTCAGAGTTAATAGCGGAGCCGAGGTAGACAAAGTCCCGAACTTCCTCAAAGTAATAGCTGTCTATCGTGACGTTCTGTCCGATTCGTCGATGTTGTGTGTCCCTTCTTGTTGGCAGCATATATTTTGTTTTGCTCTCATTCACCACTAAACCCATTTGTGCCGCCTCTGTATTGATACCTACTTACAAACGCACCAGTGACAGTGGAGCGTTCTCCATCGTCATTCTGCACAATCTGATGAGTTTGGCAGGGATGGTGAGTATCGATTTGGACTTCTAGGGTTTTCTCCAGGAACTGCCGTAGTGTGAATATTTGGTTGGCTCTGGACTTACCGGGCCTAAAACCGCACTGATTGGGTCCAATTGAAAAATGGTTTCAGGCGTTCACACAGTATGACAGACAGGATCTTGTAAGCGATGTTAAGGAGACTGATGCCTCTATAGGTGGGGCAGTTTAGAGGGTATCCTTTCTTGTGCATCGGGCAAACAATGCTGAGGCTCCATTCATCAGGCATACTTTCATCTGACTTTGAGACGAGTTTCTGTCGTAAAAATCTCGGGCCATAGCTTGGGTGGAACCTCACATCAGTTGCGGTGTTTCGGATGGCTTCTTGGCATCGATGCCACTGGTCTTACTGGTCTTCAGCACTTGATGCTGGCTGTAGAGGACTTATCTAGAGGTTGAATTCAGAGCACGCGAACTTTATATTTACGCGTACGTATATACAGTCAAAGAGTGGAACAAATGAAAACAAATAAGGGCTTGATCAAAATAAGGACTTTTCGGGAAAAAATCCGGAAAGAAAAACTAGGCCTGACAGTTTTTAATGCTGAAATAAACGGATTATGCCTTACATTTTTTTAAACTACTACTTCTACACTTTTTTAGTAGGGGAGGTGGACCACAGCTTCAACATTTACAAGTGGTGCATAATAGGGTACAAAAGTTAGTACCTAGATCGGTCACAACTGCAAACAACTTTACAAAATGGAGATTGTCAAAGTTTAAAGACGACAGCACTTAGATATAAAAAAAAAGAATCATCATCCCGAGATATTGGAACGAGTGGAACTAACAGACCGCAAAAATTGTCTTTCCAAGTTTTTTGGCTTTAATTTTTTTTATGAATAATTAAATTGAATTCTGTTTTTGGATTATGTTTATTTGTATTAAATAATGCCCATTAAGTTAAGAAATTGATTTCGGCTGAGTGGCCGCCAGTTGCTAGAATTTATTACCAATCGCGCCCGATTTATGATATTTTTTTTATCACTCACGCTAGAACTTCCGGCGATAGGTCCCTCATTCTTGACGGATAGTCTATATCGTCTATGTTTGACCAAAACTCATTAACTGACAAAATAGAAATTCCGAGATAAACGGGTTTTAAAATAACAGTTTTGCATTTTTTGTTACTAGTGCTATGAATTTGAGTTTATTGTTTTAAACCCGGGTTTTAATATTAGTACAATATAGGAGGCATGTGGAAAACCATTCAGATGAAAAGTTTACCATCAGTCTTACCAGCTTAAAGTGTTAAAGTATTTAATGATTTTTGGCTGACCAAAACAAAAACTGTAATATCAAATTAGTGAGTTTAGATTTTTGTTTCTTTTAGTTAAATTAATATAAATTAGCAATAGTTCGGTGATATCTTTTATTTAAACAGTAGGAAAAGGAGGTTAAGTCAATGTGAGTATGGTACATAATATAATTAATTTAAAAAAGGAATAAAATATGGACAATTTAGTTCCTTGATATTCTTCTTCTTCGTCTTTTCGTTCTGAAAAATTAGTTTCTGGCAATTTATTACCCTCTCTTTTTTTCCCAATAGGCAGCTTATCATACCACCCAAAGAACTCCTCATGAATAACTCCCAATGTGCAGATCTTCCAGAAATCTTTTTTTTTTCCTTGCGTATAGGGAGTATTAAGCCTTTATTAAATTTTCGAAACTTATCTCTTACTGAGAAAATAAGAGTGTTCGTTTAATAAAATATGACTTAAGGTTATCACTATTTTTACCATCGGTGCAGATGAACTGGGAGGTATTTTAGGGCTTGTTGGAGTCTTAAGAAGTCATCTTAACGAGAGCACTCAATTTCTCGTTGTCTTCATCCTTACCAGATTCAAAGTCTATGGATTTTGGATGATACTCTGGATTGGCAAGGCTATTATTGTTTAACAAATCTGAGTCAGATTCTTCAAGAATTTCTGGAACTGCATAACTCATTTTATAGGCCAGACACTTTTTATTTTTAGCACAGATCAAAATTAATACAGCTTCAATAGCGCAAACATTTATTTGAGATTCGGTCATCTTTTAGTGCAATACTGCCCTCAATTGCTGCTTGTGTCTTAAGAAGATGGCAGAACAATTTAAAATGCACCTTAATGGGTGGCAGGCCATAGAGACATTCCAGATAACTGCTCGGCCGATGAACTCGCTAGGCATGGCACAACTATGTCAATTCTAGCGGAGAAGAAAAATCTCTAGTTACCTCACGCTGCTTGTAAAGTCTAAATAAAACAAAATGCTAAATGCTACTAATCGCGATCAAACCCCACCAAGAAATAAATTTGGACCATGCTGGATGTCAAATTGCTCCAAAAGTCGTATGTAACACTAAAAAGATAAGCATAATAGTATACGTGTTTTTAGACACTTGGGAGGCATGCCCTCAGATTGGGCCTCCCCGCAAACAATTTCTGCACGAGCTGTATGGATGGGGAGATGAGGAGAAGACTATTCTTCACCTCTTTATCTATATGCACCATGTCCAGCCCTCTCATTTTGAAGAAAACTTCACCCTGGAGAATACTTTTTCGACAATCTCGGCGTACTGGCTAATAAGCCGCTCCCAACGCTTTATTCTTAGCTCCTGTCAGTTCAGCGGTATCAAATGGGCCTTCTTTGGCCTAAGTGAGGCTGCACTTATGTGGCCTGCCACCTTAACCTAATCTAACCTAACGAATTACATTATGTAAGTTAGTGACTTTATGACTATGATGTTTGATATTTGGGCTAATACGATTAAAAAAAAAATGTTCAGCCAAAATTCATTAAATCACATAATGAGTTTTGGTTGGTAGGGTAGAGTATGAGAATTTCAGTGAATGACTTTTGGAACTAAGTTATTATAAAAATGACAGGATATACGTGATTTTAATGACTTTTACCTGAAAGACAATTTAAAAATAATAATTTTGGTGCATTAAAAAAGTTTTCTGAAAAATGTCAGTTAATGAGTTTTGGTCGAACATAGACGATATGCAAATCGGTCAATACAAATCGCCAAAACGATAAATTAGGCGACGAGGAAATGACACCTTCAGAATTTCAGTTGTGGTTCATACATAATAATAAATTTTTCATCCTGTTTCCACCAGTTATCCAGTCACAATTCATCGTCTGTAGCCCACGGCGTTTTAGAAAAAAAAAATAGCAGTAACTTTGTACGCGTGCAATGGTTCTTCGTGGGTTATTCCATACTGAATCGTGTCCTGCTGTTAAATTGCATGCGCATGCACCATATCACGCCACCGAAAAAACTTAAAAGTTATAATTTATATGTTTCATGGTTTAAGCCTCTGCTTAGCGATCTGATGATTGGTTGTGGTAGCTTAGCTTTTATTTCACTGACCACTTACATTTTGGTTAATATGAACTTTTAAATATTTTTTTAAATGTTGTCTTATTAGCAATGTTCAAATATGCCTCACGTTCAAAGGTGCCCCAGTCTCTCCTATTAATTTTTATTGTCAAATTAATGTCATTTATGGCACAATCGATAGCACTTTCAATAACATATCAGGGAATAGTAGATTGGTAGCACAGTTTGAGGCGAAGAAAACTGAGAGAACGACAATAAACAAAAACACGTAGCAACAACAACGCACAGAGGTTGGTCTTCTCCTCCGTTCTAATCACCAGTTGGCGGGCTTGTAATCGTCGCTCAATTAGCGCAAGTGGTAGTCACTTGGTCAATTGAGAAAAATCGAGGTGCAAGTTCACTTCCTGACAGGGGAAAACAGAAGTGTCTTCCCAAGTGGATATATACGGAGAATTGACTGTCAGAGTTCAAAACTATTCAAACAATCACTTAAAGGAGTCTGATGATGAATTAGTGGTGTAGTTCGAAATGGCTATCATTCCTACCAAAGTAACTGTGTCTATGAGTTGTTGTTAATGTAATTCTCTCAAACAATAATTAAGGCATAAGTCCCGATGTTTATCCGGGCTAACGAATCCTATATAGGATTGCGTATTTGTATGGAAAACTTGCTAAGCCCTTATAGGATTGCAAACAAAAAAACGCGCCTAATATTGTAATCAAAACACCAGCTCCCTACTGAAATTGAAATGTCCAAATAAATGTACAATAAGGATTATAGCTTTTAATTATTATATTTCATCATTTCCCGTTAAACTGACATTCTCAAAATTTGTTCTTAATTTAAAATGAATAAGACAAGCCGACGTGTCCACTGTTGTCATTGTGTCTGAAATTCCTACTGACTTGACCATAGGCTTCGAGATTTTTGCTAATAGGGTGGGTGTATTTTACATTTGCCGACTCGCCGTGTTTTGAACTATGTTCGCCATAAGCTTCCAATCTTCCCTGTGGTGAACGTGCGTTTCTAACCAGAATTACACCATCTTCTAGTGGCGCCTGCAAACAAAATAATTGAATGTCAAAAATTGGCGAAAACTATTTTTTTTTTCATGTAGACTTACAACTTCATAGTAATTGTTGGGCTCATCGAAATGATCTTCGGGAAGGGTAAACCCAAGAGCGATGGCGAACAGACCGCCCAGAATAATAATCTTTAATGTCATTTTTTAATGTAGTGTGTTATACCTCAACTGATGCTAACATAATTCGCATCGTCTTCTTTTATACTAATCCCTGCGAGTCTAAATTGCAGGAAAAATCCCCGCACTGATAAGTTTTATGTGCCATTTTCTGATTACTGCTTAAAAAAAATGCACCTATCTCGGCGGGCTAGGGGACTTCCACTTGGCCACAGATAATGAGTAATCAATAGCCGTAGATGTCATTCAAATGTCTTATTGTTACGCACATCATCACGTAAACACAGTGACTTACAAACAAAGTTGCACTGAAATAAACACTATTTTGTGTGGTTAAGTGATGAACGAGTATCTCGGTTGGTGTAAAATTTAAGTAGAGGGAGGTCTGGCCAGCGTTATTATATATTTATAAACGCTTTTTTGCAGATCCTACAACTATTGGTTTTCATATTTTAACCCATCTTTAAATGCGACAAAAAAATATCACGTACATTAATGAAACCAACCAACAATGCAGTCTGAAACTAGGTTTGCACTGTTTTTAAATTATTTTAGATTCTTTTGAAATTGAGTAACAAATCCTAGGAGGGCCACTTTTTGCATAGCTTGGTTATGTCACCATTAGTAAAGTTTAACCCCTGATTATAGTCTGTGGGAACCAAAAAGTGTTTGTTCACTTAATTTTCACTTTAAGCACCAAACCATAGCTTTGAGACAAATTTTTCCAGTTTATTTGTGAAAATTAAGTTATTAAATAAATCTATTGTTAAAATTGTTTTTTTTATGTACTTTTGTTTTCGGTTTTTTATTAATTAACATATTTTTTTTAAATAAACTGTATAATCTATAAACAAACAAAATTTCTGAAAGTCATTGAAGTCTTGATGAAAGACACTACTACACTATAAGCCTAAATTCAATTTTTAAACGAACAAAATTTATAAATAAAACAATAACCCCAGACTTAAGTCCCAGCTGAACCTGAACTTGATTGATTTTAAATTTGAAGTTCAACTCGCCCGGTTTTACAATGTAATCTGAATTTCAGTGAACTAAGTTTAAATAAATTGAATGAATATAAGTTGGCAGTATTGTACAGTACTTAGTTTTTAAACGACTTTTCCAAGACTGTTCCTTGCCTTGTCTTTCAAAGAACACGCAGAACAATGTCAAATATTTGTGTTTTTGACAATTGGCAGCTTTCCTATCATGATCTTTGGCTAACTGCATCCATCAGTTGCGCACTCCAAGTTGGTTGAGGTCCCCTTCCACTCGAGCTCGCTACCTAAGGCGAGGTCTTCCTCTACTGCGTTGTGCTTCCGGGTTGGAATCGGAGACTCTTCGGGCCGGAGCGTTGGTGTCCATTCGCTCTACATGTTCCAGCCATATTTAAACTAAAAGCCATTGTTTAAACTAAACGTGTCCTTAGTTCGACACTTAAGTTCGCAGTGTGAAATCGGGTATTAATGTTTAAACTTCCACTGTGAAACTCGAAGTAAGGTGTTTAAGTATTATGCCCAAATCACAATGGCGCTTTGCCGCTTGCGTGCGTTGACAGGCGTTTTAGAAACTTTACCGTACTTTATGTCAACGCACGCAAGCCGCAGTTTTCCAAAACTAAATGCCGCTTCAGAGCTTTGGCGCGTTGAGAGACTAGAGTATGAGAGATTGAAAGTTCTGTTTGGTTTATGTTAATATACCCCAATTCAGAGCAGAATGCAAGTTTACTCCTTTTTGCTTAAAATTGTTATTTTAATGCACGAATTAAAAGGAAATGTGTTTAAAATAGTAAAAAACGCATTAATAAATAACAATAAATACATAGATACACAGGTACATGCCTTCCCATAATAGTCCTTTCAGCGAGACAGGTAGATCCCTTCCCTTTAAATTGTGAATTGATTACTTTGTGGAATACTTGAAAAACGATTCAAGTGTGCAAGATTACCAAATGGCCAGCATATTTTATCTACGCTGTGGAAAGAAGTTCAGTCACTAAAATACAGAGGTGCAATTTTGTTAAAATCTTGCCTTGGCTATTTAAAAAAAAATAAAAATCTATTAATAAATTCTCAAATATGGATACCGACGATCTACTCGATTTTTCAATTCATATTTATATTTTATTTCAGTTATATTTATACATCTGGTGGTGTGCTGGTCATTCATTCGGACTGCGACCGCAGGTACTGTTTTTCGTCGCTCGCTGGGTTTTTACCACATCCGTTCACCTATCGCCAGTAATGGCAATGCATATTGAAAGGATTTTATGACTCTCTAATTAGGGTCATTTGCCTGTTATTAATTAAATACACGAACTTTTTTTTTTCTATATTTCCGCGAAGATCTTGCTGTTCTGTCCAGACATTTTTTTATATTCCTATGGCTGGACTTAAAAACCTTCCCGCCTGTGGAGTTCAAATTTACAGGGAATCTTCGATATAGGACGGAGAATTCCCGTGAATTTGGGTCAAAGTCGGTACGCATATTCATGTTCATTGTCCCGATAGACAATAAAAAATATGTAGCTCATTGGCACGAGCAAAAGAGCGGGTACACCAAGTAATAAATTAATACCAATCATTTGCACATAGCAGAAAATTAGATTTTCCCTCGACTAGAAAAAGAAACTATAAATATTCTAAACAAAAATGTTTATTTCGTTTATCAATTGTATAAAGCACAGAGTAGTTTCAGAGAAAACTAAAATTTCAAAAGCGTGCACATAACATTTGGGCACATATTTTTTTGTTCAACAATCTGAAGAAATCACTAGTAGCATTACAACAAAAATAATATTCGTCATTTCCACACAGTAAAATAATTAATTTGTATTGCAAAAACCTCATATTCTACTAAAAACGAGTACGTGTATACCCACGCTACTCCAACATGAACGGCATATGCTCTATCACAATAAATATTATCAAATCGAACAAACCAAACCGAAAATGAAATGTCAAAGCCGTCCAACGCCACCGAAAGTAGAAAGTTGCTCTACTTGGGCGTCGCGTTGGACTTTACGATATTTACGATCTAAACGCGACCCGAAGCCTGACGCCGCATTTTGGCTTGCACCATATGAAAGCATTGGTTCTACTTTATCTGTCAACGCACGCAAGCGGCAAAGCGCCATTGTGATTTGGCTTTTAAGTTTTGTCGGAGAAACGTTCCGAACAGCTGATTGGGTGTGTATGAATAGGGTAGGCGCTGGCTGATTGGCATCAACTTGGCGGTGCAAAGATGTTGCAACTTTTTCTTACACATCAATTGTGCTTATTTAAACTCCTCACCGGGTAGCGACCGGGTATTCGTCTCGGCCAACCGGATTTAACTTTCTAAACTTATAAGCACTAGTATTGAACACGAAGAAAATAGCAGCACTATAATGCTCTGTCGGAATGACTGACTTTACGAGTCTCAACGGTCTAACATGAGCCCATCAGAAAGAGGACATACAGATACAGCGGGTGAATCAAGAAAATTGAATCAACGGTCGAGATGGCAGATACCTTGATATATTTAGCTCAAAAGTCAGTAAGGATTTTTTAGCACTAGTTCAGGGTGCTAAAATAGGGTTGGTTCACCCTTCATGGGCGAACAGCAGCATTCATATCCCCGGAGTGAGTTACTGACAACCAAATATTCGACCCGCTGTCCTAGGGGGTCAATTAAGAGCCTGGTCCTCCTGCTTAGGGGTTGTGCGTGGGGTTAACTACCCAACCAGGAAAAATCTATATGTCACGAAGCAACCCAAATCCACGAATACGGATGGATTTACTGTTGACGACCCTGCAAAATGAAAAAAGGACACGGATCTGCACGTGGTATTTTGTTTCAAATGGGCATTTTGACACGTTAGTGCATTTTTAGCGGAGTCTTGGACCTTAATATTTGCATTTACGTTGTAATATTCCACCTTTTAGAAGAAATTGGAGTGGTTTCATTGAGTTTAGTAGTAGTGGTTTTATGTTTAAATAGGCTTATATTATGTTATGATAGCGGTATTTACTTTATCGACATCCCAAAAAAAAATAATTTAATGTGTTTTAATGAGTTGTGTTTAGATCGATTTTTATGCAAGTGTTCCTATTATTTTTCCCATGACTGTATGTTAAAATATGAAAATCAATAACTGCAAAGAAGCGTTTAAAATAACGCTGGCCAGACCTCCCTCTACTTAAATTTTACACCAACCGAGATACTCGTTCATCACTTAACCACACAAAATAGTGTTTATTTCAGTGCAATTTTGTTTGTAAGTCACTGTGTTTATGTGATGATGTGCGTAACAATAAGACATTTGAATGACATCTACGGCTATTGATTACTCATTATCTGTGGCCAAGTGGAAGTCCCCTAGCCCGCCGAGATAGGTGCATTTTTTTAAGCAGTAATCAGAAAATGGCACATAAAACTTATCAGTGTGCGGGGATTTTTCCTACAATTTAGACGCGAGGGATTAGTATAAAAGAAGACGATGCGAATTATGTTAGCATCAGTTGAGGTATAACACACTACATTCAAAAATGGCATTAAAGATTATTATTCTGTGCGGTCTGTTCGCCATCGCTTTTGGGTTTACCCTTCCCGAAGATCATTTCGATGAGCCCAACAATTACTATGAAGTTGTAAGTCTACATGAAAAAAAAAATTGTTTTCGCCAATTTTTGACATTCAATTATTTTGTTTGCAGGCGCCACTAGAAGATGGTGTAATTCTGGTTAGAAACGCACGTTCACCACAGGGAAGATTGGAAGCTTATGGCGAACATAGTTCAAAACACGGCGAGTCGGCAAATATAAAATACACCCACCCTATTAGCAAAAATCTCGAAGCTTATGGTCAAGTCAGTAGGAATTTCAGACACAATGACAACAGTGGACACGTCGGCTTGTCTTATTCATTTTAAATTAAAAACAAATTTTGAGACTGTTAGTTTAACTGGAAATGATGAAATATAATAATTAAAAGCTTTAATCCTTATTGTACATTCATTTGGACATTTCAATTTCAGTAGGGAGCTGGTGTTTTGATTACAATATTAGGCGGCTTTTTTTTTTGCAATCCTATATGAGCTTAGCAAGATTTCCATACAAATACGCAATCATATAGTACTCGTTAGTCCGGATAATCATCGGGACTTATGCCTTAAGCCGAGATACAAACTGTGCTACTAATCTACTATTCCCTTAAATGTCATTGAAAGTGCTATCGAGCTAATAAGCTAACATTTAAAAAATATTTAGAAAACCCTGAGAGAAAATCAACCATTTTTAAATTTGGTATTATTAAAAATGGTGTTAAAAAGCGTGATACATATGGGGGGCATGTTGCCCCCCTGCAACCCCCTACTTGTGATCACTGTAGAATTTTGAGTAAGCGCAAGGTTGTGTAATATGCAAAGTTTATATAATGTTGTTTGCTTAATTTTACCATCAAAAGTAATTAGATTTTGGAAAAAGAGATAAAAACAATGAGAGATTATGTCCAATAAGGGATTTTGGAAAAGGGGACAACATAGGGATCCCATTTAAG
The DNA here is from genome assembly GCA_949372485.1 of Cheilosia soror. Classification (NCBI taxonomy): domain Eukaryota; kingdom Metazoa; phylum Arthropoda; class Insecta; order Diptera; family Syrphidae; genus Cheilosia; species Cheilosia soror. The sequence goes on from OX443563.1 coordinate 21,704,112, forward strand.
AAAGCGTTTGAAATGCTTTTCTTTTGTAATTTTGACCAAAAATCAGAGAAATACTATTGTATAAATAAGACAGTCTGAACATTTGAACTAAATTGGTTTGAGTTCTACAAACACAAACATAGTGGTAGGTAGGCTGAACTTTTATATAATCTCGACCACGAAGGATACAACTTTTAATTTTAGATATGTGAATAATCAAAATTATCGCTACTGAAGGCTGAGGCACTGAAAATCCACGTATAACCCACGAAGAGCCATTTCACGCGTACTGCTATTTTTTTTTCGAAAACGCCGCGCCGTGGGCTACAGTACAGACGATGAATTTATTGAGTTGTGACTGGATAACTGGTGGAGACAGGATGGAGCAATGGCATATACTGTATGACTGTATGAGCCACAACCTAAATTCTGAAGGTGGCATTTCCTCGTCGCCTAATATATCGTTTTGGCGATTTGCATTGACCGGCAAGATTTAATTTATTTAACCGTTCCAGACTTCTTTTTGTGTTTTTGTGGTTTTTTAAAATCACGAGTGTATTTCAACAAGCCAAAGATTCTTGAAGACCATAAATAGACTATCTGTCAAAAATGATAAAAAATGTCAAAAGTCGGGCGCGATTGATAATCAATTCTAGCAGCTGGCGGCCACTTAGCCGATATCATTTTTTTGACTTAATGGAAAAAATTTAACAAAAATAAACATAACTAATGTTTATAAAAAGCAGAAATAAATTTGTTCATTCATAAAAAAATTACAGCCAAAAAACGAGATATTGGAATTTCGGACACAGTTGTTTCCACTCGTTCCAATACCTCGAGATGTTCTTTCTTTCTTTTATAGGTAAGTGCTGTCCAGTCCAATGACATTATTATATATGGAGTGCTAGTAAGTAGACGTCTTCGCGTTGGTTTCAGCATAACCACTAGCTCTCTTGGTTCGGAGCCGAATAAATTGGAAATTCCCACGTTTTTGACATCACTGACGATGACGATGACGACATTTCCATTTCGTTGCACTTATTTCAAGTTGTGAAAGCGAATGTACATTGGTATTATACTGCAATTAAAAAACATTTGAAATTAACAAAAAACGAAGTGTTGTATAATTGGTAGCAATTTGCAATATGATTCAGTATTCTATGAAAAGGGAAAATCTTGTATACATATAAGGTCTATATTTCGAAAGAATTTACCTGCTCCGAGTAGGTACCCTTAGATCATTGTATTCTCATACCGATGTGATGCCTGAGTTTACCCAAAAGTCTTTGGATGTTCTAACGCTAAAAAAACATTGCTTTAATGAAAACCATGCTTGATGATGGATGAAATGGCAATACGGGAACATCTTCAGTGGGACGCCAAAGAGAAAAAATACAATGGCACCATAGACTGCGGCACCACCAGAGATTTACCTCTTGCTGAAGAAGCGTTGGTGTATTTATTGGTGGGAGTGGGATTGAACAGCGCCTGGGAGCTCAATGGGTTACTTTTTTATTAATGGATTAAGCTTAAAACAAAAAGTTAATTTAACAAAGGAAAGTTTTAGGTTTTTTGAAAACAATAAATGTATACAAATTGTAGGACTCACATTTGATGGGCTGGGCATGCATCTAGTCTTGGCACGATAAAACACTAAGGTGGGAGTTGTTTTAAACATCCTGAAAAAGATGAACAAAAAATTTCAATATTCTTTGATGCTTACCATTGTAAGAAATTTTACGATGTGAATGGGCAGGCAATAAAGTGTGAGTATATTGACAAATTGGTCAGTTTTTAAGATAAACTTGGGCTCCAACCTTGTAAACAAGTTAAATGCCAAACATATTTACTGGCACTCTAAAGTCATGAATGTCAGCCTTGCTACCCAGACTTTGAGTGGGATTGGGGACACGATCCCGAAAACCAAAATCCCGAAAACCTAATATCCCAAAAACCCACAATCCCGAAAAGCCAAAATTCAGAAAAAAGAATCACGAAAACGAAATTTGCACAAATTTTTCATTTTATATAATTTTTCGGGATTCTTTATTTTGTTTTGAATGTAAAATAGACAAGTGTTTGTCTATTCCATTTACCGTAATAATGTTTTGTAATGTTGCGCTGGATGCAATTCGCAATGTGCATTAAGTTGTGCTGATCTTAGTGTGATAGCTGACCGACTAGATTTTTGTTAGCCAGTGCACATCGTACTTAATACAAATTGAGTATCGTGACTTTCTGTGACGAATGCTTTTGATATGGTATTAGTCACCATTGCAATGTGTTTTATGTCTTTTGAGTTAGATCGAGTACGGAATGCCTTAATCTCAAGAGCCAAGCATTCGGGCAACCGTATGTGGCTATGTCCCGACTCATTGACAATATTAAAATGAATTTCCATTCGCTTGCTGGGGCCCGGTATACAATTGCAATTCCTAAAAATAGGGGATGTGCTATTAAGCTTAGCAGTGTGGATCACCTACTTGGCTTGGCAGACTACTTGGCTTTATATCTTATCACTCTGATGCATGAGAGGCAATGGAATACTGAGAAAAACAACTTTACCCTCTGCTCTTAATAAAAATAGCCTGGCGATTTATTTCAAGCAAACAAAAAAACCAAAGCCCCGACAAGATGATAACTAGTTGCAGCTTATCAGCGAGGATTTTTTTCACAGATTCGCCTTCATTTCAACTTCGTAAAAACGTGTAACTTTCAACATAAAATGACAATCAAATTTATTATCCTGTGCGGTATCTTCGCTATCGCCTTAGGCTTCACACTTCCCGAAGATCATTTTGACGAGTTGAACGATGACAACGAAGTTGTAAGTTATAAGACAGTACATTTTATATACAAAATTTTAACAAATGGATATTTTTCAGGGTTTTTGAGAATCCTGTTTATTAAATGACGGAGAGAAACGCACCTTCACCACAAAGACAATTCGAAGCCCGCGGCGAGCATCACTCACAAATTGGAGACTCGGCGAATTTAATTTAGACCCACCCCATTAACAAAGATTTCACCGCATACGCTAAAGTTAAAGCAGGATTTTTGGGTACAATGAGAATCAGGGACGGGACACATTGGTGTGAAATGAGCGTGAGCATTGTTGTAAAAACGAAAATAAAATATGTAGTCATAAAAATAAAACCAACACATCAACTGCAAACATGCCATTAACTCCGAAAAATCTCCAAACCGTTGCCGTTGGTTGCAGATTTAGTTGCTTCGGCTATTCAGCGTGTTTAAAAATGGCCACGGTTACGTTACCAGTAGATAGAATATAAGAAGGCCTAATGTAGATATAACTAAGAAGATGTCACCTAAATTTTGTGTATTAATTAAAGTCTTAAACGTATTTTTTTTTTTATTCTAATTTTTTTTATGTACATACTTACCTAGTTTTCATTTTTTAATTCCTAATTGTGGTTTAAATTCACTTAAAATTATCCTTAAAAGAAAAGAAAAAGAAACTATTCTAGTTCGCTCGATATAGAGCTTCATAAATAGAAACACTCGATCACGCCTTTCTGACGTAGCATCTGTGATTTCTTCCATTTTTTTTTTACACAAACGAGACACGAATATTTTTTTGTGGGGAATAAGTGCAGAAAGAATTCCCCCCTTAAACCCGTCGAGCTAAAGCCGTGCTAGGCATAATGAGACCATTTCACACGCTTTTGGTGGGTTTTACCTTCTTTTTTTACTTAAAAACCCTCCACCCGCTACCACAACCATTTTTCCGCTTTTAGATAAAAAACCGGAATTTAATTCTCTTAAGAATTTTCTTTAGTCCTTTTTAAAAGTGAAAACGTTTGATTTTTTAATTAAAAAAGAAAACAAATAACAACCCTGATGGCAAATTTAAGCTGCCGTAGACAACTTCAGTTGGCATAAGTGCGCGAAAATTTAAAATGTCATGTGTCGCTGAAGCATCAGCGACGGTTGAACGATTTTTTTCTCTTATGAATAAAATTTGGACACGAAAGAACACTCAACTGGAAGTTGTAACTATCGATTCTGTTGTCTACGTTAAATATAATGTCGACACACTCGACAGTGTAGTTTTGTTTTATATCGATTTTTATAAAACACTAAAATCACATCGATACATTCTCCGCCAAATATCTTCTGTGCAGAAGTATGAGCATTTTTACAGAATTGTTTTAGATTTTACGTGACAATACGTGAAATAAACTGTTCTACTATTTTGCACGAAATTTTTCAGGTCTATGGTATATGTACTACTATAGATCAAAAATCAATTTGATGAAACGGAAGTGTTGAATGTGGTATTACAAGAGGAGCTACTCGAGCTTAGCACCAATGAGGAGCGGAAGGTGAAGTTTAAGAAAGGCTATCAAACATTTTGACAGCATCTGGCAGAAATACCCGACAAATATCCTGGGCTGTGGGAAATTGCGAGAACACTATTGAACGCGTTTCCCGCATCATACCTTGTCCACAAAAGTTTTAGTATCGTTATAAACTTATTAACAAAAAAAAAGTGCAGAATGAACATCACAGCACGGTGAGATTTGCGGTTATTCCTTACAAAACTGAGGCCAAATATTGATAATTTGCCGTCAATCCATCAAGTACATCCCTCCCATTAAAATGATGACTCTTTTTTATTGTTGATTTCCATTGTTGAAGTTACGGTATGTTATTGTTATTAATGTTTAATCTTAGTTCCATAAAGTCCGCAATCGTATTATTTTAATAAATAGAACCTAAAAAAAAAAAAACTATTTGCTTTTTATTTTTACCAAACCGAATTTAGGGTTGGAACTCAGCCGCGACTCAAATTTCCATCGTAAGATCTAATCTTCACATTTTTTACGAGTTTTGGGAATATGCTAAAAATGTAGCAGCAAGGGGTCCACCGAAATCAGGTTAATTTTGAAAGTGGTCTACGAGAAAAAAAAAAGTTTGGGAACCTCTGGATTAGATGAAGAAGGCTCCACGGAAACGGTGATCCATTTTTGGCAGACCCTAGTCTTTTGTCTTTTGCACCATTCATCCGGACCGAGATTACAAATTTCTTATTGACAATTTGACAGATTTACAATTTAATTTAAAGTCCAGTCAGATCAAATTTGGCAAACAAAAATATCAGGCATATCGCGTACACGTCAATTTCGTGTCGAATACTATAACTCTAATAGAGCAAAATGTATATCGAGATGCGTGCGTTTGATTTACCCTTTTATAATAATAACTAAATTCACGCACTCTATTCCAATGTTCATTTGGAATACCACGTTCATAAAGAGACCTCTGTCCACATCTAAATTATTCGTTTCACAGACGGACTTATACAAAGCCTTTCGATTCAATAGTCTGCACCAGCCTATATAGTGACAGACGAATAACCAACCGCAAAGGAAGGATAGCTATTTTTCTGCAAAATCCGAGATAATAAAAACGGAAAGAATATCTAATCCCTAAAATTGAATATTTTTCCAATCCAACATCCATTGATTGAATGTCCTTGTATGTTTATTGTATTCCTTTTAGGGGAGTTGAACATGAGCCCTCTGTACCCTGTCTAGCGGTGTACATCATGTGTAAATACCACACCCACCCAAATGAATCGAAATTCAATTGAACTGAATATCTTTATTCCTATGCTCTATGTATCTTAACCTAACTCTGGCCGTCACCATATACAGAAATCAATCTTTGTCATTATTTGATTAAGAAATGTCAACGTTCTTATGCTATCCTTATTGATGTGGGTGAACGGGTGGCTTTGCAAATGTTGAGAAAAAATATACTCAGCGATTGCAGACATAAAAGAGAGAGAGAAAAAAGAAACGATAATTAGATTTTGATATCGTTCTGAACCCATGCATACCCACTCGTATGTATGGTTCTGATAAAAAGTCAATCATATCGCATTGAATGTCAATCCGAAATAGGGAAGAGGTAGAACTATCCCAAATCATTGATATTATTATACAAATACATACAATAAATAAATAACTTTGTATTAATATTTATAGATGACCAAACTATTTTTCTTGATGAGCAGTTTGATTTTAGCGCCGCCACTCTGCCCTGAGCTAGGTTTTTTTAATGCGCGTAAATTAGCTGTCAATTTCAATTGTATTTCGGAAAAAATGCACGAACATTTTTTTTCTTATGAGCTAATAATGCTTTTCAATGCACGCCACTATGCAGGCCCGGCCCAGCCAAACTAGCGCCCTGTGCAAGATTTAAAGAAAGCGCCCTTTTTTCATATTTGCACACATGCATAAGTCTTTTCCACATCACCCAGGAATTAGACTTTCAATGCGTTTATTGAGGTATCTAATATTGGCTTTGTATGGGAGTGGGAGGTAACCAAACTACTTTACCGACATTGACCATTTTTAACACCAACCTGACGACCGTAAGAAGAAGTCGTCTCACAAAATTTCATTCGCCTATGTCGATTCGTTTGGACGCCATCGTGTTTTCAACAGAAAGAGAGACAGACGAACATGACTGAATTTATTCGGTATTTGATCCAGCTAGCTGGATTTTATAAAAATTTCCAGCTAAACGCATTTTAATCCAGTCAGATCTGACTGGAAAGCAGTGAATATGGCAACGCTGCTGAGAGTCTGAACTTCAGACTCTGAAGTGAAAGAGAAGAGAATACTATATTTTCATATACAAAGCTACTTGTTCTCTTTGTAAGATAAATTTGTTACTCTTTTTCGTAAATAAGAAATCCCATCCTTATGTGCAGTGCAGAGTGCAGAATCAAAAACCTGCAACGCAAGTTCAACACAAACAATTCCGTAGAATGAATTTTTTTGTTTGACACATTTTTCTATGAAAATGTTGCGAGTGACTGTGCAAGAAATAAAACCTGCACATACCTACGGGATGGAACTTTTGTTGTTTTCGATTTTTTAACTAGTTTTTTTTTTTGTAAAATGTAAGTGGATGTGCAAGAAATATACTTACACGAACAGGGTGGAATATTGGAATATTACTTAAGCTTATTAGTTCGCGCAAGATAAAATTAATTTTTCTTAGACCTACAACTGTTCACGTAGCTGCGCTTCATTTCGTAGTCGCACATGCGACTTTGCCGCTCCGTGGACAGAGCTTCATTTGTTTATATGCAATCTGCAAGGAAGCTGCAAGCAAGTGTACAACAAGCTGCAAATGAAGATAGCGTGCGTATGAAGCGCAGCTACGTGGACAGTAGGCCTTACTCCTAGCAATGCGGCCACAGAACTTGGCGCCCTGTGCATTTGCACATCTTGCACATATGGTTGCTCCGGCCCTGCCACTATGGGCTTATTTGGTATAATATCAAAGGCACGGTGTAGTGCCCCAGCCAAGTTCTCTAGTAAAGGTACTAACCCGTTTTACAGAAACAAACTCAGGCTGTTTCTGACCCCTATCTAACTTCGGAATCAGTTAAGCCAAAATCTTTAAATTTGAAAATTTTACTTAGTTTATTAAAAAGGCCCACCTCACCAAATTTCAACTCTATAGCATTAGTGATTCTCAATATACAGGACTTCGAAAATTGCAAAAACCGTAACTGACTCACTCACTTAGATGATGATCATCAAAATTATGAAGCACTTCTGGCCATTTTGGAATCTTGAAATTTGCCAGAATACTTGATCCTGAGGTGCATAACTGGAAAAAGTCCAAAACTTAAGATTTTTCATTAAGGGGGCGTGGTATCCGTCCACTTTTGAATATCGGTTATTATTTATTTGGACCACTTTCCATTGCACAAGAATGTTGAAACTTGGTAGAGCGATAGGACTTGCAGTGTTGTGAAATGCGTTACAGCTAAAAAATACCGCATGCAATACCCTCCTTTTTTTTGTGTACCTATTTACCTAAACATTAATTATCATTATCTTGAATTTACCATAACGGCCTATGAGCCACTCATTAGTCTTAAAATTTGTCTATTTTGCCGTTGTTCTAATGCACAGCAAATGTATTTGGGAAAAATGAATCGCTTATTTTTTTGCTGTTGACCGTGATCGAGGTAACATCTTCTGGAAAAAGGCTCTTCTAAGTAATACCATACACATCGTACATTTTTTATACAATAAATTGAATTTTATAACGTTGTTTGATATCATTCGTTTTATTGTCATATCAATATCATTCGCGCCGTGTCATTTCATGCAGTGTACAGAAAGAAAAAAATCTAAAATTTTATATTCTCTATTCAGGAGGCGTGGAATCCGCCCACTTAAAATATGAATAGAAATTAATCTACCTGAAGAAGAAGAAAAGCCAAAGCGAAGACGTTTCAAAGAAAAGTAATGAGATCTTAGCCAAGTTCTTAGTTCAAGGTTCGATGCTAAAAAAATTTACATTTTTATTTGGCAAGATAAAAATCAATTGCCGTGCGTTAGTCTAGCAAAAACTCGAGAACGCCTTGACTGAAAATACCGGGATATGTTGACCAGGGTACAAAGAACAGCTTGCACTGCCATCACTGGTGCTTTACGCAATACACCCACAGCTGCACTCGAGGCGTTCATGTACAATTGTACATATCTTTTACCATTGGACCTACAAATTAAACTTCAAGCATGCAATAGTGCGCTTCGGCCAATTAACGCAGGGTTCTTCAAAACCAGGCAGGTTGGACATAGCTCCATACCAAGGTATATAGAACTACCTACAAGGTATGATATTCCGCGATTAATTTTTGGTTTTTCTGCGCATGTACGTCACTTGACGACAACAATTTTGACGTTTCTGTGATGAAATACGGGTAGTTTTCTGTGCGCAAGTTTTATTTTTAATAACATATAATGTTTTGTGTGCTGTTTTCAGTGTAATAAAATAGTAAACAAATAAATAAATTATTATCTGTTACCTATGTTTTCTCGTCTGGTGACGTCACTTTGAAGAGAGAGATGCAAACAAACATGCGCAATATCATACCATGTATTTCTATATACCTTGGAATCCTTCCCCAATATCCCTGATCAAACGGATGAAAGATTAGGTGAAATTGACTTCGACACTCCGTGCCAGTCCAATTAGGACGTAGCCTTAGCCTAAAGATATGATCACGTAGTATAAATAATCAAATCATACCTGTGACGAGCTTTTATTTATGTGAAATAGTATGTCCATTGACTTATGTTGGACTTTCGGATCAGTACAGGTGACGTAAGGACTAAGTTGGAAACGGGGGAGGGGTAAAGAGGTGGTAGGGACTATCTCTGGAACTATTTGGCCGATTTTAAAAATTCTGTCAGCATTGTAGGTAGGTACCTCTGAATCAGTATAGGTTAGTTAGGGTTGACCATTTATGATACTATGACGAAATTTTCAATTTTGACAAACTTATCGAAGAGCGACAAATTATTTGAAGATGGGGGATAATAGCCAATGAATAGACGGTTCTTTTGTCATATTTGGAATGGACAAATTCGATCTGGGTATATGACTTTTTGGGGCTTTTTTGGTAAATTTCCATATAAAATGTGCATAGTACCATTTATGATACTATGACAAAATTTTCAATTTTGACAAACTTATCGAAGAGCGACAAATTATTTGAAGATGGGGGATAATAGCCAATGAATAGACGGTTCTTTTGTCATATTTGGAATGGACAAATTCGATCTGGGTATATGACTTTTTGGGGCTTTTTTGGTAAATTTCCATATAAAATGTGCATAGTACCATTTATGATACTATGACGAAATTTTCAATTGTGACAAACTTATCGAAGAGCGACAAATTATTTGAAGATGAGGGATAATAGCCAATGAATAGACGGTTCTTTTGTCATATTTGGAATGGACAAATTCGATCTGGGTATATGACTTTTTGGGGCTTTTTTGGTAAATTTCCATATAAAATGTGCATAGTACCATTTATGATACTATGACGAAATTTTCAATTTTGACAAACTTATCGAAGAGCGATAAATTATTTGAAGATGGGGAATAATAGCCAATGAATATACGGTTCTTTTGTGATTTTTTGAATGGACAAATTCGATCTGCGTATATGATTTTTATGGGTTTTTCTGTAAATTTGCATGAAAAATGGCAAAAGTGCCCTTTTTGGTACTAAATGGTATTTTGACTTTTTGACACACTTATCGAAGAGCGACAAATTATTTGATTAAGAGGCTTTGTAGCCAATGAATACAAGATTATTTTGGGATATTTAAAGTGGAGAAATTCGCCCGGGGTAATAGGTTTTTGGTAAGTAGTATAAAGTAACTTTTTAAAAAATTGTTTCACCGTTTGACACTTTTAGAGAGGAGCGACAAATTATTTGATTAGGTGGTAAGATAGCCTAGGCATAGACAATTATTTTGCAATATTCAAAGCAGAAAAATTCGAAAGGGGTAATCGTTTTTTTTAATTTTTCCAAAAAAAACAAAAGAGTTCGGTAGCAAACTGGGGTTTTAAAACTTTAACGGTTAATTCTGGCGGAACGGCTTGTCCGATCGGAAAATTTTTTGCATTTTCCCAGAGCAATTAAATCAGCCGTATATGCCTCATCTTTTTTTTCGGAAAAGGCGATGTGGTGGATCCAGCTTTACCGGTAAGCTAGGTCCACCACAGAATTTACCACTTCCCGAAGAGCAAAAAAATCAAAATTACTGCAATTAAATAGCAATTAAATAGCAACTAAATCCCACATACTTTGTTTGGCGATACTCGAATGTGGTGGATCCAGCTTTACCCACGTAGGCGAAAGTCCTAAGTCAATGGACAGGACATACTATTTCACATAAATAAAAGCTCGTCACAGGTATGATTTGATTATTTATACTACGTGATATCTTTAGGCTATGTCCTAATTGTACTGGCATCGCACGACCGAGCAATGAACTTTGGTCGGTCGAATCGCTTGTTGGTATAGCGCTATACCAAAATGCGTGTCCTAAACATAATCGCGCGAGTTACGAGCGGCCGCGACCGATCGAACATAAAACAATAAAACAACAAACATTCAAAAATCACACAAGTGAATTATTCGAAGTCCAAATTACCACTGACTAAAGTTTACAATATATGACTTAGATGCTATACTGCTTCTATTGTTTTCTGCTAAAGTCGGTTAGTCATAAATGCCGCTAATTTGAGACGAAGTAATCTGATTGTTGTTGTTTGGTACAGCCTACCATTCTTGTCAGGCCATATACCGTGGTCAATTGTGTGCATACATGTAGGGATGTAACTCGCGACTACCCTAGTTCAGGCTAATTGGAAATTGGTGTGGTGGTGGACAAAAATGACTTCTAGGACAGAAGATCTTCAAATGAAATCTATAAAAGCCGGTCAAAACTCGGCGATATCCACCACTTGCAATTTTGTCTGCAATGAGATTTTGAATTTGGCTTTTGAGAAGCAGTTTTTTGACAGGATGCGTTCCTTTAAAATAAGGAGCCAACGATCTAAGAAATAGACTATCTTCATCATCATTATAATCATTCTTTTACTTGAAAGTTCTGATTTTCTCTTCTTCGATTTGAATAATTTTTTTCTAGAACAGCGACATATCTGGACATGGAGCTGACGACTTTCTCTTCTTCGATGTTGTTTTAGTTGATGATAAAGGTTGCTAAGTTTCGAGGCAGCTAATATCTTCCTGGTCAAAATTAAACCGAGGTGTATCGTCAACATAAGTGCCCTGATGTGGTGGAGCAGAAAGAGTTTCTTGAGTGATTGGCTGGTCTGTGATGTCTTCAAGTGCTGATGGTTCCTGAGCACTTGTGTCATTATTATTGCTTGTCTGCTCGGCCTCGGTGTCATCACGGTCTTTTAGAAACATCATACACGCGAAATATGGCCATTTTCCCGTATATTCGACACTGGATGGGCTGCCTCCTCCTGCAGATCGTGGTTTTGCTTAACTCCATCTGGAATACATCCCTCAATGCCTTCCATCTAAACTTGACAGCCTCTCCTAAAAAAAGAAAAGTTTTATGTATTCGGTTGATATTTATGTATGTATTTCTTTCTAGGTTCTGATGTAGTTTATTGTTTTTATACTTTTCAGGTTCCTAGCTACTGGTATGGCATTCCGACAACTTGCTTTTACATTTAGGATTTCAAAAACCGCTGTATCAAGTATAGTGATTGAAGTTTGCATTGCAATTTGGAAGACACTGAAGAATAAGCACTTGTTCCAACAACGGCAATTGTCATTTACCAGCAGCGTTGCCACAATGATATAAATGTAACAAAAGTGTTACACTTTTTAATCATTTTAAAATGTTGTTACAATGTTACTTTATTTTTCGCTTTGTTACAATTTGTCCAATTAAAATCTTTTTTGTCTTTTTCGTTAAAAAATATTGAAGAGTTCAACTGACAGTACTTTTTTCTTTCGAACAAACTTCTAGCAATTTCTTTCAAGGTATTTATTTGTTTACAAAACGTCAAACTGCGAGTGGGAATTTGTTAACGGCGATACGGCGAGACCGAAAAATATTGTTGTATTTTCTCGTTCCTTCCCACTCGCAGTTTGACGTTTTGTAAACAATCTGATGGTAAATAAAGTTTGTGAAATAAAAACTTAAATCTAAAGGGTCCACCATCTAACTTTTTTTTCAACTAGTGCTTATTTCGCTAATAGTAACACTTAGCTCATGTCTGATTCGACAGATAATTAGTTTTATCCTCCCGCTGAACGAATGTGGTTGTATATACGCTTGAACAACGCTGGGAAATATTGCGACATTACTTTGAAAATCATGGTAATGTTGCACCGTCAGCTCCGTATGTTCGTTATCTTGTGAAAAAAGTCGTTTGGCCACCGCGGAGCTGCGATTTGACACCGTTGGACTATTATTTGTGGGGTGCCGTAAAATATAAGTGTTACGCCGACATGCCAGAGACAATTGACGCTTTAAAGGACAATATTCGTGAAGCCATTGGTGAAATATAGCTGCACACAATCGATAATGTACTTATGTACTTAAAAATTGGACCGATCGTGTAGGCTACTGCATGGCCAGCCGAGGCAGCCATTTGAATGAAATTATTTTCCATTATTAACCGGAAGGATTGTACTTTCAAATAAAAAAAGAAATTTGAGAAAATATTCAGTAGTTTTTTTTTGTACGTTTTCTACGGCGCGTTTATTCCATAAAATAGGGTTAAAAAAAAAAATGCTGACAATTAGGCTGACAATTAGGACGTGGTAACACTTTCCATAGCTGCGGCAAATTGAGTGTAGTGAAGTCGAGGTAGAAAAGTTTGTTTGAAAAGTTTTTCAACACTTTCTACCTACTACTTTATAAAATGCAACGTCTGTCTGTTCGTCCCTCCATATCTCGAAAACCATTCGTCCGATTTTCATGATTTTTTTCCTGATTTATAGATGTGTGGCCTTAAAAGTTTGTATATTGATCGATAAGTCAAAATTATTATACAAACTTTCAAAATAATAATTTTGACTTATCGATCAATATACAAACTTTCCAGGCCACACATCTATAAATCAGGAAAAAAATCATGAAAATCGGACGAATGGTTCTCGAGATATGGAGGGACGAACAGACAGACGTTGCATTTTATAAAGTAGTAGGTAGTACATAGTAGGATTTAGGAAGTTAGGATTAGGATGGATTAAATTTTTTATAACAAAATTGTCCTTAATTTTATTGAATATTGTCACTCATTTGTACATCTGATACGCCGTGCTTCAGTTTTAAGCCGTCAAATATAATAACGTGATTGGACGTATGACCTTCATTCTTCGTTAAAATGTGCGTTCACGATTGTTTATTTCCCTAACACCTAAAAGGTTATGGGAAATTTCTTGAACATTCCCTAACTTGGTGCGCACAAAAAGAAGTGTCTTTGCCTTACCATTTTCATAGATCTCTTGTATGTAGTAACATATAGTCACTGCCTCTTAACATCATGATTTATGTCCATTTCCCATTACACAACTTTCCTCCAATGGTCCATAGACTATGGAGACATAGAGCTTATTCGAACTTGTGCCATAAATCAGTCCCGCTCCCATAAAAAAACTAAATTTCTCTAACAGAAAATTATCCATCACCTTACATAACCAAGGAACGCTTTTTGCATGCTCCTAACACGGGCCATATAACTACTACATCTTTCTTCGGTGTCACATATAGCGACAACGGGTGGGAGGGCCATAAATTCGGGTATCTACTCTTGGCCAATGTTTTAATCAAATATTTAAATTTGATTTACTGGACCGAAGGAGCTGGATTTTTATTCCCGCGCGCGTTCCACTTGCGTCTTGCGGTCGCCACAGTATAGTGTTACTATTTCTCATTACTCTCAGTTGATTGAAATCGGGGAGTCCAACTCAGCGCCACAATTTCCGATTGCCTTACACACGCATCCATCCCGCAATGCGGTGGGGTATACGCGCAGGGAAGTGCGACTATTTGCACACAGATGCACTAACAATAAGCCGACTGGTTGGTAGGTATTATGGTCGCCGGCTAAACATATAATAATGCTCCAGACCACAGGAAACCATGCGTAGTAACATGGAAATCATGGACTCGGAATGGAAATGCGAGTGCAGTGGCAGATTTATGCATTCTGGGGATCAATGGTGTGGTTATCCATTCAGATGGCGAGTTAGGCTTTAGCACGAATGCGGATGGGAAGAGCGAATGTTGAAGTTGAATCTGTGGGATAATTCTGTTGAGTGCGTTTTGCATTCGGACGAAGGAAAAATATTTGCAAGTGGCAAATATTCGCACCGAGTTACACGATATGAGCAAGTGCTATAGACTCCGTGTTTGTCTTTCAGGTGTTTCCAATACACGCGAGTTCCAATACACGTCGCAATTGGATTGGGAACCAATACATCTTTAATCACAGGAATATGATTTAAGGACTAAATCAATAACATCAATTACTTCGTTAACAGTCGTATTCAAGATGTAAATATTATTTTAATAACACTAAAATTATTTGTGAGAAAGTGGATTGGATAGTGAAGAAGTCAAGTCCAAAGATGGTGCTATCCGACTAAGTTGTTCAAATTGACAGAAACTTCTGAAAAATCTAGAAGAGCAAACCGGGTTTCAGCAACCTCAGACCGGAGCCCTTTTTCTATAAATTGCCATATCAAGTCTCAGATCAACATTATATTCTAAGTGAAGATCTGACATGTGACAACAAATCTCAAAGTGAGAAAAAAAACTTGGTTACTAAATGCACAGAAGACACTGCAGTCCAACTTTTTTTTTAGAAAAAAACGCATCAACCTTGATTGCATTGATTGCAGAAGTGATCTCAGTGGGAATTCTATTCTGGTACGTATTTGGGCATTTGTACTTCGGGCGTAGCAAAACGGGGTGCAGGGAAATAAGCCTTTTCTTTTAAACTTTCGTGAAGTGGAGGTGGGAAATAAATTCCAAAAACTATGGTTGGTTTTATTTCCGTTTCAATATACCCAATTCAGTTCAGACAAGTTCCCACCTTACATGGGAACTAAGTCCACTTCACAAAAGTGGTTTTATTTCCAACTTATTTCCCTGCACCGTGAAACGAGGTTCAAGAGGTACCAAAACTATTTGACCCACTTATTTACTTACTAAAGTCCGGGGTGGACCTGGGCCTCAACCAACAAGCGTCTCTAGCCAGCACGATCTTTGCCCAGCTGTCTCCAGTTTCGCACGCTAAGTTGGTTAAGGTCCCTTTCCACTTGCGCGTGCGCCACCTGAGTCGCGGTCTTCCTCTACTGCGCCGTCCCTCGGGTGTTGGAGCATTCACGTCCATTCGCTCTACATGACCCTGCCACCGCAGTCGTTGGACCTTCACTATTCTAGCTAGGTCGATGTCGCTGTACAGCCCGTACAGTTCGTCGTTGTATCTCCTCCTCCATTCACCGTCTATGCAGACGGGACCGAAAATTACTCGAAGAATTTTCCTCTCGAAGCAACCAAGAGTAAGCTCACCCGCTTTTGATAGAGTCCATGCCGCTGCACCATAAAGTAGGAATGGGATGATTAAGGTCTTATAAAGTGTCACTTTAGTTGTTCGAGAGAGGGCTTTGCTACTCAATTGCTTTCGTAGCCCAAAGAAACAGCGATTGGCAAGAGTTATTCTTCGTTTAATCTCAGCGCTGGTGTCATTGTCTGAGTTCATAGCGGAGCCTAGGTAGACAAAGTCCTTTACCACCTCAAAGTTATATCTGTCTATAGTGACAGCATATACTTTGTCTTGCCCTCATTGACCGCCCAACCCATCTTCGCCGCCTGCGTCTCAATGCTCACGAACGCGCCAGTGACATCACGCTGCGTTCTGCCGATTATGTCGATGTCGTCGGCGTAGGCAAGTAGGTGGACGGACTTTTGAAAGATAGTGCCTTTGGTGTTAGCGTTTGAGTTTTGCACTATTCGTTTAAGAACGATATTGAAGAAGTCACATGACAGCGCATCGTCTTGTCTAAATCCTTTTTTGACATCGAAGGTTTCGGTGAGTTCTTTACCGACCTTGATGGAGCAGCGTGCATTCTCCATTGTCATCCTACACAAACAGACGAGTTTGGCAGCGATGTCAAAACTAGACATTGCTCTGTATAGCTCGTCTCTATAAATGCTGTCATAGGCGGCCTTAAAATCGATGAAAAGGTGATGGGTATCGATTTGGACTTGACCCACATAGCCCATTTTTAATACCAACCTAATGACGCGACGGTAAAAATAAGTCCTCCCATTCGCCTAGGTAGAATCTCGGTGGTGTCTCCTTCTTGGCGTTACAGTTGTAATGGCAAAGTGAATATACCTTCCTGTGGTGGGTATAAAAACTGTGCGTCAACATTTACGCTTTGCAGAATTTATACTTCTTTGGCGTGAAAACAATACCGACCAAAAAATATACAATGCAATTATACCTACTAGGCATCGGCGTTTTTCATCTCAGTTGAGTATTATGCATGCAAGCAGCTCCCATGTTTTTTGTATTGAATAAATATTTGAGAATAGGCAGGAAAATAAAAATACATTTTAGTTAAAAACTGTGTGAAAACCATCCCAGCATCTTAATAAACATTTTAAAAAAAGTTTCATTGAAATCTGTCCAGTAGTTTTGGCGCTTTGAGGTAACATAAGTTGTGTTTTTATGAAACCTTCCCAGCCAGTGCTTGCCAATAGTTGCCAGTATTTGCCAGTTGAGGCACATTTCACATGCTAATTAAAACAACAACCTGCTGGCAACCGCTGGCAACAACTCTTGATTTTCTCCCCAGTTGGAGAGCTGCTGGCTTAACTCAATTCACAATGGGAAAATTCCGTACAATTTGCTCAAATCATAATGGTGTTCTTATCTCATGCACACAACATTCCAGAGAAAAATGTCAGAATTTATCAAATATTTCTACCAAATGCAAAATTTTATACGAAATGCTGGTATGCCTTTAGGCTTATTGCCTAAATTCATTCGGCTGGCTTCATCTTGCTGGCAATTGTGCTGGCAACTGTCCAAATGAACCGCTGGCTGACGAGGTTTCAAAAAAACATGCCTATAGAAAATTCCGATAGCTTTATATAAACACTAGCTGTACCCCCCCCCCCCCCGTTTTTTGTTTTTTTTTGTATGGGCGGTGCTACGTCCCTTTGTCCAATTTTGACTAAATAAAGCCTAGTGCACTCGCAATGTTAAGGCCTACCTTTTCCAAAAAGACCATACCAATCGGGTTCGTAGTTCTTACGTGATAGTGTAACAAAGAAAAAATCTATAATTTTATTACATATAATGTATAGATATAGATTATAAACATAAAGATTTAAACTCTCGGCAGCGTGCGTCGTTAGAAAAAAATATCATACAACAACTGTCACTCATTCCGTGTGTTGAAAATGTAATTAAATTAGTAATTAAATTACTATAGGGAAGAGTTCAACAAACACTGAATTAAAAATTGGCAGCTTGGCTTTGACATCGGCGGAGTTCGGCGGACGGCCCATTTCAAAATTGATTCTATAGCATTTCCCTCCATCGCTACTGCTGGGAATCCACTTACATGCAGCTGAAGCCGTATTTGAAGCCTTATCTGACCTGAGCTTTATAGAAAACTAAATGACCCGGTGAACTTCATATCACATAAAATGTACTACTTACTTACTTATCGGGCTCCCGACCCGTGAAGAGTCTCTGCCTGAGACACTGCAGCCTTCCATCCTCTACGATCCCCGGCACGCTGCTTCCAATTGTCCAGACCAAGCGCTCTGGCATCCGCGATGGCTTGGTCTTTGAAACGGAGGTTCGGTCTTCCTTGTCTTCTCGAACCTGGGGGCTGGGATTCGAAGACCCTCTTGGCTGGAGCATTATTGTCCATTCGCTCGATGTGGCCGAGCCAATGTAGTCGACGTGTTTTGGCTTTTTGGACTACATCCACATCTTGGTACAGCTCATAGAGTTCGCGGTTGTATCTTCTCCTCCATTCGCCCTCCTCGCACACAGGACCAAAAATCCGCCGAAGTATTTTTCTTTCGAAGGAGCCCAGTAGCATCTCTCCCTTCTTGCTTATCGTCCAGCACTCGGCGCCATAAAGCAGAACTGGCAGGATGAGGGTTTTGTAGAGCACACATTTCGTCCTTCGAGTTAGGAGTTTTGAACCCAGTTGTTTTGCCAAACCGAAGTAGCAGCGGTTTCCTAGGGTAATTCTTCGTCGGATCTCCACTAGGGTGTCATTCGTGGAGTTTACGTTTACTCCGAGGTAGGTGAACTCCTTAACTACCTCGAAATTATTGCTATCAATAGTGACGTTTTGTCCTAGGCGGTGGACAGATGCTTGTTTGTTTGTTGATAGCATGTATTTAGTCTTGTCCTCATTTACTACAAGTCCAACGGATTTCGCCTGTTCTTCAATCGCCGTGAACGCTTCTATCACGGCACGCTGGGAGCGACCGATGATGTCAATATCGTCCGCATAGCCAAGCAGCTGGACGGACCTGTTGAAGATCACATAAAATGTATTTGTTTGTAACTCTGCATAAGCGGTTATGAATTCTAGTCAACCTTCCAATTTCAGTTCATTGAAATCGCCATTATTGGCCGCACTGTCTACAGTTTCAGTTTCGTTTAGTGATTAAATGAAACTCGTAGGTACGTATTTCAAATGAACTCTAGGCCCTATGTAGTTCAATTTCGACCAATCTCCACAGGAACTGCTTTCGGTAAATAGCAAACACTTATATCTTTTAACTCAATCAGTTCGGTGGGTTTACGACGGCGTATTTTTAATGAATTAAGAAGATATAACATCGTCTCTAAATAAGTGATGGCGTAACTTTCAAAAATCGTCTTAGGTTCGATCACCGGAAAAACACAACGTCTGACAAACATCTGAGAGTGGAAAAGCTGGAGAAGCTTCTCAATTCAGCCGTTCGGACTCCCTCCCATTTTTGATATTGCAATATTTATGAATCCAGATTTTTTTTTTTCATAATTACAGATTTCTCAAAATATTTTAATGGCAACACTGCCCATTCGTCTAAAAAAGAAAGAAAGAAGGGAAAAAAAAACTTCCCTGAAGCTTTTCTTTGTAGTTCGTAGATGGCCATCGAAGTTTCTACGACCAGCTTCGATTTTATAACAAACTAGCTAAACCCCCGCCAGCTTTGCCAGGCCTTTTGTTGCTTCTTCACAGAAGCACCAATACCTAATCTGTAAGTTTGTGCTCAATCGATTCTGTGGTTTTCGAGATATAAGATTTTGAATTTTTTTTTGTATGGGCGGTGCCACGCCCCTTTGTCCGATTTTGAATTTGTTTAGCCTATCACCCAATCACCGTAATTACCAACACTCAAAAAACGTGACGGTTAAAAACAACCGAAATGTAGTTAAAAATAACCGAGTGATGCTGTTAATATAGCTCCTACAGTATTACTCGTTTAAAATTAACCAAGACAATTCGTTTATTGTAAATTGGTTAAAAATAACCGAGTTGCCCACTTCCCCACCCAGATCTACTCGGTTATAAGTAACCTAGTACTACTTGGTTAAATTTAGCAAACATACTCGGTTGAATTTAGCGAACCTACTTGGTTGAATTTAACCAACCTACTCGGTTGAATTTCGCCAAACTACTCAGTTGAATTTAACCAACCTACTCGGTTAAATTGTGTTCGTAAGCAAACCTACTCGGTGTTCGAAGCCAACCTACTCGGTTAAATTCAGCAAACATACTCGGTTGAATTTAGCCAACCTACTCGGTTAAATTCAGCAAACATACTCGGTTGAATTTAACCAACCTACTTGGTTGAATTTTGCCAACCTACTCGGTTGAATTTAGCCGACCTACTCGGTTAAATTCAGCAAACATACTCGGTTGAATTTAGCCAACCTACTCGGTTAAATTCAGCAAATATACTCGTTTGAATTTAACCAACCTACTTGGTTGAATTTTGCCAACCTACTCGGTTAAATTCAGCAAACATACTCGGTTGAATTTAGCCAACCTACTCGGTTAAATTCAGCAAACATACTCGGTTGAATTTAGCCAACCTACTCGGTTAAATTCAGCAAACATACTCGGTTGAATTTAACCAACCTACTTGGTTGAATTTTGCCAACCTACTCGGTTGAATTTAGCCGACCTACTCGGTTAAATTCAGCAAACATACTCGGTTGAATTTAGCCAACCTACTCGGTTAAATTCAGCAAATATACTCGGTTGAATTTAACCAACCTACTTGGTTGAATTTTGCCAACCTACTCGGTTGAATTCAGCAAACATACTCGGTTGAATTTAGCCAACCTACTCGGTTAAATTCAGCAAACATACTCGGTTGAATTTAGCCAACCTACTCGGTTAAATTCAGCAAACATACTCGGTTGAATTTAGCCAACCTACTCGGTTAAATTCAGCAAACATACTCGGTTGAATTTAGCCAACCTACTCGGTTAAATTCAGCAAACATACTCGGTTGAATTTAGCCAACCTACTCGGTTAAATTCAGCAAATATACTCGGTTGAATTTAACCAACCTACTTGGTTGAATTTTGCCAACCTACTCGGTTAAATTCAGCAAACATACTCGGTTGAATTTAGCCAACCTACTCGGTTGAATTTATCCAACCTACTCGGTTGAATTTAGCCAACCTACTCGGTTGAATTTATCCAACCTACTCGGTTGAATTTATCCAACTTACTTGGTTAAACTTAGCCAAGGAAACCTTTTTTCCAGCCGTCGACAGCATCCTTTTGAAACGTCCATGCACCTGAAAACTTAATAATTTTTAAGAGAGAAACAATCTAAACTATGCAATTAAACACTTTGAAGTAAAACGTTTCGTACATATTTATTTTTTAAGAATTAATTACAAGATTTGGTATTAAAAACGTGATAAAAATATAACCAATCGTTCTTAATTTATAATGTGTTATCGCACAATTTACATCTTTTAAAATGTAATATTAACATATAAATATTTTTCTATATTTTTATCGTATTATATAATATTTATCTAACATAATCATTGTGAAATGATTTGTACGTTTGGTACATATTTATTTTTTAAGAATTAATTACAAAATTTGGTATTGAAACCGTGATAAAAATATAACCAATCGGTGATTATTAGTCCATAATATATATATATTTATTCCGTTCTTAATGTGTTATCGCACAATTTACAATTTACATCTTTAAAAATGTAATATTAACATATGAATATTTTTCTACTGCATCATTGTGAAATTTTATTTTTTTAAGAAAGTTTATGTTTATTACTTTATAATGGGCTTCGTAAGACTACGTACTGCCTTCCATTTGGTAAAATATTTATCGTGTTTGGAATTGGTGAAATAAATGATTCAAGAAACAGGCAAATCCGTTTTTCTATTGATGGAGCTTCTACCTGATATGCATAATAATGTTCATCAAAACATAAAGTGTCCACTAAAGTTCCAGCTAAGATTAGGCGATCGGACTCATACAAATATAATTTGTCCAATACGAAAAAATCATAAAGATAGCAATCTGAACTTAAACTTTTTACTAAGACTGATCCTTTTTTATAATGTATAGAAGACATCGTCGCCCAATTCACTCTAGTCAAAGTCTTTTCAGGGTCCAGTGGTAGCTGGGAATGCAAAAAATTAAGTTCGGGTGACAAGGGAGATTTTATGGGGCCTACGTCAAGTATGTTCGAAAGTTTCCCCCTTAGGAAGATTTCATTTAGTTGAAGTTGATGCTTAATTGCTAAAGTTAAAGTGACATTTCTTCGATTACATGACGATCTAGCTGACATTTTAGAATGTCTGTGCTTAGCTTCGAACCTCATTGACCACAGTGATGATAATGGACCGTATTTTTTTAAAGCGGTGTGATAGTGAAGCAGGTTATGAAACTTTGGTTTAAGAGAGTCTTTGGTTATTTTAATATATTGTTCATTAAGTTCGGCAACTAACACTTGCAATAAATCTTCTGTTCCAACTGAAATTCTCACGCTAAGAAGTATGTCAAGAATTTTTCTTAATGTTATGTATATATTCCAAATAGCATTGTCTCTTGGTACAAAATCGCCTACAAGTAATCCAAGAAATCGTAAAAGAGTAAGCGTTTCTCCAGAAGATAAGCGCATATTCCCCCTCTTCAAATGTTCTTTTTCGATACTGCAAGGTTTATTTTTACTATCAGGCCCATATGCAAATGCTAATAATTTGTCATTAAAAAGAGATAAGGAAAAAAGTTTATTAGTTTCAGTGTACTCCAAAAGTATGAAATTTAAAATGTATTTTGCAACACCCTCTAGCACATCGTGCATAATATCAGCACCAACCTGCTGAAACAAGTCGAAGTCCTTAATGTCCAGAAAAACACATTTTTCCTTAATACCGGTTAAAGAAACATCATTTAAAGCAAGATCAGCTTCATAGCTATCAATTGCCCGAAGAAGTGATGTATCCTCATACAGTTGCTCTTTTAATATTCGCTTTGAAACTTTGCACACTCTGCAGGAAAAATTTGCAGAGAAACTCTCTACGAACCCAATCATAGAATGTAATCCTAAATTGTCGCCAAGGATTAGAGCAAGCTCAAAAAATAAAGTTCCCTTGAAAGTTGGAATATCTATTTGTATACCTTCTTCGCTTAAGAAATTAAATTCATCAATAACTGGTTTAAATATAACATTATTGCCGAAAGATACTCTATCAGATGAATGAAATAGCAAAACAAGAAATATGTTCGAAAGAACTGATGATCGCCAAGGCGGAAGACACGGAATTGAGACGTAAACTGCCCCTAATTTATGAATACCAGAATGACTTCCAAGAACGTTTCCAATCTCGTAATCATCGAAATACATAAATAAAGGTAAAACTATTCGATTCGAATGATGCGTTACTCTGTGTTTCCAATAAGTGCCTTGAATAAAATTTTCCATATCATCTTTGTATTGAAGACTGTCCATGTATTCCAAAGTTTCGGAGAGTACGTTTTTTAACGAAAAAAAAGATTGCATTACATGTCTAAGAGGAATAAAATGTTCTTTGCATTCCACAGGTTCCATACGTATTAACCCATTTCTTTTTATATTGTCGAATCTCTGGCCAATTAAAATTCCTTGGGGTTCAATATACGATCCTCGTTTAGTAAAATAAGTAATCCTTTTTCGTTCTGTTTGTAAACATTTTAAGGGGGAAATGATTAAAGGCACGAGTGCTTCGACTAATGATCTTGAAACATCATTGGATAGGGAGCTTTCAAGACTAACTTCATCAACGCAGTTTTCAATAGCTGAACTCAATGAACCTAAAAAATCGCTTAAGCCATCAACTATTTTTTGTACTACATTTCTAGGCAAAAGTACATTCGCATAAAGAGATGCAATCAAAATCGATAATGATTCATTAACCGGTGGTGCTTCTGTTATTTCAGACTTTTTGACTTGTTCTAAACTCTTATGTGAAGGAAATACAATTTCATTTGGTTCAATTTCATTAACATAAGAGCTTGAAGGTTGATTTAGACTTTCAGAAGCGTGTTCTTTATTAATGTGTCTTCTGAATGAATTGAAAATAGAAAATGATCGTCTACAATTTCCTTCCGAGCATTTGTAGTGTATAAACTCGTGGCCGTGATGATCAAATTCAAAGTGCTGTCTTAGACATTTTGGATCCTTAAAGTCGGATCTGCATAAAAAACAAACAACCATTTTAAAATATCTAAATGCTTTGCGCCCAAATGGAAAAAAATGTAAATTAACACTCTTCAATCCCTAATTCCCCTAGCAAACTATTAGATGCAGTGGATTCTTTGTCAAAGTCAGTTATTATTTTATAAAATGCTCTTTGAATAAACACCCATGCAGATTTAGATTCCACAGGATATTTTGCGTTCAACATAAATATAATTTTAAAACAAATATCGACCGCCTCTAAGATAGTCGGTAGTATATATTTTGTATCGTTAACTACAACAAAATAACTACTTATTTTATCTAAAGACGCACCATTTATGAGGATGAACGGTTGAAGAGTCAGTCCGAATTCCGAAAGTTTTTTACGCCTTATAGAGATCGCTTCATTGATCTCCGCATCGCTGGAAACATGAGTGATGAATCCGTCGCGGGCTTCCGATTTTGATGGCCGCCAAACCTTCTTGTTGGTCCCCTTTAGGCGTATAGTTGATGTTGCCAAAAGCGATGGAATCAGCAGAAACGCACCTAGGTTACTTATATCTTCAGACACTGAAATTTAAGAAAAACAAGTTGAATTTTACTACTACATTAGGGTTGTCAGAAATAATTTGAAGAAAGTAGTTATCGTGCATGAAAATCCCGGACACAATGATACTAGACCTGATACACCGAATCTTGAATACCCTTATTATAATAAAATAATAAAATAATAGGGGTATTCAAGATTCGGTGTATCATACACCGAATCGTGAATCTAAATGTGTATTTTTTTGTAATTGAGTGGAAGAACAGTACAAGTACAAGGACTTCTTGTCTAAATATTTCCTGTCAGTATAGAATTTTGTGAGTTATTCATTCATGAACATATTATTAGGGAACAGGGATACTTCAAATCCCTCATACATTATTAGACAGGAAAATAAATAGTTTTTCCGTGAAACAGTTTTTTCTGTTTTTCTCAAAAGTGATATGTTGTACATGTACTATTCTTCTACTCATCAATTCAATTATTGTCGGGTGATTTTCTGGCACATATGAAAGTGTTGGAAAAAGAAGTTCAATAAACTCAAATCTTAAAATATAGATATTTCCTTAGTTAGATACTCCCTATTTTGAAACTTCCAATTGGGGAAAGGGGGAAGAGATAAAGAAAACCAATTTCAATTTCTGGGATTTTGGAAATTTGGCTTGGGACCCGAGTATTGGCGAATGGCGACACAATATACTTTTTATTTTACAAACAAAAAGATTGTGTTATAAATTACGTGAATTTTGGCATTCACGAATTTTCAAAATATTGGAAAAAGTTTTTCTCGGTGAAAGAAACACTGCCGCATTAAAAGCGGTAGAAGGTGAAGAGAAAGCCATCTCCTTTTTAAATGGTATTAATGTGACTGGTATTCTATATTCATTATCGAGCATTTCAGAAAAGAACCTATTTTATATTTTTAAAGTAAGATTGCATTCGATTTTGAGTACTGTGTCACTAAACTAGTAATTTTTTTATTCAGAGTTTTCGAACCTTTATTTTGTCGATTATACTAAAGTTGGTATTACTATTGTACATATATAAATATTACAATAATATGTTGAAATGAAAAAAAATTAAAAACCCGGACATACAACATCCACATGCGAGAGTTCTAGCACGGGTACGCTAGTTTACGAAAATTAAGAAAAAATGAAAGTAAGCACTCACAATTCTCCAGCGATAGAAGGTTTTGCAAGTAGATATCCTTCGCATTTGCTTTTTTTGTAGCAGTTCTGTATATGTTTGTTTTTAAAGATGGAAAGTTTTGCATCAATCCTGTAGAATGATCGCTGTGTAGGGTGTTGAAATCCTTTTCCAGCTGTTAAAAATTAAATTGAAAATATATTTGGTGAAATTATACAACAAATTTTTACGAATAATAAGTAAATAGTTTGGAGGAAGTCCCAAATTGTTCTGGCACTGCCATTTCTACAACATTAACAACAGAATCAGAATGCATTTTGTATTTAGTGTGTAAGTTGAATCGAATATTATTACCAGTTTATACCCGAGCATTCGTTCGAATTATGTAAGCGAATGAAAGCGAGTGAAATTTCCCAAAGCACGACACTTCTGCCTGCCCCTATTGTGTAAGACAACGAAACAGTTGAGTTGTCTCCTGGTTTTATGTAATTCAAAATTCGGTATTGTCCGTATTGTCATAAACAACCTTGATAGAAAAGTTGTCTGTCAGTTGTCTATAAGTTGTTAGTTAGTTTGGGTTGTGTGAAAGTTGAGTTGAATTGAAGACAACTCAACTCAACTAAGTTGAGTTGTGTTCTCCAATAGGGGCATTCAAAACGCGATAACTTAGTAGGTACTACTTAGTGTCCATAAATATTTCGTTTTCACTACATACATAAATAGTTCGCGAGGGTAGAATTCACTTGCACCGGAACCGCGGCCATATTGATTCCGTTTTGGAAGGTGGGCAGCAAAGGTTAACATAGCGTTAGTTCATTACTGAAGATCATAATGTGCTATGAAGTTTTTGTAGTCCTCATGTAACTACAATGTACCTAAACAATTTGTTAAATGGTTACCACAATTAAAAAAAAAAAAAAAAAAAAAAAACAGTGTCTAGGAACAGATTTTCCTAATTCGTAGTACTATATTGTCTTTCTAGAACCTTCAAAAACTTCTCGAAAATTCCCTAGAGGGAAGAGGTATCTTAGCAATAGACAAGACCAAGCCACTTGAAAATGTCGCACGGCTTCGATTGGTGCGGATTATATGCACACATATACTAAAAAACAGCCCCGAGCGAAACATCACGGCCAAAATTTATGGCATGTGGACAAATGAAATAGCTCATTTGTTCCCTTCTGAACACAGGTCTGTGTATTTTCACAATAAAATCGTGGATTCGGGTCGTGGGATCGTTAACCGATTGGCTGGAAAGTTGCCAGACCATATCAACAATTTGAAGCGAAAATACCGTGAAACGGGTATAATATCTAAACGGAAACGTTCTTTGTCATCGTCACCTTGCTCGAGTCGAAGATCATCTCCCACTCCATCACAAAATCGTCTACTATCTACTACTATCCAAATAGTAGAAGACGGAGAATCGTCAGATGAAGATCTGAAGTGGCTAAGGAATTCCAGCAATCCCTGGAACACTACAGAGGAGAAATGGGGAAAAACCACTCGTGCTCGCCTTGAACTTTTGAAGGAGATGACAATATCAAACTATTTTGACGAATTTCCGGCTCTAAAAAACGTGCTCGGGTATAAACTGGTAATAATATTCGATTCAACTTACACACTAAATACAAAATGCATTCTGATTCTGTTGTTAATGTTGTAGAAATGGCAGTGCCAGAACAATTTGGGACTTCCTCCAAACTATTTACTTATTATTCGTAAAAATTTGTTGTATAATTTCACCAAATATATTTTCAATTTAATTTTTAACAGCTGGAAAAGGATTTCAACACCCTACACAGCGATCATTCTACAGGATTGATGCAAAACTTTCCATCTTTAAAAACAAACATATACAGAACTGCTACAAAAAAAGCAAATGCGAAGGATATCTACTTGCAAAACCTTCTATCGCTGGAGAATTGTGAGTGCTTACTTTCATTTTTTCTTAATTTTCGTAAACTAGCGTACCCGTGCTAGAACTCTCGCATGTGGATGTTGTATGTCCGGGTTTTTAATTTTTTTTCATTTCAACATATTATTGTAATATTTATATATGTACAATAATATGTTGAAATGAAAAAAAATTAAAAATTAAAATTAAAAAATTAATATTTATATATGTACAATAATATGTTGAAATGAAAAAAAATTAAAAACCCGGACATACAACATCCACATGCGAGAGTTCTAGCACGGGTACGCTAGTTTACGAAAATTAAGAAAAAATGAAAGTAAGCACTCACAATTCTCCAGCGATAGAAGGTTTTGCAAGTAGATATCCTTCGCATTTGCTTTTTTTGTAGCAGTTCTGTATATGTTTGTTTTTAAAGATGGAAAGTTTTGCATCAATCCTGTAGAATGATCGCTGTGTAGGGTGTTGAAATCCTTTTCCAGCTGTTAAAAATTAAATTGAAAATATATTTGGTGAAATTATACAACAAATTTTTACGAATAATAAGTAAATAGTTTGGAGGAAGTCCCAAATTGTTCTGGCACTGCCATTTCTACAACATTAACAACAGAATCAGAATGCATTTTGTATTTAGTGTGTAAGTTGAATCGAATATTATTACCAGTTTATACCCGAGCACGTTTTTTAGAGCCGGAAATTCGTCAAAATAGTTTGATATTGTCATCTCCTTCAAAAGTTCAAGGCGAGCACGAGTGGTTTTTCCCCATTTCTCCTCTGTAGTGTTCCAGGGATTGCTGGAATTCCTTAGCCACTTCAGATCTTCATCTGACGATTCTCCGTCTTCTACTATTTGGATAGTAGTAGATAGTAGACGATTTTGTGATGGAGTGGGAGATGATCTTCGACTCGAGCAAGGTGACGATGACAAAGAACGTTTCCGTTTAGATATTATACCCGTTTCACGGTATTTTCGCTTCAAATTGTTGATATGGTCTGGCAACTTTCCAGCCAATCGGTTAACGATCCCACGACCCGAATCCACGATTTTATTGTGAAAATACACAGACCTGTGTTCAGAAGGGAACAAATGAGCTATTTCATTTGTCCACATGCCATAAATTTTGGCCGTGATGTTTCGCTCGGGGCTGTTTTTTAGTATATGTGTGCATATAATCCGCACCAATCGAAGCCGTGCGACATTTTCAAGTGGCTTGGTCTTGTCTATTGCTAAGATACCTCTTCCCTCTAGGGAATTTTCGAGAAGTTTTTGAAGGTTCTAGAAAGACAATATAGTACTACGAATTAGGAAAATCTGTTCCTAGACACTGTTTTTTTTTTTTTTTTTTTTTTTTAATTGTGGTAACCATTTAACAAATTGTTTAGGTACATTGTAGTTACATGAGGACTACAAAAACTTCATAGCACATTATGATCTTCAGTAATGAACTAACGCTATGTTAACCTTTGCTGCCCACCTTCCAAAACGGAATCAATATGGCCGCGGTTCCGGTGCAAGTGAATTCTACCCTCGCGAACTATTTATGTATGTAGTGAAAACGAAATATTTATGGACACTAAGTAGTACCTACTAAGTTATCGCGTTTTGAATGCCCCTATTGGAGAACACAACTCAACTTAGTTGAGTTGAGTTGTCTTCAATTCAACTCAACTTTCACACAACCCAAACTAACTAACAACTTATAGACAACTGACAGACAACTTTTCTATCAAGGTTGTTTATGACAATACGGACAATACCGAATTTTGAATTACATAAAACCAGGAGACAACTCAACTGTTTCGTTGTCTTACACAATAGGGGCAGGCAGAAGTGTCGTGCTTTGGGAAATTTCACTCGCTTTCATTCGCTTACATAATTCGAACGAATAAATTTTATACAAATGAACCACAACAAAGGAAATGCGTATTTTTGAATGAGCTTTGCGTATTCGCGTCAGTAAAATTGGGTTATTTGCTTGCACCGGAGCCACAGGCGTAGGCTAATCTCAGATTTTATTTGTTATTTATTACAGTATGTTTTTCAACTTGTATACTTACAACTTCTTCTGTTCCATATAGAGATTTCTCGGAAGTAGTAGGTGTAACAATGGCATCTATCAATAAATTTGAACTTGTGGATTCAAATTTATCACTAACTTCAAAAGAAGGTAGCATGTCGTTCAGCAAAAAACTTACATTTGTGCTTTGGTCTTGGGAACTGGTAAAATTTGTTTCTTGAATTTCATAGACCTGTATATGAACAACAGTAATTGCTACCATCAGTAGATGTAAATATTAATGATTCTGTAATAACAACTAACCGAAGTGTTAGCAGCATTTGGATGCATTGCCTTTCGCCATTCCTCAAAATTTCGCATAAAAAGTACACGATGTCCTATGATTGGGAACATCTCCCTTATCTCGGCATGGCCTAGTAGCGCCAAAGATATTGACGTTATGGCATTTTCTGTCATATTGAAAACAATTCTAGTTTAGTTCTTATTTAACATTTTTGTATCTTTTATCAGAGTTATAAAAGAAAGAATCAAACGATTTGAACAAGTAGATTTTAGTGAAGTTTCATGAAAACTGAATTTGGTTTTTGCGTACCGTGTAACCAAAATAATATAAAGGGTATTCACTTAATCTGATAAATGTATGCAGCTCGTAAATGTATAAATTTCTGCGGTGCTTTAAGTGAACACCGCTCGGAAATGTCATTGCTTAAATAGCGTAAATTGACTGTAAATCTGGAATCAAACAAACAATTCATACGACTGTCTGTCAAAGTTTGACATTTGTGATTTGCACAACTTTCCGCGGTTGATTTCCCAGCCTAAATCGTCGCGGAAAATTATGAGGTCTGCGTAAACTATTAAACTATTCTCCATACAAAATCTGACAGTTGATTTACGAGGTGGTAAATTTATGCAGTTTATGAGGCTTTTACGCGTTAAAGTGAATACCCTTATAGTAATAGAATGATAAAAGATACTCCTTCGTATATATAAATGAATATATTATAAACATACCCTTGAAAACGTCAATATAATTTTCCAAGCCCCACTCTCGCAATAAATTGCAGACGTCGTCGTCCATAGCTTTATGTCTATAAAACAGACAATAATTCTTAACTATTTCAGAAAGCACGAACAAATCTTGCATTAAAGGGTTATTCTCCAGGGGTCAGATCACGTAATATGAAAAGGATCGAAGGACATCATTTCGACAATAGCAGTCTCTGTTTATTGCGACTGATATGCATAAAAACTATATCGTTCAGTCGTTTTTATTTTACGTGATCTGACCCCAGGAGAAGAAGAAAAAGTCAAATACCAGTAATTGCGCAGTTAAAATCCGATGCGTAATCAAACACGAATAATTTGTAACGGAATGAAAAAAAACACAAATTGCATATTGCAACTACCACAAAAATATTAGTATCTACGTAATATTATTGAATTATATGTAATAAATTATAGTTACCTTGGGTAAACGATGAAATCCTTGAACTGTAGGGTAAACGATGGAATAAAATACCACTGTAGGGTACAAGATGAAATCCTTGAATTACCACTGTAGGGTAAACGATGGAATAAAATACCACTGTATGGTACAAGATGAAATCCTTGAATTACCACTGTAGGGTAAACGACTTTGAATTAATACTGAAAGTATAATTTTTGTAAAGTTGATTCGCATTAAAATCAGTCAACTTGGCTTTGTTAAATTTAAAGTGTAATAATAACCGAGTGTAATTCTACTCGGTAAGAAACAACCGAGATCTCGGTTAAAATCAGTCAACTTGGCTTTGTTAAATTTAAATGAGTGAACTGTAAAAAATAACCGAGTGTAATTCTACTCGGTAAGAAACAACCGAGATCTCGGTTAAAATCAGTCAACTTGGCTTTGTTAAATTTAAATGAGTGAACTGTAAAAAATAACCGAGTGTAATTCTACTCGGTAAGAAACAACCGAGATCTCGGTTAAAATCAGCCACGGCTGGGTTGAAAGAAAAACGAGTTCAAACACGAATAATTTGTCACGTAATAAAAAAAAAACACAAATTGCATATTGCAACTACCAGAAAAATATTAGTATCTACGTAATATTATTGAATTATATGCAATAAATTATAGTAACCTTGGGTAAACGATGAAATCCTTGAACTGTAGGGTAAACGATGGAATAAAATACCACTGTAGGGTACAAGATGAAATCCTTGAATTACCACTGTAGGGTAAACGATGGAATAAAATACCACTGTATGGTACAAGATGAAATCCTTGAATTACCACTGTAGGGTAAACGACTTTGAATTAATACTGAAAGTATAATTTTTGAAAAGTTGATTCGCATTAAAATCAGTCAACTTGGCTTTGTTAAATTTAAAGTGTAATAATAACCGAGTGTAATTCTACTCGGTAAGAAACAACCGAGATCTCGGTTAAAATCAGTCAACTTGGCTTTGTTAAATTTAAATGAGTGAACTGTAAAAAATAACCGAGTGTAATTCTACTCGGTAAGAAACAACCGAGATCTCGGTTAAAATCAGTCAACTTGGCTTTGTTAAATTTAAATGAGTGAACTGTAAAAAATAACCGAGTGTAATTCTACTCGGTAAGAAACAACCGAGATCTCGGTTAAAATCAGCCACGGCTGGGTTGAAAGAAAAACGAGTTCAAACACGAATAATTTGTCACGTAATAAAAAAAAAACACAAATTGCATATTGCAACTACCAGAAAAATATTAGTATCTACGTAATATTATTGAATTATATGCAATAAATTATAGTTACCTTGGGTAAACGATGAAATCCTTGAACTGTAGGGTAAACGATGGAATAAAATACCACTGTAGGGTACAAGATGAAATCCTTGAATTACCACTGTAGGGTAAACGATGGAATAAAATACCACTGTATGGTACAAGATGAAATCCTTGAATTACCACTGTAGGGTAAACGACTTTGAATTAATACTGAAAGTATAATTTTTGAAAAGTTGATTCGCATTAAAATCAGTCAACTTGGCTTTGTTAAATTTAAAGTGTAATAATAACCGAGTGTAATTCTACTCGGTAAGAAACAACCGAGATCTCGGTTAAAATCAGTCAACTTGGCTTTGTTAAATTTAAATGAGTGAACTGTAAAAAATAACCGAGTGTAATTCTACTCGGTAAGAAACAACCGAGATCTCGGTTAAAATCAGTCAACTTGGCTTTGTTAAATTTAAATGAGTGAACTGTAAAAAATAACCGAGTGTAATTCTACTCGGTAAGAAACAACCGAGATCTCGGTTAAAATCAGTCAACTTGGCTTTGTTAAATTTAAATGAGTGAACTGTAAAAAATAACCGAGTGTAATTCTACTCGGTAAGAAACAACCGAGATCTCGGTTAAAATCAGCCACGGCTGGGTTGAAAGAAAAACGAGTTCAAACACGAATAATTTGTCACGTAATAAAAAAAAAACACAAATTGCATATTGCAACTACCAGAAAAATATTAGTATCTACGTAATATTATTGAATTATATGCAATAAATTATAGTAACCTTGGGTAAACGATGAAATCCTTGAACTGTAGGGTAAACGATGGAATAAAATACCACTGTAGGGTACAAGATGAAATCCTTGAATTACCAGTGTAGGGTAAACGACTTTGAATTAATACTGAAAGTATAATTTTTGAAAAGTTGATTCGCATTAAAATCAGTCAACTTGGCTTTGTTAAATTTAAAGTGTAATAATAACCGAGTGTAATTCTACTCGGTAAGAAACAACCGAGATCTCGGTTAAAATCAGTCAACTTGGCTTTGTTAAATTTAAATGAGTGAACTGTAAAAAATAACCGAGTGTAATTCTACTCGGTAAGAAACAACCGAGATCTCGGTTAAAATCAGTCAACTTGGCTTTGTTAAATTTAAATGAGTGAACTGTAAAAAATAACCGAGTGTAATTCTACTCGGTAAGAAACAACCGAGATCTCGGTTAAAATCAGCCACGGCTGGGTTGAAAGAAAAACGAGTTCAAACACGAATAATTTGTCACGTAATAAAAAAAAAACACAAATTGCATATTGCAACTACCAGAAAAATATTAGTATCTACGTAATATTATTGAATTATATGCAATAAATTATAGTAACCTTGGGTAAACGATGAAATCCTTGAACTGTAGGGTAAACGATGGAATAAAATACCACTGTAGGGTACAAGATGAAATCCTTGAATTACCAGTGTAGGGTAAACGACTTTGAATTAATACTGAAAGTATAATTTTTGAAAAGTTGATTCGCATTAAAATCAGTCAACTTGGCTTTGTTAAATTTAAAGTGTAATAATAACCGAGTGTAATTCTACTCGGTAAGAAACAACCGAGATCTCGGTTAAAATCAGTCAACTTGGCTTTGTTAAATTTAAATGAGTGAACTGTAAAAAATAACCGAGTGTAATTCTACTCGGTAAGAAACAACCGAGATCTCGGTTAAAATCAGCCACGGCTGGGTTGAAAGAAAAACGAGTTCAAACACGAATAATTTGTCACGTAATAAAAAAAAAACACAAATTGCATATTGCAACTACCAGAAAAATATTAGTATCTACGTAATATTATTGAATTATATGCAATAAATTATAGTTACCTTGGGTAAACGATGAAATCCTTGAACTGTAGGGTAAACGATGGAATAAATTACCACTTTACCAGATGAAATCTTTGAATTACCACTGTAGGGCAAACGATTGAAATCCTTTAATTACCTATGTAGGTATAGTTTTTATAAAGTTGATTCGCTTTCGATTCACTTTTAACACAGCAAAAACTTTTATTGCAAAAAAATTAAAAACACTAGACACAACCGAAGGGTAAAGCACAACCGAAGAATACAACCACCAGAAACAAACTGACTGTACTAGGTATTCTGTTCTGTATTCAGTGCGCATCGTACAGAAGAACGAGTAAAATCCAGTGTTGCCGCTAGGTTAAAATAAGAGTCACTAACCGAGTATCCAAAATATTATACATTAATAATTCTAACATATAATATTATTATCATAATCGATTTATAAATTTACACATTAGTGGAAGATTTTGAAACACATTTTTGTTCTGATAAGTATACATAATTGTAGGGATGTGACTGATATATTAGTATTCATTACGATATTACTAATATTAGCTAAAATTAGTAATATCCGCAAAGGTGTTGAACAAAAATATTATTTAACTGATATCAAATCGTCAGTAAATGTCACGCACTTCCATCCGTATTGGCTATTTCGGAGATCAAACAAAAAATCGCCTCAATTGAAGATTTCTTGGACGTTTTTTAATCCATTGACATCGTAGCCATCCTTTGATGGAATTTGTTACTTTATGGCTTGATAAAAAGAAGACGAACCATATTTTGGGATATAGCCCCAAAGTATTAAAAATTTGAGTGATTTTTTTCACTTGGAAAAATTAAGATTTTAGGGCTTTCTGGTGACATTTCGAAATAAATATAGTATATATCCCAAAATATGGTACGTCTTCTTTTTATCAAGCCATAAAGTAACAAATTCCATCAAAGGATGGCTACGATGTCAATGGATTAAAAAACGTCCAAGAAATCTTCAATTCAAACGAATTTTTGTATACCCTCCACAGGAAGGTATATTCACTTTATCATTACATTTGTAACGCCAAGAAGGATTCACCGGAGCCCTTTAAAGTATATATATTCTGAATCAGGATCACATTCTGAATCAATTTAGCCATGTCCGTCTGTCTGTCTGTCCGTCTGTCTGTCTGTTGAAAACACGATAGCGTCCAAACGAATCGACTTAGGCGAATGAAATTTTGTGAGAGGACTTATTTTTACCGTCGTAAGATTGGTATTGAAAATGGGCTATGTCGGTCAAGTAGTTCTGGTACTTCCCATACAAAACCACTATTTGACCCATCTGTCTGTTGAAAACACGATAGCGTACAAACGAATCGACTTAGGCGAATGAAATTTTGTGAGAGGTATTATTTTTATCGTCGTCAGGTTGGTATTGAAAATTGTCTATTTCGGTAAAGTAGTTCTGGTACCTCCCATACAAAACCTGTATATTAGACACATGCGTGTAGGTGTACAGTACATAGATACTAACTGGTATAACAAACATTTTGCATGACTTTTCTGCAGTGGAGGGTATCAAAGCATCGGCCAGGCCGATGACAACACTTTTACTTGTTTTTTATTTGAAAGGTGTAAGTCAATCGCTCTGGCAGAATCTAATTTTTAGTTAAAAAATTTAGTTTTTAAAAATTATTTTAATTGAAAAAAAGTATCACTAGTACAAGATAATTAAGCCAACTACCAGAATTTCTACAATAAATGATTGTCAGTCTATGCGCGATATTTCCGCTAGATATACCTAATGACAATGTCACCAACACGGTAACCCTGGTCAAATCAAGCAGCAGCAGCATACATACTGCATCAAGATACTGCGTAGTGGATACTACAGTGCTGTCGAACGTTTGCAATACTTTTGCTCGGTGCGTAATGCCATATTGCCCACTGGAATGAACGCAAAAATATTGAAGTGGTTTTGTTTCTTCATGCGGTTTTCATTTTGAGTAATATGATGTGGTACTCGATTGGGCAGGCAAGCACACTTTTTCTTGATCTAGATCACTTTTTATTGGCACAAAAAAGCCATATTTTTGGAATCTAGATTACTTTTCCGAAACTCGATTTATTTTCAGAGTTGCTCGACATTTACCAATGCAAATGCATTTGAGTTTAACAGCTCGCAGAGTATGTTTACGTTTTAGTGAACTTTACCAACGTCATCGCAACATTTTACGTCGGCTTGATTTTAGTATCTAAATATAATTGATTTTTATATCAAAAATCAGTGGAAATTAAAAGAAAATGAGAAAAAAAAAACTTGTAAATCAGTTGAAAATATTAAAACAGCGTTTATCTCATACTATCGTTATTTTCTTACAAACGAAAAACAAATCAATTTTGGATTGTGTAAAAAGCAGGCAATGCATAAAGGAAGATTATTCATATGATGTGCGTGTTGAAATGTGAGAACCAATACAAAGACCTTGTTCAGTGTTAAGTCTGAAAAAGGAAAAAGATATGGAGAAAGTGAATAAATATATTGCAATTGCATACCTACTTGGTGATATGTTAAAACGTACATCGGTTCGGGCAATACTTTAGCAGTAAATTATTCGCCATGCTTTTTTTTGTATTGTTGCATCATTCCAGATTACGTTTCAGTTTCCAGGCGAATGATTATAGCCCTCTATAATTATTTCCACAAAAATATAAAAAACAATATTCCAAAAAAAAGATTTCACAGCACTCTTACAAATTTCAAACGACAGCACTGATGCAGTGCATTGCAACGAGTTGGTTAAATTCAACCAAGTATTCAGTAAGAAATAAACGAGTTTCTTTCAACTCAAGCAAATGCGCAGACAGTTAATGACGAGACTGTACGACTGTACCTTATATGTATGTAGTTACAAAATGTTCTGAAAACTTGTAAGAGATGTGTTCATCTGTTTGGTATTGTGTTTTTTCTCTGGGGCAAAATGCTGCCATGGTGTGTGGTGTCGGCTGTCGGTGTGTGCTATAGGTACTTATTGGTTTTTATATTTTTCGTCTCATCTGTGCGATGAGTAACGAAAAAATATAATGCAGGCACGATACGAAAATGACGCACCACGGGTAGATAAACGAATGTTTTTTTTACATGGTAGAATTCAAACGAGTTACTCGGTTAAAATCAATGAATAAGCTCGATAGCATATTTTGATAATTAACCGAGTGATTTGGTTAAAATCAACCGAGCTATTCGTTCGTAGATAAACGAATGTTTTTTTTTACTTGGTAGAAATCAAACGAGTTACTCGGTTAAAATCAATGAATAAGCTCAGTAGCATATTTTGATAATTAACCGAGTGATTTGGTTAAAATCAACCGAGCTATTCGTTCGTAGATAAACGAATGTTTTTTTTTACTTGGTAGAAATCAAACGAGTTACTCGGTTAAAATCAATGAATAAGCTCGATAGCATATTTTGATAATTAACCGAGTGATTTGGTTAAAATCAACCGAGCTATTCGTTCGTAGATAAACGAATGTTTTTTTTTACTTGGTAGAAATCAAACGAGTTACTCGGTTAAAATCAATGAATAAGCTCAGTAGCATATTTTGATAATTAACCGAGTGATTTGGTTAAAATCAACCGAGCTATTCGTTCGTAGATAAACGAATGTTTTTTTTTTACTTGGTAGAAATCAAACGAGTTACTCGGTTAAAATCAATGAATAAGCTCGATAGCATATTTTGATAATTAACCGAGTGATTTGGTTAAAATCAACCGAGCTATTCGTTCGTAGATAAACGAATGTTTTTATTTTACTTGGTAGAAATCAAACGAGTTACTCGGTTAAAATCAATGAATAAGCTCGATAGCATATTTTGATAATTAACCGAGTGATTTGGTTAAAATCAACCGAGCTATTCGTTCGTAGATAAACGAATGTTTTTTTTTACTTGGTAGAAATCAAACGAGTTACTCGGTTAAAATCAATGAATAAGCTCAGTAGCATATTTTGATAATTAACCGAGTGATTTGGTTAAAATCAACCGAGCTATTCGTTCGTAGATAAACGAATGTTTTTTTTTACTTGGTAGAAATCAAACGAGTTACTCGGTTAAAATCAATGAATAAGCTCGATAGCATATTTTGATAATTAACCGAGTGATTTGGTTAAAATCAACCGAGCTATTCGTTCGTAGATAAACGAATGTTTTTTTTTACTTGGTAGAAATCAAACGAGTTACTCGGTTAAAATCAATGAATAAGCTCAGTAGCATATTTTGATAATTAACCGAGTGATTTGGTTAAAATCAACCGAGCTATTCGTTCGTAGATAAACGAATGTTTTTTTTTTACTTGGTAGAAATCAAACGAGTTACTCGGTTAAAATCAATGAATAAGCTCGATAGCATATTTTGATAATTAACCGAGTGATTTGGTTAAAATCAACCGAGCTATTCGTTCGTAGATAAACGAATGTTTTTATTTTACTTGGTAGAAATCAAACGAGTTACTCGGTTAAAATCAATGAATAAGCTCGATAGCATATTTTGATAATTAACCGAGTGATTTGGTTAAAATCAACCGAGCTATTCGTTCGTAGATAAACGAATGTTTTTTTTTACTTGGTAGAAATCAAACGAGTTACTCGGTTAAAATCAATGAATAAGCTCAGTAGCATATTTTGATAATTAACCGAGTGATTTGGTTAAAATCAACCGAGCTATTCGTTCGTAGATAAACGAATGTTTTTTTTTACTTGGTAGAAATCAAACGAGTTACTCGGTTAAAATCAATGAATAAGCTCGATAGCATATTTTGATAATTAACCGAGTGATTTGGTTAAAATCAACCGAGCTATTCGTTCGTAGATAAACGAATGTTTTTTTTTACTTGGTAGAAATCAAACGAGTTACTCGGTTAAAATCAATGAATAAGCTCAGTAGCATATTTTGATAATTAACCGAGTGATTTGGTTAAAATCAACCGAGCTATTCGTTCGTAGATAAACGAATGTTTTTTTTTACTTGGTAGAAATCAAACGAGTTACTCGGTTAAAATCAATGAATAAGCTCGATAGCATATTTTGATAATTAACCGAGTGATTTGGTTAAAATCAACCGAGCTATTCGTTCGTAGATAAACGAATGTTTTTTTTTACTTGGTAGAAATCAAACGAGTTACTCGGTTAAAATCAATGAATAAGCTCAGTAG
This sequence comes from Cheilosia soror, assembly GCA_949372485.1. Classification (NCBI taxonomy): domain Eukaryota; kingdom Metazoa; phylum Arthropoda; class Insecta; order Diptera; family Syrphidae; genus Cheilosia; species Cheilosia soror. Next base: position 21,743,616 of record OX443563.1, read on the forward strand.
CATATTTTGATAATTAACCGAGTGATTTGGTTAAAATCAACCGAGCTATTCGTTCGTAGATAAACGAATGTTTTTTTTTTACTTGGTAGAAATCAAACGAGTTACTCGGTTAAAATCAATGAATAAGCTCGATAGCATATTTTGATAATTAACCGAGTGATTTGGTTAAAATCAACCGAGCTATTCGTTCGTAGATAAACGAATGTTTTTATTTTACTTGGTAGAAATCAAACGAGTTACTCGGTTAAAATCAATGAATAAGCTCGATAGCATATTTTGATAATTAACCGAGTGATTTGGTTAAAATCAACCGAGCTATTCGTTCGTAGATAAACGAATGTTTTTTTTTACTTGGTAGAAATCAAACGAGTTACTCGGTTAAAATCAATGAATAAGCTCAGTAGCATATTTTGATAATTAACCGAGTGATTTGGTTAAAATCAACCGAGCTATTCGTTCGTAGATAAACGAATGTTTTTTTTTACTTGGTAGAAATCAAACGAGTTACTCGGTTAAAATCAATGAATAAGCTCGATAGCATATTTTGATAATTAACCGAGTGATTTGGTTAAAATCAACCGAGCTATTCGTTCGTAGATAAACGAATGTTTTTTTTTACTTGGTAGAAATCAAACGAGTTACTCGGTTAAAATCAATGAATAAGCTCGATAGCATATTTTGATAATTAACCGAGTGATTTGGTTAAAATCAACCGAGCTATTCGTTCGTAGATAAACGAATGTTTTTTTTTACTTGGTAGAAATCAAACGAGTTACTCGGTTAAAATCAATGAATAAGCTCAGTAGCATATTTTGATAATTAACCGAGTGATTTGGTTAAAATCAACCGAGCTATTCGTTCGTAGATAAACGAATGTTTTTTTTTTACTTGGTAGAAATCAAACGAGTTACTCGGTTAAAATCAATGAATAAGCTCGATAGCATATTTTGATAATTAACCGAGTGATTTGGTTAAAATCAACCGAGCTATTCGTTCGTAGATAAACGAATGTTTTTATTTTACTTGGTAGAAATCAAACGAGTTACTCGGTTAAAATCAATGAATAAGCTCGATAGCATATTTTGATAATTAACCGAGTGATTTGGTTAAAATCAACCGAGCTATTCGTTCGTAGATAAACGAATGTTTTTTTTTACTTGGTAGAAATCAAACGAGTTACTCGGTTAAAATCAATGAATAAGCTCAGTAGCATATTTTGATAATTAACCGAGTGATTTGGTTAAAATCAACCGAGCTATTCGTTCGTAGATAAACGAATGTTTTTTTTTACTTGGTAGAAATCAAACGAGTTACTCGGTTAAAATCAATGAATAAGCTCGATAGCATATTTTGATAATTAACCGAGTGATTTGGTTAAAATCAACCGAGCTATTCGTTCGTAGATAAACGAATGTTTTTTTTTACTTGGTAGAAATCAAACGAGTTACTCGGTTAAAATCAATGAATAAGCTCAGTAGCATATTTTGATAATTAACCGAGTGATTTGGTTAAAATCAACCGAGCTATTCGTTCGTAGATAAACGAATGTTTTTTTTTTACTTGGTAGAAATCAAACGAGTTACTCGGTTAAAATCAATGAATAAGCTCGATAGCATATTTTGATAATTAACCGAGTGATTTGGTTAAAATCAACCGAGCTATTCGTTCGTAGATAAACGAATGTTTTTATTTTACTTGGTAGAAATCAAACGAGTTACTCGGTTAAAATCAATGAATAAGCTCAGTAGCATATTTTGATAATTAACCGAGTGATTTGGTTAAAATCAACCGAGCTATTCGTTCGTAGATAAACGAATGTTTTTTTTTTACTTGGTAGAAATCAAACGAGTTACTCGGTTAAAATCAATGAATAAGCTCAGTAGCATATTTTGATAATTAACCGAGTGATTTGGTTAAAATCAACCGAGCTATTCGTTCGTAGATAAACGAATGTTTTTTTTTTACTTGGTAGAAATCAAACGAGTTACTCGGTTAAAATCAATGAATAAGCTCGATAGCATATTTTGATAATTAACCGAGTGATTTGGTTAAAATCAACCGAGCTATTCGTTCGTAGATAAACGAATGTTTTTATTTTACTTGGTAGAAATCAAACGAGTTACTCGGTTAAAATCAATGAATAAGCTCAGTAACCTATTTTGATAATTAACCGTGTGATTTGGTTAAAATCAACCGAGCTATTCGTTCGTAGATAAACGAATGTTTTTTTTTACTTGGTAGAAATCAAACGAGTTACTCGGTTAAAATCAATGAATAAGCTCGATAGCATATTTTGATAATTAACCGAGTGATTTGGTTAAAATCAACCGAGCTATTCGTTCGTAGATAAACGAATGTTTTTTTTTTACTTGGTAGAAATCAAACGAGTTACTCGGTTAAAATCAATGAATAAGCTCGATAGCATATTTTGATAATTAACCGAGTGATTTGGTTAAAATCAACCGAGCTATTCGTTCGTAGATAAACGAATGTTTTTATTTTACTTGGTAGAAATCAAACGAGTTACTCGGTTAAAATCAATGAATAAGCTCAGTAGCATATTTTGATAATTAACCGAGTGATTTGGTTAAAATCAACCGAGCTATTCGTTCGTAGATAAACGAATGTTTTTTTTTTACTTGGTAGAAATCAAACGAGTTACTCGGTTAAAATCAATGAATAAGCTCAGTAGCATATTTTGATAATTAACCGAGTGATTTGGTTAAAATCAACCGAGCTATTCGTTCGTAGATAAACGAATGTTTTTTTTTTACTTGGTAGAAATCAAACGAGTTACTCGGTTAAAATCAATGAATAAGCTCGATAGCATATTTTGATAATTAACCGAGTGATTTGGTTAAAATCAACCGAGCTATTCGTTCGTAGATAAACGAATGTTTTTATTTTACTTGGTAGAAATCAAACGAGTTACTCGGTTAAAATCAATGAATAAGCTCAGTAACCTATTTTGATAATTAACCGTGTGATTTGGTTAAAATCAACCGAGCTATTCGTTCGTAGATAAACGAATGTTTTTTTTTACTTGGTAGAAATCAAACGAGTTACTCGGTTAAAATCAATGAATAAGCTCGATAGCATATTTTGATAATTAACCGAGTGATTTGGTTAAAATCAACCGAGCTATTCGTTCGTAGATAAACGAATGTTTTTTTTTTACTTGGTAGAAATCAAACGAGTTACTCGGTTAAAATCAATGAATAAGCTCGATAGCATATTTTGATAATTAACCGAGTGATTTGGTTAAAATCAACCGAGCTATTCGTTCGTAGATAAACGAATGTTTTTATTTTACTTGGTAGAAATCAAACGAGTTACTCGGTTAAAATCAATGAATAAGCTCGATAGCATATTTTGATAATTAACCGAGTGATTTGGTTAAAATCAACCGAGCTATTCGTTCGTAGATAAACGAATGTTTTTTTTTTACTTGGTAGAAATCAAACGAGTTACTCGGTTAAAATCAATGAATAAGCTCAGTAGCATATTTTGATAATTAACCGAGTGATTTGGTTAAAATCAACCGAGCTATTCGTTCGTAGATAAACGAATGTTTTTTTTTTACTTGGTAGAAATCAAACGAGTTACTCGGTTAAAATCAATGAATAAGCTCGATAGCATATTTTGATAATTAACCGAGTGATTTGGTTAAAATCAACCGAGCTATTCGTTCGTAGATAAACGAATGTTTTTATTTTACTTGGTAGAAATCAAACGAGTTACTCGGTTAAAATCAATGAATAAGCTCAGTAACCTATTTTGATAATTAACCGTGTGATTTGGTTAAAATCAACCGAGCTATTCGTTCGTAGATAAACGAATGTTTTTTTTTACTTGGTAGAAATCAAACGAGTTACTCGGTTAAAATCAATGAATAAGCTCGATAGCATATTTTGATAATTAACCGAGTGATTTGGTTAAAATCAACCGAGCTATTCGTTCGTAGATAAACGAATGTTTTTATTTTACTTGGTAGAAATCAAACGAGTTACTCGGTTAAAATCAATGAATAAGCTCAGTAATATATTTTGATAAAATTAACCGAGTGATTTTATTAAAAACAACCGAGCTATTGGTTGTATTTAGCCAACACTCATCGTTTGTTTATAACAGAGTGAATGTGAGTTTTCAGCAAACATAGATTCGTTTGAATTTTCATGAGTAAAACGGTTAAAAATAACCAATCAGTGTGTTAAAAACACGAAATAAGTTGGTTGATTTTAACCTAGATACTCATTACAATTTAACAAACATGAAAACTAAGTAGTTCGGTTAATTTTAACCGAACTATTTAGTAATGACAACCGTTTAGTGTGCTATTTTTAACCGTATTCATTTAACAGTATTAACTTGGTTGTTTTTAGCAACGAGTACTCATTTATTTTTAACCGAGATTTGGTTAATTTTAACCGATTTATTTTTAGCAGAGCAAAAATCGCACTCGGTTAAGGACAATGTTTTTGCGTGAACATTTGTAAAAAAAAGTCAACAAAATCGGTTAAAAATTACGGGCGACAGAGGGAAACAGTTTTTTTCCACTTTGTTTTATATATGTAGGGATGAGTCCAGAGCATTAAGAGCAGCTTGACTGTCTGAGAAGATAAATTTGGTTTTACCACTTGTATTAGAACATACATTTATTCTAGCGCAGTGGTTGATGGCAATGACTTCAGCCTGGAATATGGACGAGAACTTGCCTAGACTGAAAAGTTCGCTTGAGGCGATTCTCCAAAAATGCGAGATCCAGTCCCTGAAACCATCTTGGAACCGTCTGTGTACCAGACTAGGTCAAGTCGCGATGGATTGGGTTTGTATTTTTCCCATTCTTCTCTTGGCGGGATGATGATAGAGAAAGTTTTTTATGAAACCATATTCCGGTAACATGTCGTCTAGCAACATGCTGAATGCTCTTTCATAGTGTCAATCAAAGACAGGGTGACCTCCATGATAGGAATGTCGATATTATTCGAATGAAATATACGATGAATGTTTAGTCTTGCTTCTATCACTTGAGGTGATAAGCCTAGGATGACATTCAGTGCAGTGGTCGGGGTGGAGCGTTGACAGCCCGTCATCCGTTCTAGCTTTTTGACTGCAGTATTTCTTTTTGTCTTTGTCCACCAAACCACGGCAGCGTAGGCGATCGCTGGTCTTACCACAAGCGAATATAACCAGTACATCATCCGGGGTCTTATACCCCAATTGTTACCGCATTATACAGTGTAAGCATATTATGTACTAAAATTCTGACAATTTATACAGTATTTAAAGATACTACAAGTAGCTACTGTTTTGTCATACAACTAGGCGACTTACATCCAGTGATTGTAGGCTTTAGGTATCTATTTCATTTCCAACAACGATGGCCAAAAATTCCCATTTTGTGCACAGCACATCCCTTTTAACAAAAATCTCAAATCGATTTACGCCAAATAAAGGTAAGTATGCATATAAAAAACACTAAAAATAACAATAAACTTTAACTTTAACTTTACTTTACTACAAAGTAGAACAACAACAATATTTGTTATTAATAAATAAATTTGTATAGGTAGTCAAGGTAGGTAGTTTATAAGTTTGATAAAAGAAGCTTTAATTTACCTTTCATAAGAATTCTGCCTATTTTCAAAGTTCGATTATTTTATATCAAATACTTTGTTGTCAATAATATATTATATATTATATACTTATATAAAAATCCATTCGAACGCCCCTTCAAAACTAATTTATTCAATAAATTAAAATTAAGTTATTCTTTGTTGTTTGTTAGTAAAATTAAACCCCTTTAAGTTAAATTGATTAGCCACATCAGCATTTATGCTGTCATCATCGTTCATGAAGAGGCGAGATGCGTGAAGCAACGCTCCCTGACACTTTAATATTTAAGCGGGCACAATGGCAGTGATTGATTGTAGATTTTCCATCCATTATGGGGATGGAATCCAGAAAGATGGAAATTTCAGCTTATGAAGCAGCAGTTGGAATCCAATAATTGAAGGGTGATGATGACGGTACGGGTAATGGAGAGCCTGACTCCAACTGGCTGCTGTGTGCTGGTGGATCAGGATGCCGTAGTTAACACCCTGTGAGTAATTGCCAACAAGTGATGATTTATTTGTGAGCGCGCGTTAAATAAGAAAATTGACTTACTCCATCATCTGTGAGAGGCTGAGTACACTTCTTCACCGCGTGGCGTAGGCTACTTCCGCTTGATTGCCAATTGGAGGAAGTTACATATTTGAAAAAATAAAAACTGTTGACTGTTCTTGGGCAATCTATCAAATTGACTCAATTTCAGACAGTTGGCCTAGATTGATAGCTGTACAGTCTATTAGTTTAAGTGGCGCTAATTTGTAGTTTGTTTCCTCCTTTTTGTAATAGATTTCGTACAGTGTTTAAGTTTTTAGATTAATCGATATGTCACAGTTGCCAAAGTTAACTCTAGATACTAAAAAAAAAATCAGGAAATTAATCCTGATTTTTCTAACATATGGGTTCATGACTCTTGTAGCCTTTTTCTGACCTTTATTATTATTCAGAAACTATATTCTTAACCCTCAATTTTCTTTTTGCCTAGTATCCAAGCAGCGGTGAATATACAGTGAGTGTCAAAAGTGAATAAACAGCGATGTTCTTTTGGGTTTTCCTTAAAGTCTGGAAACAGGTCTAAAAAACCAACAATCTATAAAATGTTTGATGACGAAATAACAATAATTAAGCCAGCAAAAAAAAAATTATAAATATGTATCTACAAAAAATTGTTTTCAAATTCCACAGACAACTAAAAACCGCATTGGTGTTCACTCACTTTTGACGCTCACTGTATATTCAACGCTGCTTGGATACTAGGCAAAAAGAAAATTGAGGGTTAAGAATATAGTTTCTTTTGTATGTACTTTGTTTTTTGGCCAGAACAGTCTCATACTAGATCCGATCGAATACGATCTTATGACTTAAGTCCTACTTGACTGTCCGAGAGGATGTATATTCGGGCACAGCTTTAGTGCGTCTTCGTTAGCATTCTCGAACATAATACATATCTCTATAGCGTGCACCTCTACTTAATAGGTATTGGATGATGATTACCCCCTTTCTATAGCAAGGCTCCAGCACCGTTGGCATAATTTTTGATCTTAGAAACGTCAGTGTTTGTTGTTATTTCTAGAACTATGAACGTTGGATATGACTATCTTCAATTCCCTCTGGAGACGCAGAGCAGAGACCATGGAGCATAATGCCTAATGGATATCTTGTGATGTTATGGTGAACTTGAATACTTTTTATGTCACCAAGTACTTGAATTGATTGTGTTACCCCCAACAAAAATGTATTTGTTAACGGATATAATTTGAATTTGGTACAAATAACAAATTAGATGGATGATTCGCGTTTGGTTTGCGCATTCGACGATACCAAAATATTCTTTTCCGTGAATAATTCCCCCTGGCAGATTTCACGATAGGGGTGAAAATGACCCTATTCGTATAAGACTATGGAAAAGCATGCCTTTTTGGCAGATGCGAACGAAACGAAAATGAGTGCTCGGAAGATATTACCTTTAATATCTTTGTGGTCAAAAATCGGGCTAACTGAAGAGGCGTGTTGGTTGAGACCCAAGTCCACCCCAGACAGTAGCGCCATCTAAGAAAGTTTAGGAAGTTTTTGTGTTTCTGTGCGCAGTGGCTCCGTCCTCCGTGTTTAGTATTAGTGTACTGGACTACTGTGCAAGGAGTTCCAGGATCGATCCCCGGAAAAAACAAAAATAAATCACATATTGTTAAGGTTTTTTTCACTGCGTCACCTCTCGTAAACGTCTGACAAACATCCGAGAATATAACTGTAGTGGAAAGCTTTTCAATTCAGACGTTCGGACTCTGCATAAACTTGTATAGGTCCCTTCTATACCCCCTTGCGTCCCATTGCGCCAACTTTTTTTTCCTTACCGAATAGTCCAATACAAAGCATTCTATATTCTATTATCTATATTTTACTCTTTGTTGTTATAATAATTATCATATTTTTTTCATTCTGGGTTTCGCCTCTAAAAATAAAATGTCACCGTAGTCATGTTAACCGCAGACATTTTCTATGTTACCTCAAAGCGTGAAAACTACTAGACAGATCTCATTGCAACTTTTTTTTGAAACATTTCTTAAGACGCGATATGGCTTAAGACTGTTTCGTTCATTTCCACGTACTTTATGACCATTTTTTTACACAAAATGTATTTTTCTCGGACTTCTCTGCTTTTAATTTGGCTTTTCTTATATAATTCTCAATCAACACAAACAAAAAATCTTTAGATTTATACAGAAGCGAAAGATCCAATATAAGCACATTAGAAGGTCTCATCACGAGACGAGAAACTGTATTATTGGAACACATGCTCTCTGGCTGGGACTCCCTTCCAACAATTTCGGTACTCGTAGAAGCTATATTTGTATAGACGAGAAAGAGGAAGAGACTATTCTTCACCTCCCAAGCACGTGCACGATGCACGTAGAAAACTACCACCCCTATCGTGGAAGCCGTCGGAATTGAGTTTCACTTCACCTATTCGATTCCCTTTCACCTTCTACTGCTATCGTGGAATCCGCCGGAAAAGTTTCCTTATCGACACGTTTTTGGGAAAGGTAGTTTCACTGTCAAACGGCTGTCTTTCATTAGTCAATACAAATCTGTGTAGCTGCATTCGTCGGGGGTATATGAAAAGTTTGTTTCAAAAGTTATTTAAATAAAAAATAGTGATGGTCGTCTCCAGTACGCCTGTTCAATGCACCCATTGAAGCAGGTGGAGAAGCTTAAGCATCTTGAGGTCTTATTCACGAGTGATGGAAGGAGCAATGCTGAGTTTTCCTGTAGGATTGGTCAGGCTGGATCGATTTTGAGACAGCTTGGTCATTCTTTATCAGGAGGACTGAGCTTGGTGTCAAAGCTAAGTTGTCAGCCTTTAATTCGGTGTTTGTTCCAACTCTTCTATGGTCATGAGGTTTGGGTAATGACCGAAAGAATAAGATCGCGAATACAAGCTGCCGAAATGGGATTCCTCCGTTCCGTAGTATTGCTGCGGTGTGACCCGTACAGATCGCATTAGAAATACCAGAATACGTGAGGAACTCAATGTCGAGCAGCTACTTCTCTGGATGGAGCGGTCCATGCTTCGGTGGTTTGGTCATATTAAACGTATGTCCCCGACCAGGATCCCACGACGTGCTATGGAATCCGTACCATTGGGCAGGCGTCCCCTGGCCCTAGGTAGACCAAGGATGAGGTGGTTAGATCAAATTCATAATCTCTCCTCTACGCGTATTGGGATTGCACTTGATGATTTGGAGTCGATGGCGGAGGATCGAGAGCTATGGAGGTTCCACTTGAGCAACCTACACCCGCGACCCACTTAATGGATAAGCGGGATATTGAAAATGAATGAAATGAATGAATGTAATAAATTTATACGACAAAATACATACATTTTTATACACGCAATTAAGGAAAACTAAACGTTTTTTTAACATTACCTATTATACATGCGTTTAAAACACCAATGAAATAATAGTAGGTACTTCAGGAACTTTCAATATTTAGTTTCAGTTAGGTATCGATACATAAACATATTTCATATATTTATCGTTTGAACTTATTTTAGAAATAAGAAATAATTGTGGGTGACCAAAGAATCCGTCGTATTCTCGGAATTTTGCTACGAACCCCGAAAGAACTATCACAGAATCCGTCGTAGCGGACGGCCCTACGAACTAAGTCCCAACTGGAACTAACTCCCACTGAAATATTCAGTGGGATTTAGTTCATATTTTTGGGGGATAGTACGTAGTTCATTATGAACAAATTCCCAAGGAATTAAGTCCCAATTTGAGAAAGTGGGAGTTAGTTCATTTTGTGAAAAAAATGTTCTTAACAAATTTTTAGGAATGGTAACGGGTTCAAATGTAAATCAGACATACAAATACGGTTTGTAGATTTTGTACAGTTTGCATTATGTACCAGCAAACCTATGTATGTACCGGAATTTTTAACTTTTATTTTCTCAAATTTTCTAAAGCTCAAAGCCAGGTCAATTTTTGAAACAAGTTTTTTTTTTAGCTTTAGAAAATTTGAGAAAATAAAAGTTGTTTCAAAAATTGAGCTGGCTTTAATGTTAACGGCAGGATCACGGCTGACAATTTTTTGCGAATGATATTCAAGAAAAATGAGATTTGTTACGAGATGGAGCCAGACGAGGATATTTTTGAGGAGTTTACGGATGATAATCGAGATAAAGATGAAGTTGAAACTGTATCTACAGAGGTTCACCGTATGAATAGCGACAACTCTTTGTACATTGTTTGCATTGATATGAAGCCAAACATCGTCCTTCTTCCATGCAAGCATATGATGATTTGCAGCGAATGTCATTTGAAGTTGCAAGCAGACAGCATCGTCAAAGGTTCGAACGATGGATATACATGTCCTTTGTGCCGCACAAAGATCATTGATATAATTCACGTTTACTTACAATAATAATATTGTATTATACATATGTATTTAATTTACCCTTATTTTGTATCTCGTAACAAAAGTATATACCTACCTATGCTGGATTAAACATTTTTGGGACTTAGTTCATTTCAAGTCGTGAATTTTCGTTTTATTTTAAATAATTTGGGAGTATGTTCATTTGGGACTTAGTTCATATCATAAAGAACTAAGTCCCACTATTGGGCTTTAATTCATTCTCATATTGGGACTTTGTTCATTCTTAGTTGGGTCTTAGTTCCTAAAAATCGTGGGAGTTAGTTCATATGAACTAAGTCCCAAATTTTCTGGGACTTAGTTCGTTTTGGCTAGTGGGAGTTAGTTCCAGTTGGGACTTAGTTCGTAGGGCCGTAGCGGACATTTTTGCTACGAATTTAATCCGACGTAGTGGAAACTACAACGGATTTTGTGATAGTTCTTTCGGGGTTCGTAGCAAAATTCCGAATAAGGCGGATTCTGTGATCACCCAGATTATCTGACCAATGAGGTCTTCCTTAAAGAACCTGCAAGAATCTTTACAACTATATTCGCAATTAAAAAGTAGCCTTCTTAGCCACGGGTACATGTTTTATGTTTTTGTATAGCAAACGAAAGTTTTGCGATGACTTATTAACCAGAAGAAGTCATGTCAATTATGATTAGGGACATCTTTTCATATATAAGACAGTTTGTCCTAATGAATTACCCATTGGCGATCAACGCCCAGCGTGGCCCAGCCCATACGATAAAATCTAGGAAGCTAATACTTATTTTGAAACAAAATTTTAAAGGAAAATTCTGGAGCAAGGCGCATTGAAGTGGTGACCAAGTGGCGGTGGCATACGAGTGGTGTGGCGATAGAAAATCGGCGAAGTGGTATGAAATTGATTTAACGCCCGCACTGAAGTGGCAAGCAACGTATGGTGCCACTGATTCACCAGATCTTAAAATGTCATCATATATTGAATACTATGCTTGGTCGTCTCGCATGTTTTTAGTTTCCGGGTAATCAAAAATTCTCAGTTGCAATGCAAAAATCCACGTCGTCACCATCCGCCTGCCACTCTCTGACTGTCATCACGCCACCTAAAAAATACCACGTAACCCCCACTCCGCTTTGATCCGCGCGTCTACATTGGTCCACTTGGTCACCACGCCACTGCCACACCACTTGACTGCGCGCTTTGCTTTATATTTTATCTGAACAAACACGTCTAAAACAATCTATACCTATAAGAAATGGCGAATGCCAATTTTTCTGATTTTGGTAATTTTTGTTTGGGCTCAAGAGGGGTTCAATTTGTATGGGGAAACTTTTTTTTACCCTATCGAGCACGTAGGAAAGTTCTTTAGGTACATATTATATACTTCTGGAACAAAAGCGAAACTTCGAATAAATTCTTAACAATATTCGTTATTAGAATCAAAAAACACCAACTACCACATACAAAACTGCCACAGTTTGTCTGAATTTGAAATTTATGATTATGTACATATTTCCATATGGATGGATAAATCATAAATGCTATCAAAGCAACAGTTGCAATTTCATACAGTCGTTAAGGTTTGTAACACCATGTTAATATTGTTTTATTTTTTATTTCCGATCATTTTCAAACGAAGTAGAATAAAAAGAAAGAAAATCGGGACAAAATCGGGACATTTTGTACATCGGGACAGAAATCGGGACATGGTTCAAATGTCGGGAATGTCCCGCCAAAATCGGGACGTCTGGCAGGCCTAACTGAACTTGGTGTCAAAGCTAAGTTGTCAGTCTTTAATTCGGTGTTTGTTCCAACTCTTCTATGGTCATCATGAGGTTTGGGTAATGACCGAAAGAATAAGATCGCGAATACGAGCTGCCGAAATGGGATTCCTCCGTTCCGTAGTATTGCTGCGGTGTGACCCGTACAGATCGCATTAGAAATACATACCAGAATACGTGAAGAACTCAAAGTCGAGCAGCTACTTCTCTGGATGGAGCGGTCCATGCTACGGTGGTTTGGTCATATTAAACGTATGTCCCCGACCAGGATCCCACGACGTGCTATGGAATCCGTACCATTGGGCAGGCGTCCCCTGGCCCTAGGTAGACCAAGGATGAGGTGGTTAGATCAAATTCATAATCTCTCCTCTACGCGTATTGGGATTGCACTTGATGATTTGGAGTCGATGGCGGAGGATCGAGAGCTATGGAGGTTCCACTTGAGCAACCTACACCCGCGACCCACTTAATGGATAAGCGGGATATTGAAAATGAATGAAATGAATGAATGTAATAAATTTATACGATAGCTCTATTCTTGGAAGCATAAGAGGAAGAACGAAATAAGCTGTGTTCTCAGATGATAAGAATACGAGACAGGTTAAGAGAAGCTGTTTTGTATGTACATTTTTTTAACAAAAATTCTTAGAACGTGCAGAGAGCAAGAAAACCTATAAAATCCGCAATGATTTCGATGCGGATAAGAAATGCCATCTTGTTCGTTAAAAATTGGATTTGAACGTTTTCAACGATACAGTGAAACTCATTCACATTACCCACACGGGGAACTGTTCACCTTGATGCGGATTTGACGATACCAAAATATTTTTTTCCGTGAATGATTCCCCCACGGGTGTATATCTCGGAGAATATGTACTTCTTCGACAATCTTGGCGAACTCGCTAAAGCAAGCATAAGGTGATTCCAACGCTTCATTCTCAGCTCCTTCTGGTTCAACGGGTAGTTGTCAGGCCAAAATCAGCTTCGACGAGACGCGCAGGTGGGTGGTGAGGTGAGACAAGAGAAAAAGTGGGCTATGGTGGTGTACCTATTATTATGTTAAGTTTAGTTAATATTATTATTTAAATTAACTAAATTTCAAGACGCTGCCACAGCAGTACATAATTAAACCGCCTTCATGAGGCTACATTTTCTGTCTGCAATTACCGGAGCTGTGAATTTCCACAAAATATCCCAACACCCTTTGTGCCGCACTAATCAATTTAGAAAAGTTCAAACTTTGACATAATTATATTTACGCTAAACTAGCAATTTTATTCTTATTCCAGAAATTGTAAAAAAAAAGAAAAAACAAACACTTCACCTTACGTTACGTATATACATATTTACAGCTCTTTTGTGATACCTTCCCCAAATGTGATGTTATGAGTGGTGGCTGGTTGAATATTCGAAAGTCAACTAATAGCCGGTTTCTTCATCTCTTGTATCACCGTTCATATGCCGACATCTGCATTTGCCATCATTTTGACGACCAGATCCCAATAAATATCTTTTGTGGCTCAAGTTTTCAGAAGGCCTTGGAAATCCGCTCACTGTCTCCTTGATAGTTGTCATCAGGACGGGCATGTACATAAGTAGCTCTTTCATATGATTCACCACCGTATTGTAGTCGATATTTTCGAAAAAATTTGTCCGCTCTTCCATAGGTGCTGAGGATGCTAGCCGGAAACCTGTCAAGGATATGAACAACGAATGTCAGATATGAAGTCAGATATTAAGTGTTTCAAATGCACATTACAACCGGCAAGCGAAATGATGAGCAACACGTGAATGCAATTCATCGTTATGTGGACTCGAACTGCTAGTGCGGTATTGTGGCCTGGCTGAAGTGCTTTTTATAAGAGTTTTTTTTTTTTTTTTAGTTTTACTTGCGGAGGTCAGCTCCGAACATCTGGTCGCAAAAATGGTTGCTTGATTCAGCAGAATGTTTAACTGAAATAGGAAATGGAAAATGCAGAAATGGTTTTGTATCGTGTGACTCATACTGAGGTATTCCGTGGAATGCATGAGGCATTGCTTTTTGCCCTCTTACTCGCTGGTGATATCGGAGTGCCGCTTATATAGGCCAATGCCTGACGGTGTTTATTGACATGGACTTGAACAAGAAACGCGAAACCTTATAGAGCATTTTTATGCATTTTTTAATAGAAGACGTCGGAAGGAAAAATAAATGGTTTCAGATATACCTCAACCTACAAATATGATACGACAATATGACAAACCGTGAAAATTAATGAAATTTGGGATAGGGAAGATAGAAAATTCCGATGCACTTTGGTTTACATATATAGATTGTATTGAGAGGGATGCAATATGCAAGTTCAGAGCCGGCCTTAACGATCTAAGCGCCCCGGGCGAGTCATGCACTTCACCCGGTCTACGTTTAATACGTCTTAATCGCGCTACTGGTTTGAAAAATGTTCACTTAAGAAAAATAATTATTGGGACTTCCCCAAAATAAAACATCTCAGGCGCTCCGGAAGTGTTGCCCGTTTTTCTAAGCTCATTCACTCTACATGGACTTCTCTGATCACAAAACTTTTTAAACTAGACTAAATGAGCTCTATGGTCGCTTAGTGCGTCTCTCTTTCGCCCTACATAAGTTAGGGAGGAATATGACAATACAAGCAACACAATAACAGTCCGTGGTAGATAAATGCTGAGTAGGTACTCATACTCAAGATAAGTTCATAAAATTGAATACGCTGGATTTAGTATTTATATCGCTAGAGATAGGTATAGGCGGCGCCCCCGGCACTGTGCAAGTTTCCGTATACGTTTCATATAGTACGGCGAAAATAGACTGAATATTAAACTTCTGGGCGGTTTTATAGTATGGAGAGTGTTTTGGTCGAATTTTTGAAGGTGCGGAATACATTTGGTGGTTTCGTTGGAGCACTGTTTGTTTAAGAACCGAAGGAACAGTGAGCGACTTCACGTTACCTCGATCAGCTACATCCAGTTACGCACCTCCAAGTGGGTTGAGGTCGCTCGTTGTCCAATATTGTGTGCGTCACCTGAGTTTGGGTCTTCCTCTGCTTCGGTGTCTCTCATTGGTATAATCCCATCAGGGTTGTTGTCATTGTGAATAAGCTCCACGTGATCTAGCCACTTCAGTCGCTGTTGACCAGATCAACGTCGCTATATAGCCCGTAAAGTCATAGAATATTCTCCTCCGCTCACTCCATCGATACAAACTCGACCGAAAATCACTCCAAGAATTTTTCTGTCAAAGCGTTCCAAGAGGTTTTCATTAGCTTTCATTAAGGTCCATGCTTCTGCACCATACGGCAGGACCGGGATGATTAAAGTCTTGTACAATATTGACTTGGTTCTGCGAGACAGGTCTTTACTTCTTAGATGAAACAGCGATTGGCAAGAGTGATTCTTCGTTTGATTTCTACGCCGATTTCGTTTTACTAGGTAATTGTATACCAAGCCTTGGTTATGATAGGTTAGGTCGCTGTCCTAAAAATAGGATCCACTTAGACCAATTTTGTAGGAGGAAATTTGCTAGAAAAATTATGAGCCGGGCATTACAGATGGGAACTTTATTGTTACCTGCGAAATTCTTTTAAAAAGAGGTATCTCCATGTGTCTTACTTCGTTATGAGGTCATAATGTTGCCTGAAACAGTCAACTCAGTAGCTAAAAAACCTGTCTTTGGTTACGGAGCAGCATGGCAGTATAGCTCCGCTTTGACAACCCGTACACGAAACAAAGACTGGTGCTGAGCAGAAGAGCTTGATTGATGCAAACCTTCCTTCTGATTTGTACCGAAAAAGAGTTAGAGTTTGTCCAAGGGTGAAGGGTGACCGAAACCGTCTAAGCCTCTGTTTACTGCCTCTGACGAAATGTTCAAAGTGTCGAAATGAAGTTGCCTAATAAAGTTAGCTTCACCATTTGGCAGTTAGTCTCGTCGAGGGCGAAGGTTTAACCGAAACAGTGTAACCCCCGCTTGTAACTTCTGCGACAGTCCGCTTGTAGGGAGTGGGGCTGGTACGGATCCGCTTTACAGCTTGACGTCGAAAGGGGTTGACAATTTGTCTTCGGGAAAGACGGATTGGTATTTTGTTTCAATTAGTAATTGCGTGTTATGTTTCAGTGAAGCCAGTTGGACTTTGTACCGAACCATCGCTGATGTCAGTTATGTGCAGAGTATAGGTAGACAAAGTCTTTAAATACTTCGAAATAATATCTGATGTCAATTCTGACGTTTTGCCCGAGTCGCCTATGTTGAGAGTCCTTTCTCGATGACTGCATATATTTCGTTCTGTCCTCATTAACAATCAAACCCATCTTCGCGCCCCCTTTTAATGATTGCAAACCATTGCGCCATTGACATCTCTCTGAGCTCTCCTAATAATGGCAACATCATTCTACATAATTATGCAAGTAGTTCAACGGACTTTTGAAAAATTGCACCCCTGATGTTGGGCGAGTTCCGTACAACTTCAAGAAATATGTTAAAGAAGTCTTAAACCTTTTTCGACATCAAAGGGTTCCGTGGTGTTCTTTCCCACTTTGATGGACTAGCGAGATTTCTTCATCGTCATCCTACACAGACGGAAGAGTTTGGTAGAGAGAGGGATGCCAAATTTTAAGATGGGTTTGTATAATTCGTCCCTACATACGCTGTCATAGGCGACC
Organism: Cheilosia soror; assembly: GCA_949372485.1. NCBI lineage: Eukaryota > Metazoa > Arthropoda > Insecta > Diptera > Syrphidae > Cheilosia > Cheilosia soror. The sequence continues at coordinate 21,760,582 of OX443563.1, forward strand.
TTGAAGTCGATAAAGTGGCGGTGTGTATCGATCTGGAAGTCCTGCGTTTTTCTAAGACCTGGTCAATGGATGACTTTCCGGGCCTAAAACCGCACATGATCTTATATACAACAGACTTATTCCTCTGTAATCGTAATACTCCATTTATCGGGCATACTTTCTTCCGACCAAATTCTGCTGATAGGTAAGTTGGTGCTTGCTCCTTACCAACTCATCTCCCGCCGCTTTAAACAGCTCGGTCGGTAGGCCATCTGCTCCAGCTATCTTGTTGGACTTAAATTTGGATATAGCTATCCTTACCTCATTTTGGTCATGTGGATGGAAATTTCGGGCGATAACTTAGGTGCCAAAAATTAATAATTTTTGTAGAGGGGTTAAATACAAGTATTTTTTAATATGGGAGTGGGGTCTATCTCGTTTCGTTTAGGCGGCACTGCGGGAGGGGTAATTTGCTTGTATTTAACCCCTCTACAAAAAACCTTTATCAAGTTTTGGCGCCTAAGTTATCGTACTTTCTCCAAATTTCGACTGACTGAAACTATGAAACTAGACAGAAGTTGGAAGAAAGTATTCAACTATCAACAGCTATTCAAACAGAAGATCAACTAGAAAAAGCAGTCCAAATATTATCTAACATTGAATATACAAAAAGCTGCGTGGGCTGCAACTCCCACAACAACAAAAAATATCAAACAAAACGAAATATGTGAAATTATTACAGAAAAGAGGAAAGCTAGAAAACGCTGGCAACAGACAAGGCCGCCATGCGACAAGAGTACACTGAACAAGTTAAATAACAAGCTTAGAATTCAAAAACGAATCTTTAAAAACTTACCTTACCAGCCTTACAAATGATGCTAGTACTGACTACTAACTCTGGAAGGCAACAAATAGGATGAACAGGCCAATAGCTCATATTCCCCCAGTAAAAACTAGAGAAGGTAACTGCGCGAAAAGCAATCAAGAAAAGGCAAACACTTTTGCAGAGTACCTATCTTGAAGACGTATTTAAACCTTATGAAGATAAAGGTTATCAAGGACTCGAATTAATGTGCGAAGAAGATAGACCTATAAGGTCGCTAACAGCTAAAGAACTTGCCAAAGAAATTAAAGAAGGCATAAATAAAAAAAAGGCCCAGGGTACGATGTGATTACAGTAGAAATTTTGAAACAATTTCCACGAAAATGTCTGAAAAAAACTAGCGCAGATTATAAAAACCAGGCAAGCCACCTAACGAGGTAGCCTCATATCGCCCAATATCTATACTACCAATGTTGTCAAAGTTATTCGAAAAAATGCTGGTTAAACGTCTGCAAAAAATAATTGACGAAAAATCTCTAGTCCCAAATCACCAATTTGGATTTAGAAATAAGCACTCTACAATCGATCAGGTGCATAGAATCACAGATAAAATCGAAAAAACATTCGAAGAGAAAAAAGTGTGCTCTACAATATTTCTTGATATAGCACAAGCTTTCGATAAAGTCTGGCACAAAGGTTTGATCTACAAACTACAAAGGCAACTGGCAAAACAATATTCGACAATTCTGGAGTCATATTCTTCAGAATTAAACAAGAGACAGAGTACTCAACATTAAGAGAAATTAAAGCTGGTGTACCACAAGGCAGCGTGCTAGGTCCAGTTTTATACCTTCTATTCACTAGCGATTTGCCTGAAAGTGGGGAAACCACTATAGCTACTTTTGCAGATGACACAGCTGTCCTTGCTGTGGGATCAACTGTCGAAGTAGCAACAAAAAAAATTCAAAGGGCAATAGACAATATTTCTGATTGGACAAAAAAATGGCAGATTAGATTAAATGACCTTAAGTCAGTCCATATTAATTTTACGTATAAAAACGTACCATATATTCCAGTATACATAAACAACAATGTAGTGGAATACTCAAATACAGCCAAATATCTAGGCATGACTCTAGATGCTAAACTGCGTTGGAAAGCGCATGTAAAGAAAAAAAGAGACGAGTTGAACATGCGATATAGTAAAATGTATTGGCTTATTGGGAGATATTCAGCTCTGTCAAATTACAATAAGTTATTCCTATACAAGCAAGTTCTAAAACCAGTATGGACCTACGGGATCCAGTTGTGGGCATGTACATGCCAAACAAATTTGCAAAAAATTCAGGTTTTCCAAAATAAAGTACTAAGGAACATAGTCAATGCACCTTGGTACCTACATACGCAACGCTGATCTACATAGAGATCTTAACATTGAAATGGTTGAGGAAGAAGTTAAAAAAGTTGCCCGAAGGCATAGAAGTAGACTTCTTAACCATGTTAACATAGAAATAACAGAACTTTTAAATACTGACAATGTAATCAGGAGATTAAGGCGGGTAAAACCTCTTGATCTTAGCTAAGACCAAGAAAGTAGGTAATACTTTCAACTAAAAAAGTATAGAAAATCGGCAAAAGTCGGATTTATCCTCTAAATTTTTTTAAAATAAATCAAAAATAAATTGCCGATTAGTCGAACGACTAGGTTACAATCAATTCGGGATGACGAAAGTCAGTCCCCTTGGGAGTTTTTTTTTAGATCGGGTTAAAGTCCCTCACTATTGCAGAAGCATCCCTCGCGTAATAGCTCTGCAATATCTTTCGATGATTTTTCCTTCCAGCGAATTCCCATGACAAAAAAAAATCACAAAAAAGCGAGGATACCCGCTTTATTTGTGATTCTCTTGTGTGTTTTTGTTGTTTTCAGTTTGAAGTTGCTGCCAAAATATTGTTCACTATTTAGAGGTTGTCGATTGTTCACTGTTTAGAGTACTCAATGTAAAATTTTAGCTGTTTACTATATCGAGGTGTTCACTATATCCACCTGCGAATTATTGGGTAGTTTGTTGTCAAGCCGTATTAGGTTGTAGTAAATCATAATGCCAAATATATATCGCTCTTACTCATCATATGAAAACTATACGACAAGTAGATTCGGTATACCATCTAGATCATGTTTATTTCTCACTTTCGGTTTGCGGACATGGTTACCTTCGAAACGCTTGATGAACACTTTTCAAACACTCTCCTGTCGAATAATACCACACATGCTACTAACATGCTTTCATATGCAAATGAGCATGAGAACAACGCCCAATATACAACTCATCTCGTCAGGATTTCAATTCCAAAACCTCACCAAATGTTACATGACAACCAACTTTTGCCGAAATTAAAACCAAAAGTAAACCATAGGTAAGTGCGAACCCTTATCCCAAGCGCAAACCTATACATATGTACATAAAATGTACATGCATATAAATTCATGCAAACTCATTAAAATTCAGAAACATTTTTTGCCTTAAACTCCGTCGCTGGTGAGGATGAAATGCGCACGAAAAATATCCTCCACCTGATGATGCCACAAATCGATTACAGTTTGTAACGTGGTTTCCACTGGAAGAACCTTTTGGCAGCATGCCTCTACCCACAAAACCAACTAATTCACATGGTTAACAATGAGCAACCAAACTTTAAACCATCAGAAGTTCACTCTACATAGATAAATGTTCTTCCCTCTGCGACCAACCACCCATCGCTTGGGCGAATGGCACGACTAGGATACATGGTACCCAAATTATCTGAACGAATCATCTTAAGCATTCGAATGACTGCTCTTTCCAAGACCCTTTGCATATCGCTGTCGAAAATCAATTAAACATTTTGGTGAGGTGACTTTAACAACTACTGAGTGAGTGCATGCAATATATACGTATATATCCAGCTCACGTTCAAACGAACAGAAAAGGGACATAATCACGATTAAGATGATGTACGAGTGGGGGTCGCATTGCTAGAATAGATCGCAGCAATGGCAACGGCCTGATAGCTGACACGAAACATCTCCGTAAGAAAAGAATTCATTTGAAAGGAATATAGGATAGAAATGTGATTTGGTATAGGACCTGCAGTGACATTGGCCGTTCTTTAGAGCATGGCTCAGAGGAAAGTAACAAAATTGTCCTAATTAGCAGTCGGGCTTTTAACGCTCATTTAAGTTTCACTGCAAAGATTGCACGGTTTTCCAAAATCACGAGACGTATTTGGTTGGCTGTCATTTTTTAGACCGAATGTTTGTTGTGCCTCTTTTTGGCTGTAAAATAATTGCATTCAGCAATGGTGACTCGACAATAAGCTGCTTGTGTATTTAACAGGGTGTGCCGCCTGGAGCAAAACACTACCGAAAGCATTTTTATTTGCGTCGGTTTTCAAAACCAATGGAATAACTTCCTCTACTTGTTGTAGAATTGGAGTGTCGGTTAAGAGTTTCTTTGGCTTATTAAAAAAAATAAAGCTTTTCATTTTCTTACTTCCGTGTTGCTTTCTTTTTTGTTAGAATCGACTAAGGTTTTGGAATTTCTCCAAAATTTGGTATGATCCTTGGAGAAAATTCTCCAAAATAACGAATATTAAGGTAAAAACTCTCCAATTATTTAAATTTGGCGCTCACCGCCATCTTTTTTTTGTTAATGAAAAACGAATAGAAGCACAAAGCACAAAACAATCAATACTATGCATATAAACTAGCAAAAATGAAAAATAAAGTTAGTTGCTAATCATCGCCACCCGAGTTAGTCGCTTTATTCTTCTCTCCACTTTCAGCTGTTGCTCGAGCTTTCGAGCAAGGAAAGCAGTAGTTTTATTTCATCGTCGTCGTCGGTTCATCATTTCGCTTTTCGGCTATCTCGGTGCGGTCTTGTGTGCACCGCACACAGCTCGAGCTAACACATTCGCAAAGCTTGGTTAGCATCAACGAATCACAAGTGGGTGGCACTTTCGGCAACCCATTCTTCGTGCAAGTACCTGCGTTAGTCGAAGAGCGCAACGACCGTAGGTAGCTTGCCGGCAGCACAAAATAGTGCCGTCGAACAAATCATTCTATACCACGAACAAGTATTAACATTAAGTTGCTGGGGATTCAATGAAATGTAACCAACGCCCTTTGAATTAAATTGGGCACTATTTCGCATTGTTCAAGAAAATCGATTGCAATTGACGTCCGATTTCCTTTCGCTTTAGGTAAGTAAGGTAAGACAATAAAACAAATTTTCGGGTATTTTTTTTCGAATACTGACTGACATCTATAGCACATAGTTTCTGTTATATAGAAGATGAGAACAAATGGCCATGCGCTGTCGACATTCAACTTTCCCCGGAGGAATCCCAGCTGGAAAAGAAGAAAACAGTCCTTATTTGTCAAAAATTGGACTCCAACGGGTTACTCGACGCCGATGTCATTGAAAAAATATAGTTCGTACACAAAACTTGTTCCCGTATTCGCATACATTCTCAGGTTTCGAAAATGAAAGTAGAATCGAGATTCATAAGTTGCAGAATGCAGATGAAGCCTTTTGCCGAATTGTTTACTTGGTGCAACAAAACTCATTTTCGGATGAAATTAAGGGGATCCCTACGTTATCCAATTTTCCAAAATCCCTTATTGGACATAATCTCTTTTTTTTCTTCTCTTTTTCCAAAATCTCCCGGGATGAAGTCCCCTATGCCAAAATCTCTCACAAGCAAAATAAACTTTGCACATACCCAACCTTGCTCTTACTCCAAATCCTCCAAATCCTACATTGTTGCTACCCAAAAACTATAATTTCACTTGTGTACTTGTTAGACATCTGCAACTCACAAACTTACATGCTGATCCTAAAGGTGCTATTACACAATATGTAGCACGCCACATATATATGTAGTACTGACGTCATTTTGACGTCAGCGAATGGTCCCAATGGGTACATGCCGTGTACAAGCTCTCTTTGTGCACTCTCTGTTGACATCAGAGCCACATATATATGAGGCGTGCTACATATCGTGTACTGGCACTTTAAGGCTATTGTATCATTAGTCAGGAATCGATTCTCGACCATCAACGTATAGGACATTACTCGTCATATAGTCCGGAAATGTATACATTGCTTCAAATATAGACAAAAGCTATTAGAACAAGTCATAGGAGATTTGACTTCGGCCCCTGTTGCGGTGTAGATTTCTGGGGGCCTAATATACACTCACTAAAAGATTAGGGATAAAATTCCTTATAAAACTTAAGTTTCAGTTTTCGTTTGCTTCTCGACAAAGGCAGTTCATTTGAAAGCCGTATCTGACATGTCAGCTGATGCTTTTATCGCACCACTAAAGCGAACGATAGGTCGAAGTGGTCTACCTCAAAATATTTACTGCGACAATTCAACCAACTTTGTAGGGAAGAAAGCATTAATAACTTTGTACTAACAGTGGCATACTTTTTAAACTAATCCACCCCAGGGCACCTTACTTTGAGAAGAATTTGGGAGGCGGCCGTAAGAGTTGCAAAAAGTCACCTGTACCGGAGCTTGAGCAGCGCCAAGTTAACTTTTGAAGAGCTGTCCACAGCCCTGGCGGAGGTGATATTGAATTCGCGACCAATTACACCGATGTCATCAGATCCTAGCGATCTACAAGCACTAACTCCAGCTCATGCTCATCGGGTCATCACTGAAAGTGGTTCCAGAACTAACAATCGAAGCTCCAAGTATAAGCTATATTCATTGATGGCAACGAATCAATGCCGTCAAAACCCACTTTTGGAAAAGATGTTGGAAGTTTAGTCATCGTTCACGAAGACAACTTTCTGCCCCAAAAATGGCTTATGGGAAGAATTGTGCGAATGTCATTCATGGTCCAGGTGCCAGAGTCAGAGTTGTCGACGTAAAAACAGCAGAAGAGAATTTAGACGCTCCATCCGCAAACTGGGGGCGCAGGGGTTCTGGTGGTTAGCGTGTTGGACTACTGTGCGAGGGGCCCCAGCTCCCAGGTTCCATCCACGGAAAAACACAAATTATATCTAAATGTTTTTTCCCTTGCGAATGTCTGACAAACATCAGAGAGTATAACTGTCCTGAAAAAGCTTCTCAATTCAGCCGTTCGGACTCGGCATAAAATTGTAGGTCCTTTCCATTCGCCTGAAAAATAAGAACTCACACAAACAAATGGTTGTGAGAAGCTAGGCCTAAAGTGCGAACTATTTATTTATTTTTGTCCGTAAACTGACAGCTCTTCCATCTCGAAAGGAGTTCTTTCAAAGGGGCCATCATCGTCGGCATCGTCGACATCGCCATCCTCTTTATCGTCCATCCATCACCATATTATACCAATCACCATATTTTGTAATTTGCCAATTCGCCTCAAAATTAAAACTTTATAAAATTAACGTAATGTCTCTCTGTTATTTTGGTTTTGTATAAAATCCCTCCAACAAAATATAGCTTTTATAGTTGAATGAACACCCTTGTGGAATCTTACCTTTCATTTTCGCTCTCAACTTGTCGCAAACAACAAAGGTGTTGTCGTTTCGATTTTAAAACACAGTAGGTACCTACGATCTTTAATTCGAAATGAAACATGAAAATACTCCCCAATGAAAAATGGCCCCAAACTGAAAATGGAAAATCACCCCAAAACTTACATGAAAGGCAACATTAACAGAAAATTGCGTAAAATTCTACGAATTGGGGTGACAATTCATATTTAGGAGCCTTTTTTCATTTTTCAGTTTGGGGAAAAATTTCACTATGAAAAATTGCCCCACACGTTTATAACACGAAATTCGGCGCCAATGAAAAATGCCCCAAACTGAAAATGAAAAATCACCCCAAGGTTGGGGATAGCCTTGATAATGAAAAATTCCCAATTTCAAAATTGAAATAACGCCCCAAACTAAATAAAAAAAAGCCCCAAACTATTCGACAAATCATTCAATAAAATTACTCACGGTGTATTAATCATAGTCTTTGTTATATTAATTATACACTTCAATTGTATCCTCAACATTTTGCCAGTTCTTTTGAACACAATGGTCCAGGACCAGGATATTCTTCCTCATCAGGTTCTTCGTTTGCAGAACCATCTTCAAAAATATCGTCATTAGGAACCATATCAACGCACATTTTGTTTTGTTCAAAAACTATACGTGAAAGATATGATGCCGCCGTTCTGCCCTCTTGAAGCAGAAGATTTGCTTTTTCAATTCTAGCGTCTCTATCTGCATACATTTTTCGCTTCTTTTGGGCAGAAGATCCTCCACTATTAGCCAACATTTCAAAGGATCGCGCTTTGAAAAACTCTTTATTGCGGATAACTTTGACGAATATAAAAAAGCTTGCCGTCCCAAAACAGCATTGTATGCCTCAATGGGAGAAGTCGTTCTAGTGCTTTGGCCATGCACACTAAAATTCTCAAATCCAACCTGCATAAATACGAAAAAAAAGCAATATTGTATCTGTGACTTCGAGTTAAGTTTTAAGAGATGAAATTACTTTCTTCATCCATCGCATATCAAAATATTTTAAAAATGGACAGAAACTGCTATCCATCATTTGTATTTGTGATCGTATGTCCTGATAAGCGCTCGGAATATGGGATGGTGGTAATAGAGGTAGAGCCATTATTTTATGGTACTGCGTACTCGCACTTTTCGAACCTCTTATGTATGCGAGTAGTGTCTTTCTTCGGCTTACATTTCGCCGTATCGCTTGACAATAATGAAACCTAAAAAGTACTTAATGAAATATTGAATAAAATCATAATGTGTTTTACAATATACATACAAGCATCCAATATTTTTTGCTTGTGGGAAAATTGTTTTTACCGTCTGTCTCATTCCATTTTTAAAGTCGGTAATAAAAATTGATGGAGCCATATCAAAAACGTTGTCTTTTATATACTGCAATACATTTATGTAGCACTGCTTTGTTTTCTTTTCCATCAGTATAAAAAAGATTGGAAATATCTAAAAAAAATATAAATTTTTAATCCTACTTTTCTTTTCTTAAATTCTCAAAAATCGCCCGATTTTTATAGTTGTCTTTTCTCAAATTCTCAAAAACTAAACTTTTTTTAAGTTAATAATTTTTTGCACGGACACATGTTCCTTCGGGCATAAGGTTAACCCTCGCTTTACAAAAATCTTTAAAGCACACATATTTAACAACATTTTTATATACTGATTTTTTTTTGTATATAATTTTTTGTTCAATAACATATAGTATGTAATTCAGTATTCCTTTTTTTACCACAGAATTTTTCGCACTGCATTTTCTTTTTTTTTTCAAATAGGTATAGAAAAAAGGCCCGACGTCTACACTCAGTTCAACTAATTGCGAAAGTGATTGATCTGGTTTGCCAATCTGATAGTAAGCGCAGCTTGTATTGCTTCTCAAAGCAAAAGCCACCGTTCTGATAACAGTTTCTTAGTTGGAATTGCATTCACACGTGTCATTTACCATTCTTGTTTTGAAGATATTCATTCATTGTTGCCAAATTTCGTGTTATAAAATTTGGGTCCTTTTTTCATAATGAAATTTCACCCCAAACTGAAAAATTAAGGAAGCCCCAAATACAGTAAAACCCGCTTAAGAGAAACCCGCTTGAGAGAAAAACCCGCTTATCTGAAACACTTTTTTCATACCCGAGTATTTGTCGACCAATTACCTATAAATCACTCCGCTTAAGCGAAACTCGCTTAAGTGAAAAACCCGGATACCTGAAACATATTTTCAGTTATATTTTATATTTTTCATTGAAAACAACTCTCTTAAGTGAAAATATTAAATCGAACAGAACAAAAAATTTTAACGCTTTCACTTCTTTTTTCTCGAAAATGACATTTGAATTTCTGACGTTCCGCCGAACATAAGTTGAAGGATGGGATTTTGCGTGCTGTGGAAGTTTAGCTTTCAGTCAGGTCCGCAAAGGGCGCAGACTAGCTGTGCAGTTGGAACTTCCCGGAACCAGGATTTACAGAACTCTACGGAGTAATAGATTACACCCTTTTCATTTAACACCGGTACAGGATTTACTACCAGGAGATGCGCAGGGAAGAGTGGGATTTTGCCAGTGCAAACAGACAGAAGACAGGCACTTGCTCAAAAATATTGTGGACTGACGAAGCGAAATTCACAAGAGACGGGGTAACAAACTACCACAATTTGCACCACATCCTTTCAAGAATTAAATTATTGTGAACAACTTCTTCAGAATGTGTGCTTATTTCAAAGTCGGTTTAGCGTAAATGTTTGGTAACACTTTAGCAGGCCCACACGTTCTTCCACAAACAGTTAATTCCCATTACTGCCTAGAATTTCTTAGAAAACGATTGCCGGAGCTCCTTGAAGATGGTCCTCTTGTTCAGACGAGGCCGATGTTTTTTTCAACAAGATGGAGCACCTTGTCACAGTAGCAGCGGAATAACTCCATTCCTAAACCACGCTCTTAACGACCGGTTGACTGGTCGATTTGGCCCCAAAGCGACCCAGATTTCTTCTGGGGTGCTATGGAAGAAAAAGTTTATTTTAGAGAAATATCGAGTCTTTTTTTGACCATTTTTGTCTGACAAAAAAAATGGCTTTTACTACAACTTTTGTTGATTGCACGTAAAAAAGTTGCTTAACATAATTTTTAGGAAATTTCTTAAAGATAAAAATTTCATACAAAGAATTAAAATTTATTAAGTACAAATTTTGAGAAAAAAGCAATTTAGGTAAAAAATTTTAACAAATTTTAAAAATTTTGCGTTTAAGGAGCCATAACTTTTTTGTAGCTCCACAGATGTACCCAAAGTACTTAAGACTTATATATGCGCTACTAAATTGTCTTTTTAAAATGTACAAAACAATTTGTGTACCTATAATAATTTATAAGTTATAGCGTTTTAAGTTGTAATACCTACAAATTAGAGTTCACCTAATAAATATACGCTTAACAGAATTCTTAAACCCGCTTAAGTGACATTTTGTTTTCACTTATCCGGACTCCGCTTAAGTGAAATTTTTTTTCATTTAAGCGGGGTTCGTTTAAGTGAAAAACCCGTTTAAGTGAAAGAAAGACTGTGACATTTTGGTGTTTCTCTTAAGCGGGGCTTACTGTATATGAAATATCACCCCAATCTAGACTTTTTTTTTTGTTGTTGCCTTTCATGTAAATTTTTGAGGCCATTTTTCATTTAGTTTGGGGCCTTATTTCAATTTTGAAATTGGGGAAATTTTTCATTATGAAAAACAAGCCCAATTTTGGGGTGATTTTTCAATCTTAGTTTGGGCCCAAATTTTATGTAGCCTAAATTCGCACTAATTCGCCAATCGGTCAGACTCAGCAATCCGGATCTATATAGTACCTATAGCTATAACCTATCCCTTGTTGAAAGGTTAAATAGAGGTCCCGCGATTGACGTTCGGAAAATCAGTTCGTATTCGTACATTCACTCCCAAAAGTCATTATATTAATAGACTACACGTGTTTTGTCGAAACGTTTAAGGCGCTTTTTCAAATAAAATTTTTTGAAAATGGTGTGGACGAAAAGAAAGGTTAAATTCCGTTTTTTCACAAATATTTAAAATTAACAAAACATAGAATTGTTTAATTACCTACCATATATCTACACAATAGAATAAAAGAAATGGAAAAAGCAAAGCAATGGTACACGAACACCTATGTACATATTTAATAGAATGAAACAAAAAAAGTGTTGCATAATTATAGGTTGCAATTCAATACGATTGTATTTATATTTAAGGTTTCGCTAGAATGCGATTTGTGGCCGCTGGGTTTCCTAGTTCTTATAAAATTGCGATTTCAAGGTACTTTGACTAAATTGATTCCCCGTAATCTGTAAGAAGAAAAAAAATAACTACCCATGCCCACCTCCCATAATTTAAATTCCGTTCATTCCATACATCCTTCTCGTGATAACATACGGGATAATTGGACAAATCTCAAACGTCAAAGAGCAAAGCTCAGTTTAATTCATTTCCCAATCAATTTACTCAACCTTGAACAGAGTGGTATGCATTTTGTTGGCACATTTGTAGATATTTTCACCACGCAAATCTAATCAGATATTCCGTTCACACCTGAACTGAACTACGCAAGCATGTTAGATAAACTTTTGCTGTTTAGTGGAGATATGTTTTTTTTTATCAGCCTGACAGGGGTGCACACAGCACATACCCTTCAAGTCTCAAGTGGTAGGAAATGGTACACCGACGGCTCGGCTGAATAAATCAAATCCTCGTCATGTAAAATGAGCATAAAAAAGAGAGCTTTTGGGTTATTTTCATTGCTTGGCGAAGGGTGTGAGTGATTTTTCTCCATTGTCCGCATTTTGATGCCAACATCACATATTTCTATGTCCGTCCGTTTGAATGATTGATATACATACTTTCATTCGCATCTGGTGCGTAGTGCTTGCGCTTAACAAGGAATATATTTCCCATAAAATGAATGAGTTTAGGCTCCTTTATATACATAAATCATTTTACTTCAGCAAAGCAAATGGAAACGAACTGAAAATCCTGGTTAGTATGGTATAACCAATCCAAAGCTAAAGGATTTGGGTTCTCCACTGGGGATTGTGTTATTGAAAATGTGCAATTGTTTGGATAAATGGTAATAATTTTAGTTTCCAGATTTATATTCACACTAGAGGTTACAGGGTGACATTTCTAACATAAAATCTCATACAATAGTGACAATTATTTTTGCTGTCAGTCATTTTATAGAGGCTGCGAAGTTGCTAAGGAGTTGCAAAAACGGAGAGATGCGCTCCTTAAGCCCCAAAATACGAATTCGAAACCACTAACTTATCCAAAGCGTAAGACCGCTAAAGAGGTTGTAGGCAATCCAAAACCAACGGGTCTAGAGCATGCAAATGTGGGAGTAAGTGTGAGGACAGAAAAGCCCTCGACCTCTGTCCACAAAAGAAACGGTCCCGGAAAGTTACCATTAGTAAAGCCATCGAGTGATGGCTATCAGACAGCGGGAGTGCAGACTTACGCTCAAGCTGCGGCGGCATTAGAAAACTCAAATAGCATTGAAATTTCGTCAGATCCTGTTGCTCAAGTTTTCTCAGTTATTCTCGCGAAATTTGAAGAACAGAGCAAAATAAATAAAATTATTCTCGATCAGTTGGTTAAGCTCGAAAGTAATTCTAGGAAAACGCGTACTTCAAATAGAATATGAATGAAAAAGTAGTATTAAAAGTATGTACTTGGAATGCAAACGGACTTTTGCAAAAACTTAACGAATTGGAAATATTCATGCGAGAAAAAGATATTGACATTTGCTTGGTTTCTGAAACTCACGTAAAAAAAAGAGAAAAGAAATGAATTTAAAAATAAAAGACTATAATGATTTCCACGCTTGTCACCCTTCGGGAAAAGCGAGAGGCGGATCATCCTTGTTTATTAAAGACTGCATTGAACAATACGAAGACCGAAAGATAGAGCTTGAAACTGTGCAACTGTGCACAATTCGAGTAAAGAATAACCAACGTATTCTTAGAATCTCATCCATCTACTGCCCACCGCGTCTCGCGCTTGAAAAAAGTGATTTCACTAACTTGTTTAAATCGTTGAATCCTAATTTTATTGTAGGCGGCGATTTTAATGCGAAACATACGTTTTGGGGTTCTGGATGCATCTCGCAAAAAGGTAGAATGCTCTATGGGGCAGGTATGGAGTACAGTTGTGATTTCCACTCGACGGGCAAACCGACTTACTGGCCAACCGATACTTCGAAAATACCTGACCTAATCGATTTTTTCGTTACGAAAGGTATATCTACCAACCACATCAAAATTGAAGAGAGTTTTGATCTGTCCTCTGATCATTCGCCAGTCATTTTGATATTGAAGCCCAGTATCCTGCTCGCGCTAAATTTTATCTTCCATACAAAAATGTCTACAGAGATAAAATTTAGCGAGGCAGTTTAGCAAAGCAGTATCCTGTTCCGCACGCTAAATTTTTATTTTCATATAGATGGGACACACTAATTGTCAGTCGAGTATAACAATATTGTGTGTTATACGTACTACGTACAATTTTGTTATACTCGGCCAAGAAAATGTCTCCACTGATTTAGCTCGCGAAAGAATTGCCTTGTACATTAAAATCGGCGATAAATTTTGACATTTTCGAAACAAAACAAATTTTCAATTGACTATTTCGTGGAATACTTGATAATCGATGTAAGTGAGTAGGAAAAAAGTGAAAAAATAACAAAAATCAAAATACATGTGGCAATGAAATATGGGTGTGTGTCCCATCTATATCCTGTACAACGAATTTAGCGAGCGTTTATCTGTGCTGTGGAGAGAATTGCGCTCGCTAAATTTTAGCGCGAGCAGGATACTGGGCTTGAGCGACAAACTAGTCTATTACCCAGAGCCAGCGAGATTGACTGGTAGAACTACTAACTGGAACGATTTTAGGAACGAAATCGAATCGAATGTTGAATTGACCGTTCCCCTTACGACAGACACCATATGAACTTGAGGTTGAAATTGACCGCTTCGTTGAGATTGTACAGCTCGCCTCCTGGAATAATACGCCCAAACCAAGGAAAAAGTCGGACAAATACGGCTTACGATATCCTCCGGAAATAAGAGAATTGGTCAACCAAAAAAGGAAAGCGCGTAAAAAATGGCAACAGAATCGTTCTCCGCAACATAAAGCACATTTTAACTTTTTGTGCAACTTGTTGAAGGCAACTATTAAGGATTTCAAGAATCGTGCGATAGGCTCTTACCTCGAAAGCTTAACTGCGAAAAAAGATTCCAATTATTCACTTTGGAAAGCTGTAAAAGGCACCAAAAAGCCTAAAATCCCCGCGCCGCCAATTAAAATAAATCAAAATGAATGGGCAAGGGAAGATAAAGATAAAGCGGATGTTTTTGCAGCCCATCTGAAAGAAACGTTTAAACCGTACGTTGGGCAAGTGGTTAACGATAACCACGATGGGACTGAACTAATATCTGACGATTCAACACTCGCAAGTGCAACGCTAAGAGAACTAAAAGATGAGATCGAGGATCTTAAACCTAAGAAAGCCCCGGGCTATGATTTGATCACGGGAGAAGTCCTAAAAGCTCTTCCTAGAAAAGCACTAATCAAGCTTCTCCATATTCTAAATGCTGCGCTTAGATTAAGACACGTGCCGAGCCAATGGAAAGTTGCGGAAGTCATAATGGTTCTAAAACCAGGAAAACCGCCAAATGAGATAAAATCATACAGACCAATTTCGCTTCTTCCAATCATATCCAAAGTTTTCGAGAGGATACTACTAAGGCGTCTACAACCGGTTATAGAAGTCAATAATCTTATCCCTGACCATCAGTTTGGGTTTAGAAGTAAGCATTCGACGATTGACCAGGTTCATAGAATTACTAACGTAATCGAAAAAGCACTAGAAGAACGAAAAATATGTTCCAGCATATTCCTTGATGTCTCACAAGCCTTTGATAAGGTGTGGCACGAAGGCTTAAAACTAAAATTACGCAAAGTTCTTCCCGTACGTCTATACGATATTCTCGTATCATATCTCGGCAATAGACTTTTCCGTGTAAGACATGGAAGCGAATACTCGGATCTAAAAGAAATATCGGCTGGTGTACCGCAAGGAAGCGTTCTTGGGCCGCTTCTCTACCTGTTATATACTCGTGATATACCAAAGGAAGATGACACTATTCTTGCTACGTTTGCCGACGACACAGCTATTCTAGCAGTAGGTAAAACAGTTGAAGAAACGACTGCAAAACTGCAAACCGCGTTCAATAAAGTAAATGAATGGACGAGGGTCTGGCGAATGGCCCTCAATGAAAATAAATCTGTTCACGTGAACTTCACATATAAAAAAACGAATGACTTGCCAATTTTTCTAAACTCGGCCAGAATACCTTTTGCGAACGAAGCCAAATACCTGGGAATGACACTCGACGCAAAGCTGAAATGGAATTCACACGTGAAAATGAAACGCAAAGAGCTTGAACTCAAATATAGAGAAATGTACTGGTTACTTGAAAAACATTCCCAGCTCAGTACCGAGAACAAACTGCTTTTATACAAGCAAGTGCTAAAGCCGGTGTGGACCTACGGTATACAACTTTGGGGTTGCACCAAGAAAACAAATGCCAATATTATACAATCTTTTCAAAATAAAGTGCTTCGAGAAATTGTAAAAGCACCGTGGTATATTAGAAACGACGATATCCACAGGGATCTCGGAACACCTACAATCGAAGCTGAAACGAGAAGCTTTGCGCGAAAGCATAGAAACCGACTAATCGGACACACCAACAATACAGCCCTACAAATTTTGGATGATAGCAATTTATTGCGCCGACTACAAAGAACAAAACCTTTTGACTTGGCGATATAGGGATTAACCGCGTCTAAATTGCGGAACATGCAGGATCTTTCATTGGAGAGTAACCTGCCAAAAGTTTTCATTTCGTGATAGAAAAATTGCTTGATAAGTTATATCTTAGTTGCAGTATCTACAATTTATATCGAAGGGTGGTGTTTTTAGTCAGTAAGAATTTGACACTACTATGAGCACGCGTTGTTCTCATAGTGTCTATGCAAGATTTTCACCTACCCTCGGAAAAAAAAAAAAAGTCATTTTATTATTTTGTAATCAAACTTATCGTTAACGGGTGCGCCACCACAAGGTGTGATCTTATCCGCATATGATTCGAATTCCAGTATCGTTCAATAAATGTAAGGTTGAATTGAAAGCATTATTTAGGTTGGGTTAGGTTAGAGTGGCAGGCCGCAACAAGCGCAGCCTCACGTAGGCCAGAGGAGGCCCATTGTGATATCACAGGATCTGATGATCTCACAGCTACCCGTTGAACCAAGAGGAGCTGAAAGTAAAGCGTTGGAGGCAACTTATGCTTGCATTAGCGAGTTCGCCGAGATTGTCGAAGAAGTATTCTCCGAGATATACCTAGCTTTCTCCGAGTTGAAAGGGCAGGGAACGTGCATAGGGGGTGAAGAATTGTGTCTTCCTCCTCCTCGTCCATGCAGCTTCTACAGAAATCATTGGAGGGGAGGCCCAGCCTGAGAGAATGTCTCCCGTGATGACACCTACTAATATGCTTATGCTGGATCTTTTTTGTTTTACAAGATTGTTGGAGCGCTTAAGATCCAGCATGGGCCAGATCTGTTTCGTGATGGAGCACGTTGTGCAGTTTGACCACCTTCGATTAGTGGCGCTTATCGCATTTTGTTGAATTAAAAGTCTACACGTAGCGAGAGGCATATAGAGATTCTGCTTTTCCGGTAGAATCGACAGCGTTGTGCCATGCCTAGCGAGTTCATCGGCCTTGCAATTCCCTGGAATGTCCCTGTGGT
Organism: Cheilosia soror; assembly: GCA_949372485.1. Lineage (NCBI taxonomy): Eukaryota > Metazoa > Arthropoda > Insecta > Diptera > Syrphidae > Cheilosia > Cheilosia soror. The sequence continues at coordinate 21,777,778 of OX443563.1, forward strand.
GAATTTTGAACTGCTGCGCCATCTCGTTAAGAGACAAGCGACAATTGAGGGCGGTTTTGGACTTAAAGATGACAGAGTCCAGGTATTTAATCGCGGCTTGACTATCGGTAAAAATCACGATATCCTTTGCAGATATTACATTACACAGTAGCCACGATAAAGCCTCCTTGATCGCCATGATTTCCGCCTGGAACACGCTACAATGATTAGGAAGACGGAATGAGATCGTACAATTTAAATCTTGGGAGAAAATACCACCCCCTACTCCTGTTTCCGTTTTTGACCCGTCTGTATAAAGGCAGACGGATTTCCTGTGAGTCACTGCAACACTCTCCCAGTCAGTTCTGGAGAGTATGCAGGTTTCAAAATGCTTACTGAATTGAAACTGGGGGAGGGTGTAATCAGTATCTTTAGGGATGCATTCTATTTTATCTAGAATAGACGAGTGATCAGTTTTTCGACTAGTCCACAAACGGATTGCTTTCATACGGATGGCTGTACTTGCTGCCACTTGTTTGCAATAGAGGTCTAGCTGTATCAGGTGGAATAGTATGTCCATCGCCGCTGTTGGAGTGGTCCTAAGCGCTCCACTAATGCACACACATGCCTTTCTTTGTGCACGACAAAGTTGCTTACAGTAAATAGCCTTTTCCAGCGCAGTCCACTAGACGACATACGTGAGTATAGGTCTAATGACGGATACATAGAGCCAATAGAGTGAGGCCTAAGTATTTAGCCTGTTATAGAGAGCACCAGCGGAGTGCCATTTAGTTTTGGAGGGTGTTTTGTACTTTCTTGTAAAGAGGACCATTTCAGTTTTCTGAGGGTTGACGCCAAGCCCACATGTTTTGGTCCATAAGATAACTCGGTATCCTAGGAGTCGCTGCGATGATTTTTCTGAGCCTAGAGGCCTCAGAGATTTCTTCTATATTTCCACAGAAGTCTCTCCAAGTATTTCGTAGCATTATTTAACAAATTCGTAATTTCTTTTGGACAACAACTAACATGCATACAAAAAGACTTCAAAAAATTTTGAGGTTGAAACCGTTTATAATCTTTTGGGTGTATAATTCAATCACCAGAGCCAGACCCATAATTTCCTAATCAGTCATGTCACGATAGTATAAAGTAGCCATCTGAGAAAGCTCAAGAATGTAGAAATTTTTGCCACACTTAGTACCATAGGAGCTGTGAAAAGCTCGAACTTCCTTCTCATAGACATGTTTATTAAACACAACTTAGCACAGAGAGATTTTTATTTTGGTAAATTCATATTTTCAGTGTGACTTCAGGCCAGGAAAGTCCACCATCGATCAAATAATTCACACTACGGCAGATCTTGGAGAAAACCCAGGAAGTTCAAATCGAGATCCACCAACTTTTGAACGATTTTAAGACCGAGCTATATACAGAGCAATGTCTAGTTTTGGCATCCCTGCCAAACTCGTCTGTTTGTGTCCGCTGTGACTATGGAGAATGCACGCTTCTCCATCAAGGTCAGTAAAGAACTCACCGAGACCTTCGTTGTTAAAAAATGACTTAGACAAGGCGATGCCGTGTTATGTGACTTCAACACTGAAAGTATTCTTAGTGCAAAACTCGAAAACTAACACCAGAGGCAGTATCTTTCAATGACGAACTGTACCGGCTGTACAACGACATCGACCAAGCCAGAAGAGTGAAGGTCCAACGACTGAGGTGGCTGTGTCATGTAGAAGGAATAGACGCGAGAAAGATTTTCGAATCCAAACGCGAGGGACGGCGCAGTAGAGGTAGACCGCGACTCAGGTGGCGCACGCAAGTGGAAAGGTACCTTAACCAACTTAGCGTGCGAAACTGGAGACGCTTGTTGGTTGAGGCCCAGGTCCACCCCGGACTGTAGCGCCACCTTAACTAACTAACTTCACCGTGGTATATTAGAAATAAATATCTCCATAGAGACCTCGGAATTCCCAGCAGCGTTTAAACGCGGCGGTGAAACGCGCTCTTGTGAAATATTGCTGATTATTCTCTGATGCGGAGCGGTGTGAGTAATTTTTGTAGTTTCAAATGGAAAAATAAATTAAAGAAATTACTCATGTCTTTACGATATGGGCATTGAAATGTATAAAAACATTGTTTTAACGGATGAAAGGAATTAAATGACACCTGTATTCTCCGACATATTCTCTCTTTTTATGTATGTCGTGCACCCAAATTATTTTTCTTTTTCGAAAGTTTCGTAGCACGACGACAAATAAAATCAATAATTCGTCATCGCAGCTCTGCTTGACATGTTGAGAGAATTTGATGATAGCTATCTAACGCGGCGTTGAGACCATATCGACAAAATAATAGCCGCGTAAAATAATCTAACCGCGGCGTTAATAACGCGTTCTGTTTGACGAAGCTTTTAGCCCGGTAATTTATCAACCGCGTTAAAATTGCAGAACGAGCAGGAACTATTGCTAGAATGTTGCCTGCCAAACGTGTATAATTTCGTGATAAAAAAAATTCCTTGATGAGTTATAACTTAGTTGCAGTACGAAACAAATTTGTGGGAGGTGATTTTAGTGAGTAAAAATCTCACACTGCTATGATCACTGTCCTCATAGTGTCTTTTAAAAGATTTCCATATCCACCTGACCCCGAAAAAGAAAAATATTAATTGAGAAACAACCTATTTTGTGGGATAAGTCAATTATGCATAAAATTAAAGTTGCTATTCACAAATTGTGCTGACCGGCCGCCTCGCCTATATGCTGTCCATCCCTTGTTTGAAAGGGCATGGTAGTCAGGGTTGTCAGGTTTTAAAAACAGGAATCGCCAAATTTCAAAAGTTTTCACTCTCCAAAAACCATAAAAATTAAATGAATTAGTGCAACTCGTCATTTTTACATAAAAAAAACTTAATGCAACTTCCCTAAGCTCCTGAAACTCTGGCTGTCCTATTGTCATTTTGTACAAAACTTCAAAACGCCTTCTTCCGGAACTTTGTAGATAGATGAAATTAATTTTGATTTGATACATTTGACTAATTGACAGAAATTAATTCTTCCCACTGAGCCTCAGTAAGCTTTTGGGTGGAATCAAGCTTACAAACATACTTTTAAAACAGGGTCGCAGTTGGCTTAAGCAAACACCTGGCTAAAAATATCCCAAAGAAACAAACGGTGTGTTGCAGTCAGACAATCTTTTTCGCATTTCTCTTAGTAAAACAAGAATTAAATCATTTACTTGCTCCTTAACTTCATTCACATGCTCTGTGCTATCACTGTTTTCTATCGAGATTCTTTCAAAATCCGACCCTAAATCAATATCTTTCCAAGCTTTAAAGTTGTCTTCATTCGTTACTAATTTTAATATTTCGTCACAGTCATCACAGATGTAAGGTTTTTAGTAAAAATTATAAAAAAAAGAAAAATCTGAGAATTTTTGTTAAAAAAATTTAAATCGCCAAAGTCTAAAGATATCGCCTTTTTTTGGGTCGACAAATTAAATTTCAAATCGCCACATCTGACAACCCCGATGGGAGAGCCCAGCCAAGTTCTCGAAAAGAAACAACATACGATTTTTTTTTACATTTTTATGGTTATTTTTATTGAATAGAATTTTTTGTTTGTAATAAAATTCGTTTACTTTTAAACAATTACATTATTTTTTTTTTAAGAAATAAATATATGTTCATGTATGTATATAGATTACTAAATATCTATCTTGCATTTTGTATAATTTAAATTTGATTCTGAATGAACGACATTTTTTTTTTATTTTTTCTTATTAACGTACTCATCCACTTTCTATAGATACATATCTCTTTCTGACACACAATGTTTTAAATTTTTTTTGTTTCCTATCTCTAAAGAAAAGAAAATGAAAATCTCATCCTCATTATACTTATCATTCGTATACAATGTAAATCTGTGAAACCAGATAAAATAAAATTATATCCTTTTTTTTGCTAAACAATGTTTTTTTTATTTGTTGTTCTCCCTAAATAAATACTTTTTCTTCATTTCACATAAGTTTTCCTTCTCATTTCTTAATTTACAATCTATTTTGTGTACTCATTCATTGTGTTTGTGTGTTGTATTTATGTTTTGTTTTTATTGTGATTTAATTTAATTTTTAATCTTTTTGTATATAAAATTAAAAAATTATTGTTTGGATTTGTTTTTTTTTTATCTTTTTTTTGTATTATACTTAACATTAAATTTATCACCTACTAATACATAATAATACAAAATATCATCTTACAATTTAATTTTGTATTTAGCATCCTTTTTACGTATATTCGTTACAATTGCATTAAGTTTATGTTAGATTGGAAAACGGAAATATATAAATGCTGATACAACTAAGAAACATTTCGATAATAAGCGCAATGAAAAGAGAAATTAACTTATTAGTCTAATATTTACCATTTAACACAACATTTTCCCCCAATTTAATATGTGGGTTATAGCAATAATAATAATAGTTTTCTTACTTTTTTTACAGTTTGATACAGACATTTATTTTTTGGTAATTCTTTTTTTTTGTTTAAAAATATTCTTTTTTTTTATACATTATTATTTACTACAAGCAATAACACTAAACATTAAGCGAACTAGATATTTAAACAGAATTTGGCCAGAAATGCAGACAGTTGGGGAAATACTTGGGGCCACGTTGAGGGCTATCAACTGTAAGCTGTGGATGGATTTTAGGAACGTACCTACTTAACTGCAGTTTCCTCTTGCAAACCAACATGAATGCGAAGCCAAAATTTCAATTTCAAGTTTAAGGTAACAGAAATTATAAAAAAAGATACAACGTACAGCTGACCGTTCGCAAAAAAATGCGAGATTAATCCCAAAGACTTCCAACGTTTGGCCTTGCGATTTATTGATTGTCATCGCAAATGCCAATCGAACGGGGAACTGAATCCGCTTGAATTGGAATAGAAGATTGATCTGAATTCGTGGGATAAGGACTTCCTCTCCTTTGAATTTACCCTTAGGCATGTTTTTTTGAAACCTCGCCAGCCAGCCGTTCATTTGGACAGTTGCCAGCACAATTGCCAGCAAGATGAAGCCAGCCGAATTAATTTAGGCAATAAGCCTAAAGGCATACCAGCATTTCGTATAAAATTATGCATTTGGTAGAAATATTAGATAAATTCTGACATATTTCTCTGGAATGTTGTGTGCATAAGTTAAGAACGCCATTTTGATTTAAGCAAATTGTACGGAAATTCTAAGCCACTTGTTGCTTTCAGCGCCACCTGTTTGTTCATTGTGAATTGCATTTAGCCAGCTGTGGAGAAAATCAAGAGTTGTTGCCAGCAGGTTGTTGTTTTAATTAGCATGTGAAATTTGCCTCAACAGGCAACTACTGGCTGGCGAGGTTTCATAAAAACACAACCCTATGATATTTCTCTTGAATCACATTGTTCATCACTTTCTTGACGGACAACCTCGTACCGTTGCACAATTCGAATTGATAAATATCGCATGGAATTTCAATTGATCTTGTACCGTTTGCGGATGTAGTGCGCGATATACGACTATCCGGAATCAGTGTACTATTAATACGCAAAACTCGGATCAATTGCAGCAAAAAATAGCACATTTGCTGAAAAATTACAATGCGAAAAGAACACCTGGCGCCATCTATTATTTATCTCGTTAACTTCTCCACCCAAAATGCACACAAAACTTCTTTTATCACATTGAAATTCACAATCCTAAATTTTCCAAGTTTCACAACGAATTTTCCACCTTTACATCGTCCAAAAACATCAAATCAGGCGATAAAATGCAAAATTTCGTCGAAAAAAAATTGTTAATTTTTCGCGTTTTTCCTGAATTTTATATTTTTTCATTCGAAAAACCATTCCGAAACAATTGCATACAAAATTCCATAAAAAAATAAATTTTCGATTTTTCCAATTTTCCGACCTTTTCCGGTGGTTTTGCCAAAATTTTCTTTCAGAAGAACCTTCTCCTGGCAATTACGAACAACTGAAAAAATGTTTAGCCAAATCGGCCCAGCCGTTCTTAATTGATGAATTACTACCATTACCACCATTTTTTTATTAAATAAATTTCGGTCGAAATGAAATATGTTTTATTATTGTTACTTTGCTATCAAATTTTTATAGATTGTTGATTTTTTAGTCTTGTTTCAAAACATTGAAAGAAACAGTTTACGTACTTCGTTTAAACTTGCGTTCGAGTTTAACTAAACCTGAGTTTAAACTCGCACTGTAAAACCGGCTATAAGAGCATCGGTGTTCACTCACTTTTGCCGTTCACTGTATTTACGTGTACGATTCTGTAGAATACAGAGGTATGTAGGTAACATTCTGCTAACTTGCATTTTACTTAAAATGTTAGTGAAATTCAACCGCATTTCTGAACAGACATTTCTGTTTATATCATTATTTAATACTATTTCCACAAAATGTCATACTTTTGAAATACTGCACAAATATCTATATACAGGAAACGTAGGTATACTCTTTTTAATAAGCAGCCAAAAAGGATAAAAGCGATACGATATGTTACTGGAATTAAAGAAAAATTCTGACCTTAAAAGAAAATAGTTTGGTTTTACTTTAAAAATTAAAATATAGTTCATCACTTTTAGAAATAAAGAAAAAAATAAAATAAAAACATACAAAATGTAAATAAAAATGTGTTTGGTTCTACTTTTCGTAGATGCATGCTTGCTTACCTTAGACGGGATTCATAAAGTACTTTTAAAAATTTAAGGCGCTTAAATTTTACTAAAAAAAACTGCTCCCAATCTTGTGCTCTCTTTCGGAAGTAGCAATGCCTATGGGTCTGTTCCCGTACTTTTTTCAGTAAACCTTTTAAACTGTCTTTAGCAGAGTATATCCATTAATGAGTAGGGACACTCTCTCCACATATGCATTTCCTACTACCCCAAAGCAAAATGCAGAAAAAATCGTACAATAAGTGGAAGCAGGTCGAAAGAATACTTTTTACCTGCATACAACGACTGCTTGAGAAAAAAAGGGTACACAACACATTTTGCCTGTACCACTACATGGGGCTTGCTGCGTACGACAAACGATTGTGGGTTTTTTCATAAAGCATTTTTAAAGGCGAGCTGAAGTGATGTCAGTATATTAGTATTTTCTCTCAACCATTCAGGTTGATCAGGTAACCAGCTTTGCTTTCGTAGAATTGCTAATAAAAAAACAAATTTTGTAGTTTTTCCCATTGGTTATTGATTAAATGGTCTTTGTTATGGACATGAAAAAGAAATGTTTCATTCTCTATCACGAAATTCAACCCTTTTGCCTTGCTACGACTTCGTTAATTACCATATTTTACGATTTTAAGTTTTATTGCCAGCACTTTTTAGGTAATATAATTCACAGCAGATGGTCATACTAATTACTTAGGTTGGTTGTAGAGGGGATTGTTTACATTTTTTTCGCACGTATTTTTAAAGGCGAGCTGGAGTTGGATTGTTATCAGTCGTTCATTACCATCAATTGACGAAGTAAAGGGTGTTCAGTGCGTGTGGCAAACAATTAAAAATAGTTAAAATTAAAAGTTGAAGTGCAAGTTTGCATAGTTTAAGAACTTTAAATAAAATAATGGGAAAACATTATGTTAAATGTTTGGCGTGTGGGCGAGAGCAGAAAGGAAATTTTGGAGTTAAATATTTCAAAATACCGGATAATAGTGAGAGGTAAGCAATATAAGTTATAGATCGGGGAAGAATGAATATAAATCTGTGTTGTATTTCTTAATTTTAATTAAGCGGAACAAATTGCTTTTTTGCATGAAATGAATTTATTTTTTGAAAATATGACTTTTCATGAAAATTCTAGAAATGTAACTAAAAAAATGCGTTTTATAAAAGGATGTCAACAGAATATAAATGCCTTAATTGGCATTTTTACAGAAATAAAAGAAGACGGTATTAAGTTTCTTTTAACAAGAAATCTTAATCAAGATTGCTTGGAACACACTTTTGCTGTTTTACGTAACCGAGGGGGAAATAACAAGTTGCTGACTCCATTTCAATTCATCTGTTCATTTAAAAGATCTTTTCCGGCAAAGTATATGGAAGATATTACACGTGGAAACTGTGAGCCAACTGCTAACCTGGAACTTCCAGACATTGAAGTGCAGATGGAACCACAAAAACAAAATAAGGACAATTTGGTTTACGCTTTCAAAACTGAACCTGACTATAAAACTGTGGACTTTGGTATTGATAATGCATTCTACTATTTCGCAGGTTATATTTTAAAAAAATACCGCCTAAACCACAAGTGTGAGTTAAAATTGAGTCCGCAACTTAACGTTTCCTCCCTTTTTACAGATTTTAAAGAATATGAAGATGCGAAATTGACACGGCCCAATCAAGAATTTTTAGACTCGTTAGAGAATCTTGAACAAAAATTTATTTCTTGTTTTCCAAATATGTACTACCTAAATAATTTTGAGGGGAATATTTTTAACTTTTTGAAAGATGAATTTCATTACAACTGTTGCAAAAATCAAAATAAGGAATTTCTTATCAAATTTTACGTCCGAGTACGGGTTTACTTTATTCTGAAACACTTCAATAAAAATAACAAAAAATGTACCAACAAACAAAAATATTTAAGTGTAGCACACATGTGAAAATATATTAGATATAAAATGTTCAATAAGAAATATTACAAATTGATTTTGCTTTTTTTTACGTCACACCCTGTACCACATTTTGAAATAGTTCGACTACTCTTCCATCCCTCTTTTACTAGAGCACTTTTAGTGCCGTCTATTTCTTGTGTATGTGTACTGCAAATTGTAAACTGATAAGAAACACGTGGAGAGTGTCCCTACTCATTAATGGATATACTCTGGTCTTTAGTGTTGTTAACATTGATTCCACTGTGATATTTACGGCATTTCCGGATCGTCTGGTGAATTTCTTGGCGATGTTCATCACAGTTTGGCGGTCATATCGAGTGTTGAATATATCGTATGCATGCCCTACTCGCGGTCATTGGCGCTAAAATCACAAGAAACCAATAAGGCACCCCCTTCCTTTTATCGTAACCGTTAGGTCATCCATCTGTCATCGGAAGTCACAGATGACTATTGTAAAAACTAGAGGTGACCACAAAAATGAAAGATATACACTTATACAGGCTCAACGATAACCGCGTAATTGAGGAAGTAGCGATCTCGGAGATGGCGGGCACTGTCGTATTAAAGCTACAATTAAAGCTCACCGCGTTGCTAAAGAAGTGTGGGGGTATAGTGTACGAGCTCTTGTTGCTCGTTGAACATGCTTGTGCAACGCGTTGAGAAACGATTTTACAATAATGTGCTGCACATTATCTGTCCAACTCGTTCCTCAACTTCTTACATTTTTTGTTGACTCGAGTTGCGTTGGGTGCGACGAAATGCGTGTGCCTGTGCTAGTTGAGCCATTAGACTATGCAATATGAATGCGACGCCTCAATGCTGAGTTGCCTACATCTTAGACGCAAAGTCATCATGGCAAGGATCAGCAAAATAAACGATATTCAGGGGAGAAAGGGTAACTGACTGTCCCTTGATTTAAGGTGGTAGTAATATGCGAGTTGGATCGCGGAAAAAATGCAGAACATAGTGGACACACTATTACCCACCGCCACTTTCTAATGCCCCTCCTAACGTCTTCTCCTTCTCTATCCATAGGCAAGTGCCCTCGACTTGACGGTATACCAGTGGAAGTCCTGAAAGCGATTTCCCGAGCCTGTCCTAAGCTATGCCTGATTATGTACCTGCAATGACTGCCTCAAAGCCGGACACTTCAATTAGGAAATGTAAATAAGATCCATCCGTATTTCCCATTAGCGTTCTGACCCCTGTCTATGCTGGACTCGGCAGAAAAACTGGAAGATGATAAAGACGCTAATCGTAGCAGCAGTTGAGAGAGCAGCTGGTTCAGAACAGGCCATTCTACTCTAAGAGCAATTCAAGAAGTGGTTAGAGTAGGGCCTTCTAAACGTCCCATTACTGAAATCACCATTCTAGAAAAGTCGTCGTAATGTCAGCTTTAGATGTGAGAAATGCATTTCACTCAGGTCAGGACTGATATACTGAACGCCCTTAAGAATAGCTTCAGGATACCACGCACGATGAAAGACCATCTCAAGAACCGGGAGGGAGAGCTGATATACGATACGACGGAGGAACCTAGTTGAATGGTAATAACTACAGGAGTAGCGCAGGGTTCGATTCTGATCCTAATCCTATCCATGGAGATGTCCGACGACACTTTACTAGTATATAGGCTGAGGACATCGGTGCAGTGATTACCTAGTGCTAGTCATGATCAGGGCTGACTTTATGCGACTAAAGTTGCATTTTGCCCCTTTTTTTCTTTCTATCCCCAATGAGACGACTTTTCCGAAATTGTCCATATTTGCCCCTTTTCTGTATTTCGTTGATAGTTCTTCCAATTTTGGAAAAAAACAGCCTTTTGTATGAAATACGAAATGTGACATAATAAATGCTTTACGAAACTACTTCACAATTAATTGGGATCTGAATGCGTCCTTTTTCTATCAGCCAGTGGTATCAGCTATTAGCTATTTATGTCCTATTGTCATAAGTTTAGGCATTAACAATTTAGCTATAACCATGTTCAATGCAACAATAAGATAGAACGAGATGAAAATATGCGTAAGCCACTTAACTTTAGTGAACTCCCTCGTTTTTTTCTGACATTTGTGGGCAAATTAGTATTGCCCCTTTTTCTACGCAAATCCCCCTTTTTTTGCGACTTTTTCAAAATCTTTGAAGTCAGCACTGGTCATGATTACGAAGTCATAAGATATTTGAATGTCTGCATGTAATACCATGGCAGCAGAAAAAAACAAAGAAAATCATTTTGACCTATTCTCACGATTGCCAAGTTCCAGTTTGGCTCTACAATCATAACCAGATAGGCAGCAGTGAAGTACCTTGAAATAGCCCTAGACTCTAAACTATACAGACAAAAAAAGTTCGGTTCTGAGCGAGCTGTAAAAGTCCCTTTATAAAAAATAAAAGAAGATTTTAACCCGTACCTCCACAAGATGGGAAAAGTAGGAAACGCAACCTGCAAATAAAACTAGTCTCTGGAGGTAGATTCGGAAGAATCAAGAATCTAGTTTCGTATAAGTCTGACAGCTTGAGTTTTCCTTGGGTCAAGTGAACAGTTTTCTCAGTTGACGTTTATGCCTGCATCACCGGCAATTCAAGTCAGGAATTTCTCGTCTTACTATTAAGTTGACATCTACTTGTGATGGCATGTGTCCGGAGAACTCAGTTTTGACATTTCTATTGGATCATTGGAGAGCAGTTTGACATTTCGATTGCCCAGGCGTGGAGCACCAGTTACAACCTTTCGGGCCCTTGAGAAAAGAAATACAATTGTCAAGAAGTGACATACCATAAGTTAGTTTTTGGGTTCAAGTAAATTTGAGCCCAGACAATTCAAGCCGATATACGATGACTAGATTCTGTGGCCATTGACTTTTAGAACAAGAACATAAAGCAATACAATTTTTGGGCACGATCAAAGCAGGGCGGGTACATTGAACGTTTTTGCTCTTAGAATGTTAGAAGCTTCTGAAAGTGATTCTTTATTAAATTCATCCTTTGAGTTTGAAAATACATATATTTACTGATAACGATAGTAAATGAGGATATACCCATGATTTTCGTAGGAATAACTATGTAGTTCAGTTCTATACCGAAAAAAATTTTGCGACTCATTTTCGTATACTCTGGTCTGGTGGTAAGGAAATACGACTTGAAGGTATTATCTTCTTTATCGACAGTCAGGCAGCAATAAAAGCCATAACTGCACCGGAAATAAAGTCAAAGGCCCTTATTGTGATTGTCGATCAGCAATCGTCACGACAATTGTCGATTGCGTCGATTGATTTTAGCTATTCGTACGCAGAAAATTTTTTCACTTCCCAAGAGAAAGCATCGATCAGACATTTGTAATCGACTACAAGCGACTGTCAAATCGACAAATATCGATCGCAATCGACAATCACAGTTCTCGATCGATCGACAGTTGTCGATCAACGATTAACTATCGACACTCACAATAGGGGCCAAAGCTTGCAAAGTCCACTTCAGATTCACAGCACAAGTACAAGGTATCACTTTGCTGGGTTCCGGGAAGGCATTCCATTCAATGAAAAAGCGGACAAATTAGCAAGACAAGCTTCGACAACTGTTTCAGAACAAGCTGAACACCCAAGCTTGAAGCAGGGAAAAAAATCCACAAGATAGCCAAACGCTAGTTCGACAATGGGTAGCCCTAGGAACTTGCTGTACCACAATAATGCTATGGCCGTTTTTCAATGAAGCCATGACCCAGAGAATCAAATGGAAAATCTCTTTCAATCCTCGTAGGTTTCGTAGCGCACCACAATACTCTGTGGTGGTACATGAAGAAATTGAACTTGATAGAGGACTAACTTTGTAGAGCCTACGGTCGGTGGTGAGGAAGCTCTTGAAGATACAACCCACTTCCCGTGTCACTGCCCAGATCTCCAACACACCAGATGTATATTAATAGGGAAAACACCTAGATGAGCTTTTTAGCACATCAATAGACAGACTTCATTCAAGCCTCAGGATGATTTGTATGTAATAGCACAGTAAGTAATTGATTGCAGCATTTATAGACAGGGTTATAATGAGTAAGGCACAACCTCTTTCATCCCAGTGGATCAGTATTGACCTGAGTGGGCCACGGAGTACTGCTCGCCAACCCACAAACTAAACCTCACCTAGATCGGTTCCCTTAAACAAAACCATAGTCTTCCATAAGTTCTGCCAGCTTCTCTATTAGTAAAACTGTCTACCTGGTATTACGTAGCCAGTCCACCTTAGTTTTTCTTTTTTTTTAATTTTACGCAGCAAACTACAAAACCAAATCATAATCAAGCACAAAAAACAACAAAACAACCAACAAAAATCTGAAAAAAAAGAATAACAAAAACAAAAAACAACTTAAAATGTGATTTAAAATAATATTTTCTTTTAATGTATATTTTAGTTTTTCTATTTAACTTAAGAATCACAATATTTCACCATTAAATAAAATTTTGTTTTCAAGTTAATGAACGATCTTTTTCTATACAGTTTTCACTTTAATTAATAATTTAGTTTAGGTACTTAAAAAACAAATTGCATATAATGAAGTCGATAACAATATGTTAAATATAAAAAAAATATGTTTGCATATTATGTATTTATTTTGATGAAAAAATGTTTCCAAAATGAATTAAAAATAACACTACAAATTAATATGGCCAAAATAAAAAAAGAAAACAGTAAATGTAAATGCTAACACTTAAATGAGAAAATATTAATTTACAAACAAAAAAAAATCTACGTTTTTAAATAAATATCATTTATACTACTTTACTACGGTTTATAGCGGTTTATCTGAAAAATAGTGATTTACATGTTTTACAATTTAGTTTCTATTAATTTTTTTTTTACAATTTCACCTGTATTTCATGTTTTCAAATATAAAAACATTTCATCTACAGAAAGATGCTTTTGTTTGATAGTATCATTTGTGATGACTTTACTGTTTAAGATCTTATTCTTAATTTTAAATTGCAGCTTATTTTTTTCCACTTATACTTTGACTTAGTCTAACTTTTTACAGAGAAAAAAATATTATTGGGTTCGTTTTATTAATAGCTACATTTTTTTTTTGTTGTATAATTTTAAAGTTAGAAAATAATTTATAACGACTATTTACAATTTTGACGTAAAGTTATTTGCTTTTGTTTTCTTTTTGATTAGTTCAAAAGGATTCATTTGATTTGTTTGTATTTGTAATTTTTTTTTGTTTTATTCGATTCGACACTCAAAATACATATATTTGCTTATGATGTGTTTATTTTTTTGGCAGTGTTTTTATTAAACCTGCAAAATGGCGTCCCTCCTTATACTCAGTCATTGTTATTTATATTTATGTATATAGATATATAAAAAAAATATAAAAAAAATATTACAATTCCTCGCCATTTTTAATGGAGAGGCATTTTGTTTTATTGTTTTTATTTTATTTTCGTTTAGTTAAATATATAATTAAACAAAGGAAATAAAAAAAATTTACTTAATTGTGCATGTGTTTTGCGTTTTCAATGAAAACTCTTCAATGGACTAGATAAATGGGGTGTTTGTCGTATATTTTTTTTGGTGGTAAGCGTTAACAGTGGCTGCATGGCGCCCAACGCAGGAGCTTAGAGTTGGCTAAAGCTGCTGGTCGATACCCAATGAGCGGTATATGGACGTGCCGTTAACTATATAGGGCCATAATCACTCAACGCCTGCCCATGCTGAGGGCCGGGCAGCGTGACCACAACCGAAACGGCACGCGAGTCCACAACGGAACCGGGTGCCGTACTTTGTCCGCCATAGCAACCACCGCCAATACCACCGCCAGGTAACATAACACCACCACCCCCACCATTATTGCCAGGTGTTCCACCACCAACACCACTACCAATTCCACCACCACCACCACCGCTTTGCATCATGCCAGGAGGAGCTCCAACAAGACCACCAACGCCGCTGCCTACCATACCACCAACTGTACTACTGCTGATGCCAGCGCTCATGGGCATACCACCGCCATGACCGCTGCCAAGTACACTACTACCGCCGATCGTACTGCCGCCTCCACCCATTGGCATGCCGCCAGCGGTTGAAGCACCTCCTGACTCGCCAGGTCATACATGACTGGCCGGTGGTTGTTTCAAGACATGGTGGTGCAAATGGTGATGGCTGGTCGATGCAACACTGGCGCCTGCCTGAGTGTAAGGAGTTGCCAATAATGAACCCGCAGCCGAGCCGGGCACACCCATGCCAGAACCAGCATATGGATGTGGAACTGGGGGACGTTGTTTGATCAGGGCCTGATTGGCACCTGTGTGATCGGGCGAGCCGAATAGCCGCCTCCAGAAACGCCGCCAAGATTCGAGAGTTTTACCGGACCAAATCCAAACACCCGATGTTATGCCGACGGCAAGCGCCATAAAGTACTTCAGCATGAGGACAGAGTAGAGCGGCTTCTTGGCGGGACCTTTGAGATTAGCGCACGGGCATGCCAGTGCTTTGATCCAGTCCTCGAAGTAAGCTGCTTCGTACAGGTAGCATCCAATGACAATGGTCGCCGGGACGGTATACAGGACGGAGAAAATACCAATACGAATCATCAGCTTTTCGAGTTTATCAGCCTTGACGCCGGCTCCGACGCCTCCCTGCTGTTTGATCACTGATCGTATGCGGAAGAGTGAAACGAAGCCTGCCATCAGGAAAGTTGTTCCGATGACGAGATATACAAATAGAGGTGCCAGCACAAATGTCTTCAGATGATCAGTGTTAAGATTGCCTACGTAGCAGATTCCGAGGATCGGATCGCCATCTACAGCGGAGAGCAGAAGAACCGCTACACTCTGAATCGTCGGGATCAACCAGGCAGCCAAATGGAAATACTGTGAGTGCTTGGTGATAGCCTCATTACCCCATTTCAAGCCCGCTGCCAGGAACCAAGTGAAAGACAAAATGACCCACCATATCGATGAAGACATTCCGAAGAAATACACCAGCAGAAAGACCAACGTACATGACTGCGGTCCCGTAGACGATTGCCTCAATATTCGTCCGTCGCAAGCAATCTCAGCGTTATTCATAAATGTTTTGGATAGATAGCCCACAGCTACCATGAAATAGCAGGCCGACAGGAAGACAATTGGCCTCTCAGGATACTTGAACCTTTCGGTGTCGATGATGAACGTTGTGAGTGTCATTAGAGTGCTGATGAAGCACAGGCCCGACCACAGAGCGATCCATATTCCGGCGAACTCCTTTTCGTCGTTTGTGAAGAACGGACCCTTGCATGGTATTCCGCAGTTTGACACGCCGGCCACCCTTCCGACAGTGGTGTTGTACCAATGGTTTTCCTTCCCCAGGAGTATCAGTGGTGGACGGCAACTGCATGTGCACTCCTTTGTTCTTTCTCCTAGGGAATTTTGGCAGTTTTTTGAATTCTTTCCTTTGCATTTGGCCGATTGAGACTGTTTGCGGTTAGACTTGCCGCCGGAACCTCCACCGCCACCAGTGCCCGAATCTCCTCGAGACGAGCCTCCAGATCCCCCAGAGCCGCCCGACGAGTGGCCAGTACCCTCGTTCTCTGTGTATGTTGGCTGTTCCATGCAAAGATTCTCAGGATCTCCGTGGTATGGCAGGTGCTCACAGGCCATCCGTTCAGGCCATTCAAAACTGTACTGCTGCATGATCGGCGCACAGCCCGATCGAGCGCGTTCGCAAACCGATCGACACACCGGCAACGGCTTGTGATAGTCTTCGAGGCAGATCGGAGTGTACATCGAGCAGAGGAAAAACTTTAAATCTGGCGAGCACTTGATCTCCACCAGGGGCCAGAACTGATGCACTTCCAGGCCCGCTTCGTCCTGTGTCTCGTGATTCATTTCATTCGGGAATGAGGTCATATTGTAGCCGATTCCGCGGCACATTGGAATGGTGATCTCTTCGCAGCGCGAGTTTGGATCCTTCGGCATCGCTGGCAGGCCAAACGCCGGTGCAGGACTGACTTCCATGGACATACTACCACCACCCATGCCGCCTATACCACCTCCTCCGCCGCCACCGCCATTGTCTGTCATGTGTTGCATGCCATCGGCTGTGATTTGCGTCACCAGCATTGCAAGGGTAAACGCATACACCAGAATTCTTAAACTCGGTGTTCTTCTCCGACTGTGTTTGGCAGACATTTTGACGAGATTTTCTGTTTGATCGATCATTTTGAATTGAGTTAGAGATGGGCTACACCAAAATCAGTGCGAGCTGATTCTGTGCACTCTCCGTCGTTCGTTGTGACTTTTGTCCTAAAGGTATGGGTGCTCCTCTTCGTTGCAAGTCCCCCTCGGGATGAGTTCGTCTTATTCACTCGTTGTTCTCCCACTCCGTGTCGTTCTATGACTAAAGATGAAGACGTGAAGAAGAATGACAACACGCCAACAACGTCGTGCTGCGTCGAGTCGCGTCAAATCGTTCGAAATGTTGACATCTGAAATGGAAAAGAAACAGACAGATACGCATTAGGACCACCATTTGAGTCAGCAAAGTAGTTTTTATTATTTTTCTTAACAAATCAATCAATCACAATGATGGAATATTATTTTTAAACCCCAAAAAAACAAAATGACGAAAGAGAAATCCGAAAAGAACAACAAAAGAAGAATCCGTACAACAACAGAGGCCACTCTCAGATTTAATTAAATTTGACAGATTTCAAATTGAAAATGATTTTGTTCCAAGACCCCTCAAGATACTGGAGAGAGTGTCACCATCGCACCAATCTGTCGCGTTGAGAGATTTTTTTTTTATTTCTTTTTGTATCTTATTCAGGAGTGATCACAAGTCTGGGAATTGGTATATTAATTGCTCTGTGATGCGATGCAGTTGGGCTTCTTGTCTGTCGGGTCGGTCAAGCGTGGTTTTTGGCTCGGATGACTAAATATCGATATCAATGCAGGGCAGCAATTCACTTTTGTAACCGCGAACCGATAAAGTGATGGTTTGCTACCGAAAAAATGTTAAAAAGTCGCAAAACGAAGTAGCAATTCTGTGGTTTTCATAAAAATCTGTCTAGATGACAGGGATTGAGTTAACAGGGAAGCACAAAGTATCTTCAATGCAGTGGTGTCAATGTACGTTTGTCCTTGGTTTGGCACTTGGGTATAGCTTGATGTGGATGAATTTACTTCAGAAAGCTTGAAATGATTTTTCGTGCGCAATACACGTCAGTATCTTGTCCGACATCACTGGACCACGGAGAGGAGCGCCAAACCTTTTAGGAGTTTATCAATAATTGTTAACCTAAACGGTTAGCCCCTGGTGAGTACCAGTTTTCATATGAGAGGCGAATAGAAACGCAAATGCTACCCTAAAAAAAAGCCACTATTGTCAGGCAGTAATGTCAATACAAGGCCTTAAAAAAGCGCTAACATTTACAAAGCAAGGTCTGTATAGGATGGGATGATCCCATGGAATGTCTATATACTGTCACGACAAAAAATATAACCCAGACTGACAGTCCAAGCAGCCTCAGTGAATTATCTAGTCTCTAGTGGGCTACGTAAAGGTTCGGTGGTTGGTTACCTTCTTTTAATCGCTTAAACGAATCTTTTAGAAAATCTTCATGTCTCCATTGACCTCTTGTTCTAGAGTTTTTGAAATTGAACTGTTGTTGAGCAGAAAATAAGAAAACTTAACAATGGACCGTTCGGTACTATAGTACAATCAGTGTTAAGAAATGAATTTATCACAAAATTTATGCAATGCATATTGCATATGCCTTGTTTCTGCTGTTTTTTCGCTCTCTTTTAATAGCAACCACCAACGCGGCAACATCTCTGCTCGACCTTCATTCAATAAACGCTTCTATATTGTCTTGTCGCTTAATAAAGCTTATTATAACGTTTTTCATTATTGAATTTGTTTTACTCGCGAACAAAATAGTTGTCGTTCGAGCCGGATTATCTCCAGAACGAACATGGTTCCAGACAGAACGAGGCAGGTTATCCAATATTTCAGCTGTACGGTTAGCCACGAACGTACCCCATCTGCGAGGAAGAGAAGAAAACCAAGCCAAAGCAATAGTCGAATCAGTGAAAGCGAAGAGTTTCCCGGGTGTGAAATCCAACGACGAGCAAACCAACTTCATAAGGCGACTGAGAAGAAGAGCCCCACATAATTCAAGGCGGGGAATCGAAACCTGCTTGACCGGTGCGACTCGACTTTAAGCAGCTATAAGATGCACCTCAACGACACCATTCTCCGAAACGCTGCGGGCATAGATTTCCGCAGAATATGCCTTTTCCGAGGCATCAGAGAACCCTATCAAGTCAAAGCACTTTGCATTCAACGTGTACCTTCGAGGAATCCTTAGCTGGCCAAAATGTTTCAGCTCCTGCCGATATGAAAGCCATTTTTTCTCAATGTTTCCGTTAGAAACAATATGAATAAGAAGTACGGCGTAAAAAATGGTCAAATCGCGGGAAGATCAATTTCAAAACAAAATAATGATCATATGGAATCACTTTCCATTCCGACTTGCTTTTTAAAACAAACAAAAGTCTCTCACCATCATGGCTATTGAGCTTCAAGTTTCAGTGCGTACTTGAGACATGTTGCATACTCAAAACCAATCCCTTTTAACAGTCTCTTAAGAAACAAAAAAAAAAAAACAAGTCCATCAATAGCAACACTTCTAAGAAGTAACCCTCACTAGAAAGATCAATTCAAAAGATATGGTACTGTGCAAATATAGTCCCAGTCAATATGGTCCAGTTAAGTGTATTCCTATAAAGAAATTCACATTAGGTAAAGAAAAGATACCATATCCAGGCCAGTCCATCAAAAAAGTACCACGCCATAACTCAAACACTTGTGGCCATATTCCTTTGGCTCACACTCCAAATACAGCATGATCGTGATCGACAAGATCCTCCAACTTGTTCAAATAGAAGCAATATCGCTACTGGGTCTGGGCCAGTGTTGGGATGTCGAGGTAAATTTACCTTTTCGAGGGAAAAACCATGAAAGGAAAATGCATAAAGGGAAAAAGGGAAAAAAATTGTTCGGTAGTGCAATTTTGAGGGAAATTCCGTCAAATTGAAAAATAGAAATGATGAATGATATTTATTTAGGCCCTGAATGCACTGAGTTCATGACTACAAATCTTAATGAAAATGAAAAAGAAGAAATTATTGGCCAGTGTATAAAATTTTATTGCAAGGCAATCGACTTCCGATAAGTAATAGTATAGGTCTATAGGAAATAAGCTAGAATTTTTGGACCCACTTTTAGCTGCAGCCTTTTTGATTTGTCTGAAAAATTGTGACAAATTTGAGGTGGAAGTTGAATGGCGCGAGCTAGCTGCATCGATTCCAAGTGAAAAGAAATCATCACTTAAGCTTTTTCCAAATTTAATAAAAGCAGTCAATTATGCTTTGTCATTACCTCACTCAAATGCAAAATCTGAACGCATTATATAGTAACAGATATAAAAACTAAAAAAAGGAAATGACTGCCTAAATGCTATTTGCGTTACCAGATCCTCATTTCAGAGTGATGGCATGAATTGTTGTGAATTCGTTCAAGCCCAATCAAAATCATCTAGACTTGATTAATCAGAATATTTATGTATAACGTTGAGCTTGTTTTTAACTTTTTTACTATGTGATTAATATTAAACAAAAATGTGATTGATAGTAAGCTAAATGTTCAACCAGATCAAACGCGTTGGTTGGATAAAATTGAGGGCATCGTACATTAGAGTTGAATGCGTTGAATTCGAAATTGATGAGTTGGGCACTAAGTGGACGGGCAGCATAAGAAATATAATTTATTTTGTTACTTTTTATTGATGAATTTATGTTTATTTCTTTATATAAATAGAGAATGTTTATTTGTTTTCTTTTTTGTCAATTTTTTTTATTATTTTGGTATGTAAAATAATATTTCTTTCAAAAAAGACTTGAGGGAAAATAAAAGGTAATTTCGGCAAGGTACGGAGGGAAAAAAAAGGGAAAAACGACACTTGTTTGAGGTAAAAACCATCCCAGGGACATCCCAACACTGGTCTGGGCAACTTAACCTTTTTCTCCTCCCAATGTTTACTTAATTATGAGTGCCTATACACCGGATAGATAGCGCTGCAGAGACGTGAAACTCCTTTAGATATTTAATTTATCATCGTTGTCGCGAAAATGATCGTCGTGTCTGTCTGAAGATCAGCTCCGTTGTTTGAGTGGAAGAAGAATAATTATAATGGATGCAAGATCTTGGTGGTCTGTTATGGAGTATGGGTAAGATATGGTAATGTACGGTAACGATTCGAATGATTTGCAACTTTTATAATGGATCTTTATGTATTTATAATGGGTTTGTAGATCGTGCGATCATTTGGGTCTTTGTATGGTACTTTTGTGGATATTTTAATTTAAAAAATCGTGGCTGATGATTTATTAGCAACAGATACTGACTTAAATTAATAGCCGACGATGTTGGTAAGTAGACATAGCTTAAAATAATATGTAAGACAAAAGTACTATCGGACAGTAACCCGAGTTTACAAAAAATCACTACAGAAACCAAAACGATTGATCGTGAGGATCACATTAAAAAAATACGATCCAAAGTATCGGATCCTGATGATCATTATTGTAATATTGAATCACAAAAAAAGAAGCACCTACTTAGCAAAAGCTGTATGGACTATTACTATTGTATGTATGTCTTCAATTATCAATCCCAGGAATGGATCCATACGAAACGAAAAGAAACAATCTTAAAGAATCTACATACTTCTGCCTTCAGCAGAAATATTCATGTCTTTAGGAAACTCTACAGAGCTTCGGACTAGTCTTTATACATAGTTAGTCAGGTGACTGACTTCCGATCGGAAGCTTATACTTACATTATTTTTGAGAAGCAAGTGAATAATACCTTAGGCTAGGTGAGATTAGTGGGTTGGTAGGACAGGAGAAACCTGGGCCCAGATCACGTAAAATGAAAACGATCGAACGACGTCGTTTCGATACTAGCAGTCTCTGTATATTGTCACAGATAGGATAGAGACAGCTTTAGTGAAAACGATGTCGTTCGATAGTTTTTATTTTACGATCTGGCCCCTGTACGTGCAGATCAATGCAGATCCGTTGTGATGCCCTAGGGGTTTATGATATCCCTACTCTGGAAACCTATGAAAAACCTACGGATTGGTAGGTAGGTCATTATTGGACCTGTCTGAAAGTTCTTCTACATTCTCGATGAAGTAACTGCCAAGGATTTTATTTCTTATGTGACAGAGCGCTGGGCAGTGACAACGGAAGTGTGGGGTGTCCTCATGTACCTCCTCATCACGACATCACCGCATTCTTTGCACAGGTCATCTGTACTGATTCCCATTTTCTTGGTATGGTATTTCACTAAGCTGATAATACCTACAGTCGAGGACAAATATTGCTTGTTCAATTGTAAGATTTTTTTCAGTTTTCTGTTTGTTGTAGAGTGGCCACATTTTCCTGGTTATGCCACAGGAGTCGAACTTGCTCCATCTTTCGTTTGTCGCCATTAGTATTTTGTTCCCAATCTTCCGGCTGAGATTACGGGGGGAAATCATTACTGTGGTGTCAGACTGGTTTAGTTTAAAGGATGACCCTTTTTTTGTGAACTCATCTGCTTTTTCTCTGTGCTCGGGAACCCGTATAGCTTTTCTCGACAGCGACTTACAAGCTTTGATTTTAACTCAACGGCAGAGACTTTTGCCGCTTGACAGTCAATAAAAAATGTAATATCCGCATGAGGTATTACCATCATTGCAACCTATTTAGCAGCTGTTGTCACTGCCAGTACCTCGAAACCTGATTGAATTGAATAAACCGAGACCTTCCGAGTAGAAACCCGCGCCAACGCCAATCCATCCATCTTTGATCCATCCGTGTATATAGGTATGGTTGATCCAATGAATGTTGGTTGATCTTCATACCATTCGTCCATTCTGGGAAAACACGTGGTAAATGATCTTGTAAAATTTATCCGGGAAGTAGTGTAGTCTGTATGCATACATTATTGCCCGTGTATTTGTTCAGATTTTGTGCATGACCCGCCAGTTTTTGGTCTGGCTTAACCGAAGGGCGCTGTTTGCAGCGGATTCCTGTACAAAGAGGTCTAGGGGTCTAAAATTGAATATAGCAGCCTCTAGCCACGACCTGCGTCGGGATGGTTCTCACTACCTCCGTGGTGCCAATGCAGGCCGTTCTTTGAATTTGTGTCATGGTTCTAATGTTGTTTGCCATTTGACAGCGCTTGCCACCAGAATAAACTACCATTATGTTTGTATCGGTCTTACAACCGCCGTGTAGAGCCACATGACTATTTTAGGATTAGCACAATAGCACCCCATTTTCTTCCGAATATTTTATTACAGGCATAGAATGCTATCATCGCCTTTTTGGTTCTTTCTTTAATGTTGAAATTCCAGTTTAATTTTCGATCTAGGCTAACTCCCAGGTATCAGAAAATATAAGCGGAATCCCTTCAATTGTTGGCAGGCTAAATTCCGGTCCGGAATTGTTCTTTTGTTGGTAAAGAGAACTAATTCCGTTTTATGTATAGGTTTAATGCCAGTCCACATTTCTTTGTCCATGTATTGACCATGGATAGAGATAGAACGGCTGCGGTGATGAAGAAGCCCACGAGGACACCCCTCACTTTCTCTGTCACTGCCCTATGTCTATGTCACTTGAGGAATAGAACACTTGGAAGTTACTACTTCCAAGATATCCAAGAACTCCCTAACGTCTCAATATCTAATCTTTACAAGTTTCTGAGGACAACGAGATGGATGGACAAACTCGAGTGAAGGATGATATAAAGCCAGTACAACACGGCTAACCCATTCGAAGGGTATCACAATGGGTCCAAGAGGACCTAAGTGTGGTGAAGAAGAGATTTCTCAGCTTCACCAACCCGTTAACCTAACCTGAATATATGATTTAGTGGCCCAACATGTCCGAGCCCTAGTGTCTTACAATTCATCAAGTGTTTTGAATTTCAGTTTTGGGACAAATGATTAAAATGGAGCTCTATGGTTAAAGTAAACCTATCTACCAAATTTACCCATGGTATGGGGATTTCTGACAACTTGTATCGAAACACCATTATCTACAACTATTGCAGAAGAAAGCAGTTTCCACTTTACATAACCGTGCAGATAGGACATCAATATGACTTTTCTTTCGAACAATATCCTTTCGTTACTCGTCGTACATGTACCAAAATCGGGATAATGGCAATTTGTCCTCTCTTTCCGCTTTTGGTCATAATAATCACTTCTAAAAGATGCACTATCTGTTCACAGATAAATCACACTCTCCTTCTACTGCTGTGTTGGGTGTTGCAGTGACGACTATAGAATATTCTCATCTTTCATTGAAAATTATTCTCAAGTAACTTGGCCAGTTACATACGACTATTTATATTGTGACTGTAAGATATTACCAATGTGCCACTTCAGTAGGATGTACCATCCAATGAACCCTGTCCAATATCTCACATCACGCTAATAGTGTACCTGGAGCGAAAGATCTCAAGATTTCACCTTTTTGCCCATTGTTTGTTTATCTGCCCCCCCCCCTTTGGATGTCCGCATACATTTGGAGTGTACACCACTAGGATTGTCTATGCGCCGTATTGTAAAGAAACATAACTCATAAACCAGATACGTTCATAGTGGTTACCCACCATCTCCAGGAACACCACCTCTCTCTCGTTAGTAATGTACACACTCTTCCATGCCGTTTTGTTTTTGTTATGTTACCTCAAGCACCTGAAATGGGCGCGGGATTACTTCTTCACTTCAGATGAAGAGGCCTGTTGGGGTGAAGAGGTGTGCGACTGTGTGTATCTGTAATGATGGTGACTCGTCTCGAAACGTGACTTACCTCTTGGTGCACACTCACGCGCACAGGAATCATAGGAAAAGATTTCCAGTCATCCCATCGTATCTGTGGGGTTTTCTTATGCTATGACGATCGAGAGCAATGCAAACAGTATATGGGAGAACCATTTTTGGAATCTCTCGACTTACTTACTATACGCATCGAAGCCCGCAAGTGGTGTACTTTATTTTTCATCTCCGTAAAGGTGGTGAGGTGATATTTTATTCAATCTTCATTGAGATGCATAAATATATCTACTTGAGTTTTGTCTCAACTTCTGTGGTTTTTCCAATCGAAGAGGAAATCTCAAGGAAGACTATAATATAACAGAGAAGATGGGTAGACGCCTCTAGTAAGGCGTCTCTAAAGTGTTGTCTTTTTGTTGGGTTTTCTTCATTCCTATGGAAAGTTTCTTATAACTTATTCATGGCGTGGAGAGAAAATTGAATTTATGCAATCAAGATGAAGGGAATAACTTTGTGTTGTGTTTGGTATTTTATATATATATTTTTTTTTTCCTTTTTGAATTAGTAATCGAGGTCTAGCTTGTTGGTTAAAAATGAAAATCATTATCGGATGAGATGTTTTTTTTTAATGGATCTGATGCGATGGTCATTGTTTTGATTAATTTCCATAACCTTTGAGTTCAGAGGGGAAGCCTAATATTGTTGTAACCTGTGGATGTTCCAGTTGGTCATGCGATGAGATGGATCTTCAAAATAGCTGACAACCATTTACGGGTGGGCTAGTAGGAAGGCCTCAACGAGTGCAGCCACATGTAGATCATAGTAGGTTAGGTTAGGTTAGGTTAAATAGGGTGTGAGTTCATTACATAGAACTAGGCACCATATTGGACCCATCGCCATCCCTGGGGAACCTTAACGGTCAAATAACCTAAACCACTTCGCCCAAACAATTAATTTCCCTACAGAACCTGAAAATTGCCTTAGTTTTGTTCGCGAGGCCAACCTCCTCCAAATTGTCGAAGAAGTACCTACCAAGGTATTTCCTCCTGTACCGAGCAATAGCTTGACATTCACAGAGGAGATGGGTTATATCCTCTGTGGCCTGTAAGTCTTCGCAATACCTGCACATGTCTGTATCTGTTAGATCTAATCTCATAGCGTGCTTCCTTAGAAGACAGTGCCCGGAGAGTATCCCTATTGCCATTCTTAGCCTTGATCTGCTGAGCTTTAGTTCTACAGATTGTTTCCTATCTAGCTTAGGCCACAGAGCCTTTGAGACCCTGTGCCCTACTATATTCAACCATCTCTGATCTGCCCTATTTTTGATATCCTCGAGAATAATTCTCTTGGCCACGGCTATTGGTGGTCTTACGCCCTCAATTGTTTCATTAGGTGGAAGCTCAGTCCGGTTTTCGTCAGAACATCAGCCCGTTCGTTACCCTCAATATCGCAGTGTCCGGGTACCCAACACAATCTGCATTGTGCGGCAGCTCCTGACTAGTTCAGATTTGATGATGAAGGACTCTAGCGCCTTTAGCGCAGCCTGACTATCAATGTAGATAGCGATATTCTTGTTGGATATTGATCCCATATCAAGTAGATCCGCCAGCTTTGAGCACGGCCAGAACCTCTGCCTGGAACACAGTGCATATATCCGGAAGTCGTATTGACACGTGTAGGTCTATATCCCTAGATCATAGTAAGCCTATTGCAATATTTCTATCATTATTTGAACTCTTGGCTCTATGGAGACTATAGAAATTTACCATAGCATTGACCAAATGCTACAAATCACTATAGTTAGGCTATTTTCCCTAAAATACAAATTTTATGATATGCCTATAGACTAGACAGAGCGTATAATAAACCTGTTTAAGCTTATTGAATACCCGGCATTGCTCGGGCTTAATTTTAACTTTCCGAGCGGCCAACAAAGACTCGGACAACTATGTACCTTTGTCTCTTCCATTCGTCCCAAAAATAGAAACTCACGCACAAACGAATGGTTGCGAGAAGGTAGGTCTAGGGAGTCAGTTGCGCCACCTATTTATTTTTTTATTTATTAGAAGATGCCTTTGTGGAGGGCATCCACCAACTCGTCTCCAAGATTTCATCAGAGGAAATTATGCCTGATGAATGGAACCTCAGCATCGTTTGCCCCAATCCAAAAGAAAGGAGATCCTCTAAACTGCGCCAACTATAGATGCATCAGTCTCCTTAACACCGCTTACAAGGTCCTATCTACGAAAGTTCAAAGTCTTTTGCGAACAAAAAAATTAACATTAAGCTTAAACTTCACTTTGATCCTTTGGCACTATCAAAAGTAAGACGCAACAAGGAATTGCAGCTTCAGTGTAACCCACTCCCTAAGAAAAACTCCCGACAAAGCCACTGCAAAAGGAAAAATTACAAGGTCTTATCTGACGTACTGTGCGAACGCCTGAAACCATTTGTCAACGAACTGATTGGACCCTATCAGTGCGGTTTTAGAAAAGGTAAGTATACATACAACCGACCAAATGTTCACACAGCGGCAGATCCTGGAGAAAACCCAAGAAGTCCATCCAAATCAATGCTCACCATCTATTTATCGATTTTAAGGCCCTGGCAAACTTGTCAGATTGTGCAGAATGACGATGGAGAACGCTCGCTGCTTCTTAAAGGTTGGAAACAATCTCACCGAGACCTTTGAAAACAAGGATTTAGACAAGGTGATGCGCAACCATGCGACTTTTCCAGCTTTATTCTTAAGAAAATTGTGCGAAACTCACAAGCCAACACCAGGGGCACATTTTGCCAAAAGTCTGTGCAACTATACTCGACACCATTGGCAGAACACAGCGAGATGTCTCTGGTGCGTTTGCAAGTATCAGTACAGAAGCGGCAAAAATGGGCTTATTGTTGAATGAGGGCAAAACAAAATGCTGCCAATAAAAAGGGACACACAGCATCGACGAATCGGACAGAAAGTCACGATAGAGAGCTAAAACTTTAAGGTAGTTCGGGACTTTGTCCCGCTCCGCAATTAACTCTGAAAATGACATCACATCAGAAATCAAGCGAAGAATTACACTTGCCAACCGCTGTTACTTCGGCCTAGGAAGGCAATTGATTAGTAGGCAAGGCCTTGTCAAGAAACACCAAGGAGACTCTATATAAGGCCTTCATCATCCCAATCCAGCTTTATGGCGCAGAATCATGTTATCAAAGGCGGATGATGATGAAGATCTCCTGGATTTTCGGTCCCGTTTGCGTTGAAGGGCTTTGGAGGAGCCCTCATAATCCCAATTCAGCTTTATGGCGAAGAATCATGGATGTTATCAAAGGCGGATGATGATGAAGATCTCCTGGATTTTCGGTCCCGTTTGCGTTGACGGGCTTTGGAGGAGCTGTACAGCAACATCGACCTGGTCAAAAAAGTACTCATCAGTCGTTTAAGATGGCTGGGACATGTAGAGCGAATGGACACCAACGCTCCGGCCCGAAGAGTCTTCGATTCGAACTCGGGGGCACAACGCAGTAGAGGAAGAGTTCGCGTTAAGTGGCGTGTTCAAGTGGAAGGGGACATCAACCAACTTGGAGTGCGCAACTGCAGGCTGTTAGCCAAAGATCGGGCTAACTGGAGAGGCGTGTTGGTTGAGGCCTACATCCACCCCGGACTGTAGCGCCATCTAAGTATATAAGTCACTGAATACAGATGTTAAATTTGAAGGCGAAAAACAATTTACATTAGTCCCTATTTAAAAAGAAAGACATTCTTAAGGAACGCACCCTTCATTAACAGTAATTTTTGTTGCAATAATGACAAAAAAGTCTCTTTTTGAAATGGATCTCAAAATCATAAAAAACTTTTCTAATACCCAAGCGAACTACAGAAAAAAAAGAGCCGGTTTCGTGATGTCACTAAACAGTGCAATTTCCACAGCCAAGTAAATTGTTTCACAAATCATACGAGTGACACTCACAGAGGGAATTATAAAACAACACCATTGAAAAGAATCTTTATAAGAATAACATCAAAGCTTCATCTCCTTAAAAGTTTGGAATAGGTACTACCCCCCTAGCGTGCTAAATACATAATCATAAAATGTTACTTTGTCTTTGGCAATACTCTTTACAAGGATTCTTTACCATCAAACGCTAAGCTATGTTTTAATTAAACAGATGTCACTCACAACTAAGAACTTTAGAAATTCAGTTTGCTTCTTCTGTTCATCACTTTGGCACCATCAAACTTTATTTACACAAATCCTTAATGAAAAATCAAGCTTCTCTCTAATTACTTATAAAAATGTCATTTGGGATATATTCTCAAAGCGAAACTTAATTAGTGCATTTGAAAAAGGTCAAATGCAGTTCACAGAGAGAGAGAGAGAGAGTTCAAAGTCCTTTGCGAACAAAAAAATTAACATTAAGCTTAAACTTCACTTTGATCCTTTGGCACTATCAAAAGTAAGACGCAACAACGAATTTCAGATTCTGTGTAACCCACTCCCTAAGAAAAACTCCCGACAAAGCCACCGCAAAAGGAAAAATTACAAAAAAAAAGAAAAAGAATCCTCCCAAAAGGCATTCCCAACCCCCATTGCGTTTGTTTTGAAAAAAAAAAGAGTAAAATCTCACGTCAAACAGCTCCAAGTATATACCTATGTATACGAAAGTATCTCCCCATGTCAATGATGAAAAGAAAGGAAAAGCTTGCAAAAAAGCGGGAAAAAGGATTTTCCCTCAATTTCCTTTTTTTTTTCAAATCCTTTTGTATATAAACTTAAAATGAAATTTATGATCGCGGGCGATAAAATAATATTCCAGTGGTTTTCTTTTTTGTTTGCATCATCTCAAACGAAACGATAAGGGATGATGGGAGAAATTGAATAAACTGCATAAAAAGAGAAATGCGGGGTTTAGCTTTTATTTTTACCTTTGAAAAATAGATTTGCACCGTCTCACACTTTTTTTTTTGTTGTTTATTTTCTTTCTCTATTCCGATGGAGGAGAAAGTCGTTCATCATTCAAAAGAAAAAAAAGGAGCAAAAATAAAATAAAAGAAGAAACTTCTTTGACTTTGGAATTATCCTTTAGAGCGATTTTCTTCTTCTTAAGGGAAAACCCTTGACACAGAGACTCATCACTTAACCTTAAAAAGGCTTGTATCACGGGGTCGCAATGTTTGAAGATGTATTAGGTACTTGACGTGTTTGTATCTATAAAATGTAGACAGTATACGTAGGAAAGTGCAGCAATATCTTTTAAAAATGTAACGAGCTTTGATGGATAGCGCTTTGCTTTGACTGGCTTTAGCAGAGGTAGACAGCAAACGCGTAGGTACACAAAAATTAGGTCCAATAGACAGACAGGACTTCAAGATTCTTAAATAGCCGTCTGGGTAGGGGTACTCGCTTAGTCAGTAGATTTCAAGAACTTTATGACGGTCGAATGGTTGCAATACCAACAGTTCAATTTTGAGAGTGTCGTCGTTATATCCACAAGACGATTCCGGTCGTATTTCGTATGTGACGTATAGGCATGTCAAAAATTGACGCACCGTTTTTGACATTTGTTATGATACTATTATACTTACTTACTTTTGAGGGGGCTTACAGTCCGGGGTGGACCACAGCATCTCCAGCCACCTCAGTCACTGGCTAGCTGCCTCCAGTTACGCATACCAAGTTGGTTGAGGTCGCCCTTCGCTCTACGTGCCCCAGCCATCTCAGCCATTATATATCTTCAGCTTTTTGACCAGGTCAACGCCGC
This sequence comes from Cheilosia soror, assembly GCA_949372485.1. Lineage (NCBI taxonomy): Eukaryota > Metazoa > Arthropoda > Insecta > Diptera > Syrphidae > Cheilosia > Cheilosia soror. The sequence goes on from OX443563.1 coordinate 21,808,045, forward strand.
TGTATAGCCTACAAAGCTCGTCGTTAAATCTTCTCCTCCACACTCCTTCGATACAAACTGGACCGAATATCGTCTGAAGTGGCGTTAGGCAATAACGCCCAAGGAAATAGCGCCCAAATCGATTTGGAAATACATAACGCCCAAAAAAAAAACTCGTGCAATTTGTTGTTGTAAAATTTTTCGTCGTTTTGGGTGTTATTTCCTTTCCGAGGTTCGTTTTTTTGACAAGCAGTAAAGCCCAAATTAGTAAGTGGAAATGCACAAAAAGTGAAGTAAGTATGGGGTATGCAACCCCAAGCAGGGGGCTTGCAGGGAGCAGCATGCCATACGTATTAAACTGCAAATTATTTTTGGGCTTTTTTTTCCATCTTGTTGTTTTTTGGGCGTTATTTTCAAATCGATTTGGCCGCTATTTCCTTGGGCGTTATTGCCTAACGGCCGGCGTCTGAAGTATCTTTTTCTCAAAACATTCCAGCAGGTTTTCATCCGATTTCGACAGAGTCCATACTTCTGCACCATACGGCAGAACTAGGATGATTAGGGTCATATTCATATATATCTCCCTGGTTCTATGAGGTGAGGGCTTTACTTCTTAGATGCCTTCTTAACCTGAAGAAACAGCAATTGGCAAGAGTGATTCTTTGGTTGATGTCTGCGCTGATATGCCATTTTGCGAGGTGATAGTGGAGCCCAGGTAGACAAAGTCAAGTCTTTAACTACTTCGAAGTTGTATCTGCCCATCGTAACGTTTTGCCCGAGTCGTCGATGCTGAGACTGCTTTTTCGTGCTACTATATCATACACATGTGAAAATCGTGTACATTTTTGACTGAGGTCAGATTTTGTGCTAAAGTCGTCTGACTTAATCTGACGTCATTTTGACTTCTGGAATAAAGTGAGTAGTGCTTCAACCCGTACGTCCGGTGTAGTCTGCCTCTCATATGATATTGCTATGGACCTATCTTGGCTATCCCAAGATAGTCAATTAACCTAAATTACATATTATTTTTGAATTCATGCTGAACTTTTTTTTTTTTTAATTCAGTCTTTCTTAGGCCTAGCACGTTTTGCTTAGTTGCATAAATACAAAATGTATTTTCGATTTCAATGTCAATGACAAAATGAATAACTGCCAAAGACATTGTCTTACCATCGATCGATTTATGAGGCGCCAATTCGATTGACAAATTAAAAATGTGAAACCAGTAGGCTTAGCTTAGTGATATGTCACAAGGTGCACACACCTCTGTATGAGTTGAGTCGTACGTGAGAACACTTTGTATATAATGAATGATGTCAATCTTGTGTAGGCGCGAATGTTGATTCGATTGTGCGGATGTGATTGCGATCATTAGTGCGCGAGAATAGTGTCTCTAGGTGTGGCACTGTCAACACAATCTCAGCGAGGCTCGCTGTCATTATGAAGCAAATACACGTTCGCATTGTGACGCCTCGCATACACTTGGCTTTGTACACATATAATTGAAAATCAATCAGAATTGAATACCTATACCGCCGTCATATATGGATTAGGATTAGAAGGAAATCCTGCACTCCAACGACCTGTGGAACGGCAAGTACATCAATAAAACGAAAAGGCCATAAATATCATAACATAGTTAGAGTATACGCGCCGCTAACACTGTAGTTTGTCACTTACGGCAACGACCGACGAAACGGAAGGCGACGTGTGACAGCCTTAATAACTTTACGACAATAAAAATTAACCAAACGGGTAATATTTATAATTTACGACATAATTAAGGGGAGGATATAAACATCAGACCAACAGTGCCACAAAGGAGTAAGCCATAAACTTGCCGTTAAGTTCCCGCTGCTGAATTTCACATTAACAGGGGTAGTGCGTTGCTGACATACATGTACATATATTAAAAGGATAATTACGAAATGTAGGTAGGTACATCGTACATATAACATATAAGGGATGAAATTAATTTGTGTATTATTTTTTACCAGAATTTATTGCATTGCTATAGCGAACACTGTCACCCATGTGATGACGATGATGATGACCCCATGGGTAGGATGACAACACAACACACATGTGCTTCACAATTCAGAAGAGACAGTAGATGACACAATGACAATGTAGGCGTCCGTTTCACACAAATAGCAAACTCTTGTCATCAGCGTCGTGTTAGGGATGAATTAAATATTAAGGATGCACCCGGACTGATTGCATTGATTGAAATGTGATTTCCCACTTTCCGCAGCGACAGGCTGGATATGCGAAGTTCTTTAAGTGTGTGGTAGTAATAGTCAGGACTACGAATGTAATCCGCGTGAGCACAACCATCTGTGGTCCTAAAAACACTCAATTTCGTTGACATTTTCCACACTGCGCTCTCATACTCTGGGCGTTTGCTTTCATTTCCATTCACCATCACCACCCCATATACTGTATATTGTAAGTAACAAATTGTGTCCCGGGATGATGGGCCTCGTTCGGTTTGACAGCTGCTGCTGGACGATGATGGAATACTCTTTGTCGTAGACAATAGTAGCGCAGTGGGATGGATGGAATGACATTTTAATTAATACAAAGCGTGTTCATAATGATCAATTGTGTCAGGAGCACAGAAATGTAATTCAATAGCCCGATGAGGGTGAATTGAGAGAGAGAGAGTAGGTTGGTATTGGTAGTCTAGTTCTAGTAAAATGATAGGACACAAAAGGCAACTCTTGATGGAAACATTTATGTTGGGAAAATATTTATTTAGTATTAACTTTTTCGTGCCGCCGATAAATAAATGGCACTTAAGATATTGAATTAGTTTGTTCTTAATTAACTTCGAAATGGAAGAACAACAAAGGATTTTGTTTGCCACAATTTGGGAGATGCATTTAATATTCAATGCTGAGATTGATAAATGAGAGGTAGGTTAGTCAGGCGGGTGAGGGATGCTAATTGGTGTTGCAGCGTGGTTTATATGCCTTCCTAAGTGCATTTGGAAACAATTCGACTTAGAAGAGAACGTTCGCCATTTTATAATCTTGCGGCTGTGAGTATTTTTATATATTAGGTGAAGTAGCGCCATTAAAAAGACACCAGAAACGGAAGAGCAGCTGATTTGTACGTGCTCCTAGACAACAAATAGCTACTACAACAACCTCTGTAGCTACTCTACTACATATCTTTGTTGCTTTTCAGCCGGTATCTGAACCAAACGAATAAAAGGAGTCTAACTTTAGGCGCAAATGGATATACAGAATACTCATACACATGGTAGTGCGCCCAAGCAAAATGTAGGCAATTAAATCGTTCTCTTTTTACAGACGTTTGGCAATAGGAGGATCAATTTGTTCATGTTAGAAGGCATGTCGTCTCCAGAACGCCTGTTCAATGCACTCTGTGTTGGTGGAGTCTAATTGAAACAGGTGGATAAGTCTAAGTATCTTGGGGGTCTAATTCACGAGAGATGGAAGGAGCAATGCTGAGTTTTCCTGTAGGATTGGTCAGACTTTGTACATTTTGAGACAGCTTGACTATTCTGTTATTAGGAGGACTGAACTTCGTGTCAAAGCTAAGTTTGGGTAATGATCGAAAGAATAAGATCGCGGATACAAGCTGCCGAAATGAGATTCCCCCGTTGTTGTATTGCTGGTGTAACCTGTAGAGATCGTATATTAAAAACACCAGAATACGTGAGGAACTCAATATCGAGCAGCTACTTATCCGGACGGAGCGGTCCATGCTTCGGTGGTTTGGTCATGTTAAACGTATATCCACAACCAGGATCCCACGACGTGCTATGGAAGGCGTCCTCTAGGTAGACCCAGGATGGAGTTAAATCAAGTTCATAATCTCTCCTCTACCCCTATGGGATATGCTCTAGATGATTAAGAGTCGATGGCGGAGAATCGAGAGCTATGGAGGGTTCACTTGAGCAACCTACACCCTCGAACCACTTAATGCGGGCCATCGAAAATGAATGAATGCTATAGAAGGCTCTTTGTTTTCTTTTTGTCTAGTTTCGGCCAAAATATACTAGAGCTGGAGCTGTCTTCAGGATGAGGATGAGTTGTCCTCTTTTCTTTTGCAATCGGTGGCGGTATGGATCTGTCCGCTTCGATGTTCATTTCCATCCCCAATCTTACCAAAGCGTCTGCCTCTTCGTTCACTTCTGTATTGCAATGTCCAGGGGGCAGATCACGTAAAATGGAAACGATCGAACGACATCGTTTCGACAATAGCAGTCTCTGTTTATTGCCACAGATATGATAGAGACAGCATGCGTGAAAACGATGTCCTTCAATCGTTTTTATTTTACGTGATTTGACCCCAGTAAAGAAGCCAGAGTCTAACCGAATGGTGCCTTAACTTAGGTGATCACTGATCAGTGTTTTGCGACATTTTCTAACCGCCTTGAATTTCTTTGTGTTGAATATATTTCAACGCTGCTTAACCGTTAACGAAGATTAGGTCGTTATCAGATATCATTGAGGAAGGCGACTCTCTTCCATGTGCTTTCCTAATTTTTTTAGTGCTTGGATTTTAGTTTGGAGAACACTACATCAGGGCCCAGATCACGTAGAATGAAAACGATCGAACGACATCGTTTCGATACTAGCAGTATCTGTCTATTGTCACAGATGTGATAGGGACAGCTTTAGTGAAAACGATGTCGTTCCATCGTTTTTATTTTATGTGATCTGGCCCCTATACTACATCCTTCCGGTAACGTCAAAGACTACTGTGCAGTGCTTTCGAGTAAAAACCTGCTCGGCGCCTAAACATTTACTGAACTATTCCCCAGGCGCACAGAACTCCTTCTTAGCCAAACAGTTTAAGTTTGATCCCCAGTGGTTAAGATACTGCACGGAAAAATGGTTTGCTTCTTGAAATCGAATCTGGTTGGAATTTGGAGTTAAACTATGACCATACATAAAATCACATCTATCACGAAATCGGCTTCAATTTTTTAGGTCAACATTTAGCTAATATTCAAAATTGATAGGTCTGTATCATATTTACGTCCCTACTAAATTTTATTCGATTTACAAAAATATCTTTAAAATATAAATAATCTGTGAAGCCCGCTAAAACCAACATCCTCCACTTATCCAATCAAAATCAAATAACAAATTAAACCCCCATTAGCATCCTTCTTCCCAGACATTCTGTCTCCACCGGACCTCTATAATAAAACAGAACCGTAAGTGATTACCTTCATCTTTGATATATTTTAAAATCTTATAATGGCCCGTAATTAATAAATTAACCAAAGTGCTAGAAGATTCCTCAACTATTTCCTATTTCCGATGGTACGGTCTCTCCGCAACAAGAACACATTGAAGCCAATCATCATTTGAACAAAAATAAATGTATGTATGTATATTGTATCCCTATGACGACCGACACCTTGCACCACCCCATATACGATGCTCCTGGCAGACACAACAAAACGCGTCTGCTGAAAATAGACAGCTCCGCCTAAGACAAACATCATATTCCCAGATATACACCACAGAGAGCATATAATTGACGCTGTAAATCTGTTAACACTGCGTATGCCTTCAGCGGAGACCATAAAAGCTGTTAACTTGTCATGTTAAATAATCTTTGGCACCGGAATTTCACATTCATTCACCTCTCGGGATATATAGTTGATAGTATAATAGTATGTTCCCCTAGTATCATGCCGCCAACGCCCAAAACAGAAAAATAATTGCACGCCAGCGGTAGTCCATCGTTTTTGTCCGGACTCCCTGGCTGTGTGTTCTCTGTGGGTGCTGGCTCTGTCTTTAGGTTTGATAATGCATCTAAAGGGGAATGTTGATGCAGATGGTTACGACTACGACTTACGAGTGTATCTTCCTCCAACTTCTGGCTGCTGTTGAAACAAAGCAGACTCGGAGAGCAAATGTATCTACGCACTTGAGAATGGAGACTGTCTCAGATTCATATACACACAGGATAGCTGGGGCTGGGGCTCCAGCACGCGGTGTGGTATATGGATGGCTACATGAACATGAACCGTCGCAGTTCACCATTAGCTCCTGGAGTACATTTATGTTTTGTTTGTTTTGTGTTCGACAGTTCACGTTTTTCTCGTTTCGATTTTTGTTGTTTTTTGGGTTTTTTTTCTTTATTGTTTCTATGAAAATGTGTACAGCGCTAGAAAATCCATCTACCAGTCGTTTAATGTTGTTTCCAGCGGCGAAAAAAAAAGTGAAACTCCATACAGTTCGAGTGTATAAATTGTGGGTATAGAAGCAGCACGGGCCATGTGGCTGTAATTTGAAATCATATCATGTCAACAAATGAGGTTAATTACTTTCAGAAAAACAGTGCGTCTGACGCGGTAGCGATAGGTATCCAAAACGAGATACACACAAATAAAAAGATGTAGTAGGTACCTAGGTACTCCTCTTCGATCGACTATACCATAGCTTCGACTATAACGAAAGGTCAATGTGTTCTCGTACTCGTCCCCTGATTCATACTTCTTATCGTGTTATTTCTTTTTTTCTATAAATGAATTCAAACTAGACCAAGTCAAAATTGAATTTATGTCCAGATCGTTTATGGGAAATATCTGACCAAAGTTTGGGTAGTGCCACCTTATCTATAATATGTTGGTGTGTCATATGAGTGGCGGAACAGAACCTATGGGTGTATAATAAATATTAGTGGATATCAGAACATATCTGAAGGCAAATATAATACTGTCCGAGCATATGTCAACTCAACTTGAAAAGCGGATTGCGATATATTTTTAAAGACGGGGGTCGGCAATCGTCACAATAAATCAATCAATGTTTAGAAGCGTTATCGGCTGCGTAAAAGAAGAGAACACTCTATGGTCACATTGGAAATTATCTGAAGTTTAAATATATTCACAGATATCATGACGAGAGCAAAATACACATGTGTAGATACACTTATCTAGATATTCATTTATGCTATGAAGGACTTAGCTTTGATCCGTCCTATAGATAGCACTCTCTATAGTACAGTTTACTTTAACTTATACTTGCTTTCGAGTTTGGTACATTACCTACACATCTGTGATTAATACTCTATCGACAAAACTAGCCAAATTCAAATGAAAAACTCCTCATATTTAACCCTAGGTATTGCCTAGCTCTTAGTCCAAAAATGAATGATATTGACAAAAATGGTTGAAACAATATCCTCGTCACGACAATAACAAAATATTCAGAACATGTAAGAATATGCGGTAGAAAGGCTGAGTAATATTTTCATTATAGCCGCAGATACCGCTACTAAAACAAGAACCAACTTATTTCCAAAACAGTTGAACTGGTATCTTCGCGAGGTCGCTTTGGCTGAAAGTGCCAATGTCTAGGTCTAGTACCGATAGATAGATAGTATTCAGCAATACCCCTGAACGTGAATTTATATATATGTAAATGTAAGTTTTTAAGGCTTTTTTATGATACATATCAAATTCCTGAAATAGAAAAAGAAAATTAGGGCCAGTTTCAAAACTATGTATAGCTGATTAAGTCTCGGATAGCCTATCAAGAACTTATCTGCCAGATAAACTTTAACTTTTGATATTAAAGGTCTCGGATAGTGTATGAAACAGATAAAGTCTTCGATAGTCTATCAGCTGGTTCAAGTGGCTGTTAAAGCATTTATCTGGAAGATAAGCAAATATTTATTTGAAGTGCGGCTGCAAAAAAAATGTTTTAGAACATTTTTTAGAAGATTTTTTCGTTGACGAGCGTATGGATTGCAGTCACAAGTGTGCTATCATGCGGATTTATTGAATTTTTAGAAAACCAATTTTAGGAATATTACGAGCATATTACACGGATCCGTTATTTTAAAGCAACCGACGATGAGTTTCTGAATTTTTATTACCAACAATTCACTTGCAAATGTTTAGTGTCTGGTTAAGTTTCTAATAAACACAAAATAAATGGCATATGCATAGAAACGATGAAAAATGCCTTTGCCATTCGGCCAAACAATTAGTAGCTGATCCCTTTTTTAACCAGTTAGTTTATCAGAGACTTTGACCATGGAAAAAAAATAGGAGCAACCTTTATCTGTCGGATAACTATCCAAAACTTTATCCGGAACCTTTAAAACTGGCCCTTATTCTTGTTGAAACTGTCAATTTTACCCCAACCAGTGCGCCAGTGGGTCAATGTTTAAACATTTTAGTGGAAAAACAAAAACGTTAATTGACGTTTTTTTTGCCCCTAAATTTGGTCTCCATTTTGTGGAGCCTATATCTGTTATGCACAGTCTGTAGTCGATGACAATACGATTGTAGTAGAGTTACAGTAGATTTTCCATGCAAATTTGTATATCTCTTTAAGGCTAGCAGGCTATTGGGCCAAGGTAAGGTAAGGTTTGCCGATGGCGTGTCACAGCGTGCGCATCACCACTTAGGTCAGAGTTGGCCCATTGTGATACCATAGAATACATTGTCATTGATCATTGAACAGGAGCGTTGAAGGTGGCTAATACTATAGATACATATTATACATATATTTCCTCGCCAAAGCAAATAGGCTGCTTAAGTCTTAAGTCTGTTCATTCGACTCTATCAAATCTATGAACAACTAGCTGGCCCGGTACACGTTAATCTGCCTAAAATAATTATTTTAAATATTTTAATTTTTATTTTGATATATTTGTGCAATAATTTGTTTTAATAGGAATGAAGGCGTATAGCTTCAGTGGTTCAGCGCGGCCATTATCGGACTTACATACGCACCAACGTTTTTATACAAGGTGGCGCAAAAGTAATCCCCCTATCAGAAAATGCTATAAATTTTGCGATTGGCCCCTAATGTCAGTTCTGTTTTGACATTTGTGTAGTAAACACATGCGAAATACACGTTAATAAACAATGTTACGCTACACTGCTCCAGAACGCGGAATATTGGGGACTATTTATTTGAGCAATAATCGGTCGGTGACTTTGGCACAACGTGAATTTCGTCGCAGATTTCCTAGCCGTCCAACGCCTACTGGTTAAACACGAGATGCTGCCAGGCGTGGCAGACCCTGGAGTAGCCGTTCTGCAGAGAATATTGCTGCTGTAGCCGAAGATGTCATGGACATGAAGACGTCGCGGGCCAAACGGTTACTGTGAATGGTGAGCGGTACAGAGCAATGATCAACGAGTTCTTTTTTGCCGCAACTTGATGAATTGGGATTGGAAAACATGTGGTTCCAACAGGACGGTGCAACGGCACACACTGCACGTGCCACAACCGATATGCTGAAGGATGCATTTCCCGGGCGCCTAATCTCCCGTTTTGGCGATTTGCACTGGCCAGCAAGATCGCCTGATTTGACCGCTCCAGACTTCTTTTTGTGGGGCTTTTTGAAGTCGCGGGTTTATGTCAACAAGCCTCAGACTCTTGCAGCTTTTAAAGACAATATCCGTCAAGAATGTGAGGACCTATCGCCGGAAGTTTTGGCCAAAGTAATGGAAAATGCCATAAAAAGGGCTCAAATGACAATCAACTGTGGCGGCGGCCATTTACATGACATCATATTCTCGACTTGATGTAAAAAAAATTAAAAGACCAAATAAAAATAATCCACAAGAAGAATCAAAGTTTTTCATTTTTTTTTTAAATTACAGCCAAAAAACATCGGAAGGTTATTTTTGCGCCACCTTGTATAATATAGCTGATTTTGACCAATATTCAGAGGAGCACTCCTGGGCCAATACCTAAGATTATCTATAAATTTGAGCTTAATCGATTTGGCAGTTTTCGAGATATGCGATTTTGAGTGTTTTTTTTTGTATGGGAGGTGCCACGCCCCTTTGTCCAATTTTGATCAATCTCCTTCAGTGCACTCCTTGGCTAATACCTAAGATTATCTGTTAATATGGGCACAAGAGAGTCGGTGGTTTTCAATTTATACGTATCCGAACACATTTTAGATCTCATTTTTAAATAAATAAAGATTTTCAAAATATTTAAAAACGTCGGCAATCACCCGAATACAATTTTGAGATGTTTAAAGTGTTTTTTTTAAGCCTTGGAAGCGGCAACAACTACATAGTTCTACTAGCCTAGCGGCTACTGCGGCCAGCTTAAAATAGCAAAATTTTGGTTAGCAATTGAAACAGCAAAAGGGATTCTTCAAACAGGTTCCGCAGGTCAACGCAAGAAGCAATCAATTCGGCAATAACAAGATCATGAGCTGCTATAGAGATGAGATCACAAATAGTATCTAATAAAAAATATTGTGCCTCAAATTTCGTAGCGCACAGTGAGAATTTCAAACGTAATGCCATCGAAGCTGTCTAGTTGCAATTAAGAGCGGATTTTAAATTTTTAATATTGGACAGGGTTGCCAGTAAGGGTTCTTAGAGGTAAGGAGCAAAATTTCTAAAATATTGCCACAAAAAATAGCCAACTTAAATATGGTGTTAAAAATACAAGTTTTTATGTAGATATATGCTGTAGTTTTAATATATGATTTCTAAGGAGCCTTAAACAGAAATAGCCAAATCCCAAATCACAATTTTAAGGAGGGAGTCCGAATTTCGAATAGCTGACGCAAAAGTAGCAAGGGCACTCATTCCGTAAGTCAATAATCGAATGACGATATCGTTTCGACGATAGCCTTGCATCACGTAATATTGAAAATCGCTATCGCCTCGGCAACATCGTTTCGACGATCCAACATTTGCTTCTTGTAGCTCAATAATCGACAGAGGACTATCGTCAAGACGATAGCGTTTGCACGATAGCTAATTAGGTATTGTCTTGCACTGATTTGTATATTTTGGGGACAATTTCAACATTTTTACAGGAATTTTGAAGCGAGCAATTGAAGTCAGATTTTTTTTTATGATCTGAATTAGAATAACAACTCATCCGACATTATAGATCATCAATTAAAAACAAAATTATTGAGCAAGGTTTTGTGGGTGACTGTAATTTAAATATTTTGTAAGCACAAATGTCATTTATAAAAATTACGATGACGTCTAGTGCTTATTTCTCCTACAGTTTGTGAGCTTCTGAAGGGTACCGAAAGTTCACAAACTTTGTGCAAAATAAACGATAGACGACACGATGGTGGCAGAATTTCGTGAAGCAAATATAAGACGATATCGTGCACTACTATCGCTTGGACGATTATCGTCTTAAATTTTACGGAATGAGTACCCAGTGCTTTTGGATACAACGAGTCTTTTTCAAATGGAAATTCGATAAGAAGACTGACAATAATAGATTGGTTTTTATTTTGGGTCAACGGTACAATGTGACCAACACGTTAAGAAAAATAGGTCACAAACGTTCCCTAGGAAGTATTAACATTAATATAATCAAAACTGTATCTTTCTTTTGTCTTTTTTAGTGGTGACGCCAACTTTTTTTTAGCCTAATTAAATATTTATATTTGATTTGCAAACTCCCAACAATTTTCTAATGATTATAAAATATGTACACATCTTGCACCAAATTACAAATCATTATCTACCAGTTGCTGATTATGAATTCCCATCCTGTTTACTAAAAAAAAACGATACCCCCTCCATCTGCTTGCACATTGATCATAAATTCTCCCAACTTGTCTCTGGTTATGTGCAAGGATATAGGTAGGTGTATACGAACCCATCTTCTTTTTCAACTGACTTACGGCAGAATATACCAAATCAGTTCATAATGCGCTTGGTTATTTGTTTAAACCATAACATAGTTATGCTCTGGCAATATATAAGACCGCCTCGAGCGAGCTTGTTAACAGCGAACACAAGTCGTTTAAAAAAAAAATAACAGAGTAAAAAATAAAACCCTCGCATCAGAGAAGGATGAGAAGATGAAAACAAATAATTTAATTCCGACCTTCGGCGGCAACAACACAGCGAATATGCAAATAAATTTTCTTACAATCCAAAATAAAATATCTATAAGATACAAAACGACCAGAACGAACACCAAATAAGAATGCACAAAAGGAAGAGATACGATGCGGTGCGTTTTTGGATCTTGCCAAGGCGCAAGCAGCAAAGTAAAAGTGAAGTTATGTTAATTTTTTTTTTTTGTAAAAAAATAAACGGTGCACGGAAAAAAGGACACGATCAATTGGAATATGTAAATTTAGCAACAAACTCGCTTTGTCTGTGATTTGCAATTCGAACATGTTTATTGATTAACTCACGCCTTATGTGTGTTTGTTTTGCAAGTTCACGAAAACAACCGTTTTCTTAATTGGTGCGACGAGTTTTTGGACTGGTTTTCTTAATCATATAAGCCAACAAGTATCCCGAGGGTGCAAACAACGATGGCAGAAGTGAAATTTCGACCTCGAATAATTCAACGCATCCTTAAAGAACTAGATTGTCATAAGGCAACTGGAACCGACGAAATCCCGGCTATAGTATTCAAAGGCTGTGCACCAGAACTTGCACCTGTTTAGCTTGTCGTACTCCCAGAAGACGTTTCCTTCTTGCTAGAAGACCGCTCGCATTCAACCTATTCTAAAGAAAGGGAGGAAATGTCTACCACAAAACTATCGTCCAATTGCGTTACTTTCAATGCTCTCAAAAGTAATGGAAAGGGTAATAAATGTCAAAATAATCAAATATCTAGAAGGCCATCGATTTGCGACAGGCAAAACGGATTTCGGAGCCGTCGTTCCACTGGAGACCTGTTACGCTACGTAGCGCACTTATGGACGCAATCAATTGAACAACACGGCGAATCCAGAGCCGTAGCCTTGGACGTATCAAAGGCATTTGACCGAGTCTGGCATAGAGCCCTATTAGGCAAGTTGGCGTCTTATGGATTACCACAACAACTCTGCGGATGAATGCAAAATTTTCTTCTGGGAAGATCGATCCAAGTTGTGGTAGATGGTGTATCATCTAATTCGTTTGCTATAAATGCAGGAGTGCCCAAGAATCTATTCCTTCTCCAACTCCATTTCTTCTCCACATCAACGATTTGCTTGGATCGACAAATAATAATATCTACAGCTTTGCTGATGACAGCACTCTTAAATCCTCCATCTCGAACAGTGGGCCTGTGAATGCGGCTACATGACATAGTCAGAGATGCGAACAAATTAGTTCACTAAATGATGATGTGGACGAAATTCTGAAGTGAGGAAAAGACAACTTGGTTGTATTTAATGCAAACAAGACACAGCTCACAACATTTTCCAGGAAAAATGCATCAACAGTTCCTCAGATCCAATTGGATGACCATTCAATCCATCCCAAGGACTCAATGCACCTTCTAGGAGTCACAGTCAATTCAGGAATCACATGGCAGGACCACATATCCTATATCGCAAGATCGGCGTCCGCTAAGTTGAGCTACCTATTTAGAGCAAAGAGGTACTTTAGTCCCAAGCAACTTCTCCGACTGTACAAAGCACAGGTTAGACCAGGCCTGGAATATTGCTCGAATTGGAGCTCGGCCCCAAAACATTCACTTAACCTACTTGACAGCATACAGAGACGAGCAGTTCGACTTATTGGAGACCCTACACTCACATCGAATCTGCAACCGTTGGTGCACAGAAGACAAGTCGCTGACCTATGCTTGTTCTATAGGTACTTCCATGGTAAATGTACCGAGGAACTCAAAGACTTTATCCCTGGAAATGCGTCTTTTGCCCCCCACAAGACAGGCTGCTAATGCTCATGACCATACAGTACCTACACTTGACAACCGCGAGGACATCAATTTTCCAAAACTCCTTCTGTTACAGGACAAGCAAACTTTGGAACTCGCTTCCTGGGGATATATTTCCAGAAGACTACAATTTATAGCAAATTAAGTGCAGAACTAACAAACATCTGCAAATATCTCGGACGGTGATGAAGCATTATATGTTCGCTTTTCTCGGGAGAAGTATTTAAAAAAAAAGCTGCAGCCGCACTTTTAAAGTCTAATGCGCCGATGAGGCTTCTAGCCCCAAATCCGTAGAAACGATGTGGATGCATTTGTGCCTCTCCGTCGATTTTCTAAACCAAATATTCGACAATTTTGAGCTTCATTACTGAAGATGAAAATTGCACACTGTGAAAATGCGTCGTCCTTTCGCGTAGCGCTCCATTTTGAATAACCCCGAACTGTCAGCTGTCACTTTTTTTATTTTCGCGCAAATTTAAATTCTTGCTTAAAATTTAACCCTACAAGAGATAACTTTGCCGGATAACTAAGATTTGTCGAACCCGATTTAAGTTTGCGTGAGGCTTTTATCTAAATTAAATTGTATAGGTACCTATACTTCGAAGAAAAACTCTTTTGCATCAATGGCTTTCTTCAACAAATATCTTCAATCAATGTCTGATGTCTTGTTGGAAAATACCCACTCGTTTATTTAAATCAACTGTCAAACTGATTTTGTAAACGTCAATCTAACCCACAGTTGTCACACTGCGACAACCGCGATTTTTCTTCTACAATTTTTCCGCATTCAAGTGCCTACGCAAAAAAAAAAATCATGACTGCAAAACAACCTCCTTTAGGACGAAGTCTATATATGCGAACAGGGAACGTTTATTACAATAACGTGTAGCGAAGAGTTTCCGCAATTTAAATTTTAAATCCAAACAATAAAACGATTTTGCATACGCCCCAGCTATATAGCTTCCCACCCAGACCCAATACTAAGAGTTTTATGATCCTTTTTGGCCGCGTTAGGTACTACAAGTGGAGAAAATATATACTTTGCCGTCTTAGTGGGGGCAGAGGCGAAATAAAGAAACCAATTTATTTGTCACTTCTTCTGCTTCAGCCAACGCTGACTTCTATTTATGGCCGTCAGACAGGTAGGCAGAGAAACAACTGACAGTTAATGTCGTCCTGTATTCTGTCGATACTTAAAAAATAAAATTGACTCTTGATTGATGGCCATTTGGTGTGAGATGAATTCTTGATTATGATTAGCTAAAGGTAAAGAGGTGCCTTTTGCGATTTCTCTTTAGTTGATGAACATTTTTTTTTGCGCGACCATTTTAGCATTTTATGGCAAATGACGTTTTGATGGATGAACAGAAAATTCCTTAGTTGGTGTTTGTTTTTTTATGGGATCTAAATAAACGCTCGGAATCATCAATATTTATTCGCACGTCTGAGAGGTTTCAGCGACTAAGAACCACGACCATTGTATTTCAAACACAAACGTATTGAAAAGATACACATGTGGTAATAAATCATCGCTGAGCATAGGATAACCTAGCTTTAATTCATCGCCAGATTACATCATACCAAATGTACTACTCTGCGCACAATGGCAGCCTCAAACTGTCGTATCTATAGTTTTTTTTGGCAAAACAAAAAGTCAAGCTTAAGCGCTTTAAGGGTTCTTTCGAGTATGATGACAAATGATTGTTGAGCTGATAAAAATTGCGTGTCAAAACAAATACGCGCTTAATAGTGACACCACGAATTTATGGTAATTTTAAAATTTAAAAACTGAGCGACATTATGGCATTTTATTAGCGAACAGGTGTTATGGGGTAATTACTTTGAAGACTTGAACAACTATAAAATGTGATGGATAGGATTTTGTTGTTGGTTGGCTCAAAATAGAAAGAAAGACACATTGGCATTGGGTTGGCTAAACTTTTAAAATGTTGTAAAAATAGTTTATTACTGTGTGTGACGGTTTGTATTTTTTTTATCGACATTTTCTTTTTTTTTTATGTACGCGGTGGGTGCAAATTTGAAGACACTTCGATAGCAAATTAATGAATTATGTTCCTGAAGTTGCTGGCAATTGAGTTATGAGATAAGTAGGCACAAAATGTGACTGCTGAAGGCATGTCATTGGGGATTAGGTGGGGTTTTTGTTGCCACATGAGGGTGTTTTAATAGGAACGAAGAAAGTCGTCTTAGAAAATATTCTTTTTATATCGCAAGTTGCTATGCTATTCCATTAGGGGGTGTTTTCATAGGCTCTAGAAAATAAGGCCCCAGAAAATAATGCCCCAAAATCAAAATAAGTGGCTAAACCCCTGCAACCCATCTGAGAATTTCTATGTTTCTTTTTAGGTTACAATTTTGGCAGCCAGTACTTATATTTAGTTGAACAAAAATGATAGGTCAAGATCAACACTGAACGATACTTCAGATATGCGTAAAAAAATTGTCGAACATAAAACAGAACTTTAAAACCTTTTTTAGTGGAACTGTTTCATTCTTCATTTCAACTTAGTTTAATAAACATAATCCCCCGTATTAATAAATACCGCATAGCAGCGAGTTAGCTCTAACACATCTGTTAACTCGTTATTCTTATTAATAAACACATCACATGTCTTAAGGAGCGGATAACTTAACTCACCGAATACGGCGTATAGAGGGTGGTTAACTTACTCACACACAGAGATAACTCTGTCGAACTGCTATACACATACTTCAAATAGACGTATACCAACAAAAAGTTCGATTGGATGCGAAAAATTTTTAAGCTGAAAGAGAATTTGAGAGAGAATCTAAAAATCGCAAGCAAAAACACATAACATGCTCCGAGCATGATAGTGTCAGCTGATGGAATATGACAGATTTACAACCATGTTTAGTATAGTTTGGACGCAGTGCTGCCATGCGTTTAATGATAAAAAGTGAATAGCTAATATGGATATAACATGTATTTATGAATATTAAAAGTTGTCAAACGAACAAGTCCACTATCCGTCTGCTAGCTATGAGATGGGTTAAAGAGCGGATAGGGGTTTTTTATTAATACCGCTGAATGTTAACACATTTTTTTACTCTTCTTTAAGATTGTAGTATCCCCCGTTTGTGACGGAGCAGAGCTTCCACAAATTAAAGCTATTGAGCGCATAAGACCACCAGTAGCCGTGGACAAGAGAATTTTTCTCGGGAAAACTAGAAATAGGGCAGACCAAAGATGGTCTGATATATAGGGGTATCGCGAATAAATTCCGATGGAATTGTTTCCCTTGTCAGCAATGTAAATCAAATTGCTGAATGGGAAACATTCCGGGGGAAATATTATTCGCGATAAGGGTGATAGGCTCTGTTAATAAGAAAAAAATCTGTTAAAACTCAGCAGATCAAAGTTAAGAATGGCGATAGAGATATGTACTCTCTGGGCACTGCCTTCTTAGGAAGCACGCTTGGATATTAGGTGGATATTGTGAGGACCTACATGTCGCAGAGTACATTACTCACACTTTGGAAGGTAATTCTTTGACAATTTGGAGGAAGTAGGCCTCTCATTCAAACAAAATTGAAATCATTTGTAGATTGTATTGGGAAATTAATTGTTTGGGCGAATTGGTTTAGGTTTTGACCGTGAAGGTTCCCAGGGATATGGCGCTTATTAGTCTTCTGTGATGAACTCACACCATATTCCACCTAACCTAACCTAGCCTTAGCCTATGCGTATACCTCATTCGCTATCATTGAATTTGGGAGTTCCTTAAAATAAAAGGGATTTGTTGAGTCTTCCGTACCATCAAACATTTAGAAAACTCCGTAGGTTACATAATGATAAGGATAAGGTAGGTATAGGAAATTTTTAGATCTAGGACGTTGAAAAAAAAATTAATGTTGAACATTTTTTCGTCATTCTACAGCGAAAAAGTTTGAAACTGAAACTGATAATAAAAGGAAGCAGGAATTCTGCGATTGGTGTGGGCGCAAACTGAAAAAACATTGACATACAGAATTGCCAACCGTAAACTTCACAAACATTTTGCAAAAAAAAAATGGATTTAAAACATTTTTAAGCTGAGTTTTGTCCATATAGAATTTTTAAACTCAGACTTTAAACCCGCCGTTTTATGGAAAAAAAAAAAAATATTTATTTATATGAATGACTTTATACTTTTTCACTTTTCTGTAACACGAAACTAAAAGCCCAATACTAGAAGAGGGACATTTTGAGATTATCCTGTTTCTGTAACTCAGAGCTACAAGTGTAAAAAATAAATAAATCTCACTTGTAGAACAGTTGATGCAATTTGTCATGTTATTTAAGACGTGTAGGGGTTTAGTATAAAGATTTAATATTTTCAATGAATTATTTCAACAAATTTGCCTTTGTGATTGTGTCCATTTTTTAACCAAAAACAGTATCAATCGTATAAATTTTTTTGTATATTCATGAACCTTATATTTATAGGAAATGCATGGCTGCTTGTAATTAAAAAGAAACAATTTTTACAAAGTTTTAAGACAATTTTTATTTTTTTTCCATTAATAAAAAGTTTCATAACATGCATCTATGTACACATTATCAAATTTAGCGAATCATCGATCGCTCATTTTAAGATTATTGGGAAAACCATCAGCTAAGCAAAATTTTGGTATTTTCCTGGAAATTTTTTCAAACAACTATACTTTTTTTTATTTATATCGACGACCAGGGTTGCCAGAATTTTGTTTGCTTTAAGCGCCCAAAACTTAAAGAAATGTAGCCCAATATCGTTGCCCAGAAAGAAGCCCAAAAATAGTTGAAAATAATTCGGTTCTTGTATTTTATTATAAAACAGGTACACATGTATGCGTATGTGCATCAAAGCATATCGTGAGATTCCGTTGACAATCGTTTTCGCGGTTTCGTCTTAATCAAATTCATAAATGAAAACGCTCTTTCTTCTACAGCCGAGTTTCCCAAGGTGTGCTCCGCGGAACACTTGGTGCTTCACCATAAAAATTCAAATGCTCCGCGGTAAGATAAGCGCAAAATATGAAAATTTCAGCAGACTAGCTAATTTTGTGCTTCCGGAACCTTGTCATTTTGTTCGCAACAATGTAATTTGTGTATTTATTACACAGTACAAAAATTAGTAAAAATAAATCGTGTACTCCAAAACTTTCTAACTATCAAAATGGAAACGAATCATTGGCATTGATAGCGAAAAGATTTGTTTTTCTATGAAGCTTGTTTTTGGGGAAATACAAGTTTCTAAGAAGACCGGAAGTTTTGAGAACCGCAAAAGAAATGAGATTGAACGCAAAACTACTCCAAAGAAATATTTGACGGACAAGTAGACCCAATTCATTTTTAATGTCCATTAAAATTAAGGAGATTGTTGCACCTAAACTAGAACAAAATCTTCGTGGATGCATATTCCACAAAACACACACATTATGTCAACAAAAACCTAAGCAAAATTTAAAGTCGCTTGTATTCGTCCCCAAAAAAACAAATGGTTGCGAGAAGCTTGGCCTAGGGTGCCTATATGACCTGTTGCGCCAAATATGTCGAATTTTAGTGGAACATCTTCATAAAAGATTGACCGCCCTTTTAAAAAAATTAAGGCTATTGCAGTAAATATTGGTAATTTTTATTATTTTTTTGTTTTTTGGAAACTGGAATTTTCAAGTTTTCGTTTTTCTGTGGCCAAATCGAAAATGATTTAAAAATGTTTCTGAATTTTTTTTTTTTTTTTTTTTTTTTTTTGTTTTTAAATATCTACTAGTTTAAATATTTTATAAAATGCAAAAAGTCACAACACGTTACTTATTTCTTTAATTTAATAAAATTAATAAGAAAATAACTAAAAATGTATGGTGTTTTCTATAACTACGAAAATTGGCATACTGACAGCGCAGTGCTCCGCGAGGAATTCCTCTCCAGAAAAGTGCTTCGCGACCAAAAAAGATTGGGAATCGCTGTTCTAACTCCTTCAAAATTGCTTCATTCGATCCATTTGTTACGTTAGATAACACGTAAGCCCAAAAATGTTCAGGATTTTGGCTCGCGTCAAATAAAAAGGCCTGCAAAATAAATTAGAGTGCGTGCATGTTGAACGACTGTTCGATGTTACTTGACTGCAAGAATGCTGCCATGTTTTAAAAGTGAGGGTTTGTCCAAAATATTATTTTTTTTTAGTTTTATGAAAGAGTAAAACAAACAAAATTTGTAAAATGATATATAGCCCAAAATTGTGTTGGGAGCTCATGGAAGAAATTTCTATCGTTTTTTAAGCAAAAAGATAGCCCAAAGTACGACAAAGCGCCCAATTTGGCAACTGTGTCGACGACTACAAGTAGGAGGGAATTTTGATTGCTTAAAGATATTATTTTGTGTTACAGAAATAATCTACAATTGTGAAACTAATATAATTCTACAAGTGAGTGAGTGTAGAGTGCAAGACTTAAAGTTTATGTTGCAGTCCCTAGGATCACTAGAATAATAAACTAAACTATTGTGTGGCATTGTGTGTTTTTATAAAATCTTGAAAAAAGGAAAGCCCACAGTTGGCAAATTTATCTTAATTTGTGAAATCCAAATTCAAAGAAATAGAACACCCCTTAAAAACAGCAGACAGAGCATTTTTAAAAGCTACTTCTACGATTAGCTAGATGATTTGAAGAATGTGGATCTTAAAGACGTCCTAAGATTCATACATACATGAGGATGTTTGCAATATGTAAACAGACATTAGGAGGATCTGAATACAACAGAGTTTTACGAATACGTGTGATTTATACTAAATCAACGAGGCTCAAATATAAAAAGCGGTTTAAATCTTGTCTCCCAACAGGATACAATGGATGGTTCTCATAACTGGATATAATGGACCCAACTGATGGTCTAAGTGAAGCTGTGGAAACCGTCACAAGAGCACCCATTTACCTACCTATACCTAACTTAATTTGTATTTATGCCGTATTATGTAGTTGTAATTTACTTACCGTATTTTTCATTTCTTTTGTAATTAATTTAAGCTTGATATGAATGCATGACATTGAAGGACTTCTGACACGTTATCTGCAATAATTGGGCAACCTATAAATAAAAAAAAATATGTTGTAAATTCATTTGATTCATTTATTTGCTAGAATTGAATACTAGTTACTAGAAAGCTCAAGCATTGCCTGAGGAAAGTTTATACCAACAAAGTTAGTAAACAAATTCTGGGGAATACCCAATCGTCACTAACAATCTCACTTAAGATTAGCTAAATCGCAAAATAAAAATAAATTACTATACAGTAGTACAGATAAGAGCTTTTTTTATCTCTAGCATGCTAAGTTTGCTTTGTTTATTTTTCGCGAAACCCACAATTTGTATGTGACTGATCGGTGCAAACATATCAAATTCTTTGAAGTGAAGACTTTTTTTTTTTTTGCTTAAGTGTATACATATATCAAGACAAATAAAATTATAAAAATAACGCGTGTTAGAAAAGTCTGCAAACTTATGGGATTAGATAAACAAAATAAGATAACAATCTTAATATTTCCTATTAAGAAGTATATCATGTATATAAGTGTAGTGAACATGATTAAGATATCTTTTTTTTTTTAAGAATTTTGACTTTTGTATAATACCAGTAAATAGCAAGGCTAATAAAAAATCATTATCATTTTAATAAACTATTCTGGTATTGATCTTGTTTAAGATTAGACCAATAACTAAGCACGTTAATGATATTATTAGAGCAGGGTCTTCGTGATTATCAGTGTTTGCACGTGTGTTTTTCTTGAACATTAGTGGGCCTTATTTCACTCTTAAGTCTTCGACTTAGAATTTAAGGAATTCACAATAGTTTGGACACGATATACATATGTAATTTGCACTTTGAAAACGCATCAACAGGCAGTAAATATGGGAAATTAAAGTCGCGATCGCGAATATAGAATTCATTAGTAGTAAAGGTACGTTATCTCCTTTTCCAAAATCCCTTATTGGACATAATCTCTCATTTTTTTGTATTTTTGTATCTCTTTTTCCAAAATCTCTCGGGACAAAATCCCCTATGCCAAAATCTCCCACCTACATACATACTTATTAAATCCCTCGTTAAAATCCCCTGTTTGCACAAAACACATAATATACAATTTGCATATACCCAACCTCGCACCATCTCCAAATCCTACAGAAATTACAAGCAGGGGGGTTGCAGGGCGGCAGCATGGCCCCCCATACGTATCTCACTTCTGTCGCGAGACAGAATTAATAACACCAAATCTAAGAATGAGAGATTTTGTCCCGTGGGGATTTTATCTCAGGGTCTTTTGAACCTAAGGGATTGCAGCACAGGGGATTATGGAACAGGGGATTTTGGAAAAGAGATTTTGGAAAAGGATATATCATACCCAACCCCAATGGATCAAGACTACTACGATAATAGACCTTTTTACTTTAAACCAAATTAGTTGACAAATTGTACTCAAATTTGCCAAATTTATATTTAGTAAGCTTCAGTAAATTATCGTTTACACTTCATGCAACGCGACATTAATTTTCAATAATGTGCACGACTGAATCGCACGAAACTTTCTCGGTCATTGCAAGTAATTGAATGAAATAAACCTTTCTTAAAATATTGGAATGACGATAAATAAAGTACTTTAACATTTAGGCGGCTCTCACACTTAGGCAACAAGCAATAAACAACAATGCAATTGTCAATAAGCAATACGCAACTTTATTTTAACCTATTATTACATTGAAGCAACAGTATTGCCAGAAATTTCTATCTGTCTAAATATTTGTCCACTATATCTACGAACTTTATATTAAAAACTGGATCGTCCGACATAATTCTCAAAAATTAACAAAACGTGGTAATATATCCGAACGAATCTACCGACGTGCCGCTTTTCAAAATGCACTGTTTTTTGCTACAAATAAATATTGGTTCGTATGAATAAAACGTTACTCAAAATAAATATCAAAATCGAAGCAATTGCTAAGCTTCGTATGAATAAAAAGTGATTTGAGTTGACTCCAACTTTTGACATCTTCGAAAAGCGGCGCCACCGACCTTTTACTCAGATTGGTATGAATAAAACGTGGAAGACAAAGCAATTGCTGCGAAAATTCCAAGTCTGCTATTTTGTTGACTTCGAGCTTTTGCTAAATATTTTGCGCCCACATTTCTTTACAAAAACAGTATTTTTGTTTGAGTTTTTGGTGTTTTTTGTTTGTATAAATAGTTAAATTAATTTTTGTTTGTTTGACTGTCCCATTATTACCTGTTTTACCTACTGTTGTTAGCGTTCGTAAAAAAAACCCAGTAGGTACTATAGCAAAGACGAATTGGTTACGATCACAACTTCAACTGTAGGTATCGTTTTTTTTTTATTAAATTAATTTAGCTTTTGTTCACTTTTCACCAAAAATCGTTTTTCTGATTCTAAATTCAAATTCAAAAAATTAACGACAAATTGTGACAGAAACTGCAAGGGAAGCCCACATTTAATTTAATTCAATGTTAAAATAATTATTGTTAGTGACAATATTGCTTGTTTCAAATTGCCATTTGGTTATTGACTTAGTGTGAGAGCCGGATTAAGTTTCAATTTAAAATTCAGTTACATTGCAACCTACCTACTTTCGTTCGAGTGTTTTATTTATTATTATTACTAGCGAACCCCTGCACACTTCGTAGTGCAAAATAGAAAAATAAAAAAATTTGTTTCAAATTCATTTAAATCAGTGATAAACAGTTTTTATTGTAATACTCCGTGGTACATATTTTTTTGTTTTTCCAGGAATCGTATTGCGTAGAAAGTATTCTTGTCTATCAGGACAATGCATATAGCTATCAATGTTTCAAATTTCACAAACTTTGGCTCCCATGACTGTCGAAAAATAACGCCACGCACCTTTATATACCTAAGATTATCTGTCAATTTTAGCTCAATCGTTTCGCTGGTTTTCGAAATATACGATTTTGAACTCCCCTTTGTCCAATTTTGACCAATCTTCAGAGGAGCACTCCAAGGACAATAATTAAGATTATCTATAAGTTTAAGTTCAATCGATTGGGTAGTTTTGGAGATATACGATTTTAAATGTACTTTTTGTATGGGAGGTGCCACGCCCCTTTGTGCGATTTCGATCAATCTTCACAGAAATAATCCAGGGCCAATACCTAAGATTGTACGTAAATTTGAACTCAATCGATTCGGTGCTTTTCGAAATATAAGATTTTTAATGTTTTTTTTTTGTATGGGCGGTGCCACGCCCATTTGTCCAATTTTGACCAATCTTCACAGGAATACTCCTGGGCCAACACCTAAGATTGTACGTAACTCAATCGATTTGCTGGTTTTCGAGATATAAGATTTTGAATGTTTTTTTGTATAAGAAGTGCCACGCCCCTTTGTCCAATTTTGACCAATCTTCACAGGAATACTCCTGGGCCGATACCTAAGAATGTACGTAAATTTTAACTCAATCAGTGGTTTTCGAAATATAAGATTTTGAATGTTTTTTTGTATGGGAGGTGCCACGCCCCTTTGTCCAATGTTGACTAATCTTTAAAGGAATACTCCTGGGCCGATACCTAAGATGTATGTAAATTTGAATTCAATCGATTCAGTGGTTTTCGAGGAATAAGATTTTGAATGCATTTTTTGTATGGGAGCTGCCACGCCCCTATAACTCATGAACCAATACACCTACAAAGACCGTATGAACTTAAACCATGGTATCAACGTCACCTTTCATGGGAAATTTCCAGAATCAAAATCGGTTCACGCATTACAGAGAACATTATCGACAAACACAATTGACCATGATTTTTATATATACAGATTTTTTAATATTTTTAAAAAATTGTGATCAAATGTGTTTCGAATAAAATATTTTGTTTGTTTTCAAAATCAGCTATTTTTCGCTGTAAATTCAATTCAATTCAGCTTTTTGAAATTAGTTAAAATTGGATTTGTGACGAAATTGTAATAATTTCTTTGACCGAAGAGGAATACAAAATATTCACAAAACAAAATTGATATACATATAAGTATAACTTGTACATAAGAAGTTGTGATTTTCTGGACAGTTCTGTCCTGTTTCTTTTTCTTTTTTTCTTAATTTTTACATCTAGATTGTTTTTTGTTGTCGGTTGAAAAGATTTGCCCTGATCCAGGTCAAACTTCTTCAATCTAGATTATTAGATAAATGTACCCATACTTTACACCTAAAATGACAAGACCGGTCATTTAGGCGTGTCATTATCTTCAGTGCGTCGAGTATATTTAGAATAAATCGGTAGTGTGAATGACGGGAAATACTTTTTAACGCAATAATTAATATTTTAACGATAAAAAGGTAAACAATAAAAAACGAAGAAGAAAAGGCAATATGGTTGGAAGCGTCCACCAAGTTGCTAATATATCTTTGCGGAGAATTAATGCCCCAATTGAGACTTCGTAATGCTAGAATGTGTCATTTGGATTTCTAAATAAATTCGTCGCTATAGATACACTGAGTGTCAAAAGTGTGTAAGCGCACACAATTTCTTCATTGTTTCTTTGGAGTTTGGAAACTACTTTTTTTTTAAATAGGTAGGTATCTATAAAGTCTTTAATGCTTTCGAAATGAAATTGTTATTTCGTTATACAACTTTTTAGAGAGTTTTGGCTTTTTATACCTGTTTCAAGACCCTAAAGAAAACTTAAAATGGCGATCTTATATATCGCAATAACTATCCCTGTTCGCATGATCCTATCCTAACCTACTCGTGCGATAAGCAAAATTGGCGGACCAAAGGAAAATATACGAACAGGTTAATATTTATATTCAACATTAACAAAGATAAAACACAAGCAGAGAACCAAGTCGCTGTTCTGGAGAGAAATATTTATCGACAAATATGCGTTCGAAGAAATAATCACCGGAATCCGCCGGGGGAAATTATTCACGGAAAAGAATATTTTGGTATCGTCGCATCCGCAAAGTGAAGAGTTCCCCGAGTGGGTACTGTGAATAAGTTTCACTGTATTGTTAAAAACGTTAAAATCGAAATTTTTCCCGAACGGGGAACTGTTCACTTTGCGGATTCGACGATACCAAAATATTCTTTTCTTTCCTAACCCACCAACTGATGCAAACAATCACAATAGCGATTCAATCACAATTAGCTAGTAGAAGGCGCAAACATTTTTATACATATGTGATACGACAAAGTCAAAAGGGAAAGTTCTAGCCCCCTTAAGAATAAATTGCTAACTGGTGCGTCGCCAATTTTCATTATGAAGCAGGTAGTATTGTCAAAAGATCTAGCTGCAGAGGCATGCCTACGATATCTATATCATCGGCCGCTCTAAGCCGTAGTAGAAGCCTTTACGGCGATTGAAGAAAAGCAAAAATGTATTAGTCTTGAAATAAACGAGTACCATAGATGAAATACATGTTAATACCAAACAGACTATGATCACCGTCTAGGAGAGAATCCTCATTTTGGCGACGAGCCCTGATGTACAATTAAAAGGAACTGTAAGATGATATACTGTTCTGCTTTTAAAGAAAATTAATCAAAATATTTCTCTGTCTTATTTGTGAATAGGATAGAAGAAGAAGATAGAAGTGCGAACCTTATGAGCTGCATAAATATGTGGATGTAGTCCAAAAGCGCCAAAACTCATCGCGCGGTACTAATAATCCAGCTTAAGTCCAGCTTAGTGTCCAGCTTAAGTCTAACGAACTCGCAGTAGCGAATTTTTCCATACAAATTATCTATTGTGACCTATAATATACTTAAGGTGGTTAAAAGTGATTATTGGTAAGGCCCATCGACTTTATTGGGTCGGCCACCTGGGTAAAGACGTTCGCGACGACAAGGAAGATCGATTCGCCGTTTCAAACATACCAAGTCATTGGGAATTAAAGAGCGCTGGACAATTCCCGTGGTCGGAGAAGATGCAAGGATGCCAAGAACTCTTCACGGATTGGTAGCTCGTTAAGTAAAGTAGGTAAGCACAATCTCAATAATAAATGTGAGTTGAATTATACGAGTTTAATATAGTATTGCTGCACTTTAATTAATTTCTCCCTTTTTTCGGACAAACAAAGGTCTTCTCCGAACTATATGGTAGATAAAGTGCAATAAAGTGTAAACCAATAGGCATATCGAAATTTAATACACACCTTAGCCTACTGATCAAACATAATTATCTACAGTTCCCATTTAACCAACAAAAGTGTGTCTTATCATATAAACAGCAGTCTGAAACAAAAGACCCCAGTTTGAATACTCCAAAGTCGGCTTACATGTCATATAACCCCACAGAGTCTTACTCAGAAGTAAACATTCGAAAGCTGTTAAAAGCAAAAGTAAAACTAAAACAGATATCAATATTGAAACAGCATATTCCAACCATTCTGTACCTACCTCCAACGGTAAGTCTTGTTACCCAACAAGAAAAGAAGCTCTACCGCCGTGCGTCGGTTGAGGTAAAAATTACATAGAAGCGCATGTAACTTCCAGCGATAACCAAAATTGTCTACCATGTTTACTGAACAATTAATCTCCGAAAATAAACAGAGAGGGAGAGGAAAAAAAAAAACACTAGATAGACAAACAATCGGCATCTTTTTATTCGATTCACTTCATATAAACTTAGCGCTGGTAATTTAACTTAATCTAGCGTTAAATTCTTTTTCTCGAACCAATATTTGAAGTTTCCTACAGTGAGGATTCGTGTGTGCGGTTTCCACTGTCTTATCTTGATATTTGTGTTAAACAAACATCGCGGACCACAAAAAAGCAAGGCTGAAGCATACATAATGAATAAAACAAGATCCAACGATATATCCTATAAAATCGAAACTCTTCTCCTTTGCCCGTCATTAACTTTTGGAATATTCGAATAAAAAACCAAAAAAATCACCACAATCTGTCCATCTTTGGGGTGCATCTGCAGGCATTAATTTTAATTAATCACCCATCGGTTCTTTTCCCCCTCATCTGTCGTTCAGAAGAACATAAAAAGAAAACTCCAAAACAAGGAACAAATTTACCAAAAGGCACAAAAATTTATTCCGAATACAGCAATGTTGGAATTGGAATCATTGTCTGCGATCTCTGTGTTTTCGGTGGATACAGATACAGTTTTATATTTTTGTTCTCTGCTTTTGTCTCTGATTATTTAGATACTCCTCACTAGCTAGTTGCGTTCTTTCTGTATTTTTTTTTTTGTGTACCTACGTCTCGAACCATGAACAGATCGAAGCATAATTAATTTAAATCGTTTGTCAAATGGAAATGGAACCGTAAAAAAAAAATACTTTTTTTCTTAACGTTTTCATGGGGAGATTCTTCGTTGGAAATTGAGCAAAAGATACAATGCGACGCTGTGTGCGACGAGACAACCATCAAAGCGTGGAGCTTTGTCAAGTCCCCTTGAAAAATAAAAAAAACCATTTCGAGATTGAACACTGTATACATCCATCTTATTTATACCTACTAAAGTTGTTCTTAAATAGCTTCGTATGTTTTTTTTTTACTTGTTTTTGAAAGGAATATGAATGTGTGATTAATTAAAATTTCAAATCAGACGATAAAAATAAAACATTTAACAAAAGTATATAGACGTAAGAAATTTGGAATAATTTATTGGATGTATCTACCATAATTTTTCTTGTTTGGATATATCAAATGGCTGTAATAAAAATGTGTATTTTGGCAGAATACTAACACACGAAGAAAACGAGATTTTTTTTTAAATACTTTATAATTTTTATTTGCAATTTTCTGAGAATCGAGAAAGCAGATTATTTATGATGTTTTTCTGTGTGGGGGTCTTTTGTTTCTCATGAATGGTCATATGATTGTTTGTTTGATTCTTGGAATGTGTGGCAGTAAACGATGTGTCGCCCATAAATGTTTGCGCAAATTCCTTAGTGCAATTAAGGTGGCACGGAATTGTAAAAAAGAATTGGTCTATGTGACCTTCACTCATTCGCTGAATATAGAAAATACAGTAAACTCTGTCGTTAGCTGAAGGAAAGGCCTTGAGAACCTTTAGATTTCATTTACCAATTGGTTTGAAAAATTTTCGGATATTCGGACCTACCCATTTGGCACTTCTCTCAAAGTAAACGGATGAATTTCGAAGTTGATGTAATTTTCTGGGGTTCTTTCTTAAATGAAACATTTTTGTTTAAATGAAGGTTTTACGAGTAAATTTTTTACCAAAACGAGATGAAAACTTCAATTTTTTCAAGGGAGTCCTAGCAATCGAATATAATTAACAAAACGCGGAGAACTTATTTTCTGCGATGTCGGTTTATTTATGTCGCAGAATTTTCGATTTCAAACCAGAAGGTCAATGTATAGTGGAGGAACTTTTGAAAATAGGAGCGCGCAGCAGACGACAGTTGGCTAAGGACCGAGTAAGCTGGATAAATTTTATGTTTGAGAACTATAGCTTCACTTAGGTAGGTAGCAGGCACGAAGCGTCCATATATTGAAGGGAAGCAGTGCTTCCGTAAGAATTTCAAAAAAATATTCATAACAAATAATTTATTTATTCGAAATTACAAAAAAAAAAAAAATCATTCTAATAAATCATATAAATAAAACACTTTTCTCCCCTAAACTTACCCTTAACATATTCGAAAGCGTTAGGTATTGAAAATAAAGAAGATTGGCACACTGAAGCTATTGTTTTATCGAAAGGTCTGATATATTATTTTACTGATAAGAAATTTATTGTTCTTCTCTATTTTTTTAATAAGTTTTTTCCAGAGAGTGACATTTTATTTAAAATTATTCAATTGAAATCCAGCGATGTTCAATATTGTCTAAATCAAGTTAATAAATTCAAAAACAGTATTTCTAATCTACTTGAATCAACAAATTTCGATTCTTTTTGGACAAAATTGAATAAAAACGAGAATTTGGCCAATTTCTATAGCAATAGGCGTTTTAAAATCAACTTTTCAACAAAGGAACAATTTAAAGATCTTTTAGCAACAATTGTCAATCAAGTCATTAACGAAATATGTAGATATTCGGTTTAGTTAACTGTCATGTTTTGAACTTTTATAACTTTCGGACACAGTATTGTATGAACATTTTAAAACCAATTTATTAACTTGCTCAATAATTTACCCGGAATATTTTGAAAATCCATCGTAGAAAATAGAACAAAAGTTGATTTTCAATGACGAGAATTTTACGTCAAAAACTGATCTTAAGAAATATTAAGATTTTTAATCAGTAGGTAGATACTGATTTGGATAAAAGTTTCACTAAATTCTTTAAGCTTTGTCAACTATTGTTGACTTTCCCCGTGACTTACGAAATAAATGTGGACAAGAAACTTTGTCAAATTTAGCCCTTATGTGATTGAAAAATCATTGTTAAAAGAAATACAAGCCAAAAGGAAATAATAGATAATTTTGCTTCAAAAGAAAAAGAATTAATTAAATTAATAATTAAATGAATTCTATACATTCTATAGATCATAGATAATTTTGATAAAAAAAAAGTTATATTTAACGTATAAGACTTAATATACATATTACATATATTGTTTTTTTTTATTATTTTTTTTTTAATGAATTTTAAAAATATTTTTTTATATACCATTTTGGTATTAAATAATTTTAATAAAGCGATATTTTCTTAAATAAAGGACTTTTAATTTTAAGTTTAAAGTTGAGTGCTCCCGCCTCGTGCCTGGCTAGGTAGGTAGGTGTGGCGGTTAAGGAAAGAGCCCAACTAGCATTATGTGCTCTTTTTTTACCACAAGCTTAGTTGATTTGGTCGTTGTAAGTTAATCGAAGGGAGGTTTAGATCCAACCTGTGGAATTTAAAAATACTACTCTTCGAAACTTCCTCAAGTGGGTCGAAAATTGGTTTTCGCAGAAATCGCAGTCTGGTTCTAGCTAGTGTCGGGCAGGCGCATAGGTAGTGGTGAGAATTTCTTCTTCGCCTGCGTCTTTGCAATTGCGACAGTGTGTATTATGCGGGATGCCTAATCTGACCGTATGGTCATCTATAGGCCAATGACCTGTGGTGATTGCTGTTATTCTGGCGATATTTTGTCGTGTTTTACTTAGGAGGCAGGTTTTTTCTTACGAACTGTAGGTTAGCCACATGTTTCTGAATATGTTACAGTTTGGTATAGTCTAATCCAATCTATGATTGCTCTTCGATAAGAATTCTGAGGAGAATTTTGCCTTTACTCATCGGTTTGTTCGTTTCCGTAAACGTTGCTATGATCTGGAACCCAAATCAGCCTCTGATCAAGCGAGGCCAGCTCATCTCGACATTCTAATACTAATTTAGAGGTTATATAGAGTGAGGCGATATCGTTGATGGCAGCTTGGCTGTCAATAAATATGTCTATCTTTTGACTTAGAACTATGTTTGTGTGTAGTTTTGATTTGGCGGCAGGCCTCTTGGATGGCTAAAACACACTGGCCGTTTTCGAAAGCCTAAAGGATTTTGAGATGTTTAGAGACGCAATTCGCGACCCTAGAACAAGAAGGTTCTAAATGCACCAACACGACTTGCGAGAAAACAGAGGTTAAATGTTGTAAATAGCTTTTCTGAATCTGATTCAATTTAATTCAAAAACAGTTTTTGAAGCATTTTAACTTATTTCTTTAAAATTATAATGTTTTACAAAATATTTAAACTACTTTATTAGTTTTTCTAGAATTGTAGTTTTAAAATATTGATAGAACTATGTTGCTCAACGATAATGCACATAGAAGCAGGACAATATGGTTCTAAGTACCTAATGGAACTTTGTGTCACGGTAAATATAATTATTTTGTTAATAGAACCTCTTTTTTCTGAAAATGTATATTCTTGAACTAAAATTATCTTAGAACTTAAAATGCTATAAAACATAACTAACGGTAATAAAAAGGTATTTTCCATGTTTTCGTTTTTTTCTTAAACTTTACGTTTTTTAATTATACATCACCAATAATAAAAAATGAGACTCTGTCACATTGGCATTCATAAATATTATTTTTTTAAGTAAATTTAGTTTAGATAAAATCAAAACGGGAACTTTAACCCCCAGTTTCACAGTGGGAGTTTAAACTACACTTTTTAGAACCTTAGTTCAACAATTAGTTCGGTTTCACAGTTTCGTTTAAACCTTGAACAGAGTTCATTCTGTAGTTTAAGTTAAACTACAGTATTCTACCGTTTAAACCTCAGATCAGGCGATCGTCAAAACACACAAATATTTGACGTTGTTTTGTGTGTCCTTTGAAAGAAAATACAAGGAACGATTTTGGAAAATTCGTACAGAAACTAAGTAAATTCTATTTATAAAATGTCGTTAAACTGAATTCAATTGAATTGAAGTTCAGATTATATTGTGAAACCGGACGAGTTGAACTTCAAATTTAAACTCACGTTCAAGTTCAGTTGAACTATAGTTTAAACTTCCAGTGTGAAACTGGGGGTAAGTGTTGTCTATTACAAATACCATAGAATGATTATGCAGTCTTGGAAGGACCTTAAAAGATTCATTTATGACCCGTTTTCACGTTTTTTTAAAGCTTATGCTAAATTAGACTTATCCACTATTATACGGCTTTCATTGATTTCAATGCATTGCAAGTCACTCGATGTATTTTATCAACGACTGCCGGTTACAAAATATAATAATTTTGAATCAACACTTTACGAACACACACACGAACACTTTACGAACACTTAGGTACCTACTTGTACAGAACACAGTTTTGAAAAATGCAGGAAACAAACCTTTTTTCTGTCTAAGTTCTAAGCCATCAAAACTATGCCTATGTGACTCAAAACTTTATCAGCCTTTATACACTCTTTATATTAGCTCTAAACGCAAAAATATAATATATTGGGATTTTGCGTTTAGAGTTATTATAGAGAGTGTATAAAGTTTATAAATAAGGCTGATAATGTTTCATATTACAATTATTCGTTCTGTTTGTGCAATTTTGAATTTTTCATCTGAGCAACAAGGTTCTATTTTCAAAAAAAAGTTTCCACATGGTTCTATCTGCAAAATAATATGGGCTTTCTAGAGATACATGGTTCTATCAGTCAGTTAGAACCTTGTTAACTGAATCTCAAACTGAAAACGTGCAGTTAGGACCTATTTACAGTGAATATCTCATAAACTGTAAGAGATAGACAAAAAGTAAGAGCACCAATCAAAAGAGCGTAGTCGTTTTAGTGCGGTGCGATGTGTAACTCATTTTTGAAGAAAATGTAAGTTAGAACCCTGTTGTCCTAAGGTCGCGAATTATCTATAGATAGATAGATATTTTTATTTCGTACTAGCTGTACCCGGCCGGCTTTGCCCGTTCACAGGAATTGTATTGCTTAGGTCTTAGATAATAATATTCTTTCGTAAAATGCGAGAAATGAGAATAAATCGATACTGGAATTTCCTTTTGCCAAAACCTAAAAATACAGCAATACGAACAAAACATAAAAAGAATAATGAAAATCGGCCTAGTGGTTATCGAGATAAAACGTCAGTTTCACCCCATAGAAGATGTTTTTTGTATAGGAGGTATCAGGTATACGATTTTGAATGTTTTTTTTTTTGTATGGTCGGTTCCACGCCCCTTTGTCCGATTTTGCCCAAATTTCAAAGGACAAATCCAGGGTCAATAGCTAAGATTATATGTAGGTTTGAGCTCAATCGATTTGGTGGTTTCCGAGATATACGATTTGGAATGTTTTTTTTTTTGTGTGGGCGGTGTCACGCCCCTTTGTTTAACACCTTTCATATTTATTCACATTTTAAACCTTCTCTGGACTTCCACAAATAATTCAAGACCAAAATTAGCCAAATCGGTCCAGCCGTTCTCGAGTTTTAGCGAGACTAACGAACAGCAATTCATTTTTATATATATAGAAGATACAAAATTGTATTTGCAGAATTATTGTTTGATTTTTGTGAATTTTTAAAACCAATTTTATGAGGAGTTCTGTATATCTTGAAAATATCATAGAAAAAAATACGTTTTTGAGAACTTTAGAGAATAATAAATTTGTTTGTCAAATGGGTTCCTTTGGAATTTCAATTTCGAATGTACCTACCTTTCCCGTTGATAACATTTTCAGGTTAAGCTCTAATTGAAAATTTAGGAATGAAAATGTGTATGAGCCCATATGAAGTGAGCGACCTTAATGGTTTAGAGATAGTTAGTGGATGCCTGAAAGCGGGTGTTATTTGATTAGAAGAAGTTTCTAAAGGTTGTCATTGAATTTTTATTCAAACTGGGGTATTGAGACTTCCAAAAATATTCCATCAGTAAAAACATACGGAACTTGGGATAATAATTTTTGAAAAATGTATGTAAATAGGTTTACCGACTGTTTATTAAAAAAAACTGAGTATGTACTACAGTTTGTAAAGAGTTATCGAATTAGAAATTTTTAACGAAAACAATATCTTTTTCTTACTGTATGCCTATACGAGATTCTTAATAAACCCTTGTACGCCTACATTCTCAAAGCCATTTATATGTGGAAGGTTTAACTTTTGTGATGAATAGAAGGGACTTACTGTTCGGGTTAATGACTGAATTTGGCTGGGCAGCACAAACCAGTAAGAACTAGACCGCCGAATTCCAGTGCAACTACCCGATTTTCCCCGGAAAAAATTACCCTGTCTGTGAATACGTGTAAATGCTATACCACGTGCCTAGGATTTTTTAAGTATGCGTGCGTTAATGGCGCTCCTTTGATTTTGTACAGCACCAATAAATGAAAAATCCTGGGCCCGTCGGCAGCTTGTAGGCAGAGTCCGTTATGTGGGAGGAGTCGACGGTCTATTCTTACTGGTTTGTGCTTGGCAGGCTTCGAGGTATGTCAGAGAAATTCCAGCATCAAATGCAGCTAATAAAATATGTAATTAAATTAGTTAAAACAATTTTTTTTAATAAACACTCGAGCGGAACCGGGCGAATCTGCTAAATTATTTAAATTTATTGTAGGTCATCTAATAGTACTAGCTAATATTAATATATGTATATGTAGTGCGTGCCAGATTAATAAGAAGGCGACACCAACTTAAACTTTATAAAAAATAACTTTTATTTTTGTGTAATTCAAAAGATAAATGAAAATCAATACAATTTAATTGGTACACGCGAGATGATGTGGGTGGCTGCCGGTTGAAGACTGGTTCGTCAAATGCGAAGATGATGACTTGCTTGTTGACTGCTGCAGGTCGCCGCACACGCAGAAAAGCACAGCAAAGCAAAACGCAAAATGCCAATAACTGTTGCAGCGGCTTATATGTTATATAAAAAAAGCATCGCGTGAGCGACACATTCGATCATCAGATTGATTAACTGTGAGACAGTTATTTACATAGGTATGGTATGTCGTATGTGTGGACTGTGGACACCACATATCTCCCCTTCTTAAAAGAAATGAAATTTAAAATGTTTGAGGAAAAAAGAAAAACAATTAACGTAAGTAAGGTAATGAAAAAAAAATTAACTATGTTGGCAGGTTGAATCGTACTCGTACTGTTCTATGTCTCCTGGGTGCGGAGGTTGACGGGGCTTCTGTTTCATTGTGCTGTGTTCCATCCTCTTCTTCAAATCGGACATCTTCGTGAAGCATGAATGCTGGTTTGAGCCTATCAATTGAGATCGGTGTACTTCTTCCTCTGACGAGAACCACAAAGTACTTTTCATGTTTTTCTAGTACTTTATATGGTCCATCGTATGGTGTAGCGAAAGAGTGACGTATATGATCGTGGCGGACGAAGACATGAGATGTGTTTCGGAGGTTTTTAAAAACAAATGTTGAGCGCTGTCCATGACGTGACATTTCTTGCGGGGCTAAGTTTTTAAAATGCGTTTGAAGGATTTGCACTAAGACTGGAGCTGATGTGTTTCGGATCGATGGGCGCAGAAATTCTCCTGGCAAACGAATTGGTTCACCGAGGACAAGTTCAGCAGGCGTTGCTTGAAGATCTTCTTTGAATGCCGCTCGGAGTCCGAGAAGTACGATAGGTAGAGCTGAAGTCCATGTGTCGCCATTGCATAGCAGTGCTGCTTTAAACTGTCGGTGGAAGCGCTCGACTAATCCATTTGACTGTGGGTGGTAGGGCGTCGTTCGCAGATGCTTACAGCCAAGAAGTCTAGTCAGGCATTTAAACAGGTCAGATTCGAACTGTCTTCCTAAGTCCGAAGTAATTCGTAGTGGAATACCAAAGCGTGCGATCCACGATAAGAGCAGAGCCTCTGCTACGGTTTCGGCGGTTCCATTTGACAGTGGGACGGCTTCAGGGAAGCGCGTAAATCGGTCGATGATTGTCAGGCATTGATTAAATCCGTTAGATGGTACGAGGCTGACGAGATCAATGTGGATGTGCTCGAAGCGCTGCGTAGGTGGTTGAAAACTGGCGATTGGCGAAATTGTATGTCGTGTTGTTTTGTTCGCTTGGCACGGTATGCAGCACTTGACCCACTTTGAGCAATCTCTGTTCATAGAAGGCCAGAAAAATCGCTGGGCGATGAGCTTCCTTGAGGCGCGTTGACCAGGGTGTGCCAACGAATGCAACGAATCGAATACTCTTTTGCGCAGAAGTCGAGGAACGTAAGGTCGTGTTGTACCGGTGGAAATGTCGCTATAGATTACGGCTTCAGAGTTGTCGAGTTTTATACCGCAAAGTTGAACGCTGGAGGATGGACTGCTTAGGATGTCTTGGAGCTCAGTGTCGTTGGCTTGTGCTTGAGCTATCTCGCTTGATGATACTGCTGGCTCGATGGCATCGACGCGTGACAGTGTGTCTGCTACAGTATTCTCGGAGCCGGACACATGTCTGATGTCGGTGCTAAACTGTCCGATGTAGTCCAACCTTCTAAATTGCCAAGGTGAAGCTCGCTCTGGACGTTGTTTAAACGCGTGAACAAGTGGTTTGTGGTCACTGTAAATCACAACATGTCTACCTTCGAAAATGTGTCGGAAATGACGCACAGCTTCGTAGATTGCGTTGAGCTCCCTGTCGTAGGTCGAGTGTTTCTGAGTGGAAGGCGACAGCTTCTGGCTGAAAAAAGCTAATGGTTGCCAAGAATCGTGCCGTCGTTGCTGGAGTACCGCTCCAATGGCCTGTTCCGAGGCGTCTGTGAAGATGGCCCACTCTGCGTTGACGTCTGGATGAGCGAGCAGAGCAACCGATGCCAGGGCGTTCTTGCTGTCCACAAACGATCTTTCCAACGCTGGCGTCCAGTTAATGGGGTGCGAGTTTTTGATGTCTGGGCCTTTGAGCTGGTCGTTGAGTGGTCCGAGGATCTCAGCTGCGTTTTTGATGAACTTTCTGTAGAAATTGACGGTGCCAATAAACGCACGGAGTTTCTTTACGTTGGAGGGCGCAGGAAATTCCAAAATTGCTTGCACTTTCTCCGAGAGTGGAAAAATTCCTTTGGCCGACACGAGATGTCCCAAAAATTTCACTTCACTTTTGCCGAAAACTGACTTGGCCACGTTAATCACAAGTCCAGCATCCTGCAGTCGTTGAAATAAAGTTTGGAGATGGTCGAGATGTTCCCGCTTGTTTTTTGATGCTATGAGCAGGTCGTCGATGTATGGGAAAACAAAGGGCAGATCCCGCGTCACCTCATCGATGAACCTTTGAAAAGTCTGCGCAGCGTTGCGCAGGCCAAATGTCATAAAAGGAAATTCATACAGGCCGAATGGCGTGATGATGGCCGTCTTTCCGATGTCCGATGGGGCGACAGGGATCTGGTTGAATGCTCGAACCAGGTCGATGGTAGAGAACAATTCCTTACCTTCTAGGTCTGCTGTAAAATCCTGTAGGCAGCGGATGGGGTACGCATCTGGAATCGTTCGATCGTTGAGAGGCCTGTAGTCGCCACAGGGACGCCATTCTCCTGTCTTCTTTTTGGCTAAGTGCAGAGGTGAGGACCACGGGCTGTCAGAACGACGTGCAGTACCAAGTTGAATCATTTTGGCGTATTCAGATTTGGCAATCTTGAGACGATCGGGAGCAAGTCGACGTGCCCTGCTGGAGATGGGAGGTCCGATTTTCGTTTTTATGTGGTGAACGGTGCAATATTGCTCCTTCCTCTTGGCTGCACCTGGTTGTGTGATGGCAGGAAACGAAGCGAGGAGTGCTGCATATGGTTGCTCGATAAATGCATGGATTATTGCTACAGATGAGGACTGGACGTTTGAAAGCATGCCGGCAGTTGGCAATCCGGTGTGTTTGTCGATGATTTGTTGTTGCTTCACATCCACGAGCAGTCCATAGTGGCCTAAAAAGTCGGCGCCGATAATAGCGCGGCTGACGTCAGCAACAATAAACTGCCATGTGAAGTTTTTCTGCAGTCCGAAGTCCAGATCGAATTTGGTTGTGCCATAGGTGTTAATCAGCGAGCCGTTGGCAGCGAATAGCTGGTAGGTTGACAGTGGAAGCGGTGGTTGTGTCTGTTGGAGTGGGTATATTGAAACTTCGGATCCCGTATCGACCAAAAACTGTTGCTGGGAATTTCTGTCGGTGAGGAAGAGGCGGCGGTGTGAGGGGTGAGGATCGTGTACCGCCATTAGTGATCCTCGGGCCCGTTTTCCTGAAATTGACAACCGGGGCGACACGTGCGTGCCTCAGCGCCATATTTAATGTGGTACCAACAGATATTTGATTTTGATACTTGCCTCGATTTGGATCTGTTTCTGGAACTGTGCGGCTGCTGATGTTTTGTTCGTCCACGTCCTGAGAATGATGCAGAAAGTGCTGCGACTTCAGCCGCCAGATCTGCGATTTGTCGATGAAGGTCATCTGTTGCTGCTACCGTTACTGGCGCAAAAACCTCGTGCAGTTTGTCGGCAATTTCACCCAAATCTATGACATCCATAGATTTTTGGGCGACTAAGCAGGCTTGCGTTTGTGATGGAAGATGTGAAAGCCAACGTGCCTTTAACACCTCTTCGTCTATGTCGGGTACCAAACTTTTTAGGTGGCGAAGATGCTGGGATGGTGTGCGATCTCCCAAATTCTCTTTGTCCAACAGCTGAATGATTTTTGCTTCTTTGGATTTCGAGAAACGGGAAATCAGTGTGCTCCTAAGAGTTTGGTATGGCGTGTCTTCTGGTGGATTAATGATAATATCTTCCACCTCTGCAGCAGAGCGCGTGTCGATTAGTGGTATAGTGCGATAGAATTTATCACGTTGTCCGATGATGCCACAATTAGTAAATTGTGCCTCTAGCTGGGCAAACCATAGCGCTGGTCTTTCGGCGCTGAAAGGGGGCGCTTTAATGTCAAACGGTAGACGGCGAGTAGCGAGATCGACGTTGACACGTGGGTTGGTCTGACTATCGGTGGCATGTGGCGTGGTATTGTCTTGTGCAGTCGTTGAGTCGGGCATTGAAACAAATTATTTGTTAAAGCGCGTGAAAAGAAAACTGCTTTTCAAGGGCAATAAAAAGGAAAACGCGTAATCTTTCTGCGTAAGAAATATTTTTGCGCGATGAAAATGCTCGGGGTCACCAATGTAGTGCGTGCCAGATTAATAAGAAGGCGACACCAACTTAAACTTTATAAAAAATAACTTTTATTTTTGTGTAATTCAAAAGATAAATGAAAATCAATACAATTTAATTGGTACACGCGAGATGATGTGGGTGGCTGCCGGTTGAAGACTGGTTCGTCAAATGCGAAGATGATGACTTGCTTGTTGACTGCTGCAGGTCGCCGCACACGCAGAAAAGCACAGCAAAGCAAAACGCAAAATGCCAATAACTGTTGCAGCGGCTTATATGTTATATAAAAAAAGCATCGCGTGAGCGACACATTCGATCATCAGATTGATTAACTGTGAGACAGTTATTTACATAGGTATGGTATGTCGTATGTGTGGACTGTGGACACCACATATACAAATTTACCCTGCCTACTATACTTACTATGCCTGTGTTCGAAAAACTCGAAAACCACCGCACTGATTGAGTTAAAATTTTCAGACAGGTAGGTATGGGCCTCACTCAAGATTTTTCTTGGGAAGTTTTGTCCAAATTGGACGAAGGGGTGTAGCACCTCCCATATACCTAAACAATATATCGGATCGGACATACAAAAAAATCACGGCAAACGCCTTTTTTTGGGCACTCATGAGAACTAAAGTTGTAAAATTCAGACAATACAATTCCGGACAATACAATTCCGGAGAAAGTGCAGCTAATTTTATATATAAATATTCGATATTGTGAGTAGTAGATACTACCTAAATGAATTTTAAACAAATGCATATTAAAACTTATTATCATTACTTCAGTGAATGTAGTTGTCTATTGTACTTTTTAACGCCATATTCTCTATTCAGTTCGATGATTCCTTTACTGGCTGCTTTGATTTTGATGACATAGAAATCAGAGCCTGTAGCCTCTCGAATTAAATTTCCATTTCTTACCCGATGCCAAAAACACTATACCCAAGTTGATCTACGAGTAAGTATAATGTATACCTCGTTACTCCCTCGAGTGAATATACTTAAAAACTACTTAAGCCATCGAATAATTTAAATTTAATACTTTTCCTATCGCTCACCAGCAGGCACTTTCCAAAGTTTTCTGGCTGAATACCAAAAAATTATAAAATACCCCATCCCAACCCCCCAAAAAAGAAAAACTTCTCATTTGCTGTGCCTAGCCTAGCCCACTCAATGTGGGTGTCCCATGCCAGCGTCACACTCGAGTCCATTAAAATGTTTCCCTCACTTAAACTAACCAAAACTAAATAAACGCACTCTGCACATAGACTCAAATAAACCATCCTACATATAAGGAGCTATAACTCAAACAGGATTTCAGCAAAGGATAGGACGACGGCGGCAGGCGACAGTCTATGTAACTTGTCGTTTCCAATAAGTTTTCTACGGCATTTTCTTCTCTGCAGTGTGTCGTAGTTATGTGTGCTGTGCGCTGTGTGCCCGTGAAGTTTGTTTTTCGTTTATGAGACCAAGTATGGCCACACTAATGACACGTTAAATAAAGTATCGAGGTTATAAAATTACGTCTAGTGTTGCAATGAGCTATAAAACGCAACGGACACCGACTTAAAGTGCTCTGTCCATATAGTGGGTGTGCGCAAATAGT
The DNA here is from genome assembly GCA_949372485.1 of Cheilosia soror. Classification (NCBI taxonomy): domain Eukaryota; kingdom Metazoa; phylum Arthropoda; class Insecta; order Diptera; family Syrphidae; genus Cheilosia; species Cheilosia soror. The sequence goes on from OX443563.1 coordinate 21,848,792, forward strand.
GGGCTACAAAACTGTAATTTAAACGCATCCGTTCACGTGTTTTTTTTAAGGGAGGTATACAAATATACCCTGCGAAGTGATCAATTATTCGATTCGTCAAACCAATGTTGGTTGTATGTATATTTAAACATAACCTTAACCAACCACCCGCTTGGTTCGTCAGATCATTTTTCATTTCCAGCAATTTTCAGTGTAAGTACAACAAAGCCAACCGAGCCCTAACGATGCCATACAAGTAAGACGAAACAACCAAAGGTACAGGTACGCCTAATGAGGTATCGAAAAAAGTTAACCTGTATCAGGTTACCTACAGCTCAGAAGAATCTCACTCTTCACCGTTGATGATGAAGAGTGTGTGTTTTATTATAGACGCAGAATGGTGATATATTGTTCGACTAATAAATAGAAATCTGTTAGCAACATAATACAACCTGTCCGGGTCGTTTGTGCTGTTTCTCACGATATGGCCAATTGACTGCATTGGTAAGATTTACGACCGATTTATTACCGAAAATATTGTTTTCCAAGTTAACTGCCAGTATGCTAGCCCGCACGTAATAAAACGATGATTCTGCCAAGTCCAAACGAATGTGATTCGATTAGCTTTAATTTACATATTTGCTAATAGAGTGTATCTATGATGTTTTAAATGTATTCGATAACCACTTTGTATTGACATCGATTTAAATGATGAATTGGTTAAATGTGTAATTAATTATAATGCGGTAAAAGCAAAAATGTGTTTTGCTTGTAATATATATGTGGGAGAGTGCGGCGGCGGCGCCTAACAAAGGCAAATGCCTGAGGAGGGTTTTAGATGCGGGAACGGGCTAAGAGTGGTCATATATGTGTGTGTTATTATCTTGAGGAAAACATGTGGGATTACTAATTTCATGTGAGTTTGGTATATGTTTTTAGTTACATAAACTAATATCAATAGATACTGAAACCGAGCTTCTGAAATTTAATGTAGTTTGGATATACTATTGCCGTTATCTATCATGGTAGAAAATTTCGCTCGAATTTGTGTCATTTATCATTTTTAGTTAGTCACTGTTTAGTTAAGGTCAATGCCATTTTAAATTTTGTTCATTGATACAGATAGATAGATTAGGCAATCGGTTTTCAGGTAAAACCGAAAATGTTTCAATAATGACCATATCCGGTAAGAGAAAATGTCTGCGTTTGATGTGTTGTTTCAAAGAATTACAACACGCATTTCAGTTGAAATTAAAGATATTTGAACTACTGCACTAATTCGTCATTAGATTTGTTTCAGTGAGCAAGGAACCATCAGGAAATGAGCCTTGTACTTGTACTTGACCAAGCTCTTACGAAACCAATTGCATTAACTGAGCAATCGCCACATGGCCGCCAGGCGCCAATTGTGGAATAAAACAGAGAGGATGATAACCACAAACCAGTAAGAATAAACCGTCGCCGGCTTGAAAAATCCTAGGCCCATGGTATAGCATGGAAAATCATTGCCACCATTAATTTTGACATTTATACACGTATTCAAAGATAGGGTAATATTTTCCGGGGAGAATCGGGTAGGTGCACGGAAAGTCGGCGGTCTAGTTCTTATACTGGTTTGTGATGATAACTGTTATGTATCCTTGTCTGAAATTCAGACTGTGAATACCCTATCATGGAGAAGTTTTATGACCTGCTCGACGGAGGCTAGGTAGTCTGCAGAAAGTAGGTAAACGAAGGTGGGTTAGTTCTAGTTGGCTACCGTACCGACTAATCGATGGTGAAGCTGCTCCTAATACGGTGGTAAGGAGCAATGTTTGTAATTTTTTTAAAATTATATAATATAAATTGTCATATTGGCTCAATTATTATTTTCAATCACACAATTACTACCAAATAATATTTTTCTAAATTAGTCTATTAGTATGCAACGCTTTCTTTAATTTCATTCCATTGTAGGTACATGTACGTATAGCCTGTTAATATGCAATGCATTTTTCATTTCTTTTATTCTGGTGTAGATACCAAATCAACAATTCTGTGTTTTCTTTGTGACAAAAAAAACTCGTTCTTACATTTTTGCATGATAACACAAATCTGAATATCTTTATGTATCCGATAAGGATATTAGGTTAGGTTAAGGTGGCAGGCCGTAACTAGAGCAGCCTCACTTAGGCCAGAGGAGGCCATTGTGATACGATCACAGGATCTAATGATCTCACAACTACCCGTTGAACCAGCAGGAGCTGAGAATGAAGCGTTGGAGTGCTTGCATTAGCGAGTTCGTTGAGATTGTCGAAGAAGTATTCTCCGAAAAATCGTTTGAAGGGAGGCCCAGCCTGAGAGCATGTCTCCCTATAATGCAGTAACAGTATCCGATAAGGATATATAAAACAAGGTTTCTAGGGCAAAGGGTCTTCACAGTAACTTGACGTGCACCTGGAATACTCGTGTGCCATGAGTAAAATGCCAACTTTAAGCTTGTTTTTTTTTGCTAGATTCAGAGCTTCAATGTCAAGAAGAATAATAGCAAACCCTTCAGATGGATAAATTCGACGTTCAATCTTAGCACACCAAAAGAAGGCATACAGCGCTTGAATTGGAAACTCTACTACAAACGCCAATAACCAGTAGTTGCTCTATCGAGACATTATATGAAAGAGGTAGTCCAAACAATAGTTGATAATGATGGATGATGAATCTAAAAGAACGTGACAGAAAATGCACATGTTAAGATGGTGGATATAGTGAACACTGAGTGAAAGCGGCATGAGTTTCCAGCCAGAATACGGGACAACAAGAAGATAATGCGTAAAGAAAAATTAAAACCTACACAGTGTCGCAGCTCAAGGAGAGGAGATTTCACCAAAGGAAATCTGTGTGTCCTATAATTACGTGCCAAATAGTAGGATCTGTGTTTTTTTAGAGGTTTGGTTTTTCAAGTGGCAACACTATGCCTACAGATTGTCAATTTGACAGTGTAAAGTTGGTTTGTTGTTAGTACGTTTTGACACTTTATGATGATCCATTAAAACTCACTGTTTGGGCTGGTGGAATCATCGGCCCATATTTCTTTAAGGACGATGCCAGCCAAAATGTTACCGTCAAGGGGCTACATGAAATTTGGCCCCCAACTAAGAATGAAAAATCACCCTAAAATTGGGGCTGTTTTTCATAATGAAAAATGACTCCAATTTCAAAATGGAAATAAGGCCCCAAAAAATGAAATAAGCCCCAGTTCTGACAGTAAACCCAAGCGGGGGGGTTGCAGTGGGCAGCATGCCCCCCATACGTTTTCGTATGAAAATGAAAAATTAAAAAAAGCCCCAGAATATGAATTGTCAGCCCAATTCGCAGAATTTTACGCAATTTTCTGTTTTTTTGCCTTTCATGTAAATTTGTGGGGTGATTTTTCATTTTCAGTTTGGGGCAATTTTTCATTGGGACCAAATTTCATGTAGCCGTCAAGAGAGCGCGCTACAGAAACATGATTTCTGACTTTCTCGTTCCTTTGGTTTCAACAAGATGGCGCAACATGCCACACGGCGCGCGTCGCCATAAATTGATTGCGCGGGAAACATATGCTGAGCGCATCATTTCGCATAATGGACCTTGTTAACTGGCCTCCACGATTCTGTGACCTCAAACTTTAGATTACTTGCTTTGGGGGTATGTAAAGTCTATGCCGATAAACCAGAGACGTTGGACAATTTGAAAGTCAACATTCGGCGTGTTGTTGCTGATATACAGTTGCTCAATAAAGTTGTGGAAAATTTGACTTCACGATTGCGATTCATTCAAACTAGTCGTGAAGCGCATATGCCCGAAATAATTATTAAACAGTAATGGCATAAAATTATCTATTAAATAAAGCTAATAATCATAGACATTAACATAAGTTTCAACTGTTTTATTTCATATTGAATTTTTATACCTCTAAAAAAAACACCCGATATTTTTTTTAAGTTTTTTTTTTAAAATACTTCTCCCGGGAAAGGCAAACCTATAACGCTTCATCAGCGCCCGAGATGCTTGCAGATGTATGTTAGTTCTGCACTTAAATTGCTGCAAATTGTAGTCTTCTGGAAATATATCCCCAGGAAGCGAGTTTCAAAGTTTGCTTGTCCTGTAACAAAAGGAGTTTTAGAAAAATGATGTCCTCGCCGTTGTCAAGTGTACTGTATGGTCATGAGCATTAGCAGCCTGTCTTGTGGGGCGCCCAAAAGTTGCTACATACCATGGAAGTACCTATAGAACAAGCATAGGTCGATTCTGAGATATGGACCTGATCAGTGATCACATCTATTTTCTGATGATCACACGTTTTCACAAAACCTTTTCACAGAATCAACAGGATTAGTTTTATGTTTTATGTAGTTTGTGTACTCAATAGTCGAAACCAGTCCAAGTGTCCACCATCTACTGGGATAGAATGTTTCTATTAAACGACCCAGCAGACCAATGTGCTGGTAAAACTTCGGACCCCACAGCGAAGTGTTCGTATATATTTTTTTAGTGCTTTTGTTTTTGGAAGTGCCAACACTTTTCTAGCGATAACCGATTTGACAGTCGATATGTGGTAATTTCGATTTGCCATTTCACCATAAGTACTCCTTTAGACTTAGACCCTAGGTAGCTGCTCGAAAAAATATCCGAAAAATAGACTTTACGACTACTTTTGGGTCCGTTGCGTTGATTTTTAAGACAAAATGTTAACAAAATGGCGCCCAATATCAAGACAAATAACTCTTCAAGAAAAATTAAATTACACAACTTAAGACACAAATCTGAATCCCTTTGTATTTCAATAGAATTTTACAAGGATGTATCTACCTACCATACATGTCCTGAACATGGCCAACCCTAGTTTTGCTGAACTATTTCTAGTCTTCACTGATCTTTTTTAGTTAGAAGGCCAGACCTCACCTATACCTAGTCGAGTCAAATAACTTTTATGTACGAAGCAAACCTGACTCGAATACACTGCCACAATAGACTAATTTTCCATTTAGCATTTTTTATTTTATTTTGATGGCTATTTTCGTTTGCTAAATTTGTAGCCAAAACACGAACCATTAAGATAAGTAATGGCTGCGATACAGATGATGATTTAAAAAACGTTTATGATAATTTCAGTGCAGAAGCAGGTTCGATTGTGTAACTTTTGAGACATAAAGTTCAGTATCGACGATTGTCATAAATGACCTAATGTCCTAAGTACATATAGATAACTATTGACATGTCTTGAATTTTTTTAAATCGCGCATTATCTTCCTCTAAAAAAAGGAATGAAAATGATTTATAATCAACCTATGCCCGCACAAAATAGTCTCTTTCAAAGCTGATCTGAGCGCCTCCATAACATTATGTCCATCAAACACTAATTTTACTTCACCTGATTAATTGCGTTCATAATAAACAATCATCAATCGTCAGATATCGGCATCAAAAAAAAAAAAAAAAAATGCGCGTGCGATGCCTATATGCCTATGAACTTCAACTCTTCCATTATCAACAGAGAAAAGAAACGAACCAACGTGTATATCAAAAGGCAAGACATGGAATAATAACACAAACCATGTTGTTAGTTATTTTCCACCAAAAATATAAACCCAAACAACTATTGGTTATAGATACTTTTTTTTTTTGGGTTGCCCCTCTCTTCATCTGTTCCCAATTCACGTATAAACTGATGATGATTTATGACCATCAGCGCTGAGTTGCATCAACGGCAGCGGGCACGGGAACCACCAGAATATGATTAAGAAGGTGAAGGAGGAAACGTATATATATACGAGCTCAAGGCAGAAGACAGCATGAGCGTGTAAGGAACATGAAAATTTAATGTTTAGTATGAGCGAACTAATCGAAAGCATTTATTAGAAGATTAACGATTTCATTTTCTGTTTGTCGAGTGAGATACAATATTTCAATTCGATTGATTTAGGAAGTCATATATAGAGAGAGCGGAGCCGGTAGTCTGGAAGACTATATTAGTGCCGTGGCAGAATGATGATGGTACATAATGTAGTTGTGAGTAAAAACTTGTGTACATCATTTTGAACTTAATAATGGAGGATTAGTTGTTGCTTAGTGTATGAATATTTAAACTTTGTGCGAGTTAGAAGAGCCAGCAATAGCTATAGGAAACAATACATCACAACCTGAGCTTAGGTATCTAAAATCAAATATTTTGGTGAACATGATGATAACTTTTTGAAACACTAACACTGATCGAGATAATTATGACACCTATCGCCCCAGCGATTAATTTCCTGGTATCTATATGCCACCACAGTTTGTTATCAAAATACAGAAGTGTACAAGTGTGCACCAATACAAATAGATAACCGTTAGATAAATGTGAATTTTTTTTCGTTTTATATAAAGAAGGGGATTTTCCAATCCTATCCAGTCGAAACCTATTTTTTAGTATACATTATTTTGGAAATAGATTTTGGACTAAGGGCCGAGTCATAGAGATTTAAGTTCTTTCTTGTATGTGACAGGGTATGACTTACAAAAAGTAGCCCATAAGCATATTTAAGTAGAACTTAAATCGTTATGAGTCTTATCAGCAAGCGACCCTAAGTGATTTACATTTCAAAGTTGAACATACTGGACTAGGAGGGCCGACTAATTCATAAGAAATATAAACTTAAAGTTTTCTGAAAGAAAATGTTTAATGCAGATAAATTTGAAACCGCAGGATTGCTTCTCTGCTTTTTGGATGGTGACGAAGGGTGTCTATAATCCTAACGCATACATCAACATCACACATTAATATTAACAACAATCGACAAAATTTTGCACTCTTGTCATTTGTTGAACTACAAATTAGACATGTTAAAGAGATAAGTCGGCACAGGACAAAGAACCTGCTGAGCACATATTGGAGCTCTTGTCGAAGTATTAACAGGTCACTGTGTATTAGGAAGACACACTACGAGACGAGGATTGAATGACTTTAGTCGCATAGATGAGGAGGAGGAAACACCTACTCTGCAACTCCGGGCACTATGACTATGCTCGATTAGAAAGCAAACTCTAGAAGAGTACTTTTTCGGGGACATTGCAAATATTGCCGAAACGGATCTCAGCAAAATAGGGAAATTCCTCCAGATGTCAAAATGGTTCCAGGAGTAGCGGAAATAACCGAATAGTGAAATCACAATCCACAAGTCGATTCGTTTGGACGCTATCGTGTTTTCAACAGACAGAGACCAACACATGGGCCAAATATTGGCCTTGTATAAGAATAAGAACTAACAGAACTACATGACCGACATGGAAAATTTTTAATACCAACCTGAGGACCTCTCACAAAATCTAAGTCGATTCGTTTGGACGCTATCGTGATTTGAAGAGACAGACAGACAGACGGAAATCGATTCAGAATGTGATCCTGATTCAGAATATTATAGGGTCTCCGGTGAATCCTTCTTAGCGTTACAAATGTAATGGCAAAGTGAATACAGTGAACTCTCTCATAACCGGACACCGACCGACGGTACCAACAAATTTGTCCGCTTATGAGAGGTGTCCGCTTGTGAGGAAAAAACCTTAATTGACAAACTGGAGAGAATAAACACAACAGACAAGCTGTTAAATTTTAATTCAGGACGTAATTAATTTTTATACAAATTATTTAAGAATAAAAAAATACACAAACAAGAAAAAAGGCTTGCAATTTTGTTTACATTATTTATAAGTAGGTATGTACTATATATGCACATAATTGTGCACATTTTGTACCGTCTAGCGGGCAAAAAGTTTGACCAGTTTTTAATATATCAAACAGCTGTATCATTTACGTTTTTTGCATGAGCGAGAAATAAATGACATCAGAATAGGGGCTTGTACTTTGTACATACTTTAGTATTCCAATCATAGGCGGATAGTCGACGGCTGCCACAGCGTAGTCTGTTCATGACTTTGTGCTGGGACACACATTCCTTCCCATCAAAGTTGTGTCGGGCGAGACGGGTAGGGTTTCAAGTTAATTGAGAAAAGGATGGTAGAATACACCGATTCTCTTTTCAATTCTTAAAACCGACCTGTCTCGCCCGACAAGACTTTCATGGGAAAGCACGTGTGGCCTAGCACTTTAACAAACACCGTACAGACAGGCACAGTGGCACACTACACAAAAGAGCAGAAAAAGAAACCAAGACAAGCAGCAGAACAGATTATGTAAAACTTAAAAAAAAGTGCTCCAGTTGTGTTTTGTTTGGCAGTTTAAGAGAGAGCTAAACCCTTTTGCGGTTCTGAAATTGGGTGTCCGCGTCCGGTTATAAAAGATTCCGCTTATAAGAGAATTATTAATATAAAAAGTTATGTATTTATTTCCGTTCTTTGAAATCTGCTCTGTCCGGTTATAAGAGGTGTCCGTAAGGAGAGAGTTCACTACCTTTCGGCGGAGGGTATAAAAACAACTTATGTCATTCAGTATCAGTAAATGCTTTTGTACATTACGTATGTCAACAACTCTGTGGCAGACCGCAGACCGACTTTAAGATACAGTAGTCACTAGTCAACAGAGATACTTGTTACCCTCCGCCTCCGAAAATAATGGCATGTTTCAAACGAATGATCTATGGTCTGGTCCATACAGTAGTGATAATGTGAATTTCTATAAAGTGTGAATCGGCAAAACTTTACATTGTCATCTCTAAAATGTGAACTTCCGAAATTAAACTCGAAGAAGCTGTTGGATCTTTTCAAACAAACCGAATTTTAAACAAAATTTACCAAAAATAAATTTATTTTCGTTTTTCTTCCGCATTGATAAAGAAACTGCGCTTTAAAAAAATCATTTTGTATTGTTTTTAATGAATTTCAAAATCGTTTCAATCAGTTTAGAAAGTATACAATAAAAAGTTCCAGTAATGTGAATCGCTCTAAAATCCGAAAACGCCTTCTTTTAATTAGTTCACATTATCGAGGGACTACTGTATATTTCGTTTATAAATCTTGACTAAATTTTTAAACATTGCAGCCATATTTAAAATATCTAAGAGTTGTTCTTCCATTCATCCCAAAAATAAAAACTCACACAAACGAATGGTTGTGAGAAGTTAAGCCTAGGGTACATATACGGACCTGTTGCGCCAACTATTTAAAAATTAATTGAAATTTAGACTTAACTATATGAAATTGCTAAAGAAATTATTGAAACTATGTGGGCAAATTTGGTCGCATGTTGGTATCAATAAGTGCTACAAGCTACAACTACCATAAAAGCTTCATACCAAATTTGTAAAAAAAAAATTGGCAATCCGTAGTAGGTACGGTCAGCCTTCTACATACAGGAGATATGGATTCAATAGATCACATGTGGCGAAAGGCAAGCTACAGCCTCCAAAATATGATAGATACTATGCCCCAGAATGCAAAATGATTTTGAATAGTGATACTGATATATTTTCAAATGTGTAACTAACTTGACCTCCACTCATGTAATTTTTGATTAAACAACGTCAGGCAAATTATTCCTAAAAGATTAGTCGTCGAAAGCGAGGATTCGTATTAGTCCGCTTCCAATTTTATAGTAAAAGTAATATCATAACCATAAGCCTAGGTAACCATCGAGTGAACACAGCAGATGTTGTGGTTCGTTTACTGATGACACTACCTATCACATCGTGACGAAACGCATTTCCACTACCATTTTTTTCTTTGACTAGGTATCTTTTAATCGATGGGGGACAGTAGCGAAGGTTCTCAAGTTCAATACCCAAAAAATACAAAACTTAATCATAACATTTTTTCACGGCCCCATCTCTCGGGAACGTCTGAAAAACAGACAGCCGCCAGTATAACTGCCTTGAGAGAGCTTCTCAATGCAGTCGTTCGGACTCGGCATAAAATTTAAAGCCCCTTCCATTCGCCCAAAAATAAAAACTGACACAAATGAATGGTTGTAAAAGGCTAGGTCTAAAGTGCCTACACCGACCTGTTGCACCAACTGCTTCTAAGTATATCTTTTAACAGAACACACCGAATTGATACATAATAGATGTATCAGCAATTTCAAATTCAGAAAATTCCGCAAACAAATAATTCGTAATTTTAACTAGAGCTTCTATCAGCTTCAGTCTTTATTGATTCAGTGTCCACGTCCAACGCTTCACCCTAAATAGTTTGACCCAATTCTAGAGCACTTGTTTTACATATTATAGAGAAGGGATATTGAAATTTCATTAATATTCCCCCCAAGTTAATTGGAAAAAGAACTGCGTTTAACTAAAGTACACTACAGATCCCACTCGAAAGTCGCCTGCACTAAAAATGACAAACAAGCTAAGAGCAGACAAAAAAAAAATACCTACCTAAAATATTCAGGGAAATCGACTAACATGAAAAAGGGTGTCACGTTACGCATAATTTATTCCCTATATAAAGTTTGTCCCACTATACGCATACACACATTATATTCCTACCTCATTAGATGGGCTATCCCAATGGTTATCCATCCACCACCACCGAAAAATAATAACCCGAATCACCAACTGCACGACAAAGAACGAAAGATATGACTATCTCTCATTTCGATACAGGTATCCGAAACGTGGGTAAAGCTGGATCCACCACATTCGAGTATCGCCAAACAAAGTATGTGGGATTTAGTTGCTATTTAATTGCTATTTAATTGCGGTAATTTTGATTTTTTTGCTCTTCGGGAAGTGGTAAATTCTGTGGTGGACCTAGCTTACCGGTAAAGCTGGATCCACCACATCGCCTTTTCCGAAAAAAAAAGATGAGGCATATACGGCTGATTTAATTGCTCTGGGAAAATGCAAAAATTTTCCCGATCGGACAAGCCGTTCCGCCAGAATTAACCGTTAAAGTTTTAAAACCCCAGTTCGCTACCGAACTCTTTTGTTTTTTTTGGAAAAATTAAAAAAATCGATTACCCCTTTCGAATTTTTCTGCTTTGAATATTGCAAAATAATTGTCTATGCCTAGGCTATCTTACCACCTAATCAAATAATTTGTCGCTCCTCTCTAAAAGTGTCAAACGGCGAAACAAGTTTTTAAAAAGTTACTTTATACTACTTACCAAAAACCTATTACCCCGCGCGAATTTCTCCACTTTAAATATCCCAAAATAATCTTGTATTCATTGGCTACAAAGCCTCTTAATCAAATAATTTGTCGCTCTTCGATAAGTGTGTCAAAAAGTCAAAATACCATTTAGTACCAAAAAGGGCACTTTTGCCATTTTTTATGCAAATTTACAGAAAAACCCATAAAAATCATATACGCAGATCGAATTTGTCCATTCCAAAAATCACAAAAGAACCGTCTATTCATTGGCTATTATCCCCCATCTTCAAATAATTTGTCGCTCTTCGATAAGTTTGTCAAAATTGAAAATTTCGTCATAGTATCATAAATGGTACTATGCACATTTTATATGGAAATTTACCAAAAAAACCCCAAAAAGTCATATACCCAGATCGAATTTGTCCATTCCAAATATGACAAAAGAACCGTCTATTCATTGGCTGTTATCCCCCATCTTCAAATAATTTGTCGCTCTTCGATAAGTTTGTCAAAATTGAAAATTTCGTCATAGTATCATAAATGGTACTATGCACATTTTGTATGGAAATTTACCAAAAAAACCCCAATAAGTCATATACCCAGATCGAATTTGTCCATTCCAAATATGACAAAAGAACCGTCTATTCATTGGCTATTATCCCCCATCTTCAAATAATTTGTCGCTCTTCGATAAGTTTGTCAAAATTGAAAATTTCGTCATAGTATCATAAATGGTACTATGCACATTTTATATGGAAATTTACCAAAAAAACCCCAAAAAGTCATATACCCAGATCGAATTTGTCCATTCCAAATATGACAAAAGAACCGTCTATTCATTGGCTATTATCTCCCATCTTCAAATAATTTGTCGCTCTTCGATAAGTTTGTCAAAATTGAAAATTTCGTCATAGTATCATAAATGGTACTATGCACATTTTGTATGGAAATTTACCAAAAAAACCCCAAAAAGTCATATACCCAGATCGAATTTGTCCATTCCAAATATGACAAAAGAACCGTCTATTCATTGGCTATTATCCCCCATCTTCAAATAATTTGTCGCTTTTCGATAAGTTTGTCAAAATTGAAAATTTCGTCATAGTATCATAAATGGTACTATGCACATTTTGTATGGAAATTTACCAAAAAAACCCCAAAAAGTCATATACCCAGATCGAATTTGTCCATTCCAAATATGACAAAAGAACCGTCTATTCATTGGCTATTATCTCCCATCTTCAAATAATTTGTCGCTCTTCGATAAGTTTGTCAAAATTGAAAATTTCGTCATAGTATCATAAATGGTACTATGCACATTTTGTATGGAAATTTACCAAAAAAACCCCAATAAGTCATATACCCAGATCGAATTTGTCCATTCCAAATATGACAAAAGAACCGTCTATTCATTGGCTATTATCCCCCATCTTCAAATAATTTGTCGCTCTTCGATAAGTTTGTCAAAATTGAAAATTTCGTCATAGTATCATAAATGGTACTATGCACATTTTGTATGGAAATTTACCAAAAAAACCCCAAAAAGTCATATACCCAGATCGAATTTGTCCATTCCAAAAATCACAAAAGAACCGTCTATTTATTGGCTATTATTCTCCATCTTCAAATAATTTGTCGCTCTTCGATAAGTTTGTCAAAATTGAAAATTTCGTCATAGTATCATAAATGGTACTATGCACATTTTATATGGAAATTTACCAAAAAAACCCCAAAAAGTCATATACCCAGATCGAATTTGTCCATTCCAAATATGACAAAAGAACCGTCTATTCATTGGCTGTTATCCCCCATCTTCAAATAATTTGTCGCTCTTCGATAAGTTTGTCAAAATTGAAAATTTCGTCATAGTATCATAAATGGTACTATGCACATTTTGTATGGAAATTTACCAAAAAAACCCCAATAAGTCATATACCCAGATCGAATTTGTCCATTCCAAATATGACAAAAGAACCGTCTATTCATTGGCTATTATCCCCCATCTTCAAATAATTTGTCGCTCTTCGATAAGTTTGTCAAAATTGAAAATTTCGTCATAGTATCATAAATGGTACTATGCACATTTTATATGGAAATTTACCAAAAAAACCCCAAAAAGTCATATACCCAGATCGAATTTGTCCATTCCAAATATGACAAAAGAACCGTCTATTCATTGGCTATTATCTCCCATCTTCAAATAATTTGTCGCTCTTCGATAAGTTTGTCAAAATTGAAAATTTCGTCATAGTATCATAAATGGTACTATGCACATTTTGTATGGAAATTTACCAAAAAAACCCCAAAAAGTCATATACCCAGATCGAATTTGTCCATTCCAAATATGACAAAAGAACCGTCTATTCATTGGCTATTATCCCCCATCTTCAAATAATTTGTCGCTCTTCGATAAGTTTGTCAAAATTGAAAATTTCGTCATAGTATCATAAATGGTACTATGCACATTTTATATGGAAATTTACCAAAAAAACCCCAAAAAGTCATATACCCAGATCGAATTTGTCCATTCCAAATATGACAAAAGAACCGTCTATTCATTGGCTATTATCTCCCATCTTCAAATAATTTGTCGCTCTTCGATAAGTTTGTCAAAATTGAAAATTTCGTCATAGTATCATAAATGGTACTATGCACATTTTGTATGGAAATTTACCAAAAAAACCCCAAAAAGTCATATACCCAGATCGAATTTGTCCATTCCAAATATGACAAAAGAACCGTCTATTCATTGGCTATTATCCCCCATCTTCAAATAATTTGTCGCTCTTCGATAAGTTTGTCAAAATTGAAAATTTCGTCATAGTATCATAAATGGTACTATGCACATTTTGTATGGAAATTTACCAAAAAAACCCCAAAAAGTCATATACCCAGATCGAATTTGTCCATTCCAAAAATGACAAAAGAACCGTCTATTCATTGGCTATTATCCCCCATCTTCAAATAATTTGTCGCTCTTCGATAAGTTTGTCAAAATTGAAAATTTCGTCATAGTATCATAAATGGTACTATGCACATTTTGTATGGAAATTTACCAAAAAAACCCCAAAAAGTCATATACCCAGATCGAATTTGTCCATTCCAAAAATGACAAAAGAACCGTCTATTCATTGGCTATTATCCCCCATCTTCAAATAATTTGTCGCTCTTCGATAAGTTTGTCAAAATTGAAAATTTCGTCATAGTATCATAAATGGTACTATGCACATTTTATATGGAAATTTACCAAAAAAACCCCAAAAAGTCATATACCCAGATCGAATTTGTCCATTCCAAATATGACAAAAGAACCGTCTATTCATTGGCTGTTATCCCCCATCTTCAAATAATTTGTCGCTCTTCGATAAGTTTGTCAAAATTGAAAATTTCGTCATAGTATCATAAATGGTACTATGCACATTTTGTATGGAAATTTACCAAAAAAACCCCAAAAAGTCATATACCCAGATCGAATTTGTCCATTCCAAATATGACAAAAGAACCGTCTATTCATTGGCTATTATCCCCCATCTTCAAATAATTTGTCGCTCTTCGATAAGTTTGTCAAAATTGAAAATTTCGTCATAGTATCATAAATGGTACTATGCACATTTTGTATGGAAATTTACCAAAAAAACCCCAAAAAGTCATATACCCAGATCGAATTTGTCCATTCCAAAAATGACAAAAGAACCGTCTATTCATTGGCTATTATCCCCCATCTTCAAATAATTTGTCGCTCTTCGATAAGTTTGTCAAAATTGAAAATTTCGTCATAGTATCATAAATGGTACTATGCACATTTTATATGGAAATTTACCAAAAAAACCCCAAAAAGTCATATACCCAGATCGAATTTGTCCATTCCAAAAATCACAAAAGAACCGCCTATTCATTGGCTATTATCCCCCATCTTCAAATAATTTGTCGCTCTTCGATAAGTTTGTCAAAATTGAAAATTTCGTCATAGTATCATAAATGGTACTATGCACATTTTATATGGAAATTTACCAAAAAAACCCCAAAAAGTCATATACCCAGATCGAATTTGTCCATTCCAAATATGACAAAAGAACCGTCTATTCATTGGCTATTATCTCCCATCTTCAAATAATTTGTCGCTCTTCGATAAGTTTGTCAAAATTGAAAATTTCGTCATAGTATCATAAATGGTACTATGCACATTTTGTATGGAAATTTACCAAAAAAACCCCAATAAGTCATATACCCAGATCGAATTTGTCCATTCCAAATATGACAAAAGAACCGTCTATTCATTGGCTATTATCCCCCATCTTCAAATAATTTGTCGCTCTTCGATAAGTTTGTCAAAATTGAAAATTTCGTCATAGTATCATAAATGGTACTATGCACATTTTGTATGGAAATTTACCAAAAAAACCCCAAAAAGTCATATACCCAGATCGAATTTGTCCATTCCAAAAATGACAAAAGAACCGTCTATTCATTGGCTATTATCCCCCATCTTCAAATAATTTGTCGCTCTTCGATAAGTTTGTCAAAATTGAAAATTTCGTCATAGTATCATAAATGGTACTATGCACATTTTGTATGGAAATTTACCAAAAAAACCCCAAAAAGTCATATACCCAGATCGAATTTGTCCATTCCAAAAATGACAAAAGAACCGTCTATTCATTGGCTATTATCCCCCATCTTCAAATAATTTGTCGCTCTTCGATAAGTTTGTCAAAATTGAAAATTTCGTCATAGTATCATAAATGGTACTATGCACATTTTATATGGAAATTTACCAAAAAAACCCCAAAAAGTCATATACCCAGATCGAATTTGTCCATTCCAAATATGACAAAAGAACCGTCTATTCATTGGCTGTTATCCCCCATCTTCAAATAATTTGTCGCTCTTCGATAAGTTTGTCAAAATTGAAAATTTCGTCATAGTATCATAAATGGTACTATGCACATTTTGTATGGAAATTTACCAAAAAAACCCCAAAAAGTCATATACCCAGATCGAATTTGTCCATTCCAAATATGACAAAAGAACCGTCTATTCATTGGCTATTATCCCCCATCTTCAAATAATTTGTCGCTCTTCGATAAGTTTGTCAAAATTGAAAATTTCGTCATAGTATCATAAATGGTACTATGCACATTTTGTATGGAAATTTACCAAAAAAACCCCAAAAAGTCATATACCCAGATCGAATTTGTCCATTCCAAAAATGACAAAAGAACCGTCTATTCATTGGCTATTATCCCCCATCTTCAAATAATTTGTCGCTCTTCGATAAGTTTGTCAAAATTGAAAATTTCGTCATAGTATCATAAATGGTACTATGCACATTTTATATGGAAATTTACCAAAAAAACCCCAAAAAGTCATATACCCAGATCGAATTTGTCCATTCCAAAAATCACAAAAGAACCGCCTATTCATTGGCTATTATCCCCCATCTTCAAATAATTTGTCGCTCTTCGATAAGTTTGTCAAAATTGAAAATTTCGTCATAGTATCATAAATGGTACTATGCACATTTTATATGGAAATTTACCAAAAAAACCCCAAAAAGTCATATACCCAGATCGAATTTGTCCATTCCAAATATGACAAAAGAACCGTCTATTCATTGGCTATTATCTCCCATCTTCAAATAATTTGTCGCTCTTCGATAAGTTTGTCAAAATTGAAAATTTCGTCATAGTATCATAAATGGTACTATGCACATTTTGTATGGAAATTTACCAAAAAAACCCCAATAAGTCATATACCCAGATCGAATTTGTCCATTCCAAATATGACAAAAGAACCGCCTATTCATTGGCTATTATCCCCCATCTTCAAATAATTTGTCGCTCTTCGATAAGTTTGTCAAAATTGAAAATTTCGTCATAGTATCATAAATGGTACTATGCACATTTTGTATGGAAATTTACCAAAAAAACCCCAAAAAGTCATATACCCAGATCGAATTTGTCCATTCCAAAAATCACAAAAGAACCGCCTATTCATTGGCTATTATCCCCCATCTTCAAATAATTTGTCGCTCTTCGATAAGTTTGTCAAAATTGAAAATTTCGTCATAGTATCATAAATGGTACTATGCACATTTTGTATGGAAATTTACCAAAAAAACCCCAAAAAGTCATATACCCAGATCGAATTTGTCCATTCCAAAAATGACAAAAGAACCGTCTATTCATTGGCTATTATCCCCCATCTTCAAATAATTTGTCGCTCTTCGATAAGTTTGTCAAAATTGAAAATTTCGTCATAGTATCATAAATGGTACTATGCACATTTTATATGGAAATTTACCAAAAAAACCCCAAAAAGTCATATACCCAGATCGAATTTGTCCATTCCAAATATGACAAAAGAACCGTCTATTCATTGGCTATTATCTCCCATCTTCAAATAATTTGTCGCTCTTCGATAAGTTTGTCAAAATTGAAAATTTCGTCATAGTATCATAAATGGTACTATGCACATTTTGTATGGAAATTTACCAAAAAAACCCCAAAAAGTCATATACCCAGATCGAATTTGTCCATTCCAAATATGACAAAAGAACCGTCTATTCATTGGCTATTATCCCCCATCTTCAAATAATTTGTCGCTCTTCGATAAGTTTGTCAAAATTGAAAATTTCGTCATAGTATCATAAATGGTACTATGCACATTTTGTATGGAAATTTACCAAAAAAACCCCAAAAAGTCATATACCCAGATCGAATTTGTCCATTCCAAAAATGACAAAAGAACCGTCTATTCATTGGCTATTATCCCCCATCTTCAAATAATTTGTCGCTCTTCGATAAGTTTGTCAAAATTGAAAATTTCGTCATAGTATCATAAATGGTACTATGCACATTTTATATGGAAATTTACCAAAAAAACCCCAAAAAGTCATATACCCAGATCGAATTTGTCCATTCCAAAAATCACAAAAGAACCGCCTATTCATTGGCTATTATCCCCCATCTTCAAATAATTTGTCGCTCTTCGATAAGTTTGTCAAAATTGAAAATTTCGTCATAGTATCATAAATGGTACTATGCACATTTTATATGGAAATTTACCAAAAAAACCCCAAAAAGTCATATACCCAGATCGAATTTGTCCATTCCAAATATGACAAAAGAACCGTCTATTCATTGGCTATTATCTCCCATCTTCAAATAATTTGTCGCTCTTCGATAAGTTTGTCAAAATTGAAAATTTCGTCATAGTATCATAAATGGTACTATGCACATTTTGTATGGAAATTTACCAAAAAAACCCCAATAAGTCATATACCCAGATCGAATTTGTCCATTCCAAATATGACAAAAGAACCGTCTATTCATTGGCTATTATCCCCCATCTTCAAATAATTTGTCGCTCTTCGATAAGTTTGTCAAAATTGAAAATTTCGTCATAGTATCATAAATGGTACTATGCACATTTTATATGGAAATTTACCAAAAAAACCCCAAAAAGTCATATACCCAGATCGAATTTGTCCATTCCAAATATGACAAAAGAACCGTCTATTCATTGGCTATTATCTCCCATCTTCAAATAATTTGTCGCTCTTCGATAAGTTTGTCAAAATTGAAAATTTCGTCATAGTATCATAAATGGTACTATGCACATTTTGTATGGAAATTTACCAAAAAAACCCCAAAAAGTCATATACCCAGATCGAATTTGTCCATTCCAAATATGACAAAAGAACCGTCTATTCATTGGCTATTATCCCCCATCTTCAAATAATTTGTCGCTCTTCGATAAGTTTGTCAAAATTGAAAATTTCGTCATAGTATCATAAATGGTACTATGCACATTTTGTATGGAAATTTACCAAAAAAACCCCAAAAAGTCATATACCCAGATCGAATTTGTCCATTCCAAATATGACAAAAGAACCGTCTATTCATTGGCTATTATCCCCCATCTTCAAATAATTTGTCGCTCTTCGATAAGTTTGTCAAAATTGAAAATTTCGTCATAGTATCATAAATGGTACTATGCACATTTTATATGGAAATTTACCAAAAAAACCCCAAAAAGTCATATACCCAGATCGAATTTGTCCATTCCAAATATGACAAAAGAACCGTCTATTCATTGGCTATTATCTCCCATCTTCAAATAATTTGTCGCTCTTCGATAAGTTTGTCAAAATTGAAAATTTCGTCATAGTATCATAAATGGTACTATGCACATTTTGTATGGAAATTTACCAAAAAAACCCCAATAAGTCATATACCCAGATCGAATTTGTCCATTCCAAATATGACAAAAGAACCGTCTATTCATTGGCTATTATCCCCCATCTTCAAATAATTTGTCGCTCTTCGATAAGTTTGTCAAAATTGAAAATTTCGTCATAGTATCATAAATGGTACTATGCACATTTTATATGGAAATTTACCAAAAAAACCCCAAAAAGTCATATACCCAGATCGAATTTGTCCATTCCAAATATGACAAAAGAACCGTCTATTCATTGGCTATTATCCCCCATCTTCAAATAATTTGTCGCTCTTCGATAAGTTTGTCAAAATTGAAAATTTCGTCATAGTATCATAAATGGTACTATGCACATTTTATATGGAAATTTACCAAAAAAACCCCAAAAAGTCATATACCCAGATCGAATTTGTCCATTCCAAATATGACAAAAGAACCGTCTATTCATTGGCTATTATCTCCCATCTTCAAATAATTTGTCGCTCTTCGATAAGTTTGTCAAAATTGAAAATTTCGTCATAGTATCATAAATGGTACTATGCACATTTTGTATGGAAATTTACCAAAAAAACCCCAATAAGTCATATACCCAGATCGAATTTGTCCATTCCAAATATGACAAAAGAACCGTCTATTCATTGGCTATTATCCCCCATCTTCAAATAATTTGTCGCTCTTCGATAAGTTTGTCAAAATTGAAAATTTCGTCATAGTATCATAAATGGTACTATGCACATTTTATATGGAAATTTACCAAAAAAACCCCAAAAAGTCATATACCCAGATCGAATTTGTCCATTCCAAATATGACAAAAGAACCGTCTATTCATTGGCTATTATCTCCCATCTTCAAATAATTTGTCGCTCTTCGATAAGTTTGTCAAAATTGAAAATTTCGTCATAGTATCATAAATGGTACTATGCACATTTTGTATGGAAATTTACCAAAAAAACCCCAAAAAGTCATATACCCAGATCGAATTTGTCCATTCCAAATATGACAAAAGAACCGTCTATTCATTGGCTATTATCCCCCATCTTCAAATAATTTGTCGCTCTTCGATAAGTTTGTCAAAATTGAAAATTTCGTCATAGTATCATAAATGGTACTATGCACATTTTGTATGGAAATTTACCAAAAAAACCCCAAAAAGTCATATACCCAGATCGAATTTGTCCATTCCAAAAATGACAAAAGAACCGTCTATTCATTGGCTATTATCCCCCATCTTCAAATAATTTGTCGCTCTTCGATAAGTTTGTCAAAATTGAAAATTTCGTCATAGTATCATAAATGGTACTATGCACATTTTATATGGAAATTTACCAAAAAAACCCCAAAAAGTCATATACCCAGATCGAATTTGTCCATTCCAAAAATCACAAAAGAACCGTCTATTCATTGGCTATCAAACCCCATCTTCAAAAAATTTGTCGCTCTTCGATATATTTGCCAAAACGTTAAAAGTTATTTCTTAAGCCATAGCTGAGTGTTACCAAATTTGCTCCTGTGACACGCCCTAAAAGTATGCATTACTTTTTGGACCATTTGTTCAACCCTGGACGTGCACCTTACTCTGACATTAATTTACCTCACTCTCGAGAGTAGGCAGTGATCCTGGTACTCTGTATTATAGACCTTGAAGATAGTCATTTGTTTTATTATTGGAATACGCTCTACTGGGTGAGTGAAAATAAATGTGTCAAACTTTTTGTTAGGTATCGTATGTTGTTATATGTTTAGTGTCAGTCTTCAATTGTCAAACAAACAAAATAAAAATCTATAGGACGAATTATTTTCATGGCGAAAAAACAAAAAAAGTATTATGTAGGTACTTATATTAAGCAGGTTTTGACAAACTGGACTTTTGCTCCCGAATGTTGTTTTTTATTGTTTTCTTTGATAGCAGCCGAAGGTATCAATTATTTATTTTAATTTACTTGGGTCGTTATGATTTTTATTTACTTATTTTTTTTTTGTTTTGCAATATTGATCTCAAACCTCTGCTGCCCAAAATAAAATGATCATTGTGCTTGTTTTAATATATTAAAGCCTAGTACGCTATTGCTGCGAAACCAAAACCCTAATATACCAAAAAAAGTAACATAGTAAATTAATCATAAACGAAACATTTATTTGCTGACATTCTTTACGAAATTACAATGAAATTATTAAAAAGAAAACGAGTAAATATACACATAATTATTTGAAAAAAAAGTTTTAAAAGAAATCCCAGTTTCATTGTTCCACCAATGCAAAAAAAATTATCCATTTTTAATTGTCATTTTATAGATGATAATTATGTCGTACCCTTACTGTTAATGAATGCAATAAAGGCCATATTAGTGAGACAAAAACGTTAAAAAAATACTACCGTGAGTCCAAAAGAAGCATACAAAATCCTGTTGAACAACGACGTCGTCCCTTAAAATTGATTTTGAATGTATGGAAGAAAGAACAAATGCCAAAAGTCAAGCAAAATTATCCAATGAGTGTAATTGCACTTCAATTATCTCATTTAACACCGCATTTTCTATGAAAAATACAAAATTTCTAACACAAGAAGACATAAGCGCAAATGAAGTGAATTTTCAATTTGCTGACTTTTTATTACTGGGGTCAGATCACGTAAAATAAAAACGCATGCTGTCTCTGTCACATCTGTGGCAATAAACAGAGACTGCTATGGTCGGATCGACGTCATTCGATCGTTTTCATTTAACATGATCTGGCCCCTGGACTTTCGTTCTTCACGAAAACTAATTTCTATATCGAAGTGCTTGGCTATGTCGCTAGTTCCACCAACAACCAACAATTTATCAAATTTAAGAAATATTTATATGCTACACCCTAGCTATATATAATTGAATTTGTATTTGAAACTACATAAATGTATTATGAAAATATAGCGAATGATTTTCTCTCCTGGAACGAAAAAAACTAAGACTTGCCCAACACAGCCACCACAATCGATAATTCACCGAGATTCGATAGCCCACCTCAGCTGTCTCTTCATGTGCAGCCACTTTTTGGCGGCAATTTTTTGTGATGTGTTAAGAAACGGCGGGAATTAAGTTTAGGTACTGTTTACATTTCAGATAAAATCATATTGCGAGTAGACGGTTGGTGGGAATGATTCAAATTCAATTCTGAGCGAATATGTGATTTATATCGTTGATATTATTTTGTTCAACAAATCATCGGCAAAAAAGTCTGTAATGTAAAAAACAATCGGTGGCGATTTATTTTGCGTACATATTATAATAAACATCTGAATTAAGAGCTGCGTTTGAAAATGTATGTTTCATTTTATTTTGCGACGAGAGCGGCGTTTTTAAAAATAAAATACATATGTATCACGTAATCATGAAAATGTATAATAAATTACGTAATTAATGACATGATTTATCATGTTGATTTAGTTACATTACGTAGGTGGGAAAATGGTATAAGGGAAAGGTATATTCGAGGGCTTTGACAGTCCATTCACATAAACACTTTTCTTGATCGCAGTTTGTGGAGTTCAGACATCAATTTGTACCACTAAACAATCTTTAATTTGAGTTTAAGTTAGAGCAAATTTTTCATTTGGTAGTTTGTGGAACTGGGTTTAATGTTGTAAAGTTTGAATAAGCTTGTGATAATTCGCGCCAAGGGCATTTTCCTTTGAGGCAAAAAGCTTGGAGCTCGAAATTTCGTCATTTAAGCTCTTTTCAAACTTGTTTTTCCATGTTTTGATGGATTAATATAAATTATTCGAGGTACCTACTCTTGCAATAGCAAAATGAGACATTTTTTGTTTATATAAAATAATGTATGAAAAGTGGTTTGTTCACATATTATCAATTCATGGATTATCAAAAAAGACTCCATATTTCTCTAAAATAAACTTTTTCTTTGATAGCAATTACCTACCCCAGAAGAAAAAAAATCCATGGTTGTTAATTCATATCTAGTTTTTTTTTTTACCATTTTTGCATGACAAAAATGGCTTTTACTACAACTTCTGTTGATCGTACGTAAACAACTTCCTTAACATAATTTTTAGGAAATTGTTCAAGGATAAAAATTTAATAAAAAAAATAAAAATTTATTAGGTAAAAATTTTGAGAAAAAGGATTTTAAGTAAAAAAATGTGACAACAAATTTTTGAAATTTTGAATTTAAGGGTGGGTCTCCCTCAGCTACGAACTCTGTGCTCAAGTAAACGTGTTTACATGTATTAGTGCACAGAATTTAAAATAGCCGAGCACACCCTCCCTTACCAAGATCACAATTGTGACTGCAGAGTGCAGACTCGCTCAGCTCAATTAATAAAAATAATACAAAATTGTCTGCACAACAAAATAAATCAAAACAACCAAAGGGAAGGGAAAGGGACAAGCTGTGCTTGCTGTTGCTTTTGCTCCTGTTGCTGCAAACGTTGTTTATCTAATACACTGAAACCAAAAGTGTGTGTGATATAGAATTTCCTAACGCACACTTATGAATATCGCCTTCGTCATAGCGACGTACAATCGCAATCGTAAGCACAAATCGAAATATTTTAATAAAAATATCCAAAATCCATAATATGTATACAAATTTTCATTCCTGATCCTGATCCTGACCTTAGCTTTTATTTTTTGGCATTTTATGCTGGCTGTTTATAAAAACCTGTTAGGGCTAGTTTGTTATTATTGCTTTGTTTTGTGGGTTTGGGTTCCTTTTTAGTATATCTACAATATACTATATTTATATAGAATATAAATCCTATCCAAAAACAAACGGCTGCAGCCCTGCTCGCACCATTTATGATTTATGGATGTAGGTATGGATTATCTAATTTAATAAAAAGTTTGTCCTGGCTGATTGGGGACGCCTAGCCCAAATGGTAAGAGCCAAACTCAAGTTTCATCAAAGTTTATATAGGAAAATTCATATTTTCCATTCGATTGATGGATGGATATATGTACATATGTATGTCCTATCTGTACATATATTGTACTACTCCCAATTAGTGTTTAAAAAAAAAACTAATAATAGTTTTTGGCTTTTTTGGCATTTTTTTTAATTATCTCCCTCCACCGTTTAGAAGAGAAAAATTACTAATTGTAATTATCTTCATATGACCGAGGATATGACTATAATGAGATCAATTTTGTAGATATACGGCAGCATCATGCGGAAAAAAAACAAGTAAAAGTGTTATCATCGGCCTGGCCGATGGTTTGATACCCTCCACTGTATGTACTGTATAGGTACAGGCATGTGTCTAATATTGGTTTTGTATGGGAGGTACCAGAAGTACTTGACCCACATGGACCACTTTTAATAGAAAACTGAAGGCCATAAATATAAGACCTTTCATAAAATTTCAGTTACCTAAGTCGATTCGTTCGGACGCTATCGTGATTTCAATAGACAGAGAGAGACTTTGGTCTAATACTGGTTTTGTATGGGAGGTACCAGAACTACTTGACCGACATAGCCCATTTTCAATACCAACCTGACAGTAAAAAGAAGTCTTCTCACAAAATTTCATTCGCCCATGTCGATTCGTTTGGACGCTATCGTGTTTTCAACAGACAGACAGACGGTCATGGCTAAATCGATTCAGAATGTGATCCTGATTCATCCGGTGAATCCTTCTCGGCGTTACAAATGTAATGACAAAGTGATATGTACCTTCCTGTGGAGGGTATAAAAATAACATGAACGAAGCCGGGTGTGACTGCCATGCTAGTACGTAGATAGATATTGAGTATGTATTAATAACTAAATTTAATGTGCACTGCGCGAACTCGCCAAGCGCCCTTGCAATCATATACGAACTGCGATCTTAACACAATACGTCTGACTCACTTGACGAGCTGCAATGTGCAGACCTACACTAATACTATGACACCTTTGAGCAGGAGGGATTTCCCTGCTCAATGAAGCTATACCTGGTTCGCATGTTAACAGTATTATCATTTTAAGTATTTTAAACACTGCGAAGTCGGTAGGCATTGAAAAGGTTGGGTTACCCCTAATAATATTTTTTAGAGGAGCTTTGAAAGCTGCACCTAATCTAGGGCCGCCTTACAAACCAACCACATGCGGCATGAAATACAAAAATAGCATCCTGTAGAACACTGTTTTTATATCGTGAATGAGTTACCTGGACAACGTTTAAAGTGCAACGAAACATTACCCAGTTCTTTATATGTACTAATTTGCCTTCAAATTTTGTAATAACAAACAATGAGTTTGCCCACAGGAACACATTTTATTGTTGTGTCTAGAATTTTTAACCTCAACACAAATTAACAATTCTTCTCCAGATTGGTCATGCAAAACATTGACCAATCATTATGATTTATGAATAGATGACCATTTCAATATCACCAATAAAAGCGGATGTTGTGTATATCTATATATTTATACTACACACAATAATTTTCAAAATATTAAAACACACAACCACTAATCTATTTTGAAAAGTTCGGCCTAAAATAGGGAACAGCAAAGCAACCAACCCCTTTCCTCATACAGTAGGTATTTTATTTACGATGACCCAAAATTGCATTTAGGTAGTTTGATTTGAACTCAACTCATAATAAAAAAAATCATCATTCACCTCCCATCTCCCACTCCCATACATATTCTCAAATCTTCTCAAGCCCTCAATCCATATCAATCATCATTCATCATCCCTTAAAAATATTCCGCTGTCAATATAATTTTTCATTTCGATTTGATTTCCCTATCATATTCATAATTATGTTACGTACGTGTACCGTTTTGTAGGTAACGTCTACGATGATATTTATCCAATCTGCCTCTATGCCTCACAGTCACAATGCTCGATTGACTTAAAACAACAACAATAATATTATTAAGTAATTAGTATGTATCTATCAGAAAACCAAAAAAAGGATCCAAACTTGTTTTCTCCATATCCCAGTGGCAACGAATGCGGCAAAACAACAATCTGCAAATTACAGACTCTCGCGAGAGAGCAAAATTATAGAGAAAACGATTAGCGCTGTGTCGGATATTTTGTGAACTACATTGCATATGTGAGCGTGAGTTCTGAAACAAAAATGAAACTGCTGTTAAATTGTTAACTTTTCAAAATGCAATTTTAACTATTTTATAAACTAAATTTTTAATTTGTATTCAATGAACGGATACATAAATGTTTGAATGTTATTCTGTTTTGAAAAGCTGACAAAAATAAGTTCTGGTTGCTCTACAAACACTGTTTCCTTTTGGTCACCTTAATTTGCAGATTATAATAGTTAAACTCAAAAAATCAAAATTCGAAGACGGTCACTAACTAATTTAACCCATTAACTATAAAATAAAATCATAAAAAAAATAAAAAAGTTCCATTTAGATATTGCCCCACCACCGGGGCGAAAAAAAAAACACCAAAAAAATGACGTTTTTGGGACTTTATGGTACATAAAAGTCAAAAAATAAAAATTCTAAGACGGTCACTAACAACGTCTATTTATTTACTGTCGAAAGCCGTTTACTGCAATCAATTATCTCTTAAGCCCTGCAAGCCCCATCGGGGCGAAATATCATATACCCTCGAACACCCAGCCTTAAGGAACCATAACTTTTTTGTAGCTGGATAGATGTACCCAAAGTGCTTAAGACTTGTATGCGCTACCAAATTTTCTTTTTAAAATGTACAGAAACAATTTTCGTACCAATAATAGTTTAGAAGTTATAGCGTTTTAAGCGGTACCACCTCCAAATCAGAGGTCACCTTCTTTGAAGGGCTATAACGGGAAATATGGTGAAAATAAACCCCCCCTGCATAAAATTTTTTGTTCGGCGGATCTTCAGAAATCTTCGCTATAACTTCTAAACTATTATTGGTACGAAAATTGTTTCTGTACATTTTAAAAAGAAAATTTGGTAGCGCATACAAGTCTTAAGCACTTTGGGTACATCTATCCAGCTACAAAAAAGTTATGGTTCCTTAAATTCAAAATTTCAAAAATTTGTTGTCACATTTTTTTACTTAAAATCCTTTTTCTCAAAATTTTTACCTAATAAATTTTTATTTTTTTTATTAAATTTTTATCCTTGAACAATTTCCTAAAAATTATGTTAAGGAAGTTGTTTACGTACGATCAACAGAAGTTGTAGTAAAAGCCATTTTTGTCATGCAAAAATGGTAAAAAAAAAAACTAGATATGAATTAACAACCATGGATTTTTTTTCTTCTGGGGTAGGTAATTGCTATCAAAGAAAAAGTTTATTTTAGAGAAATATGGAGTCTTTTTTGATAATCCATGAATTGATAATATGTGAACAAACCACTTTTCATACATTATTTTATATAAACAAAAAATGTCTCATTTTGCTATTGCAAGAGTAGGTACCTCGAATAATTTATATTAATCCATCAAAACATGGAAAAACAAGTTTGAAAAGAGCTTAAATGACGAAATTTCGAGCTCCAAGCTTTTTGCCTCAAAGGAAAATGCCCTTGGCGCGAATTATCACAAGCTTATTCAAACTTTACAACATTAAACCCAGTTCCACAAACTACCAAATGAAAAATTTGCTCTAACTTAAACTCAAATTAAAGATTGTTTAGTGGTACAAATTGATGTCTGAACTCCACAAACTGCGATCAAGAAAAGTGTTTATGTGAATGGACTGTCAAAGCCCTCGAATATACCTTTCCCTTATACCATTTTCCCACCTACGTAATGTAACTAAATCAACATGATAAATCATGTCATTAATTACGTAATTTATTATACATTTTCATGATTACGTGATACATATGTATTTTATTTTTAAAAACGCCGCTCTCGTCGCAAAATAAAATGAAACATACATTTTCAAACGCAGCTCTTAATTCAGATGTTTATTATAATATGTACGCAAAATAAATCGCCACCGATTGTTTTTTACATTACAGACTTTTTTGCCGATGATTTGTTGAACAAAATAATATCAACGATATAAATCACATATTCGCTCAGAATTGAATTTGAATCATTCCCACCAACCGTCTACTCGCAATATGATTTTATCTGAAATGTAAACAGTACCTAAACTTAATTCCCGCCGTTTCTTAACACATCACAAAAAATTGCCGCCAAAAAGTGGCTGCACATGAAGAGACAGCTGAGGTGGGCTATCGAATCTCGGTGAATTATCGATTGTGGTGGCTGTGTTGGGCAAGTCTTAGTTTTTTTCGTTCCAGGAGAGAAAATCATTCGCTATATTTTCATAATACATTTATGTAGTTTCAAATACAAATTCAATTATATATAGCTAGGGTGTAGCATATAAATATTTCTTAAATTTGATAAATTGTTGGTTGTTGGTGGAACTAGCGACATAGCCAAGCACTTCGATATAGAAATTAGTTTTCGTGAAGAACGAAAGTCCAGGGGCCAGATCATGTTAAATGAAAACGATCGAATGACGTCGATCCGACCATAGCAGTCTCTGTTTATTGCCACAGATGTGACAGAGACAGCATGCGTTTTTATTTTACGTGATCTGACCCCAGTAATAAAAAGTCAGCAAATTGAAAATTCACTTCATTTGCGCTTATGTCTTCTTGTGTTAGAAATTTTGTATTTTTCATAGAAAATGCGGTGTTAAATGAGATAATTGAAGTGCAATTACACTCATTGGATAATTTTGCTTGACTTTTGGCATTTGTTCTTTCTTCCATACATTCAAAACCAATTTTAAGGGACGACGTCGTTGTTCAACAGGATTTTGTATGCTTCTTTTGGACTCACGGTAGTATTTTTTTAACGTTTTTGTCTCACTAATATGGCCTTTATTGCATTCATTAACAGTAAGGGTACGACATAATTATCATCTATAAAATGACAATTAAAAATGGATAATTTTTTTTGCATTGGTGGAACAATGAAACTGGGATTTCTTTTAAAACTTTTTTTTCAAATAATTATGTGTATATTTACTCGTTTTCTTTTTAATAATTTCATTGTAATTTCGTAAAGAATGTCAGCAAATAAATGTTTCGTTTATGATTAATTTACTATGTTACTTTTTTTGGTATATTAGGGTTTTGGTTTCGCAGCAATAGCGTACTAGGCTTTAATATATTAAAACAAGCACAATGATCATTTTATTTTGGGCAGCAGAGGTTTGAGATCAATATTGCAAAACAAAAAAAAAATAAGTAAATAAAAATCATAACGACCCAAGTAAATTAAAATAAATAATTGATACCTTCGGCTGCTATCAAAGAAAACAATAAAAAACAACATTCGGGAGCAAAAGTCCAGTTTGTCAAAACCTGCTTAATATAAGTACCTACATAATACTTTTTTTGTTTTTTCGCCATGAAAATAATTCGTCCTATAGATTTTTATTTTGTTTGTTTGACAATTGAAGACTGACACTAAACATATAACAACATACGATACCTAACAAAAAGTTTGACACATTTATTTTCACTCACCCAGTAGAGCGTATTCCAATAATAAAACAAATGACTATCTTCAAGGTCTATAATACAGAGTACCAGGATCACTGCCTACTCTCGAGAGTGAGGTAAATTAATGTCAGAGTAAGGTGCACGTCCAGGGTTGAACAAATGGTCCAAAAAGTAATGCATACTTTTAGGGCGTGTCACAGGAGCAAATTTGGTAACACTCAGCTATGGCTTAAGAAATAACTTTTAACGTTTTGGCAAATATATCGAAGAGCGACAAATTTTTTGAAGATGGGGTTTGATAGCCAATGAATAGACGGTTCTTTTGTGATTTTTGGAATGGACAAATTCGATCTGGGTATATGACTTTTTGGGGTTTTTTTTGGTAAATTTCCATATAAAATGTGCATAGTACCATTTATGATACTATGACGAAATTTTCAATTTTGACAAACTTATCGAAGAGCGACAAATTATTTGAAGATGGAGAATAATAGCCAATAAATAGACGGTTCTTTTGTGATTTTTGGAATGGACAAATTCGATCTGGGTATATGACTTTTTGGGGTTTTTTTGGTAAATTTCCATACAAAATGTGCATAGTACCATTTATGATACTATGACGAAATTTTCAATTTTGACAAACTTATCGAAGAGCGACAAATTATTTGAAGATGGGGGATAACAGCCAATGAATAGACGGTTCTTTTGTCATATTTGGAATGGACAAATTCGATCTGGGTATATGACTTTTTGGGGTTTTTTTGGTAAATTTCCATATAAAATGTGCATAGTACCATTTATGATACTATGACGAAATTTTCAATTTTGACAAACTTATCGAAGAGCGACAAATTATTTGAAGATGGGGGATAATAGCCAATGAATAGACGGTTCTTTTGTCATTTTTGGAATGGACAAATTCGATCTGGGTATATGACTTTTTGGGGTTTTTTTGGTAAATTTCCATATAAAATGTGCATAGTACCATTTATGATACTATGACGAAATTTTCAATTTTGACAAACTTATCGAAGAGCGACAAATTATTTGAAGATGGGGGATAACAGCCAATGAATAGACGGTTCTTTTGTCATATTTGGAATGGACAAATTCGATCTGGGTATATGACTTTTTGGGGTTTTTTTGGTAAATTTCCATATAAAATGTGCATAGTACCATTTATGATACTATGACGAAATTTTCAATTTTGACAAACTTATCGAAGAGCGACAAATTATTTGAAGATGGGGGATAATAGCCAATGAATAGACGGTTCTTTTGTCATTTTTGGAATGGACAAATTCGATCTGGGTATATGACTTTTTGGGGTTTTTTTGGTAAATTTCCATACAAAATGTGCATAGTACCATTTATGATACTATGACGAAATTTTCAATTTTGACAAACTTATCGAAGAGCGACAAATTATTTGAAGATGGGGGATAATAGCCAATGAATAGACGGTTCTTTTGTCATATTTGGAATGGACAAATTCGATCTGGGTATATGACTTTTTGGGGTTTTTTTGGTAAATTTCCATACAAAATGTGCATAGTACCATTTATGATACTATGACGAAATTTTCAATTTTGACAAACTTATCGAAGAGCGACAAATTATTTGAAGATGGGAGATAATAGCCAATGAATAGACGGTTCTTTTGTCATATTTGGAATGGACAAATTCGATCTGGGTATATGACTTTTTGGGGTTTTTTTGGTAAATTTCCATATAAAATGTGCATAGTACCATTTATGATACTATGACGAAATTTTCAATTTTGACAAACTTATCGAAGAGCGACAAATTATTTGAAGATGGGGGATAATAGCCAATGAATAGACGGTTCTTTTGTCATATTTGGAATGGACAAATTCGATCTGGGTATATGACTTATTGGGGTTTTTTTGGTAAATTTCCATACAAAATGTGCATAGTACCATTTATGATACTATGACGAAATTTTCAATTTTGACAAACTTATCGAAGAGCGACAAATTATTTGAAGATGGGAGATAATAGCCAATGAATAGACGGTTCTTTTGTCATATTTGGAATGGACAAATTCGATCTGGGTATATGACTTTTTGGGGTTTTTTTGGTAAATTTCCATATAAAATGTGCATAGTACCATTTATGATACTATGACGAAATTTTCAATTTTGACAAACTTATCGAAGAGCGACAAATTATTTGAAGATGGGGGATAATAGCCAATGAATAGACGGTTCTTTTGTCATATTTGGAATGGACAAATTCGATCTGGGTATATGACTTTTTGGGGTTTTTTTGGTAAATTTCCATACAAAATGTGCATAGTACCATTTATGATACTATGACGAAATTTTCAATTTTGACAAACTTATCGAAGAGCGACAAATTATTTGAAGATGGGGGATAATAGCCAATGAATAGACGGTTCTTTTGTCATATTTGGAATGGACAAATTCGATCTGGGTATATGACTTTTTGGGGTTTTTTTGGTAAATTTCCATACAAAATGTGCATAGTACCATTTATGATACTATGACGAAATTTTCAATTTTGACAAACTTATCGAAGAGCGACAAATTATTTGAAGATGGGAGATAATAGCCAATGAATAGACGGTTCTTTTGTCATATTTGGAATGGACAAATTCGATCTGGGTATATGACTTTTTGGGGTTTTTTTGGTAAATTTCCATATAAAATGTGCATAGTACCATTTATGATACTATGACGAAATTTTCAATTTTGACAAACTTATCGAAGAGCGACAAATTATTTGAAGATGGGGGATAATAGCCAATGAATAGACGGTTCTTTTGTCATATTTGGAATGGACAAATTCGATCTGGGTATATGACTTATTGGGGTTTTTTTGGTAAATTTCCATACAAAATGTGCATAGTACCATTTATGATACTATGACGAAATTTTCAATTTTGACAAACTTATCGAAGAGCGACAAATTATTTGAAGATGGGAGATAATAGCCAATGAATAGACGGTTCTTTTGTCATATTTGGAATGGACAAATTCGATCTGGGTATATGACTTTTTGGGGTTTTTTTGGTAAATTTCCATATAAAATGTGCATAGTACCATTTATGATACTATGACGAAATTTTCAATTTTGACAAACTTATCGAAGAGCGACAAATTATTTGAAGATGGGGGATAATAGCCAATGAATAGACGGTTCTTTTGTCATATTTGGAATGGACAAATTCGATCTGGGTATATGACTTTTTGGGGTTTTTTTGGTAAATTTCCATACAAAATGTGCATAGTACCATTTATGATACTATGACGAAATTTTCAATTTTGACAAACTTGTCGAAGAGCGACAAATTATTTGAAGATGGGAGATAATAGCCAATGAATAGACGGTTCTTTTGTCATATTTGGAATGGACAAATTCGATCTGGGTATATGACTTTTTGGGGTTTTTTTGGTAAATTTCCATATAAAATGTGCATAGTACCATTTATGATACTATGACGAAATTTTCAATTTTGACAAACTTATCGAAGAGCGACAAATTATTTGAAGATGGGGGATAATAGCCAATGAATAGACGGTTCTTTTGTCATATTTGGAATGGACAAATTCGATCTGGGTATATGACTTATTGGGGTTTTTTTGGTAAATTTCCATACAAAATGTGCATAGTACCATTTATGATACTATGACGAAATTTTCAATTTTGACAAACTTATCGAAGAGCGACAAATTATTTGAAGATGGGGGATAACAGCCAATGAATAGACGGTTCTTTTGTCATATTTGGAATGGACAAATTCGATCTGGGTATATGACTTTTTGGGGTTTTTTTGGTAAATTTCCATATAAAATGTGCATAGTACCATTTATGATACTATGACGAAATTTTCAATTTTGACAAACTTATCGAAGAGCGACAAATTATTTGAAGATGGGGGATAATAGCCAATGAATAGACGGTTCTTTTGTCATTTTTGGAATGGACAAATTCGATCTGGGTATATGACTTTTTGGGGTTTTTTTGGTAAATTTCCATACAAAATGTGCATAGTACCATTTATGATACTATGACGAAATTTTCAATTTTGACAAACTTATCGAAGAGCGACAAATTATTTGAAGATGGGGGATAACAGCCAATGAATAGACGGTTCTTTTGTCATATTTGGAATGGACAAATTCGATCTGGGTATATGACTTTTTGGGGTTTTTTTGGTAAATTTCCATATAAAATGTGCATAGTACCATTTATGATACTATGACGAAATTTTCAATTTTGACAAACTTATCGAAGAGCGACAAATTATTTGAAGATGGGGGATAATAGCCAATGAATAGACGGTTCTTTTGTGATTTTTGGAATGGACAAATTCGATCTGCGTATATGATTTTTATGGGTTTTTCTGTAAATTTGCATAAAAAATGGCAAAAGTGCCCTTTTTGGTACTAAATGGTATTTTGACTTTTTGACACACTTATCGAAGAGCGACAAATTATTTGATTAAGAGGCTTTGTAGCCAATGAATACAAGATTATTTTGGGATATTTAAAGTGGAGAAATTCGCGCGGGGTAATAGGTTTTTGGTAAGTAGTATAAAGTAACTTTTTAAAAACTTGTTTCGCCGTTTGACACTTTTAGAGAGGAGCGACAAATTATTTGATTAGGTGGTAAGATAGCCTAGGCATAGACAATTATTTTGCAATATTCAAAGCAGAAAAATTCGAAAGGGGTAATCGATTTTTTTAATTTTTCCAAAAAAAACAAAAGAGTTCGGTAGCGAACTGGGGTTTTAAAACTTTAACGGTTAATTCTGGCGGAACGGCTTGTCCGATCGGAAAAATTTTTGCATTTTCCCAGAGCAATTAAATCAGCCGTATATGCCTCATCTTTTTTTTTCGGAAAAGGCGATGTGGTGGATCCAGCTTTACCGGTAAGCTAGGTCCACCACAGAATTTACCACTTCCCGAAGAGCAAAAAAATCAAAATTACCGCAATTAAATAGCAATTAAATAGCAACTAAATCCCACATACTTTGTTTGGCGATACTCGAATGTGGTGGATCCAGCTTTACCCACGTGTATCCGAATGCGATAGATAAAATAAATGATAAAGGGCCAACAAGTACGAGTATCTTGTACCCGATGATATGGTTACCTGTGCGACCATGTTGATGATGCGGTTGTTGCGCTTCTTCCTTACTTAATAGATTGACATCATAGATACTTCATATCTCGGGTTAGATACGGGCTAAAGAAACATAGGCATTGAACAATTTTATTTATTTTATTTTTCTATGAAATTTATGTCAAGAACCTTAGATTAGTGTTTGAGACGGACGTCTGGTTCTAGATTATTTTTTTTTTTACCCACTTCACCGAGAAAAGGAAAATACTCTCGAAAGAAGATACAATTTCCACAGAATATATCGAATTTCTGTTTGTATAGGGAAATTGAAAAAAAAAAAAACTGAATCCTAAAGAATCAACAAAAATTTGGAAGAGAAATGGTTTCTTGTGGGTTGACTTTGTTCCCTAATATTTATCAAGTCAAAGAAAAGGACCAGGGATGCTGGTTATATCCCATATAGATGGGCTCACAAATTACTCTCAATTGTGCACTTAAAGGAGAAGAATAGCAAATTGCTTTGCTACCATCTTTTTCCCGTTCACTTGTCCTATGTTTCTGCAAATTTTATCCAATCTTCTCCACTCTAGATACATCTGCTCAATGTTTTCATTTCGATATTAGATTTTCAAGAAAATTGAAGGATGAATTTTGTCCTTTTTTAAACATACCATGGATTGGGGATGATGGTGTACAATAGAATTGATATCCTTATGGTGAATTGTTTGCCGCCTTTGTATGGTATCCTTGTGAAATGAAATATTGCATCGTTTTAGTTTTATTTTTGTTTTTGCAACTTATAGGTTATCCCACAATTAAAGATTTCACAGAAAAAAAAATAATAATATGAAGGATGAATAAATATCCTAAGAGGAGCACAAGGCAGTTATAAATTTGCCAATCCGACACAATGCGTGCACATAAATCACAAATTCCACT
This sequence comes from Cheilosia soror, assembly GCA_949372485.1. NCBI lineage: Eukaryota > Metazoa > Arthropoda > Insecta > Diptera > Syrphidae > Cheilosia > Cheilosia soror. The sequence goes on from OX443563.1 coordinate 21,884,512, forward strand.
ATAGATTTATATTTTCTTTATTCTTTTTCAATTTCACTTTGATAATATTTTTGAAATCGATTTCTCAGTAAAATATTGTTGGATTTTTTTTTTCAATTCAATTTAATCGATCAATTTCAAACCACAAAACAAAAACAGAAAAAACTAAAAACACTGTGTACTTAAAAATAAAAATCCCGCCGATATTGCGTTCGTTGTATGTTTTCTAATTTTCAATTTAGAGATAAAAAAAAAACAAATTTCGAAAGAAAAGATCCGCAAAACGACCTTACACCACGATCACTACAGCTGGACTGTTGTAAAAGTATCTTTTGCGGGAATATTGAATGGGATTTTCTCAAATACTGAGACCGGAGAGCACGAAGAGACCGGCGAGAGCTATTGAGCTTGAGCGTTGAGCAACCGAGTGAGAGAGCACAAAAGATAGGGTGAAAAAAGAAAACAAAAATGTGATTAGAACAAAATACCTACCTTCTCATTCTCACTCTTTCGATTCGAATACGGCTGCTTCTGCTGTACTTTTCAAATACAATTGTATCTAACTATCTAAATAGTGCAGATAGCTATAAGGTGGCAATTGCAGATAGCAAGTGCAGAGCAGAGTATATCCATTATAATGAGTAGGGACACTCTCGACAATTTCCTTATCAGCAAGTATTACTGTGTCACACAGACATGAGAAATAGACGGATATATAAAGTGGGTAGTGAGAGAGGGAAAAAAGAGGAGGAGTATTCTTTCGGAAAATGGCACAGGGTGCTCCGTTAAAAAAAGGGAACATTTTTAACTTGTCATACATTTTTATTAAATACAAAATTATAATTACATGTATGTTACGCTAAGATATTTATTCTTGTTGTTGGTTTTTTTGATTATTCTATTAATTTTTTGATAAAGTCATCCTTTTAAACACGAGCCTATATATAATTTTATAAGAAATTCTCTGTTTTGATTTTTACGGCCAGTAATCAATCACATTTATTCTTTAATATGTAGGTAATACATTTTCATTTCAAGAATTTTTTTTTTATTTTGCTAAAAACTTTCTAATGCATCTAAAAATTCTTTAGGCGAACGTGTTAAATGCGCACTTTCATCTTCCTTAAAAATCTGTAAATATGGAGGAAACACTATGTTGCGCACTTAGTTGCAACTCACACTTGCTTTTTTGACGTTTTTTTTTAATATAGCATGCAAAATATGGCGTATTTTTTTGGGAAGTGAGTATAACAAAAACAAAAGTGAGTATAATAATTTTGTATGTAAGACCAAAAGTGAGTACCTACCTATAACAAATCCAAAAGTGAGTATAAAACTTTTGTATGTAAAAGTAAAAGTGAGCTAGCTATAGATTCTCAAAAAAATACGCCTATAATAAAACGCATTTTCACTACTGAAATCAGCAGTTTTATAGTCAGATTCGGTTTTGAAAGCGTTTATTTCAACGCCGGAAAACTCTAAATTTTCAGTTGGCTATTATTTCCATGTAGCTACTTTGCTGAAAAAGATCGTTTAAATTCACAAATGAATTGAAATGGAGTCAGCAACTTATTATTTCTTCCTCGGTTGCTTTAAAATGGCAATTAAGTCAATTGAAATACCAATAAGACTATTTATAATCTGCTGCCATCCTTTTAGTTATATTAGGCGTATTTTTTTGAGAATCTACAGCTAGCTCACTTTTACTTTTACATGCAATACTTGTATGTATACTTACTTTTGGTTTTGTTATACTCACTTCCCAAAAAAATACGCCTATTGGCAGACTTATCGAAAAAAGCAATACTTAAAAAATGCATTTCATAAAAAATTGATTTGATCTTAATTTTCCAAAAAAGGTCTTCTGAATTTGTTGGGGTCTTTAAATTTATATGAATTAAAGATTAATATAACTTAGGACACATTTCGACCACAAGCAATACTATTCAATTTAAAACCAAAAGGCGTAGATATGTATTTTAAATGTGTTCAAGCAAAACAAAAGCAAAATAAACAGCGCGTAAGAAAATTGTAATGAAAAATTACACCTACAAAAAAGGAGTCAGAAAAGGGATAGTTTCAGGAGTTATCACTAAAAAACCAATAAAGTTAAACTTAATGCTCTCCATTATCGGCACATAAAAATATTTTACATCTGCATTTTCTTTTTGTTCCCGACCGCGCAGGCTAAACACTTGAAAATATGTTTTCCCATTTTTTATTTAATCCAAAAACAATTGCACTGTAGTTTGTTCGCACCGAAAACTATCACGGGTCACCCTGTATTGTGTTTATTTCACTTCTTTCGCACAACTGATAAGCACTCGAGTTTACCGCCTTTAAAAACGCATTATGAAAAAACCTACCCCATTGTCACTGCAGAACCAGTGTGACCAGTTATTATAAAAACTAGCAATTATGGAATGAAATCATTTCTATTGCTACTAGGCCCAATATCGGATTGCATTATTTTAAGCGAAGTCAGAACAAAGAAGAAACATTTATTTTCATATTTTAGATTGAAATATTAATGGTAGGAGTTCAGAATTAGTTGTAATTCGTGGAACAAATAATCATAAAAACGAAGCATGAAACCATTTTCCGAAAAGGAAAGCAGGTCACACTGCATAAAGTGAGTAGGTACACACATCGAAGTCCGAGTTTACCGCCTTTAAAAATGCTTTATGAAAAAACCCACAATCGTTCGTCGTACACAGCAAGCCACATGTAGTGGTACAGGTAAAATGTGTTGTGTACCCGTTTCTTCTCATGCATTCGTTGTATGCAGGTAACAAATATTCTTTCGATCTGCTTCCACTTATTGTAAGATTTTTTCTGCATTTTGCTTTGTAGTAGTACGAAATGCATATGTAGAGAGAGTGTCCCTACTCATTAATGGATATACTCTGGTGCAGAGTTGCCAGTAGTTTATCAATGTTTATATGTTAGGTAGGAATGAACGAGATTAGAAAGCTGGCGTAGATTTTTATGACTATATGGCTATTTTTGGAGTTTTTTTTTTTTTTATTTCTAGATAAGCTTGTCAATTCCAATTATGAAAAATAACTTTGTACCGAATTTAAAATTTATTTTTAGTTAAACTGGCAGGTCACCTGTCACCTGATGTAGGCGATAATAATCGTTGATTAAAATGATTCGAGTAATACTAGAGAAAAATCGTCGATAAGAGATACTTAAAGCAGTCAGCTTATCATTTTCACTGTGGTTTGCCTGAATTGTCATCTTTGAGAGTTTAGTGACGAGCTTACCATTACTTGCAAATACAATAAAGATCCACAAGGTATGTGCACTTGCTGTCAGCAGTAGTATTGCAAAAGCCTGTGGCCTATACAACAATAACTCGTAGAAGAAGTGAAAAACCATACTGAAACACAATATTACAATTTTAACACGGATGTAGACTAGATTAAGCTAACGGGGTGAAAGTAATTTAATCCACGAGACTGTTTATTCAAGGCCCCACGTTGGGCGCCATTTACTTTAGACTCAAGACAATGACCTGATGGCTTCTTTTATTGTGACTGCTGTATAGTATACGTTTAACTAAGAAAAATTTAAGTTTGCGCCATTTAATAGTACAGTGATGCCATCGGAAGAAAAATAACAACAATGTGACAGCTGACAGCTCAGAGTTAGTAGAAATGGCGCGCTATACGAAAGAACAACGCATTTTCATTGTTGAGCAATATTTTACAAATAATGAAGGTTTGTTCAAACAAAATCATCGTCAGTGATAAAGCTCATTTTCACCTTGATGGCTTCGTTAACCGTCAAAATTGTCGCATTTGGGGTTCTGAAAACCCACGAGTAATGGTTGAGAAAAAAACGCGTGACTGTTTGGTGCGAATTTAGGACTTATCGGACCATTCTTCTTCGAAAATGCGGCTGGTCAGGCAGTAACTCGTGACATGATAACCCAGGTTTTAGTACCTAAATTACAAGATATGGATGTGAGCAACGTGTGGTTTCAACAACACGGTGCCACATGCGATACAGCCAGAGAAATAATTCAATTACTGCATGAGTCAATTCCTAAGCGTGAAATCGGCCGTTTTTGCGATCAGAATTGGCCATCCAGATCTTGCGATTTAACGCTATTGGACTTTTTCTTTGGGGTTTTTTGAAGTAAAAGGTTTATGCATACAAGCCCACCACGACCACCAAAGCCTTGAAAGAGGAAATTGGGAGGTGCTTTTATGAAATTCAGCCAGATTGACCTATATGAACCGGTTTAAAAATATCAATAGCCGTGGCGGCCATTTATCCGATGTGCTATTCCATACATAACCCCAATCTGTATGCTCTATGAATCAATAAAAAATGTAAGCTTTCTAATTAAAAATCTGTATTTTCTATCAAAATTAAATTTTTCGTCAATTATGGGACACCCTTCGTGTGATCTCCATCTCTGGAGGTTGTGCGAAAGGAGCAATTAGCTCTAAATGCACTTAGTTGATATACTAACAGGCAAAGCTTTAACGCCAGTAGATATATCGACTAAATGCCTCTAGTGATGCAGACTGCGTGGTAGCAAGTATGCTGCCAATAGATATTCTGGCAGTCGAACAATAACGGGAGTAGAGAGAGGGGAATTGTGACTGCGGAAAACCGCCAACATAGAACAGAAAGCTTGAGAGGGTAGCAAAAACGCTGGAACACTTCTCAGAAAGGCAGGTGGACATAAAGCTAATCCGGCCGTGGATTGACAGACGCCACGGAGAACTCGACTTTTACCTAATACAGTTCCTAACCGGTCATGGATGCTTCTGTTCGTATTTATAAAAGTATTGGCTTATAATAGCGACTGAGCCAGACAACTATCGACTGAAAGTTACATGATAAACGTTTTACTTTTTAATTTCTTTTAAGATGCAATTTTTTTGGAAATTTATATAAGACATTTACATTGACAGATATTTTTTTGATCTGAGTCATTATGATACGTATCTATGTATGCACTTTTAAAGATCTGGAAACTTTTCAGACTGGCAACGCTCAGCAAGCATGCTGATCGAACTAACAAAATTATACAACACAAACAATACCAAATTCACCATCATCCACCAGCATGGTTTCCAATGGGCACCATCATTTAACCATGCGGTACTCGTGCACCCAGCAGCGTTTAACGTACGTCATTCTTGGGTTCAATAAAAAAAACCAAAACTCGACATCGACAATCGACTTCGACTCTGACATTTTTACTCTCTCGAGGTTGCTCAGCGAATTTGTACTAGCTCTACCGCTCTTCTTGTATATAGCTGTACTCTATTACCTTTATTTCCACTTCACTCTACCGCCAACACCACCACCATGATATACCATGCACCAGTTTCCACTATACCGACGCGACGACCATAATCATCCACTCTTATTGCGAGCGAACGTTTACCTCTGCTGGCTGATTGTTGTTGCTTGTTGGTTGTGTTTGTGTTACTTACGAGTAAATCTGTTCGTTTTGTTGTTGTAAGATATTTGTGGTGTTTCTTTATTTGTTTTGGCTGCATATTTAAGAATTGGAAATGTTTCCTTTGCCTGAGGAGTAACAAAAATCGAACACAACGGGGTACCTCCAATTCGACTGTACACAACAGAGCTCTGACATGTTGCACGAACAAGGCACCCTACCACGTTATGGGCTTGAATGTCGACATAAAGGATAAGGGATTTGGGAAAGACGCACTCTTGAAATGTGTGCGCTGTCGCTACACAGTGTCGTGGATTAGTTTACATGAAAATAAAGATAACCCAAGAGATATTCGAGTTAATTATAAATAATAAATAAATTAAAAAAAAAAAAAAAACCGCTGCCAGTTATATGGCGGCCATGTAAGGGACATAGGTAAACCTATATTGGCGCGTCATCAAGAAGCATTATTTTTAAAAGTACACCCAAATGGAGGAATTTTAAGCCGGTGTTGCTATAGGTACACTCAATTTGACTATAATATCCTCGTAAAAATTATAGAGAAATTCGCGAAAAGAGGGCGTAAGTGTATTTTAATCAGACGCTTGGCCTTGACAGGGATTGTCATAACCATAAGTAGTGTTCTCATAAGCTCAAGAGTTATTGCCTAAGTCTGCGGGTTACAAAAAATCCGTACCCAAACCTAAGTTTGCCCAGCGCATTGTAACAAACATTTCGAATGGCGGTAAAATCAACTTTATATAGCTCGAAGACGTCCGGTAAAAGCAGCTCCATGCGGATGTTCCACGTTCCTTTTCTGCGATTATAGCTATTGAGGAGAAAAATGTTGAAGGCTGATTTTCTTCGGGAAGAAGCACCAATCGTTACAGTTTCCAATAGTCTAGAAATCATCCCTATTTTAGATAGGCGATACATGGATATTATAATTTTCTTTCGTATTGAAATTTACATTTTATGGGCAACCGCGCAGTTTACATACCGAGATTTGATTCTAACCCCTCTTCAGGGGCATAGCAAGGGGGGGCCCCATTTATTAACTTGAGCAACTAAAAAAAGAAATCGGCAAAAACGAGCAATTCGGAATAAAATGATAAAAAATAAGAATTGAGTTTGAATTTTCAAACTTGTAAATGTATACAAATCGGCATTTTCTAAGGTTAAATTGGAAATCCTTAAAATTTGCCGAGTTTCGATTCGATTTTAAGAACGACGCGACGGTTGGCATCATCAGACAATCTAAGGTATTGGCCCCGGAATAGTTTCTGTGACAATTGGTCAACATTGGAATATGGGGTGAAATTCGATGACGTTATAACTCGATAACCGCTGGGCCGATTTTCATGATTTCTATACAGTCGGCAAGTTTCTAAAATAAGTCGGGATTTCAATGAAGGTCAGGCTTGACCCTTCACTTCCTTCACGACGATTGCGTAGACTTTTCCACAGACATTGATATCAGTTTGTACCTTAAGTAGGCTGCCTATGTATAAAGGCATTTTTCAGGAATTTTCTCGAGTTCTTAAAAGTTCCAAGTTTTTGGATGAAATCCGGTCACCCCATTCAGCGTTGAACTTATCGCTTCACTCACAGACAAATTGATCAAAGGGTTTTGATTCTATTCCTCCACCAGTAGCAAGGGTTTGATTTACTGATCAGAACGAGAAGTTAACTTGTGTCTCTTTGCTCATCTGAAGTCCAATGCTAGGTAATGACTCTGCTCATTGCTCAACATTTTCTGCATTATTTGAAGCAGTCCAGTTGTCTAATATAGTGATGTGTCATCTAAAATGTTTTCAATGCCAACGCAGTAGAGAAAGACCAGACCTCGCCTAAGGTGGCGCCCACACCTAAGGGGAAACGGGCCTCAACCAACTTGGAGTACGAGACTGGAGTCGGTTAACCAAAGATCGCGCTAACTGGAGGGGTGTACTGATGGTTGAGTCCCAGGTCCACCCTGGGACTTATGCCTATGCGCCTTGTCTTGCCCATTGCCCTGGTCCTACAGAACATTTAAAATTTGCCATTGCGCATAAAGAGTATTAAATACCGTTTCGTTCGGCATTCCTTACCTCTACAACCTATTCATACACTCTGTGAATACACACGAGTCAATCAAATCAAATCTGGGTATAGGTTCCATTTGGTGACGACATTCCCATAAATAGTTATACAATGCTCGCTTTAAGTTAAAAAAAAAACTACGACTTAACAATAAAAGCAATTATCAAGTCCATTAGCAATTTATTTTGCGCAATGACATTCAATTATCAGATAACAGTTGTTGGAGGATTTGCAGCGCCTTAAAAATGACTGACGATTTATACGGCTCATTGGAAACAAAAAATCGCAGCTAATCGACTTATTCAACAGGAAATCCAAACATTGCATTTCCTTTATTTCAACTTTCCAATTTTCACAGGACATTCAAAGAGAAATCCGAAAACCAATTTCTCTAAGGGCATTTTAGAGCATTAGAAGGTACTTAAGCCGTCTCAACCTCGTCCAATTGTTCTGTCACAACACAAAAGCCCATCCCTTCTCCTTGTGACCTTTTTCGGCAAATAGTTCTTTTGTGACACACTAGGACCTTGAAAAATACCATCTGTACCATATGCGTATCCATTGTTGAAATATAGTTTTCGACTTTTTTATTTGTTCGATTTGTTTAAGAGAAATCACTATTCCAGTTCCAGAGCCAGACATGCAAATCATCAGCAAACTGGTTGCGAAGAACCACTTCCGTCGTCTGGCTGGATAAATCTCCCATGTTCAGAGATTTTCACTGGTGCTAGCTATACAATGTCAGTGCGTTTGGCTGTGTTGTGTGCAAAATCCATCAAACGATTGAAAATGTGCTAACTACAGAATTTCACGACAATCTTGGCTTCCAACGACACGCGGGCAATGGTGAGGCGGTACGTGGTGGAATGCGAAATGCGTGTACGACAAGGAATCATATCCCTGCAGACGTGTGACACCAAAAGTTATTATCCAGTGAGACTGGCAGGCAGTCACATGTTCGCATATAGCTTGGGGGACGACACGACAGGTTATGGTGGGGTAATTCGTATGGCAAAACAAGCCTTGGAGATAAATGAGAACTCCACAGGATATTGGAGAAAGAGGGAAATTGTGTTGGACGCGATTTTCATGGAATTGATTTTAGTATGCCCTTTATGCGACTTTAAGGAATGTGTACATGCACTCTTCAGAAGCAGTAGGTAAGGTATATACGAAGAGGTGTTTAAGGCGATTAAGCTGATTTCTCATTAACTTTACACCAACCAAGTGAGCGTACAGTGAGGTGGAAAATATGACTGGCTTCTGGAGAAAAACAGTATTTTAGAATGTCGAGGAGCAGGGACAACTCTTGGACTGAACGCAAGTAACAACACCCATAATACGCTTTTACATATTTTATATCTAGACCTTTACACATCACAGCACATAGGGCGATCAGATTTGGTCACGACAGCTCGCCTTTCTGACCCGAATGCCCAGACGAAGAAGAAGATACGGAGCACGCAATGTTCCATTGTAGGGCCTTTGCAGGGGGAAGAGCGAACTTACCAAACCCCCAAAGTCTAATAAGCCATATGTTAAGGTCAGAAGATGACTGGCTGGAGGTATGCTCCTTTATAACGAGTGTACACGAAGAATTAAGGAGACTTGAAAGACTTCGAAGAGCCGAAATGGCGGACCCGGAGGATTTAGCATGAGTTGCTAACCAGCCCCGCGAAGTAATACCTAGCGACAGTCCCACGGGGAGAGTGGTTGAAGGAGATAGGGTGTGGATTAGTATACGTCAGGCGCACTCCTGGCATCGATTATTCGGGTTTGCGAATCGTGCATGTTGGTAGCACGGGCTACCGCATCTTTAGAAGATTACCACATCCATTGGCGCAACAAAAAAAACAAAAACAAAAAAGGGCGATCAGATTTAGAGAGTCCGGTTGATGGTCATGCGAGACCCTACGGTTATAGTAATATTCCTATTTCTCTATTTCCTATCAAGGGAACGCGTATCACAATGGAATATATTACTCCGAGAATGCATTCCCACAAGATTAGATTGCCAAGACGGGCGGGTGGCTATGTAGAATCTACTTCTACACAGACGGTTCGAATATAACCTCAAAATTAGTGCCTAAAAATCCTAAATGTGCTGGCATCGCTTGATCTGTTAAATGTTGCCCTGATTTGGTTCCAGGGCATCGTAACGTTTATAGAAACGAACGTGCCAAGCAAGGCTCATCCCTCTCACTGTTAACTTGTCAGTAAGAAAAAAACCTCTTCGGAACTTATAGTGAAGGTCAACCTCAGATGGATAAGATAGCGAACTGTGTCATGCCCAGAAGGATGTATGCATCAAGGAAACAATAAACAACTTTCTAAACAAAACGCGGAAATATATCGCCAGAATAACAGGGATCACCACACAGACGTCTGATCTATAGGGGAGCGACCACGACATATTACACACAGCCGCAGTTAATAAAAAGTAAAACAAGCCCATATAGGCACTTCATACCTAGTGCCCTAGCTTCTCACAATTCGTTTGTGCCTAAGTTCTTATTTTTTGGGATGAATGCAAGGGACCTACAATTTTTTGTCAAGTCCGAACGGCTGAATTGAAAAAAGCTTCTAATACTCTAATGGGAGTATAAACAATATTTGATCAAGTGCCCTATATACCTACATCAGACATAGCAACTAAAAATTTAATATAGCCTTCAAAACTATAGGTACGTGACGTTTATAATTCTTATGCCCGGTTTCACAGTGGCCACATAAATCGATCTATTGTCAAATCAAGGGTCGATTTCTGTTTCATATTGCAATATTTAATTATAAAACTTAAATTCCCAATATCAGACACTTCTACCCAACAACTTCTGTCAACAAATTAACAAGTTATTCTTTACGGTTTAAGAGTTAAAAAAAAACATTATTTTCTACAAAGTTAGGAGTCATTTGTGGTTCACGACCCATTTTAAAACTCAAATGAATACAATAAATAAATACAAGCTTTGCCAGTGGCTTCGCTAGCGCAGCCCACGGGATTTGGTGCAGAGAGATTCCCTCAGAGTCAGTTAGTTTTTCTTTTATTTTTATATAGCTGATGTACCGGTCCGGCTTTGCCCGTGCTCAGGATTTACAAGTCTTACAACTTTGCTCCCATAAAGTGTTGAGAAATAGCGTTTGCAATTATTGTCTTTGTATGGGAGGTGCCACGCCCCTCTGTCCAATTTTGAAAAAACTTCACAGAAACCCTCTCGTGGCCAATACCCACGATTGTGTAAAAATTGGAGCTCAATTGGTACAGAATTCTATATAGCTCAGGTTTAGTTAAACTCGCAAGCAAGTTTAAACCAAGTACTTAAACCGTGAGTTTCCACTGTAAATTTGAACGAACGTTTAGTTAAACTTCGGTTTAACTTTTCTCGTCTGTTTTGTACGCCACTATAAACGAAGAACTCAACGTAGAACACCAGTTGTTAATGTGTAAAAAAAGTATGTAAGAATGTAAACAATTTTCAGCCTGAACCGGTGGAGAAGAAGAATCCCCTCAAGGAAATGTAGCGAAGTTTGTCTATTTGACCATCGACCAAGTCGGGCAAACTAAAACTAGTCCTCGGCAAGTCGCAGTTCGATGTCACAATGGGTATAAAGACTGGATTTCTACTGGACCTCATGTCGATAAGCACAAATCGCGAAGAGCGAAGTGGTAACATGATCAACCCAGGACCAATTGAAGCCAAACTAACTGCAACACCTGACTAGAAGTACTTGTTGCGGCGAAAGTGATGCCAAAGGCTGTTCAACTTTGCCGGTATATAACTCATCAGTCCTCACCTATCGTTCAATATTTCGTATTTGTTAAACTGTTGATTTAAGCTAGATTTTTATTCTTCTATTCGATAACCCTAATAAAAAAAAACAAAAGACTGTAAATCGATCATTTGTTTACCTTTTTTCCTTTTGGTGAAACCATTTCAGCATATATAAAAAAATATCCTCTTTCCTAATCAGCTTTTTCCTTTAATCAATTTTCAAGCGAATCAATTTCAAATTAAGGCATTTTTCGATGAAAAAAAAAAAATATAAACTACAGTATAAGACGTCATTTACAAATACAGTATAAATCGTCATTTTACACAACTTCTAAACTAATTTGCAGCTCCCAGCAGCTCTGCCTGTGGTTGTTTCGACTCTAGAGCGCCGGCACTTGTGTTGTAATTTTTGATTACACCTCAAAGTTGACGAGAACCGGCTGGAATCGATTTTACTACACCACATCTTTATTGCATTTGACGGTATACAAGCCTTTTCTAGAAACATTACAGTACAGTCAAAGAAAAGGCCTCCACTTGTGAACTAATTGGTTGCATAAAAGAAATCCTAGTGCAAAATCGGAAATTGGCACCCGGTGTCAATGTGCTAAGTAATAATGCAAATTGGCACCGGTGCCAATTTCCGATACACAGTACGAGCGAGATCGTACTACGAAATTCCAGAAAATAAACTCAGTTTAAACCCCTATCCATGGTCGGTTAAGTTAAACTCGGTTTAAACTCTCGATTAAGTTTGAACTAGTACTGTAATGCAACTTATCGTGTTAAACGTCGGCTTAAACTTGATATCTGGTTAGACGGGGTTTAAACTAGCTTAACACTTAAACTTAAACTTAACACCGACTATAAGTCTTTGCAAGTATTTTTTTTTACCATTTATGGTGAGTACTGAGAATTGACTGCGAAACGCAAAATATACATCTGTTCGTTTCTACTCAAACTTAAGTTACACTTTCTGCAGATTTCTTCACATGAGTAGGTACTAGTATCCCGGTCTAGCTAGACCTGGTACTTGCTCTGATACTCGGTACCAACGAATAGTTAGTATTGTGTATTTCTTCACATCTCTATAGCAGCGGAGCTAAGTTTATCAACCGTACTAACGACTAATACGTCCGGTCTAGTACCCATTTTAAAATGTCATAACGATGACATTTGTATGCTAATTGGCCGTCAACCATTTTTCAGGATGACTGATTTTTATTCATAAGGCGGCTCTCAGATTGAGGCGACAAGCAATAAGCAATCAGCAATATTTTTCGTTCGAGCGATATTTAGTTGCTCCTCCTATTCTGCCAATGTTGCTGGCAGGATGCGACATCACATACACTATAGGTATGCGAATGACCTGGCGTCGGAAACCGCTATGTACATCGATCCACTTGCCATGAATCGTAGAGTGATCTGATCAGCAATTATTGTTGCTCAGGCAATATTTAACGATTACTGGTAAAATTGTGAATAAAAACGATTACCGACTAAAACGTGAAGTATATACAAAATATGCTAACCGTGAGGGTGGGTGCTGCAATTCATTTACTAATAATTGAAGAACGTACAAAAACGGTGTTTTGGACAACCGAGATTGCCGAAAAAATCCACATCGTCCCAAGTATTTACTGTATTCCATTGTAGCATAATATGGTAAATTTAGTGCTCAGATCGACGAATTGCCACCCTTCTTCATCATTCTCGTTCTCAATGTCGCCATCGAAATTGTTAAACCAATTATCCCTATCAAAAATCAAATCAATTTTCTAAATTTCATTACACTTAAACCTACGATGTATTTAATTTTTTTCACAAAAATAGGCAACAGCTGAATCAATAAAATCGATCTAATTCAAGTACTAACGACGTTAGACTGCCGATTTTGAGGGTCTAGCTCATACCGAGTACTAACTAATACTCGGTACCAAATTCAGCTTAGTACTCTACTTCGTGAAAAAATGACTTGATACCTATTTAAGTACCAACTTTTGGTCTAATACCGGTGCTAGAGTACTAGCGTACTCTGTGAAGAAATCGGCTGTTAGCTTTGCCCTGTGAAATCGGGCGTTAGAGTGGATAAGTATACTAGGTGCGCATAAAATTTAATGCATGCTATACGAACCAGATTTCCATGCAGTGACTTCCATTAAATGGCGCTTACCTGTAATTAAAAGAAAATGAAATTAGCTGTGCATTATACAAATTTAAATATCATGTAATCGTACAGTAACTTTATATAGATATTTTAGAAGGAAACCAATTGCAACTACCTCACAATTGCAACTAATTGATTTAGTAAAGCTACAATTCTATATGTCATGAATCGTGTCATTCAGTGACATTCTTACGTCCCTATGTCGTCTGAATTTGTCCGAAAGTAGGTACCTAGTCATTCTGTGTGATCGCCTGTCATGATTGACACGACGTTTATGTTGCGACCAAGCGACCAAAGAATAGATTAAGTTCATCCAAAAGGATGCAACTTTCAGTTATAATTTAACCATTGTCCACCGTCAGCGTTACCCTTGTCTTAGTTTGCAGAATTGCTTGAATAGATTACACAGAATATTTTACGACTTGTATGGAGACATAACTCAGCCTGCAACAGTCGTCCCCTGGGTATAATTTGTATGCGTAGGAGTCCCACCCAACACGAATCATTTACGGTTCGACTAGAGACTCCATAAAAACTGATCCTAGATACATTTCGTACTACTGATGTTTCTTCGTTTCTGTGTCACATTCAGCGCTTAAAAGTAATTGCAACTCTGCACCATATAGCATACCATCTTGTCTCGGGTCCTTTATATACCACCTCGAGTCAAAGCGCTCCTCATTAAGCACTGCATTTGTGAGAAACATTAAAATTTAAATACACACGTCCTCAAAAAACAGTGTAATGTTTCTGCAATAATTTTCCCCTCATTTCATGCTCATTCAAGGGAAAATTTATTTATATACCTCATCCCAGTCATTCGTTCGCTATGAATAACCAAATTCCTTGCAAAGGAAACCAAACACACAGCACATTCGTTTCATCTGAGAGTGCAAATATCAGAAAACTTCCAGTGATTCTGGGATGGAAGGGAAGAATGTCCGGTGCACCTCATTGCATGTGCTCATTTCTTGTTGCCTCTTCTTCAAGCAAAACACAGAATCCTGTAGGTAGTTGTCCAATTGACTACCTGGCAGCCGCCTCGCCCGGTTTGACTTCTAAGGCACTCAATCTTTTTACAAAAACTGGCGTGAGACGAAACAAAAGGAAACAATCACAACACAAACTGGCCAGGTAAAGAGTCCTCTTCATCTTGGATTGCTGCGACGTGAGGTAAGATATTGTTCGCCATGGTCATTCTCGGATGGAAGAGACGAGACGAGACGAGACGACGAAATTCTAGAGGTAATGAATATTGAACGAACAAAATGAGCGAGGGAATAAAGATTGTCACTGCGTGGCCATAAATCAGAGGGCAGTTTCCAAAGCAATATGAGTGTCGTCTGGGGACTCTGGGCAAAGATCGGTATTGTATTGGGTTTCTCGAAATCACCACATGGGGGAGGACGAAGAATGTGGGTCTGGTCTGGGTGGGTAGTAGGGCTTTGACATTTTATTGTATAGAAGCAATAAACCAAACAGCCATGCTAAATGGGTGGTTGCACGGAGTGTGTTTTAATATTCAAGGATTCTGATACCTGTGGCGGTTGAGTGATATTGCTTCACAGTTGGGTGTAGTGATGTATCAATTTTCTTCAACCTTTTTCGCAGTAAGAAATCAGTCAGGTGACAATGAACTATTTGACAGGGACATTTGAGTAGAGATTTCGTTCGAGCAAGGTGTTACTAAATATTGTTGTAGGTATATATGCATGCACATCCCATATGTCACATGAATGGAGTTTGCATATATCTGTAATGGGTATACAAAATCACAGGAATACAATTGAAATTTCATTTATCTACTGATGAAAGGAGTATTCGAAAGTAGATATATACCAACGCTGATGGTTTGCAACATTTTATTTGTTTACATAAATATACACGGGAAGAAAGCGAGTTTCATTTTGAGATATACCTGACAGTACCTTTCAAATAAATTATTAAAAATGTGGTCAGAATTTGGATGAATTTGAGCCTTGCTGGTCACATAAGTTCTGGCAAATTAGTTTTTAGCTTTCACTTAAAAACCATCAATGAGGTGGGTGGCCAAGAAGTCCCTATTTGCGACCCGAACAGCAACACACTTTCACTGACCACAAAGGCAAACTATAATAATGCTAGTTTCTTCGCGGATCTTCAAAAAAAGAGTTTCTGATTGGGCTGATTATTCCAGGATTTGCGAAGTTTAAGCCTGGAGCTTATGTTATGACTATTCAGTTTTCGACTTCTTTTTTATGGTTCCTATTGAGAGTTATGGAACCGGGTCACTTGAGAGTCAGGACCGGGTCACTTTAATTGCTTCAAGCAGAAAAAAACTTTTAGCTCACTTCTTAGAAAGCAGGGAATTGAAGGTTGTTGTCCTTGTGATCGTATAGACTTAAGCTACGATTACACGGCCATTTTTTTTGAGTCATTTAAATGGCGCTGTGACGTCAGGAGAAAATGTCGCATTAGAGCGACATTTAAGCTACGATTCGTCATTGAAAAAATGGCAATCACACGAAATGACTATCATCGTCATTTGTGTCCCAAAATCAAATGACGGACACTGCGAGTCATTTAGAATTTTCCGTTGGGATGCCATTGTCGTAGGCGTCATTGAAGAGCGATCGCACGGCCATTTGTTTCCGCCAATTAAATTGCACTTAATTCATGTCATTTGGTGCGCCATTTTCCTAGTCATTTAAATGACACTGCCAAAAATGGCGATCACACAGAGCGACATTTAAATGACTCGAAAGGCTTTAGACAGCCTTAATTTATTTATTTATTTATTTTTTTTTTGTTGGGAGTAACTGAGTAACAGTGTGGTAACTAAAGTAACTAAACCCCCCTCCCATAGTCGTCCCATTCCCCGCGGTACTGTCGTAAGCATTTCATCGCTCTTAGCCTGATGTATTCAGCTAGATTCTAGTTGGCATTTTCGTGCACTGCATTTGTTGTTAGCCTGTGACAGAGTATATCCATTATAATGAGTAGGGACACTCTCGACAATTTCCTTATCAGCAAGTAATACTGTGTCACACAGACATGAGAAATAGACGGATATATAAAGTGGGTAGTGAGAGAGAGAAAAAAGAGGAGGAGTATTCTTTCGGAAAATGGCACAGGGTGCTCCGTTAAAAAAAGGGAACATTTTTAACTTGTCATACATTTTTATTAAATACAAAATTATAATTACATGTATGTTACGCTAAGATATTTATTCTTGTTGTTGGTTTTTTTGATTATTCTATTAATTTTTTGATAAAGTCATCCTTTTAAACACGAGCCTATATATAATTTTATAAGAAATTCTCTGTTTTGATTTTTACGGCCAGTAATCAATCACATTTATTCTTTAATATGTAGGTAATACATTTTCATTTCAAGATTTTTTTTTTATTTTGCTATAAACTTTCTAATGCATCTAAAAATTCTTTAGGCGAACGTGTTAAATGTGCACTTTCATCTTCCTTAAAAATCTGTAAATATGGAGGAAACACTATGTTGCTCACTTAGTTGCAACTCACACTTGCTTTTTTGACGTTTTTTTTAATATAGCATGCAAAATATGGCGTATTTTTTTGGGAAGTGAGTATAACAAAAACAAAAGTGAGTATAATAATTTTGTATGTAAGACCAAAAGTGAGTACCTACCTATAACAAATCCAAAAGTGAGTATAAAACTTTTGTATGTAAAAGTAAAAGTGAGCTAGCTATAGATTCTCAAAAAAATACGCCTATAATAAAACGCATTTTCACTACCGAAATCAGCAGTTTTATAGTCAGATTCGGTTTTGAAAGCGTTTATTTCAACGCCGGAAAACTCTAAATTTTCAGTTGGCTATTATTTCCATGTAGCTACTTTGCTGAAAAGGATCTTTTAAATTCACCAGCAACTTATTATTTCTTCCTCGGTTGCTTTAAAATGGCAATTAAGTCAATTGAAATACCAATAAGACTATTTATAATCTGCTGCCATCCTTTTAGTTATATTAGGCGTATTTTTTTGAGAATCTACAGCTAGCTCACTTTTACTTTTACATGCAATACTTGTATGTATACTTACTTTTGGTTTTGTTATACTCACTTCCCAAAGAAATACGCCTATTGGCAGACTTATCGAAAAAAGCAATACTTAAAAAATGCATTTCATAAAAAATTGATTTGATCTTCATTTTCCAAAAAAGGTCTTCTGAATTTGTTGGGGTCTTTAAATTTATATGAATTAAAGATTAATATAACTTAGGACACATTTCGACCACAAGCAATACTATTCAATTTAAAACCAAAAGGCGTAGATATGTATTTTAAATGTGTTCAAGCAAAACAAAAGCAAAATAAGCAGCGCGTAAGAAAATTGTAATGAAAAATTACACCTACAAAAAAGGAGTCAGAAAAGGGATAGTTTCAGGAGTTATCACTAAAAAACCAATAAAGTTAAACTTAATGCTCTCCATTATCGGCACATAAAAATATTTTACATCTGCATTTTCTTTTTGTTCCCGACCGCGCAGGCTAAACACTTCAAAATATGTTTTCCCATTTTCTATTTAATCCAAAAACAATTGCACTGTAGTTTGTTCGCACCGAAAACTATCACGGGTCACCCTGTATTGTGTTTATTTTACTTCTTTCGCACAACTGATAAGCATTCGAGTTTACCGCCTTTAAAAATGCTTTATAAAAAAACCTACCCCATCGTCACTGCAGAACCAGTGTGACCAGTTATTATAAAAACTAGCAATTATGGAATGAAATCATTTGTATTGCTACTAGGCCCAATATCGGATTGCATTATTTTAAGCGAAGTCAGAACAAAGAAGAAACATTTATTTTCATATTTTAGATTGAAGTATTAATGGTAGGAGTTCAGAATTAGTTGTAATTCGTGGAAAAAATAATCATAAAAACGAAGCATGAAACCATTTTCCAAAAAGCAAAGCAGGTCACACTGCATAAAGTGAGTAGGTACACACATCGAAGTCCGAGTTTACCGCCTTTAAAAATGCTTTATGAAAAAACCCACAATCGTTCGTCGTACACAGCAAGCCACATGTAGTGGTACAGGTAAAATGTGTTGTGTACCCGTTTCTTCTCATGCATTCGTTGTATGCAGGTAACAAATATTCTTTCGATCTGCTTCCACTTATTGTAAGATTTTTTCTGCATTTTGCTTTGTAGTAGTACGAAATGCATATGTAGAGAGAGTGTCCCTACTCATTAATGGATATACTCTGGCCTGTGAAACTCCTTTCTTTATTTCTCCAAGTCTCTTAGGTTCCTCATGATTTGCATTGTAGTCTCAGCGACTGCATTCTAGAGTTTTCGCCTCCTGGCTTTTTAACATTTGACCAATAATGTTCTCTGGCGTTGGTGTCGGCCGTCGGGTCACCAAGTTTTCTGTGTAGTATATTTCTATTATCTATGAACCTTGGATATTGGAAAAAGACATGGCCTATATAAGACGGGCTGTTGTCGTGCTTATACTTGTACGAACGGAAGCATCCATGGCCGGTTAGGAACTGTGTTAGGTAAAAGTTCAGTTCTCCGTGGCGTCTGTCAATCCATGGATGGATTTGCTTTATGAGTCGGTGTGTCCACCTGCCTTTCTGAGAAATGTTCCAGCGTTCTTGCCACCCTCTCAAACTTTCTGTTCTATGCAGGCGGTTTTCCGCAGCCTCAATTCTCCTCTCTCTCCTTGGTTTGTTGTTAAACTGCCAGAATATCTATTGGCACCATTTGCAAATAGTTCTTAGTGCACTTATTTAGTGTTCATGCCCTCGGCCAAATTCGGAGCGGCTATGCCTTGGCCCTCCCACATTGGGCATGATTCGCGCTAGTGCTGCACCTGCCCTTGCACCTTTCTGGTTGACAAATTTAAGATGGTCCTTAAATGAGAGCCTGGTGTCTATCAAAATGCCTAGGTACTTTATATGCGGCTTAGATGTTATTTCATGTCCACCGACGGTAATGTTAATAGTTTCTACCTTTTTTCTGCTGCTTATTAGGACAGCTTCGGTTTTGTGTTCCACCAGCGTTAGGCCGACTGAGGTAAGCCAAATTCGCACAGTCGTTATTGTCGCTTTGTTGATCCGTTCCATTTCCTCCAGCAATTTGGCCGTGACAGTAATGGCGATGTCATCAGCAAATCCCACAATTTTTGCTCTTCTGGTATAAATTGATAGTCGCAGACTCGCAGTATTCCGTAGTACATGACGTGCCAGAGAGGTGTACCAAGAACGGAGTGGTTATCTTGTGTTCCTTAGGTCTTGAAATAGTCTGCCGGCATGATTATGAGATGTAGGTAATCTCATCTCTCTGAGGGCGCGTAGGATTTGATCCCAATTTGCCGAATTAAAAGCATTTTTAATATCTAGGATCATTTTCCTTGTATGACCTCTTGTGCCTTTTCTCTACCACACTAATTGCGTCAGGTGTTAAACGTGCCTTTCGGACCCCGTATTGGTGTTCTGAAAGTCCACCCGTTTGTTCGATTGCTGCCTCAATCCTGTTGCATATATGTTCCAAGATTTTGGCAGCCGTATCTAGCAGACAGATTGGCCGATGGCTCATTTGGTGGTTTATTACCTTTAAGAATGAGCACTAGGTCTTGTCGTTTATATATTGTTCTGGAAAAACTACTTCCCTCAGGCACGAGTTAAAGTTATCCACGAACGTATCCGGTCTTGCTTTTATTTCTGCCTTCAGTATTATATTCGGAATACTATCTGGTCCAGGTGCTTTCTTATCTCCAATTTTACTGCATCAGATCTCGATTATTTCCTGTGATGTGACAACTCGGCTCGAGTATATAAGGTGACTTGTTGGTAGGGGGTGGGCGCAGTGGTTAGTGTGCTGGACTACTGTGCGAGGGATCCCAGGTTCGATCCCCGGAAAAACACAAATTATATCTTAAGGTTTTTTCTACTGCGCCACCTCTCGTGAACGTCTGACAAACATCCGAGAGTATAACTGTCTTGAAAAAGCTTATTAATTGAGCCGTTCGGACTCGGCAAAAAATTGTAGGTCCCTTCCATTTGTCCCAAAAATAGAAACTTACACAAAACGAATGGTTGCGAGAAGCTAGGCCTAGGGTGTATACACACCTGTTGCGCCACCTATTTATTTATTTATTTATGTTGGTAGGGGAATAACCCGACCACTTAATTTTTTTCATGACAATCTTGTACGCTCTACTCAAAGGGTTTTTGTTCGCTTAATCACATATTTCGGCAAAACACTTCTGTTTGCTCTTAATTACGGCTGCTTTGAGCTCTTTCCTTGCAACTCTGTATTGCTCTTGGAGTTCAATCAAATGAGCCCTCTCGGTGCAGTGGCTCAATTGTAAGTGGGCTGGACTACTGACCGAGGGGTTTCGGGTCCGATCCCAGGAAAAACCCAAATTACATCCCGAACGTCTGACAAACATCCAAGAGTGTAACTGTCCTGGAAAGGCTTATCAATCCAGTCGCAGCTCTTCGGAATCGGCATACAATTTGTAGATCCCTTCCATTCGTCCCAAAAATAAAAACTCACACAAACGAGTGATAAGTTAGACCTAGGGTCCTGCATGTAGCTGTTGCGCCACCTATTTTGTAGAGGTACTGCTACAGTGATCAAGCTTAAAGAAGAGTATCTCAGGCAACATTCAAATGAGCTCTTCTCTCGAGATTACAGTTGCCGCCGAACTGTAGATATACATAATAATGCAACACTGAACCCTAGGATACAATTTTTCGATCAAATATATTGTTCCCAAATAACACGGCCTACAAACTAGGAGATATCTATAAGTTTAGACCTGCGATATCGTCTTAATGAATTGTTTCAAACAACAGGAACTCTATAGGGGCGTTGGGGACAGCTTTTTAGCTCTTTTAGACTGACAACACAGTAGAAAACCTTTGCGCACTTCAGCAAAGCTTAAAATTAATTGTGGTTTCAAATGAAGTGAGTTGGACTCGCATAGTAAGAGTGAAGTTTCGTCACCTTAAAATTTTCAGCAATTCAATAGCGGATTCAAGATGTATCTGAAGCTCTTGGTAGATGTGGAACTCAAAATGAAAGATGGCGTCTATTACCCTTTACCAAACGCAAAAAATAGATTTGAATTAAGGATAAGCAACTATCACAACTGCCCACTTAAGAGGTGAATAATAACAAGAATGATTGATTTAAATAGGTAATAGGAAATTCCAAAGCGACAGCAAATGCCATATCTTCTAAGAATCTATAGCATGACAATATTTATTCAGAGATAACATCTGGTCATGTTTAACACGCAACAACTATAGGTATTTCACGAAACAATGAACCAATCTATGTACGACACCACTTACCATAACGCGCGATCTTAACGCCATAATTCAACATTCAGCTCGTACCCTCATACGCTTATCAAATTGTACATTTCCTCATATCACTAAATATCAATCTAATCACAACTGTCCACGGCAGAAGCTGGTCACCAATGAAAACTTCTGCTTGCAACTTATGCACGCTATATAGGCGACATAAACAAACATAAATAACACTTGTAGATACGAAAATGCCATATCATCCAATTGGATCTCCTTAAACTAAAATGAATTACATGGCTCCATAGAATAGTCAAGGAAAAGACTTCATAAATAAATCAAAGTGCACTCGAAAAAAAAAAAAAAACAAACCTCATTCGCTCTTGCGCCCAGGCCATAATCGCTGGCCATAATTCTCCTTATCGTCGTGGGTTGTTGAAAAATAATATTTATAAAATTTGTCACGAACATTTCTTAAGAACTGCTTAGCTGCAGTTCATTCTGACTTACTACTACTCCTCGGGTCTGGAATACATTGCTTCAACGAGATGTATTTCCAAGATAATCGATTCGTCGTCTCCCATGCATTGGATCTCATAACAATGATTATCACGAACTGAAGCAAGACAAAAAAAAAAATTCCAAAGGATGCAATCGGAGACGCAATTGGACCTGAACCGGTGACTGGGACAAATATTTTATCACAAATGAAAGATCATCAGCGCAGCATCACATATGCATCTCAGTTGATTCTATTGTGACATTGTCAAAGGGAAATTAATATGAGGACATAAAAAAAAATCCTCGAAAACTCCAGCTTGGTAACAAATTACAACGTCACTGGAATTAAAGATACCGGACAGCCACACAGCTCATTGTATCTGCAGGCGATATCGTGGCTAAGACGAGGCATAACAACGTGTGAGATCCCTTGTAGGTAATCATTTGTTTTGGTTAAGAGAAACCAAAACATTGGTTAGATGTATAGGGATCAGGAAAGGGAAAGGATTTTCTAATCAATATCGTTGAGATTATGATGGGTGCAAGGGAAAAAGGTAGCAACACCAGCAGCAGGTATGCAAGATAAGTTAAGAATGTTATTCAACAGTGGATACGATACACATTGTATCTGTGTATCTATTTGTAGTATTTCTTTCTTTCTCATATTGGGTTTGAGTAAACATTTTACTGGGCGATGATAGAAAGGCAAAGGCAGATGTTATGGTTGTTCCGCACAGTAACTAAAGAAGATTGAAATATGGAGCGCTCAACGACGCCACTAATGTCCATCAACAATGTAAATAATGAAAATGATTGTACATAGAGATATAGATTGTTGCTGAAAACATTTTTGAAAAGGTGTTCGTTTTTAGGAAAATATTTTAAAGAGTCCAATTGGATTTTGTAGTTCCAGTAGCAGCTGCGAAAAATGAGATAAAGTATAGGTGCTTTTAAAGGTTCAAATTTATGAAGACAATGTACAGCAGGGAAAGAAGAACTTGTGTCTAATTTGCAGTACAAATTTAATCAGAGAGTGAAAATGTCGAAAGTGCATAGGCAGGTATCAGAAAGAAAATGTTTCATTCTTTAGACCGACAATTATGCAGCTTTACAGAAAAGCAACTAGCAACATTTCACACAAGATTACAAATAAGGAGCCAAATGTTTGCACCCCACTCAAGTTGCCGAATACAGACTGTAGTTAGGTATCATTTTTTGGCTCTAGCGAACGATATTAAAAGTAGCATTCTTTTTATTAAATATTTTCGGAAAAGTACCAAAATACGGTGCCTGCACCGAGGGGTGTTGAAAAAAAAACAAAAAAATAATAGTAATACTTAAAATGAAAATATAATATTAAAAAAACAATGGCAACATTTACAATAAAGGCATTTAGCATTTTTCAAATCCAAAATGTTTGTCTGTAATGTGAAATTTTAGGCCAGAGACTGTGGCTGAAGAATGTTGTTGACATTGGGTACAGAAACTTTGAATATACTGAACTTTGCAGCCAATCCAACAGTGACCACAAGCAGGGGGTAAAGGTTTAGAATAAATCCCTCTATTTTGACTACATATTTCTAAGGTGATATTTCCTGTTTTGGGCATTTTTTCGATTTCAAAAATGCTCACTTGTTATTATTTGTCGATTAAACGATAAGAAAAAAACACCCAAAATGACGAACAATTTTGCAACAAAAAATTGGTACGGGCTTTATTTCCTTGGCCATTATTGCCTAACGCCAACAGCTCTGCGAAATAAGGCAAAATAAAAAAAATTAAAAAAAAAATATACAGGGGAAACTATAACACCGATTTTTAATAAAATGTTATTTCCTTTTTTGGGGGCTTTATTTCCTTATGAAAATTAGAAATGAAATCAGACCCTAAATGAAAATCGAAAACGTATGGGGGAGCATGCTACCCCCTGCAAGCCTGCAACCAACTGCTTGGATTTACTGTAAGATTTAGGGCCTTATTTAATTTTAAATTTTCTCGTATACGTAGTAAGAGAAAGATATTGTTTTCGTACAAAATTTCGAACTCGAGATTTTGATCAATTCTGAGATTACGATGATACTCAAAAAAGTGGGTCTCGCAATTCTGTCCGTATGTCTGTCTGTCCCACCCCTGGGGAATCTAAACGCTTGGACGGATTTGCTTCAAACTTTGTATTTAGAGTTTGTGGGCTTCCCGCTAGGAACGTTGTTTTTTTATGCTAGCCCTAATATTAACGGTACCTCCCATATAAAAATTTTACGAAATGTGACGAAATATGTCTAAATTTAGGTTTTTTCGAAAACGGCCCTAACGATTTGAACCAAAATTGATAGTTGAGTTAATGTAAGCATGCTTAACATGACTACATACCCAATTTTTCGCTAAAAAGTTCAGCAACGGTAGTTTTGAAAATTGGCCTTTTCTCGAAAACGGTAAAAACTATTTAAAAAAAACTGTTTTTTAAGGTACTATTGTCATTCTTAACTTGATAGCAAACTCAGTTTTTCCCTAAAAGGACTGCGTCCTTTGATATCCACCCAAATCCCTAATAACAGTACCTAATTTAAAAAAACTGCTCATATATCAAAAACGCCATTTTCGATTATGATAAAAATGTTACTTTCAGGTAATGTTTAAATCCATAGTACCTAATACCATTTGCTCAGTTTTGAGCTAAACAGTTGAAAAACAGAGTTTTTTGAACCATGAATGCGTCCTTCGATTTCCACCCCAATCGCCAAAAATATTACTTTAAAAACTGATCATATCTCGAAAACGCCATTTTCGATTTGGTTAAAAATGTTACTGCTAGGTAATGTTTATATCCTTAAGAATATGTCGTACTCAGTTTTCAGCTAAACAGTTTAATAACAGTGCTTTTCGAATCCAAATTGTAACATTTGTCAGCAAAATTTTACAAAAAACCGCTGTAACGATTTTGATCAAAATACATATTTAAGACACCATAAGCATTCTAAACATGATCACGTACTTAGTTTTTCTCAGAAAACTCGAATATTGCCGTTTTATGAATATTTCTCAAAAATTACTACCCAAATCCCGACCATTGAAACGAATTTTTTAAAATAATCAAAAATTGGAATTTCGAAATTCATTCCCTAATTACCTCATTTAAGTGTCAGTTGTTCGGGGTGAATTTTGAAAGTAAGTAATAAAGTGTTGTATGTTTATGTAGTATGTGTTACATAGATACTTTTTATTTAATTAACAAGGATTCAGTTACTAAACCTGAGAACATCTTAATTGGGTATGATTTTAAATTTGTTGAAATGACTCTGAGATTATGCGATAAACGAGAAAGTTACGTGCGACCCAGTCGTGCAAATTTTTTTTTAAGTTGAATACTTAGTTATTTACTTTTGTTTCTCTTAAATAAAGTCAGTATCTACATAAATAATTTTGATTCTTTTTCTTAATTATGTAGAAATAAAATAAAATATGTACCTACATTAGGGCTGCCAGTTGAAATTTTATTAAAATCGGGACACTAAGGCCAGAAAATCTGGACAAATTGGGGCATAAAAAAAACATACGCATTATGCAAAACTAAACATTTTTTAACGCTACCTATACATACGTTCAAAACAACAAAGAAATAATAATAATTCAGGAACTTCCAATATTAAAAAACCTATGCAAAAATCTTCGCAAATAATTCATTTTAATAAAAAGTAACCTTCTTAACCTGATGGCGATGGGTCCAATATGGTGCCTAGTCCAATGTGATGGACTCACACCCTATTCAACCTAACCTAACCTTCTTAACCACAGGTACATTTTTTGTTTTTGTAGCAAACCAATCTTTTCGGGGTGACTGGTTAACGAGAAGAAGTCAAATCTGATAAATACAATATAACACTAACAATTTTGTTATAATAAAACTGTTTGTCCTACCTGATTGGCGATTGGTGATCAACGCCCAGCCCATACGATAAGAGCTAGGAAGCAAATATTTTGAAACAGATTTCCTTTTTTTTTTGAATAAATTTAGCACTTAGAAGTGATTTGGGTAATTTCAAACTCCAATCAATGTTAATGTTTGTATGGGAAAATTCTGAAGCAAGGCGCGCAGTGAAGTGGTTAGTAAGTGGCGGTGGTTTACGAGCCACCACCCGCTTGCCACTCGAAAATTAAGCTCGTTCGAAGGCACCAGACTGGCATAACGCCACCTGAAAAATGCCATGTCACCCCTACTCCGCTTTGATGCGCGCGTATTTCATCCGATCAAACTCTAGTAATCTCTACTATGGTGTACTCTATGTCTATAGCAGAGCTGTAAAGTTTATTACAAGTACCAGTACCAGTATCGGGACTTGTACTTGTACTTCAGTACCCTGGTACTGGTACATAAAAAAGGCAAGTACCAATATTTTTCAAGTACCAAGTACCGCGTACTTAAGCACCAAAATACTTGAGCAGTACTTTCAAGTACCAGTACCAGTACCTCAAGTACTTAACCAGTACTTTCAAGTACATATTTCCTAATCTATTGAGTAATGTTTGGTTTTAACGACAATTTATAAAGAAAAACTGTATTATTTCATCAGAAAAAAGGGTTTCTTTCATCAGCAGACCGAAACCTGTAAGTCCAGTTGTTTTTATATCAATATTTTACTTTACTGCCCATTCGCAAATAACGGTACCATTTTAAGAACGGAGTGTTAAGTTTTTCTAAAGTTAATTTTTTTATATTCCCTAAATGTGCAGTTAACTAATAAAAAAGTTCCATCAAAATCGGATCATAAAGACCGAAGATATAAAAAATTAAAAAAAAAAACACACAGTTTTTGGAAAACAGACTGGCTCAAATATAGGGATATACTGAAACAATCGGTTCCCCCGATCTATTAAATCTACAGGGTGGATTGTAGGTGTAGCACTAATGAGTTTGATCGCAAAGTCAAGGATCTTACCCCTTTCAACAAAGCTATGCCTTTTTCTTGTCCTCTCATTTTACCTAGAGGAAAAAAGAAATCGCACTGGTGGAACTCAGAATTGGGACTGCTCAAAATCAAGTATAGAAAACTTTTCAATCGTGCTTGAGATTGAGACACAAGAGAAGTGACAGACAGACTCCTACAAGGAATCCCTAAAAATATATAAAAAGGAACTAAGAAAAGCTATGCGTACATCTTGGAGGATCTTCTGTGGCAAAATAGAAGAGTCCTCTGGAGCATCAAGGCTTTTCCTACTCTCTACAAATTCCAATAATGCCTAGTTGTCTGAAAAAGACAGACAGCTCTTATCGCTCAATCTGCTGCTCGACATGCATTCCCCAGGTAGCTCCAATAGTGTTAGTCACACAGATCCAAACAGATCAAATGTGCAATCTACAAACTTCCAAGTTCGGACTACTAGAGACAAACTGCTTTGGGCGCTATGTAGTAGAATTGGGCAATTTAGTTCATTTGAGTGATCGATCAATTTAGTTCAAATCACGCTACTGAACTAGTTCGTTCATTTTAGTTCATTTTCGTCAAATTCACAGAAAATACAAAAAAAAAAAAACTTTGCCGTGGAAAATATAAAAAAAATACATTTCCATGCACCTGAATTTTTTAATTATTTCATGTTGTGTTTCTCTTTATCATTCCTAAATCACTTGCATCACTTGAATAGGGACAGAGGCAATTGCTTTGCTGTGGATCAATTTATTGAAGCTTAAGGTATATTTAGTTTTATTTCCAGTATATTTTAATCATTTTTCAATCAAATGGGGCGAGAAAGAGTCGTAACTGCAGAAGAGAAAGGCAAAATACTTGGCTAGAAGGAGTGTAGTCTCACCTGAAGCGATATATTGCCAAACAAATTTGAAATAAGCAAGTCAGTGGTTTTGAATTTTCTTAAAAACAAGTGCAACTATGGAAACAGCATGAAGGGAAGAAGGAACTGCTACTACATCTACATCTACTGAAAATAAACGGATTTTTGGAGAAGCATTAAATTCTCACTGTTCAGCCTCGCAGATCGGATCAAATTTGTGAATTTTTGCTAGAGTTGACACGCTAATACGAATAATTCGGAGAGCTGGTGCTGGATATCTATAAAGATAAAAATTAAAAAAAAAAACCAGTAAGACAATTATCTTCGACTACGCCGAAGCTCAAATACCCGGTACTATATTATTGTAAAAATAAAAAAAAAATATTTAAGTATTTAAAAATTATATATTTGTATGGGAGGTAGGGTAGTTTTAATTCGACCAAGTTCATTTTTTGTCAAAAAATTTTAAATATTATTAAAACAATATGTGCAAAGTTTAAACTTGCTATTTTTATTGTAGCTATTTAAATTTAATTTTTAACATCAAAAAGCTATATAAATCCGATATTTTTGTATGGGAGGTAGTAGTAGTTTTCATCCGATCTTGCTCATCTTCGAACTAAGCCTCAGTTTGGTGGATAAAAGCTTGCGTACCAAATTTCAAGTCGATAGCTCTTAAATTACGGCCGTAATCGTGCGGACGGACAGACGGACAGACGGACAGAAAGTGATGCTGATCAATAATATATATAGTTTGTCATACCTACAACGCTTCCTTATGTGCGTTACAAATGGAATGTCAAAGTGAATATACCCTCGACACAGTGTGGTACCGGGTATAAAAATGCCTCTTACCACTACTCCTAAAAGGAGACTCGCGTCGTTTTTGCTCGGAATTGCATGACATGGAAAAGCTAATTTAGATGGCTTAATGCTCTTCCTAACTGCGGTAATGAATTTGGACCCGTGCAATGGACTTTCCAGAGAGATAACACCCCCATTCATACAGCACGCGTAGTAAAAGTACCCAAAACGTGCCTATACTGGAGTGACTTATTCCCCTGATCTCAATATAATTGATACAGTTTGCGGATGTTTGTCACGGAAAGTATACGAGTCCGGTAAACAATTTTTAGATGTTAAATCATTAACAGCAGCCATCAATGCCGCATGGAGCGATATTTCCTAGAGCTACCTAGAATCTATGTTTAACTCACTTCCAAAGGGTATTTATGAAGTTATTTCATAAATACATATGCGGCTACACCCATTATTAGCTAAGCTTAACAAGATAAAAAGAAATTAATTTTAACTGAATTTTGCAACGCTTTGTTATTGATCCTTGTTTCCAGTTACTGTCCCTATTCAAGTGCATGGTAGGTATAGGTAGGTACATAAGTGAGTGAGCTGAGCTGTTCTCTCATGGCATGATTGGCTTCTGTATCTGTATCCGTAATCCATTGTCTGTTTAGTTTGTAGAGACACACATAATTATGCCATAAAGAATAAATCATGGATTGTGTTCTTTAGTTGACTTGAGCAGTACTTTCAAGTACCAGTTCCAGTACCTCAAGTACTTAACCAGTACCAGTATCGGGACAAATATCAGTACCTAGTACTTGTACTTGAAAGGACTGAAGTCCTGGAATACTTAAGTACTTTACAACTCTAGTCTATAGTTTATAGTATAATTAATTAATTAATAGTTGGCGCAACAGGCCTGTAGACACCCTAGGCCTAGCTTCTTACAACCATTCGTTTTGTGTGAGTTTCTATTTTTGGAACGAATGGAAGGGCCCTAAAATTTTTATGCCGAGTCCGTACGGCTGAATTGCGAAGCTTTTTCGGGACAGTTATACTCTCGGATGTTTGTCAGACGTTCGCGAGAGGTGGCGCAGTAGAAAAAACCTTAAGAAGTTATTTGTGTTTTCCGGGGATCGAACCTGGGACCTCCTCTGCGTAAGCAAATAATTTTAT
Organism: Cheilosia soror; assembly: GCA_949372485.1. Lineage (NCBI taxonomy): Eukaryota > Metazoa > Arthropoda > Insecta > Diptera > Syrphidae > Cheilosia > Cheilosia soror. The sequence goes on from OX443563.1 coordinate 21,914,488, forward strand.
CACTTCGGTCGAATCCGAATGCAGTTACCATAATATTCTCTGAACAAACCTTTGCTCCCCCCCCCCAATCGAGTAGAGAGGCGAGGCAGACTTAAAACCAGTATAGAGTATACTCTGCCTCTTTCAAAACTGCCTATATGCAATTAATTTTAGAAATTCATTTTATAAGAATACAAATGTAGGTCTACTGAACTAACTACACTCCAATCATATACAATCCACAGATTTAAGGACTTCCATATATTCATCCACCCTCATGTGCGTCCTTATGAAAGAGAACAAATTCAAGCTAAACAAATGATCAGAAATCACAAACGCATTTGTCTGCTCATATGTAGCTACTGCTAACGACTGCCTATAGTGGATAGTGCCTAGGCTACGAGGTTAACTGGCAAAAGCCAACGTCATCCTCAGATACTGCAATTTTTCCTCCTTTTTGTACTTACCAAGGTTGAGCTTCTCCTCGGTTATTTTTTTGTGTGATTGTTGATTTCTGCAGCATCGTATGGAGGATACTTAAAACCAATCGAAGTTCATAACGACCTATAGGGGGAGACCGTTGTCGACCGGAGACGGAGGTATGGGGACGAGAATATTGTTAATTGAAAATAGTTTCCACGTCGTTTCCAACAGAAATTATTATTAATCATCGTGAAACGAAGAATCGTACTTGCTGCGCTCGAGATGGATGCAGTTCTCTGGTAATTTATCTGGAAGCAATTGGTGGCATTGTGCGGTTTCACTTCGCAGATATGAACGTGGCCAGGGAGATGTTCATTTATTTTATTTCAAGTTGTTTGTAGCACTCTTTGGATTGAACAAATTGCATATTGCTTTGGAAATTAATGTAAATTGATTTATGACGAAACGATATTGGACAGACAGTGTGTGAGATACATCATGGCAGTGACGGCTACGATGGTGGTCTCATTTGTAGGGCTATTATATACGCCATATTGGAATGTAAGGTGAATGCGACTAATAAGACCGTTAGTGTGCGGTCGATATTATGTCTGAAATTTGTAAAAAAATGTAATTAGATTCTCCTTTCTATTAAAACAGAGAATCAAAGTGCTACCGAAGAAAAATTGTGGAAATTATTAAAGAATGAACAAAGATTGTATGCAATTGGAAACTATTTCAAAGCATTCAGTCGAAAGGAAGATTGGTTACCTACTATCGATGTTTTCGTCTATTTAGGTACTTTCAATGTTGCATTTTGCTCTGACCCTCGAAGCTGAGTTGCATGAACTCAAAATTGTCCGACAGAATAGACTTCTAGGGTTTTTCAACAGGGACGCTACAAAAGTAGATCGACAGAGACAGCAAACGACACCGAATTTCTTGCCGCTCTTTTGACATTTCTGTTCAGTAAGGTTTGCCATTTCATGATGGAAAGATATACGAGCCAACAACGAGTCGAAATTATTAAAATTTATTACCGAAATTCGGAGTCAGTGGCCTCAACGTTAAGAGCGCTACGTCCAATTTATGGTCGTCATAATCGTCCTAGCAGATCAACAATTGAGCGTTTAGTGGAAAAATTTGAATCCACAGGCGGCATAGTACAAAATGTTCCCGTGCCAGTGAGACAAAGAAGTGCCCGTAGTGTCGAGAATATTGCTGCCGCTGAGGCTTCAGTTGAAGAAAGCCCAAATGTGTCTCTCACACGTCATTCTCAAGCGTTGGGCATCTCTGTGACGTCGTTGTGTCGAATTTTGCGAAAAGATATTGGCCTACAACCTTACAAGATTAAATTGACGCAAGAACTGAAGCCGCTTGACCACCAGAAGCGTCGTATGTTCGTGAATTGGGCAGAGCAACAACTTGAAAATGATTCGGATTTTCATCGAAAAATCATCTTCAGCCATGAGGCTCATTTCTGGCTGAATGGCTTCGTTGTTGCAAAATAATTAACGCGATCGCAAACTACTAAATTATTTAATTATTTGGCGAACAAAAACGAAATAGTAAAAATGCAGTCGCCACTGCCCGGGAGAAAATTTCGAATGAAATGTCAGTAGCCAGAGACTACTATATGTAGATCGCGAACAATTTGCAACACCAACCACTGGAAAGTGGGCTGGGTTCAGCTTCGCTCAGCGAGGGTCGGGTTCGTCGTGATATTTGGTTATTCACTTGATCGAGGTGATAAGTTGTTTTGATTAATACCTGTATCCGATGTTTTATTGTGTTGATCTGAAAAAAAATGGGCGCCACGTAATTTTAAGAGAAATTACGAAACTTTCTGGGAATCGAAAATGGAGAAAAGGAATTTACCACCGATGACGAATCTGTAAATGTAAAAATGAAACAACGATTTTTACCTCGTTATAAAGCTCCGTTGGAGCGCGGTCTTTTATTTGGGGTGGGTATAACAACCCAAAGAAGAAAATTTGCCAAATTTGGCGACACGAAATTGGATTTGGTGATGGCGTTCGGACCGTTAAAATGGCCCGCTATCGCACTGTCTCGAGTGTACAAATAAAATTAATGGGTCGCGTGTCCCGCTTTCACCGGGATTTTGAACGAACGAGAGCCTACCGAGATTTCAATTGACAAAGCCCTATGCAAACGAATTTTCAAACAAATCACTCTACTTATCTTTTTTTTGTTGAACCAACACCTGTTGGATTCCTTGTCTCCTGTGCTTTTGTATGTTCTGGCACCTTTTTTTTTTTTCTCGTCTATAAATGTCCTTTTGTCCTTCTTTTCCCTCCTTCTTTTCCACTTATATTTTTCACCACTATCTTTTACTATTTCTACTCTACTCAAAATCTACTCCACGAACTACTTTCGCAAAAATTTAATCAAAAATTGCTTTTCGCAATAGCAAAAAAACTTCTCACAAATTAGCAACTTAATACAAAGCTGGTCAGCCAAGAAGTGCCTTCCAAGTTTTTCCCTTTGTTCGAAGTCGCTTGACTTCCTCACACACACACTCTCATACATTCGCTGGTGTTAGGCCCCAACGGTGGGATTCAGCTTGGCATTCAGCAATGCCTCCCACGACCATTAACCACCACATTCACACACTCTAGCGGGCTAAACGGTCGTTATATGCGACACCAATGCGCTGCCGTAACCCGCTAGGCCTCTCACAACTTCCACTCACTCTTCCCTATATACTGGAATTCGCCTTGTAGGGGATCCTTCCAGTATATTTGGGATTAGCCAGCCGACTTCGAACAAATGGTCTATGTACTCTCTTTTCGAGTCTCGCCTCTCTTTTTATATATTATCTTTGGCATTAAGCCAAAAACAAAAAAGTAAATAGCTCGTGGAGGAAATTTGCGACCGGCATTTTTCCCCACGATTAGTTTAAAAAAGCAAAAATTATTGATAAATTATTAAATAAAAGAAAGAAGGATGAAGGTGGACGTTATTCCCCACCCGGATATCAACATCCCCGTGGGAACTTTCCCAACAACCCCTGTAGAGGACAAGGAACCAACAGGTATTGTTTGTTTACTTTTTTTTTCCGCGATTAACTAATCTACCTCGGTGGACTCTCGCGCAGATTTGGGGGATGAGACTTGCTGATAGCAGGCCATTCCTTACAAATTTGTTGTATTTATGTTGGGCACTCGGCCATGAAAAATGATCGCAGCATTTTTAGCGATTTCGGTGCAATTGTGATTCGTGGTTTTGTGTCTTGTGTCGCCCTTTTGATAAGTGTTGTTGTGTTGTAGTTTTGTTTGGGTTTGCGCCCTTAGTTTTGTACCCCTTGCTGATGATGCTGCGATCGTCCTTGTGTTTTGTTTTTGTGTTTTGATGTGCTCGTCGTCAGTGTTGTCACACTCTTTTGGTGCGGGGGGATTAATGTTGTGGTGTTATTATCACGCACTCTTCCGTGCGGGTTGTTTTGGGTTTATTATCACGCACTCTTCCGTGCGGGTGATTTTGTGAGGGTGTGTTGTTACTTGGCCGTCCGCCCACACTCCCCTGTTGCTCCTACGTTGCTCCATCGTCGGGGCATGGACTTAGGGATCGTCTTCCCTATGCCCATCGAACAAAACTCCCTACCGTGGTAGTGGTAGTTCTCACGCCGGTTTTATTATGTCGAAGAGTGTCTATTTACTTGGCAGCCCGCCTACACTCCTCTGCTGCTCCTCCGTTGCTCCAGCGGCGGGGTGATTTGCAAAAAGGGATCGTCGTCCCTCCACCCATCGAACATATCTTTTGCGTCACTCTATTAGTGTGAGTGACGTTCGTATGACACGGGTTTTGTGTGTCATTTGATCCCACGTTGGAGTGTCGCCTAAGGGGATCGTCCTCCCCCCACTCTTCGTCTTTATCGACCGCCTGTCGATGTGGACAGTGTCGGTGGGAGTCTCCTGACGGCCCGTCAGGCTCACCATCCGACGTTCGCTCGCTTTATCGACGGTTACGAGTCTCCCTTCCGTCCGAAGGGCTACGTAACCGGATTCCACTTATAGTGCCACTCAGACCGTCCGTCTGGTGGCTTGTGACCGTCCCGTCACACTCGATGACCTGTGTGGTAGCAACCTTAAGGCTCCAAGGAGGTGGTCCGGAGGCTGATGGGGGCCTCGGATGCCCGTCCACTTCCCAGGACCTTGGATGCTCAACCCAAGTAAAAAGAGGGACTATGGGTAGGAAAGAGAAGGGATATAGAGCAGACCTTGTTGCGCTAAATTTTAACGCAACATCGTCAATAAACAAAATATGCGGTATTGGTCAGGCAGCAATCCACACGTACTCCATGAGTCATCATTGCATCCCGAAAAAATTACGGTTTGGTGTGGTTTGTGGGCCGGCGGCGTCATTGGGCCGTACTTCTTCCGTGATGATCAAGACCGGCACGTTACTGTGAATGGGAATCGCTACCGTTCAATGATAACCGAATATTTTTGGCCCCAATTGGATGATATGGACTTGGAGGACATGTGGTTCCAACAGGACGGCGCGCGCCACAAGCCACACAGCGAATGTCACAATCAATTTATTGGAAACCAAGTTTGGAGAACGTGTTATGTCACGAAATGGTCCAGTCGCTTGGCCGCCTCGGTCGTGCAATTTGACGCCGTTAGACTATTTCCTGTGGGGCTACGTCAAGTCTATGGTCTATGCCAACAAGCCAGCGACGATTGATGAACTTCGTACGAATATCGAACGTGAAATTGCAGCAGTATCGGCCGATTTATGCTCGAAAACCGTCGAAAATTGGGTTCAGCGTCTGGACTTCTGCAAGCGTGCCCGTGGTGGCCATGCAAAAGAAATCGAGTTCCATACATAAAGGCATCGAACGTACTTTCACATCAGGAATAAAGAATTTCATTGTTATCCAAAACCGTTTTTGTTTTATTTAAAAAAAAACAACTTTTGTAGCGCTAAGTTTTGGTGGTGTGGGCGCAGAGTGCTGGACTACTGTGCGAGGGTCCCATAAAATAAAAACTTTGCATCGTCGAAAGAAGCAGTATTAAAAATGTTTCTTTAAACTTTAAAGCATTAAAATTGTTGTCGATTTTTGAATCTCCCTCACTTTCTGGTCAATCTACTAACAGCAAGCATTCTTAATGTGACTTGTTCGAGATACTTTCCGCAAGCATGATGTCATTTGCATATTTTTACAACAACCATCTAATTGGCGACTACTGATAACGTTCAGATTATGAGACCAGCTTTCACATTAATAGAACTGCAATATTTCAAATGAAAAGATTACACTAAATGACTCACCGAGTGCATTTTTCATCTCGTTCAAACTACTTCCGATAGTCGGTGAAATAATTTTTCCTTCAACCAACTTAATCAGTGCATTTTATTACCCATTCTAATTAAAACGACACACGACATTGTAATGTCTTGAAAATTAATTAAAACCATGAAGCAGACCACCACTGCACGCAGCGCGATTCACCAGTGAACCCCATAAAATTGTGAAAAGCCCCTACAGCAGCGAGGCAATTTTCAGTCACAAACATCATCGAGCCGATAACCTCTGCGATAACCCGAAAATATTAAAATTTTAATTTATTACCCACTCAATTGAATTGCGAAGGCAAAACTGTGTCTGAGTGGAGAGCTACGTCCTTATCGGGCTTAAGCATAGTAAATACATTTTTCCATTTTTATTTCTATATCGAACCATGAACTTTCAGAAGTTTGGTCGGTGGCGCGGCGGCCAGAGGGTTGATGAAATCATCTTGAGGTAAAGTCTGGCTGCCAGTCAACTTGAGCTTTAAAGGCGGTCAAGTGGGAAAACTTTTCAATTTCTCCCTTTGATCCCCGGGGTTATTGTTCTTTAGGCAGTACTCCCGCCGCGTAGTAAGGTTCTTCTTATCGTCATCAAACTCCATTGACTATTTTTTTTTTCTAAAACAAGGACCTCGCAGGAGACGAACCACATAACCAGTGCTGTGGCTTAACGTTATTTTAAACTTTGTTGTTTCCTGCCAAATGCACCGGAAGCCAAAGTACTGCTCAAGAAGCAATACCATCATCGGTCGTCACCGCTGCTGCCGCCCGTCAACGGTTTAAATGGAGAGATGGCGAAGGATTGAAATTTTTTTGTTTCTCCATTTTTAGTAGAAAGTTTACGGGTTTTTATTTGTAGATGTAGATCCTTAAGCAAGCAACTTTCTCTCTGATATGCTGCTCTCCATCAAAACACTTATATTCCGAGCAAAAGCTGGGAGTGGTATCCACACGATAGCAGCAGCAGCAGGCGAGCATCCTCAACCCTCCCTCATTAGGGATGAAAACTTTCAATCCACTTGAGTAAACTCAAATGCGTAACTTTGAATTAAAAATACGATTAAGAGAGAGAGAGAGAAAGAGAGAGAGAGAACGAGCGAGAGTTGCTTCTTTCGATTCTTGTTGTTAAGAAAAGTTTTCTTCTGTTATACCAGTGGGTCCAGAGATACTCCATTTTATAATTCAATTTGTTGAAGGATCTTATTCTTCTTCTGTTGTGCGGTGTAGTTATTATTCAGTGGGTTCTTTGAAGTGCGGTTCTGAGCAAGCAAAAATGTTTCTTTGCCACGAACATCAACAGAGCATGTTAACGTCAATTGGGGTTTGAACCAAGAGGTCGGTTTAGTTGAAAAACAAACTTAATCGTTGAGATGCTTCTTGCTTTTCATTAGTTGGTTTTTGTGTTAAGCGAGTTGTGTGTAGCTAAGATTTATGAACAAACGTGGTTTATCTTAAGAGTTATTGTCATTAAAATGTACATAACTACCTAAAAATATAAAAGCAAAAATAAAAGATATAAGCAAATATAATGAAAGGTCTTTAACCATCAGTTATGAATAAAATTTTCTACAATAAGAGATAGGCCAGTCCCAGTACCTTTTTTACTGGCGATATGAAGACGAAACTTAAATAAATGGTTCGTGTACATGGTTTTCATTTTGTTTTCTGCATAAACCATTTACCCTGTTTTTAGAATCTTACTTTTTGAGAGATTTTTTCTTTGTAAAGTATTTTTCTTATATTTCTTAAAACAGTAAGAATTATTGTTATAATATTCGAATGTTGGAAAAAATTATGTAAATTTCTACAATAAAAAAAATGAATCAAAAAAACATATAAAAATAGAAAACAATATGAAAAACACAAAAATTAAGAGAAATTAAAATAATACCTTTAAAAGGAAAATCGCAAACGCTTGAATTTGAAAAAAATGTGAGTGAAGACTCTTCGTAATTCGCATATCACGTCTTATTTCTTTGAAGAATAAAATGGGAGTGAATTTTTCAGTCTTGTGGCAGCTATACTATAAATATTAGACAAAAGTCTAAAAATTAGAAATTGAATTGCATTGATCGCAGATTCGCTATGGGATGCAGGTGGTAGACAGAGTCCCATCCACTTGTCGCCCGGTGAGATACCACCACATCATGCTACATAGGCTCCGTGAAGTTAGTCTTGACTACGTTTCGGAGTTTGGCAGATGGGCCGGTGCAAAACGGATGGGACACAAAAGCCATGATGCAACTTCCTGAGATAAAGAATTCCGGAGGTAAACTAGTCTCCCATTCGGATCTCCGGGGGGGACTATCTCAGGGGGTTCAACATGCAAATATTCACCAACAGGACTTGCAAGACGACAGACAACAACGAACACAAAGACAAAATCGATAAAACAAGGTCACTAACAGGAGAAAGCTAGCAACAGATTTCTGCAACATTCGAGGTCTAGGATTCAACAATGCAAAGAAAAAAAGCCAGACGTCCTAGTCTTAACCGAGACTCAAATAAACTCAAACACTGACTACACATATCTTCGCTGTCCAGGACTACTTCCTCGTTTTCGATATAAGGGGGGACTATGTGTGTTTGCCCGAACAGATCTGGCGTGTGAAAGAAAAGAAGAGATAGAACCTGCGGATCTCGACTTAATATGGCTAAAGGTCGTTCTACAAAGTTGTACTAAATTCTTTTGTCGCCTGTACCGCTCGCCAAACGATAAGGAACCATCTAAACTATTTCGTCATTTATACGAAAAGGTAGACTGGATACAAATTCATCATCCAACGGCTGAAGTTATTATTATTGAAGACTTCGCCATTAGCTGCAATCTCACTCAGCTCGTTGATGAACCAACGCGAATTCCTGACAATTCATCGAATTACGGGAACACCTTAGATCTGTTTCTCACAACCGAGCCAGATAATTATAAAATAAAAATATCTGCTCCCTTAGGGAATTCGGATCATGCTCTAATATCTGCTATCCTCTCTTTACCGACACCAATAGGAGCGAACCACGATCGCCATCGTCTGATTTGGAATTATAGTAAATCTAACTGGGACGAGCTGCGTAATTTCTTCGGTTCATTGTCATGGGCTGATATGTGCTTTAGAGATACCGATGTCAATATGTGCGCAAAAGTCGTAACCGAAATGATTTTACTCGGTGTGGAACTTTACATTCCACATTGCATCAAAAAACCAGCTTCAAATAAACCCTGGTTTAACAAAGAATGCAAGCGAATTACCGCAGCGAATTCATAATTCTTCGAAATAGATGCAACCTAATTATTGATATCGGCGAAGGCAACTTACAACGAAAGAGTCACTAACAAAGTAATTGGATGTCCTAACGGCTCACGCGCATTCTGGTCCATGGCAAAGACAATCAGTTCTAACTTTAGTTGCTCTTCCTTTCCACCTCTAGTAAAAGAAGATGGCACGCTAGCAACAACTCCTAAAGAAAAGGCAGACCTTTTCGCTAGCAGGTTTTCACTGAACTCCACCCTAGATTCTGCACAACTAGAGCCACCAAATATCCCGAGGGTGCAAACATCGATGGCAGAAGTGAAATTTCGGCCTCGAATAATTCAACGCATCCTTAAGGAACTAGATTGCAATAAGGCAACGGACCCGACGGAGCTACCTATTTAGAGCAAAGAGGTACTTTAGCCCCAAGCAACTTCTCCTTCTCTACAAAGCACAGGTTAGACCAGGCCTAGAATATTGCTCCAATATATGGAGCTCGGCCCCAAAACATTCACTCAACCTACTTGATAGCATACAGAGACGAGCAGTTCGACTTATTGGATACCCTACACTCACATCGAATCTGCAACCGTTGGTGCACAGAAGACAAGTCGCTGACCTATGCTTGTTCTATAGGTACTTCCATGGTAGATGTTCCGAGGAACTCAGAGACATTATCCCTCGAAATACAACTTTTGGGCGCCCCACAAGACAGGCTGCTAATGCTCATGACCATACAGTACACTTGAAAGCCGCGAGGACATCATCTTTCCAAAACTCCTTCTGTTACAGTACAAGCAAACTCGCTTTCTGGGGATATATTTCCAGAAGACTACAATTTGCAGCAATTTAAGTGCAGAACTAACCTAACATACATCTGCAAGCATCTCGGGGCGCTGATGAAGCGTTATAGATTTGCCTTTCCCGGGAGAAGTATTTAAAAAAAAAAAAAGGTACTATCACACATGTAAAAAATTCTTTTAAGTTTTCCAAATACTGACGTCAGTATGGGGCGTCAGATTATGTCTAGACAGACTTTATGACAAAATCCGGTTAAAAATTGTTCTATTAAAATTTACACAATTTTTGACATTTGTCGTGTAATACCTACATAGTAGCTAAAAGGTAGTATTTTCAATATCCTGCAGAAGTTGTTTTCCAAGTAGGTACGCGGATCGCGTAAAGCGGTTAAGCTTGGGCTGACAAGAGACTGCCATGTCGTGCTTCTGTTGAAACTAAAGATAAGCATTACATCGGCTCATACCCGATACCCCCGGTATAACCTTCCATTTTAAAACATTAACAGCCTTATTTATAAACTTTATACACTCTCTATAATAACTCTAAACGCAAAAACCTAATATATATTTTTGCGTTTAGACCCTATTATAGAGAGTGTATAAAGTTTATAAATAAGGCTGTAAGAGTATACATTTCAATTGATTCACCTTATACCTAGCACCATTATTTTATCCATGAAAATGTTAGTATACATTCCATCCGTTTAAAAGATTTCATTTCACAAACACGGCAGACATTTGCACTACTCCCTGGAAACGTGATTGTCTGGCTCAAAAAGAAAAACGACTCCCACAAGAAGCAAAAAAAAAAAACAAATCTCTCCCTGACTGACTTTTCCTTTGACAAAAGGAAAAGACCCACACAGCAAAATATACAACCTCTTCAGTCGTACAAGTTATTTGTATGCACTGCTTTTTTCAGATACATTATCCAAGTACCTAGATAGCAGATAGACGTTCTGTTGAATGACTGCGTTGGTTGTACCGTACACCGTACCCGTACTTCGTAGGTATACGCACAGCACAGCACAGCATATAATTACATATGCGCCTCTTGGAAGAACATTCCTTGCGCGATTTTCAATGATATTTCGCAATATTTTCATTCCAGAATGCACTCCTGCATGGAAATACATACGCATTCACTTTGCGCTCTTTCCGACAAACACCACCCCCCTGCACCCATTGCAATGCAACGAAGCGTTTAAGTATGCACAAGAAGTATTCAGCATGACATGTGTACAATATGTAATTTGTTTGATTCCTGTGTTGCATTGGTGGATGTCGCATGCGAATTTGCGAATCCTTATTTGTTACATCAGGAATCATGTGGAATTTTAATTGTTTTGCCTTATTTTACCCTCCGGAGAAGCGCAGATACTCGTACTGTTCTGTACTTTTGTAATTAATTACATTAAAGTCCAACATGGTAGATGCCACACCGCCCCTAAAATTTATCATCCTCGTGTGGTGCAGTTTTTTTTTCCCTGAAATATGTACATGTCTTTAATATTTCTAGACAATCGTATTAATTGGATTTGTTTAAGCTTTTCAGCAACATAAAAGTTGCCTTGAACACACATGGATACCTCGACTCGACAGAAAATCTAATTAAAAAAAAAAAATCTCCAGGAAACCTCCGATATTTGGCCAATTCCAATGGGAGGCTATATCCAGTGGTGGAAGAAGGTCATGGCCACGTGTCTGGGGCGACTAGCTCGTGTATGTGCCTTTCATTAAAATAATATATGGGGGATAGATATGTATCGCTGAGTGTGTGTACACATCTCGCTGTCATTTGGGAGATAAGATTGATGAGAAGTTTTATTAAGAAAAATGAATTAAGTAGATAAATGGAAACAAAATTGATTGGTTGGGAAATTAAGATACAAATAGAAAAATGTTTCCATGTGGTTGAGCTCAATCAGATGAGGGTGTTCCGGGCACAATGAAGGTTTTCATAAAAGTAAATAATTTTAGGTATAGGTACAGATAATACAGAGGTGATGGTGAAATTAAGAATCGAGCTTACCTTCGGAAATACCCCGAAATTCTTAAGCTTACCCCAACTATTTTTTTGGGGCTTTACTAACATACAGAGTTCGTTGAAAATGACTTCTTAGGACGAACATGACTTCAGATTTATTTATGTTGATCTCGATCCCAGATTCAACGAAGAAGGTTACAAAGTGTGCATTGCACACTGTGGGAGCATTCAAGGATGACCAAGTCATTAGAGAAGAGCAAATGACTTATCGTTAGGTGTGGGCATTCAAAATGTGTTTCCCAAGGCTGCGCAATAACATCTAGTCCACATAAGTAATGAAAATGACAAAGGACAAACGCAACACTGATGAAGTCCAAAGCCCAAGGTGAAAGATATTGATTTAATGCCGTTTATTCTAACAAAGGTTGAATAGTTTCAAACGACTCCCAGGAGAAATTCGTCAATTCCATGCTTCTGCAGTATACTCTAGTCTAGATTCTAGAGTGTGACTCAACATTATAGACAAGACTAGGTACACTAGATCTAGAGCTTACTTCGGGCGACTCTATCGTATGACTTTTCAAGTCAACAAAACGTGCATATAGACAAGACAAGAACTTTACCAAACATATTTCGATAATGTCGATATTCTGCTTCTGCAGAAATGTGCGACTCAGCTAGACAAGGGGATTATGGACCGGTCTTTGAGCCATTTCTAATAGACGCCACTATCCAGTTTTCCAATGAACTAAATATCTGCGAGAGTGATACTAATAGATAAGAAACTTCTTTGGGCAAAGCATATATCAAGTCGCTCTCAGTTTTCTGGCAGCTAAAAGATTCGTTTGGTAAAACGTTATGCTGATCTCTTCATCATCGCCAGCGCCCTGAGATGCTTGCAGATGTATGTTAGTTCTGCACTTAAATTGCTGCAAATTGTAGTCTTCTGGAAATATATCCCCAGAAAGCGAGTTTGCTTGTACTGTAACAGAAGGAGTTTTGGAAAGATGATGTCCTCGCGGTTGTCAAGTGTACTGTATGGTCATGAGCATTAGCAGCCTGTCTTGTGGAGCGCACAAAAGTTGCATTTCGAGGGATAATGTCCTTGAGTTCCTCGGAACATGTACCATGGAAGTACCTATAGAACAAGCATAGGTCAGCGACTTGTCTTCTGTGCACCAACGGTTGCAGATTCGATGTGAGTGTAGGGTCTCCAATAAGTCGAACTGCTCGTCTCTGTATGCTATCAAGTAGGTTGAGTGAATGTTTTGGGGCCGAGCTCCATATATTGGAGCAATATTCTAGGCCTGGTCTAACCTGTGCTTTGTAGAGAAGGAGAAGTTGCTTGGGGCTAAAGTACCTCTTTGCTCTAAATAGGTAGCTCAACTTAGCGGACGCCGATCTTACGATATAGGATATGTGGTCCGCCTGCCATGTGATTCCTGATACGTAACGTTGGTTGGTTGGTTGAAAGTGGCTGCCAGCTTGGAAACGCCAACACACTTAGACCAGCATAGGCCCATTGTGATACCACGAAAAAGGATCCTATAAGTTGAACCATTTTGAGCTATTTATAAAGCGTAAGAGGCTTCTGATGTCTATGTTTGTCAGGTCGCCCAAGTCGTTGTAATAGAAGGCTTCCTTCTACGGGATAGAGCTCGGTAGGAACAAAGAAGGTGAGGAATAGTTTCCTCCTCCTTCTCATCCATGCAGCTTCTGCAAAAGTCGCTCGCGAAAAGAGAGATCAATTTCTTAGAGCGTTTTAAATCCAGCTTAGGCCAAATTTGTTTTGTCGCTAAACAAGTGATGCCACTTGTCCACCTAAGATTTGTACTCTCGATAGCAATCAGCTTAAATTTTTGTTTGCAAGTAGCGATTGGTATCCCTAGTGTGCCTTTATCCGGCAGAATGGGTTGAGTTGTTCCTATTCTAGTGAGTTCGTCGGCCCTACAATTCCCTGGAATGTCTCTATGTCCGGGCACCCAAATTAGGTGAATGTTGAACTGTTCGGCTATCTCCGTAAGAGACGATCGGCAGTCGAGGGTTTCTAGAGAAGTTATAGAGATCAAATCCAAGGATTTGATGGCTGCTTGGCTGTCCGAAAATATGTAGATATCCTTGGCGGATATGACGTTTTGCTTAAGCCAAGATAAGACCTCTTTAATCGCCATTATTTCCGCCTGGAACATGCTACAGTAATTTGGTAGACGGAAGGAGAGCTTAAGATTAAGACTTTCGGAAAAAACACCTTTTGAACCTTTGGTTTTTGTAGAAGTGAACTGATTCATCTTCCGGGAAAGTATCCTCATCACAGGTTGCTCTGGAGGGGATAGTGACGAAAAAGTTCTTGTCAAAATTTAGAGATGGGGTGGTGTAGTCAGTGTTTTCGGTTGAGATCTCGAATTTCTTCAGAATAGAGGCGTGGCCAAAGTCTTTCCTTGACCACTGTGAGATAGCTTTAAGGCGAATCGCTGCACTCGCTGCCATTTGCTTGCTAAATATATCAAGGCGTAATAGATGAAACAATATGTCTAATTCCGTAGAGGTAGTTGTGCGTAGTGCAGCGCTTATACACATGCAAGCTGTGCGCTGGACCTTGCCTAGATGGTCGCGGTTTATGGCCTTCTCCAAGGCTGTCCATCAGACAATTATCCCATAGGTGTGTTTCGGTCTTATAACTGAGATATAGAGCCAGTGGGTTACTCGTTATTTATTCCCAATAGCTTTTTTGCAAAAAAAGAGTGCTACTGTAGCCTTCTTGACTCTTTCTTGGATGTTGAGTTTCCAACTAAGCTTCCTATCCAGGATGAGCCCCAAATATTTAGCTTTGTCAGAGAAAGTTAGGTTGATACCATTGAGTGAGGGAGGGTCGACTGTCGGAATTTTATATTTCCTGGTGAATAGCACCAGATCATTTTTGTGGGGGTGCACACCTAAACCACAACGACTCGCCCAGCTGGCTACCTTATTCAAAGCATTTTGTAGGAGTTCTTTTAGAGTATTTAAGTGCTTTCTCGAGATGGCTATAGCAACATCATCTGCATAAGAGATCACCGTGCATCCTTCACCTTCCAGAATTATCAGTACTTCATTCCAAAGAAGGGTCTGGTTGTATGATGTAGGAGGCTTTCACGTAAGTATGTATAACTACCTCCACTAAGTGCACTTCACTTAGTCCATTGGTGCATAGCGCGTCCACCGTCTGACCACCACAATGATTTGCGAGACGATTGATGGGAAGCTCGTAGCCGTTTCGGGTTAAACCTGGCCGAGCGTGACAAGCCGACTGACAGACGCTCGCAAATTGCCACCTTCAAGCGCCCTAGTATGACAGGCTTGTCAATATAGAACCGAGCCTCGGTTATTTCGTCTCGTGATCTTTGGGTGTGTGCTTCGTCAGCCATGTCTAAGTGAAACTAAAAATGTGGCTCGCCCCCCAACGGGGAGGTCAGCTACATGACGTGCTAATGAATCCGTACCATCAGGCAGGCGTCATCTATTGTCTAGGTAGACTCAGGATGAAATGGTTAGATCAAGTTCATAATCTCTCCTAGCGATTGCCCTTCGAATAATTCGGACAATTTTCATGATTTACATAGAGACGATGGCGGAGAATGGAGAGGTATGGAGAGTTTACTTGAGCAACCTACACCCGAGACCCAATTAATGGCGGCGGAGCGGCTCTTGGTATCAGTCGCACTAAATTTTCGAATAATTCGGACAATTTTCTCCACGGAGGACGACTGTGCAAATTTAGTAAAAACGTTCCTTGTGTGAAGTCAAATCTTCACGGAGCTCTAAAGTACAGTGTTAATAAGTCTTCATGGAAATCGACAGCACTAGATAATTCACTACTCGATAGGTAACCATACCTCTGAGATCTATGCTAATACCTACATTTTGTTAGGAACAGCTGTCGGGGTCGGAGTATCTTCGTCTTCACTGACAATCAGGCTGCGCTTAAGGCCTTTTTCAGCCTATTAGCCATTAAAAAACAGTTTGGAATGGAATAACTCTTTGAATTCGGTCGCAGGCAGGACTGATCTATTTTGACTCTTCTCTGTGTCTTAGGTCACGTAAGCAAGGTTCAGAGGATCATTTCTCTTTACCTCAAAATGCGTTGGATTTACCAGCGTCCTCGGTCACGGTCTCCATTGACAAATGGGTTTTTTAGCGAATACAATTGTGTATATATCACGGCGCTGAAGGATGAGGGCAGACTAAAAACAGCCTAAACGACTGAGACACTTTACTTTTGATAAACATCATTTCTCTGCTATTGATCTGCCTTTGCTCGGATCAGGTGCCAGGTGCCACATGTTCCCATGTGGTGGGTGCTGATACTGTAAACAAGTCATCGCTGAAGTGCATATTATCGGATTTCTCTAAAAGTCAAAGCAGTTTCAGTAAAATGGATAATTCTGGATTTGCTTCCTCACTACAACTACTCGACCAGTTCGATCTGAATGCTTCAGTGGAGTTTTGCTGTTTAGACAATCGAATACTATACTCGTTCTACGGATTCGACACGGAAAGCCTGTCAATTGTCATTCAAACGCACGTAACGGCCACCCACGTCTGCGTGTTATTTATTAAAATACGGAGCTTAATCTATTTAAATCATAAATGAAAATCAAATTCCCCTGAAACAGTCATGTCCATCCATTAAATTCAGTACATTGAAAAACAATATCAATATTCCATTCAAGTGCTTCCGCAGAGACTATACAAAAATGAAAAACATTTCAAACGAACTCTCGCTCTAAAAAAATGAAAATAATATCCTCCTGCCTCTGACGTCCATTATAAGTCCCGAAACAGTTTTTTTTTGTTAGTTGTTTTCGATGTTCACCAGAATTATGTCTGGATTATTATTATTTTAAAAATATTTTAAATACGTGACAAAAATTGTGAAAAATCTATGCTCAAACCAAATTATGTCCAGAAATGTCGACTTCTCTGGGGTTAATGAAAACTGAATGCAACCATACAACGAGAGGGAGAGCTAAATTTTCGATTTGAAAATTCACCAAAGATTATGTACGATGAGTGCTTTCAAGCCTTTTTCTTTGGCACCCACATCGTTCGTCGGTCGACCCGAAATCCCTTGCACCACTTGAACACGTAAGCAAATAGTTTCTTGCCATGCATTCGTAAAATCCGAAATTCAACATCCCCACATTCCCATATACAAGTATCCCGTATAAATATCGTAAATAATCAAGTGGCACGTACGGATCGCATTTTACCCCCATCTCCCCAAACAGAGATAGATAAATATTTGGATGCACACACAACCGAAATGCATAATGCGGACTGAGATACAATGTCCAATCGTTATCGGATATACGCTCAATATTTTGGGTTCACATTTTGGAGATACATTATTTTGAAAACTTTTATGCGTTTTTAAGTCGGACAGATGAATTTTTTTCCCTACAGATGAGAAAGCGTTTCTCATTCGACATCGTGCGTGATATACGAGGCCAAAGAGCTGTGTGTCACAACTTTTCGATATTTTATTGTTAATCTTGGTGGTGATTTAGAGTTGCTACGGTGTCTAGAAGGAACAATTAAAAACGGATTAAGTGTGATCCTTAATGGGTCTTGCCGTTCACTAGGAGTTATCGCTTTGTGTACATATATGGGATGGAAAATTTGTTGGCCCGTACCTACCTTAAGGAGTATGTTGTCCCTCTGGGATGGATTAGAGTAAGAGTCCGGTGAGGAGCTGAAAATAAATTAAACTTTATTACCAGGTGTGCAATTTTTGGTTTATGAGATTAAGAGATTATTTGGGGACTTAAAGGTTGCATAAGGGTGAACGAGAAGTAATGCCTTTATTTTGAGATCGAAAATAACACTGAAGGGAAGGTGGTGTTAATTTAAAGATTAAGAGAGCTACACCGAGAATTTTATGAACTTAGGGCCGGTTTGTTCATCTTTGGTTAACTCTAATCAACGATTATTCCAGCTGATAACCATAGAATCTGTTTGTTCAGTAAAATTTTAACCAGAGAATACATGGTTTGGTTAGTTAACCCGAGAAATCGATAATCAGCCGATTTAGGTCGGTTAAGGGCATTTTCTGGAATTTTGTTTGTTCAAGCTTTGGACTCAAAAACAAAACAACTTCCTTTTAAGAACTGTGAAAATTAAAAATTAATGTAATAAATAACAAGCGCAAAATAGTGTGTTGCTTCATATCTGCAATGTCGATGCATTTTAAACTGGCAGTGGCAGATGAATACAAAGCACGACAGTTTGAATTATTATTTAGATAGTAATCATTTATAACAATTGATAGAGGTGTAAGACCATTTTGGTAGTGCAGGAGATCACTTTGATAATACCTCACAAGTAGAAATAGCGTAGGTTACAGCAAAATTGTCCGGCAAGACTCGCTAATTTTTAGGCACAAATAAGTTTGTGAAACACAGGTTGACTTACAAAAAAATATTTGGTATTTGACTTTCAGCTCTTCTAACGACTTGCTTATACTCACGCATCTACAAGCCACTTTCATGACCCAGAAACTTCTTCGCAAATCACGGTACCTACCTACCCTAAAACTGATATTTGCAATGAAATCCGTGTCATAAACACCTGAAAATTTGCGAAAGACTATGGAAATTGCACAAACGTGCGAAGCAAATAAAAGACCACCATTCGAAGAACCTTGGATGGATATATGTACGCACGTTTTGATTCATGTTGATTGATTTTTGTTACTTCGAAAACGAAACAAATTTTTGTTTGCGTGAAAAAAAAACGAAAGCTATTTCATTAACGTTTTCGGATTTATTTTTACTTTATGTAACTCTTTTTTATTTACACCGAAAGAAAAACGTTGGTAAAATCAAGCATGAACCTTATTTGATTTTGCGTCAACCAATGGGCATTGTCATTTCAACAAATGCGACATTGTCAATTTTTTATAAAAAAACATAACGGATATTTTTTCATAAATCTATCACGCCATTGTCAATTTCGTGTTTAAATAACCACGCATAAGGTTATTCGTATTAAAGCAAGCACGGTAAGCGATTGATTAAGCACGATCATTGTTGATTAACAAATTCAAAATTGTACAATGGTTGTGTTTCTTTTAACACGTCCGTGCTTACTTTATCACAGGGAAGCGATTGATCAAGCATAATCATTGTTAATCAACAACGAAAACATTGTACATGTACATTTTTCGTGATTCTTTTACAATGCTCACGTACTGGATAGTGTTTGATAATGCATGACCATTGTTCATCAGCAATGGAAACATTGTAATGTTTTTGTGCTTCTTTTAAAACGTCCATACTTACTTTACCATTTTATTTCTACTCGCACCCAGCTGAAAATACTACTAAAAACTGAAAACTAATAGTAATCTACGCAAAATTACATTACATTTACATTAGTATTTATTGAACTTTCATATAACAGTTTGACTTAAGGCTAGTTAACAAAATGGTTATAAATAATTAATATTTTAATATGTTGGCTCAACAACAGGGGCCCAACGAAGTACAATTATTATTTTATAAATAATTATATTTACCTACATAAATTGTGAGTGTTGTCTCGTACCGTACCTATGCACCGTTGGCTGTGTTGACTTCAGGGTATTGAAATCCGGGTGTCGAATCTAAGCTAAATTTCAAAATTATGAGTGGTAAAAGTTTACGAGAAAAAAACTTACTTTAGATGGCGCTCACAATCCGGGGTAGACCACGGCCTCAATCAAAAAGCGCACTAAAAACAAAACGTCACTGTACACTACAAAGAAAAATACACTGTTGACACTCGCTCGTAACGTAATGCACCTACTACTTGCACTTCTGACTGAATACTGAAGATTTTTTCAAGAAAAAAGATGACCGACGCCAACGAGGCAAACTGACAAGACAAATTCCGTTAAGAATGTCGCGACTGCGATGTTTGTGGTTGGTTTAACAAGAAAACATGTAAATTAACTACATTCGTGATAGTTCTACAATGTTTGTGTTTCTTTAACAATGTTTATGCTTGGCTGCATTATTATTTCAACATTTTCGTGATACATTTAACTGAAGTGTGATACTTTAACAACGTTTCTGATTGTTACACGTGACACACGTCTTGGCAAGAATGTAGGTTGTGATAATGAGAAATATTTTTATAAAAACATGTCCGTAGATACTTTTAACATGTTCATGATACTTTAATAATAGTCAATGAAATTTTACCTTGAAAATGTTTGTGTTTAATTGCACTGTAATCGTTGTACTCCAACTACGAATGTGTTTAATTTATAAGAAATATGGTTGATTTTAAATTTATTGACAACGTTTGTGTTTAATCAAAAACACTTATGGTCAAATTAATTGTAAAGTCCCTAAGTTGTAATTTCATCCTGTTTATTGTTGTTTAACAATGAAATCAACAATTAAATTGTAGGCTAACAATGTTACCATTTTTGAAACAACTACAAATATGTTCAAACTAAATATATCTGTGATACTTACGAGCATTTTAATCAACAACGCCAAAGTAGTTGTTTCAAACATGCAGCGTTCTTTGATTTAATCACATACGTATTTGATTTGACAATTTTAAGCACATTGTTAGCTAACAACGAAACATTTTTGATTCAACCAATGTTTTTTCTTTCGGTGTATTTATTTATTTATTTAATTAATCTACAAGCTACTTACAGCTAACAGATATTTCAATATACAACAATCATTAAAATACGTAGGTATACTTTAACATTGCCTTAAATGTATCCCTAGTTAAACATACATCAATATTTCTACAGGCTTCATTAAAAGATATAATTGCTCTAGACAGAGGTTCATTGCTCCCGTATTGAGTTTTGTGCGCGTACACTCAAAGAAAAATCCTGTGTAATATTGCCTTAACCGCATTAGGTAAAGTTTTTTGTATAGATATTATTAGACAAGCATAATTTCTCCCTAAAACTAAGCAGATTTGTATACGACCTAACTAATGGAAAATAGGCAGAATTGCCTAAAAATGCTTAGCAGTTTTAACCAAGAAATAACATGTTTTTTTCTTAACTTTGCCCTTGATTGCCAGGTAAACTAAGTAATTTTGCCTTAGGTCTTATGTAACTTTTCTTATAAAAATTTCGGTAGCGGTTTAACTTTACCTTAGGCCTAAAGGAGTTTTGCCTTAAATATAGGAAAACACCTCTTTAATTGTCTTAAACTGCGTAAATTTGCTTTAGGCCTAATGTAATTTTGCCTTTCCTACGCCTGGGGTTACTTTCGGAAGTGTAATACAGAGTTGAATTCGCGTCCAAAAATTAGTCACTCTATTTCCAATTTCCGTAAAGCAAACGTTTAATTATTGCGTGCTTAAATTTTTTGATAAAACAGCGGCAATTTTTGTTAAGTATACAAAATTCAAACTGCGTGCTGGCTTGCAGATTACAATAATAAGGTGAGTTTTAGCAATAGTGTCAATAGTTGCTATTATGGACTATAACTGCTAATAAAAAATAACTTTTTTGTTCTAGAAAAAACCAAAATATCCCCAAAGATGAAGACTGATGTTCTAGCAAAAAAGAAACTCAACACTAATGTCGTCGAGGAATGTTATAATGAAGGTATGTTTTTCTTTAATAAAATCGAGGACAAAGGAATTTATTTTGGAAAAAATGTATTTTTTTATTATAGAATCTTCGGATAAAACTGGTGACTGGAAACAGTGGATGAAAAAGAATATGCACAAGAAAAACAATGACGCCAGCAGTAAAAAAAAATTGTGAAAATGTCCCGGTCGTATTATACACAAATAAAATAAAATATAATAAAATAAATAATTTGACTTTCAATAAGCATAATGGTGAAAAGAATTTTCCTAATAACCAGGCGGGCAGTCAATAATTCACCACACTTATTGGCTAGCAGTTAAACACCTTAGTATAATCAAAATTTGCTTTAGCAATCTTGCAAAAATTAGGCAATTTCTAAGGCAAAAACATTTTATTATTACCTTAGTGGTTAAGGCAATTTAACGCAGTTATTGGCTAAAAATATTGGCCTAAATCACCTTAGTCTTAGGAAATATTGCCTTAGGAATACATGGATAATTCAAGCTATATCTAAGGCAATTCTACACTGATTATGTGGCGGTGTATTTACCTAAGCAATTTAACCGAAATTGCCTTAAAACTAAGTAAGCTCAAAACGGCCTTAGGACTTATGCAAGTTAGCACTCGATTTAGGTAAATTTTACACATGTTTTTCGTTGAGTGTATTGAAAAAGAAAATCTCTACTTCTTAGTGATCTAGCAGGTACATAGATAGGTACCATTAAAAGAAGAGGTGGACATCTAATTGTATAGCTAAGTATATCTCTTAAAAACATTACATCATGAATGGCACTCCTCGATTTGAAGGACTTAATTCCAAGCAATTGGCACCTAGCGAAATACATTGGGCAGAAGTTCCATCGCATTTTGGAAAAAATTAGTCGAGTGAAACGCCTTTGAATCCTTTCGATGCGATCAGATTGAGTCTTAAACGCAGGGCTCCAAATGACATTAACATACTTAAGTAATGATCTTACCAAAGATACATATGAAGATAAGAGGGCATATGGGTCCCTAAAATCTTTGCAATTTCTATAGATAAATCCAATGGAAGAATTGGCTTTTAAAATAATATAGTCTATATGACTTTTTAAAGTATTATTTAGAATCTAGGATAACACCTAAATCTTTGATTTCGTCCACCCTACAAAGTGGATTTGAATCAACAACGTAATCAAAGTTCAAAATTGAAATCAATCTTGAAAAAGATACCACAAAACACTTTTTTATGTTGAGCCTTAAATCATTGGAGTTACACCAGTCTGAACTAGAATTTAAATCTAACTGTAATAGATGGCAGTCCTTTAAGCTTCTAATTTTTAGATATAGTTTTAGATCATCGTATAACAAACATTGACAGTGTTTAATCGCCAAAGTAATATCATTTATAAAAATTATGAAAAGAGGACTTCATCAAAGCATAATTGAAATGATCCAATATCAACCTTACTTGTTATATTGCCTATTGAGTTTATATTAAAATCTGATTTAGAATAGACGGATTCAAAAAAATCCGAGAACAAATTAAGAGTGGAGTCCAAATTAGAGGACTTTGTATTCTTGAAGAACATGGCATTTGGAATTCCCACCGACGTTTTTCATTTTCGTTAATTATTTAAATAGGGTAAATAAGTAAATCCCAATTGCAGCTTTTTCTAATATTAAGGTGCCAAAAGAAAGAAATATTTCTGGACACTGGAGCTGGAGCAGTATTGGTCTGCACTGCAAAAAAGCTGTGTGTTTTCAATATTGAAACGCTGATCATGGCTGGCTACTTTGTGTGGAAAGGCTGGAAAATTAAATCAAACGAATTCTAAATGTAACTAACAAAATGGAAGAATATCAATATTGCTATCTGAATACAAAAAATCAATAATTTAGAAATTAAATTGAATCGATATAGAATCAGAGGGACAAAGGCTTAAAAACAGACCTACTTTTAGGCGCTGCTGTTATTTTCGTTATTTGTAAAATTGTGAAAATTAACCTTAAAATAGGTATGCAATATCAACTAGACGGAATTTCATAAACGTTTGAAAAGAGGAAAGAAAAACAAGTAAAAGTGTAATCATCGCCCTGGCCGATGCTTTAATACCCTCCACTGCATAAAAGTCATGCAAATTGTTTGCCATGCGAGTTAATATGTGTCTGAGCAGAACTACTTTACCGACATAGACAATTTTGAATACCAACCTAACGGCGGTTAAAGAAAGTCCTCTCACAAAATTTCATTCGTTCGGACGCTATCGTGATTTTAACAGACAGACAGACAGACGGACATGGCTAAATCGATTCAGAATGTGATATTGATTCAGAATATATATACCTACTTTATATGGTCTCCGGTGAATCCTTCTTGGCGTTACAAACGTAATGACAAAGTGAATATACCTTCGCCTGGAGGGTATAAAAACCGGCCATACTTGGGTAGAGTTGTTAGAGTCTTGAAAACGTTAGTCTGCTAGGTTCCACATTTCACTTTCACTCGAAATGAAATCGGAAATGAATTTTTGTGTTCTATATTTCACTGTATTCGATTTCGATTTCAAAATTTTCGGAATTGAAACAAAGTGAAATTTTGATTTGGAAAAAATTTCGAAGTTTCCGAATCGCTCGAAATGCAGAGCACTGAAAACGAATTCATTCGATTTGCAATTTCGATTTCACTCGATTTCTGGAACCTAGCTGAGTGTGTCGCTTGTTATTTGGCCATAAACCATTTTTTGTATGAAGAAAACTATTTTTTTCACTAAATTACTAATTAGGTACTCCAAAATCAATCATTGCTATCATTTGTCCTTTAACTAGAGGTTATACCTGAGGTTATGTGCAAATTTCAGCCTTCTACGTCAATTAGTTCTTGAGATAGACCTAGGAAACAAAATTTGTATAGTGGGTTCGGACAGACGGACAGACATCGTAGCCATAAGAATACCCAAGGTTCCGTTTTGTCCCTCAGGGTACGGAAATTTAAATATGAAAGAAGTTACATACAGCAAATTTTCGCTATCGCATGATTTCTTTCGTTTTTTGAAAGCAAAGTCGATTTTCGTTTCGTTTTTTTTTACAGAATTCCACAACTGATTTCGCCATTTCTATAACTGCAGGGTGGCGCACGAATCGTGCCACAAAAACGAAATGTAATAATTTGTTTTCTGTGTGAGTAATTGGGGTTTTTTGTTTTCTTATTTGGCAGATTACTATCATAATTTATTTTTATTAAAATGAATGCTTGGAATATCGAAAAGAAAATTTGGATAGTGTAGCGGTACAATGCTTTGCAGTCCTTCATTTCCGTCCAATGGTTATTTAGTCGGGAGTTTGGCGGCACTCCCCGAGTAGATGAGACATTATGAGGCTGGTAAACATGTTGGCCGAATCTGGAAGCATCGCACGAAGACCATAGCATCGAGATCCCTATATTCAGGTTCAAGACACAATCGCGGCTGTAGCATCATCAAGTCAGGCAAATCCAAGAGTTTCCACTCCAAACTTATTGGCGCAAATACGTTTAATATACGTTTAATATGACCGAACCACCGAAGCATGGACCGCTCCATCCGGAGAAGTAGACATTGAGTTCCTCACGTATTCTAGTATTTCTAATGCAATCTTTACGGATCACACCAGCAATACAACAGAGAAATCTCATTTCAGCAGCTTGTATTTGCGATCTTATTCTTTCGGTCATTACCCAAACCTCATGACCATAGGTAAGAGCTTTGACACCAAGTTCAGTCCTCCTGATAACAAAATGACCAAGCTGTCTCAAAATCGATCCAGTCTGACCAATCCTACAGGAAAACTCGGCATTGCTCCTTCCATGTTCCATCACTCGTGAATAAGACCCCGAGATACTTAAACTTCTCCACCTGTTTCAATGGGACTCCACTAACATGCAGAGTGCATTGAACAGGCGGGCGTTCTGGAGACGACCGTCACTTCAGATTTGTTCACATTTACCTTCATCTCAGCTTCAACACAAACGGCTACAAACCGGTCGAGTGCGCGCTGAAGTTCAGTCTGAGAGGACCCAAGGATGACCAAGTCATCAGCGAAGAGCAAATGACTTATCCTCAGATCTCCCAATTCGAAACGTTCTTCGCCAAGACTGCGCTGTAACATCCAGTCCATATAAGTAATGAAAAGGAGAGGCGACAAGACGCACCCCTGGCGAAGTCCAACGCCCACGGTGAAAGGTATTGATTTAACGCCGTTTACCCGAACACAGCTTTTACAGTTTGTGTAAAGAGATTGAATGGCTCTCAAGAGAGAACCATCAATTCCATACTCCTGTAATACACTCCAGAGTTTCCCTCGAGGGACTCGGTCATATGCTTTCTCCAAATCTACGAAGCAAGCGTAAACAGGTGTAGCATACTCCCAAGCCTTCTCAAGTACCATTCTGAGAGTGAATAACTGGTCGGTTGTGCTTCTGCCGGGACGAAAGCCGCACTGCTCATCTCCTAATCGTGCCTGGACCACAGCTCTGCAACGAGTTTCCAGCACCTTGGCAAAGACTTTTCCGGGGAGACTTAAAAGTGATATACCCCTGTAATTGGAGCAATCCCTTTTATCCCCTTTCTTGAAAAGGAGCACAATCACCCCAATCTGCCAATCGCTGGGTGTTTCGCCGCATTCCCAGGCCACTTTAATGACACGAGAGAGCCATTTGACTCCCGCTTCTTATTGTAGCGCAATTGGTGCTCAACATTGTACATTATTTAAAAATAAAAAATAAAAAAATTAAAATGGTGTGAAATAAAAAAAGTTATAACAAATTTAAATAGAAAAGCTATTTTGCACCTCCTTCTATTAAATTCACATACAAATTTTACGCTCTATAGGGTTTTGTTTTAAAGAAACATTTGGTTAGGCCTCCATTCACTTTTTATTTTCTGTTTGGTTATCTTTCGAATAGAGACTCGCTGATACGTTCCATTTAAGTTCTATTTAAATTCGTGAAAGATTAAAGTATTTAAGTTTAAATTGCATTGCATATAATGGTGATATGGTCCCCATCCATATCATGGACTCAATATTAGAACTGAAGTGTATTGATTGCATTCCAAGGACTAAGTTTGTTTTTTTTTCCGGCTGATAGTATACGGATTGCCTTTGTTTCCAACTTCAAGCAATACCTCCGGGAGTTAGGCTCTCAAATTGATTTTAATTTTGGTAATGCTAACCTTTTAGACAGATTGATTCCCTCGCGACCTATGGCAGGCACTTGAACTATCGCAATCCAAAAAAATAATAGAAGCACCACTTAATCAGATCGTTGCAATAATCTGTGCGAAAATTTAATACCCATGTGTTGTTGGTAGGTATGTAGGTATATTGTATTTTCAGCGGTTCCATAACTGTGCGTCGCAAGACGGTATGCACAGCACAGGTCGCCTGCACACGACGTCCCATCAGCTTTGAGGTCGATTTGAAAAAAAGTTCGGGTGGGGTCGATGTTTGCACATTGGTGAATTTTGCTTCGGGACTTGGGCCTATACCCGTTCAAGATCCAACTGACCCAGGAGCTCAAAGTTAATGACAATGAGCATAGGATTTCGTTAGTACCTCGCACACAGCTTGTTTTATTCCATTTCAACGTCGACCAATCCTTATTGAAAAACCTTTTAGTGAATCTTCAGTACCTAAGCTCAGCCTCTATTCACATCCTATCTGTGCTTAGATTAGATTAGATTAGATGATTGATCGGGAGAGTCTTAACCGGCCCTGGCACTGCGGCCTCTCTAAAGGAGCCTCTTGTGCCATCCCTGGTAGGGTCCTAGAGCCATCTTTTTACTCCGGAGACAGTCAGGAAGACAAGTATCTTCTCTGGGGGTAATTCAGCAAGATTTGCCGAGGTATAAAGATTTCTTCGCCAAAAACTTATCTGTGCTTTGTTCCATTGTGTTTAGAAGGGCGTCGCAAACAAATTGCAACATGTATAGGGAGTCTTATTATGGAAAAGATTCGGAACCCCTGGTATGTATCCAAAGAATTTCTTTTGTGCAAAATTATTTCTAAAGTGAAACAATTCGCAACACACCCTCTCTCATATCTCATATCACTTTGAATGAGTTAATTTTCTGAACAAGTCCGAGATTTCACACTGTGTGCCCATATCCCCTTGAGAGGCAGTTTTGTTTTACTTTTTTCATTCAATATATAATGCAAAAAAAATTAGATACTAAGTGGAAAATCTGTTCGCAATCTTTTTCATCGCAACTCAACGACAGCAGCACTTTTATCTGACAACCCGATAGATGCAGTCATTGAAATCGTTGACAGCTAACAAGCCTGAACGCTTATTTGATGTGATCATATTTCAATTTGCTATTTGAACAGCTCTCGCAGTAGTGAGATAAATTTATCTATCTAATTATACAATTACGTGGGAATAGTTGCAATAGACAGATCAAGGTATATTGGCATAGCTCAATGTTTGCCATTAGTTACATTATAAGTGATATGCGATAGCGTCAACATGCCCACTTAACATTATGAACTCACTGAAGTGAATAATTGATTTATTGAGTTTTTCAATACAAAGTTCATCCGATTGTAAATCAAGTGTTTACTGTTTACATTTCGAATTTGTATCCTCGTGTCATGAGAACCGTTTGCCCATACTGCACATAGTCATTTGAAATTCAAATATTTTCGTGCATCCATCTCGTTGGCATCCTTTTGGAAATATTTTCTACGAAATCCTCCTCCACTAAATCTGAAAACAAATACACAAAACGATAGTTTTTTTATTATGCAGATACTATGACAACATTCCAGCTCACGAAATGGCCCTTCAATCCAAACAAAATGCGTATACAAAATACTAGACCCATTGAAGCCTTCATGTTAATTATTGTTATTATGATTTTATTATCTATTTGTGTATTTATTATCCGAGTCGATATGATATCTAAACACAAAGAACAAGTTTAGACATCATCCACAAGGGAGGAAGAAAAAAATTACACGCCATACCATTTAAAACACGGAGACAAATAAACAAATGTCATCGTAAATTTTTCAAGCTCCCATTCAAAGGAATGGAGGCGGGGAGAAACTATACCAAGTAAACGAGGGCCGTTGTCCCTATTAGTGTTGAATGTTTACCGAGAGAAATTTTAAATGGAGCCGGGGTAACTTATTTTTTTTTTGTTTGGTAACGCCAGACACTACAGGGCTCTTCGGCAACAAGACACATTGCGCGCAGCGCATACATGTGGAGCGGAAATCTGCGAGCAACCGTGCACTGCCTGAAGTTGTTTTTTTTTTTTTTTTTTTTTTGTTTTAGGACGGAACAGGTTCTCAAAGTAAAGGGCAACATCATCAATTCAGCTTGAAAGTAGCAGACACAGAGAAGGAAAAAAAAACGTGCAACCCAACTCCTCTGTAGGTGAATATTTCATTGAACTTTTGGTGGACCGGCTGGAGTCTTTCGATGAGCATCCTTGTTTTTAAAGGGAGAACTATCCAACTAAGCCTGCTGCAACTATGTTTTTTCGGATTGCGTTATACCCTATAGAGTCTGTTATTTTATTTAGCCGAAATGTAGTCGGATGTAGGATATGAAAACAAACATGGCGTAGCATGCTGATTTCAAATCCATTACACACTATGAAGGATAAATAAATGCTGCTGTATCTGGAATTGTATCTTAATGAATACACTTTTGTCCACATTCAACAGGAATGCATAAGAGTAGATATAGAGATATTAACCAAAGAAATTTGGACTCATTTTTAAAAAAATATTGAAAGAATCTCCAGAATTTTGCATAAAAAAAAACGAAAATGCGACTTGGACCCGAATCATCTTATTCGTGAACGAGCTATTCGTTACGGAATTTGGTTTGGAATCTAAAATCCACGAAATACCGTAAACGTATAGTCAGTTCGCGATAATTTGACCCCTGATCCTGAAAACCTAAGGAGTATAACGACTGGCCAAGCCTGAATCGGCCGGACTAAGTAGCGAAGTTTTTAAATAGTTTTGCTATAACTATGCTTGTTTACTCTTGTAGGGATGGATGTAGCCATTGTAGAGCAAATACATGAAGTAGGTTTCCCCTACCAATTGTAGAGCATGTATATGAAGTAGGTTTCCCCCGACTTATCACAGAACAGAGGTGGCTTAGGTAACGTAAAGTTACAGAACATCAACTGTGTTTTTGTCATGATTCGAATAAACATCGATCACACTATATGACGTTCGTTTAAGGATAATTTTTCGTCGCAATTCATTAGTGTGCTCGACTACTGTGCGAGGGGTCCGAGGTTCGATCCCCGGAAAAACACAAATTACATATAAAGATTCTAAAGATTGTTTCCACTGCGCCACCTCTCGCGAACGTCTGAAAAAACTTCCAAGAGTATAACTGTCCTGATTGGATTGAAGCTTTTCAATTCAGCCGTTCGGAATCGCCATAAAATTGTAGATCCCTTCCGCCCCAAAAATGAAAACTCACACAAACAAATGATTGTGTGAAGCTAGGCCTAGGGTGTCTACAAGCCTTTTGCGCGAAATTTTTTTCGTTTTTTAATTAGATAACTTTTAACGTGAACGAGCACATAATGGCACATGTCAACCGTTACGATAGTTAGGCACCTAGGTCAGGTTAGGTTGAAGTGGCTGCCGGCAAAAGGCCGACACACTTAGACCAATTGGGTCCCAGTTTGAGCTTCTGATGAAGCAAAGGAGACTACAAATGTCTATGTTTGTTAGATCGTTTAGATCATTGTAGTAGGAGGCTCCCAAATGGAGTTTCCGTTTTCGGGAGAGTGCCGGACAAGTGCAAAGGAAGTGCTGAATAGTGTCCTCCTCCTCTTCGTCCAAACAACTTCTACAAAAGTCATTTGAGAGTACGCCAAGTCTTGTTGCATGCCTACCTATAAGGCAGTGTCCCGTAATGACACCTATTGTGGCGCCGATATGCCTCCTGTCAAGTGGACCCTCCATAGCTTTCGATTCTTCGCCATCGACTCTAAATCATCAAGGGCAATCCCCATACGGGTATAGGAGAAATTATGGACTTGATCTAACCATCTCATCCTTGGTCTACCTAGAAGACGCCTGATGATGGTACGGATTCCATAGCACGTCCTGGTCGGGGACTTGTATTTAACATGACCAAACCACCGAAGCATGAATCGCTCCGTCCGGAGAAGTAGCTGCTCGACATTGAGTTCCTCACGTATCCCCTGGCATTTCTGATGCGATCTCTACGGGTCACACCAGCAATACTATGGAGAAATCTTATTTCGGAAGCTTGTATTCGCGATCTTATTCTTTCGGTCATTACCCAAACCTCATGAGTCATGAGCATGACCATAGGTAAGAGTTGAAACAAACACCGAATTAAAAACTGACAACTTAGCTTCGACACCAAGTTCAGCCCTCCTAATAACAGAATGATCAAAATGACCAAGCTGTCTCAAAATTGAACCAGCCTGACCAATCCTACAGGAAAACTCAGCATTGCTCCTTCCATAACTCGTGAATAAGACCCAGAGATACTTAAACTTCTCCACCTGTTTCAATGGGACTCCACTAACATGCAAAGTGCGTCGGACAGGCGTTCTGGAGACGACTTCAGATTTGTTCACGTTTACTTTCATCTCAGCTTCAACACAATCAGTTCGGATGGCGCTGCGAAATTAAGCCCGAGGAAATAAGGCCCAAAAAACAAAATGAAATAAGGCCCCAAATTATGCTCACAATACAATAACAACAAAAATATGATATATTTTGGGTGTAATTTCATTTTTTTGGCCCTAATTTCATTTTTCGTATTTGGGTGCTTTTTCATTATGAAATAAGGCCTCAACTTTTGATAATGAAATAAGACCCAAGAAATATTTTTTGGGCCTTACCGGCCCCTACCTATATACGTTCAACATGAACATGTCAAATTGTTAATCGAAGTGCACAGGATTCTGGGTCTGGCTTTTCGCTACAATTCGTGTGTGATCGACTGGTTATTTTTGGGATGAAATCAATGGACCAATGGCTGATTTGATGACAGTTTGGCGGACAAATCGGACGCCATTGGTTTAACTATAGTTGCGCACGTAATATACCTACTACTGGCATTTTCGGATCAACGATGAGGGGTCAGAGTAATTAACCAAAAGATGTAGAAATGCATCGGTCGCATGGGGTAGTCTGTGTTTTATAAAGGCCTTGAATGTCCTTCAATACTTGCAGAACTTGGAATTGATACAAAATTCAAAATGTAATGCATTTTCAACTTCTCAGTGGCTAATTGGTAAAAATAATGTTGACGTACCCTATTCATGGCATGTCTTGACTTTTTGTCTGACTTTTCAGAGCACCCAGCGATAAACTCTGTTGAAATTTCCTATGACGAAACCAACGACCACGACAACGACGATGATGATGATGATGGTACCAACTAGTGCTCCTGCTGCTGACGATGCCAAGTCGATTTGAATGGATGCACAGCCCAAGGCGTGATATCTACCACAGCTCATGTTAAATGCCATTTTTCGTAGGTTATAACCTCCGCCGCTCGCTCTCCTCCGTCCTCGGTTATCTCAGATAATTGCTGGAACATGTATGTGATTGAAGAATACACCTGCAGCAGGACTGACTGAGTGCACAGGAGATGTAGAGGCACACGTAACCTTGTGACATTCACAACTCCTCCTTCTGTTGTTGTTCTTCTTCTTCTAAAGTGGCCATACATTCATTCGTCGGCTGACCAGATTGAGTGGCCATGCATAATCACTTATTAGCAAAAGAATGATTATGGGTAGATACCTCTTTCTTGTTCTTCACTTGGTTTTGGAATTTTCCCATAAGAAGGTGAAAATTAGCATCTTCTTGTGATTGTCTAGCGTATGTGTTACTTGAATGTACTTCCAAAGAGAGGAAGTGGCGCAATAGACGCCACCACTGACGCCGCCTTGCGTCGTGACCAGAAAAGTGAATTCCCTTAGCGGGTATGGGGTTTGCGTATGCACACTAACGCGCTTGACGCGTGGTAATTATGAAAACCACTTAACTCATTTAAATAGTGTTCGGGATGGTTTTTTTTATTCGGATTTGCATTCAGAGTGTACCTACACCGGAATATCGAATTGAGGCATAACATCAATTAGCAGTGCATGGTGAGCTGCGGTGACGGCAATTCTTTGATTGGAATCGGGCGACCGCCTGCGAGTTGCGAAAGTGAGTATCCGCAGTGTGGATAGTTTAATGGAATTAATTAATTGAATATTGAATATACTGTAATCAGCAATTTGAATAATTGACGCTTATTGACAACTTTACTGGCGATGTGTTTAAGTGAAAATGTTAATTTAAAATTGTTAAGGTTTCGAAATTGATGATGAAAATGATATTAATAGGTGTTTATAGAATTAACG
Organism: Cheilosia soror; assembly: GCA_949372485.1. NCBI lineage: Eukaryota > Metazoa > Arthropoda > Insecta > Diptera > Syrphidae > Cheilosia > Cheilosia soror. The sequence continues at coordinate 21,947,229 of OX443563.1, forward strand.
CTGATGGTTTTGCTTAATTGGATTTTATATATAGGTATATTTACATTGCAGACAATGTTCATGGGGTGTGCATAAGTGCATTTAGGGGTGGGTTAAATGGGGGATAATCGGTGTGAAAACTAAACGGCTCTATACGCTGAAAGCAAACGATTTGTGCGTGGAGGTTCATTTTTATTTTTAGAAATCTGGAAAAATCGAGGAAAATCTTCCCCAGAAGCGATAACTACATGTGGTGTGTTCTATTTTATCTAAATAAGGCAATTTCTTTTTGTTCGCTGGACAAATTTACTAGATAGAATCAAAGGACGAATTATTTAGTGCTATTGTTAAATATACTTCAACGTATTGGAAAGAGTTGGTGTCGTTTGAAATCTTACTTGGATAACGCCAACGGAGGCGCTCATACGCTCGAGCTTTTCTTTTGATATTGTTTGTGTTTTTTTTAAATAAGATTTAAGATATTTAAATAAAGTAAATTGATAATAAGCCATTTTATAGTTCTAATAATATTTGAGAAACAATTTTTTTCGTTCGCCATCATAATCGATTCCCTAAAAATCGTTATGGAAAATATATTACAATTGTATAGAAAAAATTCTGAATTTCTCTTACAAATTCGTACGAGTATTATATTCAAGAGAAGCTGTGTTTCATTTCAGTTATCAGCAGCTGAATAAAAAGAAAGTACAAAATTTAATTTACCAATATCCATATCTTCTATATCTATAAAAGAAAGTTGAAAATATGTTTGTCCGTTTATAACTCGAGTCTGTCGACACCGAATTTGATGATTATTTTTTTTCTGGAAAGGTATTCTTTTGTAGCATGTTTGTGTGTCAAAAAAACAATACCTTTAGAACGAAAAAATCATCGAAATCGGAATTGCAAAATTGGAGATCAAAATCGATATTTTTCTCAGTCATTTTACAAAACACACGGCAAGCAGCTCTGTTGAGCCAACGAAGTGAGTGAACAGAGAACAGAGAAAAAACATCGTGTCTCCGTTTCTACCATTCACATTTGTAAGAAAGTGTGCAAACCAAACCTGTATGGAAGCATATACACATACATAGGTTAATGTGTCGTTATTAGGTATCGATCAAATACATAAATAAATAAAAACAAAAAGGAATTGCAATGCAATTCAGTGATTACTCACCCCATTAGCAAACGCTTGGACGGATATAAGAAGTGTTGTGGTGAGAGAGAGAAAAACGAGGAGAAGTATTTTTTCGCAGAATGGCACAGGGTGCTCCGTTAAAAAAAGGATTTTTTTGTTTGTCATACATTTTTATTAAATATAAAATTATAATCACATTGTGTGTTACGCTAAGATACTTTTGATTGTTGTTGGCTTTTTGATTATTTTATTTAATTTTTTGAGAATGTCATAAGGCCTATTTTTTTGGGAATCCATAGCTAGCTCACTTTTACTTTTACATGCAAAACTGGTATACTCACTTTTGGTTTTGTTATACTCACTTTTGGTTTTACATGCAAAACTGATATACTCACTTTTGGTTTTGTTATACTCACTTCCCAAAAAAATACGCCTATAGATACACTCGAACACGTACATAAAATTTTATAAGAAATTCTTTGTTTAGATTTTTACAGCCAAAGTAGGTTTGAAAATTTGAAAATTATTACAAAAGTACAAATTGGGAAAACGTGAAATAAATGTTTGCTATTAACTTTCTAATGAATCTAAAAATTCTTTAGGCGAACGTGTTAAATGAGCACCCTCATATTCCTTAAAATTTGTAAATATGTAGGAAACACTAGGTTCCTGAGTGCTGACTAAATTCCAACTCACACTTGCGTTTTTGACGTTTTTTTATATGTATTTAATGCAAAATAATAAAACGCATTTTTACTACCGAAATCAGCAGTTTTATAGTCAGATTCAGTTTCCTCCTTTTTTTCGGTGATTCAAACTGTATTTCCACGTCGGAAAGCTCTAAATTTGCAGTTGGCTCGAAATTATTTCCTCCGTGTACTTTGCTGAAAAAGATCTTTTAAATTCACAAATAAATTGAAATGCAGCAACTTATTATTTTCTCCTCGGTTGCGTAAAACAGCCTTATCGAAAAAAGCAATTCTTAAAAAAATCCATTTCATAAGAAATCTATTTGCTCTTCATTCCCAAAAATATGGTCTTCTGCATTTTTTGAGGTCTTTAAATTTAGATGAATTATAAAATGCCGTACAACTTAGGTCAAAGTTCGACCACAAAGAATACTATTAATTTTAAGAACAAAAGGACATAATTTTAAAAGTTTTCTAACAAAAGGAAAATAAACAGCGCGTAAAAAAATTGAAAAATTACAACACCAAAAAAGGAGTCAAAAAGGGACAGTTTCAGGAGTTCTCACTGAAAAACCAATAACGTTAAAATTTTAATGCCCTTCATTATCGACAAAAAAAAATATTTTACACCTGAATTTTCATTTTGTTCCCGACCGCAGGCCAAACACTTCAAAGTATGTTTTCACATTTCCTGCACTGAAATTTGTTCGCACCGAAAACTATCACGTGTCACCCTGTATTTTGTTTACTTCACTTCTTTCGCACAACTGATAAGCATTCGAGTTTACGCGCCTTTAAAAATGCATTATGAAAACAACTACCTCATCGTCACTGCAGAACCAGTGTGACCAGTTATTATAAAAACTAGCAATTATGGAATCAAATCATTTTTATTCCTACTATCGTATTGCATTATTTTTAGCCAAGTCAGAACAAACAAAAAATATTTATTTTCATAATTTAGATAGAAATATTATTGGTAGGAGTTCAGAATTAAGCTACGAGTACACGACATGCCAAACACGACATACGCATGCCACTCTGACGTCACGATAATTACTCGACATATTGTAGAATATGTCAAGTTTTATATATATTGTGGCATGTACGAAAATTCTGCCGAGTACACGGCATGAACGTTTTGTCTCAAAGTTGACATATTCGTTTGTCGACGGTGACTGGCATGTGTTTATTTTTGATATTGAAGATTTCTTGGACGTTTTTTAATCCATTGACATCGTAGCCATCCTTTGATGGAATTTGTTACTTTATGGCTTGATGGAAAGAAGACGAACAATATTTAGGTATATATACTATATTTATTACGTAATGTCACCAGAAAGCACTAAGATCTTAATTATTCCAAGCGAAAAAAATCACAAATTTTTTTAATATTTTAGGGCTTTCTGGTGACATTTCGTTAATATAGCATATATACAAAAATATGGTTCGTCTTCTTTCTATCAAGCCATAAAGTAACAAATTCCATCAAAGGATGGCTACGATGTTAATGGATTAAAAATCGACCAAGAAATCTTCAATTCAAACGATTTTTTTATTCTCCGAAATTTACATGCCATTATGAGTCGGACATATGGGTGACAGACGCATGCCAACATATGTCAGCGTCAATAATAAGCCGAGTACACGACATGCCCTTTAATGACATATTCTGACGTCGAAATGACGTCAGACTGGCATGCGTATGTCGTGTACTCGTAGCTTAAGGTGTAATTTCTGGAAAAAATAATCATAAAAACGAAGCATAAAACCATTTTCGAAAAAGCAAAGCGTTCACACTGCACAAAGTGAAAAGGTACACACAACGAGATCGAGTTTACGCGCCTCTAAAAATGCTTTATGAAAAAACCCACAATCGTTCGTCGTACGCAGCAAGCCCCATGTAGTGGTGCTGGAAAAATGTGTTGTGTACCCTTTTTTTCTCAAGCAGTCGTTGTATTCAGGTAAAAAGTATTCTTTCGACCTGCTTCCACTTATTGAAGGATTTTTTTTGCATTTTGCTTCGGGGTAGTAGGAAATGCATATGTAGAGAGAGTGTCCCTATCGCTATCGCAATCGCGGCGAAATCGAAAAGCTACAAAACGAAAATGAAGTGTGTTTGTGTGTTCACGGTTAGTGTTGTGCGTACATATACTTGAGCATTTCATATTTGTTTTGGAGTCTCCGCTGTTTCTGCATCTGCATATCCATCGATGGGGGAACATCGTAGTAGACAGCAAAACGAAAATGAAATGCCTATGTATGTATGTGCGAACAGTTGCAATCGCTGTCACAAACACATAAGCCATCTATACTGTTTTCGCATGGATAAACATTCGTGCCGCTTGCCAATTCACCGTTATTGGTTTTGAATGTCCCGTCATGATTTTCGATTGAATTCACTGATCGCATGGTGACCAGTGTATTTGGATATAAAGTGCTTTCTTAAATTGGTTTGAAATTTGTTGAATAGTTGAAAAATTAAGCCCTGTTTCTGTTTTGTGAATAAATTATTTGAATTAATTGAAGTGAATCAATTAGCAATTTACTTGCTCATTAACTTTTTATTTGGCGTTTTCACGGTTAGTAAAACTAAACCTCGAAAACCACCAATTCGATTGAGCTCAAACTTCAGATAATCTTAGGTATTGGACGTGGATAAATAAATAAATAAATAAATAGGTGGCGCAACAGGCGGGTGACACCCAAGGCCTAGCTTCTCGCAACCATTCGTTTTGTGTGAGTTTCTATTTTTGGGACGAATGGAAGGGACCTACAATTTTATGCCGAGTCCGAACGGCTGAATTGAGAAGCTTTTTCATGACAGTCATACTCTCGGATGTTTGTCAGACGTTCGCGAGAGGTGGCGCAGTAGAAAAAACTTTTAAGATGTAATTTGTGTTTTTCCGGGGATCGAACCTGGGATTCCTCGCACAGTAGTCCAGCACACTAACCACTGCGCTACTGCGCATTCCCATTGGACGTGGATGGCTCATCTGAATATTGTCAAAATTGGACAAAGGGGCGTGGCACCGCCCATACAAAAAGACATTCAAAATCGTATATCTCGAAAACTACCAAATAGATTGAGCTCAAACTTACAGACATTCTTAGTTATTAGCCCTGGAGTGCTCCTATGAAGATAAGTCAAAATTGGACAAAGGGGCGTGGCACCTCCCATACAAAAAAAACATTCACGATGACGTTATACATATTTCGATAACCGCCGGGCCAATTTTCATCTTTCTTTTTATATTTTGTTCGTATTGCTGTATTTCAGGTATAGGCAGAAAGAAAATTCCATCAAATGGATTTATTCTCATTTCTCGCATTTTTACGAAAAAACATTATTATCTAAGACCAAAGCAATACAATTCCTGTGCACGGGCAAAGCCGGGCGGGTGCAGCTAGTTACTTTATAAAAGGCAACTTCCGTCTGTTCGTCCCTCCATAACTCAAGAACCATTCGTCCGATTTTCATGAATTTTTTTCAAATTTGTAGATGTGTGGCCAAATTAAGCCGTAGGGTGGGTAAGACTTTTTGAGGAGTAAAGGGGTCGCGGGAAGTTAGGGGGCTCACACTAACCGATAGCCGTATGAACTGGACAGTTTGTATGATATGATAGACAAGTCAAACTTATTACGTACCTCATTTATTGTTTTTCAAAATTCGTCTTATAAGGGTTGAAAAACGTTATTTGCACCCCACTTTTCTATTTCGACCTTACTACGCTGAACTTGTTATTATACTCATAAATCTACGTATGTCATTTGAAGAAATGCTTTTAGTTGTTAGACAATACTTCACCGAGTATTTTGAGCTAAAATGCATCTTTCTGGTCCATCCAGAGGGTGAGATACCTATAATAAATTGAAAATAGATTTTATTTGACCAGGTGCGAAAAAACTCTGGAACTATTTGGCCGATTGAAAAAAATCTTTCAGCACTGTATGCCTACATCCTCTGGATCAGTATAGGTTAGTTAGGGGAAAGGGAAAACGGGGGTATTGGGGCTACCTTCGAAACTACTCGGCCATTGCCGGAGTTGACCTCCGACAGCCACGTTTTTCACATGAACAGCTATATATTGCATATTCGCGTGTGAGCTGTATAGGCGTAATTTGTTTAAAGCTACTTGCTCCCATTAAATAAATAACATGTAGGTATAGTTTATGAAAAGGCTTAACGATAAAATGTTTTGTAAGCTTAAAAAAGAAGACAATATATAAACAAACGTGCATTTATATGATAACTCAAATAAATTTGAATTTAATTTAAAAGAAAAGAAACCGGTGGGCGGAGCCGCGGGCATTTCTAGTAAGATATAAAATGTTAATTAATTGAGGGTATTAACAAATTCTTTCTTTGTCTCAAATTTTGGCAACATTTTTGGAGATCCTAGCCTTGAAAAATTCATCTCTCCATTCCAGCCACACACTCAAGCAGAAGCTTCTGTCACCAGCTTAACACACCTTTCGACTGCTTGAGTGTGACGGATAATCTAAGCTCTAAAATTGTATGTATCTATATTGTCAGGGACATTTTTAACCATGGCGCGCAAATCGTCATCTGATTCTGATATTGTTTTCGTTAAAGGAGGTTTGGTGACGGCCACCGTAGCGTCGTAAACCAATATTACAGGTCGATATAATCATCAACTTCGAAATTTATTTTTGGGATTTTAAATTAAACATGTCTTCGGCTATCAGCTAACATGGCAAGTAAAAAGTTTTCTGGATGGCAGCCTGATATTAGCAGGAATAAATACTTTCTTAAGGTTTTTAAGGAAGTATTTTGAGACTTATAATTGCTAAAATATGCTGGGGTCCTTTCAAACGTATCGTTGTGTACGTAGCCAGAATCAGTAATTGCGTTAAAGGTCTTTCAATTGCTATCTAAAGTCGCAGAATCCTTTTAGGTGTTGTAAGCCTCCTTGAATGAGACGTTTTGATGGCTGTCAATGTACCAACACTAAAGCTGATTTACCATGCGACCACATTTCATACAGATATCTCTGATGCTAAAATGTTCGATACTTATATCAGCCAGTTCCACCTTTATCTTTTCGAACGCCTGAATTGGCAAATTATAACAGCTACCTACCTGGGTTTGACCCTGACAATTTCTGTTGAGAAATTATTGTCGAATTTCAGTTTATGAATTACTTTTGAAAGTACAACAACTCGTAGTCGTAGATACAGTCGTCAGTCACTTTTGGTATACTATAATAGCTATTTCGAACTATACACCACTAATTTATCATCAGACTCCTTTAAAGTGACTGTTTATTGAATAGTTTGAATTCTGACAGTCAATTCTTCATATATAATCCACTTGGAAAGACATTTCTGCTTTCCCCGCAGATATTTAACCAGTAAGTACAAGTGTACAAGTCCCCAAACGGGTGATAAGAACGAAGGAGAAGACCAATCTCAGTCCGTGGTTGTTGCTACGAGGTGTTTTTTTGTTTATAATTGCTGTTCTCTCGTGTTGCTTTCCCGCTTCCTCTCTCTCCCATAGACCAAACCGATGGGTCCAAAGGGCTGAAATCTTGACAGTGCATTCCTATAACCACATTAATACCGCAACTACTTGACCGACAAAGTCTATTTTCAATACAAGCCTGACGACGGTAAAAAGAAGTCCTCTCACAATAGGCTTCGAAGATTTTGAAAAAAAGAAATTGTTTCGCACCACCCTGTTGTACATATTTGTTAGTATGTTTTCAAAGATATTCTGAAAAAGCGTGCGCACTCTCTGTCGGAAAATAAGTTCCGTAATTTATTGAACCAAAAACGCAGACGTGAAAAACAATCCTCAGCACAACACAATTGAATTGTTCACATTATCTATCTGTATGTACAAGTTTTATTTACAACTTGCTATAAATCATTGATTCACAGGGAAATATCTACCGAAACAAAATTAAATAAAATATTGATGTTTGTGTCTGTTTTCAATACTGCAGAAGACGTAACAATTGCAAATACTACAGACTTTGTTTTTCCAGCTGCAATACTTAGTGAAACGGAGAGCGGGTATTTGTCAGTAATTTGATTGAATCATGTTACCCCACACTTCAACCCTTCAAATTGTCTAACACCAACCAAATGATCTTGTACTAATGAAAAATAAATTTTTGATGACGTCCAAGTACCATAATATGCATGACGGTTCTTGTTATAAATGTCTCATAGTCTACCACCACCATCGTCACCATTTGTAAGCTATTCCAAAACTGATGGATGCAATGTACATGTACCTATTCTTGTCACTCTACAGGACGCCACATTCGAATGAAATAATTTATTTTCAATTTGCCACTCAGCTGTGTGGATTCCCACAGACCTACCACTATATACCAGACCCAACAAGGCCCTTGTCCCTTCTCACACTATACTTGGAGTCGTGTTTCTTCCCTCCAGAGATTGCGGTGGGGTAACAACAATTTATGGTCCCTATTCCTGGAGAACACACACTGTGTGCCTGTGCATGATGCGGTGTTGCGTTGCGTTCTACACCCTACATCTTGGATGACTTGTTTATTACCATTGACACGAAATGGATGCGATGATTGAATTATTTGCACAGGAATCTCCCTGTGCCCATTCGGAACATTCTCCAGATGTTAAGGGCTGAATTTTAAAAATACCTTGCATTCGTGAGTTGCGTGAGTCCATTTTGGGGAGGGCAAGTGTTGGAAAATCCCTGTTTAAATACAAATCTCCTCTTTAAACATCGAAAAATGTCTGCCAACGGGTGGTTGGGTATGGGTATAGTGGGGACACGGCATCCCAAAAACAATCGAAATTCATGTCACGTAACGCAAAGGACCTCCCAATATCGTGTCCTCTTCAAATTGAAATTGTTTCCCATCTCGAATCGCGCGCACCCGCCTGTTATCAGTACGAAACGAAACTAAGGCAAACCTATATACTATATAGTAGGCGCAGGAAAAACAATTACCATTCCATGCGTGAAGTTGCGCAAATTCGAAATGTCTTTCGGTTTATCCCCCTCCATCCTTTGTGCTGTACAACACGAAGCCACTGTCATCGGTTGCCATTGCCACCGCCAGGACTTTATCCTTTTTCACTTTTTCCGGGATTTGTTTGTTTGTTGTCACTCTTGCTTGTTTATATATTCGAGAACGAGACACGAGAGGTGGAACAGGCTATACGAAGGCGTGTGGTATATTTGTACACACACTTTTGCCAATAAAATTAATTTAAGTGAATTGTGTGGAGGTGTATATCCTTCCAATTTTGTGTTTTTCCCTGTTTTCCTCTTGACACATACTCGGATATTTCTTTTTTTTTTTTATTGTTTGTCATACTTTCACGCCGCAGGGATACACAACACAGAATGTATCTATCAATTGAATCGGCTTCCCAGTTGGAAGCTATATCGGGAGTTGAAGAGCAGCAGTTCCGACAACGACAACGACAACGATGAACAAATTTTAATCGACATCGCAGGCAGACATCATATATGACCGAGTATGGAACTGTGTGTGCGAGCATGTGTCAAAGGAGTGATATGGAAATCAGTTTCGTATTTCGCCTTGAGGCCAAGAGATGTTGTATTCAAGTCGAAGCGTTGACGAGGACGACGACTACGACAACGATGATGATGACGATGACGATGACGACTACGGCGATACCTTCACCGTTGTCGATGTCGATTGTTTGGCTGCACTTAAAGATGATTGATGTGAAACGATTTATCCAGAATCCCCGGGTGATGCTTGCAATTTAGGTGTCTTTACGAGAAAGTCGAAATCTCTTTGAAGGTAGCGACGCGGTCCCATTAAGACTGTGTTCGTGTTGGATATTGGCAATTGAAAACGTTGGATGGATTTGAAAGGGCGAGAAAATAGTAGCCGCCAAGCCATTTATTGAAATAGGGGTATAAAACAAAAGAAAAAACCGTTGTATGTCAAAGCACTTTATAGACATACAGGAGTGGTAGGAGTTTTGTTGGATTTTGCAATGTGAATCGGCCTTAAGTTTTACAAATTGCAAATTTTTCATAAATGATCTGTCAAAAGTATATTGATATAGGACCTATTGACAGATAACTTTGTTACGAAAGACAATCGCTTAATGGTGTCTACTGACGTTTCGATCGTCTTGTCTCGAAATGGGTAACGAGGCAACGGATTATCTAGCAAAATAAGGACCAGCAAATTTATTCATATATAACTGGAAATATTCTGTGGACTACTCTACTCCTTAGTGAAGGTGAAGAGTTCAGAAAAGTTAAAAACGGATACGAACTTTAAAGAGATAGGCCACAAAACATTTAGGAATCAATTACATATAAAAGAATAACTTACAGCCCTAATTGGTTTGCTAAATCGGAATTGCAGACTGAGGGAACGCTTGAACGCTTCCTCGAGACCGCCGAAACTCTTAATAAATAATAGAAGAAACGAAACTGGACTGGATTAAGTCCTTTAAGGGGGATACTCTTGGGTTAGGTTAGGTTTGTGGGCTGGCGGGGAGTTCTCCGTGTCACACTCAGGTCAATACTGACTTGATTTGACGATTTGATTTGAAAGCTCGTCTAGGTCGTTGAAGAAGTGACTTACATAGGAATTTATACCTGATGTGATGGAGACCTGGGCAGTGACATAAGTGAGTTGTATCAGTTGTACAGCTTCAAGCTTGAGTGTGCAAGGCGGGATGTTCACAGAGGGATCAGCTTGTTCTGAAACAACTGTCGAACATTTCTCATTGTCTGGAATGCCTTCATGCCCCGGAACACAGCAAAGCGATACCTTGTACTGTGCCTTGAGTTCTTCGCGACAGCACTTCACAAGCTTCGAGTTTATTTCTGGTGCAGTTATGGCTTTTATTGCTGCCTGGTTGCCGAGAAAGAATGTAATACCTCCAGGTGGCTGCTGTTGTCATTGCCAGGACCTCTGCTTGGAAGACGCTGCTAAGGTCGGGGAGGCGTATCGATTTTGATATACCCAGCGATTCGGAGAAGACACCTGACCCTACCCCAGTTTCCATTTTAGATCCGTCTGTAAATACGGCTATGATTTGTATGTTAGGTACAAGTCCGTCTCTCCATTCTTCCCTGTTGGGCTAGAGAAAGGTTTGTAAACAATAGGTAAGGAGTGATGTAGTCCGTGACAGGTACATGGCCAAAATATTTCTGTAGGATCACCGAATGACGCTTTTGTTCAATTTCCAGTTTAGCTGATTGGCTGATTCTCATCATTGTACTTATTGCGGCCGATAGTTGTATAAAGGTGGATGCTGTTACTAAGGCTAAGTCCATAAAAATTATAAATTGAAGTGGTGTCTGGAAAAGGGAAAAACCTTTAGGGGCATAGTGGATTAAGCAATGGACTTACTTACTTACTTATTGGGCTCCCGACCCGTGAAGAGTCTCTGCTCCAGATACTGCAGGCTTCCATCCTCTACGATTCCAGGCACGTTGTTTCCAGTTGTTGACATCAAGTGCTCTGTCATGGCATCCGCTATGGCTTGGTCTTTGAAATAGAGGTTCGGTTTTCTTTGTCTTCTCGAACCTGGGCGTTGGGATTCGAAGATCCTCTTACCTGGAGCATTATTGTCCATTCGCAAGATGTGGCCGAGCCAATATATCCGCCAGGTTTTGGCTTTATGGACTACATGCCCATCTTGGTACAGCTCATAGAGTTCGCGGTTATATCTTCTCCTCCATTTGCCCTCCTCGCACACAGGACCAAAAATCCGCTGAAGTATTTTTCTTTCGAAGGAGTCCAGTATCAGCTCTCCATTATCAGCTCTCCTTTCTTGCTTATCGTCCAGCACTCGTCCCATAAACTAGAACTGGCATGATAATGATAAGGGCTTTGTAGAGCACACATTTTGTCCTTCGAGTTAGGAGTTTTGAACCCAGTTGTTTTGCCAAACCGATGTGGCAACGTTTTCCAAGGGTAATTCTTCGCCGGATCTCCACTAGGGTGTCACTCGTGGAGTTCATGTTTACTCCGAGGTAGGTGAACTCCTTAACTACCTCGAAACTGTTGCTATCAATAGTGGCGTTTTGTCCTAGGCGGTGGACAAATGCATGTTTGTTTGTTGATAGCACAAACCCTCGTACTTGGTCTGGTCCTCATTTACTTCAAAGCCAACGGATTTCGCCTTCATCCTGTTGACACCTGCCCTGCGCACTATCCTCTCCAGTACGAGATTGCATGATTTAGATTTTAGATTAGATTTAAATATTTTTTTGATTTTGATAGCGCATCTCCTTGCAGAAACCCGGTGCATCTTTGAAATAGTTCGGAGGAGCTTCTTCCAAACTAAACGTTGAAGCGGGTGTTTTCCAGCGTCACGCGACACAATTGAGTTTTGCCGGGATTCCAAATTCGGCCAACGCCATGGTTGGTACTTAGTTCTTCTGAGAAGAATACTGGTCCTGTTCTAAGCTCTATAAGTAAGCGTTAAATAAAAATGAGCACATCTTTAGGACATTACCGGCGTTAAGGCAATCCCATCTGTCGAATACAAAGGTCCGTACAGGCATCCTAAGCCTAGCCTGTTACAACCATTCGTTTGTGTGAGTTTTTGGGACTTAAAATTTTATGCCGAATCCAAACGGCTATATTGAGCAGCTTTCCCAGGACATTTATACGCTCAGATGTCTGTCAGACGTTTGCGAGGGGTGGCCGCAGGCTTAGTTCCATTTAGCGTAACTAAACTTTCCCTTTACAATTGACTCTTGACAAGTTCATAAAAAAATTAAGGTAACAAAAGAGAGAACTACCTTCCTGTCCTACTGGCTGAGTCGCTTCCCTAAGTAGCCATAACAAATTTTCGTGTTAAAATCTCTGCAAAGCCTACAACACTGCAGTCATATTGCTACAAAAGAAAATCCTGTCCACTTGTCGCCTCCCTCCGGATTAAGTGGCTGCTATGTTTAACCCTCCATATGACGGAGTTAAGTCCTCTATTGCCTACCAAAACAACTCCTACTGTACGTTGTCTTCCGTTACTAGACCTCTTTTGCGGAAATTGTTCTCCTCCAACAGCCATACTACCACCCCAAACCCATATCGTACCATATCAAAGCAACGCAAAAGAGCTTTAGAAAAGGAAATGAAACGAAGTCTAGCATACGTTGCACTATGGGGTATACTACCATACACACCCATCTAAATCCATCCGCAGGGTGATGCCGTTAAAAGGCTGAATATTGCAGAATTGAATTTATGTGCTCTCATTAAAAATTTCCCTTGATTCCCGTCTCGTCTGATCCTGTGGCAATAATAGCGCACGACTGTTGTGTCCCAGAAGTGTCGGGGAGGCCAGTCTGGCGGCTGTGACTTCGTCGAAAGAGGAAACGACGTACAAAGTGATGTGACTCCGGCTCATACAGCAGGCTGAACATTATTGTGGGAGGAGAAAACTTTGTGGTGTTGCTGTCGTCTGTTGGGACAACCACGGTTAACGAAAAGTGTTAACAGACGATGACGACAACGACCAGGACAACGGTGTATATACCGCCATACTGCATCACCAATACTACAGCGAAACGAAAAACGTCGTTTATTTACTCCACTCTCAGATGGCGGAGCAATGACTGAACTTTTATTCCCTTTAGAAAGGCTCTCCTGCAAAACGGCTCTGAGTCTGTGAGATTCGTATCCCTAGATGTGTTTGTGTATTATGTCCTATTGTAGCTTTGTCGGCGCGTATACATCCCTTGGATGTGGAGAGAAATAAAATAAAATCACAGATAATGAGATTGTGACTAAAAACACGAAGAGTTAATAAACTTGGCTGGTTAATTTAAATTTCAACTTCAACCCTCATTCTGTCAGAACTAAGGTTCAGAGACGCATACACTGAATCAGAGCTTAATTAAAAATAAGGGTACAGAAATGCTATTTCATTGACAACGGGAAGTAATCAGTTGATCTGGGTATTGGTAAAGTTCACTTTATGGGAATCAATGTGTGCAATACAAAGTGAATGATATATGCTTTGACTTAATAGATCTGAAGTTGTCATTATGTAGCTGAACTGCAGTTTGACTTTTGAACTTGTATTTCACTTTTAATTAACCTGCAACTTAAGGCCTACTGTCCACGTAGCTACGATTCATACGCACGCGTTCGTCATTTGCAGCTTGTTATACTTGTCAGATGGAACTGTGACAATGGTCTGACAATGACTTTTCTGACAACGTTGCCAGGTTAAAAATTGTGTGTTCACACGGTTGTTAAATTGGTCTATCCATTGTTAGACATGGTCAGGTCAGCGTCAGACAAATTAAATGTTTTGTTCCTTGGTTTTTGCAGTACGGATTATGGAAGAAAATTTTGCACTTGCGACTATTTTAATTGCCTAGGTACGCGTTGGAAGGCTACGAGGATAATGAGTATCAAAAACGACGTAGTGTTTGGATAGAGGATTTGGTGGCCTGTTGTCAGCAAGAAGCATTCTGCTCTAAATTTCAAGCTGAGGAGCCGGAATTTTGCAAATGGACTCAACACAATTCGATGACCGTCTAGCTCTGTTGACTCCACATATCAAGACGCCTAAGCAATTGTCACCTTCCATAAACAACGACATCTGACAATTTCCAATGAGCCTGACAATGTTCTAATTGTCTGACAATAATAAAAATTGTGTGTTCAGACTTGTTCAGACGATCGTCAGCAACCTAAAAATTTTATTTTTAGATGGAGGGCTAACAATGACAATTCTGACAATTGTAAGTTCAGGCGGATGTAAGACATTTGGCCATTTGGGACATATTTTTCACAGACAAATCTGACAATATTGTAAGAGCTAACAATCCGTTTTATGGTGCTGAAGCTTGGACATTATCGCTAGCTACCTCCAGTTACGCGCACTAAGTTGGCTGAGGTCGTTCTCCAATTGTGCGCGCCATCTAATGTATGGGGTCTTCCGTCTTCCTTTGCTGCGTTGTCTCTCAGGGGTGGATTCGAAGACTCGTCGGGCTGGTGCGTTGTTGTCCACACGATCCACGTGTCCCAGCCATTTCAGCCGAAGTATTTTTAGCTTTTTGACCAGGTCAGCGTCGCTGTATAGCCCGTATAGTTCGTCATTGAATCTTCTTCTCCACACTCCATCGTCACAAACTGGACCAAATATCACTCGAAGAATCTTTCTCTCAAAGCATCCTAGAAGGTTTTCATCCGCTTTTGAGAGGGTCCATGATTCTGCACCATACAGCAGAACCGGGATGATTAAGGTCTTATATAATATCTCCTTAGTTCTATGAGAGAGGGCTTTACTTCTTCTGCCTTCTTAGCCCGAAAAAACAGCGATTGGCAAGAGTAATTCTTCGCTGGTTTCTGCGCCGATGTCATTTTGCGAAGTGATAGTGGAGCCAGCTGCATTCCGCCCCTTCAGAAATTCAACCGCAATACTCGCCTTGCTAGGAATGCCCATCAGTTTACCATCCAGCCTATCTTCGGCCGTACTTTGAAATATAGAGATTCTTTCATAAGCCGTACAACACGAATGTGGAATGCCTTGCCCGGCTCTGTCTTTCCTCCTCAGTATAATTTACAGACATTTAAAACCAATGTGCATCGGAATCTCCTATCTTCTCTATCCCATTTTCCTTAACGCCCGCGCTGTGTAAATCACACTACACCATAAGAGTAGTCATAAACTCTTTAGCGCGTGTGAATTATAAAAAAAAAAAAAAAAAAAGCCCAGGTAGACAAAGTCTTTAACTATTTCGGAGTTGTATCTGTCAATCGTGAAATTTTGTCCGAGTTGCCGATGTTGAGAATCCTTTCTCGCATAAACTTCGTTTTGTCCTCATTAACAGCCAGACACATCTTCGCCTCCTCCGTTTCGATGCTTGCAAATGCGCCACTGACAGCTCGCCGCGTTCTCCCGCAATAATGTCAATATCATCATCATCAGCATAGGCAAGTAGCTGAACGGATTTTTGAAAAATTGTACCTCTGGTGTTGGCTTGTGAGTTTCGTACAAATGTATCAAGAACGATGTTAAAGAGAGTACATTATAGCGCGTCGCCTTGTCTCAAACCTTTTTCGACATTAAATGGATCAGTGGTGTTCTTGCCGACTTTGTCGGAGCAGCGAGATTTCTCCATCGTCATCCTGCACAGACGTACGAGTTTGGCGGGGATGCCAAAACTTGACATGGCTTTGTATAATTCGTCCCTATATACTCTATCATAGTGTAAAACCACACTGATATGGTTGGCGAAAGGTTTTAGGCATTCACACAATACAGACGACAAGTTATTACACGCGACATTAAGGAGACTTATTCCTCGGTAGTTGGCGCAGTTCCTTTCTTGTAGATGGGGCACACGATGTTGAGGTTCCATTCGCCGGGCATGCTTTTATCCGACCAAATTTTACAGATGAGTTGGATGCATGCTCCTTACCAAGCCATCTCCCGCTGCTTTGAAAAGCTCGGCCGGGAGGCAATCCACTCCTGCAGATTTGTTGGACTTAAGTTTTTGCTATCCTCACTTCGTGTAGGTCGGGTGGACGGAAATGTTGGCTATCATCGTCCAAGCCAGATCATTCTGCCTGACAGCGGGTTGTTGGCTGTCTCCGCCGTTTAACAGTCTGCAGAAGTGTTCTTTGCAAATCCGCAGCACCGACTGTAAATCTACTACTGTATTCCCATGCTCATCTCTGCAGGCTTCTGTTAGGGCCTTGTATGATCCTTGGGTGGATCGATTTACCCTTTGGTAGAACTTTCGAACATTGCCTCTGCAGTAGCGTCTCTCAACTGATTCGACCGCTCGCTTTTTTTGTTCTTTCTTTTCCTTCTGAGAAGTCGGTGTTCTTTCCTCCCTTCTTTTTTGCCCTTAGATCCCGCGGGCAGCTCTCTCAGCCGCTCTGGTTCTTGTCTGCAGCATTAATTGATATGCCTCGTTCCTGGCTGCATCCTTCATGGGCCTAGCGGCATTCCTCATCGAACCAGGGGTTTCCTGATGTTCGTGAAGCTGAGGATGGGCTTGCTGTGAGATTTATGGAGACGCGGTCGGCAAAGGTTTTGCCGGTCTCTTGCGATAGTAGCCTTGCAACGTCAAATCTTCTTTTAGTATCGGTGTTGTGGAGTATTTCCTTTCGGTGTTGTGGAGTATTGGATAGTAATGGTCCGAGTCTATATGTTCGCCGCTCGGAACGTTCGGACATCCAAGATACTGGAGGCATGTCTAGCGTCGATCGCAACATGATCGATTTGGTTGACGAATTGTTGATCTGGAGACCGCCAAGTCCCCTTGTGTATGTTGAGGTGTGGGAATCATGTGCTGAATGATGATATTTTGCCCGCCGCAAAGCTGATTAGCCTGAGTCCGTTTTCGGAGGTGTTGTCGTGCAGGCTATGCTTTCCGATTGTAGAGCCAAAGATGCCATTTTTTTCCGATTTTGGCATTAAAGTCGCCAAGAACTATCTTGACGTCATACAGCGCATAACCTTGTGTACATCCTTTTTTGACATCAAAAAAGTCTCGGTGACATTGTTTCCGACCTCTATGGAGCAGCGAGCGTTCTCCATCGTCATTCTGTACAATCAGACAAGTTTGACAGGGATGCCAAAACTAAACATGGCTCTGAATAGCTCGTCTATATAAATGCTGTCATGTGCGGCCTTAAAATCGATAAATAGATGGTGAGTAGATATTGATTTGCACTTCTTGGTTTTTTTTTTAGGATTTGCCGTAGTGAGAATATTTGGTCGGTTGTGGAATTACAGGGCCTAAAACCACACTGATAGGGACCAATCAATTCGTGGAAGAATTGTTTAAGGCGTTCACACAGTACAGCAGATGGGATCTTTGTGCAATGCTGAGCAGACTGATGGCTCTAAAAATACTCTGATGAGTATTTAAAAATAATGTCTAGAACAACGATTTTCCGACAGGTCTTCAGTAAAAAGAGCATACAAAAAATCTCCCTTTATAAAAATCGAAAGACAAAATGGAGAGTTTGCGACTTGTTCTCTCTACGATTTGGAAAATAGAACTTCAGGATTGTTGTGACACATTTACACCTATTTAAGCCGTGGGTAGATGAAGAATAATCCAAACGGTATGGAACCTACTCGTATATGTTCTGAAAACAGTTAATTGTCCTACGTCTGTTAAATTCAAACAATGTTGCCTTCTTTCTCCCACAGCCATATAGACTATACTAAATTGAAATTCTCTGGACCGGGACCCCCTTCTGAGAATAACAGCACTCTGTCGTAAAATTAGCGTTTCTCTTCCGATCCATCTGCATTTCCCATCGATATGGTAATAATTATTTAATGGCGTCAGTATTCCCATTCCATAAAACTATTTATAGTGTCATCAATGCAATTTTATTATCCCTCCGGTTGCCTATCCATAAAACGATGATAGGTATACAAACGCATCGCGTTCGGTCGACCGACCGCCAAGTGACGCCTCTATTCACAGCTGAGGACTTTTATTGCCCCATTCCGAATACAGCGCGTACCCAAACCAACCCCGTGCAGTATACAACTTCCTGCTCCATTCAGTGCCACGAGACAAGGCTACTCCATGGAAGATTTTTATTGCGACTAGCTTGGGCCTCATAAAATCATAGTTAATAAACGGTGTACTGCGCACAGTGTACGAGTAGGAGTACACTATATTTATTTAACAATTTTGTTGCTTTATTTGAGGCAATACAAAAGTTGGGCATTCATTGTATGTACGAGTACGTACATGGGAGTCCATTGATATGAGTAAATTGATTAATTTGTTTAGCCATTAATGCGCGCTGTTCTGTCTCTGTCTGTCTGGCAGATTGAAGTTTTTAATTTACCGGAAAATTAATTTTATGTTGACCTAACCTCATAAACTGTTTGTTGTGTTAAAGTCGGTGCTCGCGTGAGAGAGATGAAGCGACATCGGCACCCAGTACACCACCGGTTGGGATGGGACTTGCAGCAAGTGCACTTTATGATGTGTTAATGATGATGTCTGATTGATTTGTAGATAAATATATAGATAAACACGAATAGCAATCGAAATGTTTTGCAAACAAAGTGTGAATGGCTGCCATTAAGATAGTACACATTGAAGTACTTTTCGATTTATTTAGATTCAGATAGATTTAATTGCTGTTCAACTTGAAGGTGGATATGGTCATAATAATGTTTCAAAAAGTGCATTCCAGATAAAAATTGAGGCTCTGGCAGCTTTGGGACGTAGTGCTACAGGTTTCTTAAAGAAGTGTAGGCTTTCATATAATGAAGGACATCATGAGTCGCCTAAGCCCTAAGGACATAGTATGGGGGGTTATTCTTATTCCCAAATGCGCGGCGGATCGTATTGAAAGCGATACCTCCATTCGCTTTTGGTTATTCTCAAATGCGAACGAGGGCGAAAATGATATTTCCAGTTTTTTCCATTCTGAGTTGCAATTTTCCATTTATTTTTCCAACACTTTGACAGCTTTTTCCAGCCACAGGAATTAAGTTTATTTTTTTATACGCAAATGATCCGTCACCTACCTATAATACAGCTATCGCTTTTGATGCGATCAAATCGCTTTTGGAAATACAAAAATACAAATCCGGCATGAAAAGCGATTCGCCGCGCATTTGGGAATAAGCCCCCTGTCTTTGAAACTGTACGAAAATTGATGTTGAGCAATTAAATAAAAAGTCACGTAAATTTCTATATGACGTGGTTCGAAGAGATTATTATTTATGTTCCGTTTTAGCGACGGATGTCAAAATATCAATCCGCGAGCCTAAACTTGTTATGTTGCTTTTATCAAGAACTGAGGCGATTGACTTTTCGGGTTTAGAGTTGCCCACAGAGAAAAACAAATTTTGCAGCTGGAACCAACGAATAGTTGTGACTTGTCCGCGGCTAGACCTAATGTCTAGAACTGTTGCGCCAACTACTTATTTATTTACATCAACATATATAGAAATAGAAAGCCCCATTCGGTATAGACTGAAAAAGTCGACAATACTTCTAGAAAAAACGAAGGCCTATCTGTTTATTGTTAGGATGAAACCCTTTTTGTGTATAAGAAAATACTCTACTAAGCTCACAGGACCAGTTCTGGGACCTGCTCTCTGCAATAATTATAAACGTTGTGAGCATATAGGTAACTAGGTATGCGGAAGCCAAGAAGAGTGCGGCGACATAATTTAGTACACCGTTGACTTTGCAGTTCTATGAGGTATAATAGCAGCTGAAACCCTAGTAGTGATAACGCACTGTCCTTATTAGCAGCAGGGTCAAATCTGGTGAACCTCAGCCTTTATCTTATAGCGGTCACCCAACCCAAACAAGATGGCGCATCAGGCGTGTAGACGTAGACACTATAGGCTTCTCACAACCAATCATTTTTTGTGAGTTTTTATATTTGGGACAAATGGAAGGGACCTACAATATTGTATGCCGAGTCCGAACGGCTGAATTGAGCAGATTTTTTCAGGACAGTTATACTTAAAGAAGTAACATGATAGCGCGTCGCCTTGTCTTAAACCTTTTTTGACATCAAAGGATTCCGTGGTGTTTGACCGAGCAGCGAGATTTATCCATCGTCATCCTGCATAGACGGACGAGTTTTCCAGGGATGCCGAAATTTAACATGGCTTTGTATAATGCGTCCCTACATACGCTATCATAGGCGACCTTGAAGTCGATAAAGAGGTGGTGTATATCGATCTGGAATTCCTGCGTTTTTTCTAAGATCTGCCGGAGTGTGAAGAAGATCTGATGGCGCGTTGACAGTGTTGCCACTGCTCCTCTGCACTTAATTCTGAAGATGCGTTTGCTAAGAGGTTAAGGGAGACGCGGTAGGCAAAGGAAGGTTCTGGCGGTCTCTTGCGATCGTAGTCTTCCGACGTCAAATCTTCTAACTGCCTCCGTCGGGTGTTGTCTGTTGTTGCGCAATGGATATCCGCATCCGTACTTTGGTTACTACCAGGTAGTGGTCCGAGTCTATGTTCGCTGCACGGAACGTTCGGACATCCAAGACACTGGAGGCATGCCGGGCATCTACAACAACGTGGTCAATTTGGTTTACTGTTGCTTGGTCTGGAGACCGCCATGGCCGCTTGTGTATGTTGAGGTGTGGGAATCGTGTGCTGGTGATGACAATGTTTCACCCCGCAGCAAAGTCGATAAGCCTGAATCCGTTTCCGGAGGTATTGTCGTGTAGGCTGTGCTTTCCGACTGTAGAGCCGAAGATGTCCTCCTTTCCGATCCTGGCGTTAAAGTCGCCAAGAACAATCTTGACATCGTACTTTGGGCACTTGTCGTACGTCTTCTCGAGAAGATCGTAGAACGCTTCTTTGGCTTCGTCATCCTTCTCCTCTGTGGGGCCTTGTGCACAGATCAGTGTGATGTTCTTAAATTTGACCCTGATGCGGATTGTGACCAGTTGGGGGCTTATGTTACGGAAGCCCAAGACTTCTTGCCTAAGTCTTCCTCTGATCACAAATCCACATATCCAAATAGACGCCGGCCTTGCTCCATATTGCTATATGCCGTGGTAGATCACACAGTTTTTTACCTTTCTTGGGCTTTCCCCGTCCCATCTCACTTCCTGAATGGCTGTAATATCGGCATTGTACTTGCCCAGGGTCTCTACTAATTGCTCGGCTGCACGTGTTCTGTTTAAGGTCCGGACGTTCCACGTGCAGATCCGAAGCTCGTTGTCCTTAAATCGTTTGCTAGGGCCGTCAACATTTGGATCATCCATATCCGAGGCTTGCTGTTGTGTCGTAACACGAGTTGTTTTCCGTGGTACGGAAGTTACCCCGACGCACATCCCCCAACCTGGAGGGCCAGGTCCTTTGTTGAGCCCCTTGGACAAAGATATTGGCCGGAGATATTTACTAAAATTGAATTATCCCTGTACCTATCTATATTTATAATTATTTTTGTATCAAAAATATAAAAATGTAATCCTTTCAAAGTTTTTATGGCGACATATTCCGTATGAGTATTGGTTACTTAGGGTAAGGAGGAGGTAGGGATAAAGGAAGGGCTGTAGGAGCTACCTCTAGAACTACTTGGCGGATTTTAAAAACTATTTCAGCGTTGTAATAGCGATACCCTCTGGATCAGTATACGAACCAATTAGGCTCAAATTTTTAGACAATATTTAGTGAGTGGTCCTTTTAAGTTTGGTCAAAATTCAAAAAAGCGCGAAATCCTTTGATTGAGATAAAACGTACACAAGTGAGGGGTGCACGTAACTCTAAAATTTTTATTATAGATGGCGCGAAATACCCAAATATCAAAATCATTGGAGAGTTATGTAAACTTTGGAACATTTATTCATTATGTTGTCCTGATAGACAAGAAAAAATACAACTTTTGGACACGGAAAAAGCCGAGTAGGTACAACTAGTAAGAATATAAAGAAAATTTGTCAAAACCTGCTGCTAGGAATGAATCCTTTGACCGTCGATCCCATAGGGCGGTCTATATTAAAACTGAAACTACGCGACGACTGTCTATTTTCATTATTCGAGAAAAAGTGGATTAACATTGGCAACTCGACAACAGAAAGGACACGTTAGATATCTCCCAAACGCAAGGTGCTTTTATGGGAAGCAAACCTCTTACTCTGAAGATGAAAGC
This sequence comes from Cheilosia soror, assembly GCA_949372485.1. Lineage (NCBI taxonomy): Eukaryota > Metazoa > Arthropoda > Insecta > Diptera > Syrphidae > Cheilosia > Cheilosia soror. The sequence goes on from OX443563.1 coordinate 21,969,637, forward strand.
TAAAGAGCAGGCATATCCTGAACCAAAAAGTACCCTGACTGAAATATAACTACAGCGTATATCTGCAATTATCCGATGAGTGAAACCTCAGTATTGCTTGCCCAATCCTAAAGATACATCGCCTTCGCCTACAATATCTTAGGTATCTACCGTGTTGTTTTAACGAATGAAGCTTTGCGTCAACAACCTCATTGGTCCCTATCAGTGTGGCTTCAGGGCAGGAAAGTCCACCATCGACCAAATTTTCACACTGCGGCAATTCTTGGAGAAAACCCAATAACCTGAAATCGATACTCACCACCTTTTAATCCATTTAAAGGCCGCCCATGACAGCATTTATAGAGACGTGCTACACGGAGCCATTTCTAGTTTTGGCATCACTGCCAAACTCGTCCGCTTGTGCCGAGTGACGGTGGAGAACGATCGCTGCTCCATCAAAGACGTTAAAGAACTCAACGAGACCTTTTGATGTCAAAAAAGTATTTAGACAAGGGGATGAGCTGTCATGTGACTTCTTCAACATCGTTCTTGAAAGAGCAGTACAAAACTCAAACGCCAACACTAAGAGGCACTATCTTTCAGAAGTCCGTAAATCTACTCGCCAACGCCGACGACATCGACATAATCGGCAGAACGCAGCGTGATGTCAAATGAGCGTTAGTGAGTATTGAGACGGAAGCGGTAAAGATGGGTTTGGTGGTCAATGAGGGCAAGAAAAAGTTTATGCTGGTCAACAAGAAATGACACCTAACACCGACACGTCTCAGACAGAATATAACTTTGAGATGGTTAAAGCCTTTCTTAGCCCAAAGGAAACAGCGATTGGCAAGAGCAGCAAGCCGTCTCTCGAACAATTAAAGTGACCCTTTATAATACCCTAATCATCCCAGACATAAGTAGGTAAATAAGAAAGTATACCTGCAAGACTCCATGAGGGAAACTATTTAATTATCGGTCGGAAATGGACAGAGACCTATATCTGTGTTCATATATCAACCTAAGAACTGAGTCGAATTGTATTGGCCTTGTTTCGCCACTTAAATTTACCACAAAGCCTAAATGACTACATCAGGTAGTAGTAGTACCTTCAACTCAGTCGAGAGAAACAAGAAGAAGACATTTTCTCTCGCACGCCAAGGGGTAACCTTACCGCGACAAGCTGCACTATACAATTAACGACATGCGCTTGCAAATTTAATTTTACGTTCTCCAATTATAAACTTTGCGCGTGTACTCTCTCGTTATCTCCGCATGGTTATGAATTGTTTAAACAAGAATTTTCTTTACTAAAAGGATGCCAACATAAATCACATCCCCATCACAAGTGCAAACAGAAAACCAATCTCCTCTACCTTATCTAATTAAACTTTAATTGCATACTACACCGTTTTATCCGGCACAACACCGAACAACACCGAACAACACCAGCATACGAAAAGTGCGAAATTATAGTCATATCTCCTGCGAATGACTAAATTCCTGTTTCTAATTACGAGCGAGTAATTTGTGAGTTGTACCCTTGCGACTATACAACATCCGCCAGTGTAGTTGTTCCGCTTTTGTTCTTTGCACTGCATTCCACCCAGGAATACAGTCGCGCAGAGGAGCAAACAAACACCAAAGCTATAATAGCATGCTAAATCCGGTGGCAAACAAACCGAAACCACCTATAACAACAATTCACCCGAAATGTAAATTAATAAATTAAGCAAACATTAATCATCTTTCTGGCACTCTGCCTCCCCGTGCCACACACATGCTGGGGCCGCCACGCCCATTCTCTCATCAAGTTAATTTCATGGGCAAAAATTTATGAGGTCGGATTTTGTTCGGGGAGCCGTTTACTCGTATCCACAATAACTCATGGGACGCGGTTTTTATATTATGTATTTTTTTTTTTATTGTACAGTTCGTTTAGTGACCTACCGCTCCCTATTTCCCTATTCTCTCCGTTCCATTCCACTATCAACATCACTGGGAAGAAGAAATTATTTTGATGGTAGGTATATACTAATAGAAGGAAGGATGTGGCGGGGAACGGGCACGGAACTCCAAACAGGCGCCGCTCTTGAGATTTTATTCGGTTGTGCGTGTTTAGATTTTATTCTTGTCCGTTATTTATTTGTGCTTTCTTTAATTCGCATGAGATAAATACATTTCTTTTGCGTTTCGCAAAGGTGGGGAAAAACTTTTTTTTTATATTATTAAATCAATCAAGCGTTTATGTGACATTTTTGACGTAGCCGAACGAGTAGGCACATGGATGTCTTGCTTTGATTTTTAGAGGTTAATTGTGGTATTTTATACCCACTTAGAACGTTTAATAAATTCATTTAGTGGAATAATATGTCAAAACTGTCAGTATTCTATAAATACATTTGGAATGTGGTTATTCGAGCTAAAGTAACATAGAAAGGATATGATTAATGAGGAAATGTATTCAATGTTCGTACTTTCTACGGCTGTGGAAGACACCAGTCATTGATCTGTAACAAGTGGCTTTGGGTAAGCAACATGGTTACTGCGAAGATGCCTTTGACTATACTAATCTATATATATAAAAGAAAGTTTAAAATATGTTTGTCCGTTTATGATTATGACTCGAGTTCGGCTATACCTACCGAATTTTATGATTGTTTTTTAATGGAAAGGTATTCTTTTGTAGAAGGTTTGTATACATGTTATAAAAATTGGGAAAAGGGCTTGCACCTCACATAAAAAAAAACATGGTATATCTCGAAAAACACAAAACCGATTGAGCTCGATTTTTGAAAAAATCTTTGTTTTTTGAACGAAGTCTATTCTGTGAAGTTTGGTCGAAATAGGACAAAGGGGCGTGGCACCGCCCACACAATCAAAACATTCAAAATCGATAGTCTTAGGTATTGGTCGTGAAGTGCTCCTGTGACCTGGGCAAAGGGGCGTGGCACCTCTCATACAAAAAAAAAACTTTCAAAACCTGGAAGACCACCTAATCTATTAAGCTCAAACTTATACAGACAATCTTAGTTAGTAGTTATTGGCCTTGAAATGCTCCTGTGAAGATTGGTCAAAATCGGACAAAGGGGCGTGGCAACTCTCATACAAAAAAAAACATTCAAGATCTTATACCTCCCATACAAAAAACGCATTCAAAATCTTATACCTCCTATCCAAAAAAAAACGTCTTCGATAACCGCTGGGCCGATTTTCATTATTCTTTTTATATTCTCTATCTATCTATCTATTGCTGTATTTCAGGTATAGGCAGAAAGAAAATTCCACCTAATCGATTTATTCTCATTTCTCGCATTTTACGAAAGAACATTATTATCTAAGACCTACCTAAGCAATACAATTCCTGTGAACGGGCAAAGCCGGGCGGGTACAGCTAGTATCCTTACTAATGTCCGTAGTACACGGCATGTAGAAAGTCACATACGGAGCTATGTAGCTCTGACGTCAGCAGAGAGTGCCACATATAGTACACATTACGTATGTGTATATCATAATCTGAATGTCACAAAGGGAGCTAGTACACGGCATGTAGCCATTGGGACCATTATGTTGACGTAAAAATGGCGTCAGTGCTACATACGAATGTACGCATCTCTGCAGTTTAAAAAGCTGCTACGTATAGCCTGCTGATTGGAGGTTAAGGTAGTCTGACTTGACATACAACTCCGAAATATCTCAGGCCAATATAGGTACCTATATGTAGACAACACAGTTTTGCTTATTTCTCGGTTGTCATATGGTCAGATACATAACAGATGTGAAATTCTAGTAAACCTGGGCCGGTCGCTTTAGAGGCTACAAAGCCTCAAAGGGGTCGAGTTTTGGGAAAAAGTTTATAATGAACGAGATCCCTCTAAAGCCTACGATAATTTTATGAATAAACTGGGAATCTTTCTTGACGGTTGTACATCAAAATCTATCAAAAAGAATACTAAATCCAAACGGTTAAATGAATGGATGACAGCGCAACTCTTGGGTAAAATTAACCAAAAAAATAAACTATATGTAAAATGCAAAAAACACCCAAATGACAGTAGACATAATACATTATAATCAGCTTATGAGGAGATTTCGAAAGAAGTTAAAGATTGCAAGGAAAGTTACTATTTGAATGAATTAGTAAAAAACACAGAAAATGTTAAAGGTGAATGGAATGTGGTCAATAAATTGTTAAATCGCAATGCTCGAGTTAACAAACCAATTATTTTGAAAGAAGGTAATATTGGGGTTTCTAGCCCAATTGAAGTAGCTAATCGTTTTAATTAGTTTTTTGTCTCCATTGCGAATAATTTAAATTCAGGAGTTTTCGGTATAGACAATTCTAGTTTTGTTGATAGGAGTATAATAGAAGACGTCTTTTTAAGCGATAGTTTTTGTTTTCATCCAATAACTTCAGGTGAACTACTTTGTATTATTAAATCGTTAACTAATTCAAACTCTGTAACAACTGATAGCACTTCTAATGCAATCCTAAAACACATTGCTTTTAACATTGTCGATGTACTTGCGCACATTTTTAACAAAAGCGTTTATGGTGGGATTTTCCCTAGTGCCCTCACAACTGCCGAGGTCATTCCCCTTCATAAAAAGTCCAACACTAGTGATCTCAATAATTATATTTCCCTTCCCTTCCTTCCTTCCCTATTACCTGTGTGCTGAAAAATTTTTGAGAAAGCGATGAAAAAGAGAATTTTGGGAATCCTGAACAAGCATAAGTACTTCAGTGACGCTCAATTTGGATTTCGGACTAGTAGATCTACAGAAGACGCACTTCTTAAGTTTTGTAGCGAGATATACGAATGCGTCAACAACAATCTATTTACGGCTGGGCTTTTTATTGATTTAACTAAAGCTTTTGATCTAGTTAATCATGAAATTCTTTTAAGTAAGTTATACAGTGTGGGATTGCGTGGTTTTATTTATAATTGGTTAGCTTCATATTTAACAAATAGAAGACAGAAAGTTAGACTTTATGGCATTTATAGTAAACTGTGTAGTATCAATGTTGGCGTACCGCAAGGATCGGTCTTGGGTCCCTTACTCTTCTTAATCTATATCAACTCCATCTTTTTCCAGAAATTTAAAGGTAAACTTACAGCTTTTGCTGATGATATAGCTATATTCTATGGTAGCAAGTCTCTCCTCAACCTAATTGCAGACGTCAACGCTGATTTGGATATTTTAAGACATTGGTTTGTTTTGCACAAAATGATTTTAAGTAGTAAGACTAAATTAATGCACTTGAGTTTGTCGGGGTCGCGTGCCTTGATTGATTGTGATATTTACTATCATTCTGCAAACTGTCGTAAATTTGCTCTAAAACTCAATGATAGTATTTCTGTTTCCTGCGATAGTAATTTTGTCTTATGTGTTCCTTGCTCAAATTCATGTTTTAGGATTGATTTTGTGCAGTCTTTTAAATATCTAGGAGTTATTTTAGATAATAGATTAAACTGGTTTGATCATACTAATACACTGAAAAAATATTTACTATGTTGCTCTAGACAATTTTATAACCTGAGCTCATACTGTTCAGAAAAATTGTTAGTTATGGTCTATTATGGTATTGTTCACTCTAAGATTCAATATGGTATAACCTGTTGGACATCTATACATATAATAAAACTGTAGCAATTTTCGTTGTCAGCTAAAAACTCGAAAACCACTGGACAGATTTCAATGAAACTTTTTTTAAAATGTTCCTTAACACCGTGAGACTGCTATAGGCTATGTCGTTTATAGCCACGTCCTAAGGAACAATTTTTAGCCAAAATGTATTTTTTGAAGTGAAAATATATACATACACATAACCAAATATAATTTTGTGCTAGCGGGCAAGGCGAGCACGGGTCCAGCTAGTATTCGAATAAAATTAACCCTTTGATTATTTCTCAGAAACATATAGTGCGTATTATCCTTAGAAAGAATCGTTTCCATAGAAGCTTTGTTTTGTTTCAGGGGCTGAAAATTCTCCCATTAAGACATCTGTACTATTATAAAGTTCTTAACCTGTTTTTTATTAGGAGTGGGCATCTCTTTATCAGAAGAAATGCTCTACATAATTTGCGCATTAACTCCAACAACTATGTCAACATTTCTGCTCACAATAAAACTAATTTTAAAAAGTTTTTTTTACAATAGTGGCTCCTACTGTTTTTAACAAACTACCTGATTCCATCCGACGTTTATGAAAATTGTCCATATTTCTACATCAAATAAAATCTTGGCTTTTTAATTTTAACTTACAACAAATTGAAAATATGTAAAAAAAAAATAAAAAATCGCATATAAATGAATTTTGCGTGTTATTTTTTAAATTCCACATTTTTTATTTTTGAAATTTTTTGTTCTGACGGTGCATTCGCTACTAGCTTTAGCTTATGTTTTTTTTTGTCTTGTTAACAGAGACTTATTATTTTGATAGATATAAGTAAATCAATTTCTTGTTGTTATTGAATTATGTTGAATTGTATACCTTCATAAATTAATAAATAAAAAAAAAGCATTACATTACATTATTACATCTACCACGATATCTCGGAAAAAAGATTCTTGCACATTATTGCACTCAGCTAAAGGGTTTTCCAATAAGAGGTGTTATTTTGGTATTCAAAGAAAAATGCCATTTTTTGAGATAAATGATCGGATGTTTATTTCATAATAAAGAGGAAGGTATGCCGATAATAATGAAAAACAACATCAGCCAAATGGCCGAGCACGCTCACAGGACCATATCCTTTTCATGAAATTTTCCATAACCAAATCGCAAAGTGGCTGCCCAATGTCCTTGATAGCCTCACTAATTTTATCTTTGATCGGCCGGCTTGAGTTCTTGTGTTAACTGAACTTTATAAGCCTTAAGACCCAAGTCTTTATGCAAAATACGGTGTAATGACGTTTCTGGAATGCCCAATTCCAAAGAACGACGAGGAATGGACAAACCTGGGTTTTCTTCAACACTTTGGGCTACAGCAGCAATATTCTCAGTTGTTCTTGGGCACGGGTTTTATTCTTCACATCACTAACTTGTCCCAACAGCTCGAATTTTTCCACCAATTTCTGTATTGCGGTCCGACAAGGTGCTTCACGACGACCAAAAAATGCTTTAGTTTTGCGAACTGTGACTGCAAGATTTTCACCATTTTTGTAGTGAATTTTAATAATTTCAATGCGTTGTTGAAGCTTGTACCGTTCCATTTTTAGTAATGGCGTAGTTTCTACTTGTCAAATGTCAAAGAATAAAAGCTTTAAAAGTGACAGATACCGAAATAGTGGGCCATTCACAATAACACCTCTCATTGGAAAACCCTCTATTTAAAAGAAAAACACGAATATAATAAAACAGAAAATATTTATAATAAATATTCAGTCCATATTTAAAAAAAATAAAATAATAGTTTAAAAAACTAAAAAAACGCTTTTATCAGTAGGTAGGTACTGCACTAAAAGCAACAAAATAAAAATTAACCAATCTATTTTGAAGGTTTATCCTGGAAGGGGCTTAGAGTAAGCCATGTTTGTGTAGTTTACACTCAAATAATACAATACAGAACTACAAACATGGCTTACACTAAGCCCCTTCCAGGATAAACCTTCAAAATAGATTGGTTAATTTTTATTTTGTTGCTTTTAGTGCAGTACCTACCTACTGATAAAAGCGTTTTTTTAGTTTTTTAAACTATTATTTTATATTTTGCTTTTTAGTGCAGTTTAATATCTACCTACATACTCACGAAAGCTTTTTTTTACTATAAGTTTATTGTATTATCAAAACTGAAACATCAGCATGCAAAATTTCAAAGTCCTAAGTCAATGGACAAAATAGGTAGGTATGTATTCCACATAAATGAAAATTCGCGACAGGTATGGTTTGATTGATATTATTACATGTGCATACCTACATATTTACGCATCACAAACTCCTATATACGTACACTAGCTGGACCCGTGCTCGCCTTGCCCGCTCGCACAAAATTATATTTGGTCTCTCTTCTTATGAAGATTATTAATATACCCCATGCCATACTGTAGCACGCACCCCATCCCCATCCGGCATCGGGCATACGATCATAATATACATATGTACCTACATAATATACAACTGACCATAGCACTTACTGCGAAAACAAATCAATCCTCGAATGTATATATTTTCACTTCAAAAAATACATTTTGGCTAAAAACTGTTCCTAAGGACATGGCTGTAAACGACATAGCCTATAGCAGTCTCACAGTCCTAAGGAACATTTAAAAAAAAGTTTCATCGAAATCTGTCCAGTAGGTTTCGAGTTTTTAACGGCAAAAGAAAATTCCTACAGTTTTATTATATGTATAGATACACCGAAAGAAAAACGTTGGTAAAATCAAGCATGAACCTTATTTGATTTTGCGTCAACCAATGGGCATTGTCATTTCAACAAATGCGACATTGTCAATTTTTTATAAAAAAACATAACGGGTATTTTTGCATAAATCTATCACGCCATTGTCAATTTCGTGTTTAAATAACCACGCCTTAGGTTATTCGTATTAAAGCAAGCACGGTAAGCGATTGATTAAGCACGATCATTGTTGATTAACAAATTCAAAATTGTACAATGGTCGTGTTTCTTTTAACACGTCCATGCTTACTTTATCACAGGGAAGCGATTGATCAAGCATGATCATTGTTAATCAACAACGAAAACATTGTACATGTACATTTTTCGTGATTCTTTTACAATGTCCATGCACTGGATAGTGTTTGATAATGCATAGCATGACCATTGTTCATCAGCAATGGAAACAATGTAATGTTTTTGTGCTTCGTCCATACTTACTTTACCATTTTATTTCTACTCGCACCCAGCTGAAAATACTATTAAAAACTGAAAACTAATATTAACCTACGCAAAATTACATTACATTTATTTACATTAGTATTTATTGAACTTTCAATAACAGTTTGACTTAAGGCTAGTTAACAAAATGGTGATAAATAATTAATATTTTAATATGTTGGCTCAACAACAGGGGCCCAGCGAAGTACAATTATTATTTTATAAATAATTATATTTACCTACATAAATTGTGAGTGTTGTCTCGTACCGTACCTATGCACCGTTGGCTGTGTTGACTTCAGGGTATTGAAATCCGGGTGTCGAATCTAAGCAAAATTTCAAAATTATGAGTGGTAAAAGTTTACGAGAAAAAAACTTACTTTAGATGGCGCTCACAATCCGGGGTAGACCACGGCCTCAATCAACAAGCGCACTAAAAAACAAAACGTCATTGTACACTACAAAGAAAAATACACTGTTGACACTCGCTCGTAACGTAATGCACCTATTACTTGCACTTCTGACTGAATACTGAAGATTTTTTCAAGACCGACGACAACGAGGCAAACTGACAAGACAAATTCCGTTAAGCATGTCGCGACTGCGATGTTTGTGGTTGGTTTAACAAGAAAACATGTAAATTAACTACATTCGTGATAGTTCTACAATGTTTGTGTTTCTTTAGCAATGTTTATTCTTGGCTGCATTATTATTTAAACATTTTCGTGATACATTTAACTGAAGTGTGATACTTTAACAACGTTTCTGATTGTTACACGTGACCGCTTTACAACACGTCTTGGCAAGAATGTAGGTTGTGATAATGAAAAATATTTTTATAAAAACATGTCCATAGATACTTTTAACATGTTCATGATACTTTAATAATAGTCAATGAAATTTTACCTTGAAAATGTTTGTGTTTAATTGTACTGTAATCGTTGTACTCCAGCTACGAATGTGTTTAATTTAAAATAAATATGGTTGATTTTAAATTTATTGACCACGTTTGTGTTTAATCAAAAACACTTATGGTCAAATTAATTGTAAAGTCCCTAAGTGGTAATTTCATCCTGTTTATTGTTGTTTAACAATGAAATCAACAATTAAATTGTAGGCTAACAATGTTACCATTTTTGAAACAACTACAAAAATGTTCAAACTAAACATATCTGTGATACTTACGAGCATTTTAATCAACAACGCCAAAGTAGTTGTTTCAAACATGCAGCGTTGTTTGATTTAATCACATACGTATTTGATTTGACAATTTTAAGCACATTGTTAGCTAACAACGAAACATTTTTGATTCAACCAATGTTTTTTCTTTCGGTGTATAGATTTCACAAACTGGCTGGACAGAAGTAAGTCACTCATACACAGTAGGTACCTATCTGTTCAAGAAAAATTGCTTTCGATGTGCGACAACAACCCCAAAGTAGAACTATGGAATCCAAACAACTACCCCAACCCTACCCTGTTACGTCATATCAGAATAAAATTCCTACTGCGTTGCGTGGCGATATGCGATAATGGATGTAATGCATTGGATATATAATGTGCACCCTCTGCATCGCCCTCCCTCTCATTGATCTTGCTACTTGTTTAATATACTGCATTTCCTTTCCTTTCCTTTGCTTCCCTCTTCCTATAGAATCCAAACAACTACCTACCCCAACCCAACACAGTTACCATACCACATATCGAATGAAATTCTGAAATGAAACCTGTTTTGTATTATACGTCTCTTCTCTTATGAAGATTATTAATATACCCCATGCCATTCTGCAGCACGCACGACTCACCCCATCCCCACCCTTATCGGACATACAATCATAATATACATACCTACATAATATACAACTGACCATAGCACTCACTGCGAAAACAAATCAACCCTTATCGAATGTGTAGTATACGTATGCTAGTCTTGTTTTGTTTTTGTTTGACGATCGCAAAAGTACAAACATCCATTCGTAGCAAGGTATATGTGTATGTATATATTTTCACTTCAAAAAATACATTTTGGCTAAAAACTGTTCCTAAGGACGTGGCTATAAACGACATAGCCTATAGCAGTCTCACAGTCTTAAGGAACATTTAAAAAAAGTTTCATCGAAATCTGTCCAGTAGTTTTCGAGTTTTTAGCTGACAAAGAAAATGCCTACAGTTTTATTATATGTAAGGATATGTACATAGTTTGTTTTATCCATATTATCCATATTCCATACATCAAATTCAACTACGCCATACATGATATGAGCATATATTCTGAATGCCCGCCACAGTGACAATTCTATTTTTAGAACGCAAATAAAACTACCCTTCCTAAGCACAACTGCAATCAAGATAGCAATTTTTTTCGCATTTGGCCGAATAAGATCTATTTTCTATTTATTATATCTTGCCCTCTGGATGGACTAGAAAGATGAATGTTAGCTCAAAATACTCGGTGAAGTATTGCCTAACAATTAAAAAGATTCTTTGAGTTGACCTACATATATTTATGAGTATTATGGCAAGTTGAGCGTAGTAAGGTAAAAATAGAAATGTTTGCACCCCCTTTCTTCAGCCCTTATAGGACGAAACGGTACAAAGTATCAATTAGGTATGTAATAGTTATGACTTATCTATTGACATATAAAGTTTCAAGTTAATACGGCTAATAGATCATGCGTTATGAAAAAGCCTCCCTCAAAGGGGCAGGGGAAGTCAAAATCCAAAAATTCTTTCTAAATATTGCATTGTCTTCACAACCCAACCAGCATGGAAAATTTCAAAGTTCTAAGTTTAGCGAAAGTGGTTCGAATTTGACTTGCAAGATTTTGACACAACAAATTTTTCACGAAGTTAAGTAAAAGCCTTTAAAAATTAGAAAAAGGTGCAGTTCCGATAGTAGGTAACTCAAACGTTTTACAACACTTACAGACGTACACCGTATAAGCTTATCACCGCTAAGAGTATGCGAATTAATAAAATTCGGGTGTACTGAGCCGACCTACTAAACACCCATTAAACGGAACCCAGCGGACTGTCTAAATGTGAACAGACAATGTTGATGAACTTCTGTCTTTCAAAAGCCACAAATAGATTTTTATCAAATGTCTGCTGAACCCAACGTTCCGCTTCAATTTAAGATAATTTAATCAACCCACGACAATCAGAACAATCTCAATAAATAAACTCGTCACATACTGTATCTCTTTGCTGCATTAAATTAAATTGCGATCATATTAAAAACATTTTCTAGCATGTCAACCATCTGAATTCAGAATGCCGCCCAACCGATCATATTTGCAACTATTTGCAATAAAAAAAACACCACACTATGCAAATATTAGTCATAAACAACACCTGTACTTCCAACGAACATTCAATGTCCCCAATAAGCAATTGACCAAACCAAAACATTTACCATTTACAAGTCAATTGCTTTCGACACCCAAAGTATGCGAGGAATAAAAATCCACGATCGCTTTAGATATCCACCTGGAATACGTAAATTCACAAAAAAAAAAAAACAACTCTACCGCATAAAAAAACAACTTCTACATCAAGTCACGTTTATATGGATAATGCTTAGCGTGCAGAACTCGTTGCTGCCGCTAAAAGAGCACAACAGATACATTTGGGCATCTCAACCTCGGTTAGACCAGTCCTAGGCGTATACCATACTCTGATTAATGGAGTCGACTTTTTCTCACATATTTTTGTCGGTATTTTTTATAAATTACCAAATTACTTTGATCTGGTGGTTGTGATTTATTTGCAGAAATTTATACAAAAATACACGCGCATCTGAGGTTGAAGTTCTTGGGATCTTCACATGTTTTGCGCAAAAGTATCAAAAATAATTCTAGTACATTTGAATAATTTTGTTTAGATGTTTAGTAGGTGGTTTCTTTTAATCGTTTCGACTTCCTAATGAGTTCGATGAAAGGACTCATTGTGTTTATATAAATAACTAGCTGTACCCACCCGGCTTTGCCCGTACACAGGAATTGTATTGTTTAGGTCTTAGATAATAATGTTCTTTCGTAAAATGCGTAGCCCGCGCACACTTCGTAGTGCAAAATAGTTAAATTGATAAACAGTTTTTATTGTAATGCTCTGTAGTACAAAACATTTTTTGTTTTTTCAGAAATCGTATTGCTTTGGTAATATTCCTGACTTTAAGGACAATGCATTATTCATATCAATGTTACAAATTTTAAAAACGTTGGCTTCTGTCGTATTCAGTTTTCAGCTAAACAGTTTAATAACAGTGCTTTTCGAATCCAAATTGTAACATAATTTTACAAAAAGCATAATTTTACAAAAAACCGCTCTAACGATTTTGATCAAAATACATATTTAAGACAACATAAGCATTCTAAACATGATCACGTACTTAGTTTTTCTCAGAAAACTCGAATATTGCCGTTTTATGAATATTTCCCAAAAATTACTACCCAAATCCCGACCATTGAGACCATTCATTCATTCATTCATTCATTTTCAATGGTCCGCTTGTCCATTAAGTGGGTCGCGGGTGTAGGTTGCTCAAGTGGACCCTCCATAGCTCTCGATCCTCCGCCATCGACTCCAAATCATCAGGGGCAATCCCCATGCGGGTAGAGGAGAGATTATGAATTTGATCTAACCATCTTATCCTGGGTCTACCTAGGGGGCCTGCCCGATGGTACGGATTCCATAGCACGTCGTGGAATCCTGGTTGGGGACATGCGTTTAACATGACCAAACCACCGAAACATGGATCGCTCCGTCCGGAGAAGTAGCTGCTCGACATTGAGTTCCTCACGTATTCTGGTATTTCTAATGCGATCTTTACGGGTCACACCAGCAATACAACGGAGAAATCTCATTTCGGCAGCTTGTATTCGCGATCTTATTCTTTCGGTCATTACCCAAACCTCATGACCATAGGTAAGAGTTGGAACAAACACCGAATTAAAGACTGACAACTTAGCTTTGACACCAAGTTCATTCCTTCTGATAACAGAATGACCAAGCTGTCTCAAAATCGATCCAGCCTAACCAATCCTACAGGAAAACTCGGCATTGCTCCTTCCATCACTCGTGAATAAGACCCCGAGATACTTAAACTTCTCCACCTGTTTCAATGGGACTCCACTAACATGCAGAGTGCATTGAACAGGCGTTCTGGAGACGACCATCACTTCAGATTTGTTCACATTTACCTTCATCTCAGCTTCAACACAAAGGGCTACAAACCGATCGAGTGCGCGCTGAAGTTCAGTCTGAGAGGATCCAAGGATGACCAAGTCATCAGCGAAGAGCAAATGACTTATCCTCAGATTTCCCAATTCGAAACGTTCCCATTGAGACCATTCTTTTTTAAATAATAATCAAAAATGAGAATTCAAAATTCATCGCCTCCTTGCCTCCCAAATGTCAGTTGGGGTGAAATTTGAAAGTAAGTAATAAAGTGTTAATACGTACATAATGGTTATGTACCTACATAGTATGTATTACGTGTTTGGTTAACAAGGGTTCAGTTACTAAACCTACGTAAGATGTACCTAAGTGGAAATAATTTTAAACGTAAAATTTGTTGAATCGATTCTGAGATTCTGCGAGATTCGCAATAAACGAGAAAGTTTCGTGCGACCCAGTCGTGCACATTTTTTCTTAATTTTTCCTGTTAAAAGCTTCCTAATAAATCATTAAAACAGAAGCAAGTTTTGCATTTAAACTTTTAAATTAAATATTATTTATTTATTTTATTTATTTATTTAAAAACAAAAGTTAAGTTAATGATGTTTAACAAAAAAAAAAATTATCAGCTCAAAACATATTCACATCCATCTATATTATTATTTTAAAAAACAAAACAGAAGAACTTATTATTTTTTATTAAGCTTAACAATATGTCAAACTTCATTATTTTAGAATAATTGCCAATGATATACAGATGATTACAATGATATATACAGATTCATCTTCATCGGAAAAATCACATTAACCATCTTTAATAGAAGTAAATAGAATACATGAAGAAGCTCTTTAGATCGTTGAAATGTTTCTCGGCATAGAATGCACATGCGATCAGCTTGAAAAAACTCTCTTAATTTGAGCCGAAGAAGCAGGAATTTGGAGAAGTTTCTTCGCTAGATTTGCCAGATTTGAATGTTTAATTGCAGCCATGTTTCAATGGGCTTTTTTATTTTCTTTTCGTAAAAAATTTTAAAGAATTTAATGTTATTATTGAAACAATCCCAACCTTCAAAGCCATCCCTGTTGAGATGCTTAAACAAAAACTGGCACAGGATTTCGTTTTGACTGGTTGTAAGATTGATTTATTTGATTTGATTGATTTTAAGGAAGTTTCATGTCTTGCATTTATTCTATCTGGGAGTTTTAAGTTCAACCAGAGATTAACTGCTTCAACCGCTTGACACCTATTTATTAAAGTGCAGATCAAAAAGCTCATCATAGATCTTACATCATCTATATGAATTGTTCATCAAAAATCAATGAAGCCACAATCTGTTTAGTTTTTTTAACTGTTGATTCCGCTGCGATAAATTTAATGATGTCATAATTTTTGACCAAGCAATTATTTTAAGAGTCACAATATGAGCACCATGTTGTTTCAGAAGGCAGTTTAATCTTTGGGCCACCTCTATCAACTATAATTTTTTCGAAATCAGCTTGCTTATATCCTTTTAAAACCAAAGCAAATTTACCATTTAGATTTTTGTCGATCATAATCTTTTGCCAATAAATTCCAAAATAAAATAAAATAAATAAAGTTATATATGATACAAAGGGCTTTAATTTTTAAGAAAATAAATTTTTAATTAATTCTTAAAAGTGTATTTTCTCAATTGAGGGTTATTGACAGATTGACAGATCTGAAAGGCATTGATGACATTGTCGACGTTGTTGACATTTTCGATATTGTTGACGCAATTGTCTACTTTGAAAAGTACTTTGAAAAGTAGACAATTAAAGTCGACATGTAGAGGAACAACACTGCCTGAACTCCGCTGAGTTGGCTAGATTCATTTTGCTTGAGTAGTATCGTAACCCATGCTGTTGTATGAGGAATCCTATATAGGTTTCAGAAATCATCCCTGCTATGGGCATTGTTATTGAATGGCTGGCTCGTTTGGTCCGACTTAAACGTAGGATAATCTTACAATAACAGATACATTTTGTGTGTTGCCAGCTTTTTGTGACTAAGTTTATAGCCGATTTGGGGGCATAGCAAAAAAAGTCCCGTGAAAGGGGTTTCTGAGCCTATTCTGTCCAATTCCCATCTTTTTCGTTTTCTTCAAAGCCGCTATGGCCAGAAACCCGACATCAATTTTGTTCTGTTTCCGAGGCCAAGAGACTTTGTTTGATGAGCTTAGGGCCTTTGCAATTACTTGACTGTCCGGCAATATATAAATGTGAGTGAACACATATGATTCTCATTTTTTGGATGTGTTTGGCGCATTCTTGAATGGCGTGGAGCTCTGCCTGGAACACATAGTTTTTGCGGACTTATTTTTTTTGGCACTGACGTGAGAATTCTTATGACAAAACACTGGCCGCACTGCACGTTGTGATTCTCATGGATTTCTTTTTTGTTCATTTAAATTCCAGAGTCAATCAATCACCCTTATTCCCATTGGCGTTTGTCGCTATTCGATATTCAGATTTTTTTTCGAACTTTTGTTAACGATTTTGCTTCATTTTCTATGTGTTCACGTTAATTTGAAATCGTTCGTCTCATAAAAGTTACAAACACTTTCTTAAAACCGAAATAAAAGAATAGGCGTTTACGACAAACGCCAACTGGAATAGGGGTGAATTTGGATGTCAAAGTAGTTTCAAAGCGACTCATACATAGTAGATGCGAATTTGGTTATGGAGGTCGTTAAAACATCGTAAAACATCTAAAAGAACCATTTGCACTAGCCGATGAAAGCCAAGACTTCGGTATACCTGACCAAAATGAGGTTAGGATAGCAATATCCAAGCTGAAGTCCAACAAAGCTGCTGTACGGGACCAGCTTATTATGGGATAACTTGGTAGATAGCATACACAAACTCGTCTTCAAGATTTGGTCAGAGGAAAGTACATATATGAGATGCCTGATAATTGGAACCTCAGTATCGTTTACCCGATCCACAAGAAAAGCTGAAGTCCAACAAAGCTGCTGTACGGGACCAGCTTATTATGGGATAACTTGGTAGATAGCATACACAAACTCGTCTTCAAGATTTGGTCAGAGGAAAGTACATATATGAGATGCCTGATAATTGGAACCTCAGTATCGTTTACCCGATCCACAAGAAAGGATACCCTCTAAACTGCGCCAACTATAGAGGCATCAGTAGCCTTAACATTTCCTATAAGATCATCTGAGTGAACGCCTGAAACTATTCGTTGACAAACTAATTGGTCCCTATCAGAGCGGTTTTAGGCCCGGTAAGTCCTCAAACGTCCAAATACTCACACTACGGCCGATCGGTCGATCATTGAGGGCAAAACAAAACACATGCTGTCAGCAAGAAGGGACACACACGCTATACTGTGGTAATGATACCACAACAGAAATCAAACGAAGATTTACACTTGCCATTGCTAATCGCTGTTTCTTTGGCCCAAGAAGGCAACTAACTAGTAAGGCATTTTCAAGAAACATTAAGTAGACTCTAAAAGACCCTCATCATCCTTGTCCTACTCTATGGCGCACAAGGAGGAGATTTAACAGCGAACTCTACGAGCTGTACAGCTATATCGACCTGGTCAGAAAAGTACGTATATCAATCGACTAAGATGGCTAAGACATGTAGAGCGAATGGAAACCAAGGCTTTGGCCCGGTAGGACAGCGCAGTCGAGGAAGACCTCGCCTTAGGTGGCGCGAACCACAAGTGATGGAGTCAGTTAACCACAGTGCGGACTAACTTGAAAGGCGTGTTGGTTGACGCCCCGGTCCACCCCGGACTGTAGTATCCCAAATTGACGGCAGGTGTTTTCTCTGATAGGCTTAAACATAGTCACTTCTCAATGTCTCAAGTCACACCTCATCTGAAAATACGTGCTATCCACTAAAGATATGCGCATCTTTCGAGACAGTCAAGCAGCTATACAATCTCTGGATTTATTTTCCAAAAATTCGCAAATTGGTCTAAGCTGACATTCGTCTCTCTGAGATGGCAAAGTAAATGGTTTTACGAATATATGATCCAGTTGATATCACAATAGACCTAATAAGTTCGTTAGCTGGCAAACATTTCCATACCTTATATAGCGTATGTCTGTGGAATCCTGTCTAAAATTCAATTTCCGAAGTCTCAATACTTTTGTGTCTAACCTATGTTAAAGCCGAGGTCCCGCTTTAGCCAGTACGACGACAAAATAGTGATTCTTTCAAATATTCACAAGAAGATACAAAATCCTTAGTTACGACCAAAAGTCTTTGACCCAATTATAGGAAAAACCTTGCGGGCGTTTTTAACGACTAAATGAAAATCATCCTTACACAAATTGTCATAAATTATATTTAACCGCTATTACATTTTATTTGAAATCCAACATCGCTTACGGTGTGAGGCATTAAAAGTCCATCGTAAAAACGGGCCATTGAAATAAGGGTCCTTAAAAAAGAGCTTAAAAAGTTTTCAAACCTGGTAATTAAACATTTAACTCTCGAAGATACTACCCCATAACCTATTATACTTTATTCCTAAAACAGTATTTTTTCATTACGAAGGTGGTATAATACATTCTTAACATTAAAATATGTTTTTAAGCCACCTCAGTCTGACGACGAGGAACACACGCCACATCCGTCATTTACTGGGCGAGGCGAACACAACACTTTATGTAACTAACACATGCCTTCCAATTGAATCCCGAAGTCAATCTAGTAATTTATAGCGCAACCCTCGCAAGCCATAACTGCAAAGTCGAGTGTTCATTTCGTCGACGTTTTATGATGAATTATTATCTCGCTCGCAAGATACACACCGTATCGTGTGTACTGAACTGACTCTTAGCGTAATAACAGCAAACAGCAGAGATATCCACTTTAAATTGAGGAAAAAGTCCAGGGAGGGTGTAAAAAAAAAAATGGCAACCCGCCATGGGTTTTCGCGTTAAACTAAGTTAACCCTCATCGTGCCGTGCCGCAATGAAAGGCACCACCTATACTCGTACTACTCTTGGTTACTTGAATTATCGATTTTTATCTTCTGTATTTTTTCCCCACGTTGAACTCTTTCATGAATTTTGCTTCCATGTGGTCCACACAAAGTAACGAAGATGGGCCCGTAGTCGACGTTGACTGCGGCACTAGTGCGCCACGGTTTTGACGATGGGTATACACTTTCTGTGTATACATGTCGGGGCTTATTAAGTGCCTATATCTTTTGCTTGTGATGTGACTGCTGCTGGGTTAAGGAGTAATTTAAGTGCGACTACAGGAAAGCGGACGACACAGTCGAGTTTCTTGTGGCGGGTTCTCAACCATTGGCAACCAGCACATCATTGAGAAGCGGCAGCAAGAACGTTGAGGAGAACAGGTGCGAATTAATATGTAGTAAGTGGCTCGTTTGGTTGAATTTTTCATTGCAACATTTATGTATGCAATGAACCTCTTTTGGCACATAGTTAGGGATGAGACGACCAACCAACGATGGGTGATGATGTTACTTTGCCGTTTGAGATGATGTCTTGACACCTCGGGTGTGATTTTTATAGGAAAAGAAGTGCTTGCCGAGGATACTTTTATGGTGCCAGGAGGGTTTCTCCAAAAGGATCTACCAGGAGTGTTTGCGTAGGTTTCCTGGCAATTTGAGGTTGTTTCTTATACATTTTTTATCTAAAAGTTTCTTTGGCCATCAGTGAAATGAGATTTGAGTAGGTGACGCTTTTGCAGCGTTTTCTTTATTTACATATAATTTGCTGCTGAATAATGAAAGGATTTTCGTTTTCTTTAAAGGAAGAGAGTTATTATGAATTGCACCATGCTTTTCTACTAATTAATTATGTGGTCGTGGTGGGGAACTATTCATATCGGAGAGCGATTGCAGCAAGGTCTGAAATCTGAAAGGTCTCCGAAAGAGGGTTAACGAAGCAAACGATGTAGTCAAACCGACTCAAGTGCTACTTCTTCATAAGCTTTGACAGGTTCATTCGAAACACGCCAGCAGAGCCGTGTGGACTGCTGCAGATATACAGGTGCCTAACTAAATTTCGATAAAGTTTTAAGCTACGATTACACGGCCATTTTTTCGAGTCATTTAAATGACACTCTGACGTAAAAATCGCGTCATAAAGCAATCATTTAAATATCGTTTTGTGTGATCGCCATTTTTGGGATAACATTTACGGCGTCATTTAAATGACTAGGAAAATGGCGGAAAAAAATGGCCCTGTGATCGCTCACACGCCTAGGACATGACGCCTAGGACAAAGACTTGCGTCATTGGCAACCTCCAAAAAATGGCAAGGCTTGAAATCATTGCTATGCCATTTTTATATGCAAATGACAAATGACGAAGCTTTTAATATGATAGCTGTGCTTTCATTTTGATTTTTATCTCGTGGCGAAAGGACGTGGGGTAGGTTTGTTTTTTCCCAGTCTTACCTTGGAGGGATGATGACAGAGAAGTTTTTATGGAAGCCATATTATATTAGGGAAAGGTGACCTCCATGGTAGGAATGGGGGTCGATGTTTTTCGAATGGAATAGAGATCCCTTGATTAGGCAGGAATTGGAGTAGGTCGTCAATGACTAGGAACCACAAGAGAGGCGAGAGAACGCTTCTTGTGGACATCCTCCTGTTGTTAACGCCGAAATTTCCACATCATCAATGCGAGTCTGAATTACTCCTTCATTGAGCATTGCCATAGCCCATCTTACTATTATTGGAGAAAGCTCCTTCAATATCCAAGAAAGCTACGAGACAACGAAACAATAGTAGGTAATAAAAGATTGCAAGTCATAAAAATAGTTAATGGCAAATTAAGCTGCATAGGTACCTAACAAAAAAGTAAATTAGGGCACGATTTGATCGTGCGTACTTGCACATATATGTAAATAAATTGGTAGTGAAATGTGAATTAGGTTAGGTTAGGTTAGGTAAGGTGGCTGTCCCAAAAGGGACACACTTAAACCATAATTATTTAGTCCATTGTAATACCACAAGAGGGAAGGGGGGGGGGTTGTTTGTGCTTGTCATTACCTTGGGAATTCTATTGCTGCTTGCGAATTTGGGTGTCCTACCTCGTCGAGATGTTTTTGGTGGTGACTGAGGCAGTCAAATTTTATATAAGCTTACATCAGCTGGTTGCGGCTTAGTCTTCGGGTCAAGGTCAACAAATAATAAACTTGATTGGCTGACATGCGAAGGACATTGGGATATAGTTCAGGTTCTTCTTCGCGCAATTCGAGTAGTCATCCAGCACAAAACCCACTCTTCTCGCGACGCACGGCTCAACCACTTCTTTTGCCAAATACTCAAGATCGTCTTCTTCCAGCACACACGCCGCTAAATACGCCGTCTCCGCAATTTCCACATTTTTTATTTATTATACGTCAAACTTCCATAACTCGAACTTCGTTTAGTCGAATTTCTCTATTTCTCGAAGTTTTATTGAGAACTCTGCGTTTTAAACTTTTCAACTTTTGGCCTCCATAAGGCCCGAAACACACATGCGATTTCAATCGCGCGTCTGATTAGTCGCAAAAAATGAAACACACACATTTCAATGTGAATGCGCGCACATAATTTTGGATTTTATGTGCGCGCATTCATATTGAAATGTCTGTGCTTAATTTTTTGCGACTAAAGAGTCGGGCCATTGAAATCGCATGTGTGTTTCGGGCCTAAGTCGAATTTATTTTCTTTCATTTTGGGAGTTCGACTTGGAAGTTCCACTGTAATATATATATATTTTTTTTTCACTGCTATTTCCTATTTAATTTAATTAAAAAAAGTTGCACGTATGCGTCTTCGCCGAGAGAAAAACACCAAATGACCAGTAGCTATATTTTTCTCATGGGATATTACCGTCTGATCGCAAAACAGATAAATGACGGGAAATCGAAATAATAGGAAGGGTGACATTTGCCATTTTGATGAGGCAAGTCCTTGCCACGTGATCGTCATTTTTTTGCTCGTCATTTAAATGGCATCCCAACGGAATATTCTAAATGACTCGCAGTGTCCGTCATTTGATTTTGGGACACAAATGACGATGATAGTCATTTCGTGTGATCACCATTTTTACAATGACGCCAATGACGAATCGTAGCATGAATGTCGCTCTAATGCGACATTTTTTCCTAAAGTCACAGCGCCATTTAAATGACTAAAAAAATGGCCGTGTAATCGTAGCTTTAGTATGTACTTTTATCGGTTTTTACTAAGGTTCCCTAGTTTGCTTTCAAAGCTAAAATTGGCTTGTGGTCTTTATATATGGTGCTAAAAGCGATCTTACTGGGGCCCCCTTTCGCCATCAAAACTTGTTGACAATAGGCCTGTTTTAATGAACATTTATCTTAATAATTTTAGCATTTACACTCAACTTGACACTTTTAAGACTCATACATACCAGGAACATATTTATGGAAAGTCGAAGTGACTAAATTCAGAGGGCTAAGGATAATGTGGGTATAAAAGTTCGTGTAAATACCCTTTTTAGAGATCGCGATGGTCCCTTATGTTGTCTGGCGCCGTATGAGACATCTCTCTGATACCTATAATATTATTAGGCTGGTAAACTGCTTCAAGCGCCTATAATTTCAAGCGAGTTGTAATAGGAGCCAGTTGAATCCAACCAAAAGCCAAGACAGCAGTTTATATATCTGCTTTCTAAATTATTTTACTGAACATTTTGTCGAAATCAAAAATACACCATGTCACGAAATGTGTCAATTCTTTAAGTGCTGACGTCATAAATCAGATCGATTGCCAACCAATCAAAGAGTCTCAATCGTGCGGTCATGCGCGTGTCTTTGTGTCCCAATCCTAAAATCCAAGACATGTTATTTGTTATGCTGTGAAAGAGCTGAATGACAGAGGCGGGCAAGGTCATAACGCCCAAATTAAAAATGTCATAACGCCCAAAAAACACCATATCGCCCAAAATTTAAAGAAATAAAGCGTCGCAAAGCCCAAATAGAATAACATATCGCCCAAAGTAACGCTTACACCCTAAATCTTGACAGTAAACCCAAGCAGGGGGGTTGCATACGTATTTTGTTTGTTTGTTTTTGGGCGTTATGGGTTTTTTGGGCGTTAGTAAAAATAATGCCATTACGCCCAAAATCAATGTCACATCACCCAAATTTACGTAAATTTTGGTGCAGGGAAATAAGTCCCCGGGAACTAAGTCCACTGAGGGACTTAGTACCCACCTAGTGGGAAATAAAACCACTTTCGTGAAGTGGACTTAGTTCCCATACCTTACATGGGAACTTAGTACACATTTAACAGTTTAATACATATGGGGGGGCATATGCTGCCCCCCTGCAACCTCCCTGCTTAAGTTTACTGTCAGATTTGCAGTATATGTGCGAAATTGGGTGTATTGAAAGGGAAATAAAACCACTCAGAGTTTTCGGAATTTATTTCCCGCACCTTACATGGGAACTAAGTCCACTTTCCAAAAGTGGTTTTATTTCCCACTAGGTGGGTACTAAGTCCCTCAGTGGACTTAGTTCCCGGGGACTTATTTCCCTGCACCGTAAATTTTATAACAACAAATTGCCTAGCAATGTTTTGGGCGTTAACATTTTTCAATTTGAGCGTTATGACCATGGGCGATAAGACCTAACGCCGATTATTCAGTGTGACAAAATTGTACTCTGAGGTGCAGCACATTTCTACGAAAGTTGGTAGCAGGACCTACCAAACCGTCAATCGAGACATGCATGACACGGTAGAATATCGTACAGTGTCACAGTTGGGACGTTGTTTATCTGTGGCGTGCTGTTAAAAAAAAAAGCCGGTCAGTCATTTGGTCATGACATTTTTAGTCGTTTCAATCGTGCTACATGGCATGACACGCAGCATGACAGCCGATCACACAATTGGATTTCCCGAAATGACACGATTAGTGACACATGTGTTTTATGACTTAATATTTTCGCTGGAAGCTCGCAAATTGTAGCTCCAAGTTGCAGTACCCAAGACGCTCTGGCATCGACTCATTTGCTCAACTGGTGTGTGTTTCACTTCTTCAAATTATACAGCTCTTAAAAAAAAAGTACTTCCTTTGGTCATTCACTATCACTTTTTCTTTGTGTTACCATCAGTGAAATTTGTAGCTTCCTTTGGGCATACAAATATACAAATAGATATCAACAAGTTCGGAATGCCTAGCAATCTAAACAATTCCGAATAAGGAAGACTACTAAATTCATAATCTTCAAAGACCCGCTAGTGAAAAAAAGTATAACAAATGCGCATCTACAGTTTCTAAAGGTATAGAAACTCGTCGTCGTCGTCGTCGTCATGTTCGTGGATAACATCACTGCTCCAAAAAGAAAATATCTAATCCAGTCCTACAAAAACGTGAGCTTCATTCTAGTTTCAGGAAGATATCTATGCACATAGGCGCTGTTTCGCCGCTACTCGTGTTACACTTCTTTCATTCCTCGCTCATTTCACATTTCATTGTATCACATCCCAGAGGCCAAGCATCAGCCTAATCCCTTTTGGGTTTTTCGTCTTGTATCACCCACCCACCTTTGCTTTTGTTGCTACAGCTATTGTGGTGCTGTAATAATTATTTTTTTTTATTGAAAAAGGTGTCTGAGATTAAATGGATGCACTTTAAGTGCACACACTGCACTGTGCAGGGTACAGTTGAGCGTGCATTGTGCCGGATCTTCATGCCACCCGCCCCACCGTGTTGGCCCACAGTTTTATCGGGCTTGTCGTGTCACGGCTCTATGGATAACACAACACGAAGATGGAGAACTGAAAGTTAACCACTTCTGTAAAGAAAACAGAAAATGCACAAAAAGGATAACGAATAAACAACGAAACCCTTACGAAACCAGCACATACAGATACAACAGCCATAGCCAAGGATTTAATGTTTCAAGGGTTTCATATGTACGAGCGATTCGCGAAATATATTTGCCCGTGCGACACAACACTACGTTCATTCCTTTAATGAGCAAACAGATTGCACTTCATTTTTGCAAGATTACGGCCGGCGGCCCACATATAGATAGATACTTGTTTTTTTTTTTTTTTTTTTTTGCTGCTGTACGGATGCATGTGCGCGCGGTTGCAATAAGCGTTAATGAATGGCGGCGCAACCATTCCGCATAACATATCCGGAATTCAGATGCGAATTGCAATGGCAGGTGTTGGCGCGTGCAGTGAATGGAATTGTTTTCATTTTTTTTGTGGCTGTTGTCGTTTTTTGTTTATAAATCTTAATTTTCACACTCACCGGTTTATGAGATGTTATCCGAACGTGCTTGTTGATTATCTGTAAGAAACAAGGAAAAGGAGAATGTAAATTAATTAAGTTGGAAATTGTTTTTTTTTAAGCACATACATACATATGTGTATAAGAGAGGTTGGTAGACTTTCTGTAGTCAGGAAAAAAAGGTGGACAAGTGGATCAATAATGACCAAAAAACAAACAAGGAAAAGACATTACTCATTCTTTATGCATTTTAATATACCTACATATAACA
Organism: Cheilosia soror; assembly: GCA_949372485.1. Lineage (NCBI taxonomy): Eukaryota > Metazoa > Arthropoda > Insecta > Diptera > Syrphidae > Cheilosia > Cheilosia soror. Next base: position 21,995,138 of record OX443563.1, read on the forward strand.
AACCATTTGCTGGTTAATGAACTTATTATAATAAATCGAAAGATAGACTTTTGGTGTAAATAGTGATGATTTCTGACAAATGATATCTGTCATGTAGGCTAATTGACTTTGCTGCGGGACGTAACGTTACCATAGCTAGCACACGGTTTCCACACCTCAACATTCTCAAAGGAACATGGCGGTCACCAGACCATCAAACAGTCAATCAAATTGACACGTCGCGATCGACGCAAGGCACTCCTCCAGTATTCTAGATGTCCGAACTTTCCGAGCGGCCAACATAGACTCGGATCACTACCTTGTTTTAGCCAAGGTACGTATGCGGATATCCCAGACACCACAACAACGAGGAAATACTGTGAGGAGATTCAATGTTGAACGTCTACAAACGCAACAAACCGCCAGAACTTTTGCCGATCGCGTCTCCCTCTACCTCTCGAGAAGTCCTGTGCAGCCAGCATCAAGTGCTGAAGACCAGTGGCATCGATGCCAAGAAGCCATCAGAAAAGCCGCTGATGTACCTACAAGGTTTCACCCGACCACCACCGCGAAACCCCTAGTTTGAGCACACAAGAGTGCCGGCAAGCACATGAAGCAAAGCAATTGGCCTACAAAGCGGCGCTGCAGAGAAGGACGAGAGCAGCTCGTGAGCTCTACGAGCAAAAAAGGAGGAAAGGACACCGGCTTCTCCGGAGGAAAAAGAAAGAGCATGAGAAGCGAGCGATCGAGGAAATAGAGAGGTGTTACAGGAACAATGTTCGGAAGTTTTACCAAAAGGTAAAAAGAACGTGTCACGGGAACAAGGCCCTAACAGAGACCTGTAGAGATGAACAAGGAAACCTTGTAGTGGAGTCACAGGCGGTGCTGAGGACATGGAAAAACCATTTCTGCAGACTGCTAAACGGCGAAGACGGCACAAATTCCGCTGTAAGGCAGAATGAACCATTCAACCTGACCAAAATGAGGTAAGGATAGCAATATCCAAGCTGAAGTCCCACAAAGCTGCAGGACCAGACGGTTTATCAGCAACGGGGGATAACTTGGTAGAGAGCATACACCAACTCGTTTCTAAAATTTGCTCAGAGGAAAGTATGCCTGATGAATGAAGCCTCAGCATTGTTTGCCCGATCTATAATAAAGGAGACCCTCTAAACTGCGCCAACTATAGAGGCATCAGTCTCCTTATCACCGCTTACAAGGTCCTATCTGCCGTACTGTGTGAACGCCTAAAACCATTTGTCAACGAACTGATTGGACCCTATCAGTGCGGTTTTAGGCCCGGTAAGTCCACAACCGACCAAATATTCACACTACGGCAGATCCTGGAGAAAACCCAAGAAGTCCAAATCGATACTCATCACCTATTTATCGATTTTAAAGCCGCATATGAAAGCATTTATAAAGACGAGCGATACAGAGCCATGTCTAGTTTTGGCATCCATGCCAAACTTGTCAGATTGTGCAGAATGACCATAGAGAACGCTCGCTGCTCCGTAGAGGTCGGAAACAATCTCACCGAGACCTTTGATGTCAAAAAAGGATTTAGACAAGGTGATGCGCTGTCATGTGACTTTTTCAACATCATTCTTGAGAAAATTGTGCGAAACTCGCAAGCCAACACCAGGGGCACAATTTTCCAAAAGTCTGTGCAACTACTTGCATACGCTGACGACATCGACATCATTGGCAGATCACAGCGAGCTGTCCCTGGTGCGTTTGCAAGTATCAGTACAGAGGCGGCAAAAATGGGTTTAGTGGTGAATGAGGAGGGCAAAACAAAATATAATGCTATCAACGAGAAGGGACACACAACATCGACGAATCGGACAGACCGTCACGATAGACAGCTATAACTTTGAGGTAGTTCGGGACTTTGTCTACCTCGGCTCCGCTATTAATTCTGAAAATGGCATCACATCAGAAATCAAGCGAAAATTACACTTGCCAACCGCTGTTACTTTGGCCTAAGAAGGCAATTGATTAGTAAGGCCTTGTCGAGAAACTCCAAGGAGACTCTATATAAGACCCTCATCATACGAGTCCTGCTTTATGGCGCAGAATCATGGACGTTGTCAAAAGCGGATGAAGATCTCCTTGGGCGCTTCGAACGCAAAATTCTTCGAGTGATTTTCGGTCCCGTTTGCGTTGACGGGCTTTGGAGCAGGAGATTTAACAGCGATCTCTACGAGCTGTACAGCGACATCGACCTGGTCAGAAAAGTACGTATCAGTCGACTAAGATGGCTAGGACATGTAGAGCGAATGAACACCAACGCTCAGGCCCGAAGAGTCTTCGAGTCCAACCCGGAGGGACAACGCAGTAGAGGAGGACCTCGCCTTAGTTGGCGCGCACAAGAGGAAGGGGACCTCAACCAACTTGGAGTGCGCAACTGGAGGCAGTTAGCCAAAGATCGTGGTAACTGGAGAGGCGTGTTGGTTGAGGCCCAGGTCCACCCCGGACTGTAGCGCCATCTAAGTAAGTAAGTAAGAGGTATGGCTGCTACCACAGATTCTATTTCCTCTTCATCTCTGCAACTTCTGCAGAAGTCATTTGTAAAGATACCTAGTCTTTTGGCCATGTTTCTAATGAGGCAGTGTTCGGTTATTACCCCGACGAGCATTCGGATTTGGTTTCTATCAAAAGATATTAGGATCTCTGAAAGTGTTGTTCCATCGTTCTAGCCAAGTTTAATGTGGTATTGTCAATGATAGCCTTAGTTGCGTTGAAAGCAGCGAACTGGAAGTGAACCAAAATTGTTCTTGTTCCGAAAAAACCAAATGAGTAGGTATGGACTTAAAGCCATTTTGTCATTTTTATCCAAAGTAGTAGAAAGTAGATGCATGGATGCATATGTATGTATATTGTATGTAAACTTAACTGTGTAATAATAAAAGGTAATATAAATTAAAGGTTTTCCTCGAAATTCCCTTCAAAAATAAGACCTACCAAAACTTCTAAATATTAATTGTCTCAAAATTTATTAAATTATTGTTTCAAATAATATTTAATCAATATTAAGCTAAATAAAATATCTTTCTATCTATTAAAATCAACCAGCAGTACAATCACGTCGGAACACATCACATGCAGAAATAATAATTTGCAATTCAATTCTTCAATATGGCAGAATGCATCCCACTCACAAATGACACATCAGATTATTATTTAGCAATTGCATTTCAAATCGCATATTTATTGCTTCGTTTGACACCGATCCATCAGCATCAATTTGCGTCAGTCCGTACCATAGATAGCAGCGCAAATCCACGCCGAAGCATTTTGACACATGTAATCCGCAGCAGACCATTTGTCAGACACCATTCCAAAAACTATTCCAAAACATGTCGCATTACTCATTTAGGATTCAAATTTAAAATTGGTTAATAGTGCAGTCAAAATCGCTCATAAATATGCATACACATGCCGCATTAAATTATTCCACATTTTGTCATTCGAACTGTCGAGCCGTATTGCTGTCGTTGTCATCTAGTAAAAAACTTCATTTTCCAAATGTAAATGTGATTCGTCACTAAATCCGCCACCAATCAGTCTCTATTGGTATAGTTGTAGTCTGTGTTTTTCAAGTGAATCCATCTGAAAACATGTAAATATGGATTGTTTTTTTTTTTCTGAACAATTGACAGCGCCATCACCTCGGGTGTTGGCGGACTGGCTGCCTTGCCGTTGTATCTGGATGATGAAGTCAATGTTGCATCCTATTTTAAAAACAACGATTTGAGAAGTCTACGCTACGTGTACGCACTAGCAGAGCACAACCAACCGAGGACCATAAGTACATCAGTGTAACACAGTACGCATTCGATGATTATCCCTGGGGTGAGGGAAAATTTGAGATTACACATAAAGAACTCATTTTGGAAAATAAAACAAAAACACTGAATAATTGTGAAACGCATCGGAGGAGAGAAACGGGGAAAACATTTAAATTTCATCATCATCGACAACATGGTGCTGTGGATACCAAGCTAAAGTTGAGATACAAAGCAAGACCACGAGGCACTAACTTTGCTTGGATGCGATGGGGATGAGCTCATTGGGTTGCGGAAGGAAATTGTAAAAATAACGCACACGTTTATTTGTTTTTCTTTGTAACACGCAGCAGCATACCAGAAGGCCAGCCGTACAATTAGTTTGATAATAATAAAGAATCGGATTTATTGAAAACTTTTATATAAATTTTCTCAATAGAAGATGAACTGAAACGGCCGGTGCGCTCACTTGGACATTTTCATGGGGGTAATTAAGAAGATATCTCTGTTGCAATGATCACAGTGGGGTACGAGTACTTCTTCTGATGTTGAAGGTGTTTCAAAATATACTCGCAGTAAAGGAATTATATAAATGAATTTACTTACTTGATTGTAACAACTGAAAAAACTGAATGCGTTGAGAGGTTCATGGTTTAGAGTTAGACCTTGCTAATAATAATTACTTTTTAGATTTGTTAAAGGTCGCAATAATTTTATGTGACTGTGATTTTACCACAACATCTCCAAATACAAAATCTAAAAAAAAAGTTTAAAAATTAAATTAAATAGAATTTACAAAAAAAAAAAAAAACTTGCAAACAAAATCTCAAGTAAAAAAAATGGCAGAAAAGAGGGATTAAACGATAACCTCTAGACATGTAGAATTTAAAAAAATATAGAAACGACCGGTTGAGCTCTAGTGCCATCGTAACAAAAATGGTTTTGTTTTAAGCCTTTAATTTTATTTTAATGCGAATTTTTTCAAGAACTCTACCTCCATTCCGAATTGCTTATTTACACCCTAATTTTGGCAAACCTCATTGACACCTCACAAAATACAAATATTCGTAGATAACTCTTCCGATGCGAGTCTGTAACAGTAGGTACTGACGGCCTATTAGCAACATCACAACGTTTACATTACGGAATTACATCAACGTTAAAAATGATCATTAATCCAAAAAAAACTTGCTACCAAACTTCTTGGTTATCCTTCATGAATCATGATGAATTTATCACCTCTAAAATGGTTGATGGCAAGGGTGATAAAGTACAAGTTGCGGAGGAATAAACATCCTGAAGTGCGCTTGCGAGACCTTTCCATAAACTTGTACTTTCGCCGTGTTAATGTGGAACCCTTCCAAGTTCCAAATAATATCCTACTTTTTAGAAAAATTGGTGCGGTTGCATTAATTATTAAATATTGGAATTTTTAACGCACTTCCACCGCACCTTGTAGGGCTTTGGCGACACCTAAAACGTCTTGGATACATGTATTTGTACTGAGGAGACCATCCTCTATTATTTGGTAGTAGATTCAAGCGGTTGCATCAATTATTCCTGTTTTGAATCAAAACGCATTTTTAATATGAAAGTTGCATCCTTTAGCTGGCATTTTTAAGCGCTGCCAGACGGGCGTATTTGAAATCTTGGGCATCAAAGCAACGTATTTATGTAAAATTCATCCGGTTGTATTTCACATCCAAAATTTACTGCGGGCTCTCGGTCTATATTCTTCTCCCATTGTCGAACTCGCTTCGTATTTTTTTGTATTTTTACTTAAATAGTATGTTTTATTTTTTTGCTGAAAAGGGGCCAGAAATAAATATGCGCCCTTCTTCTGGAAGAAATGTCCTTGAGTGTCTTCCCTCGCTAAAAGGCAGTCAAATCTTATCTAAGTTTACACCTCATCCTCGCGGTTAGTCTTCGGATAAGGGCGGACGGTGGACGTAACATTCTGCCCCCCTGTGACAGACCATCACTAAGAAGGGAGACTGATGCGTAGCAGAAGTGGGTGGTTGAACCAGTCCGCTTTGCTGCTTGATCAAAAGTCAATTGATGGATTGTCTGTTGGAAAAAGGATGAAGCAGTTCTCCCCGTAGCAGTTCTCACGTTTATTTCCTGTCGATAATTAGTCCACAGGACAGAGGCTGGTGCTGAGCAGAATAGCTTGATTAAAGAACTCCATTCTACTGCTTGGTACCGAAAAGAGAGGTCGCGGTTTGTCTTCGGTAAAAAGGTGAAAAGGTCTTCGGTCGAACCGCCGCTGGCTGGTAGCCTCTGACCGTCCGCTGGTAAAAAGTATGACTGGTACAAGTCAAGAAGAGTATTTGGAGCAATATGCTTTCTGTTTTCTGGCAGTTCGACGTGTCAATGTGAAGTTTACCGACATGTAGTCAGCTCTTCCCGTCGTTATGTTAATAATATTTGGGTAATTTCTTAAAAAAGAGTAGGCCAAAGGTGGTATATTGGGAAACCAAACGTGGTAGAAAGTGGTAGATTTTTAAAACATACCATAAATGCTGCAAACAATTAAATAGCGCTTCTTCTGCTAACAGTGACATCCTCCCACGCTTTCTAAGAGTCATCAAATCAACTTGAGCAACTAAAAAAAAAAAATGGCAAAAACGAACAATGTTCAAAAATTGCTCGAAACAAAATGTAAGAAGTGAGTTTTGATTTTCATTAGGTATAGGTTTTCAAGCTTGTAAATGCATACAAGTCGGCATTTTCAAAGTTTCCATCTTTCGGAAATGCTAATTTGTATTTGTTTATCTTTTTGTGCCTTCTCCGAGTTTCGATTTTAAAAAGGACTGTCGGGATCATCAGGCAATCTTAAGTATCATACAAAAAACATCTTTTATGGGGTCAAACTCAATGACTCAATGACTCAACTCGATAACCGCTGGGCCGATTTTCTGATGATTTCTATAATAGTCGGGTACATTTTTCAACCACTCGGTTTCTAGGCGCGTGTATGATGTAAAATAAGCCTTATAGTGTGTGGGTATTTGTTATTATTTGCGTCATTGTTCCATTTTTTTCAATCTGAAAAAGTGGTAGATTTGGATTTGAGGGTGGTAGAATTTTGGGTTGGGCAAAAAATTGTAGAAATACCACTTAAGTGGTAGAAGTCCCATAACTGATCTGGGTACTGGGACGATAAGTACTTTTTATCTTATTAATAATAACCATAGGCGTACCAGCCAGCCAGTACCAGCACAGCGGTTCATTTGAACAATATCCAGCAAGCTTAATCCAGCCGAATTTTTATATCGCCAAGACGCCAAAAGTTGATACACATGATTTTCTTCGTGCATGAACACACGTTCATTGGCATGACTTTCATTCCCATGAACGATTTGGCTACACACAAAAGTAATGAGTCATTCCAATGAAATAAAATTTGGCATATACAGGAATACTAAACTTTGCACTGTGCACTAGTGCTTTCCCATGAACGTCGTGTGGCGGCAAATTTGACTATTTTTCACATTCGATAACTAACAAAATATAGGTACGTTATAAGATAATTGAAAATGGGGAAAATGGGTAAACGGCGTTAAATCAATACCTTTCACCGTGGGCGTTAGACTTCGCCAGGGGTGCGTCTTGTCGCCTCTCCTTTTCATTACTTATATGGATTGGATGTTACAGCGCAGTCTTGGCGAAGAACGTTTCGAATTGGGAGATCTGAGGATAAGTCAGTTGCTCTTCGCTGATGACTTGGTCATCCTTGGGTCCTCTCAGACTGAACTTCAGCGCGCACTCGATCGGTTTGTAGCCGTTTGTGTTGAAGCTGAGATGAAGGTAAACGTGAAAAAATCTGAAGTGATGGTCGTCTCCAGAACGCCTGTTCAATGCACTCTGCATGTTAGTGGAGTCCCATTGAAACAGGTGGAGAAGTTTTCACGAGTGTCTTATTCACGAGTGATGGAAGGAGCAATGCCGAGTTTTCCTGTAGGATTGGTCAGGCTGGATCGATTTTGAGACAGCTTGGTCATTCTGTTATCAGGAGGACTGAACTTGGTGTCAAAGCTAAGTTGTCAGTCTTTAATTCGGTGTTTGTTCCAACTCTTACCTATGGTCATGAGGTTTGGGTAATGACCGAAAGAATAAGATCGCGAATACAAGCTGCCGAAATGAGATTTCTCCGTTGTATTGCTGGTGTGACCCGTAGAGATCGCATTAGAAATACTAGAATACGTGCGGAACTCAATGTCGAGCAGCTACTTCTCCGGACGGAGCGATCCATGCTTCGGTGGTTTGGGCATGTTAAACGCATGTCCCCGACGAGGATTCTACGACGTGCTATGCAATCCGTACCATCAGGCAGGCGTCCCCTAGGTAGACCCAGGGGATGAGATGGGTAGATCAAATTCATAATCTCTCCTCTACCCGTATGGGGATTGCCCTTGATGATTTAGAGTCGATGGCGGAGGATCAAGAGCTATGGAGGGTCCACTTGAGCAACCTACACCCGCGACCCACTTAATGGACATGCGGACCATTGAAAATGAATGAATGAATGAATGAATTGCTGCATTAAGAACAACACAGCCAAAAATAATGACTTACAATTTCATTTGTTTCCAATTTAATTGCAAATGCCGAGTCAAACACAATCTTTAATAATTGACTATGTATTTGAGTTTTGCAAACACATTTAACAAATAGTACTAAATTTAAATTCTGGAATGTTTTCAATTTGTATTTCGCACTTTCTTGTAAGCTTTTCACCAATAAAATATATAAAACCTATCCCCCCCCCGGCATTTCGATTGCTTTCCATGCCGTTCATGGTAATGAAAGTCATGCCCAGTACAGTGTGGCCATGCACTTTATGTGGCCATGCTTTCTGCGCCACCTGTTTGTGAATTCCTAGCCAAATGGCAGCCAGCAGCTTTCCGGCTCGGGAGAAAATCAAGCGTTATTGTTTTAATTAGCACGTGAAATGTGCCTCAACTACTGGCTGGCGAGGTTTCAGAAAAACACACCTTATATATCCGAACTATAGCCGGTGTGGATTAAATGAGCCTCTTAGCAATAAATTTACCTTAAGATAAGGGAAGAGGAGAGAAATTTGCCCCATCGGGCTAAAACAAATATTACTTAACTAATTGATCGCCAAAATTGGAGGACATAGATAGTTTGGTGGGTGGTTAAAAACCATTAAAAATCATAAACATTTTCTCTTCGAATGCGTTGCGTTTGGAAACTTACCAGTCACTAACCACAGTGGTAGGTGGTCCTGCCGTAGCATCACAACGATCTCAGCTAAGCAGTAAAATCTCCCTATTGACGACTTATAAACGCCAAGTTGACACCTTACAATGTCGCCTGTCACTTTCCTGGCAGCAGCGGCCGGTGTTCGTTCCGGTAGAGATTTCAAAACTAATTTTCGCTGCCTCGTTCACAACTACTGAACTTTTATTATGTGCAATTCACTGAGCATATTCATTGTGACCATAAAATGCAAGAACTTATCTTTACGAGCTGCTCAGATGATTCCAGTGTCCATTTAATAAAACTCGTATCTCCCCAAACATCTTTCTGCCGATTGTTGCGCTGTAACTCTATATCCATGGGCCAGGGTGTGCTGGTGTTTATGGTATTTGTTTAGGCGCTCGCCTCGCGAACATGTGTGGAAAGATGTTCACCCCACCCATAGGACTTTCAATGAAGATATTCACTTCAAACAGATACTATACTGGGCTGTTATGATTTTATGGGATGATTATCTACTGGTAAACATCAATCGATCATCAGCTACGCCCGAAAGAATCATCTCTCGGTATAGCGTGGCTATGATCAAAGAAATCCATCTCGCGCGATACGACTGAATCTATTTTCAATAAGAGGCGTGGCATTAGATAGACATAGACGTCTCTATTTAGATACTTACAAGATGTTTGCATTTGCAAAACGAAGGATGATGATGAAGGCCGGCAATTTCCGTATGATGGTGACTCGAAGTGCGACCCGGTCCAATCAACAGGTTCCACTATAGAGTTGCGTCGATTATTTATTGATTTGGAAATCCTCAAAATAAAAATTGTATCTATTTGCCTAAGATGTGGCGAGTTCATAAATTACAAGACTCGCCGACACGTCAGTTTAATCTCGTGCAGGTAGGTATACCATGAAAAAAAAAGGAAACCACATTCTTTGGTGTTCGTGTTGTTTAGATGGAGCGGGTGCGTTTGGTGGAAATTTATTTGCACCACATTTGCCTTATGTCAACTTTTCATTTCACACTTTGGCTGGTATGGTGGATGATGGCGGATGGTGGAATGGTAATTTCGCATTTCAATTTCCACATTTGAATTTATGGGGAGCACATAAATTCTCCAACAATTTCCCTCCGCCTTGTCGTGCACGAGTGTTAGGAAAATATTTGCATTGCCATAAGATTTGTTCATCTTTGGCGATGTAATGGAATTTTTGTTGGTTTTGTGGTGCTTTTCAGGGTGTTAACTGATGGAGAGTGATTTGAGGGCAATGTTGGATACTTTTATGTTATCGCGGGGGAAATTGCAAGGCTGGAGTTTGTTGACTGTATTGCTTCCGTAGGCACTTGGAGCAGCAGGTGTCAACATTAAGCTTTTGTTGCTGCTTTGCAAAAGTTAACTATAATGAAGTATACATGCAACGTTTTTAAAATTGTACTGTGCTGTCTGAGCGAAGTGACGTAAAACATTTTGTTTTGCGGTTGCTATTTTACAGATTTATTATAAATTAGCTGTACCGGCTTGTATGGCTTAGATATATTTTTTTTTTCAATAACTACTTCTACCGGGAAATGCGAACCTATAACGCTTCAACAGCGCCCGAGATGCTTGCAGATGTATGTCAGTTCTGCACTTAAATTGCTGCAAATTGTAGTCTTCTGAAAATATTTTCCCAGGAAGCGAGTTCCAAAGTTTGCTTGTCCTGTAATAGAAGGAGTTTTGGAAAGTTGACTTCCTCGCGGTTGTCAAGTGTACTGTATGGACATGAGCATTAGCAGTCTGCCTGTGGGGCGCCCAAAAGATGCATTTCCAGGGATAATGTCTTTGAGTTCCTCGGAACATCAATCTATACCATGGAAGTACCTATAGAACAAGCATAGGTCGGCGACTTGTATTCTGTGCACCAACGGTTGTAGATTCGATGTGAGTGTAGGGTCTCCAATAAATCGAACTGCTCGTCTCTGTACGCTGTCAAGTATAGGCTAAGTGTATATTTTGGGGCCGAGCTAGATATACCTATGGGAACAATATTCCAAGCCTGGTCTAACCTGTGCCTTGTACAGAAGGAGAAATTGCTTGGGGCTAAAGTACCTCTTTGCTCTGAATAGGTAGCTCAACTTAGCGGACGCCGATCTAGCGATATAGGATATGTGTGCCTATCGGACAATGGATTTCGAGGGTTAAAATTTTACATCTTCAGCTCCCACAATTATCAAGAAAAATTTTTTTTACTTCATTGGCAAAAAGCTCTCTTCACTCTCTTTCCTCTTAAAAATTTTGTATAAAAAGTTGTCTATGTTCTTCCATATGTTAATCTCAATAAATTCTCATTAAAATGTTTGCGGAGCGAAGCGGCTCGGTGTGGCGGCTGGTGGTGAGAAAAGAACAGCGTGGTTTAAAACGCCCGGAGTTCAAGAAGCCATCAGAGAGAAGAAGAAGGCTTTCAAGGTGTGGATTCACTTAAGGGACTCTCCTTCTCGAAACCGGTACATTAAGGCGCGAAGAACTTGCAAATTGGCTGTTAAAGCAGCCAAAGAACAGTATTGGAAGGAGTTGGGCGAAAAATTGGACCGTGATCACAGATCTGCAAGCAAGGTGTTCTGGCAGACCATCCGCCGTCTTAGAGGAAGGAAGTGGAATATTATCCAAATTATCAAATCCAAAGATGGTACACTTCTTTCTAATGAGGAGGACATCTTGCGCAGATGGAGCGAGCACTTTTCCGATTTACTCAATCCAATCCAGGGCATTGAGGATGACACATCCATCGCCTTTAGCAGGGCGGAAAATAGTCCCACGGTAGAGGAAGTCACTTTTGCGATCAAATCGCTAAAAGCTGGCAAATCTGCCGGAGTGGATGAAATCCGGTCAGAAATGCTCAAGGCCTTAGGTGAAGAGGGAGTCAAATGGCTCTCTCGTGTCATTAAAGTGGTCTGGGAATGCGGCGAAACTCCCAGCGATTGGCAGATTGGGGTGATTGTGCCCCTTTTCAAGAAAGGTGATAAAAGGGATTGCTCCAATTACAGGGGTATATCACTTTTAAGTCTCCCCGGAAAAGTCTTTACCAAGGTGCTGGAAATGCGTTGCAGAGCTGTGGTCGCGAGGCACGTCCCGGCAGAAGCACAACCGACCAGTTATTCACTCTCAGAATGGTACTTGAGAAGGCTTGGGAGTATGCTACACCTGTTTATGTATGTTTCGTAGATCTGGAGAAACCATACGACCGAGATCCTCGAGTTAAACTCTGGAGATCTAAGAGATCTGAGGATAAGTCATTTGCTCTTCACTGATGACTTGGTCATCCTTGGGTCCTCTCAGACTGAACTTCAGCGCGCACTGGATCGGTTTGTGAACAAATCTGAAGTGACGGTCGTCTCCAGAACTCCTGTTCAATGCACTCTGCATGTTAGTGGAGTTTCATTGAAACAGGTGGAGAAGTTCAAGTATCTCGGGGTCTTATTCACGAGTGATGGAAGGAGCAATGCCGAGTTTTTCTGTAGGAGTAATCAGGCTGGGTTAATTTTGAGACAGCTTGGTCATTCTGTTTTTGGGAGGACTGAACTTGGTTTTAAAGCTAAGTTGTCAGTCTTTAATTCGGTGTTTGTTCCAAATCTTGGTGTGATCCGTAGAGATCGCATTAGAAATACCAGAATACGTGAGGAACTCAATGTCGAGCAGCTACTTCTACGGACGGAGCGGTCCATGCTTCGGTGGTTTGGTTATGTTAAACGCCCCCCACATGCTGACAAATGCACATTTCCAAAAAGGTATTTGTCCGCAAGGTATTTTGTCCAAAAAGTAATTACGAAAAGAGATTTTGGAAAAAGTATTTTGGAAAAGGTATTTTGAAAAGAGGTATTTCATCAGAGATCCCTACGTTATCCCCTTTTCCAAAATCCGTTATTGGACATAACCTCTAATTTTGTTTCTACTCTTTTTCCAAAATCTCCCGGGACGAAATTCCCTATGCCAAAATCTCCCACAAGCAAACTAAACTTTTCATATTCCCAACCTTACACCTACTCCAAGTCCTACAGTTACCCCTAGCAGGAGGGTTTCAGGGGGGCAGCATGCCCCTCCGTACGTATATCTCACTTTTTAACACCATTGTTAGGTGTCGCGGCGACAGAATTAATAACACCAAATCTGAAAATGGGGGTTTTGTCCCTAAGGATTTTCTATTAGGGTCTTTTGGAGTAAGGGATTTCAGCATAGGGAATTTTGGAAAAGGAGATTTCATCACCAACCCATTTCATTACTAACCCATATACGACACGATATCGCTAAGAACTATGCGAGATGTATAGATTTCCTCAAACTGTTTTACACCTTCTGATCTGGCTACGAATTTAAACTGCCTTGCCCTATTCTGTCTCTTCTCTTCATTAAAATGTATATAGGCGTTTACATACAACCAATGTTCATCGGAACGGAACCTCCTATCTTCTTTATCCCAATTTATTTAATACCCGCTTTCTTTGCATTACAAAACGCTATAAGAGTAGGTAGTATGTAATATCATCTTCTGTCGTTATCGAAAAATATTCGATGAAGGAAAGTTGAGAACGAGTTACCCAGATCGGGGTTTTCCCTTTTTATTTCAAAACAAGATGTAAAGCGGTTGCCCTCAACCTGATGGTAAGTTCATCAATACACAGAAATTTCCTAAAGACATAATGGAATGGTCAAAATAAGCTCATCTCCCATAAGGCCTAACTCAACGCAAAAAGTAACCAATAAAACCTATCAATCTTTGAAGACACATCTTTTAAAATAATTTGTTTTTGTGAAACTCCACCGTCTTGAATTTGATAGCTATTTACAAATCTAAAATCTGTTTTCTACTTTTAATGTTCTCTCAGCGCCATGAAAACAATCTCTAAGACGCGACGCTTATTAAGAAATAAAAACTGAATAGATCCGGAATTGAATACCAATAGCTTGCCCCATCAGCTAACCGGAATTTTTAAAAAAGCCAATAGACACACTCTCCCACCTTTGTTAGCCTGTCTAATTTATTAGACTAATTCCCGTTAAATTACCCGTCTGCTTATGAATTATGAGAAAGCAAAAAAAAAATGCATAAATACAAGTGTGCATAAATAAATAAATTATAACCAAGGCATATAAGCACTTCGCACCTCATCATTAGTATTTAGCATAAGGTGGTAATAAATATTACAAGAAGTTGACTTAAAAATCATAACATCGTGTATTTTGGGGAACACAATCGGGGCTGACGGATATGATGCTGAGTTATGGCATAAAAATAAATCGAGGCAAGCCTCATTCTATCCGAAAATGTTGCCTCCATTTAAAATGCACGATGAGAACGAGAAGAGTCTCGTAATAGGGGCCAGCACCAAATTTTACGAGCACATTAATATTAGAAACGACATGTTAAGATGATTAACATCCATAAACACAAAGAACTTAAGTGTCATAAAATTTCCCGTCACTAGCGATGTATCTGGAGATATACCAGCGTAACAACCATTAAGATAAGAAGCACAGCAACTGAATGTAAGGCGCCCAGTAGGATGGCTTTCTTATATGCAAAAAAAAAAAGTTTCAAGTATCTTGGATCGGAAGTACAGGATGTTATGGAAAATGAGTAATAGCACTCCGATGGAATTTAAATATTGAATGCGTAATTAGGACAACCAGTTAAATTATATAGATGAACAAGAGATGGAAGAGTGGAGGTGGTTAGGCGCCACTTAGCCTAATGCCGTTGTTACTACAACATGGAATTGCAATGCAAGCCTCTAGATGGTGCCAAGAAATAAAGTCTTACGCAAAACGGTTTTTGGACTTATTTCATTTTCAAAAGTGCAATAAAGTCCAAATCGAAGTGAAAATAAAATCCACAATGCATAAACAGTATAATATGTATGGGGGGGCAGCATGCAACCCCCTGCTCGTCTTTCTTTTAAAAAGCTGAGTGCAATAATGTCCAATGACTTTATTGCACTTTCAAAAACGAGTTTTGCAATTTCAAAAGTGCAAGTCCAAAATTACGTTTTGGACCTTTTTGCATAAGACTTTATTTCATGGCACCCTCTAGATTGGCATACCAGATTCAGCTGAATCCTAGCCTTAACTTTTGCTTACATGTACCTGCTTTAGATGAGATTTTGCAGGTTTATTAGCGGACTATCCGCAAACCTTTTTTCTACGAACAATGGTTCTTGAATTAGAGCTATGTATATCCACGTGTTCTTTCGACATTATTTTGCGTCATGTCGTTGTAGCGTGATTGGATTGCTGTGATGATTTAAGGATTTTTAATTCAAAGTCAAATCCTGTCGTTATGGGTTAAACAATGATAGCCTTCCTACATGTTGGCAAGAGTCTATCCTTATGATAAATGTGAAAGGAGCTCTGCCTATCTGTCTGTTTGATACCTTTTCACGACTTAACTTCTGAACAAATCGAAATGGAATTTGACAGACAGATAGTCTGAGACCTGAAGGACATAGGCGACTCGAGTAATGTGTGCGGGATTGGAAAACGGGGCGTGGCACCGGAATACAACAAAACTATTAGATATTGACATTTTGGAAGCTTTAGCCTTGAAATTTGGTACATTGATGTATATTGCTTGTCGGAAGCAGTTTGTAAATGTGCGCCGAACTGGATAAATGGTCTCGTACAAACAAATACTGCAAACGATATTTTTTGACACCCAAGTAGGTACCTAAAGTTATTACGTTTGAAACACTATGTGCATTGTTCGACCAAAAAACTTCGCGAAATGAGGGCGGGATTGAACAAAGGTGCGTGTCGCCAAAGTTGTACAATTTGGAACATTGACGTGCATAGCTCTGAAACCCGAAAATATTTAAGCAATACAATTCCTGAACATTTCGGAGTCTTACCAGACCCCACATGTAGACTTTGCCTAGAGAGTGATGAATTCTATCTTCACATTCTCATGAAATGTCCGGAAATCTTCCGTCTTAGAAAGAAAGTCTTTGGCGAGGAAATCGTCACCTCGGCAAATCTTGCTGAATTACCCCCAGAGAAGATACTTGTCTTTCTGACTGTCTCAGTGTCTCCGGAGAAAAAGAGGGCTCTAGGACCCTACCAGGGATGGCACAACAGGCTCTTTTAGAGAGATCGCAGTGCCAGGGCCGGTAAAGGCTCTCCCGACCAATCATCTAATCTAATATAATCTAATTCCTGAACACTGGCAAGGACTGGCTCGTATATTAAGTTAATCTTTTAGCCCTTTTTTATTTTAATTATATCGTCTTCAGTCCTCATGTGATATCACTAAACGAACATATAATTTTGGTCTAAGTGTATCGCGGCTATACCAATACAGCCTTCTAAATTCATCCTCATCCCTAATGCTAACAGTAAGTACGGTTTTACAGGTCAAAGCTGTTTATTACCTACATTTCAAAGCTTTGAGAAATTCAATGATTGTATGAAGCGGACATTACTTTACATGACCCTTGTTATTAAGACGTCATAGTTCATCACATTTAATAGAACCTACTAGAAATTCCTACTCCCGTTACAATAAAAAAAGTACATATATGTATCAGACTTGTTTCTATTATAATAAGGATATAATGTTAAACTTTCGATGCAAAGTGGACCACGGCCTCAACCAACAAGCACCTCCAGGCTCCAGCCAGCTCGGTCGCTAGCTAGCTGCGGCTGCCTTCAGTTCCGCACACCAAGTGCCAATAGATTTTCATAAGGTCCATGCTTCTGCACCATACATCAGCAGGACCGGGATAATTAAGGTCTTGTACTTGTACGATATTTCCTTAGTTCTGCGAGAGAAGGTTCTTAGATGCCTTCTTAGACCGAAGAAACAGCGACTGGCAAGAGAGATTCTTCGTTTGATTTCTCCGCCGATGCCGTTTTGCGAGGCAATTTTAGAGCCTAAGTGGATAAAGTTTTTAACTTCTTGGAAATTATGTCTGTCAAATGTTGAGAGTCCTTTCCCGATGACAGCATATACTTCGTTTTGTCCTTATTAACAGCCAGACCCATCTTTGCAGCCTTGTTTTAATACTTACAAACGCGCCACTGACGGTTCGCAGAGTTCTGCCAACAATGTCAATATTATCTACATTATACAAGTTGAACGGACTTTTGAAAGATTGTACCTCTGATGTTAGCTTCTATTCCGTACTATTGCTTCAGGAAAGATGTGAAAGAAGTTACATGTTGTCCGACATCAAAGGGTTCCGTGGTGTTCTTTCTATCAGTGACGGAGCAGAGAGACTTTTCCATCGTCAGCCTGCACAGACGGACGAGTTTGGCAGGGATGCCGAAATTTGACATAGCTTTGTATAATTCGTCCCTACATACGCTGTCATAGGTGACATTAAAGTCGATGAAGAGGTGGTGTGTATCGGCCTGGAATTTCTGCGTTTTTTCTAAGATCTGCCGGAGTGTGAAGATTTGGTCGATAGTTAACTTTCTTGGCCTTAAACCGCACTAATATGGGTCGATCAGGTTATTAGCAAAAGGTTAAAGGCGTATATAAGGTATAGCCGACAAGATCTAATACGCGACATTCAGGAGACTTATCAGTTTGTAATTGGCGCATCAGTTCAGATTATCTCGATGCTGAGGTTCTATTCATCGGGCATACTTTCTTCCGACCAAATTTTGCAGATAAGTTGGCGCACCAGAAGTCTTTATGAAGTCATCTTCCGCAGTCGGTCGTTATCCTTACCTCGTTTTGGTCGACGGAAATTATGCGCTGCTGTGTGCTGTCTGTGGATTTGCAAGATGCTAAAGAGCCAAATTCATTTATTCCTCGGGTCTGGTGGACGGAAATTTTTACTATTATTGTTCGGGTTGAATGGTTCGATCTGCCTCAAAGCCGAATTTCGGTCGTCTTCATCTTTTAACCAGTGTTGCCACTAAAAAAAAGTTAATCCGGTCAACTTTTCACTTCACACTTTTAGTGCATGACCATACAACGTCTTCCAATGTCCAGCGAGGCAGGTAGATTTTGAGTGAGTAGAAAGGAGAAAGGTAGATAGCATAGAAAATGCGCAAAAAATCCATTTTCAGAAATAATTGTGGCAAGGCCTGGGCACTGGGCAGGCCATAAAGGTTCTTTTTCGCACCATTGTGCTTTCGATATAAATCTGCATTTGATATTTGCATTGATAGAGTGAGGGCGTCAAAAACGGGCGTCGGCTTCGGCTTTACTATAAAATTTGTTTGTGTTTCCGATGTCAATATTCTTTTACCTGTCAAATTTTATTTCATTGCAACGACGCCTCGTTTTTGTTTGTAGCTAAGTCGTTAATGGAAATGAAAGTCATGGGAAGACGTGTATGGCTAAACAATTATTCTGGGATAATTTTCTGACACTTGAAAATATTAGTTCACCAAACTCCAATCTGAGATTTATGGAATTTGACACTTTAATTAATTGAAAATGTTCCATTATTCGCAGTACCTAAATTGGTTCCTGGTTTCAATTTGAGAGCGTGTTCGTACTGTAGATAATGGCAGAGTTTTATTAGAATTATAGAAATCTATCTTCATTTATAGTCAGTAGAGCAATTTTATTTTTCCAGCCCAAAAAGCGTTTTCCGGTTTTCTGGTCAAAAAACGGTTAGACCGGATTTCCAAATTTTCTCCGGTCAGAGTAAATAGATTTCGGTCAGATATGACCGGAATCCGTTCAGAATGGCATCACTGCTTTTAACAGTCCACAGAATAGGTCTGTCCAAATCCTCAGCACCGACTGTGGATCTAGCACCGTATTTCCATGCTCATCTTTGCATGGACGCCCTGGAGCGTCGCAAGACGATACGTACAGGTCGCCTGCACACGACGTTCCATCAGCTTGACCTCGATTTAAAAAAAAATGTCGGGTCGGGTACGTTCGATGTTCGCCATTGCGTTTTGCCGTGCACAAGAAGTATAAGAATTTTGCAGACTTCAACTTGGCGAATTTTGCGTCGAAACTTGGGCATATACCCGTTCAAGTTCCAACTGAACCAGGAGCTCAAAGTTAATGGTAATGTAATGACCATAGAAAAATCAATCAATTTTGGATGAATGGCCAAATTGCCATATATGGGATGACGCCAACCAACACGAGGTGGCAATGCATCCATAAAAAGCTGTTTGGTGCGCATTTTAGACCGGCGGTGGCATCATTGCTCCGTACTTTTTCATGACGTTTGTAAGGCCAATACCATCAACGGCGAGTACTACAGAACGATGCTGCTAACTGTGGTTCCAGCAAGACGTGGCTATATGTCACTTAGCTGCAGGGTATGGTTATCTGATCTCTTGGCCACCAAGATCGTCCGATTTAACATCGCTAATTTTTTCTAGTGGCGTTGCCTGAAGTCGAAGCTCAATGCGAATAAACCGCAATCGACCGATGTCCTTAAATCCAACATAACCAATGCCATCGCTCAAATTAAGCCGCATCTATGCGGCAGAGTGTACCACTCGGATCCGTGACAACGTGAGATGTTGCGGCGGACATTTGGGCATGGTGTTATATATATAATGGCATAAATGGGATTCGTTAATACCTTGCACACAGCTTGTTTTATTCCATTTCAATGTCGACCAATCCTCATTGAAAACACCTTTAGTGAATCTTCAGTAAGCTCAGCTTATATTCACATATCTGTGCTTTGTTCCGTTGCGTGCTTTTAGAAGGGCGTCACAAAAATACTATAACCTGTATAGGGAGTCGATGTATGGAAAAGTTTGCGAACCCCTGTGATACACCATGGACCAGATGAATATGTTAGACCCAGCCATGCAGCTCTTTTGACTTAAAACCGATAAACAGGCTTGTTTGTTTAAATGAACATAAATTGCTAATTTTATTTGTTTGTTGTTTAAACCAATGTACATACTGTAGTAGTTTTTATTATTTAGTTAATGCATCAATTAAACCGAACGTATATGAATATTGATTTCACAAACGAACATACCTACATTATGTACAACTAGTTGGGCGGTTTTTTTGTTTTTTTTTTAGAAAATTCTCTTCCCTTTCTATCAAATACATAATACCACCAACAAATTATGGTAATTATTGAGTTTGACACATAAACCGCACATGAAAATATTTCATTTTTCCCCTCTCATACTTCTTTCCGATGGCACACAAAAAGTTTTATCGATTTTTAATTATGCACTCTTAATGTCCTCGCATAAACTATTTATTCAATGGTAAAATTGTCAGCCGTGTTTTATGGTTATTATTCATTTTGCCTTTGATTAATGTTGTTGGGGTGTACGGTACACCCTACCCACTGTTTCGAAATACCTATACATTGCATAGTAGATGGTAACTTGTCGCATTAAGAAACTACACAAATTGTCCATTTGCGTTGGAAGTGATAAGACACTCGGGCAAT
This sequence comes from Cheilosia soror, assembly GCA_949372485.1. NCBI lineage: Eukaryota > Metazoa > Arthropoda > Insecta > Diptera > Syrphidae > Cheilosia > Cheilosia soror. Next base: position 22,015,517 of record OX443563.1, read on the forward strand.
TATTATACTTCCTCCTATAGATATATCTTGTGGATTGCAATAATTAAGTCCAGCATGAAAATAATACTTTTGAGGAAAATTAGGCAACACAAAATGATTGAGTCATTAAATGGCTAAAAATACTCCTCCAGGCGTTAATAAAAGAAATAGAGAAACAAATAAAATGTCTATGACGCACTTTGTTCAAATCAAACAAAGCTTCAATTGCTTTTGATTGTGATTTAGTGGTGGATGGTGACGAATAAATATTCGAGATCCCTTCTTGTAAGTTTTGTGAGCATTTCTGTGACAACTTTTAGTTTTATGTGATTTATAGGCCTCGGGTTAAGTAGTTCAGTAGGCAACTATTCTGATTATGAAATTTGGTACGTTTTCGACCTGGGGATCACCAGATCTTGAAGTTGTATTTTTATTGTTTGAATAGAGCTATCAAGAAGATTTATTTACCAATTAAAAGATATTCCCGTATGTTTTAGATAAAATTTAGAGAAATGTGGGGTTGATGGAAAGACTATGATTTCAGACAGTTCTTTATGAAGGTCTTGGTATATGTGATCTATCTTCATGCATACCTATATAGGCTAAATCTGCAAGTGGGTACCGTCCTGGTGAGATATTTTAGGATTAAGCGAATCACTATGATTAGCAGGCGAGAACGTGCTCGCAATGTCGAATGGAACTATGGTGATAATAATGGGGGATCTAGATAATTAGGGAAGAGTTGAAAATGCTATGGGCATTTATCAGGAAATAATATTTACGCGGATTACACTGAGAGTTTTTCATAACATAACATAACATATATTCGCTCACATCACAACATTGAGAGGAATCTACAAAATGCGATGGAAATATTAGCAAGTTACTATAAAAAATGGAAAATCAAATTGAACGCTGAGAAAATGCATGCCATTTTTTCAACAGAAAAATGAAATTTTGCAATCTATCAAACAGACATATAAATATAGACGGGTCTAATATTGCTTGGGCACCATCAGTGAAGTACCTAGGTGTGCATCTTGATCCAAAGTTAACTTTTCAAGATCACACTAGTAAAACTATAAAGAAAATTAACATCGCCACTAAAATGTTATACCCCTTTATCAACAGAACATCAAGACAATCTACTGAAAACAAGTTAATAATGTATAAAGTTATTTTTCAAGCCATTCTTCTTTATGGGTCCCAAGGATGGGGAAATTGTGCAAAATGTCACATTAAGAAGCTGCAAATAGCTCAAAATAAAATACTAAAAATGTATTTTTTAGTATTTAGTGTGGACTCGCCAACACCACCACACCCAACTGTCCACAATGTTCGGAAAACCGACGAAGGAGCAATGTAAGGACCGGGGAAAGTTGCTCTCAGATGCATCGTCCGGGTACACAACATCAACAACAACAGAAAACACTACAGGCTACATATTTAACAACAGTTCAACAGACCACACAGCACCTACACAAATTTTAAAGAGGGACACCACTCCTGTTCTTACCCCAATACAAACTTCGTACCAGCCAAGACCAAGTCTACACGAACGTCTTGTGAACTATAACAAAGTACGTTCTCGGATATTTAACCCGTCACCACATGTGTCCGAGAAAGTCTCTAGGCTTCGCCAACGTTTTGAGGATAAGAAAAATCTGTATAAAGCGATTTCCTCAACCACCCTTTTGAATGCTGAGGATCCTAGACCGTATGCTAACGTGCTGCTATACAATACCCCAGTGTTTGGTCTCCTTGACTCAGGAGCTTCAATCAGCTGTTTGGGAGCTGGTGCTATGGAGTTCCTAAAACAAAATAGCATTGAGTATAGACCGTTTTCATCAGATGTTAGCACGGCTAGTGGTCATAAGCAGGAAATTGTGGGCATTGTAAACGCTAAGATTAAGTACAATGGCTTAGAGAAAGAATTAACTTTGTTCATAGTTCCAACGTTAGACCAAAAACTGTACTTGGGGGTCGATTTTTGGAAGCTTTTTAACTTGGCTCCGCATATCATATCAGAGTTGTCTCAAATATCCAAAACCGAAACAATAGATCAAAATATTCATCAGCTAACTCAAGATCAATTAGTAGCTCTCGAACAAGTAAAGTCTTTATTTCCATCCTTTTCCAAAAATGGTCTAGGGCAGACAAAAATGGAGGAGCATTACATTGATACTGGTAATTCGGTCCGAATTAAACAAAGACACTGCTGTTTCTCCAGCAGTTCAAAATCTTTTTTATGCGGAGGTGGATCGCATGCTTCAAATGGATGTGATTGAGGAAAGTTCCAGTTCCTGGAGCTCTCCTGTAGTTCTAGTGCGGAAGCAAACTGGTAAAAACCGACTTTGCTTAGACTTTAGGAAAATCAATTCCGTCACTAAGAAGGATGCGTATCCGTTGCCGCATATTGAAGGTTTGCTAGGACGTCTTTCCGATTCTCATTTTATTTCAAGTGTGGATTTGAAAGATGCTTTTTGGCAAATTCCGTTGGAGAAAAGCTCAAGGGAAAAGACTGCGTTTACCGTTCCGGGAAGACCATTATACCAGTTCAAGGTAATGCCCTTCGGCCTCTGCAATGCGCCACAACGCATGTGCTGACTAATGGATAAAGTGATTCCACACGAAATGAAAGAGAACATTTTTGTTTACTTGGACGACCTACTAATTGCTTCAAAAGACTTCGACGAACATTTGGCTATGCTTAAGCTCGTAGCTGGTAGATTGGCAGAGGCTGGACTAACCATTAACGTTGATAAGTCCAAATTCTGTTTTAAAGAGCTTGCGTATCTTGTTGTTGAAATGATTCTTGTTAGAATTCAAAAATTAACCGATAATTTTATAAGTAAAAATAACTTTTCAGAAAATCCTCTTATCCATCAATTTATTTGTTTATTAATTAACAAATTTATTTATTTATTTACTTATTTATTTATTTATTTATTTATTTATTTATTTATTTATTTATTTATTTATTTATTTATTTATTTATTTATTTATTTATTTATTTATTTATTTATTTATTTATTTATTTATTTATTTATTTATTTATTTATTTATTTATTTATTTATTTATTTATTTATTTATTTATTTATTTATTTATTTATTTATTTATTTATTTATTTATTTATTTATTTATTTATTTATTTATTTATTTATTTATTTATTTATTTATTATTTATTAATTAATTTATTTTTAATTTTTTATTTATTTATTTATTTATTTTTTGTTTTAAATTGGAGGTTTTTCTCGCACTTTCCTTCAAAAAGATTGCTCTTTGCTAAATAATAATTTCCTTCAGATTTGTTAAATATATTGTTTCAGTAGTAAGATATAAAAATATCATATCGCTGTACTTTATGTAAAATGTGTGGTAGCTTACCGAATGTAAATCAAAATAATGCCGGAATACGGGGATGACGCAAGGTCTGATTTTTCGAAGATTCCACGATAGACAGAAGTGAAAATCGGTGAGCTAAATATTAAGGGAACATTTATAGGTCGTGACCATGCTAAAATAAAAAATTGTTCACCAGGTCGACCCTTACATGAAATAAACTGCACTACTCGATCGCACGAAACTTTGTCTATCACAACAATCATGAGTCAGGCGTGACATATTAGCAGCACTATGCTAGTTGATATTTGACTTTTCAGCTGTTTTATTTCTGTGTTCATCAAAAAAAATGTCAGGCGGTAAATTAGTTTGTAAAATGATAAATGACGAGAAAAATAATAGCTATGGTCATATTAAAATAGTTCACAGGTGAGAACAAATACATTTAGTTTAAATTGCTTTATTTATTGTGGCAAGCTCTGCAGCAACAGTAAGTTCCAGCCGTAACAGCGATTTGTAGGACTTAATGTGCCTCCACTTTTATCGCATGATTCAAGTTCCAGCATCAGCGAAGCAGTGGCAGTGCACAAACTCAGTGTCTCTTCCTTTCCTAAGTCCAAATTTTTGTCCATATTTTGATTGTTGATGTTTGTTTTTCTTTTTTTTAGAAGACACTGAGCTACGTTACACGACCATTTTTTTGGAGTCATTTAAATGGTGCTGTGACGTAAAGAAAAAATGTCGCATTAGGGCGACATTTAAGCTACGATTCGTCATTGAAAAAATGGCCATCACACGAAATGACTATCATCGTCATTTGTGTCCCAAAATCAAATGACGGACACTGCGAGCCATTTAGAATTTTCCGTTGGGATGCCATTTAGTCATTTGTCCCAGGCGTCATTGAAGAGCGATCACACGCCCATTTTTTTTTCGCCATTTAAATGGCACTTAATTTATTTCATTTGGTGCGCCATTTTCCTAGTCATTTAAATGACGCTGCCAAAAATGGCGATCATACAGACCGACATTTAAATGACTGCTTTGTGATGGAATTTTTACGTCAGAGCGCCATTTAAAGGACTTGAAAAAATGGCCGTGCAATCGTAGGTTTAGCTGTTCAGGAATTTCGGTGTTCTCGATGTTCCCAGAGCGTTGATTGGTGGGGGTAGCTTAGCTTTTTTTCAGTGCCACTTACAGACCGCTTGGTCAAGGTTCCCCAGTCTCCCCTCTTAATTTTGGTCGTCAAATTAATGTCATTTATGACACAATCGATAGAACTTTCGATAACAGTTAAAGCAATCGCAGATTGGTAGCACTGTTTTTATTTCGGCTTAAGGCATAAGCCCCGATGATGATGGTATCCGACCCTCTGTTTTGTAATAACTAAAAAGTGGTTGATAAACGAAGAACTTTAACATTCATAATCTTAATGTCATGGACTTCAATATTTTAGTTACTTCGTTTTTTATTGATAAATAGATAAGTTTCAATTACTTACAAATTTGTGGACCAAATCTATCTCTTTCGTACGATAAAGTAAAAGTGGTGAAGTGGAACTAACTACAAGAGGTATCCTTAAAACTACAAGTCATTTTGTGTTGCATACGGTGACATACCTGCAAAGAAAAAGAAAATGGCAATTGGTGAATTATTTTGGATTAAATTTAAGTAGAATTGACTATTTTTTGTTATTACGACGGCAATACTAAAGCGTGGGCCAGGGTATTGAAATCCGCAAATATATGTAACCCACTTTGTTGATTTTTTCTCCACATTTCGGAATTTATATGGAAAATAATATAAATATTATAAATAAAACTATAGGTGCTCGTCAAATGCATAACTTTTGTTATGTGGCATCACTTATTTAAATTAAAAGGAATATCTAACTCTAACATTCTGTTTCAGACGGCACTTTACACGGGCACATATTGCATTTAAACGCTTACAATTCTTAATTCGTCTAGCATATGCATTGACAATCAACAAATCTTAAGGCCAGTCGATGCAAGTCTGCGGCTTTGATTTGGAAAATGCATGCTTCGCTTATGGTCAAATGTATGAGCCTGCTCCAAAGTTGGTAAGAACAACAATTTGAATGTATAGATTAACTACCTCTTTTTTCACTTCGTCTATCCCTTGTAAGCGTTCCTTCATTTTTTTCTACACCGAAAATGGAGAAAATACTTTACAACTTAACTTTACAATAAATTATTATTTATTTTCAGTTATAATAATTGCTTACTCAAAATGTTTAATTAATTTTCTTACAAATTTGTTTTCTTTGTTTTTTATTAGATGTAGATATTTTATTTAAATTTATACATTACTAGATGAACCCCCGCCGGCTTCGCCAGGCCTTTTTTTGCTATTTTATAAATCTTTATTTATTTTTTTTTTGTTTTCAATTTTTTGGCGTGTCAATTGATATCACCGACATTTAAAAAAAAACAACAATCCATCGATTGGGTGATTTTCGAGATATCCAATTGGGTGCCATGCCTCTTTATCCAATTTTGACCAATATTAAGAGGAGCACTTCGTGGCCAATACCTAATATTATCTGTAAGTTTGATCTCAATGGATTTGGTGGTTTTCGAGATATATCATTTGGAATGTGTTTTTTTTTTGTGTAAACGGTGCCACGCCCATTTGTTCCATTTTGAATTTGTTTAGCATATTGACCGACCACCGTAATTACCGATATTTAAAAAAAAATATCAACTAAATTGGTTGAAAGTTACTGGCGACAGAGGAAAACATCCAGTTTTTTCAACTTTGTTTTATATATATAGAGATGTTTTGTTTTATTTTCTTTAAATGTCTTAGAAAGGGTATATGTTTTATTGACATATCAAATAAATAAATTAGTCTCGAGTAATGACTATTAGTTGTTGGGTCTATTTATATAGGTATAATATTTTTACGAGATTTACTATAAAGGGTGGGTCATCTAGTGGTTGGCATGATGGCGCATGATGGCGCGCCATGCCACACATGACACAGCCTATATCACAAACGATCCTTGGGGGACTCTCCTTCTCGAAACCGGTACATTGAACTTGCAAATTGGCTGTTAGAGCAGCCAAAGAACAGTCTTGGAAGGAGTTCGGCGAAAAATTGGACCGTGATCACAGATCTGCAAGCAAGGTGTTCTGGCAGACCATCCGCCGTCTTAGAGGAAGGAAGTGGAACATTATCGAAGGAGTCAAATCCAAAGATGGTGCACTTCTTTCTAATGAGGAGGACATCTTGCGCAGATGGAGCGAGCACTTCTCCGAATTGCTCAATCCAATCCAGGGCATTGAGGATGACACATCCATCGCCTTAAGCAGGGCGGAAAATAGTCCCACGGTAGAGGAAGTCACTTTTGCGATCAAATCGCTAAAAGCTGGCAAATCTGCCGGAGTGGATGAAATCCGGCCAGAAATGCTCAAGGCCTTAGGTGAAGAGGGAGTCAAATGGCTCTCTCATGTCATTAAAGTGGCCTGGGAATGCGGCGAAACTCCCAGCGATTGGAAGATTGGGATGATTGTGCCCCTTTTCAAGAAAGGGGATAAAAGGGATTGCTCCAATTACAGGGGTATATCACTTTTAATTCTCCCCGGAAAAGTCTTTGCCAAGGTGCTGGAAACGCGTTGCAGAGCTGTGGTCGAGGCACGATTAGGAGATGAGCAGCGCGGCTTTCGTCCCGGCAGAAGCACAACCGACCAGTTATTCACTCTCAGAATGGTACTTGAGAAGGCTTGGGAGTATGCTACATCTGTTTACGCTTGCTTCGTAGATTTGGAGAAAGCATACGACCGAGTCCCTCAAGGGAAACTCTGGAGTGTGTTACAGGAGTATGGAATTGATGGTTCTCTCTTGAGAGCCATTCAATCTCTTTACACAAACTGTAAAAGCTGTGTTCGGGTAAACGGCATTAAATCAATACCTTTCACCGTGGGCGTTGGACTTCGCCAGGGGTGCGTCTTGTCCCCTCTCCTTTTCATTACGTATATGGACTGGATGTTACAGCGCTGTCTTGGCGAAGAACGTTTCGAATTGGGAGATCTGAGGATAAGTCATTTGCTCTTCGCTGATGACTTGGTCTGTTGGTCATCCTTGGGTCCTCTCAGACTGAACTTCAGCGCGCACTCGATCGGTTTGTAGCCGTTTGTGTTGAAGCTGAGATAAAGGTATATGTGAACAAATCTGAAGTGATGGTCATCTCCAGAACGCCTGTTCAATGCACTCTGCATGTTAGTGGAGTCCCATTGAAACAGGTGGAGAAGTTTAAGTATCTCGGGGTCTTATTCACGAGTGATGGAAACGAGCAATGCTGAGTTTTCCTGTAGGATTGGTCAGGCTGGATCGATTTTGAGACAGCTTGGTCATTCTGTTATCAGGAGGACTGAACTTGGTGTCAAAGCTAAGTTGTCAGTCTTTAATTCGGTGTTTGTTCCAACTCTTACCTATGGCCATGAGGTTTGTAATAACCGAAAGAATAAGATCGCGAATACAAGCTGCCGAAATGACATTTCTCCGTTCTATTGCTGGTGTGACCCGTAGAGATCGCATTAGAAATACTAGAATACGTGAGGAACTCAGTGTCGAGCAGCTACTTCTCCGGACGGACTGTTCATGCTTCGGTGGTTTAGTCATATTAAACGTATGTCCCCGACCAGGATCCCAAGACGTGCTATGGAATCCGGTACCATCGGGCAGGCGTCCCCTAGGTAGACCCAGGATGAGATGGTTAGATCAAATTCATAATCTCTCCTCTACCCATATGGGGATTGCCCTTGATGATTTGGTGTCGATGGCGGAGGAACGAGTGCTATGGAGGGTCCACTTGAGCAACCTACACCCGTGACCCACTTAATGGATAAACGGGATATTGAAGATGAATGAATGGATGAATGAATGAATAGACTTTTTTTTGTAGGGAACGGTGAAGGACCGATGTTATGCCAACAATCCGGAAACGATTCAAGCGCTTAAAGCCAATATCATCCAAGCAATCCGTGAGCTACAGCCCGAAACCATTATCAAGGTCGTGGAAAATTGGAGTGACAGAATGCCTCTTAGTGCGAAGCCAGCCGAGGCAGCCAGTTGGACGACATTGTGTTCCATAATTAGTGGGAATGTTTGCTCTTACTAACTAATAAGGCCATATTACATTACATTTTTAAAAAGAAACTTGTTTCTGGCCCATCCGTATACATATAGGCATATCTACCTACCTACTCTGCATTTTCAGAAACAATCCTCAACCTCAAATCCAAATGAACCTTAGCACCCAACTGAACTACAAAACTTCTACAAGTTTGTGCTAATATATTTTTCATTTCTTATACCCAATTTTTCGTTTCATCTGACAGGAACTTAATTTTTCATCAAAAACCTTAATTCAATCGATTTTTGAAATTGCACTTCCTCCGAGGGGTTGATTTTCCAGTTAAATTCCGAAAATCATGGATATGAACGAAATTGCAAATTACAATTGGGGTTGAATCCTAGATGATGATGAGAAATATAGGAAATTGCTTTTTGGATAGAAAAAAAAACAAGAAAGTGAGAAGGGTGGCCATTACTATGTATATTTGTATAAGCAACGGCAATATCGTGCCCTTCCGCACACAAAAACCACTTAAAAACCCATTTTCTCTGCTCAAAATATTTTTAAGGTAAAATTGTGCTTTTTGTATTATATTTTGATTTTTACTTTTCGATAAAAATGCGGTTAAAATTTCCAGTAATTTATTTTTGGATCCACCCATAGATAATCCAGGTATTCGAGTATCTTTCATAAAATAAGGTAAAATAAAACTTTTTCCCTCTGTCATGCTGACCAACAGATACCAGATATTTATTAACATACAAAACAAAAAAGCCTCAACTGTCGCAACCTGTTTCGGTTGACAAAACGAAGCTAGACCTACGTCAAAGCAGAAGCAAAAGATACGATCAACATTTTAATAAATTCATAAACCAACACTGATGGCATTAATTTTACTAAAATGTGAAAATTTAAAAATTTAAACTGTCAGTATGGCGCCAATTATGTTTCTATGCATTAAGTCAAATGAATTGCCTCTGATTCATGGTAGGTGGAACGATTAAAATACCAAATTGCCGATTAATTTCTCATAATGGCCATCGATAGAAGTCAATATGGAGGCGCTTTTCATTTATTAGGCCAGGCGTCAAAACTAGAAATGTAAATTTATAGTTGACGCAGTTTGAAAATAACTTTGAGTGTTATTCAACGTACTAATAAATGGGTAGAAAGTTGACACTTTGAACATAATGAAGCTCATCAGAAACGCGTTGAAAGGTAGGGCCGCTTTGAGAAGGTCAAATGATACAAGAAGGGCCTTAAGTTATGTCAGTCAGCGATAATGCTGAGCAACAATACGAATTGGTTTATAAATAAAATTATAAAATAAAATTAAATAAAATTATAAACCAATAAATAAAATTAAATTATTTCGATTGTTAACAACATCAAATTTTTGGATGTTTTCTGTGCGGTAAATTCTTTTAAAAGTGCATCTTTAAGCCATTTCCGTTCTCAGCTGTAATGTTTAAAATTTAGTGTTCCACATCTTGCTGGGGTGGTTCGCAATTTTGACAAATGGGGCAGTCAGATCAGAATGCATACTTACATTTGTAAAGGAAAGTTCGATAACATATTATTATTATTAAGTCCATTGGAAAGAGATAGAGATAGAATTGATTTTAACATTGACCCAAACACTACGACGTTTATCCGCTGACCTAGAAGAGTATGGCACAAGAGATGCTACCAGTTCTGGCTGACATCGGAGCAGCCATGCGGCTGAGAATATCGCAGCTGTGGCTGAAGCTGTCGCAGAGAATTCGGAGTATCGACCAGACGATGTGAAGAGAATTTTGGTTTAAAGCCCCATTTAGACGGCCGTTTCAGTTTCAGTTGAGCTATCAGTTAAGCATTCAGTTAAACTGATTTCTAAATGTAAAAATGTAAGCGTTTAACTGAAACTGATGGAATTCCCATAAATTTTCAGTTCAGTTGTAGTAGATATATCTTCTAACCTTCGGCTAATCATGAGTAAATTGAAAGCTGAACTGAATACTAGACTGATGCCTAAATGAGTAAATGCACTGTAGGACATCAGATTAACTGAAAGCTTAACTGATAGCTCAACTGAAACTGAAACTGAAATGACCGTCTGAATGGGGCTTAAGACTGTAAGATTTGCAGATAGCGCATCAACTGTTGTTGACCGCCAAGCGCATGTAACCTACGCTCAAGCCATCCGGAGTGTTGACCACGAGAGATACAGCATTTCCAAATCTGTGGATTAAGCAAAATTATCGCTTCTGGGGCACTGAAAGTTAAATCCACGATGAGCTTTACACCCGCTCGAAGTTACTGCATGGTGTTCTGTTTACACAGGAGGCGTCATCGCGCCTTATTTTTTTTTTCGAAAACGAGTACTATGGACGGCGAGCGTTACAGAGCCATCCTTTACTACTTTCTCCTTCCTCAATTGGATGGAGCAACGGCCAGAGCATACTGCACGAGTCACAACACAAATTCTGAGGGCTGCATTTACGGATCGCCTGTTTTGGCGATTTGCGCTGGCCGGCAAGATCACCTGATTAACAGGTTCCACACTTCTTTTTGTGGGTTTTTTCAGACTCTTGAAACCCCTAAAGAGGATATTCGTCAAGAATGGCACGAGTGATCGAAAATGCCACAAATCGGAAACGAATGCTAATCAATTCAAGCGGCTGCCTTTTAGGCGATATCATCACAACAACAGCAAATAAACATAATTCAAATGCAGAACTGATATTTTTTATTCACAACAAAATGACAGCCAAAAAACATCGGGTAACAGCTTTTTTGCCACCTTGTACAGGGATTTTCGGCCCTACGAACTAAGTCCCAACTGGAACTAACTCCCACTAGCCAAATGAACTAAGTCCCACCAAATATTCAGTGGGATTTAGTTCATATGTTTGGGGGATAGTTCGTAGTTCATTATGAACAAATTCCCAATGAATTAAGTCCCAATTTGAGAAAGTGGGAGTTAGTTCATTTAACTTGTTTCGAGTAAAAATAGTTCTGTTGAAAGTGGGAGTTAGTTCATTTTGTGAAAAGAATGTTCTTAACAAATTAGGAATGGTAACGGGTTCAAATGTAAATCAGACATACAAATACGGTTTGTAGATTTTGTACAGTACATACATAGGTTTGCATTATGTACCAGCAGTTATTAATGAGTAGTTGCGTTGTAATTGTCGGGCTGATCGGCTGGCTCAAAGCCAGCTCAATTTTGGAAACAACTTTTATTTTTATCTTTAGAAAATTTGAGAAAATAAAAGTTAAAAATTCGCGCGAATTTTGAACTTTTATTTTCTCAAATTTTCTAAAGCTCAAAGCCAGCTCAGTTTTTGAAAAAACTTTTATTTTTAGCTTTAGAAAATTTGAGAAAATAAAAGTTAAAAATTCGCGCGAATTTTTAACTTTAACTTTAATTGCCGTAGCGGACGGTTTTTCACGTCCTCATGGCGGGGTATTGGTTAAAGTTTTCAACTAGCAATAATCGCACCTCGGTAGGACCTCATTGGTTACGATATCGCCTCCGCCTCTGCCTCGCGCGAATTTTTAACTTTTATTTTTATTTGTATCTTTAGAAAATTTGAGAAAATAAAAGTTAAAAATTCGCGCGAATTTTGAACTTTTATTTTCTCAAATTTTCTAAAGCTCAAAGCTAGCTCAGTTTTTGAAAAAACTTTAATTTTCTAAAGCTCAAAGGCAGCTCAATTTTTGAAACAACTTTTATTTTCTCAAATTTTCTAAAGCTAAAAATAAAAGTTGTTTCAAAAATTGAGCTGGCTTTAATGTTAACGGCTGACAATTTTTTGCGAATGATATTCAAGAAAAATGAGATTTGTTACGAGATGGAGCCAGACGAGGATATTTTTGAGGAGTTTACGGATGATAATCACGATAAAGATGAAGTTGAAACTGTATCTATAGAGGTTCACCGTATGATTAGCGACAGTTCTTTGTGCATTGTTTGCATTGATATGAAGCCAAACATCGTCCTTCTTCCATGCAAGCATATGATGATTTGCAGCGAATGTCATTTGAAATTGCAAGCAGACAGCTGGATTAAACATTTTTGGGACTTAGTTCATTTCAAATCATGAATTTTCGTTTTATTTTTAGTTCATATGAACTAAGTCCCAAATTTTCTGGGACTTAGTTCGTTTTGGCTAGTGGGAGTTAGTTCCAGTTGGGACTTAGTTCGTAGGGCCGGATTTTCAATAGGGACGCTACAAAAGTAGAGCGACAGGGTCAGCAAACGACGCCGAATTTCTTGCCGCTCTTTTGACATTTCTCTTCAGTAAGGTTTGCCATTTCATGATGGAAAGATATACGAGCCAACAACGAGTCGAAATTATTAAAATTTACTACCGAAATTCGGAGTCAGTGGCCTCAACGTTAAGAGCTCTACGTCCAATTTATGGTCGTCATAATCGTCCTAGCAGATCAACAATTGAGCGTCTAGTGGAAAAAATTTGAATCCACAGGCACAGTACAAAATGTTCCCGTGCCAGTGAGACAAAGAAGTGCCCGTAGTGTCGAGAATATTGCTGCCGCTGAGGCTTCAGTTGAAGAAAGCCCAAATGATGAACTTCGTACGAATATCGAGCGTGAAATTGCAGCAGTATCGGCCGATTTATGCTTGAAAACCGTCGAAAATTGGGTTCAGCGTCTGGACTTCTGCATGCGTGCCCGTGGTGGCCATGCAAAAGAAATCGAGTTCATTCATTTCATTGATATCCGAAACCGTTTTTGTTTTATTTAAAACAACTTTTGTAGCGCTCTTATTGAAAAACCCGTTATTTGACTAAATTGTCGGCTTTGTACGAAGCCTTCATATCCCCGAAATCGGATCTAACGACTTAATTCACAAAATGAACTCACAAAAACAACAACTAAATAATAGTTGTTTCTTAAATTGTTATGTATTTTATTACAAAACGCAACAAATCTGTAAAGTTATTTACAGGAAAAAGCACAGCAAAGGTGGATACCTTTCTACGATATTTCTGCTTTCATTTGATAATGACATACCTTTTCGTTATACTAAAGGTTCTGTCATGAAGGCTTCCTCGGATTTCCTCGAATTTCTTATTCGACCAAGCCATAGCAAGTAGACATATTTCTGACACAAACTTAGACGTAATTTTCCTTACTCTATTTTAGTCAGATGGACGTCAAGTCTTGGCCTTCATCGTTCAGATTGAGTAGTTCTTTCTGCCTAACAAGGGATTTTCGGTCGTCGTTTAACAGTCTGTAGAAGTGGTTTTTCAATATCATCAATACCACAAACCACATAGAACTAGACCGCCGATTTCCGTCCACTTACCCGATTCTCCCCGGAATTAATTCCACTGTCTGTGAATACGTGTGAAATGTCAAAAGCAATGGAGGCAATGATTTTCCATGATATACCATGGTCCTAAGATTTTTCAAGTATGCGTGCGTTAATGGCGCTCCTTTAATTTTGTACAGCACCAATACATGAAAAATCCTGGGCCCGCAGGCAGCTTGTAGGCAAAGTCCGTTATGTGGGATGTGTCTTCCTTTTCCTTATAGTCTCCGTTGTTGTTGCATATGAGGTATCCGCATTCGTACTTGATCTACAACAAGGTAGTTGTCCGAAATGTTCGTATACATACAATACTGAGAATCGACTTAGTCGATCGCAACCTGATCAATTTGGCTGATGGCTTTAGGACCTAGTGACAGCCATGTTTCTTTATACATCTTGGGTTAAGGAAACAGTTTACTATTTATAGTAACGTTTTGCCCCGCCGCACAGTGTTTCGCGTAGAACAAGCTAGGTGGACAAAACTATTTGTGGGTGTTTTTTCGTTTATATTGGGCTATTATGCAATATTGTAGTAAAATAAAATGAAAGAAATCCAAAATAAGGTTTTATTTACAAAAAAGGTTAACAAATTATAAGCTTAAACATAAAAAATTAAGAAATAATAACACAAAAGCACTTTAGTCAGCTATAAAGTAATCGTAAATAACTAATCACCATCATATGAATCTTCCGATGAATCAGACAAATAATAATCTGCTTGGTTTTGGGTATGATTTGGACACGGCAGAGATCGAGGTTCTATATTAGGTGATACTATAAGCTTTTGGACTTCTGCACACAAATTATTCGCCTTCTTCTTAGGAATCTCTCGAAGGCTATTGATGAGAGGATCAGATGTAATAATTAGCATTGATAATAAGTCTCTATTCGTGGCAATACGTGAGCGCTTTCTGGTGTTATGTTCCCGAAACCTACGGCAATCTTTGTTCCTGGCTTCCTGTGCTTCTTCGGAAAGCTGTCCAATTGGAACAATGGCACTTTTGATTACCTCTGTGCTATGAATAAGAATTTTGTGCACTGTAGCGGGCATATAATACCACGAATACAAACTAAGGTAAAGTTTTCTAGTGTCAACACAAAGCTTATAGAATTCAGTTAAATTGATCTCGAAACCAGATGACAATGTTCTTAATAATATACTGAATTTCTTGATAAGATTAACATCTAAACCTGTGATCCGAGCACTTAGTTCAGGGTTCCCGAAAAATCGCCGAGAAGTGTTACCATCATTTGTTGATCCAAATCCTGGCTTTGGTTTGTCCACAATAAGTCCCATTTCTTGCTTAAACTGTTTTTTGATATGCTCGGATCGTTGTTTTACACTAGCCTTTTCTTCAACGCTTCTGGCCTGCCAGCTCTTTATCTCCAACTTATAGCTGATGTGTAAACAACATTCAAAACAACGAATCCACGCATGAAGCGTGGACAAACCAAAGCTGTAATTATTTGGATTGCTTTTAAAATTCACTGGCTCCTCGTTCATCATTTTGGGTGTGGCACCACAAATAAAACATTTCTGTGATGAGAGAGTCTCAGTCAAAGCGTTACACACTTTTCCGTCAGTCATAGTCAATAAAAGTTCATGTTTGACAGTAATTTGAGAATTGTCAACGTTACAAATAGTTGGAATTAAATTGTGGATTTCATCTAAGATTTTTTTTGTCTCTTCTTTTGTAAACTCAGTGGTTTCTTTGGCAAAAATAAATTTAATTGGACGACAAAACATAGTGGATGATGGTCGAGGGTTTTGCCAAATAATATTGTTGTTATCATTATCAAGTAATCTAAGGGGAACAAATGAAAATACAAAAAGAAACTCATCAGTAGCCTCGTGGTTTTCAAATTTCTGTTTGTAGGTACTGTGACCGGAACTCCCGTCGCAGCCCCATTTACTTAGAGAGTGAACAATGAATTAGGGAGCACACTTTTTATAACTTCTTCTTGAGCTTCTACTAAGCGCTCAACCGTTTTGTCTAATAAAGCTTGTAAATTTATTTCAGCGCGAGTTTCAGTTAAAACAATGTGCTGATCAGGAGGATAGCAGGCTTTTTTTGACTTGCTCAAACAGTGATAAGAGGGAAACACGTAATGCCCAGCCTTCATAGACCACTTCCTGGTTTGCTTATAGGAGTGCGTTGTAGACTTTGAGTCAATGTAATAGGCTAACGCCTCGTTACCACTTAACTGCCTAGAACTCTCCGAACAACTAGTATCCCCACAAGAAATGGATGCACTTGAAGCTTGTGGATTTTCAATAAAGTTTCTAATTGTTTTGGCTGTGTTCCTATTCCCTGCTGAACGCGCAGCTACCTCTGCAGCAGTCATTAACTCGCCAAAACTTCGCAATTGCACAAGTTCGGCAACTCGACGTTTCTTCGTCTTAAATGATGTTTCATCGAATTCTTTTCGAGATCTTCCTGAAGGAGTACCACCTGATGATGTAGAAGGTTGTGGTTCAGTTGTTTTAACGCGGAATATGTAATCTTCAGCATCCAAAAACTGTTTATTCTTTATCAAGAATCGCTCCTTCGACTTTCCCGCTTTATACCATTTTTCAGATAATTTAAAAGACCATCTAGCAATGTTTAAACGGATTTCTCTTTTAGACTCCTCAGTAACATCTCGAAAATTAAATTTACAAGATATAAAGTCATAAAGCTTGACATTTCTTTCAACTTTTCCGATCTTGAGCCATTCTTCGAAAAACTCAAGTTTCGATATTGAGTGAACGTAGTCTGTACAAAAGAAAAATTATGGTAGTTGAACTTAAGTGTGCAGGTTAAAACTCATATTGTTATTACTATGAATAACTCGTCTAAAACATATACAAAATTTAGCCCGGGTACATGAGGGTACAAATACTTTACAGGCTTTTAAAATTCGGACTATAAGAAAAACTATCATCATTTTTGCTAATAGTTTCAAATAATTATTTACTATTATTAAAACTGGCTAAATAATTTTGTATAGTTAAATAAATACAGTACATACCCTTGTTAATCAAATCCATTACTAAAATTTTCCAGATGGTTACAAAATATAACAGTTAAATGATATCAAATGTTCGCGAATATGCCAACGAATAATACTGAACTTTGCACTTTCCTCCTAAGTTGTTGTTCATAATCCGTTAACTAGGCACTGAGAAATGTTAGACGTATATTTTTTTTTAATCGTAGGTTTGGGGGGTATTGCTTGCAATATTTTATTACCTATTTATTGAAATCGAAGAATGACTTTTGTCCACCTAGCTTCTTCTGCGCGAGACACTGTGCGCCGCCGCAAAGTAAATTCGACTTCAAGTACTAGAACACGGCATGCTACACGCCACATACGTATGTAGCTCTGACGTAATTTTGACGTTAGCATGTGGTGCAAATGGCTACATGCCGTATACTAGCTTTCTTTGTGACACTCACAAGAGGATACGTATGTGCACAATTGCTGTGCAGTTCCAAGTTTATGCAAATCAGAGCCTTATTCATGTAATACACAACCAACAATCTCGATAGTAACTACATATAAGAAAGAGTCACTGGAGACTCCATGAACTATAAATATTCCATAAATATTCAGGATCAAATTCGATCAATTTAGTCATGTCCGTCCCTTATAAAACGAATGAAAGTTTGGGAGATCTTGACTTCGACGAAGTACTAGACCCAGATAGGGAGGACTGGCAAAAGAATGAAATCTCGAATGAAAATGAAGTTTCGATCTGTACGAATGGTTCCAAAACTAAGAAGGGAGAGGGTACAGGGTCAGGTATATACTCTAGTGAAATAGACCTACATAGCACATAGTCATTAAGACTTCAGGACACAGCAGTGTGTTCCAGGCAGAGGTTCTGGCCATGCTTAAAGCTGCGGATATACTTGATATGGGATCAATATCAAACAAAAATATCGCCATATAGTCTGGCTGCGCTAAAGGCGCTAGAGTCCTTCATCATCAAATATGAGCTAGGCAGGATCTGCCGTACAATGCTCAGAGCATAATGCGCGCAGAACCATGTCAGATTGTGTAGGGTACCCGGTCACTGTACTGTTGAGGGTAACGGAAAAGGGTTGACTTTCTGGCCAAAAAAGGAGCAGAGCTTCCACAAATTAAAACTACTGAGGGCATAAGACGACCAATAGCCGTGGCCAAGAGAATTATTCTCGAGAAAAAAATAATAAAATAGGGCAGACCAAAGATGGTCGGATAGAGTAGGTCACGTCAGGGTCTGAAAGGCTTTGTGGTCTCGTCTAAGTTAAATCGGAAAAAATCTGTCGAATTATTAAAACTCAGCTACGAATGGCAATAGGGATACTCTTCGGGCCCTGTCTTCTTAGGAAGCACGCTAGGAGATTAGGTTTAACAGACACGGACACGTGTAGGTATTGCAAAGACATACATATCGCAGAGGATATTACTCATCTTCTCTGTGAATGTCAAGCTATTGCACGGGTACAGGAGCAAACACCTTGGAAGGTACTTATTCGACAATTTGGAGGAGGTTGGCCTCACAAACAAAATTTAAACAATTATCAGAGGTTCTGTATGGAACCTTGGTCGCTTCGAACGCAAAATGCTTCGAGTGATTTTCGGTCCCATTTGCGTTGACGGGCTTTGGAGGAGGAGATTAAACAGCGAACTCTACGAGCTCTACAGCGACATCGTTCGTTAAGGTCCAGGTCCACCCCGGACTGTAGCGCCATCTAAGTAAATAAGTAAGTAAGTATATGGAAATTAAGTGTTTGGGTGGATTGATTTAGGTTTTGACCATGAAGGTTACCCAGGGATGGCGATGGGCCCAATATGGTGCCTAGTCACACTCTATACATCCTAACCTAACCCAACCTAGTCATGTCCGTCAGTCTGTCTGTTGAAAACACGATAACGAATCGACACAGGCGAATGCAGTCTTATGAGAGGGCTTCTTCGTCGTTAGATTGTTCAATACCAATCTATTGGCCTATATCGGTCAATTAGTTCTGATATTTTCATCAAAACCAATTTCTGTAATTTTACTCTGTACCTACCACCGTGTAGGTTCTAGGTAGGTACTAATTCACATGCCTAAAATTTTGCATGACTTGTATGCAGGGGTGGGTATCAAAACATTGTCCATCCGATGATAACACTTTTACTAATTTTGGATGACACTACAGTCGGGGCGGACCTGGGGTGGGGTCAATCCCGATATTTGTGCGTAATTAAGATAACACGAAAGAGATGAAGCTAATTTCTTCATTTTATTTTTGTCTTGAGCGTTTTAAAGCAAATGCTCTTCGACATGAGGTATGAAAGTCGATAGATAAAAAATTCTTAAAAGCTACTGAACAACATCCCTTTCTTAAAAAAAATTCCATTAAAAGACAATAACAGTCTCTTACACAAGATCACATAAGTTATTTTTAAAATAAGTCCAGATGAAAAAAAAGAATCCATTATCTATGTTGTTGACGTTTGCTTGTATAGTATCTACAGCTGGATCCCTGAATAAAACATTGCATCGCCTCTAGCTTTACCCAATCAATTGACTTTATAATTTCAAGTTTATTGATTATTTTCTTTCTCTTTGAGATGTTTTATTTTTTATGTTATTTTTTTTTACCGACAAATGTTGATTTCCGTTTCGGTTTATTTTTTGCTCGTTTGATGTAAAAAAAAAATCGAAATGCAAATAAATAGATACACAAATCTTGTACTTTTATTTTTATTTTTTCCTGTCAAAGCAGAGGAGTCTTTGGTGGGTGCTTTAATTTATTCGAAATAATTTCCAAGAATAAAATAAAGTTCAAACGTAATACATATTTTATTTGTACGTAAATAGAAAAAACATGAAAACCAAAATCGACAAAATTAGCGAAACAGGAGGCAGGTATAGTAGGTATAGACGAAACCATGTTTGGAATTTTTAATTCAACAACAGGAACAGATACGGCCACTAAATGTTCGGATACTGTAATGAGGTTTTGTGTTAGAATGAGACACGGTTTTTTTATGACTATTAGACTTGTTTTTAATTAAGTTGAAAATTTAATGTTTACGTGTGAAACCATTGCTGTTGTTATTATATTGTGAATTTTGCTTATTAACATTTTATTAAGAGTGCAATAAATTTTAATTAACAAGACACACGTCGATGGAGTTAATTTTTCGCATATTTATGTGATAATTATTGTGCTGATTTGTGTATAATTGAATTCATTTTATTGCATGTTCGTTTAATTAATTTAACGCTTTTTTTCGGAAGGTGGTTAAAATATGTTCACATGGTGTTTGATGAAGGTGATTGGCAGTGTTTTTATATATAAAATATATAATGTATTTGTTTATGATAATAAGGTGAATTTTATAGAATTTATTAATATGGGGTGTGTGCTTTATTTGAATATATTAATAAATAGCTACAGTGTTTATTTGAAAATTTAAATAAAAAGCAGGCGGGTATTAACATTAAGTCACAGTGGACGAAAATCTGCGGTCAATTTGTGGCTGAGGCTTTGTGAATGAATAAATTCAAAAATATATTTTATACACTATGTAGTGATACCTTACATGATGTTTAAAGAATAAGAGTTTGTGTGGTGGCCGGCATTGACCAAAAGTTCGAAACTCAAGGTCTTAGAGAAGGCTCAGCGCATTCTTGTGCATCACGGGCGCATTGAGGACATCTCCAACCGACGTTCTATACAAACTATGCTAAAATTACTTCCACTAGACATCGTCATTAATGAAAAGCGTGGCCATCAGATTAAGGGAAGGGAAACACTGGAGAGGGAAACCGACTAGACACGCCAGCATCCTTCTACAGACGATCCCATTGCCCATTACTACCGAGTACCTGCCTACGAAAATCAACTTCGAAAAAGGCTTCACCCATGAAATACCTGACAGGAACCAATGGGATTCACAAAATGTCCTACACCGAAAATCACTGTCAATATTTAATGACGGTTCCAAGACACTGGAGGGAATTGGCGCCTGGGTCTTTTCAGAAGAAATAAATCTGGGCCTCTCCTGCTGTTTTCTAAAACATTGCACACTGCAGTGTCAAAGCCGAAATTACAGCTATTCGTCAAGGTACTCTCAAGCTACCGATTAATGAGGTATCACAAAGGGATATCGTCATACATTAATAGCCAAGCTGCAATCAAATCTGTAACATCCAGCGAAATAGGATCTAATACGGTGCAAGATTGCCGCGTATCTCTTAACGAGATAGCTGATGGACAGGACAGGACAAACTCACCCTCTGCAGGGTTCCTAGTTACTTCGACATGACATCCAAGGATCCAAGTGAACTATACAGCAGTCGAACTAGAAAGGCTAGGCGCCTCTGCAATACTCTAAAATACCCAGCATCTTAATAGTCCTTAATGTCATCCCCGCGCACTGCATAATAGGTATAGTAACTCACAAAGGTTCGGTCTGCCAGCCATATAATTACCTCTGCAAAAGCTGCAGAGATGAAGAGGAGAATGCGTCTTGGGAAAGGTGAACCTATAACTCTTCAACAGCGCCCCGAGATGTTTGCAGATCTATGTTAGTTCTGCACTCAAATTGCTGCCAATTGTAGTCTTCTGGAAATATATCCCTAGGAAGCGAGTTCCAAAGTTTGCTTGTCATGTAACAGAAGGAACTTTATTTGACCAACTTAAGAAGGACCTGCTTAGGAAACTATTGGCTTAATGATCTCAGTGATCAGTAGCCAGCCGCTAACTCTCTTAGCTTTATAAACAGCAGCAAATGGTTTGTATGAGTAGCCAGTAAAGGAATAGCTTCCCAAGTCGCAGTGGTAAATTCTCACACCGAGAGCCACTTTAAATTAAACTGAAGAAAAGGTGTGGGGGAGGGATCAGACCTATAGCACTCTCTCTAATAAAATGTTATTTAAGAATGTAAGGATGAGAGCTGGCTCCAGTGGCAGGTGGTACGCCCAAAACGTTCAATCTATACTTGATCTGTTTAAGATTCTGACATGTTCTGGGTTTTCAACAGTCCACAAAAATACACATACCTAACCTAGTTTTCTAAGGTGCTCCTTACGTCTACAATCAAATGTTTAAAAGGCTGTATGGATAAGAAGATTATTCTTGTTCGTGTATGATGCATTCCATTATTCCAATTATTGTGCAGGCATTTTCACTCAAGTTTAGGCTTAAGAAAATGAGAATAAATCGCAATGATACCAGCTTGGCTATTTGACAATGTGACTATATTACAGTTGGATTGGTTTCTGTCGAGGTCGATTTGGACACATCTGTCTATGGCATAGATCATTTCAATCATCATCATCATTTTCAATGGTCCGCTTGTCCATTAAGTGGGTCGCGAGGTGTAGGTTGCTCAAGTGGACCCTCCATAGCTCTCGATCCTCCGCCATCGGATTTCATAGCACGTCGTGGAATCCTGGTCGGGGACATGCGTTTAAAATGGCCAAACCACCAAACCATCGATCGCTCCGTCCGGAGAAGTAGCTGCTCGACATTAAGTTCTTCACGTATTCTGGTATTTCTGATGCGATCTCTACGGGTCACACCAGAAATACTACGGAGAAATCTCATTTCGGCAGCTTGTATCCGCGATCTTATTCTTTCGGTCATTACCCAAAGCTCATGCCCATAGGTAAGAGTTGGAACAAACACCGAATTAAAGACTGACAACTTAGCTTTGACACCAAGTTCAGTCCTCCTGATAACAGAATGACCAAGCTGTCTCAAAATCGATCCAGCCTGACCAATCCTACAGGAAAACTCGGCATGGCTCCTTCCATCACTCGTGAATAAGACCCCGAGATACTTAAACTTCTCCACCTGTTTCAATGGGACTCCACTAACATGCAGAGTGCATTGAACAGGCGTTCTAGAGACGACCATCACTTCAGATTTGTTCACATTTACCTTCATCTCAGCTTCAACACAAACGGCTACAAACCGATCGAGTGCGCGCTGAAGTTCAGTCTGAGAGGACCCAAGGATGACCAAGTCATCAGCGAAGAGCAAATGACTTATCCTCAGATCTCCCAATTCGAAACGTTCTTCGCCAAGACTGCGCTGTAACATCCAGTCCATATAAGTAATGAAAAGGGGAGGGGGCAAGACGCACCCCTGGCGAAGTCCAACGCCCACGGTGAAAGGTATTGATTTAACGCCGTTTACCCGAACACAGCTTTTACAGTTTTGTTAGAGAGATTGAATTTGAATTGCTCTCAAGAGAGAACCATACTCCTGTAACAAACTCCATAGTTTAACTCGAGGGACTCGATCGTATGCTTTCTCCAAATCTACGAAGCATGCGTAAAGAGAGCATACTCCCAAGCCTTCTCAAGTACCATTCTGAGAGTGAATAACTGGTCGGTTGTGCTTCTGCCGACATAGATATTAGATTAAAATGTAATAGACCATAGATTAAGATTACTAATGCTCCAGTTGCTTCATCAGTTCTTGGTTCATCTATGTACCGCTCAGTTTGTCGATTGCGGATTTCGTACCCTACTAGACGTGTCCCTTAAGTGGGGTTTAAGGATGCACGATTACCACTAATTTGTTATCCGAGGTAATGCAGACATAGGTATGATGACGCAGCAAATTTTAATTTTCGATTGTGTACTAACTCTAACTTTAGTTTAAGTGCCTTTTGGAAGTTAACCCCAATACAATTATTTCTTTAAGTCCGTTCAAACACTTATGTGATGATTAAAAAAACTGACTGCCCATGATTCCAATCTGTGAAATAAATGCCTTTTCTTAGTAAGTCAGCACATACGTCAAATGGATGACCATCCAATCCATTCCAAGGACTCAATGCACCTTTTAGGAGTCACAGTCAATTCAGGAATCACATGGCAGGATCACATATCCTATATCGCACGATCGGCGTCCGCTACCTATTTAGAGCAAAGAGGTACTTTAGCCCCAAGCAACTTCTCCTTTCCTACAAAGCACAGGTTAAACCAGGCTTGGAATATTGTTCCCATTTATGGAGCTCGGCACCAAAACATACACTTAACCTACTTGACAGCGTACAGAGACGAGCAGTTCGACTTATTAGAGATCCTACACTCACATCGAATCTACAACCGTTGTTGGTGCTTGTTCTATATAGGTACTTCCATGGTAGATGTTCCGAGGAACTCAAAGACATTATCCCTTGAAATGCAACTTTTGGGCGCCCCACAGGACAGGCTGCTAATGCTCATGGCCATACAGTACACTTGACAACCGCGAGGACATCAACTTTCCAAGACTCCTTCTGTTACAGCAAGGGAACTCAAGCAAGCAAACTTTGGAACTCGCTTCCTGGGGATATATTTCCAGAAGACTACAATTTGCAGTAATTTAAGTGCAGAACTAACATACATCTACAAGCATCTCGGGGCGCTGTTAAAGCGTTATAGGTTCGTCTTTCCCGGGAGAAGAATTTAAAAAAATATACGTGACTGACTACATTTCTGAATATACGGCATTCACAGTGTGAATCCAAATATGGCGGTACCTACTCTGCTGTAATCAAAGTACAATAGGATGGTCTTTTCTATCACTGGTAAAATTCATGAGAGATAGCAGGATGATAAAAACAAATATCAGCCCGTGGTGGTGGAGCACCAATCAAACATCCAGTCTTCAAAAATGTGATAAAGGGTCTCTAGGTGCTACCCATAAAAAGACGAAAGCTTTCATAACCCACACCACAGCCCATCAACCAATAAGTCGAAATGACCATCAAGGCCATCATATCAAACCAGCTCGCACCTTTATCGTAATTAAGATGACTTGGAAGTTGCATGATACACGAACTGTATAAGAACGGGAAATCGGCTAAGAACTTGTGGAACAGCATCAGAGTCAGAGATGGTTATGGAAAATGTGGTTACCTCAGTTAAGTTTACAACATCAGTAAATTGAGCAGAACTGCTTAAATTGTAAACAAGAGCCTAATGTCTAAGTCCGACTGAAGCAGTCAATGTATTTCTTAACATCCTACACTTTGTTTCGCATATTAAATCCATTATATCGAGCAGTGAGTTGACATAGTGGTTGAAAGGTAGAGCGCTGGGCTTCTGAGCGAGGTATCTCAAGTTGAACCTCCAAAGAAACACAATTTTAAAGTGAAACTTCTTATAGCTCGATGGGCAATTATTCCGAACTGTGGTGAAAATAAATTCAATGAAACGAAAAAGCGATAGAAAACGAGATGGGATAGCGGGCGTGGTGAGATAGCTAGGGCAGAATGAGATCTGGAAGAGGAAAGAAAAAGCGACGGGGTGTCCTGCCTGGCGCTACTGGTTCAGTTCTTGTTGTCATGCTAACGAATCCCGTCAATCTTGGAATACCAATCAATGTCTCGACATATATATAATCGGGATAATAGAGAGACAGGTCTAAAAACTTCCAAATCGGACAAATTCAACATTTACAAAACTACTTGGTGTACGAATTGGACAAATGGTCGAAGTTCCAATGGGATGGTGCCACATCAGACATCACACAGCTAACAATGTTATGTTATGCACCACTTCACAGATTTAATTGGGTTAAAAAAGAGATATCAGAGTCAGAGATAGATTCATGGGATACGATACGTTTTGTGAGTATATGGACGAATTTCTTATGCAATTGTATGTTGTGTCGAAAAAAAATTGTTTAGGTTTTCCTAAACAATTCAAATATGTACCAGCTATACCATTTCGAATTTTCCGTTCGTCGCACTCAATTTCTTTACCCGTTTCCAATCACTAGTGATGTCAAAAATAATTACCCACATTGATATGGCGAAGCGAGCAATAGGTTTTTGTCCCAACGTTGGTAAAAAATTTCACTGGAATCCATAAAGATACGCTATGTAGTTGCTCCTCGAGTAAGTAAACCTCTGTCCATTTGGTAAAATACCATTTCATTATGCTAATATAAAAACTGTAACTGAGATGCAGAAACAAAAACCTGACCTCCCTATAAAATAGCATAATGACACGATTCCATTCCCCCAAAAAGCATGACCCACAAGAAACAAGTATATTCCCATTTAAATCACCATTCACTCGGCAAACAAAGCACATATACCAACCCATCCTTAACGATCCTGAGAAATTATTAAAAATGAATTAAAAAGCGGTTAACCAAATCCACAGGATTTGCATTTTTTCGCAAACCCCCTTCGAAATTCCAACTAAACCTCATCACAATATGTCCTTTTTCATGAATGGAAATTAAGGAAGTTTGTGTAGGGAAAAAATCGTAGCCCACCACCTCTCGCCACATGACGCATTCATATGGAAATTTCACAGAGAAAAGAATTTACATATAATTTAACGCCCAGCCCATTCTTCAAATATCCAACGATAAAATGATGGAATATCCTTATAAAGGACCGACTAAAATTAGGCTAAAAAACCTTTCAGTGTCTAAATTTGGATAAGAAAACAAAAAAAAAAAAAAAAAAAAAACATTCCAGCGAACCTAATGGATAGGCTATATGAAGCGAACAAAAACACGTCATCCATCCACCCCATATCGTCCTGAAACAGATGGCGCAACATAATCAAATCCAACGGTCGACACACGGCACCACACAACATACAGCAAAGCAACCCCGACCAAGAACGATTGGTTATACAGCGCCGACGTCACTTTTTGTGCTACCTCTCTACATCATCGTCCTTTTTTGCTTTCGTCCCTTATTCTCGTATCCAAAATGCCAAACAAAAAATAAGGAGTTCTTCTGTGCAAGCTTTTCCTGCGTTTGTTCGTTCGTCCTCTATATCCACATAATAATTTAAGCTTATAGCATAAAATCAAATGCGTGCAATAGTATCCCAAGTTGGATACCCTTACCCACCCATCCACTATAGGCAGCAACGAAAAATCCCTTCTGATGGGGTGGTGGCGCGCGGTCGGTGGTGGGTGTAAAACTAGGGAAACAAAACAAAGATTAGTTTGAGCTCCCTTGCTTTTCCTGGGCAATTTTCTTTGCGCGTCAAATTTAAAGGCAAATTCTTTTGTACTTCTGAATTATGTTCTAATTTTTCCATAAATGTGAAGGGAACGAGGACAAGGGTTGTTGCAAGCAACTTAAGACGACACGAAATGAAGGAAAGCCACAGACATCCAGACAGATTGTGTCGTTTCTTGATGTCTCTTCTTCTATATTGTATGCTATACCTCTTGGATGGCTAATGGTAAAATTGAAAAATCAACCCCTGATTGCTACTGGTATACTGCAGCGAAAAAGACTGTATCCATCAACTTGATATACGAGGAAAATTTCTGTATATGTATACGAAACTCCGCTCCTCTCAATGACTTTGTCGTTATTTCGTGATGGTTTCTCTGTTTGACTCGTTCTTTTTTTCTTTGCGTGTGTTTCTTTTCGTTTTTCGTCCTTCATGCAATGAAGCGGCAGCTACAAAGGACATTAGGCAAACATTCGAAAATGAGGGTGACATCTACACAGAACCAGGCAAAAAAAAAAAAAGGAAAACAAAACCACCCAATGTCTGTTGTGAGTGATGATGTTGGGGCGAAGCACAAACATAAGAGCTTTCCTTGTGCGTACCGCACAAGAGTGTTGAAATGTTAAAATTGAAGGACGTAGTAGAGGGATCCTTTGAAATCAAGAAATTATTATGATCACTGTGAGATGGATAAGTTTTACGAATAAAACGATTTTTTGGAGACATTTACCCCGTCAAACGATTTTCTGAATGTTTAAGCGACCATTTGGTGGTTTATCTTAAAAGAAATAAAATTTTAACGTAGCTGGGGATACTGACTCCGTTTGCGGTAATAAAATTCCGGGGACCCTGCGGAGTTATCAGTTTGTTTAAGGATTTTTTCGGATGTTTAACTTTATGAAATTAAAACAGAAAATGTTGACTTTCTTGTTGAAATAAAAATTTTATTTTTTAGTAAGGAACAAATCACTTTCAAAGGTATGTAGCTATGATGGAGGGCAATAATTACCGCAACCTTCTCTAGTGGTTAGTGTAGGACAAATTCACGGGGCCACCTAATTGAAGGTCCCGTCCAATAAATTTTAATTTAGTCACCGTGCCGACTAAACTATAGCAGAGCGCTGAGATGGAGGCCGTGGTCAAGGGTAAAACTCTTTTTAATCCAAGGGCTCGGATGGAGAATGCCACGAGGTTTGATGAGGCTTTCAGCAATATTCATCTTTGAGTTTATAACCTCCGCTTGAGGAATGAGCCATTGTTATAGGTCAATGGAGCAACTAAATGTTGTTAAATGGGATTTTTGTATTCAGGACTTGGTTGAGGACACTGTACTGTACAACTTGACACTTATCAAAGAGGGAGTATTATCACAGCAGTTATGAAAGCGAACGATGAACAAAGCACTTGTCGCATCGGAAAAAAGGCTGCACTATTATAGCTTACAGGGACGATATTGTCATTATATCAAAAGCTGTTTTTTTAGAAGCTGTACATTTTTTTTGATAATAATGACAGGAATTGAGTTTGAATTAAAAATCTTTGTTTAATATGAAGATTGGGTCGTGATGTTATGTTTTAAACACGATTTCATTCTTCGTCGACAGTTCTCATCTCTCCTGTGAGCCTAGTTACGTGCTTACCTATCAGACAGTGTCCAGTAATGTAATATGCCGTCTATTTAGAGCGATCCACTCGGGGGAATGATTTATGGACAGACAAATCAAACAAAAATAAAACAAATTTCAATTCAGGATACAAAGCTAACGAAATCTTATTGGATTCGAATTCCAAATCCATCGACGCGTTTGCTTTGGACTCGGAATTTAGAACCAAAGCCAAATCGGCTAGGCGCAAATTGCCATTAGTCCTGGTGATACCAGACAGTTCCTGGGATCAGGGAGACCAATCGGTGGGCGGGCGCGATATTGAATAAAGGAGACAGTCAACTTGATGCGGGAGGACTCCGCCCCTTTACCAGTGGCTGCAACCAACAGTCTCTGGCCACAGGGCCTAAGTCCAAAAAAAAAAAAAACAAAGACCTCCCCCAAACGGAGCGGGCCCTGTAAAATCGTCGACGAGTAGATACACCTGTTACAGGAGCACACGTCACCGTTCGCAGCAAGCAAAGAAGTCATACTGTTTCGAAATGACCCCCTACGGCTGGTGCTAAGAAGGACATTAAGTCCAAAAGACCAAGGCCAACTTCAGTGGAAGAAACTCCGATGATCTCAAAGAAGGCGAAGAATGCTGATACGCCGCTCAGACCCTTCAATGAGGTCGTCTAGGACCATATGCTCCAGCACACAGTTCGACACAACCGCCGCCGTCCTTCATGGATGGTGCGTATTACACCAACGGGGTCAAACTCATCTAGTGTAAGAACAGTAGTGCGGTCAACTTTCTTAAAGCAACGGTCCCGAAGGTAAGTCCCCTGTGGAATAATGCTTAACTGCAGCTACTGCACTGGAGCGATATTCCAGTACGTCCAAGGATGACGAGTGTGGGTACCTCCGGATGTCACCAATGAAGCATATATCCTTAGACTAATATGTCTGCTAGAACCCCGATATACCAGTAAGTGACGGGTGCATGTCATAACGCATTGGGGCGCTATGAAACACATTTAAAAGTGTCATCGCCCGCCGGGCTTTAAGTCACTTTTTTGTGGACTTTATGACACTATAGAAAGTGCATAAAAAAAAAAATAAATAGGTGGCGCAACAGGCGGGTGACACCCAAGGCCTAGCTTCTCGCAACCATTCGTTTTTGTGTGAGTTTCTATTTTTGGGACGAATGGAAGGGACCTACAATTTTATGCCGAGTCCGAACGGCTCAATTGAGAAGCTTTTTCATGACAGGCATACTCTCGGATGTTTGTCAGACGTTCGCGAGAGGTGGCGCAGTAGAAAAAACTTTAAGATGTAATTTGGGTTTTTCCGGGGATCGAACCTGGGATCCCTCGCACAGTAGTCCAACACACTAACCACTGCGCTACTGCGCCCACATAGAAAGTGCATAAACGACCTAAAATGAAATAATATCCGAAACGTATGGGGGGCATGGTGCCAGTGGGCGTTATGACACGTACCCGTAAGTAACTTCAGGATCATTAAAGCCGGCTAACCGGAAAAGAAGGGAAGACGGGTTTCTTCCCTCATGAACACGGAATCTCTCTACCTGCTTAGTAAGAGAGGATATAGATTCTCCTACGGCGGAGAGACTTACGTCAGGCGTCGGATCATTGCTGTGTGTTTCAGTCACCCTTTGTCTGTTTCTTAAGACTAACTGCCAACGGGAAAAGCTGACTACGTCGGTTAATTTCACCTTGACACCTCGAACTTACAGATTCGTCAGAGGGGATGGCGGGGGTTAGACTGTTTCGGTCACCATTCGTCTTTGCAGTCGAAACAGCAAAGCAGACTGCTCTAAATACTCTATCTTGATCTGTACAAGCCACCCTTCTCTCAAAGGTAATAGACAGCTGGAGAAGACTAAGTCGCAACCAGGGGGAGGAGGTCATCGCGGGGGGTCATCATCACGTCGGGGTCACCAATGTAACGCAATAAAAGAAGAGTTTTAATACTTCAGAAAAACTTAATCTACTTTATTCATTTAGGTTATAAAAATGTGATCTTTTTTACACGTGATAATTACTGACGTCTGCTCGCTGTCGCTGTCAAGAAAGAAGGGAGAGGTCCAAGTGACTGCAAACAAGATGGTTACGCGGTGTAAAAGTTTTCGACTGTTGTGGCTGATGGTTACACAGTGGAGAGGTTGTCGACCGTTGTGGCTGTGTCCACGGAGAATGTTGATGAGTTCATTTGTTGTCGCCACAGTTTCTTTCTTTCTAAGCCAGTCTTTCGCACATTGTCAAACACGAGTAGACATTTTTTAAGCAGAAGCAGTGGCTATTCTTGAAGTCTAAAAATTGGACAAGTGGAGGCTAAGGCTGTACTCTAACTTATTCCTAGTCACGAGGCCATACCAGCCAACTCTACAGAAAAACTAATCCTACCAGAAATTGGATATGGCTGCATGAATTTTGCAATTCTGACAACAAAGTTCCTCTTTGTTCCCCAAAATAATTGTTCAATCCTCTATAGACATCCCATAAACTGGAAGTAGGTAACTATGTTTTCGACACATTTCTATGGCTTGCAACTATAACATTCTATTATTGATAATATTTCATAGAATACCTGACCCAGGTATTATTCATAAAATACCTGACCCAATGTCGGATGATACTTCAAGCTGTTCCCTGTTAAAAGCAATCATTTTCTACAACACCGGTCCATTTCATACTATTTTCAAGTGTCCTTCAAACCAAACTTTACACTTTTCTGAATGCCAAACAAAAGACTGAAACCGAAACAACTTCTTATCCTAAAGCGTTCTAAATGTACCACAATCGCTCGACATAGAATAGAACACCATACATCCTCGAACCCCCTGTTCAAACCACTTTTGTCGAAAATAAAATGCTTAGCAAATTTTTATTGTTACCTGTGCCTTGGGTGCAAAAACTCTTATCCATCTCTTCCAATTCCAGCTCCTGCATTTTGCCACTTAGGCAGCAAAAATAAAAAATAAAAAATAAAAAATAAACAATAAAAGATAAGTAAAGTAAGTATTTAGGGCACAAGTTCAATGTTATCCATATCCATCTACAGTCCTCCGTCGACATACACCCCCTTTTTTAGTTTATTGGATTTCAGATACAACCACGCAGCAGAACGAAGGGTTAAGTTGTGGTTTCCATACATGTATACGTTCCAGGGTACCGTATTTTCCACATTCCCGTATTCTATTGTGGAATACACAATATAATACAATACATGGCGCTTAGATCGCTTGCGAACTACACAGAAGGACTATACAGAATACATATATAAAATTTGCTTCGCAGGAGGGAAATAAATTATTACCTCCACTTAAAAATCCTTTGTTATACACTTAAAAAGGGTTTTCTTAGGCAAAAGGGATATTAATTAAAGCGGATTTCTGTGTCAAATAACAAAATTGGAGATTTCGTTGTTGGAACATTATCTCTTTATTATGTTTTATGGTTGGAATATTTAAGCAGTGTCGCACAATGTTTTCTGAAAAAAGGATTAGTGCTTATAGAATGAGGATGTCGGTTGTGACTGGGATAATATAAGCTGTTTGTGAAGGCAAGTCAGAATGTGAAATTTATTGTGATGAGATTTGCATTTTGTTTTTTTGTTTAATTAAATTAATTATCTTTCATTTTGCAGGAAATTAATCCTCAATAAGACGGATTTAGCTACGCGCTGTCAATCAAAATGCAATGCTGTGACGTGCGGCATATAAATTAGTTCAGAAGAAACTGAAAAGACAAATAACGATTTTGATGATGGACTACCACGTTTTAAATAGGTAGTGCCATTTAGAAAAGGCTAGGTGAGGTTATATTAACATGGAGTTAGAGACATGTTATCGTAGCCTAACCTAACCTAACTGTTGTATGAGCCAGCACATTGGAAATCGATAAAAATATCAATCGAAACTTATTGGGATTTCTTCCAAATGTATGAATATTTGGTCAGATGTTGACTTACCAAAAAAGGTACCATACATTGGCTATATACTACTACAGCTACCTAATCTAGAAACCATGCGAGAGGATAAGAGCAAAAGAGCGCCTTTAAAGAACCCAAACTTGGTGTCGTATAGGTAGGTTTTACATGTCGAACCACGAAAAAGGTCTGAAAGATGGAATACCAAAAATACTCGGATAGAACGACATCAGGGACCAAACCGCAACGTCTGTAATATACCAAGTTATATAAGACTCCCAAACATCGCCGCACTGCCTAGCGTTCCTTTTACTTTAGTTTTGGTGTCGCTTACAGTCCGGGGTGGACCACGTCCTCATCCAATAAGCCCCTCCAGCCAGCTCGGTCCCTCGCTAGCTGCCTCCAGTTACGCACACCAAGTTGGTTGAGGTCGTTCTCCAATTGTGCGCGCCACCTAAAGTGGGGTCTTCCTCTGCTACGTTTTCCATACGCTCCACGTGTCCCAGCCATCTCAGCCGTTGTATTTTTAGCTTTTTGACGAGGACAGCGTTGCTGTATAGCCCGTATAGTTCGTCATTGAATCTTCTTCTCCACACTCCATCGTCACAAACTGGACCGAATATCACTCGAAGAATTTTTCTCTTAAAGCATCCCAGAAGGTTTTCATCCGCTTTTGACAGGGCCCATGCTTCTGCATCATACAGCAGAACCGGGATGATTAAAGTCCTATATAATATCTCCGCCCCCTCATGTAGCTGACCTCCCCGTGGTGGGGGGCGGGCAACATGTCTAGGTTCACCTAGACATGGCTAACGAAGCACACACCCAATGATGACAAAGCGAAGAAAGCGAGCCTCGGATATTGCCAAGCCTGTCAAAATAGGGCGCCCTTTGGAGCCAGGCCTGAAGGGTGACAGTTTGCGAGCGTCTGGTGGTCGGCTTGTCACGCTCGGCAGTCGGCCGGGTTTAACCCGAAACGGCTACGAGCTTCCTGTCAATGGTCTCGCAAACCATTATGGGGGTCAGAGGGTGGATGCGCTATGCACCAATAGGGGCATAAGTGGACTTACGGTTACTCGACAACGGCATCGACTTAGGATAGGCACGTGGAACATCTCTTCGCTCACGGGAAAAGACCTGGAGCTTGTTGGGGAGGCTGTTAAATATCGACTAGATATAGTTGGTGTTTCCTCAACAAAGCAAAGGGGTTCTAGAACTGTGGACCTTGCAGATGGGAGGAAACTCTTCATGTCGGGAGTAGCACCTTCAATGTCTGCTCAGGCGGGAGTGGGGATACTCACAAGTCCCAGGCTGTCAGGCAGAGTATTGGAGTGGATTCCGTTAGGAGGGAGAGTTGCGATCTTAAAGCTTAAGCTTGAAAGATCAACTCTGGCTCTAGTGCAGGTGTATGCACCGAATCTTGAGTCAGGGTACGCAGCTTTCTTAGATGAAGTTGATGCAGCCCTTGAAAAGGTTGCAGATATGGATTCTTATATCCTGATGGGTGATTTCAATGCTCACGTGGGTGCGGATTTCTCGACATGGGGCAGCGCGATTGGGAAACACGGTGACCCCGATCAGAACGCGAACGGAGAGAAGTTGTTGGACTTTTGTTGTTCAAATGGAATGTCCATTGTGAACACTTTCTTTCCACACAAAGATATACATAAATACACATGGTACCGTCGAAGTCTTCAGCAGAAATCGCTGATAGATTTCTTTGTGGTACCATCGTGTATTAAAAGGATGGTTTGTGATGTTCGTGTGTTGAGAGGGGCCGAACTGTCAACTGATCACCACCTGGTGTTGTGCAAATTGTATCTCAACGATCAAATACCTATCCTGCCAAAGCGTAAACCAAGAATGGTTACGCGCATACGGTGGGAGGGGCTACAGAACGATGAGATACGGGAGGAATTTGCACGGCAGGTATCTGAAAGGTTTGAACAAATTCCAAATGTTCCATTGAATGTAGAGGAAGAATGGCAGTTGTTTTCAACAGCAGTTATTGCCTCTGCAGGACATGTTTGCGGAGTGAAGCGGCTCGGTGTGGCGGCTGGTGGTGAGAAAAGAACTGCGTGGTTTAAAACGCCCGGAGTTCAAGAAGCCATCAGAGAGAAGAAGAAGGCTTTCAAGGTGTGGATTCACTTGGGGGACTCTCCTTCTCGAAACCGGTACATTGAGGCGCGAAGAACTTGCAAATTGGCTGTTAAAGCAGCCAAAGAACATTCTTGGAAGGAGTTCGGCGAAAAATTGGACCGCGATCACAGATCTGCAAGCAAGGTGTTCTGGCAGACCATCCGCCGTCTTAGAGGAAGGAAGTGGAACATTATCGAAGGAGTCAAATCCAAAGATGGTACACTTCTTTCTAATGAGGAGGACATCTTGCGCAGATGGAGCGAGCACTTTTCCGAATTGCTCAATCCAATCCGGGGCATTGAGGATGACACATCTATCGCCTTAAGCAGGGCGGAAAATAGTCCCACGGTAGAGGAAGTCACTTGTGCGATCAAATCGCTAAAAGCTGGCAAATCTGCCGGAGTGGATGAAATCCGGCCAGAAATGCTAAAGGCCTTAGGTGAAGAGGGAGTCAAATGGCTCTCTCGTGTCATTAAAGTGGCCTGGGAATGCGGCGAAACACCCAGCGATTGGCAGATTGGGGTGATTGTGCCCCTTTTCAAGAAAGGGGATAAAAGGGATTGCTCCAATTACAGGGGTATATCACTTTTAAGTCTCCCCGGAAAAGTCTTTGCCAAGGTGCTGGAAATGCGTTGCAGGGCTGTGGTCGAGGCACGATTAGGAGATGAGCAGTGCGGCTTTCGTCCCGGCAGAAGCACAACCGACCAGTTATTCACTCTCAGAATGGTACTTGAGAAGGCTTGGGAGTATGCTACACCTGTTTACGCTTGCTTCGTAGATTTGGAGAAAGCATACGACCGAGTCCCTCGAGGGAAACTCTGGAGTGTATTACAGCAGTATGGAATTGATGGTTCTCTTTTGAGAGCCATTCAATCTCTTTACACAAACTGTAAAAGCTGTGTTCGGGTAAATGGCGTTAAATCAATACCTTTCACCGTGGGCGTTGGACTTCGCCAGGGGTGCGTCTTGTCGCCTCTCCTTTTCATTACTTATATGGACTGGATGTTACAGCGCAGTCTTGGCGAAGAACGTTTCGAATTGGGAGATCTGAGGATAAGTCATTTGCTCTTCGCTGATGACTTGGTCATCCTTGGGTCCTCTCAGACTGAACTTCAGCGCGCACTCGATCGGTTTGTAGCCGTTTGTGTTGAAGCTGAGATGAAGGTAAATGTGAACAAATCTGAAGTGATGGTCGTCTCCCGAACGCCTGTTCAATGCACTCTGCATGTTAGTGGAGTCCCATTGAAACAGGTGGAGAAGTTTAAGTATCTCGGGGTCTTATTCACGAGTGATGGAAGGAGCAATGCCGAGTTTTCCTGTAGGATTGGTCAGGCTGGGTCAATTTTGAGACAGCTTGGTCATTCTGTTATTAGGAGGACTGAACTTGGTGTCAAAGCTAAGTTGTCAGTCTTTAATTCGGTGTTTGTTCCAACTCTCACCTATGGTCATGAGGTTTGGGTAATGACCGAAAGAATAAGATCGCGGATACAAGCTGCCGAAATGAGATTTCTCCGTAGTATTGCTGGTGTGACCCGTAGAGATCGCATCAGAAATACCAGAATACGTGAGGAACTCAATGTCGAGCAGCTACTTCTCCGGACGGAGCGATCCATGCTTCGGTGGTTTGGTCATGTTAAACGCATGTCCCCGACCAGGATTCCACGACGTGCTATGGAATCCGTACCATCGGGTAGGCGTCCCCTAGGTAGACCCAGGATGAGATGGTTAGATCAAATTCATAATCTCTCCTCTACCCGTATGGGGATTGCCCTTGATGATTTAGAGTCGATGGCGGAGGATCGAGAGCTATGGAGGGTCCACTTGAGCAACCTACACCCGCGACCCACTTAATGGATAAGCGGACCATTGAAAATGAATGAATGAATGAATGAATGATAATATCTCCTTGGTTCTATGAGAGAGGGCTTTACTTCTTAGATGCCTTCTTAGCCCGAAGAAACAGTGATTCTTCGCTTGATCTCTGCGCCGATGTCATTTTGCGAAGTGATATTGGAGCCCAGGTATAGACAAAGTCTTTAACTACTTCGAAGTTGTATCTGTCCATCGTGACGTGACAAATGGGTCAGTGGTGTTCTTGCCGACTTTGACGGAGCAGCGAGATTTCTCCATCGTCATCCTGCACAGACGGACGAGCTTTGCGGGTATACCAAAACTTGACATCGCTTTATATAATTCGTCCCTATATACGCTATATGGCTATCTGGCGTGTATCGATCTGAAATTCCTGGGTTTTTTCCTAGATCTGTCGGAGTGTAAAAATTTGGTCGATGGTTGACTTTCCTGGTCTAAAACCACACTGATATGGGCCGATCAGGTTGTTGTCGAAAGGTTTTAGGCGTTCACACAATACAGACGAGAAGATCTTAAACGCGACATTCAGGAGACTTATTCCTCTGTAGTTGGCGCAGTTCAAAGATCTCCTTTCTTGAAAATGGGGCACACGATGCTGAGGTTCCATTCGCCGGGCATACTTTCATCCGACCAAATTTAACAGATGAGTTGGTGCATGCTCCTTACCAAGCTATCTCCCGCTGCTTTGAAAAGCTCAACTGGGAGGCCATCCACTCCAGCAGCTTTGTTGCACTTAAGTTTGGCTGTTTCCGCCGTTTAATAGTCTGCAGAAGTGTTCTTTCCAAATCCTCAGCACCGACTGTGAATCTACTACTGTATTCCCATGCTCATCTCTGCAGGCCTGGCGTTCTGCTTTCCAAAATTTCAGATGCAGTGATATGAGAGCACAAAAGGTATCGAGATTCGTTCAAATTCGATACATAGGAGAAAAATCTGCTCCGATATAGGAATAAACGATTGACGAAGGCTGAACGTAGCCATCACCTTTTCATTGATTTTATCAGAGAGGTGTGAGCTAATTACAGTCGACTAGGCACCATAATGGGCCCATCGCCATTCCTGGGCAACCTTCACGGTCGAAACCTACACCAATTCGCCCAAAACATTTACATACAGAAATTAAAAATTGTTGAAATCTTGTTCGTGAGGCCAATTTCCTCCAAATTGTCGAAGAAGTACCTTCCAAGTTGAAAGGTGTTCCAAGGTGTTTCCTCTTGTGCCGTACAATAGCTTTACATTCTCAGAGAAATAGAGAAGATGAGTAATATCCTCTGCGACATGTAAGTCCTCGCAATACCTGCACCCCTGCACGTGTCCGTATTTATTAAACCTAATCCCCTAGCGTACTTCCTTAGAAGACAGTGCCCGGATAGTATCAAATCTATTGCCATTCGTAACTTTGATCTGCTGAGTTTTAATAGTCCTACAATTTTTTTCGATTTAACTTCGGCGTTAGGCCACAAAGGCTTTTGAGACCGTGTGGCCTTTTACATAAGACCATCTTAGGTCTGCCCTATTTCTAGGTTTCTCGAGAATAATTCTCTTGGCCGTGGGTAGTGGTGGCCATATGCCCTCAGTAGTTTCATTTTTTTCATTGCCCTCAATATTACAGTGTCCAAAGGCAGTTTGAACGGTGGTTTCTTGTATTTTGTACTAAAAGGTACTAGTTCCGTCTCTTCTGGGTTGACACGAAGTCCACACCCTTCAGCCCACTTTCGGAGCTTGTTTAAGCCCGATTCTATGGTTCCAATCAATGTGTTCAGGAATTTACCCTGAACTAGAATCGCCACATTATCCGCGTAAGCAATTACGCTAATCCTATTGAAACTCTAAATAACCCTGCTAGACTAAATAAAATACTATCGAAAGGACACTCCAACTCCACTCACGTATGGACTGAGTCAGCTCCAGATTCATTTCAACTTTTACTGATTACCCATTTCCAGGGCGAAAGTACAACATAACATACATAGTTGCTTTCAGCACTCGCAATCTATCGTCTAGAAAATAAATAATATTCAACATTTGCTGGGCCATAACCAGTTTCGATCCATAACTGTGTGCTCAACAATTACGTACCGCAATCGACTCCACGTGTTTTAAATCCAAAGGCGGAAATAAAGGGGTAATAAAAGCGCGAAAGGTTTCATTTCAATCAGCCTAGAACTTCTTTGTACTGAAAACGGCTAATAGACAACCGCATGCTTGGCTCAGTAGAAGATCTACAAAGAATATCCCTTAGTCACTTAAGCCATTCTAGAGTCCCTTACGAAGATGGGGTTAAAAACCAATCTAAACCATTGATTTGTTTCTATGCCATGCTTCTATATTGACGGTTCGTAAATGGATGGGAGACTAGGTGCGAGAGGGGTTGGTGATGAAATCTCCTTTTCCCTTACTCCAAAAGACCCTAAAAGAAAATCCCCAGGGACAAAATTCCCCATTTTTACATTTGGTGTTATTAATTCTGTCGCTGCGACACCTAAAAATGGTGTTAAAAAGTGAGATACGTATATGGGGCATGCTGCCCACTGCAACCCCCCTGCTTGTGTTCACTGTAGGATTTGGAGTAGGTGCAAGGTTGGGTTTAGTTTAGTTTGCTTGTGAGAGATTTTGGGATTTCGTCCCGGGAGATTTTGGAAAAAGAGAAGAAAAAAATAATGAGAGATTAGGTATGTCCAATAAGGGATTTTCGAAAAGGGGATAACGTTGGGATCCTCTGTGAGAGTCTCTACTGAACATCTCAAAATCGTATAGGCTTCCGGATACCGCCAACATGTTCAAGGCAGAACTACTTATGGTATCGGCAGGGACCGTCGTCAAATTAAACTACATGCAGTAGTTGTTTATATGGCAACGAATCAGTTTACAATTTGTTTGGGTCAGGATTGCCAACCTTAGATGGAAATGGCTAACAAAATGTGTTATATTTAGAAGAATGTGGTTAAAGGCCCAACTGTAACAAAGGAAAATACAACTCAACTTTCTAATCCAATAAGCGGAAAGATATCGTCAGAATAGCATCAGCGATCACCAGACGCTACAGTCGGATAGGGGACTGACTCATCACTACAGCAGGATTTGTTAAAAATATTAGCTACGCCGTGGTCCACCCCGGACTGTAAGTGCCACCAAAAGCAAAGCAAACCAAAAAAGCTACGCAGATAAAATCACATTCACACGGGTTGTGTCGCAGAGACCGCTGTCAAAGTGTTCCGTAAGAATGCCAATAAGTTGTCGACAGTATTTTCTGCTGAGACTCAGCAATGGCGCAAGTTTCTTACAGAGAGCCATGTCATACACCATTCTGTTCGTAAGAAACCTACTCAAGTGCCCTGACCGCGAAGACCCAGGAATGCAAATTTAGGTCTCTAGAAATCATACACTGAGCCTTGCTTAGCAATCTCATAGGATTCTCGTTTCCCGCTGGTGCCACAACAAAAAGAGTTCTTGCATTCCCAAACTGGTTACAGGATTGAGGAAGGCCTTAAGCCGCAGAAACTCCGACCTCTCCGACTATTTAATATATTCTGCGGTAATTAGAATGTCATAGATCTCCACATTAAAAACAGCGGCATGTTTGCCTAACGAGTACTGAAGTCTAACATTGTCGGGTTCTCACTCGACTAACTTGACGAGGTATGGAGCCATTTGGGAAGATTCCACCATATCATAATCCAGTGTCAGACTATAGCTGAGGCCAGTCCTTAACTCAACGAAAGTCTACTCTACATTTGCACAGCAACCAAAGTTCCGGCGTTATTCCATCACATGGCATACCTATCCATGGAAACAGGGTCGTGGATAAGGATAAGTGTCTCGCAAGGTAATCGAAATTCAAGTGCGAATCATACCAAATGCAATTTCGCCATAGATTGCTTTTGAAGTAAAGCCCATGACAAAGGTATCAATGGGAGGTAACTCATCTAGCTGAGCATCTAGAGCAGATCCAGACGTACAGGAAAGCTAAATGTCACACAGCCTTACCTTACGTTTCTCTACAGGTACATAGTTTGTATAATTACCAAGTTGTCCACTCTGGAGCACAACACTGGAAAGATATTTACCAAACGACCAACATAATTTAAATGTAAAAGAAAATCCAAAACAGATTTCCACTTGACTTTGTATCTGTATGTTTCACATGAATAAATCGATGAGCAAAAACAAAAAGCCAAAACCTGCAAATCAAATGCTTCCGAGAGGAGATTCGCAACAAAAACACAAATTTTCTTCGAAGGAGAGTAACACACAAAAAAATAAGTCTTGAACAGATATGCAGGACTTCCTATGAATAACAAAGAGAATCCGAATCCAGACCATCAGTAAACTCAACAAAGTGCTAAATTCAAGGGAGGTTGACTCCAAACAAAAAAAAAATCACGTAGGTATATCTATCTCTATCTCAGCGTGAATAAACAGAAACAACCCTAGCCCAAGAACGAAGTCGACATCTATGGCGTTCGACAAAAATAAAAAGCAAAAGGGGAGAAATTCGCACCAGACATGGAGAATCTCATCGCATCGCTCGCATAGCAAAGCATAGCACAGTGCATACTCCCTCGCTCCTTTAACGAAGTCCCCCCCCTCGGCGTTGAATCTCTCATCGGCAAAGATCAAAAAAGGTCCAGGAATATAAACACACCTATACAAATCCAGCGCAGCACACCTACACGTCAAGAATCATTCACTCAACCACCATTATCGTTCATTATTATCCAGTTCCAGTCGCAGATACATAGTATCTGTGTGTGTTTGCGTCTAGCGCAAGTGAAATTTCTCTACTAAGAGCAATCTATCATATGGTTGGTTGGAGTTTGGGGGGAGCAAAAAGTTTATATTGCACCACCACCTCTCATCAAAGATACACCACCGCCGACCACCACCCCACCGCATAGGATAAAAACATCGCACAGCGCTATGAAAAGCGGCTGTTCGCACATAGAAAAAGAAAACACAATGTTGCATTATTTACAAATGTATATGTATAGTCGCAAACGCATCGTTGCCATACTTCAGTTAAATTTATTCGGTTTGTCGTTGTCCTGGCAGTCGGGTGAATGGCTAACCGAAGGAATGAAAATTCCATCGACAGCAGCTGAACTGAAGGATATGAAAGAAAGGAGCTACCATCATAGAGCAGCAGCAGCTGATAGTGTGTTTAAAAGGGACACCACGCGGTAACAAATTCCTGTTTCTCTGGTATATATCTGGATGCGGTAAATAATTTACATATTTTCATGTAAAAAGTGTCACCGACAACATGTTTCAGGATTTAAAGCTGAAAGAGCTGACATTCGTCGTTTAACCCTTTTTCGGTATTTGTTCTACGTCGTTCGTTCCTCTGGAGTGCACAACTTTTG
Organism: Cheilosia soror; assembly: GCA_949372485.1. Taxonomy (NCBI): domain Eukaryota; kingdom Metazoa; phylum Arthropoda; class Insecta; order Diptera; family Syrphidae; genus Cheilosia; species Cheilosia soror. The sequence goes on from OX443563.1 coordinate 22,057,140, forward strand.
CTTTTAATTAATTTTGAGAAATTCTCTTTCTCTCTTCCGCTTTGTAAAGACACATTTTAAACAGAGCGGTGAATAGGAGGTTGAAAAGCAGATCCGTGTGGGATGTCCATTGGGAAGCACCTTTATTGTTTTTGCACCTTATCTCTTACTTTGAATAGAATAGGAAACTGCTATTATTGGGATTTTAATGAACTCCGTGTACACTGTAGCTTTGTCAGTAATAATGGGAGCTTGGTTTATAGGTGAAGGAATACACACAATCAATTGTTCATATACAATTTGTGTAAATTCCTGGCATTCATCATATTCAAATAAGATTGTGTGAACTTATATCAGCTGTCTTTCATGGCACTGTCAAAAAAGATTGCATTTTTATGGATTCGTACCTATATTCATCATGGGACATCGGTCTATAACAACAGTTATTAGCTATGCCTATGCGCCTTAAAGGCACATTTCAAAACATAAGGCCTAGGTGCCCAGCGGATGCCTTAACATCGATACAAAAATCCTAAAGTCCTTTACTGTAGGTGTTGCCATTGTTTTTTAATAATTTTTTTTTTTTTCAGATAGACCCCTTCCATAGTAAGAAATGCTTATATTTGAGCCCTCTACAAAAAACCGTTATCAATTTTTGGCGCCTAAGTTATCGTGCTTTCCCTATTTTTTTGACCAATAAATCGGTCCGTGGTGTTGGCGTAGGCTTAGCTACTCGAATCGAACAGATTGGAGCCACCGGACTGGACTGACCGTTCGGCCGAGAATATCACGGCTGCCGCTGCCAATGTCGCTGAAAACGAAGAAACATAAACCAGACGACGGTCTACGCAATTGGGCATCACCAGACGGAAACTACAGCGAATTTGAGTGAACAACTTACACATGTTCCCGTACAAAATGCAAACAGTGCATCAGTTAATGCCTGCTGAGTGCTGACCGTCAGAAGCGTGTGAATTACTGTCAAGCCAACCTCAACCTCAATCTCAACCAGTGAAAAGGACGCGATTTTGCGTCGAAATTCATGAGCCACCAAGCGCATTTCCACTTAAGCGGCGTTCATGCGAGAGGAGTGATTGGGCCGTATTTTTTTTTTTTTTTTTTTGAGGACGCCATCGCTACAGGGTCATGAAAAACGACTGCTTACTGCAGGAATTAAATGAGCGGGGCTTGGTAAACATGTGGTTTCAACAAGATGGTCCACAACGGATATTGGACTTAACCATCCCAAACTTCTTTCCTTTGAGGCTACTTAAAAAGGCGGGTTTATGCCAACAAGCCTCAGACAATCGCAGCCCTATTCGACAGGAATGCGAACAGTTACCGGAAATCTTGCGGAAAGTTATGGAAATTGCCATAAAACGGGCACAAATGTGTATTAACATTGGCGACAGCCATTTGACAATCATCTTTTCCACTTAACAAAATTGTTAAGTTATTTGAAGGAAGTTTCACTTCAATAGTGTGCGAATGTAGGTGAGACACATATTCATTTTTTTTGTAGGGATGGTGCACCGCCCCTTTGTCGAATTTGACCAAATTTAACAGAAACACTCCCGGGCCAATACCTACGATTTTTGCAAATTTGAATTCCATCGCATGTTTTTTTTTTTTTCTTCACGTTTTCTTGTAGGTTCGGATGGCGCTGGCGCCATGTCCAACTTAAGTAACCTAGTGTCACCGTTACAACGCTGAGAAAACTTTTCAAATCGGCCTACTTTCAATTTACTCTGAATACTCCATCTAAAAAGTTAGGAGGGAAAAGCCTGATTACGGAGCAAAAAGCCTGACAATATATTTTTTTAACTAAGCATTTTATTTAAGCCAAATAAGTAGATAGTCATCATCATCATAGGTAATCCTCATTTAAAAAAATTACAAAAAAAAAATTACTAAAGGAACATAAAATAGCTTTACACTTCATATTATTACATAGGTAGGTAAGGTACTTATGGCATTATAGCAGAAAGTATATTTTTTAAGTACATATAACTAAATAAAGAGATCGACATTTACGACATTTTTTTTAATAATTTTCAGTTGCACGTACATATTTGAACCAGAACGTCTGACTTCTTAAAAATATAGTTATAAAAATCTTTGCAAGATTTATTTTTAAAATGTTTTTTGTTTTCACTGAGTCTAATTGAGTTTATTTCTTTTTTTCGTCAATTGTGCGTTTGTAAGAGAGAAAACTCTTTCTGTTATGCTTATGGCACTGTAAGAAGAGATTGAAAATATCCACTGCCACTCATATTAGGTTAGGTTAGGTTAGTGGGTAGGCAGGACAGGAGAAACCTGTACGTGCCACACTTAGATCAATGTAGATCCGTTGTGATGCCCTAGGGGTTTATGACCCCCATACTCTGGAAACCTATGAAAAACCTACGGATTGGTAAACCAACCCGTTTTATTTACAAATTTAAGTAGGTCGTTAATGGACCAGTCTGAATGTTCTTCTAAATCCTCGAAGAAGTAACTGCCAAGGACTTTGTTTCTTATGTGGCAGAGCGCAGGACAGTGATAAAGGAAGTGTGGGGTATCCTCATGCACCTCCTCATCGCCGCATCCTCTGCACAGGTCGTCTGTACTAATTCCCATTTTCTTGGTATGGTATTTTAGCATGTTGTGTCCGGCGATAATACCTACAAACGAGGACAATGATTTCTTGTGCAATTGTAAGATTTTTTCAGTTTTCTGTTTGTTGTAGATTTGCCACATTTTCCTGGTTATGCCACAGGAGTCGAGCCTGTTCCATCTATATTTTGCTTCCATTAGTATTTTGTTCCCAATCTTCTGTCTGAGATTACAGGGGGGAATCATTACTGTGGTGTCAGCCTGGTTTAGTTCAAGGGAGGATCCTTTTCTTGCCAGCTCATCTGCCTTTTCATTTCCAGGTACACCTCTATGCCCGGGAACCCAGCATAGTCTTACGTTGTGCTGCGCGCCAAGAACCCGTAGCTCTTCACGACAGCGACTTACAAGCTTTGATTTTAACTCAACGGCAGAGATCGCTTTTATTGCCGCTTGACTGTCAATGAAAAAGGTAATATCCGCATGAGGTATTGCCATCATTGCAACCTGTTTAGCAGCTATTGTCACTGCCAGTACCTCAGCTTGGAATACGCTGCTGTAGTCAGGAAGCCTGATTGAACTGGATAGTCCGAGACGTTCCGAGTAGAAACCCGCGCCAACGCCAATTTCCATCTTTGATCCATCCGTGTATGGTTGATCCAATTGATGCTGGTTGATCTTCATACCAATCGTCCCTGCTGGGAAAACGCGTGGTAAATGGCCGTGTAAAATCTAGCCGGGGAGTAGTGTAGTCCGTGCATACATTATTGTCCGTGTATTTCTTCAGAATTTGTGCATGACCGGTCAGGCTGTGTTTCCAGTTTTCGGTCTGGCTTAACCGGAGGGCATTATTAGCAGCTGATTCCTGTACAAAGAGGTCTAGGGGTTTAAGATTGAGTATGGCCTCTAATCCTGCCTCATATTGGTTTTGGATTGGTTTTGCAAAATTGAATTGAAAAACCATTACCATTTAATTTTAAGTGGCAGCCACGAAGCAAGTCTGACTGGAAATGCGGGAAAACAAAACGCCCCAGGGCGTCGCGCCACACAGTTTGGGAACCTCTGGCGTATACAATGTTTTTTTTAAAAAAAAAATTTTGTTGACTGTCAATTTTTTTCAAATCATGGTACATACATACATGTTAAAAAAAAATAGGAACCATTAAGTGTTATATTCGATTCTTTTAAAAATACTATACTTTCAGATATACAGAAACAAAAGAACCAGAATATCTTTACCTACTGACCATTTTTCTGACCATTATTTTGACTTACGTAAGATTACCAACGTGGCAGATCGAACGGTAGGTTGTGTACATAATAAATTGGGAATTGAATTGCATCATATTTGACTGCAGTCATTTATTAGTACAGTGGAAGCTCGGAAAAGTTGATCGAAATGTCCCTAAGCTTGTCAACTTTTCTGGACACTTCAATATCTGTAGAAAATTAGTAGATATTTTGTCCCATTGTCCACCGGACAGAAAAATAAAATAATTAAATGTGCGAATGGACAATACACGTAAGAAAAAGTCAGTAATAATCTAAATCTACTGTAACTGGCACGCAGCTGCCATGGGAACATACATTTCTTCGGAATGCGTAGCTGCTGTGTTATGTATTTTACATCGTTTATTTAAATTTGATATATAAAAAACCGAATGCAAGTAAAAACAAAATTGTACGCTCTAAAAAGTTGACAAAAAATCATACAAGTTGACCAAAAGTAAATTTTTTAAGGTAACGTATGGTAACTAAAATTTGGTCAACTTTTCTGTATATAGTAAACTTTTCTGAGAGTCAACTTTTCCGAACTTCTACTGTATTCCGCGGTACTTACAATCATTTTTAGTTTCCAGGCTAACTTTTACGAAGTCACAATGGCGAAAATTTCCATATAAAATTATCCACTGTGACCGTCAAAATATTTAAGCTGAAGATTAAAAATGATTATTGGTAAGGCCTAAGCCCAATATCTCTTTTTTACCGAACGAAGATAAATGAAATCATTCAATATGATCTAGTTGCATCCATATTTTGATGCATTCAGCAAAAATAACAGTCGTCGGTATAATTATTTAGACAAAAGTAAAGTTAATTTGTGAGTAAATTTGAACTCACTTCATGTAAATTTTAGCATCAATGAAAAGGTCATTTAAATTCCGTTTGAATGATACAAAAATTTCCTTAACCCATTAAGTACCCAATAAGAATTCTAAAAAATTTCTAAAAATTACTATTTTACCCACTTTTCCTCCTTTTACTACAAAATTTTTCTGATTCAAAAAATCATAAAAAATATTAGCGAAGAGATTTTTGAAAAAATGTTTCTGCAATCATTATAAGAATTGTTTGAAGAAACTTTTTGCATCAAAACATTTTTTTGAAGTAAGTTCAAATTTATGAGTAGAATTAATTAATTAGAAAAAGCTTTGTTTAAATAATTATGCCGAAAGTAGGTTGGTCAATAGAATAGGCACATTAGTGCTAGTGATATACTGCCTTTACTCCATGAAAAGTAACAAAGAGGTATGCATTTATTTTTCTAATAATGAGCACTTCCTCCTTTATTCAAAACTAACTCAAAAATTCTATTAGGGAAATTTAACCCAAAGAAGCTTCGATGACTTCAATCAGGCGATTTTTGTAAAATCCAGAATACTACTTTCCCCATGACATGTGCTGAGCCGCAAATGTCGAGCGTTGGTTTTTCCTAAAGCTTAGTATCCTGCTTGCGCTTAATTTTAGCGAGCGCTTTTCTCTCCACAGCACAGATAAATGCTCGCTAAAATCGTTGTACAGGATATAGAGGGGACACACGCTCATATTTTATTGCCACATGTATTTTGATTTTTGTTATTTTTTCACTTTTTTCCTATTCACTTACATCGATTATCAAGTTTCAAAGAAATATTCAATTAAAAAATTGTTTTGTTTCGAAAATGTCAAAATTGATCGCCGATTTATGTACCAGGCAATTCTTTCGCGAGCTAAATCAGTGGAGACATTTTCTTGGCCGAGTATGACAAAATTGTACGTAGTACGTATAACACACAATATTGTTATATCGGACTGACATAAGGTGTGTCCCATCTATATGAAAGTTAGAATTTAGCGTGCGGAACAGGATACAGCTTTGCTAAACTGCCTCGCTAAATTTTATCTCTGTAGACATTTTTGTATGGAAGATAAAATTTAGCGCGAGCAGGATACTGGTAACTAAAGAACCGTAAATTTTGAGTAAAACAAATCTTGAAGCAATTTTCCCTATTCAAGAAAAGCAAATAATAATTCTTCGAGAAAATAAAAAAAAACTTACCTTTCGACTGCTGTTGTCCTGAAAATAACAAAAAAGAAAAACATTAATAACTTATTACAAACAAAGTTTATTTGTATGTATGCACAATCCATCAACTACCGTAAAAATCCACTCTCGATAAAAATACTATAAAATCGAATTTGCATGCAACGAGTTTATTGCAAGCCTTTTCCATTGTTCGATAAAATCTCGCACCAAGACTTTTCAATTTCAAAAAAGATTTAATGCTTTCATCTACAGTAGACTATTTCCTCCTTAGATACATCATGCGGCTGTCCATTAACGGCCATCGTACGATATCTAAAGTAAATCGCACACGAATATCTACCAAAAACTGTCCAACTACCAAAGAGTCATGGTAAGCAAGCGATTGCCAGTCACCTTTTGATTGGTATATGGTTTAATGTCATGTCCGCTATCTGCTTAATGCCAGTCTATGGCAAAGATTGTCAGGAAGGAAAGCTGTTTTATGCGTTAACTATTTTGCGTGCCAACATAATCGACATATGGAAATTAACAAAGCAAATCCTGTTTCTTATTTACGGTTGCCAACATGACAGGCTTTTAGCTGCGGCACAAACGTCCAACGAATTCTGTCACAGTCGTATACGAATGCGTACACCAGTGTTCGTAGGACACAGATTGCATGTGTAGACTGAATAATGATTTTATAAAATCTGTCGATCAAAAGTCGGAAATGTAGTAAAAATACAAACAACCTTAAGTGGAGGGAAGTTACTTCAAGAGAAAATGTGTTTCTCGAATGTTTGTTGGTATCTTTGATTATGGTAGGAATCTACTATAATGGGATAGTTTGAGAGTGCGTTACAATAATTGTAACTTTAAGGGTGTTTTCAGGGCAACCAATTACCTATATTCCTGATGCATCAGGTCTTAAAGCTTTTACCCCGTAAATTAGAACTGCTCGCTTATTTAAAGGTAGTTTCAAATAGCAACATATATCTGAACATTTGCTCAAATCGATTGCTAAAATGTGCGAGTCTAGAAAGGTGCCACCGTTCGAAGTTTACATTTGAGGTGTTGCCTGCGACTCCGCAAAATTAGGCTTTAGAAATAAAGTTTTCGTATCAAAAGAAGAAGTGTTTGAAAAACTTTTTACATTTTCAAATAAAGTGTCTAGGAAAAGTTTATCCTTATTAAGTACGAAAGTAGAAATTTAACAACAAAAATACACACAAGATAAAAGTTGGATAGCACCTTCGATTCGCACAGCCTGCACAACAAAGAATCCGGAAACAAACTGACAACTTGACTTCGAGGCAAATAGCTGGTATTGCTAGGATAAGATTCACACACCTTAATAGATTGATCGTTGCGATCAACATCAGACTTGACTCGGGTGTCTTGGATGCCTAGATGTTCCAAGGAGCCAAGATTCGGCGTAACTTGGAAAAAATCACAATAAACCCGAGCCAGAGATTCTGCCGCGAACGAGTTCTAACATTTCAGGAATCACATTGACAGAATCAAGAGCTATCATCAGTGACAGCACTGCAGAATCGCAACCCAAAGTGTCTACAACCGATATTCTAGGTAATAGGAAAAAGGATCTAGTTTGACGGTTAGTGCTGACTGGCATATGAACCCACGAGCTGCTGAAAGAGCTGACAAAGTGATCTTTGAACAAAAACAAAGGCTAGAAACAGCGACTTCTTCAATAAGGAAAAATGAAAAGCTCGAGAAACGGCTGTTCTAATCTATTGAAAGGTGCTACTCCAGAGGCTGTGTTCGAAAGTTCTACCAGAGGTTAAAACAATTCTCCAAGCATACCATAGTAATATGGTAATAGACTAAGTCGGTTCTGAGAATTCGGAAAGCATACTTTCATTATTCGGTCAAGTTTGTACGGATGGAGTGTCGATTGATTCGTAAATAAATGGAGGTAACTAATATCATCAGTAAAAATAAATAAATAAATAGGTGGCGCAATAGGCGGGTGACACCCAAGGCCTAGCTTCTCGCAACCATTCGTTTTGTGTGAGTTTCTATTTTTGGGACGAATGGAAGGGACCTACAATTTTATGCCGAGTGCGAACGGCTGAATTGAGAAGCTTTTTCATGACAGTCATACTCTCGGATGTTTGTCAGACGTTCGCGAGAGGTGGCGCTGTAGAAAAAACTTTAAGATGTAATTATTGTGTTTTTCCGGGGATCGAACCTGGGATCCCTCGCACAGTAGTCCAGCACACTAACCACTACGCTACTGCGCCCATCATCAGTAATGCAACATTTTATGATGAGACTATGCGGTTCCTCTCGCACATCGAGTATCCACACTTTATCAACTTTGATTTTAGTGCAACGAATAAAAGACTCTTCATATTGACTGTTAACCCACAAACCTAACAAACCGTAGTTGCCATAAAAAATCCTAACTCGAAATGGAACTTTTTGAGGTCCCACTCAATTAAATTAAAACAAGACTCGCACAAAAACTAAGACATAAGGTCGGTCGTAAACATTTTACGTTCAGCGATAAGCGGTAACAGCGCGCCAATTAATTTAATTGAATCCATTGGCTGGATTTTGACAAAACACTTTCTAATTTAATTGCATACCTAAGTACTTCGTGAATGTAAAGCGAGTAACATTAAGCTTACGAATTACCCCCGCGGCTTTGATCGCTTAATCCGATAGAGGACATCGTATAACAACTCTGGTAAACCTCTGTACACGTAAATGTGTTAACATGTTTATTTCACAATTATGATCCATTTATTGTTTACGGACACATAAAATCCGTCATGAAAATAGCTTCACCTAGTCTATGGGCGGCCGTCATAAAATACCAGACAAGCCATAAAACAAAAGCAGTCGTTCCGTGTCACATACACACCATCAGAGGCAACACGAATTAATACTAATTCCTCGGGCAATTAAAGCCACCACCCTCTTGCATATAGCTGCTTTCAAATGCACAACTGAGAAGTGTAAATATATTCCATGTAATGTCACAGCTTCCATTACAGTAAACATCTGATGATGGTCTTTTGACGCGGGGGAGGGTACATTCGTTTGGTCTATTCACCCCCAAAAAATCCACATTATACGATACGCTGGGTATAGAACGGACAGTAACTGTCGCTTCGCTTGACTACTTTTACACATGAAACGTGATACATCAGCACGGCAGGCGAATATATAGCAAATTTCATTCGATACCACTTTCTACATCATGCTGACGTTTTATTACAACCCCACAGAGTTTGGGATTGTCTGTCGGGGGCTTGGGGGCTGCTGCTATCTGATGGATACAGGGAGGAAAAGAGTACATTCAAACTGACTGGCGCCGGAATAACAATCTTTTGAGAGACAGACATCGTTCTCTGAGGTTAGTTTTATTATTATTATTATTATTCGCTTCATATTGGGTTGTTCTTCCTCTCTCTCTATAGTTTTGTGAAAATTTATTTATGAGTTTCTTGTCGTATTACTTAAACTTGTCCGACATACAGTGTTGCAAACAAGAGAGCGCTTAAGATGAAGGAACAAATTTCAAATTTTTAGCAAGCCATTCAAACGAAATTAATCGAGGGTGAAAAACCATTCTCCCGAAGTTGAAATGATAAGGCTTCAACAAAAGGTACTCACTTTGATACTATGTAGCTTGCTAAACACTTAATGAAATTGAATTTTAATATGCTGATTTTTGTACAGCGAACAAGAAGGGTTATGATTCAAAAAGGACTGATTGTAATCGTCTCCTATTTAAAAAACTGTTTTTGTTTCTAACCGGACATATTGTATAAGTGCTATGCTTTTACTTACCTTAAATAGATATCAAGTGGTTGCCCAGTCGTTTATTAAGTACCTAGGAGCGATTATTAACGATCTTCTAAGCTTTAAATATCATCTAGATCTACACTCTAGAAGAGTATATGAAAAAGGTTGTCAAAAACTGCTGGTTTCAAAGCTGATGATGATGAGTAACATCGGAAGAGAGAAACAGATTAAGAGACTGGCTACTGCTTACAGGATTTGTCATGTTTAATGCAAGTCCCCAACCAGGATCCCAAGATGTGCTATGGAATCCGTACTATCAGGCAGGCTGGTTAGAACAAGTCCATAATCTCTCCTCTTCCCGTATGGGGATTACGATCGAGGGCTATGGAGGTTGCACTTGAGAATCATACACCCGACTCTATTTACTTTTTCTTTACTTTACGCTTCAGTCTTGGGCGGACCTGGGACTCAACCATCATAGGTCTCTCCAGTTAGCTCGATTCATCGCCAGACGCCTCCGGCTGCGAATGCTATGTTCATCAAGGGCTCATTTAAACTGGGGAGGCCACCTGAAGTAAGGTCGTCGTCGACCGCCCCATTGTCAGTTTGGAGTAGGGTTGAAGTTTCCCTGGGTCAGAGCATTTTGATGTCCATACGCTTTATATGTCCGACCCATCATAGCCAATTATTTCGCAGTAAGCGATTCGCAAGAGTGAAAAAATTCAGCGCTGATGTTGACAAAGTCTTTCACTACCTCAAACTTTTAACTTGTTACGTTCCATTAAAGGCGCAGATACTGAATGTTCTATTTGAAACTACAATGGTTTATACAGAAGCCATTCCGTTGCCTGAGGAAAGTTGACGTGGAAAGAATGCCATCGTATATTGACGGATGGCTGCAAAACCGGACAGGGTCTGTTTCTGGAGTCTTCGTGGAAAGCGAGAACATTAGACTACACTACCCCCTAGGTAACCAGGCGTCTGTCTTCCAAGCGGAGATTTTCGCTATACGCTATATTGTGAACAACTGGTGGAGGGCTAGAGGCATATGCGTTTGCAGTGATAGCCAAGCTGCACTAAAAGTGCTGCTTAACCCTCTTACCTCGTCCAACTTAGTGCTCGAACTCAATCTTTCTCTGAACTTAGTCGGAAGGGTAAATACAGTGACACTTTTTTGGGTCCCAGGTCACATTGGTATCGAGGGAAATGAGATCGCTGATAAGCTTGCTAGGCTGGGTTCAGAAGAAGCTATTTCAGGACCTGAACCCGCGTTGAGTCTGCCTGCATCTGTGGTTAGGTCATCCATTGATATTTGGGTGGCGTCGGTGGCGTGACTGTGCTGGGTGTAGACAGACCAAACGACTTAGTCCGGTCATCTGCAAAAGGTCCGCGTCTTTCCTTCTGTCTCTCAAGAGAATCGACTGCAGACTGCGTGTAGGGGTCTTTTCGGGCCACCAAAGCTTTTGCCAAACACTTAAATGTATTTGGCTTGAGTTACACCACCATCTGTCCTGGTTATGGACGACGATTACAGCGGAACACTTCCTCTGTAGTTGTCCTGCCTTTGCTCGCACCAGGTGGCGGATCTTAGGCGCTGACTTGGTGAGTGCCGAAGATCTAAGCTCTTTATCACTGAAGCTCCTTCTCATCTTTCTTCGAAAGACGGAAAAACGAAGTATACAGTAAAGTAAGGTGTCGGTTTGGCAGTAGGTACAATGGAGTAGTTGTGTCTGAATGCTCCATCAGATAGTCATAGCAGCAACCTCCGACAAAAGAAAGAAGAAAAGAACAATGGATCAGACATATTTATTTATTTGCAATTACAAAACCCATTCTTCCACAAAGAAGTTAGACTTCAGTCTTTAAATAAGAATATAGAAGCTAGAATCATATTCCAAGAACGTAATTTGTTTCTTAATCTAAGTTTTTCCAGAAGCAACTTACACTTAAGGCATTATCTCATTAGGTATACCCCCGTACATATTCCCTTTCACAAAATGCATAATGAATCTAAATAAACATATCATCGTGACAAAGTTTTCCATTTGCATAGTACTTTCTTTTACCGACACAGATATAACCCATCTAATCAAAATAATTCCTCAACATGCACGCTCGCACATTCCTGCAATTCAATTCAACCACTTTCGTGCAAGCATTCACCGATACATATATGTGTAGTATATGTACCCTCAACTGCAGATAAATTGTAAAATTCTTACACATGAAGGGCTTTTCCTTCGTGCCTTCCAATTTTCATATGCAGACATAAATCAACAGAATCCCCCCGCATACTTGCACCACAAATTGGTTGAATTATGTTTCCACATATACCTATACAACTGGCACTATGACGTGTATCATAGCATACCTACATTTACTCTGCATTTTCAATTTCATGCAACCCTTGTTCAATTTTCCACAACTTAATGAAAAATTCATAAAAAACAGCAACAAAATTGGAAAAATTTTCCGCAAGAAACTTTTACTTTGCGTGACTGCACTTAACAAACGAATGAAACAGAACGCGCCGCCAACCCAAAAACTTGTCAGACATTCACTTATGATATGACATGCTACCTAGTACCTTTTCTACAACACATCTACTACCTACATTTGCTATAGCCCTTCAGAAAGGAAGTGAACGACTTTTTAATCACATTTCTAGCCCACCCCCACCGCCAAGTGGCTGGGGGGTATAGAAAAAGGACAAAGTTATGGGAATACTAGCCAATTGATCCCCCATGGATGACATATGGTTGCGAATATTAAAGTTCGATTTTCATATAATTATCCTGGTTATGGGGGGTGTTCTCCGATTTATCTATGTGCACATTGAACTTTGCCGGACGTGTAGCTTAATCAAATATTTAGATCACCCACGAAGCTCCTTCGTGGTAGTAAGTAGAGGATATATAGTAGAATATTCAGGGGAAAAGTTATTATGCCAACCCTTCTGATCCGAAACGAACTCACATAAACATTGAGAGAGTCATAAATCAATTTTAGAACTTTTTGTTACACAACATTTTATCTACATAACAACAGACACAGAAGAGCAACGGCAAATTTATTCCCAAAACAAGCAAGAACTATCCTCATAATACGGCTAGGAGCGATTGGATATGAGATGTCGGCAGCACAAGGGTTTTGGGGCCTATCATACCAGAGATTCTTGTTATTGCTTAATACGAGAGAGGGTATAACAGTATGTTCGACAAAACCGTCGTAAACTACGCTGCTACCAATCTTTTCTCAAGTAGGGTTCTTATTATGGCATTCAGATAGATGCATCCACAACAAAATGGCTCTGTACATATTTTAATATGTTTTGTCGGCAATCAACAAAGCGCAATTATTCTTACGAAAAAAAATAAGGAACATCAAACAAGCAGAAGAGCTCTTCCGTTCGGTTCCAAAATTGCTTAAAAATAAAATAAAATAAATAGGTGGCGCAACAGGCGTATAGACACCCTAGGCCTAGCTTCTCGCAACCATTCGTTTGTGCGTGAGTTTCTATTTTTGGGACAAATGTCCATTAAGATGTAATGTGTGTTTTTCCGGGGATCGAACCTGGGATCCCTCGCACTGTAGTCCAGCACACTAACCACTGCGCTACTGCGCCCAAAATTGCTTAAGCTTTCTAAATATAACTTATTTTGGACCGTGCTGCATTCGTGTAAAAATTATTGCATACACGATGTGCTATCCGCGCCAGAGCAGCCTAGGCTTGCTAGTTCGTCTACAGTGACCAGGAACTCAGCAGAGGATGAGGTTTACCGGCCAGCTATCTCGTTGCGATACGCGGCAATCTTCCACCGGCTTCGATCTTATTTCGCTGGATATTAGGGATTTGATTGTAGGTTATGGTTATCAATATATATGACGATCACCCTCTGTGATACCAAATTAATCGACAGTTGTTTTTCGGCTTGAAAGACACTGCACTGTTTCGGAAGAACGAAGGAGAGGCCCAGATTTAGTTCTTCTGAAAAGACTCCGGCGTCAACTCCCTTCAGAGTGTTGGAACTTAAGGGCATCACCCACAAGCTCTTGTTAACTGCTGTATACGAGACAAGGGCTATTAAAAATTGAGAAAAGGTGGTGTGGTTAGTGTGCTGAAATCCTAAACGTTACGGTCTTAGGGTTAACCCACGGAAAACGAGAAACTAAACATCAACGTTTTTTTTTTCTTACTTCGTAATCATTTGTGACAAACATCTGACAAACATCCAAGAGTCCTGACAAAGCTTCTCAACTCAGCCATTTTGTATAAAATTGTAGGTCCCTTCTATTTAAAGCAAAAATAAAAAGTCACGCAAACGACTCGCTGTGTTGTTATACACAAAGCTAATGGCGTTGAATTAGTCACACGCTAAGAAACCAAAGGATAATATTGCCAACATCGCGAAGCAGTGATTCAAATGGAATCCTCAGATTGCACGGCGGGCGGCGGGATGAAGACTAAGAACCACGTCGATATCAAAAGTCTTAGCAGAAGCAGCGACCCAAAGAAACAGGCCGAGGAAGGGCATTATACCACTCCAGGGATTGAAAGAAATATTCTGGATCATTGATTTTCAGACGAAATTCGTCCGCCAGACAATATTTTATTACTGTGGATTGGGCGAAGGATTTGTTCGCATACCTGCAATTTGACACAAACCCATATTTATTTAAATGTAAAAGCGTAAAGAACCCTTTAAAAGTAAGTTTCGTTAGTGATAAGCACACGAAAAATGTACGGATATGCTATGGGTAAGAGAATCCCTATTAATATTTGGCTCCTTTGTTTAATTTTTTCTGATTACAATGCAAAAATGATATCCACCTCCTCTGTTATATAAATACAAGTATTATATACCAACACAAAGGAGTGTTGTACCACATCTACAAAACGAATCCGAAACTAATGACACCCAATTCGAAATCTCCTGACTCGAGGAAAATTTAATGCCACAAAAACTATACAAGAGAAATGTTACCCATTACAAAGGAAACTAGCATCAGCCCACACGCAAATCGGAAACCAACAACCACCCGGACAAAACCAACATATAAATTCCATTTCCAAATGGTCATACCACCGGAAAAGTATCCATGAGATAATTTTGTATCTGACAGCAACCGAATTTATAGTGGATTTGGTGATATGTCACACACATTGGGTGTGGATCTGCGGAACAGGGTTATGGAAATGCGAGTTCAATTTTATTGTCTCCTCTGAGACGGGGCCAACATACTCCATGTGGAGAGTCATCAATTGGATTAGATTCAGAATAGTTAAAGTGGCGCACACAATTCATTCTACATAACGAAGCACATACTGGGGAAGACAAAAAGATTTTTCGTGCTCTATTTTCGGAGTCATTCACATATACATAATCACAACCATATGAGAGGCTGACACATGAGATCTCTGAGTAGACCTAGACATCCGGTGGTGTCGATTAATTGATTTGGCATTTTCATGCGTGTAGAAGTGTCGACAGTTTATTTGGCAATTTGTTTGTTTGGGCAACTCAATGAGGTCAGCTGATGACAGGTAGGTACTGCCGTGGCATATGGTATGCCGCGAGATGATATTTAGACATTGCAAGTTCGAAATTCGATAATGAGATGTGATGACAGAAGGACATTCAAATCGAATTTTATAAGAGAAATAAATAGAGGCTGATAATGAGAAGACGTCTTAAGCAAAAAAAAAAAAGTTTGATCGGAAATATTTCAGGGTCAATTGGGTGGTAACATATGCTAGAGGGAATGTTGAGATTTTGATGTAGAATCAGTTGGGAATTTTCCACCTACGATTGAGTTTTATGGAATTTTAAGACTTTTTATGGATATCGTTAGAATTCGTAAAATTTTTCCTTAAAAAACTAAGTACAATAAAAATATTTTTAAACGAACAGTTAAGAGTCGCTGAAGTTATACCACTTTTTAAAAAAGGTAATGAGAAAAATATGTCCAACTACAGACCTATTTCCCAACTACCATCGTTTTCGAAGATTTTTGAAAAACTTATAAAATCACGCATATTGTCGTTTTTAGATGGAATAAAATTTTTTAGTGGTAATCAGTTTGGTTTCAGAAGAGAAATGTCAACAGAGGATGCTATCCTAAGAGTTTGTAGCCAGTTGTATGAAAGTATTAACTGTGGGAAATCTACCATGGCTCTTTTTGTTGACATGACAAAAGCGTTCGTCATGGTTGACCATGACTTGCTTCTTGAAAAATTATTCAATGCTGGTTTTAGAGGTGTAATCCACAAGTGGTTTGCTTTTTATCTCAGAGATAGGAAACAAAAAGTTAACGTAAATGGTAGTTTTAGTGATTCTCGTTTTTTAAAAAGTGGTGTACCGCAGGGCTCAGTTCTTGGTCCTGTGTTGTTTTTAGTTTATATAAACTCACTCTTTGAACTGAATTTAAATGGAGTTTCAACTGCATTTGCAGATGACATAGCCTTTACATACATAGTTTGATACAGGATACGAGTGTATTGCAAAGATCTCGGAAGATCTAGAAACCTTAAGACTATGGTTTACGGTACATAAACTAATAGTTAGCGAGAAAACATAACTCATGTCCTTCAAAATATCAAATAACGTTTTGAATGATTTTAATCTATGCTTTCATGCTCATGACTATAAAAAAATCTGTTTCCCTGTTTATAGTTGTGGAAAATGTAATTTTGATCGTAGTTCTCCGTGTTCAAAAAATTGTTTTAAAATTGAATCAGTTCAACACTATAAATACCTTGGAGTATTAATTGACCATAACTTGAATTGGAAAGATCATATTCAAAGCATTAAATCGCACATGTTGTTAGTAACCCGCAAAATGTATCTCATCAAACAACATTGCTCCAGAAAAGTTTGAACGTCAATTTATTACGGGCTTGCTCACTCTAAGTTGCAGTATGGTATCTCAAGTTGGGGTGGTTCTTATAACAGCTCTTTCAGACCATTGTTAATAGCTCAAAAACATTTAATAATGATCAGTTGTAACAAAAATCGTTTTAATCAGAGCTGGCCCTTATTTAGAGACCTGCATATTTTACCAATGAGGCACCTTTACGTTTTTAAAGTACTAAAAGAATTTTATAAGCAAAGCGGTAATATTCATAGTAGAAGTACACAGTTATATAGTCTTCGTATAAATACATTGCATCTTGTCAATGTTCCAATTGTTTACAAAACCCATTTTTCGCATTTCTACACTGTTATGGCCCCCTCAATGTTCAATAAGTTACCATTCTCTGTTCGATCATCCATACATTCAAATTCGTTTTTAAAAAAGTTAAAGACTGGTTATTCACCTTAAATTATGAAGTCCTTGAATCGTTACTTTAAAGTGATCTGCTATCAAAAACATCAGCACAAGTAATATCTTAATTTAATGTAGTTTATAAATAAATTATTAATTTAACTTTATTAGCTATCGATTGTATTATTATCATTTTCGATTTTTTCTTTCTTTTTTTCCTTGAATTTATTTTTTGTTTTTATGAATACAACTTACCAAATCCAAGAACTATAATATTGTAAAACCGATGTTTTCCCCCAAATCAATTTTATTTTGTAATGTTAATTAAATCGATGTGTCACACTAACTTTTAAGTTACGGATTGATTACTATTATTTTCTCTATATTCTACAGATATAAATATTGTATATATTAGCTTTAAGTTATGAAGAATATACCTAAATTAATTAATAATAATAATAAAAAGTGTCATCACTGAAATAAACCTGATGGAGGAAAAGAGGCAGCATTTTTAATAATAGCTGTTATTCCTTGTTTTAAAAATACATGTGCCAGTTTCAAATCTATGCTACGTTAGGTTGAAGTGGTTTTCGGCCAAAGCCGATGCAGATATTCCAATACAAGGTCAATAGTGTAACCACATGCATCTAGAGGGTTTCTCCAATAGGAACAGGTAGATTTTGACAGCTCAAGGCGGCTATATTATTTTATATGTTTTAAATTATCTGATTTGTTATTTTTCAGACACTCAAGACAAATTAAGGGGATTCTGTGCCGGAGCCTAGAGGCATCATCGGTCCTTACTTCTTCAAAAACAACTATGGCATTGCTATCACCATCAACGGAGAGCGCCAGCGATCGATGATTACCAATTTCTTTTGCCCCAAACTGAATGACATGAATGTGAACCACTTGTGGTTGCAAGAGGATGACGCTACATGCCATACGAGCGGTTTGAGGGTATGGCACGCAGAGGCCATTTGGATGGAATATCGAAATCGTGTGATTTGACTCAGTTCCATTTTTTCTTGTAGGGTTTCCTTAAGTTGTAGTTCTATACCAATAATCCGCAAGCGAACGGTGCCCTCTAAGTCAACATAGCTCGTGACATCACTTAAATTCAGCCTGATCTATGCGAAAAGAGTCATCAAAAATGTAGTCTCTCAGATGAGCGATCTGGCTTATATTGCAGCCCATATTCGGATGAAAATTAATGAATCGTTTCCATGGACCGATTCCGAAATTTTTTTTTATTGGATCTTCGCTTCAGAAAAGCGATGGAAGTCTTATGTCGAACACAGAGTAAACGAAATATGATCATTGTTTGATGTAGCGATTTGAAGACACTGCCCATGAGGTACTGAAAATCCTGCCGATCTATTAAGTAGATGCATTAGAGCCGCAACTTTGGTAAATTCTTGCTCCTGGTTAAATGGACCTGCCTGGCTCATGTAAGAGCCTGCTTCGTTATGACAACGCTAGTCGAAGTTGAAGAGGAGAATCTGGAAATAATGGACGTCAAGCCCCTTAGTTATTGGAAACACCAACTGCGTATGTACTTAGAGTAGACGTAATGTATTCAACATTACACCATGACCCAGCTATATACGTTGTTAACGGCTATGACCCCCAAACCTCGAACCAATTACAAAGAAGCATTTTTTGATAGGTAGGCATCGAAATTTGATGAATCCACACCTGAAAATCCAAATGGCAAGCAAATTCGGAAGCTGTGGAAAGAGCGGCTGCGATTTTTGGCTGCGCTTAAGGCCCGAAACACACATGCGATTTCAATCGCGCGACTTATTGGTCGCAAAAAATGAAACACACACATTTTAATATGAATGCGCGCACATAATTTTGGATTTTATGTGCGCGCATTCACATTGAAATGCGTGTGTTCCATTTTTTGCGACCAATAAGTCGTGCGATTGAAATCGCATGTGTGTTTCGGGCCTAAGAAGCGGTGATACAAGGAGTATGAATTCCAACCGGATTTGGTTGGATCATTGCATCATACCAAAAATTAGTCGGTATCTGCCTTGAGAATATGACATGTAGATCTGCTTGACGATACATCACTTCCTCGAGCGCTTTAGCGTTTAGATTAAGAAAAAACATTATTAAGAATATTTTTCCTAAACGAAACAAGAAGGCGCAACTTTTATTCGGTGTTAAACAGCGATGACGCAGAAGGTCTTGACCGTCGTATTATAAGGCGAAGACGAATTAAATTCCGCTGGAAAAACACACCATTTAAGCTGGACAATAAAAGCAAAATTTCCGTCCACCCGAAGTATGGGAATAGCAGTGTATAAACTCAGCTCCTATAAAGTTGCTAAACCAGATAGCCTGCCAATGCCGGCCCAACTATTTAAGGCAAGCAAATATTTACATATCTCCAAGTTTTGGTCGGAAGAAACTATGTCGAATGAATAGAACCTAAGCTGCTCTATTAAGGTCGGAAACATTCTCAATGCGACCTTCGCTGGCAAAAAAGATTTGGATAAGGTTATGGGCTATCATGCTTTTTGTTCAACAACATCATTGACAACATTGGCAGCACTTACAGAGCAATAACATAATTTGGACAGTATTTGGATTGGATTAGCATTGAACGATGGTTGTATGGTTCCAAGAAGAAGGGACACACAACATCGACGAATCGGGCAGAATGTCATAATGAACAGCTATAAATTTGAGCTTTGGCGCAGGTTAGGTTAGATTAGGCTAAATAGGGATATGAGTGAGAGGTCTCATACGAAACTAGGCACCATCAGGGCCCATAGCGCTCCCTACAGGGAACCAACTGCAGTAAACTACAATGAAAAAAAAAAAACACCCTATGTGCCTGCAAAAATTAAGTAGCCCTTTGTATTATTTAATTCCTGGCCTTTGAGCGAGTTAGTGATTTATCAATTTCGGCTCCGCTATAAACTCTGAATGACATCTCACCTCAGGAATCAAGTGAAGAACTACGATTGTCAATCCCTGTTTCTTTGGTCTAAGAAGATTGAATAGTAAGGCCTTGCCAAGAAATACTAAGGACACTCTATAGAAGACCCTCATCATCCTAGTTCTACTATACCTACGGGACAAAAGAATATGGATATAAGCAAAGGCGGATGTCGATATCTTTGGTCGTTTTGAATGCTAATGTGATTTTCGGTACAGATTTCACACTATAAATAAATTGCTAACACTGACACCACTGTCTGCATCTGGGCGCAGTGGCTCTGTGGTTAGTGAGCAAAACACAAACAGCTAGGTTTCAGAAATCAAGTGAAATCGAAATTGCAAATCGAGTGAATTCGTCTTCAGTGTTCTGCATTTCGAGCGATTCGGAAACTCCGACATTTTTTCGAAATCACAATTTGACTTTGTCTCAATTCCGACAATTTTGAAATCGAAATTGAATACAGAAATGTAGAACACAAAAATTAATTTCCGATTTCATTTCGAGTGAAAGTGAAATGTGGAACCAGTAGTAATTAATGTTTTTTTCCACTGCGCCACATTAAGCGAACGTCTGACAAACATCCGAGAGTATGACTATTCTGAAAAAGCTTCTCAATTCAGCCGTCCGGACTCGGCATAAAATTGTAGGTCAGTACGATTCGTCCCAAAAGTAAAGACTTATACAAAGGACTAGTTGTGGGAAGCTAGACCTAGACATCAGGTTTCCTCTGATGAAGATCTCCACACCCATGCATTTAATGCATTAACCTATAACTTCTTAGCAACTGCTGTTTCTTTGTGCTTATTTCTCCTTCACATTTTTTATCTTATAAAAATGCAAAAAAATCCATTTAATTCTCATTTCAAAAATATCTTATGCATTTAAATATTTACATCAATCAATCTGTCAATGCTTCTCGTCGCACCTTCTGTTTGGAAAAATCCATTCCCCCCATCATCATCGACCTGGCTCAGTGGAAAAATTGATTTTACACCGACTCAACACGGTCGGGCTGGTCATGTCTCAAGTAGCACACTGGTGTATAAATTGGTGTAAATTCATTAATTTTGGTGCAAAATTGAGAAAATTGAAGAAAAATTCAAAATTTTGGTGTATTTGTCAAAATTACCGGTATAAAAATTACACCATTGTATTTTCTGTGTAAAATTTCAACATTTTATTTGAAATTCGGTGCAAAAAATAAACCGATGTTCAGCTGTTTTTATAATATACCATTTATGGTGCATAAAATTATTCGATTCTGAAATCAACCGACATGGCATATTTTGTACACTATATTTTGTAGATAAAATACACTATTTGAAATGGCCAACTATATTTTGGTGAAGGATTTACACCTTGTGGAAATTAAATACACCAAACTACACAAGTGTGAAAAATAAACAACAAAATGTTATTGAAATTATTCGGTCGCCATTTCATTCTTAACGAGCACTACATTTTTATATTAACAAGTATTAACAAAAATGAGAACCTTGAAGATTAAGAATTATTTGAAGTGTTATCGTAGAAGGAAAAACTTTTTAAACAAATTAAAAAACATTGTCAAAAATTTTTGGAAATAAAAATTATATTGAAAGAAAATCTATTGTATATTTTTTTCACAGTAAATGCTTTTTGGTTAATAAAATTCACACATAGAGGTTGGTGTACTTAATACACTCATTGGTTGAATATGCACTATTTGTATGCACCACACTGAGAGTTCGGTGTTTTTAATACACCATTTGGTAAAATATTCACCATTGAATACAGTACACAGAAAGTTTCGTAAAATTAATACACTTTTTGGTAAAAAATGCACCACACCGAGATCAGTGTACTTAATATTAGTGATACAGTGTGGTTCACTTGTTTAGAGGTACAAGAGTCACGTTTTATTTCTTGTTTTTTTTTTCTATTATGTGGAACAAAGAGAAAAAAAACTTATTTGGCAGAAAGATACATTCATACACTATAAAACAGTGAGGCAGTACCATTTGATATAAATTCAAAAATTATATTTTCAAAGAGCCATAATGAATAGGGTTGCCGTTTTGAAATCCGCCTTCCAGTCAAATTTGACTGGAAAAAAATCAGTCAAAAACCTAAAATCCAGTCAAAAAATCAGTCAAAGAAATTCAAACAAAAATCCAGCTAAAAATACAGTCATGAAAATAAAAATACAAGTAAAAGTGTTATCAATGGTCTGGCCGTTGCTTTTGATACCCTCCACTGCATACATATACAAGTCATGCAGAAATTTAGCCATGTGAGGCATGGGCTGGGCATTGGTCTAATGTTGACTAATGAACTACTTGACCGATATAGCCTATATTTTCAATATCAACCTGAACGGTAGAAAGAAGTCCTCTGACAGAATTTCATTCGCATAGGTCGATTCCTTTCCTTTTGACGCTATATTGTGTTTTCATCAGAAAGACAGACAGGCAGACATACATTGCTAAATCGATTCAGATTCAGAACTTGATCCTGGTCAAATCCGGTGACTCTTACTTGAAGTTACAAACGTAATGATAAAGGAAATATTCCTTCATGTGGAGGGTATACAAAATGTATTAACTTATAAATGAACTTTATATAGCAATCTCTCTGAGCGCTTCAATTGTCTCCTCATCATTTGCATCAACATACATAATGTCGAATATTTTATTGCTGCTTCTGTAAGCAATATTAGTACCAACCAATTATTTTGTTTCTTCGGCCGGTATAGGAAAGTTGAACCTCACACAACTGCTAAATTTTCAGTTTCAAATATTTGTTTGTAAGTTGGCAAAGGCAAGTACTTGTGCAAATGCAAACGCATAAATTGGTTCATTGTATGAGTGGAATATGCTTCCAAGCTCAGAGCAACAAAAATGGTGAAATTTAAGAAATATTTGTTCGTTTTTTTTATTTTTTTCTATTTCCACTTTGAATTTAAAAATTTATATTGATAGAAAAGTGATATTACACGAAACATTTAAAAACAGTCAAACAAAATTTGTATCCAGCTAAAAAACCAGCCGGCTGGATTTTAAAAAATCTTCCAGCTAAATGCATATCAATCCAGTCAGATCTGACTGGAAAGCAGTCAAAATGGCAACGCTGATAATGAACTTTTATGGTAATTCAATGATATATTTTCTTAAGAAGCTTTGATCGCCACAATCAGCTCTTGATTGTGTTGATACCTACTGATTGTTGCCTCGATAAATTTCACAGGGCAATATTTTCAATAATATTAAAATTAGGCGAATGTGGGGGACAGTGCGATATTTTAATATTTTTACTGACAATCCATTCTTTAACAAGGCGTGAATTATGCGTATAGGCACGTTATACATCTGGAATATCCATGAAATAGGTCCACAAAGGTGCTTTGTTGCGGAAAAAACTGCTCCCAAAAAAAGTTTTGCAAGAAATACTAATATTTTATTGGAAACGATTTCCTATTTAAATGCGCCGAAGAATGAAATTGCACCATAAGCTACCATAACTACCCCTAATTTCAATGATGACGGTTAAAACATATTTTCTTTGTGGAGATCATGAAAGTAATAGTTATAGTTGCAGGACCATCCAAGTTAAACTCTTTTTGTTCGAAAAGTCGTCTTTGCTTCAATTTCTGGAGACCACTTTAATGTTCATATCCCATGCCATGTGAGACCTTGAAAATTCAAGGCGTGGGTTTCTTCAATGCATGATTAGGCGGTGGTTTTTTTGTAGTTTTGTAAAATTTGGGTATAAAGCATAGACAATAGCACAACGCAAGTGGATTTGCTACAAAAAATTCCATAATTTTGTTTGTAAATTGAGCGCCATAAGGCACTAGTCTTTCAATTTTTGGCTTGTTTTGTGGTGTCAAAACTTTTACGATCCTTGCTTGGCAGTTGTTTCCATAAGATGCCCTATTTTTTACAAAGTTTCTTAACAAGTGTTCACTTCGAGCTATTTTATGAGCCATTTCACGATTTAAAGCGTTTCGAGAAGTAAGCATTAACTTTTGCGTTTTCTTCAAATTCAACACTTTTCTCTGCCTATTTTAATAAAATTTGTGCGCCTCTAACAAGTGAACCGCACTGTATTTCTCACAGTGGTGCATTTTTCTCATTTCTCCTTTAACTTTGGTGCATTTTTTGTATCAATTTCACGAAATGACACAAATCAGTGAATATTTTACACAGTTTCCAGCAAAACAAATGCACCGAAAACAGAATATTGTATATAACTTCTACAACAGTGTATTTTTCTTCTTCTTCTTTTAAATTGGTGCATTTTTTTAACCAAATTTAGGAATTGGTGTATATTTTGTACAACGGCCATATTTTTCAAGGTATATTCGGCTGGCCGCCATATTTAAACAGAAGACAATGATTATTTATTTAACTATTATATCGACTTAATTATGCTGAATTTTTTGTATTTTTTTGTAGTTTTTAACTATACGTCTCTAAAAAATAAAAAAAAATCAGAAAATTATAATTTTCGAAAAACAAATTTTCACGCATCGAATAAAAAAATCTTTAATTATTAAAATTTTTGAGTCGCTCGATTTTTAGACGGGGTAGGACCGAAAATAAATCGACAGATTGGGCTTCGTTTTGAAATTAGGCACTCACATTGATATTTGCGTCTATAAATTATGAATGTGAATATGTACATGGAATCAGAACGAATTTATAATTCCAGCAGATACACCTTTCATCAAAAATAAAAAGCGGTGTAAGTTTTAGCTCAAATTCGATTGAAAAAATAAACTTCGGTGTAAATTTTAAATCAGAATAAATTTAAAGTTTCGCATTTTTATACTAATGGTGTACTTTATTCATCGAATTATCGTGTATTTTTCACACTCAAGGGAATAGTTTTTCACCAAAATGTGGTGTAAAATGTTTACCATTTGGTGTATAATTTGAGCTAATTATCAGTACATAATATACACCTCTGGAGCATAATATATCCTAGTAACCAGAACAATTTTTATACCACTAGCACAATTTATATACCGAAAACCGGTATAATTTTTGTACAGTCGGTGTTAATTATATACGAGAACACGGTATTATTTACACCGTATCGAAATTAAATGTGCAAAAACTGCACTAAAAAGTGGTGTATTTTTTATATTGAAAATGCATATCACGAAAATGCAAAAAATACACCAAATATTTTGGTGTATTATAGACATTTGTGCTACTTGAGGTAATGCCATGCGAACAGCGAACAACTTCACAGTGTTAAGTGCCCATTGTCTGCCGCCTACGGGTATTTTTCAAGTTCAATATTTTATTTCGCTTTTATCGGTTTTTCGTTTTTTCACCGTTCAATTCAGCTGGCAGTAATATCAGTTGAACAATTTAATTGCAGCAATATTTACACCACAGACAGCAGATCCATTCCAGAACCACCCCATAGAGCAGCCACCCAATTGGTGAGTCATATAGTGTGGCTTTTGCGTGGCAGTCAGCCTCAGCACATATCGAATATCATAACCCCAGCATCAGGCACTCGTCAAGAGTAGCAACAGTGTCAGTGTCGAGCGTCTCGTCGCGTCGGATAGGAGGAGGACGACATCGAAGTATGTCTGACTTTATGGAAAATCCATTACCCATTTTATATACGTTACGTATATACTGGTACATATTGATGAATTGCCTGGCCATAGGGCGGCTGTCGTCAGCGTGAGTCTCGTTATTATGTTCGCAATCAAGAAATCGCAATATGTTGCATGGAGTACATTATTTGTTGCTGTTGTTGTTTGGTGGTGCTCTTATTGGTACAGGGCTAAAATTGCCACGGTAATAAAATGTGGTTTCTATACTTCAACAGTACGCCACATGATTTCATCTTGATTGGAAACGGAAAAATTGTACATTTATATGGAGCATGCAACAACAGACGCACACGATAAACACATTGTAATACCGCCGTCAGCGCAGTCACTCCTTTGTCGAGACGCAGACTTTGTGCCATATCGATGGTGATGATGGATATACATATACGCGCCAAAACAATATGGAATCAATGCTCTGGGTCTCGTACTCCTACTTTTGTACTTCTTCCTGGACGAGTGTTGTTGTTTCATGCGAAATTCCCGAATCATTAAGTGATTTCAGCTTCGCTGCTGCAATTGATATCGATGTGGCTTATAACTGGAATAGAACATTGTGCAATTCCAAAATATGCTACACATTGTTGGTTGTATGTTGTGGATGTGGTCGGACATTTAGAACAATAACGAAAAACCATCGATACATCATTTATCAGTTCATTGTACGTTAAGCTCTTGGCATCGAATACCGGCTGGATGCGGCGGCAGACTGTTCATAAGATACATATACACACTGGGAGTAGGTAGTTCATATAAACTAGTACCTAATCATTTATCGAATCATGGTATAATGGTCAAAGTGTGTAAGCAGTTTAGCATAATGTAAAGCAATTGAATTTTGAGTGCTTGATAAGAGAATATTTTTTACCCAAAAATGTCAATTGGTTTGTCAAATGTAAAATAGTTTGATTACATGAATTGGCCAGACCCTGGGCTTTGTAACTTAGAAAATTCAGGCAACTTCGACAAACAATGCGATCAGAACATTTGCACAGTGATTGAAAAATCCATACCACGAGCTTTAACGATTCTTGAAATTGTCGAAAATAATGATTCTGATTCCGAATTAATCGAGGCAGTGGACAACGTTTCTCCTCATGGTACGACAGGAAAAGCTCCTTCTGAACTCTTTTTAATCGGTTGATTCGCGACATAATTCCTTCCATTAATGACATAGGTGAAAATATTTTGGACTCAGAAGCGAGAGATTTGGATGCGATTAATAAAGAAAAATGTAGAGGAAGAGGAGATAATGATCGTGGAGCAAAGGAATGTTCGATAAATGTGGAAGACAAGGTTCTTCTTCGAAATTTTGTGGTTGCGAACAAACTTACTCCTAACTTCTGTCACGAAGAGTATGAGGTACCTAGTTGAACGGAGAGGAAATGATGTCACCTCACCGTACGTGGTAATGATAAATTTATCAGATGGAACATTAGTCATCTCAAGAAAATCCCAACACCTACGGAACTTGATTCCGAAAACACTTCCGAAACTAAATAGGATATATCTAACAGTACTTTTAGTAGGTAATACTGAATCTACACCTCTGAAAGAACAAGGAGGAGAAATTTATTTTGAAACTGACAAAAATTGGAGGGATGTGGACACCTGGTGATCGTGATAATGAATAGAATGTTTTGAAATATTGTCTTGTTTAAAAATATACTTTAATCCAATTATTATAGCTTTGATCATATAAGCGAGAGCTTGTTCATCTACCTAAATAAAAAAATAAATAAAATACAATTTTTCTAAAAAATAAAATTTTAATTCTATTATAAATTTATAGGTTTTTACGGCTCCATAAAATTAGGCCCCAATGAAAAAAGGCCCCAAAAAATTATGTAGTAAGCAACAACAAAGTTTTGTTGTCGGATTGGGGTTATTTTTCATTATTTTAGGGCCTTTTTTCATTAATAATTTGGGGCAAAATTTCATTTTTTTTGTGAAATTATGTACCAATGTGAAATCGATTTTAGATTTTTAAGAAATATCACCCCAAAATAATGAAAAATTGCCCCAAAAGAATGAAAAATGGTCCCAAACTCAATGAAAAACGCGAAAAATATGTTAAAATCGATTCTGAATATTATGATGTTCCAAAGAAATATCACCCCAAAAGAATAATAGGTATATCACCCAAACTCAATGAAAACCCCGAATTACAACGCAATAAAAAGTTAAAAACTGTTTGTAATTGTTTTTTTTTTTTTTTTTTTTAATAAAAACTTGAATTTTACTGTCAATACTTTGCCTGCAATACGGGCAATTATAATTTTGCCTATTATCTATCGCTACTGATTCGGCCATTAATTTTAGGTCGCACTCCGAACAAATCTTTAAGTGCTTGCAGGGCAACAAAAGTACATTAGCCCTCAAGTCCCGGCACACTACACAAAGGCCTGACTCTTTTGGTATATGGGGTGCGGGTGACACACTTTCATCCTCTTCGTCTTTGTCTGTATCATGTTCATCAGTTTCACCATCGCTGTATTCGTCTTCCTTGGGAACCATTTTGCCACAAATTTCATTCCCTTCGAATACTATCCTAGAGAGAAATGTTGCGGCTGTGATTTTCCCCTGCTCTAAAAGTAGAGTTGCTTCGTCAATTTTAGAAGACTTATCAGCTGCGGTGATGAGGAAGCTCTTGAGGATACAACCCACTTCCTATGTCACTGCCCAAGTCTCCAACACACTAGGTACACATTTGTAGGGAGCCACTTCTTCAGCGACCTAGACGAGCTTTCCAGCACATCAATAGACAAGATAATGAACTTCGTCAAATCAACAAGATGGTTTGTATGCAGTAGCACAGTAAGTAATTTGAATACAGGGTTATAATGGGTAAGGGACAACCTCTTTCCACGTATGGGAATCACAATGGGTCAGTATTGACCTGAGTGTGGCACGGAGAAAATCCTCGCCAGGCCACAAACCTAACCTAACCTAACCTACCACAGGTTTGGGGTTTAAGATCTTTTAAAAATTGCTATCAAAATTATTTATAACTAGCTGTCCCGCTTCTTTGCTCATGCACATGAATCGTATTGCCTACATTCTTGTTGATCAGGACAATGCGAATATTTTACTAACTTTGGCTGGCATGACTGCCATAGGAATTGCAATGTTTTTATTTTAATGGGAGGAGACACGTCTTTTTGTTAAATTTTAACCAATATTTACAGGAACACTACCGGCCAAATACCTAAATATTGTCTAAAAATGTGAGTTCAATCGATGACGTTGTGATAACAACAAAAACAAGTAGAAGTGTTATCGTCGGCCTGACCGATGCTTTGATACCATCCACTGCATATGAGTCATTCAAAATGTTTGCCATGTGAGTTAGTATGTATACGTACACGCTAGGGTGTAATATTGGTTTAGTACTTGACCGACATAGGCCATTTTCAATACCAACCTGAAGACTTTATAAAGAAAATTTCATTCGCATAGGTCGATTCGTTTGGACGCTATCGTGTGTTCCACAGACAGACAGACGGACATGGCTAAATCAATTTAAAAATAATGTAATCCTGATTCAGAATATGTATACATTATGGGGTCTTCGGTGATTCCTTCTTGGCGTTACAAATGAAATGGCAAAGTGAATATACCTTCCTGTGTAGGGTATAAAAATGGCAATACAAATTAAAGTATGTAAATAATAAATTTTTGGCGAGAATTCAAAATATTTGTTTGTATAGTCAAATTCGCAAAACATTTCAAGACATAAAAGCCAATATTGAGCGAACTGAACACAAGTGACTTAAATATGTGTGCAACTTCGAAAATGTTGCGTATACGCCCTAGTTAACTTTTGATTCTCAGAATACCTACTTTACCGGAGCTAAGAATTTAACCCGTTTACACAATTTAAACCCTTTAAAGACCTTTCACTTTGGTAATTATCACCGAAGGTGGCAAAAAAGTTCCAGTTACGTCTTTCTCATTAACTTCGCATCAAGCATCATTGGATACCGACAACAAAATGAAAACTTTAAAGACACTCGTGCGAACTAAGCCCATTCAAGCACAATCCAATTGTTCTTGGTAATTACCTTCCCGCATTACTGTGCTAAATCCATTATGCCACTCAATTTCTTCCTGTTCATTGCGATTTCCTTCAATTCACACCTAATGGATCCACTTTCCCGTTCTCACCTTTTTTCATATCTATACGTTTAGCTATACCTTGCACCTATTTGTTCTTCTTTAGACTCTAATCATATTCACCGTGTGAAATTCTACACCGACACTCTTTTCAAGAAGTTTAAGGTACTTTACTTCACACTTTGCATCCTGCACAAGGAGTTCAATGCAAAAGTTGATTTTTTTTTCTCTCCTATTACACTCGTAGTTGGTAGACGCTATCAACTTACCCTGTCTCGGCTATTTTTCGATGTTTTGTCTGCGCCGTCTGCATCGTAATTTAGTTCATAAAAAAAAATCTGCAAAAAAAATTCACATAAGACTAACTTCAGTAAATTTTCCAATACGGCACTGACACTACCAAACAAAAGAGAGAGTGAGTGTCGTGCCGATAAAAAAAAGGATATCAACGACCTCTTCGCAGCGGGAGTAAAAAACTGGTTGCATGCAGTTACTATTAAGCGAGAGGATAATACAACAAAAAGAATGTTCATTGCCAACAGGAACAGGAAAGTGCAACTTTAAAAATTGCATTTGCAAGGCTAAGCCCACCAACACACATACACACACATCTAGATGGATACTTTGCCGAGAGCATAATTCGCAGTCAAGTCAGCCGCTGTGGTGTATAGTCCGTATGCCGTCGATATTTGTACTCGTATGTGTGGTTTTGCAGAGTATCCCCAACTTTGTTGTGTGCCATTGAAAATTGTATGTTTGTCCATCCGGTGTATGCCTGACTGTCGGTTTGTTGTTAGTCAATTTGTTGTTCTATTGCTGCCTCCTGGTTGGGGCTGTTTCTCTCCGTTTTCTCTGCTTTTTGGCATCGATCCATGTAAATAGAGTTAGTGCATGCTAGCCGTTGCCAGTAATTGACTCATGACTGACTGCGACTTATGCTACAAGACAGAGGAATTTGTGTGCGTTGTTTCAGGAGATGATATGTTATTTTGAATGCCAGCAGATATAAGATACATTTTTGTTGTAGATAAGTACAGATTGTTTCTACATATAAAAAAGCCAAAAACAACTGCAATTAATAGTTAAACGGGATTAAGGAAAATCTCAAAAGGGAAGCACTTACTTACGGATGGATGTCAGTGAATTTTAATTTAAAACTATAGATGAGAGGCCAGTGACATTGTCGGTAACCGGAAAAAAGAATCGAATACCTGGTGTGGAAGAGCACAATTTCGATCGAAATCGAATGCACCAGCTATTATCGCTCATTATAGGATTTTTTTTATTGAACGCACTCAATACACTATCATAAGGACCAAAAATCGACTTCCATTACATAGAAGGGGGATTTGGCAACACCGCCCACGAGGCCATATCAGCAGGCACTCAAACATCGATCGGGGCTAATAAAGTAAACACAAACAGAAGAAGTCCTCATGAAGGGATAACTATCACACATAATACGGGGCCTAGTTGCAGAGGAAATGCTGAAAAATTAAACCAGCCTATTGCCTATACCTATATGCATCAACTGTCAGGCATATACTGATGGCACAGTATTAATTGCCAGAAGAAAATTCAAGGAAATCCCCGGTGACAACATGCATAGGAGCATAGGCGTAGGTGACTTAAGGTGCCAGTACACGATATGTAGCACGCCTTATATATATGTGGCTTTGACGTCAACAGAGAGTGCACAAAGAGAGCTTGTACACGGCATGTACCCATTGGGACCATTCGCTGACATCTAAATGACGCCAGTGCTACATATATATGAGGCGTGCTACATATCGTGTACTAGCACCTTTAGAGTAAACCAAGCCATACAGCTCGGGAACGACACTGATATCAGTCAACGAAGTAGATAACCCTATGATCAAAATCACAGAGTAGGCTCATCTGATAAAATAAAGGCTGATACCTTCAGGCATCAAGAGATATACTCAGCAAAGTGCGAAGAATGCCGTGCTTTGCAATGAGTACATGACCAACTGAACATGACCCTCTGAACTGCGCCAACTACAGAAACTTTTCTTTAGTCTTCTAAACATCGCCTAAAAGATCTTATCTGCCGTGTTGTGTGAATGCCTGAAGCTTTTCGTCAACAACCTGATTGGTCCCTATCAGTGTGGCTTCATGCCAGGAAAGTCTACCATCGCCCAAATATTCACACTGCGGCAGATCTTGGAGAAAACCCAGGAAGTTCAAATCGATACCCACCACCTTTTCATCGATTTTAAGGCCGCCTATGACAGCATTTATAGAGACGAGCTATACAGAGCAATGTCTAGTTTTGGCATCCCTGCCAAACTCATTCGTTTGTGCAGGATGACAGTGGATAATGCACGCTGCTCCATCAAGGTCGGTAAAGAACTCACCTAGACCTTCGATGTCAAGAAAGGATTTAGACACGGCGATGCGCTGTCATCTGACTTCTTTAACATCGTTCTTGAAAGAATAGTGCAAAACTCAAACGCTAACACCAAAGGCACTATCTTTCAAAAGCCGAAGGATAACTCTTGTCAATCGCTTTGGGCTAAGAAAGCAACTGAGTAGCAAAGAACAACTAAAGTGACCCATTATAAGACCTTAATCATTCCAGTCCTTCTCTATGGTGCAGAAGCATGGACGCTATCAAAAGCGGATGAGGTTACCATTGGTTGTTTCGAGAGAAAAATTTTTGGAGTAGTTTTCGATCCCGTCTACATAGACGGGGAATGGAGTAGGAGTAGGAGATACAACGACGAACTGTACTGGCTGTACAGCGACATCGACCTATCCAGAAGAGTAAAGGTTCAACGACTGAGGTGGCCGAGTCATGTAGAGCCAATGGACGCGAATGCTCCGCCCCGAAAGATCTTCGAGTCCGCACCCGAGGGTCGGCGCAGTAGAGGAAGACCGCGACTCAGGTGGCGAACACAAGTTTGCCCAAAACGCTTCTGAATGCTGACTTTGTCCATAAAAGGAAATTTGTTTCAAAATGTCAGTTTCCAGCTCTTACCGTTTGATCACCAATCAATCAGGACAAACTGTTTTACATATATGTATATGCATGAGATTGTCATAACATAACCAAAACCATCTAAATATTCAATCCATATGCACCCGACTGCACTACTACCCAGGTACAAAAGTTCAAGTAGTAAAAAATTAATGCCAATGTCCTCTGTCACTCCCCTTCTTTTGCAAGTACTAAAGCGCAATTGCAAAACTGCCATCACTTATTTCGCCAACCACAAAGTAACAGATGCACATTAAGTCCTTTGACAGCTGATAGATAACTATCAGGGTGGTGGGGGAGTTGTCGCCTCCTTTTCCTCAATCGAACCCAAGAATCCCTGATGCAATCAAGTTTTCGATATAGAACTGCTAAATTCAACACTTTACTCAATTGAACGGCGTTGTTGATGATGCCTTGCCGGTTGCCTTTGTGCGGGCACCCGCAAAATTGCAAAATGTTAATAGCGTATCTATATATACGTCCCGTCTGTCCCTTTGAATGTTGTTGTATCAATCATCTATCAACGGAAGCAAGTGATTGAACAGTTCTCTGTGCAGGGAATAAGTGAAACGATATAAACTATACACCACTGAAGCAATTTCGTTTACTAATTGATAGCGGTGCCAGAGCACATCCTGTGATTTGATTGAGTTCGACTGTGCTCGTCTATTGACACAGAGTGCCAAAGTGGTTGGTCTGTGGCGTATATATGCGAAAGGACCTTTCAATTGATTGTTGATTGAGAGGCGCGTTTCGTAAATTAATTCGGTTGTTCGAAAAGAGAATTACTAAGCGTATAACCACATATCGCAGTCCAAAAAGCAATTCGTCTGTGTTTAGATTGTGGCATACATAGCGAGAGATGTATGAAGATGTTAGCTCAGCGTCTAGTAACCCCATTTGAGATGGAGGGTTATGGGTCTTTGTGGTTTATGCCCGGTGGTGATAGACATCTTTTGAGGGTACAGGCGCAGAAAATATGCTCCGAATAGGGGGGATTGTGCGATAAAAGATGACAATCTTAGACGCAAGGTGTCATTAATTGAGCACATGTTAAAGGAAACATTCGTGTAAAGTGCGTAAATGTGAATGTAGTCTACGCAGGCATAGAATTTCAAACATTTTTCTACCTCAAAACGCATGACGGAGGAGTATTGACATGTATGTGAATAACTGGGTATGCAAGGACGATTAAGATGTACACATATAGATTGAAGGAAGACATTTTAAAGTGGGGCATATTCTCTGTTAGCCGTGCCTGTGGTTTAAGTATAATCGCCAGAAATTGACATAATTTCCTTCTTGGGCAATCAAAGGTTGAAGTTCAGCATTGGAAATACTTTCTTTTATTGGAAGTTTAGTAACTAAGTTCGTAATAAACGTTGGCATTCATTTTTATTATGAGACATTATGAGACTCTTAATGTCCAACTCAGGCAGCGAGTCCCCAGGAATGCTTTTGAATTCAATTACGGACACTCCATAGCTCTCGATCCTCGGCCATCGACTCCAAATCATCAAGGGCAATCCCCATACGGGTAGAGGAGAGATTATGAATTTGATCTAACCATCTCATCCTTAGTCTACCTAGAGGACGCTTGCCTGATGGTACGGATTCCATAGCACGTCGTGGAATCCTGGTCGGGGACATGCGTTTAACATGACCAAATCACCGAAGCATGGATCGCTCCGTCCGGATAAGTAGCTGCTCGACATTGAGTTCCTCACGTATTCTGGCATTTCTAATGCGATCTCCACGGGTCACACCAGCAATACAACGGAGAAATCTCATTTCGGCAGCTTGTATCCGCGATCTTATTCTTTCGGTCATTACCCAAACCTCATGACCATAGGTGAGAGTTGGACCAAACACCGAATTAATAACTGACAACTTAGCTTTGACACCAAATTCAGTCCTCCTGATAACAGAATGCCCAAGCTGTCTCAAAATTGATCCAGCCTGATCAATCCTACAGGAAAACTCAGCATTGTTCCTTCAATAAGACCCCGAGATACTTGGACTTCTCCAGCTGTCTCAATGGGACTCCACTAACATGCAGAGTGCATTGAACAGGCGTTCCATCACTTCAGATTTGTTCACATTGACCTTCATCTCAGCTTCAACACAAACGGCTACAAACCGATCGAGTGCGCGCTGAAGTTCAGTCTGAGAGGACCCAAGGATGACCAACAGACCAAGTCATCAGCGAAGAGCAAATGACTTATCCTCAGATCTCCCAATTCGAAACGTTCCTCGCCAAGACTGCGCTGTAATATCCAGTCCATATAAGTAATGAAAAGGAGAGGGGACAAGACGCACCACTGGCGAAGTCCAACGCCCACGGTGAAAGTTATTGATTTAACGCCGTTTACCCGGACACAGCTTTTACAGTTTGTGTAAAGAGATTGAATGGCTCTCATGAGAGAACCGTCAACTCCATACTCCTGTAACACACTCCAGAGTTTACCTCGAGGGACTCGGTCGTATGTTTCACCAAATCTACGAAGCATGCGTAAACAGGTGTAGCATACTCCCAAGCCTTCTCAAGTACCACTCTGAGAGTGAATAACTGGTCGGTATTTAGTGTTAGAATTATTAAATTGTATTTAAGTAGAAAATAAAATACAACATTTTTTTTATACCTATAGGTAAGCTATACCTAGTACCTACTATACCAAAAAAAATGAAAAGGATACAAATTTGTATGGTATTCCGGAGGCAGTTACCCTCAATAGATTTCAAAAATACTTTAAATGTTTAATAAACCCCTATTGGCCACTTTTTATCACTATGTATTAGAATCTATAATTTAAAAAATTATAGTAAATTTTCGTATAAGCGTGCACTCAAGGCCCCCTGGCCCTAATTTTTTTTTTGACGGTTAAGAGAATGGATAAGGTGTCTTTACTAAATATGAAACCATTTTTTTTTTTTTTTGTAAAAGAAAGGATTGTTTTTTTTTGTAGTAGGTACAATAAAATGACTGCGGAAATAAAAGAAAAGTAGGTACAATATAGAAACTCAGCATAGTTAGATAGTAGCTTAACAACTCGTGGAGTCCCCTACCACCCTTAAAACGAAACATCGCTTCTCGATATTAGGTATAGCATCGTCTGCTATTTAACAAAACTCTGTAACAACAAATTGACGGAAAACTATGTAAAATTTTACTATGAAAAATTCTGAAATGAACGTCCAGCATTTTCAATAACGTAGATCATTGTGCCAAACTGTGTGCAATAACTTCTGTATCTACGAGTATCATTCGACGTTTCAGCAGCACGATTGATGTTTTTATACTATTCTTAGAATTTGTTGTTAATTGGGAAACATTTTTAAAATGTTTTATTTATTAGTCTTTTGGTTTCTCTTTTTAAGCTACTTAAAAGATTATTTAAGAAGACAAGGAAGACCGAACCTCCGGGATCGTAGAGGATGAAAGTCTGCATTGTATCAGGCAGAGACTCTTCACCGGTCGGGAGCCCTATAAGTAAGTTCTTTGACTTCGAGGCAGAGGACTTCTTATGGAGTAAGAATTAAATTAAATTATTTTCATTTGGGATTTCAAACGGGATTTTGAACATATCTCAATTTCTTAGAAGGGATCACTATTTGTTCGTCATATATAGCAGTAATCTTTTTAACCAAATATTTCGAAGAAATAATAAAATATGGATCAAAGAGACACCTATCTGGTCCAAGTAAAACCAATGTATGGACGAAGATGAATTTTCCCTAAAAAAGTTAAATTTGATGTTCATGCCAATTTTGTTAATAGATGTATAGTTAGTTATACAATTGCCACTTTGCTATTGAAAGTTGCTTAGAGGTTAGAGTCCCGGAAGAACACAAATTCTGTTTGCACCACATTCCGCGATTATTTAGCAAGCATCCAAGTGTATAACTGTCCTGGAAAAGTTTCGCAATTCAGCCATTCAGACTCGGCATAAATATGTAGGTCCCTTATTCCATCCGTCCTAAAAACTTTAAACTCTCAAAAACGAAAGTGAGAAGCTAGGCCTAGGTTGCCTATACAGACCTGCAACAGTAGACGCTACAAGTCCATATAGGACCCTCATGACGTGACGGATGTACAGTTTGATGTTGCTGCGAACAGCTGAATAATGACAATATTGTCCATCCTTACATTTAAAGGTACAATTTTAGTTTAACGTTGCCAATATTTTTATATTAATTTATTATTATATATAATTTGAAATATGTATATACCACAAATATGCCATTTATGCAATGATGTATACTTACTTACTATCTATTTGCCACTCATGTATAATACTTGTTTCACAACTAACAACATTTCCAAGCGAACTTACCTAAAAAGAAAAAAAAAATACAATTTAAACAAAATTAGATTCAATCAATTAACAAATTCTCTTAACTATAATGACAACACAACAAACTCGATTGTAATAATTACAGCAATTAACTGTCACAAATTGTCATTAATATCAAAAGCAACAACAAATGACAGTTTTCTTCATCTGAACAACAATACCAAATCCAGACACCCGATTCCCAAGATTATCATTATCCATAATTATTGCGCAAAGTATCTAACAAATTGATCGCTTGTCTCCGCCTCATATGGGGAGCCGTTTGACAGAAACTGCCACTTGAGATACGAAACATATTAATCCATTGATTTTTGCTAGTAAAGTGCTAGTAAGTGCCCATTTGTGGTGTCCATCAAAGAGTCTTATTCGATCCGTGAGGGGTATACCGTTCGGATTGTGTTGGATAAAAAAAAAGAAACAAGTGGATAGATACTTTTCGATTATTACGCCGCTTATGGTATAACACGGTCAAATGCACTCATTGTTTGACCATTTGCAGAAAAATCGAAAGAGAGTAGATAGATGGTAGGAATTTTATTTATCGAAAGCTATTGGGAAAGGTTATAGATGCTTTCAAATGTACGGTACTCGTGAGACTTGCCTATTATGTATTGTATAGTGCGTATGAAGTTGAGATATATTTTTATCCCTGTTCTAATACTTCTGATGTAATGTTTTTTGATATGCGCAATGCATGATGTACGATTATGTAACCAAACACCATACCTGACGTACATGAAACTATACCCTGAGGACATGTGTCTGTTCTTGTATCTGCATCACCATCTACTTCGATTGAATATAATTAAAATCTTCGTTTATGTCACTGCAAATGACGGGTTTTTAAACATCATAAGGCGTTTGACTTAACCAACGTGATTGGCATTTACAACGGTACGTCGTCAGAGACCAGATATGTCTTCACAAGTTCAATGCAATGTTATCGTATCCATTATTTATCGCCTATCGATAGGCGAATTTTAATGAAAACCGTGTCCAAGAGCTCCCTAATAGTGATGGTCTTTGATGTCTTTGAATATGGGATCATCTGGTACTTTCATCTTTTACCCATGACAGCAGTTTTAGGAATTTTAAGTATACTACTCTGTCTTGCCGAATTTTGATTCGGACATAATGTACTTGATTCTGCCATTTCCAAACAAAAAAAAAAGTATCTATATTCATAAACATAAACAATTATGTTTTGTGTCACAATTTTGAATGATTGATGGAACTTGCCATCAAGGTACGTATATGAACATAAGACAATAAGACTAAACAAGTCGATAGGTAAATTGTATATCTATGAATGAACCTGAAGGCTTAGATACAGCAATTTGTTTAGTTCAAAATAATGATTGTGCTTGAGTATGGGAAATTATCTTTACAATTGCTTACTAATGAGTTTTTTGGCTGAAGCACACGAAAATGTAATTTTTCCTCTCATACTACAATATATAGACAACAAAGTGTAGCACGTAAAAGGACAATCAATCATTCGCGTCAATGATAATCGAAGTGATTGAGATTTAATATTTGTTGATGGCGGTTTGGTATTCCATTTCATTGAGTAAAAGGTTAAGTTATATTTGTTTGCTCAATTTGTATGAGTATTTTGGGTATATAGAAATTGTAGATCAGCTTCATATACAGGGTGGGCCATCTAGTGGTTTCTTTTTAAATCACAGATTATTTTGACACTGACAGCTCCTCAAAATGTTGACAGAAAGTCAGTATCATACCTCCGAAATGAGTCGCTTTACGTTTGAACAACGTTGGGAAATATAGAAAACTTATTTCTAAAGTAAGAATTATGTAATTAGCCCAAACAGTGCGTTTTTTGAAAAGAAGTTTTGGCATGGTCCCCGCCGTCGGTCGTACGGTGCGCACAGACGAGAATGTGGCTACCGTAGCCGAGTGTGTGAGACTCAATTCACGAATATCAACTCGCCATCATTGGACCATTTTGCTTAGAAAATGAGGCTGGGTACAACGTTTCGGTCAACGGTCGGCGTTACAGAGCCACTTTAACCGCCTTTTGCCGCCTCGGAGCTGCGATTTGACCCCTTTGGATTTTTTTTTTGTAGGGAACCGTGATGTTATTCCAACAATCCGGAAACGATTCAAGTAGGTACTTAAGGCCAATATCATCCAAGTAATCCGTGAGCTACAGCCCGAAACCATCGACAAGGTCTTGGAAAATTGGAGTGACAGAATGTGCTACTGCGAAGCCAACCGAGGCAGCCACTTGAACGACTTTGTGTTCCATAATTAATGGGAATGATTGCTTTTACTAATAAAGCCATAATACATGGAAAAAAAATTAATTTTGTTCATTTTATTGCATTTTTAAAAAGAAACTTGTATTTGGTCCACCCTTTATGTATCTCAGCTCCTAAAATGGCAAAGGATATTAGCCATAAAGATTAAAACAGCTCAGTTATCGATACACAAAATAACACATAGTTTGAACAACCTTTATCGTTAATTTCTGACACCTTTATTTAGGACTTAGAAAGTGTGTGATTTCCCCAAGTTTGACAAGAGTTTGGATGTAGCAGCCGCATTTTCACCGATAGCTCTAGCTAGAGTCTACTGGACCATGTCAAAGTGCAAGTGAATCTTATTTTATGGTATTTAACAGACGTTGATCTTTTTAGGCATTTATGTGTTTCGCGGCTACCTCTTACAAAATACCTTTTAGAGGTAAAATGTTTGATTCAGTATTTACACCCATAGCAAAATCAATAATATCACTTGCCAATCAAAACGACTACAGTGTACCATGGTTTAGAGACTGTATAGAAAATTTAGGAAGAATTGCGTCCATATACGTCAATGGTATAGATATGATCACATTCGATAATATGGTACGGTTAAGATGCGTGCTGCTGTAGAACAAAATTGCTTCCTCACCAGGTCCTATAGGTCCTAGCTTCGCACAACCATTCGTTTGTGTGAGTTGAATTCTTTTCTGATAAATGGAAGGGGGCTTAATTCGATTCCAACAGATAAATTACATAAGAAGCTTTTTGTAGGCACTTTTTATCAGACTTTTTCTAGAGATGCCGTAGTAGAAAAAGCATATAGGTTTAAGTTGTGTTATTCCTGGGGTTCCCGTAGGTACACTAACCATTTAGTCAGTGCGAGATGCTTTGATAAAAACTTAAAATCTTAAATGGACTGAAGCGATCTATGGGGGCCTCTACCACGACATGATTAGTGATTGTTTCTTTAAAAATATGGAAGACAATCCTGACGATAGTGGCTGATTTTTTGGTCTTGAAATAATGGCAGATGTATCCTAGGAACGTCCCATATACATCCGCACAAAACCCATTCCTTAAAGGATACATACATTATGAAGAAGACCATGTGATTCGGCGAGGTTATGATCAGGATTATAGGAATCATAAACCTCCCACTTTACTGCATCCCAACAGGTCCGCCTATAGGCTTTGCCGATACGTTTACAGAAGGTATGTTACTGCATGACTTTCGGTTTCGGATCACTTCGTTTTTGCATTTATGTCATCCAAGAGTTTTTTTTTTTTTGGCTGCCTCCCCTCCGCCCTGGTATGTAGGAACGTTGATTGGCAGGAACGAACTGACCCGGCCGAGCTCTAATTTTTTCGAGATGGATTTTCGAGAACGTTTCGAATTGGGAGATCTGAGGATAGGTCATTTGCTCTTCGCTGATGACTTGGTCATCCTTGGGTCCTCTCAGACTGAACTTTAGTGCGCACTCGATCGGTTTGTAGCCGTTTGTGTTGAAGCTGAGATGAAAGTAAATGTGAACAAATCTGTAGTGATGGTCGTCTCTAGAACGCCTCTTCAATGCACTCTGCATGTTAGTGGAGTCCCATTGAAACAGGTGGAGAAGTTCAACTATCTCGGGGTCTTATTCACGAGTGATGGAAGGAACAATGCTGAGTTTTCCTGTAGGATTGATCAGGCTGGATCAATTTGGAGACAGCTTGGGCATTCTGTTATCAGGAGGACTCAACTTGGTGTCAAAGCTAAGTTGTCAGTTATTAATTCGGTGTTTGGTCCAACTCTTACCTATGGTCATGAGGTTTGGGTAATGACCGAAAGAATTATGATCGCGCATACAAGCTGCCGAAATGAGATATTTCCGTAGTATTGCTGGTGTGACCAGTAGAGATAGCATCAGAAATACCAGAATACGTGAGAAACTCAATGTCGAGCAGCTACTTCTCCGGAAGGAGCGGTCCATGCTTCGGGGGTTTGGTCATGTTAAACGCATGTCCCCAACCAGGATCCCACGACTTGCTATAGAATCCTTACCATCCGGCAGGCGTCCTCTAGGTAGACCAAGGATGAGATGGTTAGATCAAGTCCATAATCTCTCCTATATCCGTATGGGGATTGCCCTTGATGATTTAGTGTTGATGGCGGAGAATCGAGAAGTATGGAGGGTCCACTTGAGCAACCTACACCCGCGACCCACTTAATGGACAAGCGGATCATTGAAAATGAATGAATGAATGAAATGAATGGGTTCTATGACGTGAATACTTTCTAAGATCATTGAACTTCTAATTCGATTAAGCTTTGTTACTGCTGCTTTCATGCGAAGCATCTTTATTTCAGCTACGGTTAATTTGGTCTCATACTTTTCGTACATTGTCCAGCACTGCGAAGCGTATGTGAGCGCCGGACGATGATCTGCGGTACAGGGCTTGCATTTCGTGTTAGTGGTCATTTCTCCGTCACAGAAGATAGCTGCCACGCTAAGCTTATGCAATGATTGAAGTCGTCATCAGTAGTTGCTTCGCTATATTAATTATAGATCCCAGATACTTGAACTTTTCGCACTTGGGAATCACTTATCTGGACTAAGTCGGGAGTGGATCACAGAATGGGCAGTAAACAACCTCTGATGTCGATACAGATTTCTCTTCAAAACATCCACCCATGCCATACATCAAGTGATCAAGTGCTTGTTGCAGAAACGTGATTTAATTATGATATGATTTCTCCATCGTCAGCAAAGAATCATTTCTGCACTTTGGAGTCCGTCACTTTTCCTTCAAGTAGATAAATTTAAGACTTAAAAAAAAAGCATAGGACTTAAGACACTTCCCTGGTGCACACCGACTTTTGCAAAACCAACACCTCACTGTAGAATCATCGAGTCGATTTGTATATTTTAGCAGTAACAATTAAACTTAGATAGGTCTGGTATACATATATTGGGATAAGTCATGTCTTCCGAATCTGTAAAATTAAAAAATCTTTGCTATCTGCAATGATGCAAATTACTCAGACCATTATTTAAATATAACCAACCATCATGTACAAAGCAAATCACTGTCCTCATTCCTTAAACGAAATGTCAAAATCAATA
This sequence comes from Cheilosia soror, assembly GCA_949372485.1. Taxonomy (NCBI): domain Eukaryota; kingdom Metazoa; phylum Arthropoda; class Insecta; order Diptera; family Syrphidae; genus Cheilosia; species Cheilosia soror. The sequence goes on from OX443563.1 coordinate 22,099,456, forward strand.
TCAATTCAAACTGACGTGTACACGACATTAGCTTCAATCAATCGTAACCACATTTTATGTCACCAAATGATCAAATGACGATTTACCCTCCAACCAACTGCATTAGGTACTTATAGTTCTATTTTGAAAATTATTATCACTAAGGAATTAATTTATGAGACTTTTGTTTTCAATATACAATAATACAATTGAAACAGATTGCACTTATACTCCTCCATGTGGAATGCAGTGCCTACTCTCTCATGAGATGAAACCATTCTCGGTCTGAATTGAATTGATTTCCAAGTCAAGAGCACAACACAATACACCACACACAATGGCGTACGTTGTGCATTATGTCACCAATTGAATTCAAGTATCTCGAGTATTATAATTTACTACATGTTTACCCACGCAATATTCTTTATGCTGCGCGTACATGTGTGGGATCAAAGATATAGAGCTATAAAGTCAAAAAGTGAACTGAAGCTGGACGTGGACCGCCCGACGGAGACACTGACTGTGTGAGCAATGTAGTGTCGCGCGTTGGAAGTGGCTCGATCTTAAATTCTGAATTATGACGTTCCCTGAACTGTAGATGCTGGAAGCATATAAATTTATGAGTGTCATATAAATAATTCATTGTCAAACGGTCGTAACAATGGGCGAAGAGAACATAAGTAGGCATCTTTTTCATTACTTTTATGGTGGGTAAATCTCAATGAAGAGCAGCGCACATACTGACGTACATAATGTTAATGTAATCGATTTGGCAATTTGAGATAAACGGTAGAGATTTCGCTCTTTCAAGTAAATAATTTATTTAAAGCTGATTTCATATGGAAATGTAATGTCCTGAAAGGAGCATCGTGTGGTGTAAGAAATGCTGAGGGAAATAATGAGTTTTAAGTTGGAATACAATTTTGGATTATATCGCGGAGAAATCCAAATCCAAAGGACGCAGAATATTTTCGCATTTGGTTGAAAACTTAGAAGTTGTTGAACATTTTAAATATAGATAAAAAGATTCTTTATTTTTATGATAACAGCATAGCAAATAAAAGGCACCACTGTTGCTTATCATAAACTCCATGGAGCTTCCGTTTCAATAAAAAAAAGAATTAAGTTTTGCAGGAATAAGGGTGATAATGGGTAATTCAATTTCAGTTTCGGAAAGAAAAAAAATGTGCACGACTGGGTCGCAATCTCAGAGTCATTTCAGCAAATTTTACGCTTAAAATCATACCCACTCAAGATGTACTCAGGTAACTGAACCTTCATTTATTCATTTTTAATGGCCCGCTTATCCATTAAGTGGGTCGGTCGCGGGTGTAGGTTGCTCAAGTGGACCCTCCATACCTCTCGATTCTCCGCCATCGACTCTAAATCATCAAGGGAAATCCCCATGCGGGTAGAGGAGAGATTATGGACTTGATCTAACCATCTCATTCTGGGTTTACTTAGAGGACGCCTGCCTGATGATACGGATTTCATCGTGGAATCCTTGTCGGGGACATGCGTTTAACATGACCAAACCACCGAAGCATGGATCGCTTAGTCTGGAGAAGTAGCTGCTCGGCATTGAGTTCCTCACGTATTTGGTATTTCTAATGAGATCTCTACGGGTCACACCAGCAATACCACGGAGGAATCTCATTTCGGCAGCTTTTACATTCTACAAAAACATACATTTTAACTACAACACTTTATTACTTTCAAATTTCACCCCGAACTGACACTTGAAGGAGGCAAGTAGGCGATGAATTTCGAATTTTAGCCACTGAAGTTTTGACAAAAATATAGTCATGGGTAGTCATTTTTGAGAAACATTCATAAAACGGCAATATTCGAGTTTTCTAAGAAAAACTAAGTACGTGATCATGTTTAGAATGTTAAGTTGTCTTAAATATGTATTTTTATCAAAATCGGTAGAGCGGTTTTTTTTTTGTAAAATATGCTGACAAATGTTACAACTTTGGATTCGAAAAGCACTGTTATTAAGCTGTTTAGCTGAAAACTGAGTACGACGTATTGTTTAGGATATACGCATTACCTAGCAGTTACAGTTTCATCCAAATCAAAAATGGCGTTTTATAAATATAAGAAGTTTTTAAAGTACCATTTTTAGCGATTGGGGTGAAAATCGGAGGACGCACTCATGGTTCAAAAAACACTGTTTTGCAACTGTTTAGCCCAAAACTGAGCAAATGGTATTACTATGGATTTAAGCACCTGACAGTTACATTTTTATCATAATCGAAAATGGCGTTTTTGAGATATGAGCAGTTTTTTAAAGTACTATTATTAATGATTTTGGTGGATATCTTCTTTAGAGAAAAACTGAGTTTACTATCGAGTTAAGAATGACAATAGTACCTACCTAAAAAATAAGTTTTTGTTCAAATCGTTGTACCGTTTTCGAGAAAAAGTCAATTTTCAAAAGTGCCGTTGCTGGAGTTTTTAGCGAAAAACTGGGTATGCAGTCATGTTAACCATGCCTACATTAACTCAACTATCAATTTTGGTTCAAATCATTAGAACCTTTTTCGGAAAAATGTAAATTGTGTAATATTTAAAAATTTTATGTGGGAGGTACCGCTAATATTGGGGCTAGCTTTAAAAAAAATCGCTTCCTACAGGGAAACCCACAAACTCTAAATACGAAGTTTGAAACATTTTCGTCCAAGCGATTAGATTTCCTAGCTATGGGACAGACAGGCATACGGACGGACAGAATTGCGAGACCCACTTTTTTGTGTTCCCCTATCATTGTAATATCAGAATTGATCACAATCTCGAGTTCGAAATTTTGTACGAAAACAATATCTTTCAGGTACGTATACAAGAAATTAAGGTGCCTGTCCAGTCCATTTGAGAGTACTTTCGCTAGTAAACTCTCATGAGTTACTCTCGGGTGGCTGTCCCTTTGAGAGTAAAAATGCGCGAGAAGCTCTCAAGCAGCTCTCGAGAGCAAACTCGCAAGTGGACATAGTCTTGTCTTGAGAGTAGTTCGCGGAGAGTTAACTTTTTCCTCTCGAGATTCCAGTCTTTTGAAAGTCACTCGCAAGTGGACACATGTAACAGCTAGGTTCCAGAAATCGAGTGAAATCGTTTTCAGTGTTCGAGCGATTCGGAAATTTTTTCGAAATCACAATTTCACTTTGTCTCAATTCCGAAAATTTTGAAAACGAAATCGAATACAGTGAAATGTAGAACACAAAAATTCATTTACGATTTCATTTCGAGTGAAAGTGAAATGTGGAACCTAGCAGAAAGACTTGAGATATTAATTTTAATGTTTAGACTTTACAATTAAATATAAAATCCAACTGCCAACATCTCATTTAAATATCCACTACTTGACGGACCGGTGTGCACAAAATTTCGTTTGGTATTTCGGCCATGACTTGATATTGGTTTTGAACTGCTCAAGAAATTGAGGGTTGTGCACATAAACACTTTTTAAACACTCCTTAAACAATCTAAAAGTAAAGACAATGAACATCTCGAAATTACGCGTTCTGGGAAGTTTTCGAGCAATAAAGTCAAAATTGGTAGTGCAGCGAACCAAATATCGATATCGTCCAGATCGAAATCTTCAATTACTGGCAAAAAAAAAATCGGCCATATAATTCAGAACTGACGGCAAAAGTAACTTCGTTATTCGTTTTCGGAAAGACCGCACTGCAAGCCAGTCACTTTTTGCGAATGCAATGGCTTGTTAACAATCACTTGTGTATTTTCAGATTTGCAGATATGGCAATTTTACTTATTCACATATCTGTCAAGCAAGAAAATCAACTGGTCCTGCGAGCACCAAATTGCCGAACGTATGTATTGCGCGGCGCATTCCAAGAGTATCAGTAGGCTTCAATTTTTGCTTGCGTTAAACTTTATAAGGATGAAGATTAAGATGCAAGTCCAAGTGCAAAATACGTCAGAATGTGCCGTAAGACACGCTCAGTGTCTTAGAATGAAAAGGACTATAACACCAACGACAACAACAGGACCAATTGTCTTACCACATCTTAAATATTAATGAATGGAAACTGGCATTTTAAGTAACGTCAGCTTAATTTGACTAAAAAGGGATAAGAGAAAATAAATATCCCCTTTTTAAGGGTACTGGTGATCAGTTTACACTGTGAAACCGTACAAGTTAAGTCAAAAGTGTAAATTCTCAGTAAGGTTCAGTTAAATTTTAGTTTAAATTTTCACTGTCCAGCCCAGTTTGCTTTACCGGTTTTAGCCCCGGTAAGTCTAACCGACGAAATATTCACACTACGGCGGATCCTGGAAAAACCACAAGAAATCCAAATCGATACTCACCATCTATTTATCCATTTTAAGACTACGTATGACATCATCTATAGAGACGACCTATACAGAGCCATGTCTAATTTTGGCATCCCTGCCAGATTTGTCAGATTGTACAGAATGCCGACGAAGAATTCCATAAAGTTCGGAAAAAAACTCACACAGACCTTTGATGCTAAAAAAAGGGTTTTGACAGGGGTGATGCACTGTCATGTGAAATTTTTCAACATTATATACATTAGAAAATTGTGCGAAACTCCGCAGCCAACACCAGGGGCACAATTTTCCAAAAGTCTGTGCAAATACTTGTTTGTATAGTATACGCCGAAGACATTGGCATAATTGGCAGAACGCAGCGAGCCGTCACTGGTGCGTTTATTTTTGGTGGTGAATGAGGGCGAAACAAAATACATGCAGTCAACAAGAAGCTACACACAAGATCGACGAATCGGATAGAATGACACGATAGACAGATATAAACTCTGACAATGACACCATAGACCATCTTGGTCGTTTTAAACGCAAAATTCTTCGAGTGAATTTTGGTCTCGTTTGCGTTGACGGGGTTTTGAGGAGGGGATTTAACAGCGAACTCTACGAGCTGTGCAGCGACATCGACCGTCAGAAAAGTAGTTGTCAGTCGAATAAGATGGTTAGGACATTTAGAGCGAATGGTCGCTAACGCTCCGGCCCGAAGAGTCTACGATTCCAACCCGGGGGGACAACGCAGGAGAGGAAGAATTCGCCTTAGGTGGCGCGTACAAGTGCAAGGGGACCTCAACCAACTTTAAGTGAGCAACTGGAGGTGGTAAGACAAAGATAGGACTAACTGGAGAGGCGTATTGGTTGAGTCCCTGCAGGTCTACCCCGGACTGCAGCACAACGTAAATAAGTAGAGCAAAACTGGAAGTAATTATCACTTAATAACTCCAATCACCCTGCATTTAAGAACACGACTCTCTGGGTAAGGAATACTTTTCTACCTCTCTTGGTTTTGCTCTAACATTCATGTAACAGAGATAGTATGCTGGTATAAATTCATTTTCAAACAAAAAGTGAGTTTCCTATAAACCTAATATTTTTTCGAAACCAAATACAGTCAACAATCTAAGAATGAGAGACGATAAGATTTGCTTCAGCTATTTAATGGATTATCTGATGAAACTCAGCGATTTTGAATGACCTTGAGTGCTTACCAAGGATAAAAACGATATACACCGTCACATTACGCTATGAGAAAGGACTCCTAGTGGCGGAATGTTTATTGTTCTATCCGCACGCCCTTACAAAGTGTTATTTGGGACACAAAGCGCAAGCAGAGCAAAAATTCGCTTAATGGATCTGCTTTCCATAAGAATGGAATTGGAGATGGATTTCGTTTTTCGTCCTTCCATTATTTTATTGTTCGATTCGTCTTCCTTTTATTTTTTATTCCATCGACGACAAAAGCGGAAGTACAAAATGTGTTGGTTATTTATTATGCTTTGAATTGCTGTCGTTTGACTTAAGCTAATAGCATTTTTTTTCGGTTTTTTTTCTGTTTTAGGGGTTGATGGGACCCTAACCAGAAGCGTAACACACCCTCCACTCATAAGGATATAAAACAGTGCAATAATGTTTATTGAAGGAGCTTTTCTTGAGTGCGGGAACAAAATCGTATGTAGGGGTAGGTACTCTCGAAATTCGGGCGAACACTTTTGGGTCACCGAACCCTATCGATTTTTTTGGCAAAACGCCAGCCATGGTGATGACAAATATTTTTATTGCCATCATGGAATGTGGATTAGATGTGCTTTATTCTTAAATTTATTAGAATGGTTGCTTTTAAGTGGCTGGGTATGACTTTGTCAACGAGAATTGTTAGCGTTTGTGGAATGGTCTCGGTGAGTTTTATTTATTTAACTATAAATATAGAATTTTTGTTGTGGTAGGCAAAAATTAGGTTGCGGAATGGAATTTTTGCAGCTTAATGAGGCATATAGAATAGGCTATAAAAACAGTCTTGTCTGCATAATAATGTTGTTATCGCAATCAGTGACAGTTTTGATATTACCAATTGGAAAATGTTACCGTATGTGCTGTTCAGAGGTTCAGACTTCAGAGATGATGTGACAACAAAGGGGCATATGTATGGAATGAAACTGGATTTGATTGTGTTAAAGTTCACATAAAAAATAAATATCTACCAGCGGGTATGTACCTATATACTTGGAAAAATTAAAACTTGCAAAACTGAAGCGGCAATAATTTGAACGCAATGCTTACTATAATGAACATTTTGTTTAATAAAACTAAGTAAGGTAGGAAAACTAAGGTCACTAGGTAGGTGTGACGGTTTAGAAAATCCTTGACTTTTGACTTTTAAATTCATTTTTGTTACATTTTTTCTTTAACTTATCTATAAACTAGACAAAAGTGATTAAATCTAAATTAAAACTAACATTTATCTTAATCTAGCTTACTTGCTCTTAACGAGCACTTAACTATATTTTTATTACTATTGCCTTTTCGGCCTTAAATCTATCTATTTTCTATCGTTTGCTTTGTTTTTTTAATTTCCAAAAACTTGCAAAAACTTGGATACTTTATTATGGCGTTTTTCTTAAAACTACTTAAAAATACCTAAGCTACTTAACCTAAATTACCTATAATCAGGGCGATGAAAAATATCTCGATTGGTCACCATCCCGATTGCGTCGATGGACGCCTGGCAGTCGCCAACACGGTGCACACGCGCCGCCGGGACTCGAGCGAGGCCATAAGCATCGGTCAAGTATCGGTAGCACTCATTCATGTTGACGACCCCGGCCCCTCCCAAAGACCCCCTAAAATACCTACACCTAACTAACTCAGATACTAGCTTAAATCTAAGGAGGTTGTTACATAGGTAACGCACCGACCGGGGAGAGCGTGTCTGCCCTCACCTCTTAAGCCACCAAAATTCGGTGAACTGCTTCAAGGTATCAACCGTGTCCCTATCCGCAATTGCGATATTAAAACGGAGGAGCTCCTGAGCATTGGCGGCGTACCCGTCGTGGATGAGCCGCTTATACCTCGCGCCGTAGTGGCTGTGGTACCATACCCGCACACCATCATGTCTGCATGAAGAAATGCCTAAGGCGGGACAAAGCCAGACCGGAGCGTACTCTCGTGGTACATTAAATTCGGGTAATAATCACCCGAGATCAGATTGTTAGCGTTGGCCATCGCCCTTGCAACGTGCCTTCGAATCACCTTAATTAGGAAATTGTCAATCCTATTCAATAGAGACCCATCGTATAGGGAGTTCCATAGACTCGGAAGTTCTAAACAACCCTAGGCAGGTCCTGAGACATTGTCTCTCAAACACCCGAATCTTTTCCATATAGGAAGGCGCTATATTAAAGCAAATGGGACAGCCATAAGCGATGATCGGCCTTATAAGGACCACGTAGCATATGACTTTTACTCCTTGTCAGAGCATAAGCCCCAGCAAGACAAGCATCTATATGTTTGTCAAAATATAGACACTGGTCGAGCCAGATGCCAAGATACCTGACCACGCTTCGCACTGCCAATGGTTGTCCATTTTGTCCAATAATGGGTAATTTTCGCCAGTTTTTTCTGGTATCCCTAGAGGCCCTAGCAAATGGAGTTCTGAACAGGATTGTTTCTGATTTTTGGAAATTGATTTTCAATTTCCAATCATCGCAATACCTCTTAATTTGATCGAAGTTACGCTGCAACAGGATGTTGATGGCCTCGACTTTTGGACCTGATCTGTACGCCACTAAATCGTCTGCGTACGCCATAGCATGTCTGAGGGAACCCACCAGATCACTCGTGTAAATATTAAACAGGATCGGAGAATTCACAGCTCCCTGTTGTAAGCCGTTTTTAATTTCAAAGACTTTGCTCGAAGTCACGTTGCCAGCTTTGACAACGAACTTCTTTCCCATAAGCATGTCATAAATCATATATAGCAATGGTTTTTGCATACCCAACCTAGTCAGCTTGTAGAAGAGCCCCTCCAACCATACGGTGTCGAAGGCCTTCTCAAAGTCGACCAGGCAGGCACCCGTGCATTGGTTCTTGCATTTGTGCCACTGAATGTCGGACACCAATTTCGACGCGGCATAAATCGTTTCATGCCCCGCTCTAAAGCCAAACTGATTGTCCGGAATAATCTTATTGAGAAAATCCCAAGTAGCACTATGTGCTGTTTTGTTACCATAAACTCATTTGACCTGATTGTTGTAAGTTTGTCGAAGGGGGGTTTAGATCCAGCCTGTGGAATTCAAAAAGGTTATCAGTTCTTTAAGTCTACTCTTCAAAACCTCCTCAAGGGAGTCGAAGAAATTTTTTAACCAGAGATCGCTGTCTGTTCCTAGCTGGTGCCCGACAGACGCATAGTTAGTGAGTGAGAGTTTCATTTTTGGTTGCGTCCCTGCAACTGTGACAGTGTGTATTATGCGGGAAGCCTAATCTGACCGCATGGTCCCCTATAAAGCCAATGGCCTGTGGTTTGCGTTTATTCTGGCGATATATTTTCGTGTTTTACTTAAGCTACGAATACACGTCCATTTTTTTGAGCCATTTAAATGGCGCTGTGACGTCAGGAAAAAATGTCGCAGTAGAGCGACATTTAAGCTACGATTCGTGATTGGAAAAATGGCGATCACACGAAATGACTATCATCGTCATTTGTGTCCCAAAATCAAATGACGGACACTGCGAGTCATTTAGAATTTTCCGTTGGGATGCCATTTAAATGTAACAGCCAAAAAGTTTGGTCATTTGTCATTTTTCCGCCATTTAAATGGCAATACATGTCATTTGGTCCGACATTTTCCTAGTCATTTAAATGATGCCGAAAATGTTATCCTAAAAATGGCGATCATGCTTTGTAACGCGATTTTTACGTCAGAGCGACATTTAAATGACTCGAAAAAATGGCCGTGTAATCGTAGCTTTAGAAGTTAGGTTGGCCACATCCCTCTGGATATGTCACAGTTTGGTAGTCTCCGCCGTCTATGGTTGGCCTTCGATACGAATTCTGAGGAGATGTTTGCCTTTACTGCTCCGAGCGAAATGTGAACTGCTTCCGCAAGTGAACGGTGAATTGCTGAACCTTGCCTGGCCAGCTCGTCGGCTTGTTCGTTTTCATAAACGTTGCTATGACCTGGAACCCAAATCAAGGTAACCTTGAGCGAGGCCAGTTCGGCTCAACATTTTACTAATTTAGAGGTTACATAGACTGAGACGATAGCCTTGATGGCAGAATGACTCTGAACTCTATGTGTGTAGTTTTATTTATCGACAGGCCTCGCCGATGATAATTATGAAACATACAGGCCGTATCCAGAGGCTTAAAGGACGTTCAGAGACTCCGAAAATACCCTAGCACCTAATCTACAGTCCATTTTTTAACCGTCCGTGTAGATTGCTAAATTCTAGTCCCTGTTCACTTGTCCGTCTTGTCAATTTTATCTTTTAGGGAATTCTACTTCAAAATGTTTTGTAAAAAAAACTAGTTCTCTCGATAGCGAAAGCAAAATGTTACCTACTCTGGCCGTAGGGTATCGCAGATACCCCGACACTTTGACTCTGCTGGCGTTGTGACGTTTGTGATGTGAAGTCTAAAAAAAATAAATTTTCAGTAAAGGAATGTTCATAATAAAGGTAGAAGACGACGCAAAATTAGTTACCTTCCTACTTTAAAAATTCAGTATACCTAGTCAAGCTATATCGGAGCTTTGCTAACACACAACGAGAATTTAGAAGATCCCTTATCTAATACTCTGGGCTTACTCAAAATGTATTTGAACAAGCAGCAAACCCCACAACCCCTATAAAACAATATTATGTGGGAAATAAAAGTTGAATCGTTAAAAAATATAAAAAAATGTGCTGTTAAAAAGACACACATTTGTGAACGTGATAGGGAGCCATTTTGGATGACATAATTTGTTCCCTGTAGGTCCACCCTTCCAAATATTTATTTTGTCAAGGACTAAGAAGAAGGCAAATAGAGCTATGTACTATTGTTTGCTGCAACATAACTTTTCGAAGCTAAAGAGTATTTTAGGACATCTATCTTCGATTTGGGTAGGGGTTAGGTTAGGTTAAAAATGGGTATGAGATGTCTCATACAACACTAGGCACCATAAGGGCCCATCGCGATCCCTAGGGGGAGCCAATTGCAGTGACCTACAATGGAAAAACACCTAAACACTTGCCCTTGAGAAAGCCCCAATTTCCCTGCAAAAACCAAATAGTCCCTTGAAGTTGGTATTGTCTATCTCCCCTAAATGTTGGAAGAAGTACCTGCCCAAAAATTTTCTTCTACTGCGACATATTGCCTCACATTCGCACAGTATATGTGTTATGTCCTCTTCGGCTTGCAGGTCATTGCAGAATCTGCAAGTGTCCGAGTCTGCTAGCCCTAGTCTTCTTGCATGTTTTCTAAGAAGACAGTGCCCTGATAATATGCCGATCAGTGTCCTAAGCTGTTCCCTGCCTAGTTTGAGGATTTCCCTAGATCTTTTACGGTCGTATTGCGGCCAAAGTGCCTTAGATACTGCGTGACCATCAGTGAGTACCTCCCACCTCCGGTCGGCTTCCTTATTTATTTTATTCCTAATATCGCTTTTTATGATACAAGGAGGTGGTTTAATATCCACATCTCCTCCGTCTTGCAATTCCCCGCCTATCCTCGCAAGCTCATCCGCTTGCTCATTTCCAGCTATACCGCAGTGGTCCTGGGTAGGGGTCATCTCGCGGATTATTTTTGGCAATTTATCATTTCGCAATAACCATTTCGCAATTTGTTGTCTTGCTTTTTAATTATTTCGCATTTCATCAAATCGCAATTTTTGTTAGGCAATTTTTCATTTCGCTTTGTAATCGTATCGCAAAAACATCATTTCGCATTTTTAATCTCGCAAATGTTTATCTTGCGTTGTGATTTGTTCGCATTGTATTATTTTGCGAAATGTTTTGTTTTACACTCTATTACATGATAATAAATTTCGCCGCGATATTTCTGCTGTATAATCATAAGCGAAATGGAAAAGCGCGGGAAAAACATTGCGAAATAGACACGTTGCAAAATAATGAAATTACGGAATGGGAATTGGCGAAACAAGTATTGCGAGATAAACTAAATGCGAATCGATAAATGCGAAATAAAATTTGCGAAATGAATTTTGTCGAAAAGACCGGCACCCCTTCGATTTGTCAACCAGACAGCGCTCTAATTCAGACTTTCAGGGTAGTTAGTAGCTGAATTCCAGACGAGGGACTTTTGCATTGGCCTCGTTACTCATCGGGCAAAAACAGTCTTCGACGATGTATGGGACTGGCTATCTTGAAAATTGTATCATGGTGGTTGGTATTTTGACAATTATTAACCTTATTGCGGTACTCTTTATATATCTACAGCAATTAGTTCAACCTACAGACAGAACTATTTAGTTTTCTAGTTCAAGTTTCCTGGGACATATTTGGTCATGCAAAAAAAAAAAGACTCAAAGCCCAGGATAATTGATGATCCATCCCTTGGGTTGTAGTACATTTCCCAATGAGTCCTTTCGTTTTATGAGTTTCTTCCATGGCATAGACAATTTGTGTTCATTTGGCCATGACGTCCATTCAGACAGAGGTTCTTGACCAAATAGCGATCTTTCGTATGATGACCGCTTACCACCTAACATGTGTGTCTTCTAAAATCCCAAAACAGTAGATGGATGTTTAAATGTCCACCAGTGAGTGAAATTAATTGTGTCCCTTATGTAGAGGGCTTCCTTGAATTTGTGTTCTAATAGTAAAACTTATTTCTTTCTACATACATGTAAGACTTCCTTTTCAATGGCTATCTATAAAGGACTACCATTAAGCCATAGTACTACATTCCATTTCTAAATGCTTTTATCATCCATTGGCTTAATACTATCAGAACCTCAGGAATGGATGGTCTAAGGTCAGAACATCGATCTGATTTTCCGCCAGCTCAGTGGCAGTATTATCCAGAGATTAGACAAATGGGCAAATTATATTGCAATCTAAGGACACTTACTTTTATGAAGATAGGATAACTAGGGTAGCAGAAACCATGTTGAGAACCACTACTGATATTCTATTAAGATAGCAGTAGGTTTGTTCCGAAAATAAGTCCAATTTATATGTTAATCGACAATTCACGATGCGATGAGTGTAACAATTTGACAAGCAAAAATTCAATCAACGTCACCTACTTCTTAGCGTCAAGTTAATTCGCTTGTCAAAGCTAAAAATGGTTGATATTTTCACACACATTACCTTCACTTTGGAGAAGAAAAACGAAACATTTTCTAAATTTTCCCTCATTCACTAAAGATCGTTGTCACGATTTTACGCTAAAAGCAATCCTCCACCTTCATACTACTTGACAGCGCAATTTGTCTAATGACATTAACCTCACAATCAACGTTAATTTAATGTAAATTTGCCTCTAAAAGGACTTACCATCCCCTACCAGGAAATCCCTTCATAAAAACAAACAACACCAAAAGATACACAAAAATCCATATAGAAGATGTGAAAACGTCGAAACGTCTTTTCTATTTTATATCCTCCGTGCGACTATGAAGAGGCCAACGAAATCGTAATGAAAGAAAACAAAGACCAGTAAACCAAAATAAACACAATTCTCGTTACATGGACATCTAATTGGGAATTATAATCAATCAATCAGACTTATTGTTCAATAGATGACAATTTTTTGTATGTGTGTACTTAACATGTTTTCTTGTTTTTTTTTTTTGTGTTCGTCCAAAAATAAAGTATATACTGTTGGCCTAATACGATTAACTGAGACTTAACTCGTTCACGGTCAAGACAGCCGAGACGCGACGGACGATGGTCTCGTAAGTAGGTAGGTGGATGACTTGGTCGGACAACCAAACGTAATTTACTATAAAAATAAATAATAGTTCAGTTTGCATCGCAACGAAATAGAAAATATAGACTCAACTCAACAACAAAAGCCCGGTCAACAAACAAAAAAAAAAGTATCTATTGTGGTGTATCTGAGCCGCGAGCGAGGCGTATTTTGTTGCCTCTCGCTGATTTAAGTAAATAATAATAAAGTTTCAATTGCGAATGCTCGTTTCTTGGCTTAAAGCCGATTCTTCGTCTTAATTAAACGTGAAATTGTAATTGGAAACGACAACAATGAGCCGGCAACATTCGTCGGACGAATAGACTGTAAAGCTCGGTAAAAGTGTAGCGAATTCTCAAATCCGATCAACCTACATTGCGATTAATATACCCTCGCCCACCCTGTATACAGGGTATACACACTCACGGCGAATGTTTTTGCAAAAAATAATTATAAGGCGGGATAATTGCTTCTGGTCGTGTATCTATAATGTGAACCGCAAATTAGTAATCGCAGTTGTTAACTAATATCTACATGAAATGTATATGTTGAATGACTTTGTTAAAACCACAGCTGGATTTTTGCTCGGCATTTGTACTGAATGAATTAATATTGTCAGATGGTTTGTGTGCACGAAACGTTTGCACATTAAAATGCATTGGACAACGGATAATAGGCGCATTATAGATGCACGTGAATTGACTTGCATTGGTAATCAGTTTGGTATTGACAGGGAGTTTTTGAACTGTCCAAGCAGTAAGCGCCGACAACTACCGGCGTTTACGAACAGAAGAGGCTCTCAAAGAAAACTACTTCTTAGTAGACAGGTAGCGTACTTCCACCTGTCTATCTGTAAAATGGCTTAATTACAAGAATTCACAATGTTATGACTTATGAGCGCCTGCTTAGGGTTGGGTAAAAACGCGTCTTTCAGCGGAGTCTTTAGTTTTTTTAAATTTGTTAGCTACAGCGGCGTCTAAAAATAGTCTGACTACGCAAGTAGGTTACATAACTGTGCTCCTAGTGGCCTTACTTTGTCTAATCGATGCGAGGCATGCATCCAACATGCTCGACGTGCATTCATTCCGAGGGGCAAACATCGACTCTGACCATTTTCTTGTCGCGGCTAAATTCAGAGCTCATCTGTCCAACGAGAAGAAGCTGCGAACCGCCCAGAAGAAGAAATTCGACGTTGGACGCCTTAGCACACCTGGAGTAGCCAGAGCCTACAGGGAGCGCCTGACTACGAAACTCTCATCTGTGCACTCACCTACCACAGACGCCAACAATCAGTGGTGCCAGTATCGCGACATCATCAAGGAGGTAGCCGAAACCACTGTAGGGCACCAGCCACCCCAGAGAAAGAGCCCGTGGTATGATGATGAATGCGTGTACAGGCAAAAGGTGATTGAAGATCCATACAAGAAAGCGCTGCAGCACAAAACAAGGGCAGCGAGAGAAGAGTATCGAGCCAGGAGAAGGGAGGAAAAGAAGATCCTGCGTAGAAAGAAGAGGGCTTACGCAGCTTCCCAGCTCAAGGAGATCGAAGAGTCGCGCGATCGTAATAACATCCGGAGGTTTTATAAAAAAGCTAAGCAACTGGCTGCTAGCTACAAAACCGGAAAGCAGGCTCTTCGAGATACCGAAGGAAACCTAGTCACCGAAGCGCAGGGAATAGTAGATGTGTTTAAGCAGCATTTCCAGCAGCTGCTTAATGGGCATCATGTAGAGAGAGTGATAGGGCAAGAAGAGAACCCACGTCCAGTCAATGAGGAACTAGTCCCACCACCAAGTATAGAAGAAGTTGGCTTAGCTATAAAAAAGCTTAAGAACAACAAGGCCGCAGGCTCTGATGGTCTACCAGCGGAGCTCTTTAAATACGGTGGTGATGTTTTGGTAGGGAGCATGCACCGAATCATCAACCAAGTATGGGTGGAAGAAAACATGCCCGATGACTGGACTATCAGCTCCATATGCCCCATCTAAAAAAAAGGCGATCCTATGTCTTGCAAGAACTATAGAGGCATATCCTTGCTAAATGTCGCATACAAGATCCTATCCAACGTACTGTGTGAACGTCTAAAACCGTTCTGCAACACACTAATCGGCACGTACCAGTGTGGCTTCCGGCCCGGCAGATCGACTATAGACCAAATTTTCACACTGAGGCAAATCTTGGAAAAGATCAACGAATTTCAAGTCGAAACTCACCACCTATTCATCGACTTCAAAGCCGCGTATGATAGCATACATCGTCAGGAGCTCTATATGGCGATGGCCGAATTTGGAATCCCGGCAAAGCTGATTCAGCTGTGTCGCGTGACGCTGGAAAACACGCGCTGCAACGTGCAGTTTGGAAGCAGCTCTTCCGAACTTTTTCAAACATGCACCGGATTTCGGCAAGGAGACGCTCTATCATGCGACTTCTTCAATCTCGTACTGGAGCAGATAGTGCGCAGGGCAGGTGTCAACACGGAAGGCACTATCTTCAACAGGTCCGTCCAGCTGCTTGGCTATGCGGACGATATTGACATTATCGGTCGCTCCCAGCGTGCCGTGATAGAAGCGTTCACGGCGATTGAAGAACCGGCGAAATCCGTTGGACTTGTAGTAAATGAGGACAAGACTAAGTACATGCTATCAACAAACAAATAAGCATCTGTCCACCGCCTAGGACAAAACGTCACTATTGATAGCAACAATTTCGAGGTAGTTAAGTAGTACACCTACCTCGGAGTAAACACACGAATGACACCCTAGTGGAGATCCGGCGAAGAATTACCCTGGGAAACCGTTGCTACTTAGGTTTGGAAAAACAACTGGGTTCAAAACTCCTAACTCGAAGGACGAACTCTACAAAACCCTTACCCTGCCAGTTCTGCTTTATAACGCCGAGTGCTGAACGATAAGCCAGAAGGGAGAGCTGATACTGGGCTCCTTCGAAAGAAAAATACTTCGGCGGATTTTTGGTCCTGTGTGCGAAGAGGGCGAATGAAGGAGAAGATACAACCGCGAACTCTATGAGCTGTACCAAGATGTGGATGTAGTCCAAAAAACCAAAACACGTCGACTACATTGGATCGGCTACATCGAGCGAATGGACAATAACGCTCCAGCTAGGAGGATCTTCGAATCCTAGTCCCCAGGTTCGAGAAGACAAGGAAGACCGAACCTCCGTTTCAAAGACCAAGCCATCGCGGATGCCAGAGCGCTTGGTCTCGACAACTGGATTACTGGAAGCAGTTTGCCCGGGATCGTAGAGAATGGAAGGATGCAGTGTCTCGGGCAGAGACTCTTCACGGGTCGGAAGCCTGATAAGTAAGGATTTTATACCCTCCTAAGTCGCATATCGAAACCTGGCTTCAGTTAAAAAAACATGTACTTTACTTTACTTTTGGTGGCGCTTACAGTCCGGGGTGGACCACGGCCTCAACCAACAAGCCCCTCCAGCCAGCTCGGTCCCTTGCCAGCTGCCTCCAGTTACGCACACCAAGTTGGTTGAGGTCGTTCTCCAATTGTGCGCGCCACCTAAGGTGGAGTCTTCCTCTGCTGCGTTGTCCCTCAGGGGTGGATTCGAAGACTCGTCGGGCTGGTGCGTTGTTGTCCATACGCTCCACGTGTCCCAGCCATCTCAGCCGTTATATTTTTAGCCTTTTGACCAGGTCAGCGTCGCTGTATACTGTATAGCCCGTATAGTTCGTCATTGAATCTTCTTTTCCACACTCCATCGTCACAAACTGGACCGAATATCACTCGAAGAATTTTTCTCTCAAAGCATCCCAGAAGGTTTTCATCCGCTTTTGACAGGGCCCATGAAGACCCATCTTCGCCGCCTCCGTTTCGATGCTTGCAAATGCGCCACTGACAGCTCGCCGCGTTCTCCCAATAATGTCAATATCATCAGCATAGGCAAGTAGCTGAACGGACTTTCGAAAAATTGTACCTCTGGTGTTGGCTTGTGAGTTTCGTACAATTGCTTCAAGAACGATGTTAAAGGGAGTACATGATAGCGCGTCGCCTTGTCTCAAACCTTTTTCGACATCAAATGGATCGCTGGTGTTCTTGCCGACTTTGACGGAGCAGCGAGATCCATCGTCATCACAGCACAGACGGAAAGGTTTTAGGCGTTCACAAAATACAGCCGACAAGATCTTATATGCGACATTCAGGAGACTTATTCCTCTGCAGTTGGCGCAGTTCAGAGTATCTCCTTTCTTATGGATGGGGCAGATAATTTACAGATGAGTTGGTGCATCCTCCTTACCAAGCCTCACGCTGCTTTTAAAAGCTCGGCCGGGAGGCCATCCGCTCTAGCAGCTTTGTTGCACTTAAGTTTGGATATCGCTATCCTCACTTCGTCGGATGGACGGACATTTTGGCTATCATCGTCCAAGCTGAACAGATCATTCTGCCTGACAGCGGGTTGTTGGCTGTCTCCGCCGTTTAACAGTCTGCAGAAGTGTTCTTTCCAAATCCTCAGCACCGACTGTGAATCTACTACTGTATTCCCATGCTCATCTCTGCAGGCTTCTGTTCGGGACGAATATAATTAAAGCAACAGTCTCTAGCAGTAGATATCCCGCGGATTACAATAATTATTCTCATCTGAATTGTTCGACAATTTCTTGTTACGCATCTTGAACACGTTCTTAGCAAAGAATCCATTCTTATATTCCAACATTGTACCATCGTATGTACTTTCTACTGTCGAAGGAAAAAACTTACTAAGAAAACCACTTGCCCAACTTTGTAATTCAAATATGCAAATTCCAGACTTCTGTCTCCGTAATGGCGACAAAAATATCATTAACCATCAGTTTTAACAACTTTAAGTCTCGGACAGGCAATCCATATTATTACCCCACAAGACAAAGCAGCATCTGCTTCATATTCAAAAATAGCTCACATGCGACTTCTGGTGTTCCCTAGTGTTCACGTTCAGCCATCCTTTCATAATCGGATTATCATGCGACCACGTACATATGTTTATGTCTCTTGGCTGCATTTGATGGGATTTGAAATATGTTTTCGCTAATCCCACTCACGAAAAAAAAAATCAACAACTCCATAGGTAGCAGCGAAGCGAATGCCTTGCATCGATTCACAGGCTAATAACCGTTGACCCCTCCTATAATGTCGCCATCCCATGCCCATCACATAACCCGACAACTTTTCAATAAGACGTCCCTCTCTCTTTTTCAATTTGTCTTCGATTTCCACTTGAGGTTCTTGCGGTTGACATTAATCCAAGAGCTCTCTTCACCCAATGTATCGGGCGTCGGTTGTGGTCGTCGTCGTCGACGACGCCAACATCCTTCGCATCCTCGACATAGCATCTGAATTTCGCATTTCACTCGATAGGGGAAAAAATAAAAATAAAAATTACTTTACAATTTTCTGCTGAGTACGTGCGTGCGCTGTTAATGGTTTTACGGATTTGGATGCGAATTCGAATTCGGATTCGACTCCAGTTAGTTTGCTAGGGGGATTGTTGGTGCTTAGCAATTGCTTTGCCATTTCATATTTAATATGCAGAATGTATCACCGATGGTATTAAGCCGTTTGAGTCATAAATTGCTTGTTGGAAGTCCATTTTTGGGGTTGAAATGACTTGAAGTTCATGTGATTGTAATTATGGATGTTGTTAGGCCGTGCGTTCAACTAAATTTGTGATGTACAAGTTTTATTTATGTTACTTTGTTTCAGGGATATCTTACGGACATATATATTAAAGAGATAAATGCGCTGAAAAGCACTTGAGATTAATGTGCTGTAATAGTCTCATACAAGATTTATTTGTATTATTATATGGACAAACAAGTTCGTCTATGCAAGAGCAGCGGACGGTAGGTATGTGTAGTGGAATAGATCAGATACATTTTTAAGAAAAAAAAAATGTATACGTAACTACAGAACGTCTATGGAGAATAGAAGCAGCGAATTTGTAATTGGAAGCAAACTTCTGAAAAAAAAGGCTCGAGCTTCAGACATGTTTACGAACTCTATAGCTATACAATCCGCATACAAAGCGCACACAAGCCCCATCAGCGAAGAATAAATATAGATGGAGTAAGGACTGATTCGATGAGCATCTGCAAATGAACTATCAACTATAAAGTGGACCTTAGCATAGTATTCAATTCGGTCTAGGCTATGGACCCACCCAAGAGATCATTGGGTAAGAACCGACAACGGCATGTCTTTCAAAACGCTTCTTACCACTTAAATTGGAAAAGATGGAAACATTAGATAAATTTTAGTATGTGTCAAATTGTAACTGAACGGACTTGAAAATGAAGAGCGCGGAGCACAAAATATGTGGTATTCTCTAAAATGAACATGATCAATGAGACAAAGCAGTGCTAACTACCTATAAGGAAACCGGCTTTCAAAAATTGGTTAATAAGAAATGGTAGCAGGAACAGGGGTGCAACTATTTCTAAGAAGAAGAACTGATTTCGTTCAACAAAAATGCTTAAGGCCAACTTTTTTATTGATTACGACAAGAGTAATTCAGAGATGGTAACAGACTGACAGTATTGTGGAAACATTTTAAATTAACTGTTTCCCTTTTTTGCTTTTTAATAGCAGCTCAAGGAAATTAAAATTGGTTCGACCAAGCGTTATATAAACTGAGATCTTGAAAACGATGGACGACATAGGGTCGCAATGGCTTACTATTCCGATCTCCGAACTTAATGTTTTAATTGATTTTAAAATCTACCTACAGGCGGAAGGGTGATACGCAAAACTTTAATAATTGCCGATTAATTAAAATGATGCCATACACTACAAAGCGGCTATTAGGTGTAGCCTATGTGATAACCACTAAGAGTTTGTTTCGGAAAAATTAACCACAGATACAATCCTGAGTATCAGAATAAGAATTGGAAAAACTTGACGATTGCTTCAAAGATTTACATAATTGGTTGATTTCGCAAAACCGTTAAATAGACAGTTAAGAGATCTAACATGGGTGGCCTTAAGGAAACGAGGAGTTCCGAAATTTTCCGAAAGTTTATAAATGTGCCAATTACAAGTTTAATCAGATAACCCCAGTTAGATAGACAACTTGGTTGTATTTTATGTACATAAGACACATCTCAGCACATTTTCTAAAAAAAAGTCCATCGACTGTGCTACAAATTAAAATAGATGACCAACCCATCCAACCCAAGGGGATAACAAGAGCCCCAAGTAGGTGGGGTAGGGTGGGGTACTTTCGACTTTCGCAATTACAGAAAGTCGGTTAATTTTTAGATAAAATGTTTGATGGCAAATCTTACCACACTGTTCTCTCAGATCGTACACGAACTATGGCAGGTCTTCTTCAGCAGTTGTGGTTGTCAGACCGGTTTTTAATTTTTTGAGTGATTTTTCGTAATTTTTCTATTATACGAGGTAAGTGATATTTAATTGTTTCTTATGGGAATTCTTTGGTTGTGAGTGTCAAACGTTTGTGTTTATAATACATTTAAGTTAATTATAATATTTGATAGAATTTTCTTTATAAGTTTTGTAAAAAACAATAACGTCTACTATAAGAAAGAATGGGACACTTTCGACAAAAGCACATGGGGCAGTTTCGACATAGCCAAAAATAATGAAAATCATATAAACAGCTCTAGATATCCACTACCCCCGCCTCCTTTACCCCTCGCCAGTTACCACCCACTCTTCGGACTAATTGGGCAACAAATTTATGATTAAGACAAAAAAAAATCATGCAAATCGAATAAATTTGGATTCTTGAGTTATGGATGGACCAACAGACAGACACTGCCTTTTATACAGTAGTATGGACTCGAATAAAAACCATGATTTCAGCAGTGCGTTATACTCTAATATATAAAATGTTATACTTATTGATTTTTATTACCATTCTTGTGTCTTCTAAATTAATGTCGAAAGTCCTCCACCCGGATGACGATTGTACCCCACCATGGGGCAGTCTTTTTAAGGCAGTTTTAAATTTTCTATTTTTAAAATTTTTTGGGTGAAGTTAACTTTTAAGAAATTATGGATTTTTGTAGTAGAATAATCATAGCTTTCAATAAAAAAACAATTATTCAAATATATATTTTGGAAAAAAAATGATTGAAGTCTGCCGAAAAAATTGTTGAATCTGCCCCATCCTACCCTACCTCTACGAAGCAACAACTATAGTCCTTCCTCAGCTATAAGATAGAGAAGAGCTCAAATATTAGTATCTTGTGGACCTTTTTAACACGGAGCTCACCCACGAAAAATTCACATAACCTACTTTACACTCTTTAAAGCGTAGAGACAATCAGTTCGGCTAAAAGGAAATCCTATACACTAACATAAAATCTATAAAATCTGACGCAAAAAAGACTGTTGAAGCTGGTGGTTATTGAAATGTAACCCGAAATTGGACACTCAGAATATACTTGGTCAGCATCGAATATATTATATGCAACAGTAGTCGTGCTGTCAAATATTACAAATAGTGTGTAGAATACAAAATATTAACTGCAGATGTCACAATGGTCATCAAGGAAGTGCATACTTAGATCTAGATAGACAATTCTATTACGACGACTTAAATATGTAACACACTCACTCGGTAGGTATATTAAAATGTACATAACCGAATTGGTGTAGATTTGGAAGCTTTTCTTGTTCCAAACGCTGCTGGCTGATAAGCTAATTTGATCGAACACTAGTTGTATTCCTAATTTTGTAAACCTTTTTAACGAACACTTTTCGAATAGAGTAAGAGCTAGCAACGTTCTCAAGTCATTTTAGGAAGGCTGTAACTTTGTGAGCTTAGTTCGGGGTGACTACTAAAAACGAAAATATATTTCTGGCAGCGCTGCGTTGGTTTATATTGGAAAGCCATAACCTCAAAAGTGAAAGAAATTTACTTCATTTTAGCAAACTTAAGAGTTTGATATATGATGAGACCGGAGTTTTGGTTTAGCTTTGAGGAATTAGTAGAGTGATAATATCTTTAACATAATATCAAAAACTTGACTTTGACTATTATGACTTAAATTTAGCCTTTTTCGCGCACTTTAAAACTGGCAAACTGAAATGGCAATTGCATTTTCTGTCTACATCGGTCGTAAATTAACACATACCAAAATCTAAAGTTTGCTAAAATGAGGTACCTACACTTGTTGCCTTTTTGAGGTTATGGCAATAATATATAAACCAGCGCAGCGCTGACAGAAATATATTTTTGTGTTCAGTAGTCACCCCGAACTAAGCTCACAAAGTTACAGCCTTGCTAAAATGACTTGAGAAAAAACGTTGCTAGCTCTTAGTCTAGAAAGAACGTAGGTTTGTACATTTATGTCGATTTCCATTGGGCTTTTACCGTTTTGCTCTCAGATCTCAGATTTTTCTTGCCAAAGGAACATGAAATGAGATAAATTTTTTTTGCATTTGTGTTGGTGTGTGATTTGACAGTCAGCTGATTTTACATTCCAATTTGTGTTTAAAAAATTTAATTGTTAATTGTTAGTTTTTTACTTGTACTTGTACAATAACTACTCACTTGTTTTGTTTTGAATTAGAACTTCGTCCTTCCCCATGAAAACAACCACATACGACGGTCTATTCGTCTACATAAATATCCATTATCAATTTTTAAATTTATTCCACAATAGGTAGGGGAGACTGGGGCACGTTGGAATTTTAATAAAGTAAACAAAAACGACTTAGCAAAAGCAAACTGAAATTTTGAAATTACTGAAATATTTTACAAATACTTAACTGAAGAAACTTTATAAAAACAAAAAAGAGTTATTTTATTAACCCAACAGAAATTTTGAAAAAATTAAGACAAAAATTGTCACCGCAGCTGTCCTCGATGTTCCCGGAGCGTTAATTGGTGGTGGTAGCTTAGCCTTTAGTTCAATGTCACTTACAGAGAACGCTTATTCAAATGTGCCCCGACTGTTTTGTTAAAACCTGCCCCAATAATGGGCGCAAATATTTGTATTTTTCATATTTGTAAAAAAACGTACCTTTATACTTTTTCAAATGAAGTTGTGCCTTAAAAATATATTTTACACAAAAAGAAAAGCTCACTATAAAATGTGTACACTTAAGCATAAAACCTCCTCATGCGGCTACTTCCAGGCGACACGACTGCAAAGACATCCGAAAGTCATTGACGACTAAAGAACACGGTATTACCAAACTTAAATTTTGGTTTATATGTAATTTGAAATGTTTTTTAAATGTTGCTTTATTAGCAATGTTCAAATGTTTCTCACGTTCTATTGTGCCCCAGTCTCCCCTAACAATAACTAACCTCAAAGTTTGACAATTGTCACTTGTTTTGGTATTGGTGAAAGTATGTGCAAATCTCTCTCTCGAATCGAGATTCGCAAAAGTGATCTGAATCTTAAAAAAAGTGCTTTTTTTGCCCAATGGAAATCGACATTAGATAAGTAAAAGCGTTTTTGGTGGTGTAAAAAACGCAGTTGCGTAAGTGCTATACTTTGGTCTTTTGATGGTGGACCTGGTCCTTAACCAACATTCCACTACAGCCCCATCCATCGTTAGCTGCTTCCAGTTGTAATATGCCCTGTTGCTTACCACCGATTTGAAAATATTTATACAATAAAAAGCGATGGAACAGAATTTCTTCGATGACCATATGGGCAATATGGACAATTATCGCAATGAAAGATGACAAGTGGGAAATTATATAATTTCTCTCTTCCTGTAACAGAACACGACAAGTGTCAAGAAACACTTGTAGAAATGTTGTTGTAATACCATTGGAAAAACAGAAAATAATGTAACTTATTTAGTCAGTACGCGCGTTTCTTATCATTTTCCCAAAATACGTCCCTTATAGGTACGTCCAATTCTTATTTTGCGGAACTACGTTTAAGCCAGGCTGTGTATTTCCTTCCATTTTTCGTATTTATTTTCTTTTGTTAAGCCACAATCACATTCAAAAAAATATTAAAAAAGTAAACAAAATTACAAAATTATTTCTCCCTTTATCACATTTTTTTTTTTTTTTTTTTTTTCTTTTGTCGGAGGTTGTTACTATCCGATGGAGCACTCAGACACAACTACTGGTCCATTGTACTGCCAAACAGACACCTTACATTGCTGTACTTAGTTTTCCCGTCTTTCGAAGAAAGATGAGAAGGAGCTTCAGTGATGAAGAGCTTAGATGTTCGGCACTCACCACGTCAGCCCCAAAGATCCGCCACCTGATGCGAGCAAAGGCAGGACAACTACAGAGGAAGTGCTCCGCTGTATCGTCATCCTCTCCACAAGCAGGACAGATGGTGGTGTTGCTCAAGCCTAGCACATTTAAATGTTTGGCAAAAGCTTGGTGGCCCGAAAGAACGCCCACAAGAAGTCTGCAGTCGATTCTCCTGAGAGACAGAAGGAAAGACGAGGACCTCTTGCAGATGTCCGGACGCAGTCGTTTGGTCTGTCTACACCCAGCACAGTCACGCCAACGACGCTCGTGTTCACGAGAAACCCAAGTATCAATGGATGACCTAACCACAGATGCAGGCAAACCCAACGCAGGTTCAGGTCCTAAGAAATCTTCTTCTGAACCCAACCTGGCCAGCTCATCAGCGATCTCGTTTCCCTGGATACCAGTGTGACCTGGGACCCAAACAAGTTTGACCGTGTTTAGCCTACCGACCAAGTTCAGAGAAAGCTTGAGTTCGAGCACTAACTTGGACGAGGTAAGAGGGTTGAGCAGCGCTTTTAAAGCAGCTTGGCTATCACTGCAAACGCATATGCTTCTAGCCCTCCACCTGTTTGTCACAATATAGCGCATAGCCATAAGGATAGCGAAAATCTCCGCCTGGAAGACAGTCGCATGGTTACCCAAGGGGTAGTGTAGTCTAATGTTCTCGCTTTCCACGAAGACTCCAGAACCAGACCCCTGTCCGGTTTTTGAGCCATCCGTGAAAACACGATGGCATTCCTTCCCTGGCTCTGAGTCTGGCAAAAGCCATTCAGTTGCCTGAGGAAAGTTGACGTGGTAGTTTTGTCGCAGTAGGATTTCTGGTGTCATTGCGTCAGACGGCATATCCATAAGACAGGGGTCAAAGGATAATTCTCGCACAAGTTCATCAAAACTCCAATGCGCGTGGTACCAAAAGCCACCTCTCTTTAACCGGGAGATGGTTTTCAGCGTACACCCCATGATAAAAATATCAAGGGGGGGGAGGTTCATCATAGCATCTAGAGCAGAGCCCGGAGTGCTGGGGAAGGCCCCTGTGCAGCCAAGGCAAACCGTTCTTTGGAGTTTGGCGAAAGAGGCCATAACACGTTTCCGCGAAAGCCTGTTCCACCACACAACCGATGCATATGAGAGAAGTGGTCTTACCATTGCCGTATAGATCCATAGGACCCTTTTAGGAGATAAGCCCCATGTCTTCCCAAAAGCGCCTTTGCACTGCCAGAAAGTCGACAGCGCTTTATCGGTTTTTGATTCAACATGCTTGGACCAAAGAAGTTTTCTATCGAGGATTACTCCCAGATATTTGACTTCATCAGAAATCGGAATAGTGACACCTTTTAGCACAAGTTGAGACAGACCAGTGATATTCCTCCTTCTCGTGAAGAGAACAACCGTAGTTTTAAGAGGGTTCACTGCAAGCCCATTCATTGTGCACCAATCATCGATCAAACCCAAGGATCTCTGCGCCAGAGAGCAGACAGTCCCAAGGTCTGAACCGACAGACAGAACGGCGACATCGTCCGCGTATGCTTGTGTATAGGTTCCAGGAAGATTGAGAGTCGTCAGCAGAGAGTCTACTACCATGCACCATAAGAGGGGAGACAAAACACCACCTTGAGGGCAGCCCCTGTTTACCCCTGTCATGACGCATTTGCCACAATCCGCTTCGGCAATCAACGTTCTGTGCATTAGCATTGCTTTAATCCACAACACCAACGTTTCATCTATACCGTGATGTCTGGCTGCATTACACATGCTATCAAAGGTCGCATTATCAAAAGCACCCTCAATATCGACGAAAATACCCAACGCGTACTCCTTCCGATCTAGAGCACTTTCGATCCTACCAACGAGGTTCTGAAGCGCAGTTTCACAGGATTTTCCGCGTTGATAAGCATGTTGCGTCTCAGAAAGAGGATGCAATCGAAGAGCAACATTGCGCATGTGCAGCTCAACCAGTCTCTCCAAGCTTTTCAGCAAGAAGGAAGACAGACTTATGGGTCTGAAACTTTTGGCGAGAGTATAGTCAGTCTTACCGATTTTTGGTATGAACACGACTTTAACCATACGCCAAAGGGAAGGTATGTAGGCCAAGGCCAAGCTAGCGGTGAAAATTCTTTTCAACGTCGGCATCAGCTGACTAAAACCTTGTTTCAGCATAGCCGGGTAAATTCCATCCGGACCAGGTGACTTGAAACTGTCAAACGATGCAATTGCATATTTGATAGCGTCATCAGTCACCACTCTGGATGCAATATACCAGCTACGCCGCGTGGAGTTTGTCAGTTCCGTAGTGGCCACCGTTGCCGGTACCACTGAAGAACGCGTAGTGATCTGATTTCCCGGGAAGTGAGTCTCCAGCAGAAGACTAAAAGTCTCCGCCTTTGTCTCAGTGTAGGTGCCATCAGATTTTTGGAGCGATTCCAGTTTGCTTGGTCCGTCCCTTTTGAGGACTTTAACAAGCCTACTGGTTGCACTTAGTGATTCGACCTCCTCACAAAATTTCCTATAAGAGTCATTTTTCGATTTTCGAATAAGTCTCTTAAATTCTTTTTGCTTCGATCGATAGAGATTCCAGTCTTCCTCCAAGTTGGTTTTTAAAGACCGATTTAGAAGCTTCCTGGTTTCTCTACGAATACACTGTAGTTCGGTATTCCACCAAGGTACCGGTTTTCTACAGGAGTTTTTTGTAACCGGACACGCTTGTTCAAAACAACGGATAAGGACGCTGTTCAGCTCCTGAGCAGACCTCTCTACCCTTTGTATTGATCTTAATTTAAGTGGAACTTTAACAGAGTTGCCAAGTTCCTCCCTAAACCGTGCCCAGTTCGTTTTTCTCGGATTTCTCCTCTCTTGCGAAGGCGAAACTTCACAGTAGATTTGAAATTCGATGTATCGATGATCTGACAAAGTGCTATCTGGCGATACCCTCCAATTTTTGATAGACTTGGAGTGCCTGTTGGACAGAGTAATATCAATTACTTGCTGTCTCCTGGCTGTAACAAATGTAGGTCGACAACCCACATTGTTGATGGTGATGTCAGACGAGAGGATGAAGTCCAGAAGACGATCCCCACGTATATTACATTTGCTGCTGCCCCAAACAGTGTTTTGGGCATTAGCGTCGCAACATAGGATAAGACCAATCTTTTTAGACTCGCAGTACTCTATGAGCTCAACAACTGCCTTTGGTGGTGGAGGAGTTAGAGAGTCATAGGGAAAGTAAGCCGATGCAACAACAAAGGTTTCCCAGTTGCCGTTTGCATGGTAAGTGATATGTGCAGCAACCAAATCTTGGCCACAGAACCGTTCGATTTTAACTGCCGTGAGGGATTTCGATACAACAAGACATGTCCTAGGTCTCTCGGACAGTTTGTCGTAAAGAACGTGGTGAGAACCGCTCAATTCACTCAGGCCACAGATGCGATTTTTCCACACCCATGGTTCCTGGATGGATGTTATGCGGTTTTTTGTCCTACTGACAGCAAGTCTCCTACTTAGAAGAGCGGTAGCAGCCTTGCAGTGCTGTAGATTAATCTGAGTAAACAAAATGGATGTAAACTCTGGGTTTCGACCACTATTTGCACTACTTAGCATTGAAATGGAAAGGAATCCTGCCAAGATGCAGATAGGGTCGCATGTCGTACCTAGACTTAATGATCTCAACAGAAGCCCTGTCTATGCCCACAACCAGAGAGCTACCATCTTCGTTGTGACGGTTTTTACTCTGTCTGTGAGAACGGACAATCCAGGCTTTTGTGTCAAGATCAGGATTCTGGGCGTGCAAACGCTTTAGCACATCCGCCGATTTCTCTAGTTTCCCAGGGATCCAGCAGACAGCTCGCGTGAGCTTGGGTGGTTTGTAGACCTCAAAAGTTGTGGTCCCGTGAGGAGGGATCTTCGGCACCATACTGCTGACCCATTCCGAGGTTTGCTGCGAGGAGGTCTTCACCATGAAGGTTCCGTCCTTGAACTCACATCCCTCAACCTGGATACAGGCATTTGTTGCCGTGGCAAGCTCCAAAAGATGGGCTTTGCAGTGTTTGCACTCTGCATCGCTCATGCTATTGTCATTGCCTGCTTTCCCTATACGAACTGCCAAAGAGGAGACAGCGGCATCCTTATAAGACGGCCTCTTATCTCGCACCTCAGCTGTTCTGCGTTCAAAATATTCTCTCCGACCGTCAGAGCCATCCGCGACGACAAAGTTCTGTCCGCTGGTACTGCAACCTGAGTTGATTTCAGCACCTGCATTCGTTACCAGTGCACGGGCAGCTCCAACGATTGAAGAGCATGGGGTGCTCTCGCCTGTAGGTGCGATCGCGACGTCCGGTTTCCGTCCGCCAGTACTACTTCCATTGCTGGTAGTAGCCCCGGCTTCATTTGGAGACCGTGCACGAGCAGACACACAGACTTGAGGGGGGTTTTTTCTCTTTTCGAGCTTGGGTCGCTTCCTCTTGCTTTTCGGGTCAGCAGAAGAGGAGGCAGTGCCCGATCCAAGGGGTTGGTTGGTTTCAGTTGGTGAGACCTCTACCGACCTGTTCCTTTTCACAGGCACCACCAAAGAGCTTAGAGAAGTGCTAGCGCCTTCAGCCGATAAAGCATCTTTGCGCTGCAAATTCATCAGCTTCTTCCTTTTCTTCTTCCGCTGTCCCTTAGACAGGCGCAGCTCAAGGCCCGCCTCTTCAGGAGCCCGTTCAACCATGGCGGTATCTCGAGCCTGACCGTCAGTAGCAGTGCCATGAGCCACAGCGTGTCTCATGCTCAATCTGCCGAGTGAATCGGACATAGAGCCGCATGAGTCGCTTATGGGTTCGGGTATGAATGTTGGGGCCTCCAGAATCCGTGCCCCGGCCATAGTCGAGAAGACTACGGATGGATTATGGCTGCTGCCATTACCACCTGGAGTAGACAATTCCGTAAGTTTCTCCATTCATAGCGAATTTTGAGTGTTAACCACTGGCTCCTGTGGTAGGGATTTACTGAGGATAGGCTAGCCGTTACCTCAAACCCTGACCCTCCTCCTTTACCCGGGCTTGGGACCGGCATGCTACTACCGTAACAAGGCGGAGTTAAACTACTTCCCTTTATCACATAAACTACTTCCTATCATTCAGTTTAATTTTTGTCAAAATAAATTTTTTTAAAGCTCAAGATGCTCTGAGCTTTCACATTTTGCAAGCTCCAAAAACCAACACACACAAAAAATTGTTTTCATATTCTCCCCAGCAGATAGCTCTGCAAGTCAACTATTTTGAGGAAACATACCTTTCATTTGATGTTTTGTCAGCTATAAAAGCTTTGTTTTAAACCGGCTTCGATTTCAGTTAATTTTTTTCGGATTTGGAACTCAGCAATAGTCCAGCTGGATTGTGAAAGAATTGAGCAGACACTCGATCCTTACTTGGACAATGAACTAATTAATAGGCCATAGTTGCAATCGATTGTTTTCCTAAACATTGACTCCTGGAGAGCTGGCTGAAAGCTGTGCGGTAGTAACTATCATACCACATCCTGTTAGTTACCTGGATGTGTTTTTTGAAAGAGAAGTCAAGAAGTCAAGTAAGGATGACGAGTACACGTCACGAAAAGGGACAAGTTGCCAATTTTGTTGTTTAAATATTCTTTTTATTGTTCCATTTTGGTTGTGAATAAATGTTATGATCTCAAAAGGAGGTAAAATGCGAAATATAGTGAAACAAAGTGAATTGGACACCGTTCCCCATATAACATTGTTAGCTCCATAATCGCGTTAATAATATCGTTATTGTTATACTTGGGCGCTCGAATTGCCTTGGCTGTTGTTGTGTACACTTGCGTGATGACTAGCTCAATTTCCTTTTTGTCAACTCCAGTCTCATCTACCTCTTCCTCGGCGATTGGTGCCACTCAGGTGGTTGTGCCAACGGTGTCAGATGCCGATTCTGGAGCCTTGAACTTCTCTGCGACCGGGGGCCGCTTGAGCTTGTTGTGAAAGATCCTCGATCTTGGCCTCACCAAAGATGATGTATGTCACTGTGGGGATTCTTGTACACATCGGGGTTGTTGATGACACACAAAATGTTCTTCGACTTCGAAATATTATGAGTACGACTATTTAAGCATAATTTTGCGTGCCTTCTTTTCGACAGGTGACTGCTTTTCCTTTAAAAATAAATCAATTGGCTGGTTGCACCGCCACCCAATAGAGTTACTCCAGTAGTTGCGTCCTTCAAATCGGGGATAGTGACATTCAGTATCTTTTTCCACTTTTGACAAACATTTGACAATGAAAAATGAAACCTGCCATATTTCTTGAGATCTTCCAAGTGTCAAGAAAGAGCTTTTAGGGACAACTCTTTGCGATAGATGTCGCATATATATGCGTGTGCTTTTTAATTTTTTCCACTTTTCTAACTTTTTTAACATTTTTCTGAATGTTAATGTGCCTTTAGAACATCACTGAATGCACCAAAAAGGATATGTTTTTCCTCTCTTATTTTTGTTAAAATAACATTTTTTGCCGTGATTTTTACCATCTTCAACATTTATCGAATAATTACGATAAGTCAAGGGAATTTAATTCTTTTGACAAATGCAACGCTTCACGTTCTATTACATAATTAATTTGTACTTGTCGGACAAGAATAGTTGGACAAGTGAATTTAGACTTGATGACTTGCCATGCTTTGTTATAGGCCCCAGGTAGGATTTACGTACTCATTATCGTAAAAATGAAACCCTGTCGTCAAATGGAACTTTTGCAAAACCGATTTGTAATGTTGGTAGACCTTAGAATTTTTGTTTGGCTTTTTAAATCAACTTTTCTTAGCTGAAAGGCTTTTATTGATGCCGACGATTGACAATTTATTCACCCCATTTTTAGCACTGAGCACATAGACAAACTGTCTCTTTGACAATGGAGATCCATTAAGTAAGTCATTCACTTCGCCAATTAAAAATGGCCGCCATGCAAATCGAATGCAAAGTAGGTAAGACTGACGTGCATAAACACAACAAATAGTGCGTCACTGTCACAGAAAAGGGACAGCTCACTATGTGTTAGCAATCATTGACGATGTCCACTTTAATTTGTCCGGGAATCTTAATTGGAATCAATTACACGGACAGAGAGTGGCAAATCGACTGACAGTCGACCTGATGCAAGCAAACAGGCAGCCAACAAAGCCAACAACTCTTTAAGTGTTCGAAATCACACTTCGACTTAATTTTTCGTTTTTTTTTTTTTTTTTTCAAGTTCCGTCTCATCATCATTGCTGTCATTTTTGTCGTCGTCACCATCATCGAATTCAGTCGACCAAATACGATTTACTATGAAAGGAATTCAATTATACTTGTCAGATGTAATTATGTTCAATTTGGTTCGATTTTCTGTTGAAAAATTTTTTTTTCTCCACTTTCTCTATGTCGCGTCATTAAAACGAGTAAAGTGTAGCGAGAGAGGGTGGTATGTGTTGCGCGCCCACTCGACATTTCGACTTAATTAAATTCCCATCGCATAGAAATCGTTCAAATGTATATAGTACTCAGTGTATTTGCATCAACCCTCATTCAGCCACATCCTACCGGTGTGTGGCACAACCCATCCATATCCACCTACAATATCCACAAGCCACCCTGCTTTAAGCCACTTAAGTGAAAAACTTTTAATTGGTTTTACTTTAGAATATGGGCGCTGCGAATCAATTTATTTATTTTTTTTGTTTTTGTTTTAAAGAAAAAAATAAAAAATTTTTTGCATGCGCATATAAATTAGCTGCTGCTGTTGCCTTTCTTGCGAAACGGAAATTCAAGTTGAAGCGTTCTTAACTTGTTCTGATTAGCAATTGAACAGTATGACGAAGGAGGGCAATCAGAAGGGTGGAAGCAGCGCCATAAGCAAGTGCGAGAAGATGTTGTTGCAACAGATGTTTCTTATGCTATTTATATATACTTTTTCTTACCGAAGTGAATGAGAACAAAAGTAGGTAAGAGTAAATAGATTCTTTTGGCTAGCGTCGTTTTCTATGGAATCTGTACAGGAAGTGTTGGTATGGAATGATTCCTTCTGGCTAAATTGTATTTCGGTTTCATTAGAATCTTAGAAATGCTTTAGATTTCGGGAGCACTCAGATGCAGTGCATACAGCAGTATATAGGTTGGCAGACTTAGAATTTAGCCCCCTGGGTAGACGAAGGAGAAACTAATGATGACTCGTTAAAGCTGAAAGATGCCAACATGGCTTGAAAGGAGCATGCGGCAAATAACTCATATGATCAGCCTTTATATTTATGAAGAGTAGGGGGGGCTTGGAAGTTGGAAATGCATATCTGATCCAATAACTGAAACGATTTATGAAAGAGTTGAGTCAATCACAAACTTAAGGAACTACTCCGTTAAGCGACAGGGCATAAAAGGGTTGACAGAAACGAAATAGCCAATGATCTGGCAAAAATACGTTCTGCACAGGTTTTCCTGAAACCAGAAAGTTGGGAAAAGAAAGTAAATAGAAACATTTACTATTTATTAGAATAACATTCA
The DNA here is from genome assembly GCA_949372485.1 of Cheilosia soror. Classification (NCBI taxonomy): domain Eukaryota; kingdom Metazoa; phylum Arthropoda; class Insecta; order Diptera; family Syrphidae; genus Cheilosia; species Cheilosia soror. The sequence continues at coordinate 22,132,371 of OX443563.1, forward strand.
CGTTCTCTGAGTCTGACAGCCCGAAAAATCTAGAAAGTACTAGCGAACACCCTGCACACTTCTTAGTGCAAAATATTAAAATCAATTTCAAATTCATTTAAATCAGTGATAAACAGTTTCTATTGTAATGTCCTGCGGTACACAACCCTTTTGGTTTTTTAGGGTTCGTATTGCCTACATAATATTCTTGTCTATCAGGACAATGCACATCAATGTTAAAAATTTGTCAAACTGTAGCTCCCATGCCTGTCGAAGAATAACGCCGCCTCATCCCTTTATCTATTTTTGACAAATCTTCACAGGAACAGAATCGATTCGGTGGTTTTCGAAATATTACATTTTAAATCTTGTTTTTTTTATGGGAGGTGCCACGCCCCGTTGTCCAATTTTCACAGGGATACTCCTAAGCCAGTCTTTAATATTGCGTGTAAATTTGAAATATAAGATTTCGAAATGTGTATAAGATTAAGGTTTTTTTTTTTGTGTGAGCGGTGCCACACCCCTTTGTCCAATTTTGACCAATCTTCACAGGAATACTCCTGGGCCAATACCTAAGATTGTGCGTAAATTTGAACTCAATCGATTGGGTGGTTTTCGAAATATAAGACTTTTAATGTTTTTTTTTGTATGGGCGGTGCCACGCCCCTAGGTCCAATTTTGAATAATCTTCACAAGTATACTTCAATACCTAAGATTGTGTGTAAATTTGAATTCAATCGATTCAGTGGTTTTCGAGGAATAAGATTTTGAATGCATTTGTTGTACGGGAGCTGCCACGCCCCTATAACTCATGAACCAATACACCTACAAAGATCGTATGAACTTATAAACCTTGGTATCAACGTCACCTTTCATGGGAAATTTCCAGAATCAAAATCGGTTCACGCATTACAGAGAACATTATCGACAAACACAATTGACCATGATTTTTATATATATAGATAGATTTCCACAAGAAAATCCCTAAACCTGAAAACGGAAAAGAGACATTAGAAGGCTAGCTTCGATATCACTTATACCTACACAAAATGGGCATCATTTCAGAGACTGAACGTTGTATGAGCATGGAAGACGAAACAGGTACAGGGCCAACCTGTATTAATTCATGTCTCTATGGGCTATGCGTTAGGTTCTCCTATTCTACACTACTTCTTCAGACACTCTTTGTCCTCAAGATCGAGAAATCTCAAATAAATTTGGAGATTTAGAGTCCCTTGGCTCTGATGAAATTTCAATTCAAGCAAAAGACAAAAAACGGCCGCTAACATGTGTCCCAAGAAGCATATCTTCCCAAGGAGCTCTTTTTTGAAAGTTAAACTGTTTTTTTAGTTTCTGGATAAAGATTTCAGTCAATGTTTGGCATTTCAATCAATCTTCTATAAGCAAGTTTACAATAATTTAAGTTCAATTGATCGATCTTTTTAAGGTTCCGTTTTGTCGCTATGGGACATCGCTACAATGTCTGTCCGAACCCACTAAGCCAATTTTGTTTCTAGGTCTGTCTCAAGAACTAATGGACGTAGAAGGATGAAATTTGCACACAACATCAGATTGTACATAATTAGTAATTTGGTGAACAAAATATTTTTCTTCATACAAAAATCTGTTTAATTTTGTATCTAAGCCCATTACCTCAAATAACAACCGACTTTTAAAGACATCAACTACTCTGGCTAAGTACGGAAGTTTCCGTGCGCGAGTGTACTCGCACTTGGCCGGTTTTTTATGCTTACGGACATCATGCGATCGGCTCTCCTACTAAAATGTTGTTTGCAGTATATCGCATTTTTCAATAATTCGTAGAACCATAGGATCTTAGTGACAGTTTCCAGAAGGCAATGTTTTAACGCTATACCGATTGTAGAATTAGATGAACGGGCTGGGTGGTTGGTGGAGTAATACAGAATATATATGACACGGCCCATAAAACCTCCAGGATTTGCAGATAACTAGGTATTTTTATGCAATGAAGACATTGATGTCTGTTTGATTTCCGAAACCCACTTTAAACAGGGAACAACCATTAGAATTCCTGGCTACCTCTGTTACCACTCTCCCTATCCATCCGACAGTGCCAGGGGAGGTACTGCTGTAATTGTAAAAAGTATTTTGAAATGCCAAAAATAGAAAAACAAACCATGCAAGTAGCGACAATAAGCATATTGACTAAAAACAAGCCCACCTAGGCATTCTCCTACAGATGAAGATCTTAATGACCTATTTCGAGCTTTAGGCAATTACTTTATCATTGGAGGTGATTTCAATTCAATACCAATAAAAAATCTAACTGGTGTCAATTTAAAGAACTACTCGAAGGATTTAATAACCTTAGATCTCCACTAGTCACAAGTCATATTGACATAGAAGTAGATCAATTTACGCCGAAATACAGCAAGACTAAATAACAGGCTTAAAAAAGGATCGGTGAGTTTAAAAATATATCCCTAACTAAATATCTTTGCAACTTAACTGCTGACAAAGTCACAGACTACTCCCTTTGGAAGGCTGTCAAATATATAAAGAGGCCACAAGCTGTTGTTTGTTTTTAAACCTTTTCCACCTAATGTGACAAACGAACAAGTTGAATTATCTGATAGAATAGATGAAGAAGTAATCAATTTTGTTTCCATAAAAGAGATCACGACATGTATTCCTAAGCTACCTAATACAAAATTGCCAGGTTATGATCTAATAACTGCCCAAATCCTGAAGGAACTACCATTCATTGCATTAGTAAAACTAAAGCTTTTAAAAGCTCTATCTTGTTTCAAGCTAAGATATGTTCCACATCACTGGAAGATAGCAGAAATTATAGTTATATCTAAACAAGGTAAACCACTATCAGAAGTCGCCTCATACAGGCCAATCTCCCTTTTACTCCCTTTTTTGGGAAACTGCTTCTTAAAAGACTTGATAGAATTATAGAGCAAAGAATGCTTATTCCCACCCACCAGTTCAGGTTTAGAAATAAACACTCGAAAATAGACCAAGTTCATCGTATAACTAATATTATAGAAAAATCGTTAGAAGAAAAACAAGTTTGTTCAACATTATTCTTAGACGATGCTCAGGCTTTCGATAAAGTCTGGCATAAGGGCTTAGAGTATAAACTTTATAAGGATCTACCTAGACAGTACTATGAGATACTTAAATCTTATATTTCGAATAGATTCTTCAGAGTTCGCTATGGCTGAGCGTATTATGAACTTAAAGATTTACAAGCAGGAGTTCCACAGGGTAGTGTTCTGGGATCAACCCTGTATCTATTGTGTACTAGTGATATACCACATACGAATGATACGATGATAGCTATACATTCGCAGGCGACACTGCATCGTGACTTGCAGATTGATCTTGTAACGTAAGTAAATAGAAAGTACGCAATTCGTCACAATGAGCGTCTGCAGATGCATATTAATCCCAAAATAGAAGACGTCTTAAATATACGATATAATATTCGTATAGATTAAGAAGAACCAGAACCTGCATTTAAATTATAATACTTTCTCAATCGCAACTCAACGTTGAAACTAAAATCATTTGTCAATCTTTCTTCGATTGGTCATGACTATGGATGTGTTTTTAGTGCGGTTAGAAATAAATGACGGTCCCAGATGTACTTATTAGTTTTTCATTTCATGTAGTTACAAAAACAAATCTTCGGAGAAGTTCCGAAGCAAAAGATGACCACATCGGCACTTTGAACTCTAGAAGTAAAGACAACTAACTAATCACCACAGTGCCAGTGATGCTAGCCAGGGCCTATTTATTATATAAAGACAGTATGTTTATTAAAAAAAAAACCTTCAACTCCAAAATTGATCCCAGGTTCGATCCCCGGAAAACACACAAATTACATCTTAAGGCTTTTTCTACTGCATCACCTCTCGCGAACGTCTGATAAACATCCGAGAGTATGACTGTCCTGAAAAAGCTTCTCAATTTAGCCGTTCGGACTCGGCATAAAATTGTAGGTCCCTTCCAATCGTCCCAAAAATAGAAACTCACACAAACGAATGGTTGCGAGCAGCTAGGCCTAGGGTGTGTCTACCGCCTGTTTCGCCGCCTATTTTATTTTTTTTTTTAACTACAAAATTCCTGTTAAAATGACACAAATGACAAATGCAGACAGACAAACACTCCTAAAGATAGTTTATTCTTGCAACTCAAAGCGTCATTTAACTTGACCAAGATCGATGGTTTCAGTCTTCCCAGTCCTTGTGTACATAACACGCGAATTCCAGATTTGCTATGAAATGGTATGCTTCCGTTTCAGATTTCACATTTACAATCCAGTTTAGCGTTTTTGTGTCCCCCTATCCGCTAATCGAAGATTGAATACCTGCGCAGCTGGTTTACTCCAGTGATAAGCAATTAATCAATCAATCAATCACTTCGGACACATTTCCTGTTATACAGAGAGACTGGTTCCTTCTGACATCGACAGATAAGCGCGCTACTGCAAAGTTATAGTGAGTAAGAATAATCGGCAAACACACGTGCTCATGCATCTATGTATGTATGGATGTCAAACAAGGAATAGATTTTGTGGTACCACCCGAACTCCACATGTAATTTTAAAGTATCCGAGGTCTGTGTACTAATAGAGCACACACATGCCAGATGAATAAGCGCTGACAAAGATATCCTATGATTAATTATATGGAACGATCAAGTTTTTTTTTTGGCATAGAAAAAAGGAAGAATTTTGGCACCCCCATGACATACTGATGGATATATGTATGCACAAAACCCACACTCTACAAAGACTGTTGTTTTTTTTTTGTCGGTGACATATTGTAGAGTGTAGACTGTAGAAGTGTAGAGGGTGTGATGTGACTTTTTGTGTTTTAAACTTTTCTGAATTTCCGTTTGTTTATTTGATGGAGGAACATGTCGGCAACGAGAAATAATGTTGCTCGGATTTTGTGTGAAAGATAGATTTAGTCGCAGAAATAATTGCATAAAATGTGTTAAAAAGTGATAAGAATGACAAATAGTTGTACTTACAGAGTAATGGGAGAAAATGGTAGTTACATACCTGAAAGTAAAAGAATTGAAAATGGTTACCATTTGTTATGTATGAGTTTTTTAAGAGATACATTTATTTACAGTGCGGTTCATTTGAATGAACTTGCCAGACTAACGTTTAAGAAACAGTAGGAGCTTTAATAAAAACTAGGCCTGTTCAGTGGAAAAGCATTGGTTCCCCTTTTCCCCATGCAATGATTTTTGACAAAAAGGTTTTATACAAAAAGGTAAATAGGCTTCCAAGCCCTTAATAGTTCGCGGCTTATCACTAATGGACTTTCCTGCGAGACGTAATGTTACTGTAGCTAGCACACCGTTTCCTCCCCTCAATATCCACAAAGGAACATGGATGTCCCCAGATCTTCAAACCGTCAATCAAAAATCGATCATATTGTGACCGACGTAAGGCACTCACCCAGAATTCTATAGATGTTCGAACTTTCCGAGGGGCCAACATAGTCTCGGACCACTACCGAGAAAGGGGATATCTCAGACGCTACAACAACGAGGATATACTGTGAGCAGGGTTTAACTTTGAACTGCTACCATCGCAGGAAACCGTCAGAACCGATTGCGTCTCCCAAAGCCTCTCCTGAAGTCCTATGCAAGCCAGCATCAAGTGCTGAAGACCAGTGCTGCTGTGCTTGGTTGCACAAAACCACGAAACCTCTGGTCTGATGAAGAGTGCCGGCAAGTACATGCAGCAAAACAACTGGGCTAACAAAGCGGCGCTGCAGAGAAGGACGAGAACAGCTCGTGAGCTCTACGAGCAAAAATGGAGGAAAGAACACCGGCTTCTTCGGAGAATAAAGAAAGAGCATAAAAAGCGCCCGATCGAGGAAGTAGAGAGGTGCTACTCGAGGAATACTGTTCGGAAGTTTTAACAAAAGGTTAAAAGTACCTATGGCGGAAAGAAGATCCGAACAGAGGCCTGTAGATATACTTTAGGGGGTCTTCGATGACTACTTCTTGGCTTTAAAAATGTATCTACATAATTACAAAGTAAAAATACCTTCTGTGGAGGGTGGAGGGTATAAAAAAAAGTATCCACAATATGTTGGCTAGCGAATATTTACAAAATAAAAATGTTCGCGTCTTAATTTTGACAGAACGTTACTATGGAAATCTTAACATTTTAATGCAAGAAGATCTAACTGTACGAAGCGGTTTTCTTGGTTGCGGTAATGCAATGAATTTGTTGAAATTTAGCAAGTTGGTGGAGAGAAACATTGGAGAGTCGCTTAATTTTAGCTTTCCGTAAAGGCTTAAATCATATTCTTTCGCGATAAATAAATTAATTTGTGTAGTAAAAAGAAATGTAAACAAAACGCAATTTCATTTCATCTGGAATATTATGTGCTAGGCATCCAGCGGTCAATAGAACGCGGCCATTCTTATTAATCAAATTAGTTTAGCTCCCAAAACAGAAGCCTGGGGCACTCGAATATTAATAAACCTTATAGGAATAGAGCAGGGGTTCCCAATCTTTTTCATACTGCGACTCCATAGAGAGGTTGAAATATTTTTGCGACGCTCTTCTAAAAACACAGAAATGTGAAGCTAATCTTACTCAAGATTCACCAAAGGGTTTTTCAATAGGGACATGTCGACGTTGAAATATCGTCGTCCCATATTTATGGTAAATTTGCTTCGTCGGTAAGAATGATTTTTCGGCCAAACGCTCCGAAGTCAAGTCAGCGAATAAACGGCTTTGTCTATTTTCATTAACTTTGAGCTCCTGAATTAGTACGGGCGTAAGACAAAATTCGCCAAGTTGCAATCTGTGAAAGACCAATTTCTCATTGAATGCCTTGGGTTCTCCTGTACACTCCCATTGATTATGGCAATGCTGCCGACGAATCTGGCTGGCAACGACCCGTACCAATTGAAAAACCCTTATTTAATTTTGAGTGGCAGACAAAATATACGAGTGCCCAGCCACGAAGCAAGTCTGACTGGAAATGCGGGAAACACAAACGCACTTAATCTTTGACTATTGGATTTCGTTTCAAAATTGCTCTTGGTATCCGTAAAGAGAAATGTGATGCTTAACCTTTGTTCGGAGTCTTACAGCAGTGGAAAACTAAAACTTGCGACGCCCTTAGGAAAGCGCCACGACGCCCCAGGGCAACTGCGAAATGGACTAAGAAAGCATATCTCCGAAATTTCCGGCGCTGAATATCGCTCGTTGACAGGGCGTGGGTTATTAGCGTAGCCTCTACTTTTGATGGAAGCCCATAGAAACAAAATCCATGGAAGTTAAGTCCAGAAACCTTGGCGTCCCCAGCGCTTTCGAAAACTTCTGATCACCGAAATTTTTAAACATCAAACTCTGGGAGCTTTTCAAAGCTCATTATTAGTTGGCTCATAAATAACCCTAAAGCAAGGACGATTGCTCAACTTTTACCTTCTCGATGTGCAATGTCTTCATCAGCTAAAGGCGTTCCGAATCCGAGTTCCACGAAGAATTTCTACCAATTTCGACCGTTATTCTGAGCAGTATTCTTTAACGTTGAAAATGACTCATATACACTTGTCGGCATACGTATTTTGGCAAAACTAAAGTTAATTCTACTCATAATTTGAACATACTTCATGTAAATTTTGGCATCAATGGAAATGTCACTTAAATTCCATTGGAATGATAGAAAACTTCCCTTAACCCATTATGTAAACTTTGAACATTTAAAATTTTTGTGAAAGTCCACTTTTTTACTTTTTTTCTCGGTCTCAAACAAAAAATGTTTTGATGCATAAAGTTTTCCCAAACAATTCTTATAGTGACTGCAAAAAATTTGTTAAAACATCTCTTCGCTAATATTTTTTATAATTTTTTAAATATTGCTAAATATGACTATTTTAGTCAGCTTTTCCTCCTTTTCATACAAAATTTGTCTGAGATCATCGCATTCAAAAAATCATAAAAAATATTAGCGAATAGATTTTTGCAGTCATTTTTAGAATTGTTTGGAGAAACTTTTTGCATCAAAACATTTTTTGTTTGAGAGACCGAAACTTTGGCTTTCTGCTAGTTTTACTCCCACAGAAACTTGTCGCAGATAATTGTCGCTGGTAATTGCTCTAATTGTACCTATCCTCACGTATGCCGAGGTAGTGTATAGTGACTTGAACTCTTTATCTCAGTACAAACTACGACTACGAGTTGCTTTTAATGATTCCGTCAGATACATCTATGGGTTGAAGAGGTATGATCGAATTTCTCTTTGATCTAGAAATATCTTAGGTTGTACTCTAGTCCAGTTCCTAAAAGCTCGCAATCTCATATTTTTTCATAAACTTCTTCATAGTAGAACTCCTGGATATCTTTACAATAAATTGACTTTCTCACGATCTCAAAGAACACTTAACATCAATATTCTTTCCTTTAAATATTTGAATTCCTCTCGTATGTTTTTCGTCCACTCTGCAAGGCTTTGGAACTCTTTGCCTACACATATTAAACTTATTCAAAATTTCAAGAATTTCAAATATAATATTTTCAAATACTTTTCAATGCAGCTAGGATAATAATAATAATAAAATAATTAATAAGAAAGAACTTAAAGATAATAATAATTTTCTCTATCTTTATACTTTGCCTTAAATTTTGAATTTTTATGATAAATATTTTTAATCTGATCACTTTTATAATTTAGCTTTTCACTCAACAAAAAAAAAATAAAAGTAAACGAATAAAATTATCATACTTTATCACATTTGTAATTTAGATTTATTAAATTAACGTAGATACATTTACCATTCGTACTATAAAAGACCAAGTCTTATTGTACAACCCTTAACTAAAAATGTTAATAAATTAAAATTGAAATAGTACTAGCCAAATGAAATCTGAAACTACCTCCTATTAATTGAAGAACAACCCGAATAATGCCGTTAATGGAGTTTTATTCAAAGACCGAGGATTTAGTCGACGACGTGTCATATTTTTTGCGACCAACGGAAAATGCATGCCTCGCCAGAGATTTTTTTATTTCTACCTGCTATGCTACATCGATCCGAAGAGACTTCCAGTATTGGGTCTCGCCTACTGCAAAAGTGTCCTAGATATTATTTGAACGATGTAATTCCTCAGACATAGAAGAGGCATTGACTATACTACAATGCGTAATTTTCAGCTTCTTTTATGAAATTGGAAGACTGGAGCGCCCAAATTGAAAACCCTTTGCATAGCCATCCAAAGACCATCCAATTAGTAGAGCCCTTCTATTATCCATTAGCTGATTAGGAATGGTTTTCATTATAATTTCCTTCATAAGTAGGGCATCTCTTGGCCATTTCAGCAATAATTATGGGTTAGCCATTAAAGACGACGTACACGGTTTTATTATACTCATTTTGGTGGAGGCTATCTACGACCAAAGGTAAAACAATAACAAACTTATTTGCTCACAATTATTTCCCGTAGTTAATCCACAAAACCACTTAAATGCAATTAGAATTCCGTCCTCTTCTCAGAATCTGTCAAGCGTTTGAGCAAAGATTATACAACACTAAATCCTTCCTAATATTCTTTATTACATGTAATAAGTGTTATAAAGGCAAATGAGTATAAAATGTAAGACAGACAATCGTTAGATATAGCTCATATACTGCTGCTTCCCTGTCATACAAAAATGTATCTAAACGAGTATCTACAAGTATCTACATTTTCACACTTCTATAATTTTTATTTTTTAGATTATCAACACCCAACCAACCTCAATTCAATCGAAGGCAATACTCATTAATCAATCTATGACAGCAGCGTTGTTTTTTTTTATACAATTCCCTGACATTGTGTTATCTTAAGTTGGTAGAAAATAAACAAAAATATAGTATACCAGTAGATGGTGCACAAATATAGAGGCAAGACCCCCGTTATAGGCACACCCCAATCCAGGGGAAAATAGACTATACGAATTGAACTTACCTGGGAAAAAAGTCGCGCAGTCAGTCAGTCACTCAGTGTTTGCTTAAATATAGCCTTATCGGGGAGTGAAGTGCTTCTGCTACCATAATTTGTCTCGTTATTTGAATTTTACAGTATGTAATAAAAGTTCAAACAAAAAATAAATAATTTCTACATGTTATGCAAAATATACTCATCAAAATTGAGAAATATGATTGTGACAGTTTTAGAAAATGTTTTACAACCTTTACCAGCATTCAAATCGGACCTTTAAAAATTGCCACCTTGCTATCTCACTGTTATTTTCTTAGTAATTGTTACTGAACATTTTAAATGGTAGAGCATTTTATAGTGCTCGATCGAATTAGCAAGCTATTTATAATCTAAAGGCCAATTTACACGATTATGGAATTAATTTGCAGACGTTTTTACAATAACAAACCCGATGGTATCATAGAAAAACATGACTTAGCACTTTTAGCATGTCTCAAATCATGATCGCGACATGTCTGTAGCTCTATAGACATGTTTACGTAAAAGAAAGTTGTAAAGGGTCCGCCATCTAACGTTTTTTTTTCAACTAGTGCTTATTTCGCGAATGGTAACACTTAGCCCATGTCTGATTTGACAGATAATTAGTTTTATCCTTCCGCGGAACGAATATGGTTGTGTATACGCTTGAACAACGCTGGGAAATATTGCGACATTACTTTGAAAATCATGGTTATGTTGCAGAATGTGTGCGAAAATTGCGTACGGATTTTGGAAGAAGAGAAGCACCGTCAGCTGCGTATGTTCGTTATCTTGTGAAAAAAGTGAAAGAAACTGGCATCCTCATCGATAAACCAAAGCGTGAAAAGCCAAAAACCGTGTACACCCGAGAAAATTGCTGCTGTGGCAGAAAGTGTGCGTGAAGCGCCATCAACATCAATTCACCGTCGTTCTCAACAATTGAACATTTCGGAGACATCATTGAGACGAATTTTGCATAAAGACCTTGGTATGACGCCATACAAAGTCCAATTGGTTCAGGAGTTGAAGCCAACTGACCATCTAATGCGTTTTCGCTTCGCTAAGTGGGCCTGCGATCGACTTAGAGAAGATGCCGATTTTGCCACAAAAAATTATCTTTTCAGATGAAGCTCATTTTGATCTTGGCGGGTATGTAAACAAGCAAAATTGTCGCATTTGCGGCACAGAAAACCCGGACGCATACATTGAAAAGCCGATATACCCAAAACGAGTCACTGTTTGGTGCGGATTTTGGTCCAGAGGCATAATTGGGCCATTTTTCTTCGAAAATGAGCAAGGAGTGACCGTTACAGTCAATGGCGATCGTTATCGGGCCATGTTGAACGAATTTTTGTTCACAAAAATTGAAGAGGAGGATATTGGCAACATTTGGTTTCAACAGGACGGCGCTACGTGCCACACAGCCGAAGCTACACTCAATGTTTTGCGCCCTGTTTTTGAAGATCGCATTATCAGCCGCAGAGCTGATGTCGATTGGCCGTTGGACTATGCCAGAGACAATTGACGCTTTAATTCGTGAATATTCGTGAAGCCATTGGTGAAATACAGCTGCACACAATCGATAATGTGCTTAAAAATTGGACCGATCGTGTAGGCTACTGCATGGCCAGCCGAGGCAGCCATTTGAATGAAATTATTTTCCATTATTAACCGGAAGGATTGTACTTTCAAATAAAAAAAGAAATTTGAGAAAATATGCAGTAATTTTTTTTTATAGCATTTTCAAAAAAAAAAAAGTTATTTGGCGGACCCTTTAGTAGATACCTACTGTTACTAACGCTTTGTTAGTTACTTTACAATAAAGTGATATCCCGGGTAGAGATTGCCGACTTGTTCTAACCATCTCATCCTGAGTCTACCTAGAGGACGCCTGCCTGATGGTACGGATTCCATAGCACGTCGTGGTATCCTGTAATTCTTTATGCGTAAACGACTTGTGTATCCATAATTTCGTAGCGCAACTTTTCCAAAAAGGTCTCCGCTAGTAAGATGGCACTTGATGCGTTTTGCTTTAATACTTCCGAGTAACTATAGAATCAAGATTTGGTGGGTTGCTATAAAATAATTGAAGGTAACAAAATTGCAGAACACCTCATGCTGGAAAGTTTTTTTTTCCAAACTATAGATAGCCCCAGAATATGTGTACGGTATTTAAAATCCCGCTTATGGACAATTTGGAAGTGTCGTCTGCCAGTAAACAAATTTCCTACAGGTCATATTTATAGACAATCTAAAAGGCATCTGCAAGGGTAAAACTTTCGCTACTATACCTAAGACATTAGATCTGACATGCCGCAGTTCTATATATGCTTTTTGGTCGTCAACATCACTTATCACACAAATCTTCTTTTATTCATTCATGAATCTTTTTATGTTTAACAAGCTTTTGCCCGCGGCTTCACTCGCGTAGTCCTCAGGATTTGGCTCGCAGAAATTCCTTCACAGTCGCAGGAAATATAACGCGCAGGAAACCTACCTAAGAAAGTACCTAAGGAGCAGTTAGTATTTCTTAAAATTATGTCTAACGCCCTATTGGTGAAAACACTTCAAAAATATAGATATGATCAATTAGTTTGTGAAGCACGGGAATCTCAACAAAGGTCAGAACAGACTGAGCCACTATCTATGGAACACAACATATTTCTTAGTTAGCCAATCCTTAATTATATTCCACGCTGCCCAGATCTTCCTACACTGTATAACATATGCAACCGGAAAGATCGTGAGTATGTGTACCACTCTCTAGCAGTATAACCCCATTCTACAGTCTACAGAATTCCGGTTGAATATCTTTGGAGTAAGTACGATGGAGTTAGATGAAGCCATCAGCATATTCAACAGCTATGAAGTTTGGACGCATTACAATGTTTCAAATCGATATGACGAACGTTTCGTGAATTAAGAAAAGGCCCCACTTAAAAGGAGTCATCGCCAATAACTCGGACCTCAAGCTAAATTTCCAAAATCAGACAAATTAATTATCTTTATTTCTTATAGAGAGTAGATACACAAACCGAGTTTGAAGTCAATCAACAATCAACAATCAGCTGTGATATTTCTGTTTGTTAAGTCTCAAGTTTTTCTGTATAGCATGTAGTGTTTCTATTTATTTATTCATTTTATTGTTGTTTTCTAATACGGACTCTACATTTTCAATGTAAAATTTAAAAAGACAAGATCCAATAAACTACCCCTGAAGAAGTTGGGAAATACCGACGAAACGTAGGGAAAACAATTGAATAGTTCTTTTATTATTCGCATTTGAAAACAACGACCAAAAAGCCCGCAACACATATAACACAAACACAAACACTTGGTCAACAAACATAATCTCATTCGAAAAATAAAAATCTTCCCATACAAACTTTGACCCCCCCCCCCCTTTACCCCTTTAGGGGTTGAATTTCCTTATTGCTTATTTATTTATCATAAAGGGAACCTTTAAATTTCAGCTTTCTAGAGCAAATGGTTTAGGCTGGGCGTTGATGATCTGTCAGTCGGAATCTTCATTTTTATGTATATAGATTGACCAGGGCTTGTAAAACCCAAACCTTCTATACTCAACAAGAGCATTGGATCCAAACAAGCTTCTCACTGTCTAGGGAAATTTAGATAAAATTATGTTGTGAGGAATTGGCACATTATGAGCTGTCATTGACATACTATACATCATACATGGACTGCTAATGAAATGTCAGTTTCATACGAGGAAAAATGAAGCAAACATAAGCACTAACCCTTTTGGTTCAGTGCGGCGAAAGTAGAAAAGAGGTTTGAACATCTGCTCGAAATTGCTATTTTTTACATAGAACACAGTGCCATCCATTGTAGAAACATTGCAACTGCGCAAAAATAACGACTTATTCAAATTATTTCAAACGTTCTATAACAGATGGCGCACTCAAACAAAATCACACGAATTGCTTGATGACATTTGAGTGTTTTCGTTTCTCTCCGCCGTGAACCAAAAGAGCTAGTGCGTATGTTTGCTTCAACGAAGCAGTCCATGTATAGTATGTCAATGTGAGCTGTGCTTTCAAGATTGATGATTGATGTAATTATATTATTTATATCAGGCAATGACCCTATTACCTAGTTCATCCATTTTTTTTTTCCATTTCCATTATTATCAGTGACCAAAAAGATAGTGACCTTGTGTCTCTCGGAGGCTTCTAGTGAATTCCGCATGACCATCTAAAATCATTTTAATCTTGAAGAGGTTCCATATAAGAAGGCTTTCTATAGTGTTCTATCAATCAGAAAGTTTGTATGAGTCGTTTCCGAAAAACAACCGTCACAAAAACCAAGCAAAAGTATTATAATTGGCCGATACTTTGATAACATCTACCTACTGCATACAAGTCATGCAAAATGTTAGGTACTCAACACATGAATCTAATATAGGTTTTGTAATAGACGTACCATAACTAATTGGCCGGTGTACCCATTTTTAATACCAACCTAACGACGGCAAAAATAGGTCCACTCACAAAATTTGTATTCGTTTGGACGCTATCGTGTTTTCAACACACAGACAGACGGACATGGCTAAATCGATTCAGAATTTTATCCTGATTTAGAATATATTAAACACTCTATGGGGCCTCCGATTACTCCTTCTTGGCGTTACAAATGTAATGCCAAAGTGAATATAGGTACCTTCCGGTGAAGGGTGTAAAAACGTATGAGCTCGAATAAGACTTCTAATAGACTACGTTGTCGTCCCCCATCAATATAATGAACTACATAACGTCATTCCATAGATAGTAATGCATTGGTGCACACTTTTGGGCAACACTGTATAATGGTAGCACCTATTGAACACACAATCAGTACCAACGTCACCCAGTTTACTATTCCAACAAATAAACGCGAAGTTATAAATTCTCTTAAAAAAATATTGTATCAAAATAATTTGTGTTTGCTATCCTATCAATACCCACAGGATTGAGCGCTTCTTTCACACCATTCCACGAATATCTCAAAATAATAATAAAATCATAAAAATCAATGACAAAAATCTGCATTTGACAGCTGAAAAGAGGAAAGACAGCGAGAGAGCAAACGACGACATTGATAAGACCTGTCAGTATTCTGCCCAGTGTTGTTATAAAGATTTTTTTTAGATCTTAACACTTTTGATTTCATATCTTAATTCATCTTAAATGGCAGTTATATCTATACCTAAAGAAATTTTGAATATGTACAATATTTTCTAGTCAAAAACTAGGTGTGCCTGTGTAGCGTTTTTGAAGGTGTTTTAGATATATGCTCTGTTTTTGAATCTACCAGTTTAAAAAACACATAGTTGGAACCGTACATTCATATGCTAAATTTCCTCGTAAATTTCATAGAAATCTTAAACCCATTTTTGAGTATCCATATCTCAAGCCGATTTTTATCAATATCTTTCCGCGATTTCGATATTTGAATAAATCTGATGGGAGAGTTATTATGTAAAACCGCCATTAAATTATATACATAAGACCAATAAGTCGAAGTTTTAATATTTTGAGTTCAGAAGAGCTATAATCCCATTAAAGTGTGAATTTAAAAAAATCTTGAGAAAAGTACTTGTATACACTCCCGCTCATCTGAATAGGTTCAACATTATTTAAAAAGTAAAATGACGATATCTCTCTAACCAACTTGCCGATTTTAATGAAATCAATTTTTTTGTACAGAATAATCAATTGTTAATGAAACACGAAAGTTTGCGGTCTCTAACATATGTTTGCGATCTACAACGATTATATAACGACGTCAATTATTTTGCTTTTTTAAATTGAAAGTAATTACAGCCGTTTTTTTCTAAAATTGGTCGCGGAAATCAATTAAACGACTTTGAAAAAGGATAAATAAAGGGATACTTCAAATTTGGTTTAAAGCCGGGCCAAATCGCTTAGAAGATTTGCCGAAGTCAAAATGTAGTTGGTAATTTTAGTCGGAATGAATTAAGCTATAATATCAATATGAAAGGAGGGGCTCAACATGCGACAACACCAGCAGCGAGAAGACTTATCATCTGAACTGCTTCAAATTCCCAACGTTGTAGTGCTAGAATCAGGGAAGAATTCGGTGCTAATAAAAGTCTGGCATCTGGAAAACGCATTATTCGGAGTGCAAAGCATTTGAAGAGACTGAACGTAAAAAAAGAACACATCTCAATGATGTGTGCAAAGCTACACGACTTCAGTTTGCTCAAGATCATATGACGTGGAATAGGAAGTGGCAGAATGTCGTGTTTTCCTATGAAAAGAAGTTCAACCTTGATGGACCGGATGGCTACAACTATTACATTCACGACCTGCGAAAGGATAAATGTGTTTTAGGTAGTCACCACACCTGTGCATCAGGGGCATTACGATGTTCCGCAAAATCATATTATGGGACTTGTGACTTTGTGAGCTGCAATTTGTTACATCGAAAATTAACGCGAAGGTATGCAAAACTATACTAGAAAATGCTTTTCCAAATTTTTCGAATATTTTTGAACGGATTCCATGGACAACGGCCCCATTCATACCTACTGGAGTGTTGTTAAACAGTGGATAAAGGATCAAAATGTGAAATTGCTCGAGTGGTTGCCATACTCCCCGGCCATAAATATTATTGAAAACGTTTGGGGTCTATTGTCCAAAAAAGTATATAAGGACAGGGGACAATTTGGGAATCCTGCAAGCCTAATTGGCGCCATTAAAAACCGGATCAACGATTTCACTTGGATTTATTGAAAAATATTATAAATATTTTCCAAATCGTATCTATGAAGTTATATTGAACAAAGGAGATAGTACTTATACTTAAATATGTAGCTAAATGTTAAAAATAACCAAAGCTGTGAGTTAGTACTTAATATATATATTTTTTCTTAATTTTAAATTTTTGAACCTATTCAGATGAGCCAAAATATATGGTCACTTTTCGATACGTTTTTGGAAAAATAATCATAAAAATATAAATACGTGTGTTAGAGACCGCAAACTTTCCTGTTTCATTAACAATTGATTATTCTATATAAGAAAATTGATTTCATTAAAATCGGCAAGTTGGTTAGAGAGATATCGTCATTTTACTTTTTAAATAATGTTGAACCTATTCAGATGAGCGGGAGTGTATGTAGTAGGTATATTTTGTTTGTCGAGTGATTTGAGGGAACCCACTTTTAAAAGCCAATCTGAAACTTCGAAATTGTTGTCAATTATTTCTCACTGCTCTATAACTCGAGGCTGGGCAAAGCTCGCTAACTATTTACTTTGTAAGTTCTACTGTACTGGGTAAAATGTTCAAAACTTGGTCGTTTGCAGCTTTATTGCAACTGCTGAAATCATACTGAAACCGAATTGTGCAATGTACTCTACAAATATTCAACTTTACACTACAACATAAAAGGGACTCTGCAGAATTTGAAAATAAATAAGAACATACAATTATTTAAAACATTCAGAATCGCGAATTTCAACAGATTATCGGTGTAATTTGAAAACTGAAATTACAAACAATGTCATTAATGTTTGGCAACCAATTATGAGCGCTAAGACTAAGACTATGCTCAATTGAATAAGAATATATATTTTTTGATTAAATTTTTATTTTAAAGCTAATATCTGAACAAATCTTATTAAAATTCTACAGATCTTAAAAAATGCATTAAAATTGAGTGAATATCTTCTCATCCGGAGACCACCTCAATATCTTAAAAAATAAGATAATTAAGATCATATAACAACGCTGATTCTGCCATATAGCGGTGTCATAGTGCAGGCCATTTATTGTAGACCTCCTATTGCGCATTGAATTGTGTGGTTGACATGTGGAAAATATTTGACAATTCAATTGGAACAATACATACAATTTGTAATGTCACATGGTTGTGGTAAATGGTGTAATACGATCTGTCACCATTGACACAATGGACATCAGCAACGTGAATGACAGTGACAATGTATGCCGGTGACAATTTTTAACCCATTATTCGAGAATAGAAGGCTTGAAGGAATACTTCTAGTTCTGAGAAATTCGCTTTACTTTTATGGGGCAAAACTCTGCGGGTCAATCGAATTTTGCCAACGAAAAATATAGTTCGGCTGAACCACTCGTATTTATTAAACGTAGGTATAGATAGAGAAAACTACGATCTTATTTATTTAGAGAAGACACATTTTTTAACGGCTATGCTAATTTGTATCTATGGGACCGGGAGAGAGCTAGTGATCACTATGGCGGTTCTCTATTGGTGAAAATACTGCGAAACAGAGAGCACGCGGCAGAATGCCTTTGATCGTATAGTTGGCTAAATAGGTAGATCAAAGGCGCTAATTAAAAAATGCCGACACTAACTGGAGTTGTAAATTATGTTGTTTACGAGAGATACTATAATATGCGCTGTGAACATGAAATGAATGATATGAACGCCTCCTATTTTACCGCCTTGTATGGTAGTCGCTTTGATAGTGTCGTTTAGGTTCATAGTGTTTTTGTATTGTATACGATGTTGTTATCAAATTAATGAAAATGTAGATCAAACGAACGGTTTGTGAAGGTTGATTAAACCGAAGAAGTTATTGTTGTTGTTTGTATTTGTCTCACTTGTTTACATTTTAACTGAACGAACTTATTCGTATGGGTACTTGTTTGGAATTGGGTGATGGAATGTAAACGTTCGAACCAATAAATTGCATATAAGAAGATTCAGCAGTAGGTTGATTTTGCCATGCTTATGAATCGACACGGATAATAGTAGAGGACCTTTTGGAAATACTTAAAGTAATGATTTGAATCACCTTGTATTGCGAGGACTATAGAGATGGAAATAAAAAATAATGTTAAGACAACTTGTCTGCGGTACGAAGGTTTAACCAAAAGATCGAAGAGATTGTCAAAGTCTGAACCAAATTCTGGAAAGACAAACAAGGGAACATTGGACGGTGCAGATAATTTGGACGATCCACTTCCTCAGACTGTTAAATGTAATGACGATCATAATTCAACACTGATGATAAAAGGAGCATTAAAAAGCTGTACGAGATGGTTTGGTAGAAGACTTGCGTCAAGGCCAACCCATTTCGAAAGCTTTGTCAGTTGACAATACTCCTATGCTCGATAAATGGAATCTCATTAGCGAAATTTCCCCAGTCGTGAACCAAATAAGTCTTTCCAAGATTGCATACCAGATTATGTCTGCAACAATATGACAGTTCCTCAATCCGATCGTCAAAAACATGATAGCTCCTTACAGGTTACTGCGGTTTGAGGCTGGGAAAGAAACTATTTTGACCAAATACTCACATTGCGGAATATCTTAAAAAAAAAATTTGCAATTGCCAATCGACAGCCGCCACCTATTATAAGATTGACTTAGATGGTGTATTGAGATAAACTATGCCATGACTATTTTAAATGTACAGTAATATACCCATATATAAATTTCGAGAGATTTTCGAATCAGACCACCATTGTAGGGTCTTTTTTCCGTCTCTCTACCACTATAAAGCTTACCCAGAAAGACTATCTGGACTTCTCCAGAGTTCTGCCCTGGGTTCGATTCCTAGTGTTAACGCTAGCATCTGTTTATGTGAGATCTGTTTCATCCAGTGCGTCTCGACCCAATGTTTTCCCAAGATCCTCATTCTTCTGCCAGCCAAAGCTGGACATTGTCACAATATATGTGCCGCTGTCTCAGATTCCTCCAGGCACAGCTTACAACTATCATCCTCTCTAAGGCAGATCTTCCTTAAAAGATACCCGAAATTACCATGACCTGTAGTTAACGCCACCACCCATTTCAATGTTCCTCGACTTATGCTTAGAACCCTTCTTTGAATGGAGCAGGTCGGCCATTTTATGTCCATTTTAGCTTGTCTACATTGTTCCACAGTTGACCACCTTCTCATGTGTTCTGCCGTGATCCATATGTGAATCAGCTGTTCTACCATTCCTCTACCAATTGAAGAGAATGGTTCTGGTCCCAGAAACTTTTCAGTTGATCCCTGTTTTTCGAGGAAGTCCGCCTTTTCGTTGCCGTCGATCCCTATGTGTTCTCCTACCCAAGTCAGTGTAACCTGATTTTTAGAAGAACACTAATTGAGCTTGAATACACATTCCAGTGCCAATGATGTTATGATGGTTGTCCGCTCCATGCATCTAATCACCGCCTGGTGATCCAGTGCTATTAGGATATTTCTTCCTTCCACCTGATTCTCAAGCAAGCAATTCAACGCATGCAGCAAAGCAATCATCTCAGCATGGTATACTGAAGTGTGTTTCCCGAGGCTAATGTGACGGGCTAGTTTTAGATCTTCTGAAAAGATACCGGCCCCCCCTCCGCCATCCATAATCGTAATCCATTCTCAATACGAATTTTGTGATTCATTTCCATAATACGCACCTTTGGTATAGGGTAAAGTCGGCAAATATGGCATCCCTTTCTGTTTTTGTTTTTAACTCAGAAAAAAAACAATATTTTTAATTTAAACAAAAAATAACTTAATTTTTCATTTCATTTAAAAGCGTAAAATATGAACATTAAAGGAATTCAGAGTTAACAAAAACTTATTTTTTTTGTAACAAAATAAAAAAAAAATTAAAAAAAAGACAAGCAAAAAAATGGAGGGCAATATTATGGCGCCATATGAAGGGATAAATGGCACCCTACTTTTTCTTTTGATAACTGTTGTAATAATTATTGGATGCGTTAATATACGATGTGCAGGAGTCATTTGACTAAAAATGGCACATTATACACTTAGTCCAACCATTTGGCAGGTGATAAAAATAATACTTCTGTGTTGCAGCATGCGATGACCGTTATGGTCTTACCTCTCTGCAGATGTGACTGCAGTTACATTGCGTGATCCCTTTTCTACAATCACTAACGAGGATCGTCTATTGATTTGACATCCGGTCTATTCCATATTATAATTTTTTTTTTGTCTGAGATAACGTCATTTCCAGACTTAAAAGTACTGAATGGAGGAAATGGCAC
Source organism: Cheilosia soror (assembly GCA_949372485.1). Classification (NCBI taxonomy): domain Eukaryota; kingdom Metazoa; phylum Arthropoda; class Insecta; order Diptera; family Syrphidae; genus Cheilosia; species Cheilosia soror. The sequence continues at coordinate 22,153,328 of OX443563.1, forward strand.
CGGCGCCAATATCCCCACATTTTTGGGTGCCATTTCCCCTTTTTGAAGGTGCCACTGATATTGAAAATAACACGATGAAACACGCAAACTCAAAAACAATTAAATATCGATTTAACTCTCTTATTATGCTTAAACGTATAGCCGGCGCAAATAACTTCCCTATACCCACACTTACTTGAGTAAACCACAAAAAGACTTTTTGTCCAAAATTCACTCTAGTTATTTTTTCTCACCCTGTCACAAAAAAACTGCGTGAGCTACTGCGATGTCTACAGCATCTATCAACATTCTTCAGTATGAATTAATGATATTTTGCTGCCTCTATTTGGAAAAGAAGTCGTTAGAGGGAGATATTGAAAGGGTGCCATTTCCCCCGGGCGCCATATTTGCCGACTTTACCCTACCATCCATAGGCATGTTCAGTTCCCTAATCTCGTTTTTGATAAGTTCCAGGATCCTCATGTGTCCATAGATGGTACCCCGATTATGTGCAATTACGTATCTCGACGCAGACGAAGCGCTTTTAGAGCCGCTGTTTTCTTAATAAATAAGTCTAGCTTTTGCACTTACGTAGTACCCTTTTTGCCTTCCGGACCTTGTCCTCAACATGGTAGTTCCAAGTAAGTCCAGTATCTAGGTATACTTCCAGATACTTAACCTTCTGCATTTGTGAAGAACTAACCAAAAGCAATACTCGCAAATGTAATAAACTTAGCATCACTGCCACAGTTTTGTAGCTGCAGCAAAGTTTTGGCTCAGACAAATCAAAATTTTCTTCTTTTTAGGGATGTGCAAAATGTTTAGGTGTATACTGTCAAAACCTTGAACGACTAGACTGTGTTCGAGATCAATGACCAACGAATAGTCTTCATTGGCTTCTCCAGACCTCTATATAGCCTATGTCAAATATGCCATTTGCATTTCTTACTCGACGTAAAGATGAAGCTACTTTTCATTATTACAGATGGCGGAAAGCTTATAATTCTGAGGGTAAATCACGAAGATAGAGGATGGTAGTCTGATTTCGCCATCTTTCGCATGGATGAGATTTTATTTTACTATCAGCAGATCTTATTATATATTCGGATACCGTAGTACATGCTGCTCTGAAAGTCTTTAGGTCTGTCTACTTTTTCTCCGATAATCGTTTGAAAATTTACTTCACCATGACCCTAAATGACCTTTTCCAGATAGTTTTAATTTCTTCTCTGATGGAAAAAACTGAGCTGGAGTTATACTTTCACATTAGGTTAGATGTTTAACGACAGTCTTCCGAAAAGTAATGTGATTATACCTGATCTATGATTCGTGACTTCTGAACTTCTTTCAACTGCTAGAACATTTTAACAAGCCTCCGATTTAGCTGGTTGTGAATATAGAAACAACTTATTATACTTTGACACAAAAGACAGGCTGGAGTTTTTTAAAAGCAAATATCGAACGCGACGTTGGGAACGGCGTCAGCAAAATACATGTATAGCGGCGGACAAAGAAATATATAGACACAACACTCAATGCGAAAGACATATAGCTACGAGTATGTATGTATATAAAGACCTTTACGAAGCTAAACTTACCCACATAGACATACCCCCTTTTCGCAGTTTCCAAAAAGGCTTTCGACAACTTGAACAGGCATAATGCTATTTGGATAGTTTTAGGTGCAGAGGTGCTTTCTCCGAAAAGGTCATTAACATTACAGTTAAACAGGTAAATATGAAATTTGTAAATGCCACAGTTAGGACACGGTCTCAGGACACTGAAAAAATCACTGGATAATAGCATAATTATGAAAACATTCGCCCTCTTTGCTCCTAGTTACCATCAGCGATGTATACTTCGTCCATCTTTGGATTAAAGGTTTAAAATGGATAGGTACTAACTTAATCTACAACACCCTGACTATGGTGACGATGTCCGCCTACTACCTTAAATAAATGATAGATCTCAACCAAATGCTTAAAAATATTGAAGCTGAATCAAATGAAGTGGGTGTAAAAATTATGGGTAACGCATAAGCAAAGAACTACTTCTGCAGACAGAATGAACCGCTGTCAGGCAGAATGAACCATTCAACCTGGACGATGGACGATTCCATCCACCCGACCTGGACGAAGTGAAGATAGCGATATCTAAGCTTAAGTCCAACAAAGCCGCTGGGGCAGATGGCCTAACCGCCGAGCTATTCAAAGCGGCAGGCGATGACTTGGTTAGGAGCATGCACCAGCTCATCTGTAAAATATGGTCGGAGGAAAGTATGCCCGATGAATGGAACCTCAGCATTGTTTCCCCGATCCTCAAGAAAGGATACCCTCTGAACTGCGCCAATTACAGAGGTATTAGTCTTCTTAACATCGCCTACAAGATCTTATCTGCCGTGTTGTGTGAACGCCTGAAGCCTTTCGTCAACAACCTGATTGGTCCCTATCAGTGTGGCTTCAGGCCAGGAAAGTCTACCATCGACCAAATATTCACACTGCGGCAGATCTTGAAGAAAACTCAGGAAGTTCAAATCGATACCCACCTCCTTTTCATCGATTTTAAGGCCGCCTATGACAGCATTTATAGAGACGAGCTATACAGAGCAATGTCTAGTTTAGGCATCCCTGCCAAACTCGTCCGTTTATGCAGGATGACAATGGAGAATGCACGCTGCTCCATCAAGGTCGGTAAAGAACTCACCGAGACCTTCGATGTCAAAAAAGAATTTAGACAAGGCGATGCGCTGCCATGCGACTTCTTCAACATCGTTCTTGAAAGAATAGTGCAAAACTCAAACGCTAACACCAGAGGCACTATCTTTCAACAGTCCGTCCATCGACTTGGTCTACCTAGGCTCCGCTATGAACTCAGACATGACACCAGCGCTGAGATTAAACCAAGAATAACTCTCGCCAATCGCTGTTTCTTTGGGCTAAGAAAGCAATTGAGTAGCAAAGCCCTCTCTTTTCTTTATAAGACCTTAATCATCCCAGTCCTTCTTTATGGTGCAGAGGCATGGACTTTATCAAAAGCGGATTAGGTTACTCTTGGTTGCTTTGAGAGGAAAATTCTTCGAGTAATTTTCGGTCCCGTCTGCATAGACGGTGATTGGAGGAGGAGATACAACGACGAACTGTACGGGCTGTACAGCGACATTGACCTAGCCAGAAGAGTGAAGATCCGACGACTGCAGTGGCTGGGTCATGCAGAGCGATGGACGTGAATGCTCCGGCCCGGAAGATTTTCGAATCCACAGTAGAGGAAGACTCAGGTGGCGCACGCAAGTGGAAAGGGACCTTAACCAAATTAGCGTGCGAAACTGGAGACAGCTGGCCAAAGATCGTGCTGGCTTGAGATGCTTGTTGGTTGAGGCCCAGGTCCACCCCGGACTGTAGCGCCACCTTAAGTAAGTAAGTAAGCATAAGCAAAGGCGAAGGTCCATAGCATTTCAAACTCCAAGTCTCAATTCAACATTGACGTATGTACATCAATTCGAGCACGTTGAAAACTGTATAATTAGGAAGCATGGCCTCGTCTGGCGGAGTCATCGTAATTGGATGTAAGCAGATCGGCAGAATAATGAGGTAGTTTCATCAGCATAAAATGTAACCTAACGTCCAATCAGTACTGATTTATGAGTGAAGTACTTGGTGATCAACCATGTCACTCGTAACCTGCAAACCTTTAAAGGATGTTTCCGATGATCTAGAAAAGGATAGTTTTAATATATTAATGTAATTTAAGGATATATCAGATTTTTTCCATCTAGATACTAGTTAAGCTATGATAATAGTAGGAAACACTTTTGAAGAGATCACGAGAAGATGTAAAATTAACATACCTATACTTAGAAACTCAATTCAATGAAACCATAACGCTGAGCATAGGCTCATTATGGCATTAATTAGTTCTATGAACCGGTCGAAAGAGAAGATTTATTTCCCTTAAAGTCTAGCTGGGGCATAGATTAGTACTTGGGCTAAAAGAGATGGACATTGGACATTTATGGCATAACAAGCCCCTTACAAACATAATGTCATGAGCTTTTCTTCTTAAGCCTAGAGCTAAAATGCGTAACAATTGCCATCGAGTTCGGTAAGGAATTTCAAAGTCCCTGCTCATTTTCCACAAAATGTATTTAGTGAAACGCATCAGGACCTTTTCAATGCGGTCTGGGTGAATTTTGTATAATCGGTTCCTCCATATAACATATGAGACCTAGAGACTATTCAGACTATTCCTTAAAGGTTTTTAACGAGTTCAACACCTACAGGCTACAGCTGGTCAAAAAACAAATTTTAAAGATTTATAAGTACATATTATATAGACCGCAATTTCGTGTTAAAACGCTATCCATGCAGTGACGGGAATCTACGGGAAAACTTTTGTATATTTACAATTTTTCTTTATCATCACAACTAAAGCAAAAACGCCAAATTGTAATTTAAATTAATTTCCTTGTCCCATTTTCTTTTTTCTTCGTCGTCGTCTTCCACAAAGGGGGAAACCATACACACGAGATAGCATTAAGAAAACCCCAAAAAGAAAACTTTCCTTCGTATACGACGCTTGTATGTACTATTATCTCGAATTCGCCCCAAGGGATTTCCCGGGTTTTCCTTTTCTTGCGTGTACCCTTAATTTCTTACCCTCAACAAAAAAAAAAGAAACGAACTAAAGGAGGAAAACAAAAAAGGACACTAACAACACCACCCAGGCACCCACTGAACACATAGAGAAACAGAGAACATTTACAAAGGCAGAAATACAAGTCTCTTGGCGGTGTTCTACAACTTTCAGCTTCACTTCACTAGAAGCAAACTGGAAAGAAGTGAAGTTTTCTTCGTCCTTTTTTTATGAAATATACTTTGTGTACCGTATAAAGGAGAGAACGAAGACGAATAACATGAAGCAAACCGATAACGAAGTCGATTTTTCTAGATTTTTTGCTATTTTCTTTATGCGCTGATTTCCCAGAGTGACGAAGACAACCATGGCGGCGGCAACAGCAGCAACAACAACAAGGATAATGTCGTCAAATGGGGTTGCTGCTTTATTTATTTTATTTGAATTTCTTCTTTCTATCGTCGCAAAGAAAACTCAGTCCTAGATTCAGATACATTTACTTTGCAGATGCATGTTTGTTCGCTTTCCCTCATTTCGCACTCCAACATAACTCCAAGGGGTAGTTTTCTAGATTCTAAATTGCAAACGCGAGGAAGACACATTGCCCGGACCAATTTTTCGATGAGAGTTAATAGACAAATATTTTTCCAACTCTCGCTAGAAGCACTGTCCACATTTGGCTCTTTCTCTCTTACGGGCATAGGATTTTGGAAAGTGTGAATCCTAAAAATGGATTTTCATTTTGTTTGTCGATTTAGAAAACAGTATATGCAGTCTGTGCGCGAGAGGGGAAGTAGACATGAACCATGCACGAACTGAACAAAAGAAATTTCTTGCAAGAGTTTGAAAGGAGGATTGGGGTTAAGTTGCCCCTGCATTTGCTTTATTTTCTACTGAGCTCCGACAGTTAAGGAAGCGAAAGAAAAAAAAACGTCCATGAAAAACTGGGGAAGAATAGAAAATCTGGATGTTTATGGGGTTCAAGGACAGGGCAAACGTACATTATTGTCTTCTCGGACGTGACTCGGCGACAAATGCTGGCGGCCAAAATGGGGATCGGTTTTATATCCTTGTTTCTGGTTTTGTAATGAGATGCACAACATGATTGGAAATAATTTGTTTGAATTAAATTACGTACGTACGTAATAGGTAAATTTTTCAAAGACTCTCTCACCAATCAACATACACATACATATGTAGCTCTAGGTAATGACTAGGTAAGGATTTTATTTGTAATCATTTTATCAATCATTTTCTTTGAAAAATATAACAAAGTTGGAATGTTTAATTTAGACACAACCTATATGACCAGGTGAACTTCGTACCACCTCAAATTGATTTGTTTGGAATTGTTCATAAGCGATTGAGCGTAATCAGTTCAATATTTATAAAATAGATAGCTTTAAGGCCGAAAGGCAATAGATATAAGGTTATAGTTAAGTTTAAAGTGCTCGTTAAGAGCCAGTCAGCTAAAGATACATGCTAGTTTTAAATTAGATTTAGTAGTCATTTTTGTCTAGTATTTAAGTTTAAAAAAGAAATGAATAAAAATGAATTCGAAGGGAGGAGCTACGCCCCTCAATTTCAATTTTGACGAAACTTTACAACCTATAGCAAAGATTTGCTCAAAATTGTAGCTCAATCAGTTGGGCAAGTTTTAAGTTTTAAGGATTTTTGTTTTTTTTTACCAAACTTTACAGAGATTTCTTTTTATTTTTTGATTTTCACACTTCTCATTTGTGAACTTCCAAATTTTCTAAACCACAGATCAAGATGAACGAAATAAAAGAATAATCATCCCTATCAGTCTGTAGTCGTTCTCGAGTTTTTGCGAGACTAACCCACAACGATTGATTTTTATATGTATAGATAGACATACAGTTACATCTCTATATCTCTATATATATAAAACAAAGTGGAAAAAACTGCTTCCCTCTGTCGCCCGTAATTTTCAACCGATTTTGTTAATTTTTTTTAAATGTCGGTAACTACGGTGATTGGGTGATAGGCTAAACAAATTCAAAATAGGACAAAGGGGCGTGGCACCGCCCAAACAAAAAAAAAACATTCAAAGTCGTATATCTCGAAAACCACAGAATCGATTGAGATCAAACTTACAGATAATCTTGCGTATTGGCCGTGGAGTGCTCTTGTGAAGATTGGTCAAAATTGAACAAAGGGGCGTGGCACCTCCCATACAAAAAAAAAACATTCAAAATCGTATATTTCGACCGAATAGATTGAGATCAAACTTACATATAATCTTATGTAGGTATTGGCCCTAGAATGCTTCTGTGAAGATTTCTCAATGTTGGATAAAGGGGCGTGGCACATCCAATACAAAAAAATTAAAAAACTGTCGCCCGAAAATAAATAAAATAAAAAAAAAATTAAAAAAACAACAAAAGGCCTGGCGAAGCTGGCGGGGGTTCAGCTAGTATATACCTACATAATATGTAGATAGAAGATAGATTACGCCAGTATACACACCAGGGTCTTACGACTTATTAAAACAAAATTTAAGCGACTGGGTCGCACGTAACTTGCTCTTTTTTATAAACTAATTTGAGAGCTAGATTAAATAATCCGAATTCACCTCATGGTCTGAACCCAAGGCATGTATCTAAGTATAGTCAAAAGTTTTATAGTCAGTTTTGTGTGCAGCTGAGGGTATACACTGTTACAGTTAAACTGTCGCCATATTTAAAAAAAAAACTATTTTACTTTCAAGACTTGCTTGCTGTTCGCTTATTTGGCGTTCCATGACTGATAAACATGATATGTAATTTTTAGTCCATTAATAACAAAAACTGAACTGGTGGTTGGGTGTGTATGAATCGGGCAGGCGCTGATCGGCATCAACCTGGCGGTGCCCAGCTGTTGTAACTTTTCGTACACATCAATTGTGCTTATTTTACCTCCTAGTGGTAACCACCGGGTACTGGTCTGCCCATCCGGGTGTGACTTGCTGAACTTATAAGTGCGAGTGTTGAACACGAAGAAAATAGCAACACTATAATGCTCTGTCGGAAAGACTGACTGAACGAGCCTCAGAAGTCTTACATGAGCTCCTCAGAAAGAGGACGTACGGCGGATGAATTCAGTAGACTGAATCAACGGTGTCGTCAACAGTCAATACGACAGTTACCTTACTTGAGCTACTTCGACATATTTGGAGCTGAGGTCAGTGAGGATTTTTCAGGACTAGTCAGGGTGCTGAAACAGAGATGGTGGCGGATGAACCCTTAATGGGCCAACGGCAGCTCTCACATCCCCGAAGTGGGTTACTGGCACCGGAGGAATCCGGCCCCTTTTGTCCAAGGGGTCCAACAAAGGGCCTGGCCCTCCAGGTTGGGGGTTGTACGCCGGGGTAACTGCCCGACTGCGGAAAACAAACCCAGTTCCGAAACAACAACAAGCCTCGGATACGGATGATTTTACTGTTGACGAACCTGGCAAACGAATAAAGGACAACGAATTTCGGATCTGCACGTGGAATGTTAGGTCCCTTAACCGACCACGTGCAGCCGAACAACTAGCGGAGGCCCTGAACTGCTATAAAGCAGACCTAACCGCCATCCAAGAAGTGCGATGGTATGGACCGGGCAAGAAGAGGATGAAAGACTGCGATATTTACTATGGCGACTGCTATCGGCAACAAAAACAGCGCTTATTTGTTTGTGGATTCGTCGTTGGAGGCAGACTTAGGCAAAGAGTCTTAAGCTTCAACTGTGTGAACGAGCGCCTCACGACAATCCGCGTCAAGGCTAAATTCGCCAACATTAGCCTAATATGCGCCCATGCCCCCACGGAGGAGAAAGACGACGACACCAAAGAGAGGTTCTACGAGCTCTTGGACAAGACATACGAGCAGTGCCCTAACTATGACATTAAAATCGTCCTAGGTGATTTTAATGCAAAGATAGGAAGAGAAGGCATCTTTGGTAGTACTGTTGGGAGGTACAGCCTACACGACACCACCTCCGATAACGGATTCAGGCTGATCGACTTCGCGGCGGGGCGAAATGTTGTCATATCAAGTACGCGGTTCCCGCATCTCGATATTCATAAAGGCACTTGGAGATCTCCCGATCAATCAACCGTCAACCAGATTGACCACATTGCGATCGACGCAAGGCACTCCTCCAGTATTATGGATATCCGAACGTTCCGAGGGGCCAACATTGACTCGGACCACTACCTTGTTGTAGCCAAGGTACGCTTTCGGATATCCCGACCACCGCCAAGACAAGTAAATACTGTGAGGAAGTTTGACGTCGGACGGCTAAAATCGCAAGAGATCACCAGATCCTTCTCCGATCAAGTCTCTCTCAATCTCTCAAGAGGTTCTATGCAGCCAGCATCAAGTATTGAAGACCAGTGGCAACATTGCCAAAAAGCCATCAGAGACGCCGCCTCTGATGTGCTTGGTTTCACTCGACCACCACAACGAAACCCCTGGTTCGACGACGAGTGCCGGCAAGCACATGCAGCGAAACAAGAGGCATACAAAGCGGCGCTGCAAAGAAGAACTAGAGCTGCTCGTGAGCTCTACGCGCAGAAAAGAAGAGACGAACACCGGCTTCTCAGGAAGAAAAAGAAAGAGCACGAGAAGCGCGCGATCGAGGAAATAGAGAGATGCTACAGCAGGAATGAGGTTCGGAAGTTTTACCAAAGGGTAAAAAGAACCTGCCAAGGCTACAGAACAAGGGAACATCGTAGTAGAATCGCAGTCGATGCTAAGGATATGGAAGAACTACTTCTGCAGACTGTTTAACGGCGATGACGAACTAAATCCCGCTGTCAGGCAGAATGAACCATTCAACCTGGACGATGAAGACCAATTCCGTCCACCCGACCTGGACGAAGTGAAGATAGCGATATCTAAGCTTAAGTCCAACAAAGCCGCTGGGGCAGATGGCCTAACCGCCGAGCTATTCAAAGCGGCAGGCGATGACTTGGTTAGGAGCATGCACCAACTCATCTGTAAAATATGGTCGGAGGAAAGTATGCCCGATGAATGGAACCTTAGCATTGTTTGCCCGATCCTCAAGAAAGGAGACCCTCTTAACTGCGCCAACTACAGAGGTATTAGTCTTCTTAACATCGCCTACAAGATCTTATCTGCTGTGCTGTGTGAACGCCTAAAGCCTTTCGTCAACAACCTGATTGGTCCCTATCAGTGTGGCTTCAGGCCAGGAAAGTCTACCATCGACCAAATATTCACACTGCGGCAGATCTTGGAGAAAACCCAGGAAGTTCAAATCGATACCCACCACCTTTTCATCGATTTTAAGGCCGCCTATGACAGCATTTATAGAGACGAGCTATACAGAGCAATGTCTAGTTTTGGCATCCCTGCCAAACTCGTCCGTTTGTGTAGGATGACAATGGAGAATGCACGCTGCTCCATCAAGGTCGGTAAAGAACTCACCGAGACCTTCGATGTCAAAAAAGGATTTAGACAAGGCGATGCGCTGTCATGTGACTTCTTCAACATCGTTCTTGAAAGAATAGTGCAAAACTCAAACGCTAACACCAGAGGCACTATCTTTCAAAAGTCCGTCCATCTACTCGCCTACGCCGACGATATCGACATAATCGGGAGAACGCAGCGAGATGTCACTGGCGCGTTCGTGAGCATTGAGACGGAGGCGGCAAAGATGGGTTTGGCGGTCAATGAGGGCAAGACAAAGTATATGCTGTCATCGAGAAAGGACACCCAACACCGACGTCTTGGACAGAATGTCACTATAGACAGATATAACTTTGAGGTGGTAAAGGACTTTGTCTACCTAGGCTCCGCTATGAACTCAGACAATGACACCAGCGCTGAGATTAAGCGAAGAATAACTCTTGCCAATCGCTGTTTCTTTGGGCTAAGAAAGCAATTGAGTAGCAAAGCCCTCTCTCGAACAACTAAAGTGAACCTTTATAAGACCTTAATCATCCCAGTCCTAGTTTATGGTGCAGAGGCATGGACTCTATCAAAAGCGGATGAGCTTACTCTTGGTTGCTTCGAGAGGAAAATTCTTCGAGTAATTTTCGGTCCCGTCTGCATAGACGGTGAATGGAGGAGGAGATACAACGACGAACTGTACGGGCTGTACAGCGACATTGACCTAGCCAGAAGAGTGAAGGTCCAACGACTGCGGTGGCTGGGTCATGTAGAGCGAATGGACGTGAATGCTCCGGCCCGGAAGATCTTCGAATCCACACCCGCGGGACGGCGCAGTAGAGGAAGACCGCGACTCAGGTGGCGCACGCAAGTGGAAGGGGACCTTAACCAACTTAGCGTGCGAAACTGGAGGCAGCTGGCCAAAGATCGTGCTGGCTGGAGACGCTTGTTGGTTGAGGCCCAGGTCCACCCCGGACTGTAGCGCCACCTTAAGTAAGTAAGTAAGTAATAACAAAAATGTTGCATAATTACCGTATTTATGTCATTATAACACCCGCCATTTTCAATGCCCCGCAGCCACCCTCTCCAATACAACGTTCACGGGTGTAGTACATAAGAAAACATAATTTCTAATCTCTAACACAGTTTCGCGACTGATAGACAATCCCGAGAAAGCACGCACTAAGAAAGGATTCTCAAGTATAGCATCTGCCTTTTTAAGTGGGACTTTTCCATTACTCACGAATCTTATGTCGTATTAACTTGAAACTTTGCATAAGGATAGAGAAATACCTAAGTCCTATTAAATGGGTGTTCCGTGACCATTCTACCTCTTTTTGGGGAGCACATTATTAAAAGTACATATACGTATTTATTTTTTAGGAACAGTAACTTTACTTCCATTCACAATAACGATGTGCAATATTACATGGTGATGAACTCTAAAAGACTAAATGATGAACACTCAGCATTTTCCAAAAATTCTCCTTACCGCTATCTTGGGTCGGACATACCTATGGCTGACTTGTTAGAAAAACACTACAGAATGTTTAGAATTGAATGCAGTAGATATTAATGCATTTGACGATCCACAAGAAAGGAAACCCTCTAAACAGCTCCAGCTCTAAAGGCATTAGGCTCCTCAGCACCGCATATAAGATATATTTGCCGTACTGTGTGAACGCCTGAAACCATTCGTTAACGAACTGATTGGTTTTAGGCCCGGTAAGTCAACAACCCGCAGATCCTGGAGAAAACACAGGAAGTCTAAATCGATACTCATCATCTATTTATCAATTTTAAGGCCACATATGACAGCATTTATAGAGACGAGCTACACAGAGCCATGTTTAGTTTTACCATCCCTGCCAAAATTGTCAGATTTTGCAGAATGACGATGGAGAACGCTCGCTGCTTCATAAAGGCCAAAAACAATCTCACCGAAACCTTTGATGTCAAAAAAGGATGTTGAGAAGGTGATGCGCTGTCATGCGACTTTTTCAACATCATTCTTGAGAAAATTGTCCTAAACTCACAAGCCAACACAAGGCCACAATTTTCCAAAAGTCTGTGCAACTACTTGAATACGCTGGCGACATCGACATTATTGACAAAACACATCAGCGAGCTGTTAAGTCACTGGCGCCTTTGCAAGTATCAGTACAGAGACGGCAAAAATGGGTTTGGTGGTGATAGAGGGCAAAACAAAGTATATGCTTGCAACAAGAAGGGGCACAAGTTAAGCAAGCCAAGCCTGGATGGGCGAGACCAGTACCCGGTGGTTACCACGCGGAGGTAAAATAAGCACAATTGATGTGTATGAAAAAGTTGCAACAGCTGGCCACCGCCAAGTTGATGGCAATCAGCGCCTACCCGATTCATACACACCCAACCACCCTCTAATAATGACACCACAGCAGAAATCAAACGAAGAGTTACACTTGCCAAACGCTGCTACTTTGGCCTAAGAAGGCAATTGATTATTAAGGCCTTCTCGAGAAACACCAAGAGGAGACTCTATATAAGACACTCATCATCCCAATCCTGCTTTCTGGGGCAGAATCATGGACGTTATCAAAGGCGGATGAAGATCTCCTTGGTCGCTTCGAACGCAAAATTCTTCGAGTGATTTTCGGTCCCGTTTGCGTTGATGGGCTTTGGAGGAAGAGATTTAACAGCGAACACTACGAGCTGTACAGCGACATCGACCTGGTCAGAAAAGTACGAATCAGTCAGTCGACTAAGATGGCTAGGACAGGTAGAGCGAATGGACACCAACGCTCTGGCCTTCGATTCCAAGGCTTAGGGACAACGCAATAGAGGAAGGGGACTTCAACCAAATTGGAGTGCGCAACTGGAGGCGGTTATAGCCAAATATCGTGCTAACTGGAGAGGCTTGTTGGTTGACGTGCGATAAATAGTTTCAATTATTTTAACATTTCCGAAAAGAAGCTTTTAGTAAATCCTATAGTAAATGCAAATCAAGATGGAGATAGGGAATATCGAAAGGCGTTGGTGTGCATAACCAGATCATTATAGCTAACTTTTTACTTATTTCTACAATATCCCAGCAAATAATAATTCTTTATGATTTAATTTTCAAACCTGAATACATACAAAATCCTTCCGTACTGTTAGCTTCAAAGGGATCATAAAGAAAATGAAAATCTGACACTTACAGCGATGACTCCGAAGTCAAGGAGGACACCAAACAATTCTTGTGTCACTACTGGCCAAGTATAAGCAGACATCGCCTGAAACTTTTTAAGAAGTTTCCCCTTTGTGAGCTGGATGAGAAATTCAATAAACTTTCTGCTGGAGACACAGACAAGTGGAAGCCGTTCATCAAAGCAAAGCATACATACACGTATTATTATTGTCTCTTCTTTTTTTATTAATTTATTTATTACCCAAAAAGTTAATGCATTATTTATAATCGTCTTCTGATGGATACGAAAATAAACATTCGTTCCAGCCTGCGAAATAACAAAATGCACTGCACTCATTGACAATTCGTATCTACAGACAAAATACTCAAAACTAAATAGACCGAATCAATTCCATTACCATTAGTTTTCTTTTCAAAATAAAATGAGTAAAAACGAATGAAAATCGATTTTCAATCTCTTTCTGTCAGTATAGAGATTTTTTCCATCCAGTCTCTCTATTTCGTAGCGTAATCTAACGAAATTAAGGGAAACTCAATCGCATCGAATTTGTGTCTCCAATTTGTCTAGGAGTTGAATAAGAAAAAGAAAACCCGAACGAAGAGGACCAACAAGCGAACGTACAAAAGAATGTATAATCAAGAATCATGCTCCTCAAATGATCCAATAAAACAAATTCCAACAACAAATGCCAAGTAGTATTATATAGACAGCTAGAATGTATCTTTTCCACTTGAAATTAAAATTGAGCATTTTCTCTCTGTTGCGCTTCTTCGTCGTCTATTAGCCTATTGTAGGGTATAAAAGGGCGGTGGTAATGCAATAAACTTGAACAAAGGCAAAATAAGAATGGGTCTGAAAAGGAAATCATTATAAGAAAAAATAAAGGCGAAGAATGAAGAGGAGATGCATAAAAAAGGACACAATTTGGCGTTACATCAAGTGTCCTGTCTTTTAGCCGGCAACCATTAGGGACTTATGTAAAGTTAAATGGGTGACAAAAATTAAGAACACTAAGAAGGGTGTAATAATGTTTTGGCAAAATATTTCGATTTTATGTTCTTCAGATTTAATTTTTCGTGCTGTGAATTTAGATTTATTTTATTGATGTGAGTTTGCGGCAAAAACAATTTTTTAAAAAATATTTTTCGAATTTAAAATGTTTTAACCAAATTATATTGCATTTAATACTCCAAGTCATTCTTAGAGCAAAGACCTATTTATAAAATACTATCACTAACTATCAACGTGAAACGATCGGTAATGTGTTCAACTTTGACAATGATGGATTAAATAACTGGTCTAAATTGCTTTTAAGTTCAGTTCAGACTTGACAATTGATGTATGATCTGATAAAGACCATTACATACTTAGATACATTTATGTCTACTACAATTTAGAGTTACGCAGTTATTTTTAATCGTAATGTTAATAATGGTAGCTTTGATTATGGTCAACATTCACGCTAGAATATTTCACTGAAGATTGTAATCTCGACACTGACTGGTTGTACCCCATAACAGTTTTTGAAGACTTTGGAGGAGATATTTAAAAATGTTAGCTGCCTACATCTGTTGAAACTTCTGTTAAACTCGTTGACTATTCGAACAAGAAATAGTTTTTGAATAAACGCAAGTCGCAAGATGGCATCCATAAAATGAATAATATATAATAGAAGTGTCCATAAGAAACCATTTAAAGTGGACGATGAAAGAAAGACCTGCATTTACTTCACATAAATCAGGACAGAAATAGTAAAATTCAAGTCGAATAAGACTGCAGGACCAAAGGCAGCGTAAAGCGATATGGTGAAGTGGATCATCACTTTTCGGGTTCGGGAAAAATATGCCCGTATGAATGGAACCGCAGTAATAAAAGGCCCTCAAGACTTCACCAACTACAGAGTCATCTGTGTCCTTAACTTTATAATGCAAGATACTCTGTCTGTGTGAACGCCTGATTGATTTCATGCTAGAAAAGTGCACACACGATCATATATTCACACTTCCGACAGATTCCAAAAAAACTCAAGTATAGTCCAAATCGATACCCACCACCTTTTTATCGATTTAGAGTCGAGCTATACAGAGGCATGTGTAGCTTTGGCATCCCTGCTAAACTCATTCGCCTGTGCAAAATGATCATGGAGATAGCTCGCTGCTCCATAAGGGTTGTTCGTTACTGGTTCGTTCGTTAGTACTTATGCTAACGGAAGCTGCAACATTGGGTCAACAAGAAGCGCCAGCTGTAATCGACTTCTAGTCGCAACATGGAGGCAGTAGGCTAAGCTCTGAAAGTGTTGTAGTGTCTCACTTTTATACAGACGGGTCCAAAACGGATACAAGAGTAAGGGGGCTATTTTCTTCTATGATTTAAATTGCACTCTCATTCCGCCATCCTAATTACTGTAGCGTGTACCATGCAGAAACCATGGCAATTGAAAATTCCCTGTCTACGGTATACGTATAATGTAATATCCGCAAGGGATTTTAACATTTCTATCGATAGTCAAGCCACTATTAAAACCCTGGACTCGGTAATCTTCAAGTCTAAAACTGCCCTCAATTGCCGCTTATCTCTTAACGAGATGGTGGAATCGTGGAATAATTTCAAATGTTGGATTATATGGTTGCCGGACCACAGGAATATTCCAGGAAATTGCAAGGCCGACGAACTCACTTGGCATGGCACAACCATGTCCATTATACCGGAAAATGAAAATCTCTATATTTCTCTATAATATGTAAACATTTATTACACACAATGTGATACGCGCTACTAATAGCAGGTGTTTAAACTGCACCACGTGCTCCATCACGAAACTGATTTAATGGCCCATGCACCTATGCTGGATCTCAAACGATCCAACAATCTTGTATCACTAAAAATATCCATTATATAAGCCCAATAATAGGTGTCATTACTCGACACTGGATCACCGGGCTTCCCTGCAAACGATTTCAAACAAGGAGGAGGAGACTATTCTGCAGATCTTATGATGCATATATGCACAATTATCAGCCACCTCCAACGCTTTATTCTTATAGCTCCTGTTGTTTCAACGGGTAGCTTTGAGATCATTAGAATCCGTGGTATGACAAAGGGCCTACTCCGGCCTAAGTGTGGCTACACTATTATGTGGTCTGCCACCCGAGCCGAAATGGCTGAAATGCAGCGTGAGAGCGAGACGAGAGCGAGATCCAATGAAAGGAAATGTATGCAGCATAGTTGCAAAAAGGCTTACTATTGTACTGAATTCAGTACAATTTGACTTTCCCGAGTACGCAAGTACCACTTCTCAATTTTCAGTACTATTTGTACTATTTTAAATTTTTGAAAGTTTATTTTTATATCTTTCAAATCAGACATATACTATAAGAATTAAATAAAAATAAGCCTTTGTTATAAAATTCTGAATGCATTCATTACTCATCGTACTTTGTTAAAAATTAACTTTTGAGTTCTGCTGCATTCCTCGAAGATGTGAAAAAACGATTTGATTTTGGAGACATTTTTTTGAACTCCTTACAACATTTTTCAAATAAATTCAATCGTCCAATTATTTGTCTTAAGGTTTTTTTTCCTGGCGAACGAAAAAGTATTGAAAACGATAGAAATAGGTACATATTTCTATTTCTGAGTTTTTTGCTGAAATAAGCCTTGTGTAAAAAGAATATGTACAACGAGTTCATCATTTTCAAATCCTACAAAGCATTATCTAGGGTGCTTTTTGTATTTCTTCTTATTCTTCCGCAAACGTTTAAAGACTGTTTTCTTATCAAAATAGCTATTATCAAAAAAAAAAAGAATCGAATGCAGGCGTAATGTCTGTACTATTAGAACCTAAACATCTTATTAAAAATTAAGGCTGCCACAGCTCTATAAATAAAGCAAATTTTTATAAAATAAACTTCAAAATGAAGAACTTGTATAGTAGATTGTTATCTGAATGTGGTACAGTCGTGTTCAAATCGCTTGGCCAATATAGATTTTCTGTACAAAGTCTACATTTTGCTCAATCGACCGTTGGACAAGTGATTTTGAACACGACTATACAAAGATTAGTCTTAATCTGTTAATATGTATTGTATGTACATGGACTAAAGTTCCTATCCGGCGTCTATAAGACCAATATTTCCTTGAGCTTTGTACACTGCTCGTACTAATTTCTAGCAACATTTTTACAGATAATGCTTTTTTTTTCTTCTGTTCTTTTGTAAATAAGGATAAGGTTTTTCAATGAATACCTCGATGAGGAATCCTTTCAAAGTGATACATTTCATATCAAGGAATAGAACAGGTGTTTTCTGTAACACTTATATTTACAGCGCACTCTATTTCAAAATTTAGCTAGGATTTTAGAATGTTTGGAGAGAAAAATTGGAGAGGAGCTGAAATTCAGATTCGCTCGAACTGCGTACTAAGCTTTAGATTCAATTATAAATGCGCCTTTATAACACCCTTCACTGGAAGGTATAAGTATTCACTTAAATTTCTAAAGCGAAGAAGAAGTCACCACCCCATAAGTCATAAATATTCTGAAACAGGATGCAATTCTGAAACGATTTAGCCATGTGTAGTACGTCAATCCGTCCGCACGGTCTATCTGTCTTTTAAATACACAACAGAGTCCAACCAAACGAATCGACCTAGGCGAATGAAATTTTGTGAAAGGACTTCTTTGTTCCAGTACCTCCCAGCAAGCACAAAACCATTATAAGAGCCACGTACTTGTGTATATGTACTTACGAACTAAGATAACAGCTTTCTTTACAGGTTTCTGAGGATATCAGGATGGCTGGACAGCGTCGAGTAATCACTAGAAGAAGGGACACGAGGCTAACCATCCCAACATCACTGGTTAACCCCCATCAAAAAAGGGCATCACAATGGGTCCACAAGGACCTAAGTGTGGCACAGCAGGTTATACCTGCTCTGTCAACCCGTTAACCTAACCTAACCTAAGATAACTGCTTAATATTGTGTAAGACTTAAATGCAGGGGAGGTTATAAAAACAGGCCGATGATAACAATGATAGGTACTCGTTTTTTTTTTTTTTTTAATAAAATATTTATTTTTTATGTTTTTGTTTGGTTAAGAAATTTGAGTACTATTCAGTACAGTTTTGTTTCAGTTTTCAGTACTATTGAGAAAAGTCGATTTTCATCACTGGTATGCAGCAATAGCAATACACATTACAACAATGGCGCAAAATCCGTTGCCTCGTATCGCGATGCGACCATTTCAAAAAACCGGAAAAATTCTTTTTTTGTTTTTCGCAATGAAATTATGTATATTTTAATTCCAAAAATGCAATTACCCACATTTAAGCATTTGCATCTTTATGCTATTTCCATTCTCGCTTTGACGTTTGTTTTCTGTCAACACTGTACTAAAATATTCAACTAAAGAATTTTTCATCATATGTTTGCGTGATAAAGAACCAGAATTCTCTAAAATGTTTTTTTCGTTTAAGTGTTCTATTCAAGTGACGCAAAATTAATCCCAATTTTTTGCCGATTTTTAGTAAAAAATTTTTTGTTAATACTTAAAGCTTTAGTTTTAAATGTTTCTTCCGGTCAAATCACAACAATTAAATTAACTTTAATTAAAAAAAACAATCAAGACCAGTGGGCGATAGAAAATCGACCTTAAGGGGGTTGCATACAAGTGACGCGGAATGTATCTAGTAGATCTACTTCATTTTTAATTATTGTTCATCTTTTACGTAGCAACTTCTACTTCGTTTATTTTTGGTTCAAAATATCATTAAAATAGACAATATTGATCAATTTGACTCTATACATCAACAACGATTGAAGACCTAACTTTATTATTTTAAGCATATCGCCAAATGTCTGCTTCGTTTTTTGTAAATTTACTTTGTTTTTTTTTTTTTTATTGTGCAATTTGGTACTTTTTTGGGTTTAGCATTCTCATCCCCGCTCGGGACCCAATCAAAATTTGCAAAATTGGAAAAATTAATTCTCTTTATTTCTTATACCTAATAGAACAAAAAATCGAGTTTGAAGTCGATGGGATGGTAAATAAAAATGGTCTCATACAAAACTCCCGCTCGAAATGGTTAACAATTTAGATATAGTGAACCTGGCTGGTTTTCATTAGTTCACTATATCGAGCGTCTACTGTATGTCAAAATAAAGCTGCGTATTGTTTACTGCCAATTATTGCTAGTTGGTTATTGCTTGTTGCCTCAATGTAAGAGCTACTTCCCATCAGTTATTATGTACAAACAACTAACAACCCGATCTCGTTGGCATACATTTACAACCCCAAATCTGATATCCAAACCATTCGCAAATTTCAATCAACAACAAATCCCTAACTAAATAAAAGTATGTAGGTACGTGTCAAAATAAACATTTTGATGGTAAATTAATTAAAGTCTGCCTAAAGGTGCTAGTACACGATATGTAGCACGCCACATATATATGTGGCTCTGACGTCAACAGAGAGTGCACAAAGAGAGCTTGTACACGGCATGTATCTATTGGGATGGGACCATTAGCTGACGTCAAAATTACGTCAGTGCTACATATATATGAGGCGTGCTACATATCGTGTACTAGCACCTTAACGGACAGACGTCAGTTGAACATCTCTTCATTTACTAACTGGAATCGGAGAGAAAGTAAAAAGATACATACATAGCGAGGATATTTCAGTGTAATGTGTGCACATCCTCATACTTAATTAAATATTATAGGATTATAAGCTTACAAGTACCTACTCAGTTTCTCCAAATTATATTTTCTTTTTGATTTTTCTGAAGTACATACACATAACATTTATGTGGTTAAGATAAATCAGATTGTTTGAAAGGACTTACCTCGATTTTGACGTATCTTCAATTAATGGATGAAGAGAGTGTGTAGCTTATAGATGAAGGTCGTAGAGAGCAAATCACACAACATTATACCATAGAGACAGTGAAATATCCTTTATCTCTTTCTGTCTGTAATCCCAACCAAAGTCTGTTTTAATTAGAATTTAATCCAATAGCAACTACATACTCATGAAAGCGATATAAAAAAAAATATTAGATACAATAGTCGCAACGCTTTTAATCATGGAAACACCGACGCGATGTGTGAAAGGAGCAACTATACAGCAAATTGAATATAAACAGAACTACCGCACTAATTAAAATATAGAGAACAGCCGAAAAAAATTGCAAACTTTTTATTTTTATCTATGCTCAAGATTAAACTTTGTTTTCCGATGGTTTAAAATTTTTTTTTTTACAGTGTGTACATGTACACTGTTTCAATATTAATTAACCCGCTAATTAAAAGGAATATACTGTAAACCGACGATACATTGAATTCACCGCCACACAAACACTAAACGAATAATTGTTCCGGCGTTTTGTTGTTATCTGCTTTAAGTATGCACACAAGATACTGATATGAGTAACAAAAACAATAATTCATCAATTTTTAAAAACTGTCGAGTAGGAAGGAGTGTTTTGGGTATTTTTTTAGCACTGGCGTCGGCGTATCCCCACGCACTAGACACTTAAATAGAACACTGAAATCTATTGTGCGTACAAATTAAATAGGAAACCACTTAGATGCAGATCTTGGTGAGGTGTAGAGTTGAATTGAAAATTTCAGACCTTGCGCGAGAAACTACAAGAAATTAAAACAAATTGTTTTTTTTTATGTCTGGTAAGTCTCTGCAGAAATTGTTAGCGCGACGGAGGTGAGTGGCGGCTACAACAACACCGCACTATACACAAACGACGAAGATACAAAATAACAGACGCGACGAAGCCGGTATCTGGATAAACACATAAACAACGCGCAGTTATGTGCACACACTCTACTATTTGCAGTCAGGTGTATCTATATCTATATGAGCGAGACACCACCTTTCATTGGTGTTTGTGGATACTCTCTACAAACAAAAGTTCCAAAAATCTGCAGTATAAACCAATTCCAATTAGATAAAAACAACAACAAAAAAAAATGTTCTTATCGCGAAAAATTGTTATGAAAGCAATCAACAACAACAAATAGATACACAGAAATTCGATTGATTTGTCTCTATCACAATTAGATAGACAGTTCGGTGACGGTAGGTAGGTTACACCAACAAAACAATAGTAAAATGTATCTTTTTGCTTCACTCTGCTGACAACAACTGGAAGAGCGATGAGGAATTTCCCGCAGCAGCCATTGTTGTTATTCGCGATTCTCCGGGGGTAGACATGTTTCCATTAAATTTAGATTTTCTCATTTTCATTCCTTGGATAAATGGGAAAATTGCACAAGATTTGCATGTTATTTTCGTTGAGAAAATATTTTCTTTATTTTGTCTGACGTACAAACACAAGCACATCAGCCAGACGCACAACACAACCACACACCAAAGCAGTTTGTTATATTTTTATTGATTTACTTTAACCGTGTATAATGTTTGCTCAACCAACAGCATCGAATGACAAAAATCTCAGCGACTTGGCGTTCGCTTTTTATATGGCAAAAAAAATTTGGATTTGGTTGCACTAATTGCTTTTTCGTACACAATCACTGAGCTGAACGTATCTTTTTTTTGTTTTGTTTACATAATGAAAGGAATAAGTAAATTATATAAATTGTAGGTTGGAGAGCACAGAAAATAAACTAACAGTGGCAACGTGTTCGACGAAAGCACACTTTACCGTCCGATTTGATTCCAATTCGAATTAGAGTTCTCCATAAACTGATTTATTGTGTGGTGTATCTGTATCTTTTGCTCAAATACTGAAAAACTTTGCTGAAACAGTGTGAGGGTAGTTTGTGTTGTGTGCGAAAGCGAATTGGAATATGCACACAATTGCGCATGATAACAGCCGAATTTGTTAATTGTGTTGGATTTTATCCAGCGCGACGGCCGGCTGTGGATAAATTGCTGGTGAACTTTTTGAGTGAACTATAAAGAATTTGGATAGATAGTGCGCAAGTGAAGAAAAATGTTTGAGTGAGTTTTTGCCAATAATAGGTGGTGGTGTGAGTGACTGTGTCAGTCAAATTGCAGTGCGAACAGTTAGTGGTGCCAAACTATTGAAACTATTCGTTATGATTTTGTTTTCATGAGGTGAATTTAAAAGTGAACTCGGTTTTGTTTATGGTTTGTTACTGTGGTGTTAAATTGAATTAGAATTACATACATTTCTTTTAAAGGACTTTGGCATTAAAAGATGTAAAGTGTAAGGCTCCATGAAATTAGGCCCCAATGAAAAAAGGTCCCAAAAAAAATGAAAAGACGCCCCAAAAAATTATGTAGTAAGCAACAACAAAGTTTTGTTGTCGGATTGGGTTGATTTTTCATTATTTTAGGGCCTTTTTTCATTAATAATTTGGGGCAAAATTTCATTTTTTTTTGTGAAATTATGCCCCAATGTGAAATCGGTTTTAGATTTTTAAGAAATATCACCCCAAAATAATGAAAAATTGCCCCAAAAGAATGAAAAATGGTCCCAAACTCAATAAAACACGCGAAAAATATGTTAGAATCGATTCTGAATATTATGATGTTCCAAAGAAATATCACCCCAAAAGAATAATAGGTATATCACCCAAACTCAATGAAAACCCCGAATTACAACGCAATAAAAAGTTAAAAACTGTTTGTAATTGTTTGTTTGTTTTTTTTTTTTTTTTTTTTTTTAAATAAAAACTTGAACTGTACTGTCAATATGTACTTTGCCTGCAATACGGGCAATTATAATTTTGCCTATTATTATGATTTCTCTAATTTTCTAATGCTAAAATTAAAAGTTATTTCAAAAACTGAGCTGGCTTTAAGCCTTAGAAAATTAAAAGTTATTTTAAAAACTGAGCTGGCTTTAAGCGCGAATTTTTAACTTTTTTTTTCTCAAATTTTCTAATGCTAAAATTAAAAGTTATTTCAAAAACTGAGCTGGCTTTAAGCCTTAGAAATTTTTAACTTTTATTTTCTCTAATTTTCTAATGCTAAAATTAAAAGTTATTTCAAAAACTGAGCTGGCTTTAAGCCTTAGAAAATTAGAGAAAATAGAAGTTAAAAATTCGCGTCAATGTTAAAGAGGACTTTTTTTTACAACTTCAACGTTTTCAGTAATTTGTTTTTAATGAATAAATAAATTTAATTTTTTTTAAGTGAAAAACAAAGACTAGTTAAAATTAATCTTGCTGTGGTACTATTTACAAAGTGATTTAGGAATATTGGTAAGAAACAAAACGGACGGACGGAAAACCAGAAACAGGTTAATTGTTACGCCCTTGTAACAACGGTATAATTTGCGTTTCATCTAGTAGAGTTTTGTTTTGATAGGTACAAAAATAAGAAAAGGAAAAATGCCTCAAGTGGTTTTCAAACAATTTCCATTAAATGAAAAATCACCCCAATAAAATGCAAAAAGGCCCCAAAAAAATGAAAAAAGGCCCCAAAACAATGAAAATACGTTCAAATTTCATAATAATATTTGTTGTTGTTTGCCAATCATTATTTTGGGGAAATTTTGCATGAATGGAATGGGGCTATTTTTCATAATGAAATATTGCCCAATTATTGGGGCCTTTTTTCATTTATTTTTGGGGCCTTTTTTCATTGGGGCCTAATTTCATGGAGCCAAAGTGTAAATGTAAAAAAGTGATCTTCAATTTTTTTTAGTTTATTATTGGTTTGCAAAATCTTAATCAAGAAGGCTATTGTGAGAATTAAAAATAAAAAGGCAAACCAAGATGGCGCAAATACACCCAACGTAGGATGTTATTGGTTTGACGTCGCGTCGCAACATCGACATTGGAGATGGAAAAAGAAAGATCACAGAGAGCGGGCGGCCCGAATAGAAGCCTGCAGAAATGACCTATTTAACATTTACGTCCACCCGAGAGAAAGAGGCGAGGATACCGATATTAAAACTAAGTCCAATAAGGCTGTTGGAGAGGATGGGCTACCGGCTGAGTTTTTCTAAGTATCGGGTCCGGTCGGGAGATGTGTATTGAAAATGAGCACACCATATCGTCCCTGTAGATCGAATACCTCGTAACCCAGAAAAATCCACTTTTTTGGGTAATGATGCACTTATACCTATTGTAAAAAAATATTCGGATCTAATGAAAAATACCTCGTAAGCCTAGAAATGATAATTTCAAAGCAACGCGAATAATAAATATACCTCGTATCCCCGCATGCGTTTTCGTTGCTGGAATATTTCGTATCTCAGGGCCAAATCTAGTTGACTGAAAGAAAATAGAGCGTTTTCTCATGTTGATATCTTTGATATTGCTGTCTTTGACTTTGACACGAACAAATAAGTATCGAGTAAAGAAATAGAAAACTAAGAGTTTCTAATTTTGTCAAGCTTGGTCAACGTTTTAGCCACACATAAAGTGAAATTTTTGTGTAACATGATGTCTAGAGGCAAGTTGATGTTATCGCTGGTCTCTAAGCATACCATTGATATTAACTTAAACCGGGGAGTAATTAAGACTGGTTATGTAATTAATGTGGACAAACGTAATGAAGTGCGTGATGTACCTATCACAAACAAATATTAATGACGTGATTTTGGATATTGGTATGTATACAGAATTGTTGTTCTTATGGCAATATGCAGCTATTATTTACAATGATATCAATATAAAAATTTTGGTAGATTCTGTTCCCATTCTGATTTACGATGAGAGTATGAGGGATCAGATCTCAAATATTCCCATTGAGTACGTTGATCACTTAAATGGGCCTACATGTAGTGCAGCGATTTGTTCGCCAAATCCAGGAGGTAAATATAGGATCTCAATAAAATTCCTAGACTTTCACCAATCTTTTGGCTACTCTGACGTACATGTGCAACCTTTCTTACCTCTAGCTGATGAGAGGGATGCTGACTACAATTATGGTAATGATCTAAGAAAACTTGAAGCTTCTGTCAATGAAAGTCATGATGGTCATGATGGTCTTTCTGTTGCAAGTGAAAGAGGTCTATAGAATGATGAGCTTGGAGAACAAAGTAGGAAAAAGCGCAGTAGGAAATCTGATCCAATGAAATGGAGACACGAAGATAACAAACGTTTGAGGTCTGAAGGTAAGGCATACATGGGCTATAGACGAACAGAGGCTGGACAAATCTATCACGACACACCTCGAGAAGCCCGAAAATTGGGTTCCCCATGTTTACACAAGGAATGTGAAAGAAGAAAGAACCGCAAATGTTCGACTATAACGGAATCTCAACGGAAAGAAATCTTTG
Source organism: Cheilosia soror (assembly GCA_949372485.1). NCBI lineage: Eukaryota > Metazoa > Arthropoda > Insecta > Diptera > Syrphidae > Cheilosia > Cheilosia soror. The sequence goes on from OX443563.1 coordinate 22,178,743, forward strand.
ATAGATTTTGGACGCAAAATTCCTGGGATCAACAAAAAACATTTGTGGTGAATCACGTACAGAAAATCGGCAAAGCAAAAACATACACGGATAAAGAGGTCAGTAGAAGAAGCAATACCCTTGTTTATTTCTTAACTGTGGGTGGAGAAAAGTTAGAGGTATGCAAAAAACACTTTTTTAAGTACCACCGGTCTTGGAAAATTCGCTGTGCACTCATGGGTGAAGGCCGACGAATCCAGTATTTCTGGTATTCCAAACAGTACTGAAAACAAAAATTCGAAACTGAAGAAAGCATAACGCCCTGACGCAAATGCAAGCTCATCTTTTGCACGAGTCTTTTTTAACCGTTTTCCAAAACGGGCTTCGTCTTCTAAGCTATATTTTGAGCCCTTTATTCCAAGCATGAGTAAGCTGTATAACTTATTCTTTGAAGCCTGCGGGGAAGAAGGCCAAAAACCGCTATCTAGATGGTATATTAGGAATCTTTTTCATGAAATGAACTTATCTATACATCCGATAAAAAAAGACAAGTGTGACACGTGTGTGAAACATGAGGTAGGCCAACTTTCCGACGACGGCTATACTGTGTGACCATTCACATGAGTGCGGTTTTAGGTCAGGAGATTCCACCATTAATCAAATCTTCAAACATTATCACATCTTAGAAAAAGTCCAGATTGATACACTCTTCCGTGAAAGCCTAAGAAATCCCCAACAAACCCTTTGATGTCGAAAAACTTTTAAGGCAAGGTGAAGGTGATCTGCTATCATGAGATTATTATTATAATACTTACATATGCAGACGATACTGACATAGTCTGGAGAGCTCAACAAGCTGGCAGTAGTGCTATTGATTAGGAAGGACAAAGCAAAATATAAATGTGTGTCATCGTGAAAGTACCCGCATTACAGTCGATTGGAGTCGAAAAAATGCAACTTTGAAGACTTTGGCTACTCATAGTCCTATACCTACATTTTGTATATTTAATTCCACTCCAAATCCTACAGTGACCCCAAGCAGTTGGGTTGCAGGGGGCAGCATGCCCCTCATACATATCCCAGTGTTTAATACATTGTATTAAATTGAAATTTACAGTGCTGGAATTTCACAATTAGGAAAGGTTTGGCATCGTTCTCGGGTTGTTGTGGTTTAGAAAGCTAACTCTCGGACATCTTGGCAATCTGTATGTACCTACAAAGAAAATGTCTTTCGAATAATACATACCTACTCGCTTCAAAAAATAGTTAGGTATACTTTTAATATGCTGACATATTATACTAACCTATCTATAATTAGCTTGATGAATAAGACTGGATAATCCGTCTTTAATATAACGGGGAAAATGAAAGCGTTTATGTAAATTATTCACCTGCCTTTTGACATTAAATAATATTACTGCTCCTATTCCCAGCAACTGAAAGTTACCGTCTTTCATAATTTAACTTCTTACCTATATAAAATAGTAACTGCAGCTACATGGATCACTATTCATTGCATAAGTCTAAAGAGCAGACCATGACAATATTTTGAATTGAATAAGCGCTGCATACATTTTGGAGCTTGCTTAACTTAATATTCGAAATGTCCCGTTGCAGCCGAGTATAATTAGTTAGCTGAGTGAAAACACAGTTTTATTCGAGCGAAATCAGCTGTTCATAATTTTATTTTTCCTTTAATTCCCTTAGAATGCCTATAAATGTTAGCTCAATCGTTTCAATCGTTTTCAACACCTACCTACGATTTTTAATATTTTTTTTTTGTTTGGGAGGGGCCACGCATCTTTGTCCAATTTTGACAAAACTTCACGGGAACGGCTTTTGGTCAAAACATTTGCTCAAAACTCAGTTCGGTTGGTTTCGAGATACATATACGATTTTTAAGTTAACGCTCTTTTGTCCAATTGTGACCAAATTTCACGAGAACTGCTTTTGGCCAAGATTTAATTTTTTTTTGTATGCAAGGGGCCACTACCCTTTGTTCCAATTTTCACAGAAAATCCTTTGAGCCAATAGCAAGCATGTGCTTACAATTTATTGGGCTCAATCAGTTTCGAGATATAAGATTTTTAAGGTTTTTATACCCTCCACAGGAAGGTATTATTCACTTTACCATTACGTTTGTAACGCCAGGAAGGATTCACCGGAGACCCTATAAAGTATATGTATTCTGAATCAGGATCACATTCTGAATCGATTCAGCCATGTCCGTCCGTCTGTTTGTCTGTCTGTCTGTCTGTCTGTCTGTCTGTCTGTCTGTTGAAAGCACGATAGCATCCAAACGAATCGACTTAGGTGAATGAAATTTTGTGAGAGGACTTTTTAACTGTCGTCAGGTTGGTATTGAAAATTGTCTATGTCGGTAAAGTAACTCTGCTACCTACCATACAAAACTAATATTAGACACATACTAACTCGCATGGCAAAAAATTTTGCATGACTTTTATGCAGTGGAGGGTATCAAAGCATCGGCCATGCCGATGATAACACTTTTACTTATTTGTTGTATGTGAGGTGTCACGCTCCTTTGTCTAATTGTGACCAAAGTGAGCCACTATCTACGGGAGAAAACATATTTCTTAGCTGGCAAATATACTGATATGATGAGCAATATCTTTAGACTAAGGTGGAAATCTTAAAAAAATAAATAAATAAATAGGTGGCGCAACAGGCGGGTGAGACACCCAAGGCCTAGCTTCTCGCAACCATTCGTTTTGTGTGAGTTTCTATTTTTGGGACGAAAATGGAAGGGACCTACAATTTTATGCCGAGTCCGAACGGCTGAATTGAGAAGCTTTTTCATGACAGTCATACTCTCGGATGTTTGTCAGAAGTTCGCGAGAGGTGGCGCAGTAGAAAAAACTTTAAGATGTAATTTGTGTTTTTCCGGGGATCGAACCTGGGATACCTCGCGCAGTAGTCCAGCACACTAACCACTGCGCTACTGCGCCCATCTGGAAATCTTACCTCCTAATTATATCCCACAAACTTTGACTCCCTTTTACCCCTTTAAGGGTAGTATTTCCAAAATCGGAGAAATCACTTGTATTTAAAATTGAACAAACTGAGTTTGATGTCGATCGGATGAAAAATAAAAATGTTCCCATACAAATTTTGACCCCCACTTTTAGCCCTTTAGGGATTGAATTTTGAAATATCCTTTCTTATTCCTTGTATACATCATAGAGGGAACCTCTGTGCAAAATTTCAGCTTTGTAGAGCAAAGGGTTTGGGCTGGGCGTTGATGATCAGTGAGTGGTAAACTTAAGTTTTATATAAATATAGACTAGTTGTACCCGCCCGGCTTTGCCCGTGCACAGGTATTGTATTGTTTAGGTCTTAGGTAAAATGCGATAAATGAGAATAAATCAATTTACTGGAATTTTCTTCTGCCTTAACCTGAAATACAGCAATACGAACAAAACATAAAGAGAATAATGAAAATCGGCCCAGCGGTTATCGGGTCATCGAGTTTCACCCTATAGAAGATGATTTTTGTATAGGAGGTAACAGGTATCCGATTTTCAATGTTTTTTTTTTTGTATGAGCGGTGCCACGCCCCTTTGTTTAACAACTTTCATATTTATTCACCTTTTAAACCTTCTCTGGACTTCCACAAATAATTCAAGACCAAAATTAGCCAAATCGGTCCAGCCGCTCCCGAGTTTTAGCGAGACTAACGAAAAGCAATACATTTTTATATAATATATAGATAAAGAATCACTAAATGCATTTTAATAAATCGGTAGATATTATTTTATTATAATTTTTGAGTGCCAATAACTGTAGTTTCGTAGAGTGCCAACAGGGGTGCCAACTACTGTAGGTTTTAAGAGGCATTTTTTATAATCCATTTAAATCCAAATTGAAACCCCTAAACTCGAAAATTAGAAAGAAAATTCCTTAAGGATTATACAATACATATGTATATGTACCTACGTGTTCTCGTCATTTATCATTTTACAAACTAATTTACTGTCTGCAAATTTTGTTTGTAAAGACAGAAATAAAACAGCTGAACAGGCAAATGTCAACTGACATAGTGCTGCCAAGTCAAAGTAAGGCGTGTTTTTTTTTTTTGTATCTAAGCCTATATATGATTGCAAAAAAACACACCTAATTTAAATTTAAAAATGGCGGTCGCATATTTCCTGAATTCTTTTGCAATCTTGTGTGAAATTGGCATCACTGCCGAAATTACCATGTTAAAGATAGTTTCTGTCATCGAATGCCGTCCTACTAAATGAAATATTCTGCTCACCTCTCTTCTATATTACAGTAGGTATTCTATTCAGCACTTCAATGGATTTTTTTGCATTGCGTGTCCTGCGTACAAGGAAGCTACTTCCCCAGGTTTTTTCGAGTTGCCGGCACCTACAAACAAATAAAAAAAACCACTAGGTAGCTAGAGAGATTTGTAGGTGGTTTGACAGTTATTTTTAAGCGCGCGTTAGGCGAATAGATACAAAACAGGTTCAGAGAGTCAGATACTTAATCGAAGCGCTTAATAACGGAGAACGCTTAATAGAACCAATTTAATCTTTTAATTGATTATTGTTCTGTACTGTTAATATTATATTGTTTCCATAAATTTACACAATTTATAAAATTACTGTAGGTAGGTATTGTTTAGTTGATAAAATTCAATTCAAGAAAACTTTGTGCTCAGGTCAACTAAACACAGGAACATAATTATTAAACTGTGTCGATGCGGCATCACCATATCGTACAATACAATACATATCATTACCGTACCGAACCGACAGCATCCCTTTGACGTGTGTTCTCTATTTTGTGTGTGGACGAAGGGGTAAAGTTGTACATCGTACAAAATACAAAGTGAATGCGAAATTACTACTTGAGCTTGAGCACTCGAGTGGTTCTGGTAGAGCAGAGAGTACAACGAACTGCTTTGTTTGGGTGCCTCCATTGGGCGCCTGATAAGGATAACTAACATCCTTTTACCGCTGATGCCGGTTGTCTTTCTATATGTACGTACATATACCCATTTCGCTTGCGACTGTAAGTGCGAGTAGCGATTCCGAGTACTGCATACTTATGCTTATGAATTGAGTGAAAATGAATGAATCCTGCCTGGAATGTCCTCGCAGAAGGGTGGAATAGCTTTGTTGATGAATTGAAATCGCCATGCCAGCCAGATGTGATGTGAATCGAATGCGCAGGTTGAGAAAAAAGATTTTAATTTTATTTTGTGTTGGTGACAATATTATATTATCGGAGCTCTGAAGCGCGTTTCCTCTTTGCTATAACTGTCAATTTTGTATAGAGCTGGGTATATGTTTTGATTTTTGTGGTTTTTTTTAAATAAGGGGTCCTTACTTACATTATGCGTGTGGTCAGCGGTGTTTGATTTATGATCAAGGATTATTTAGATAGTTTTAATATACAAAGAGGGGGACAATTTATTTCTAAATATTTTCGTATATTAGTGGGACTAGGTATTTGGGATTTCTTTTAAAGAGAGGTTATCAGAAACAGGTAAGTATACAAGTAATAACCATCAGAATCCACCAAATGCAATGGGCTAACCATGTGTATGTTAAAAAGCATTATCAATAACTCACTATTTGCATACTCTTGATCTTGACCTGAAAAGTAACTGGATAGTTAGTTATAACGAAATAACAACGCCAATTGATCATGGCACCTGATGAATCTGAAAACCTCATCGTGGTAGAGGACGAGCAACGTCGGTGTCGTCAGCGAAAGGGGCGGCGCGAGTAGGTACCTACCTACGATAACGTAGGCTATGAAAAATGATATAAATTGTTTTAGAATTTAAAGACATTTTGTAAAGCTCAGTTTTTTAAATGAAATACTTAAAATACCTAAATAAAGAAAAAAAATAAAAATGTGTTTTGAAAGAGCTATAAACTTAAAGAGCGATGGGTCCAAATCAAGAAATTAGCTTTTTGCAACACTTCATTGAACTTTTTAGATGAAGCTGTTGGGAAAATATATTTATTTTCGATAAATGCGGGGCAGAAAAAAAAGAAAATAACATAGTTCGTCTATCCCCTGCCTAAAGCGGGACGCAGTTTTTTACCATGCGATATATCTTTCGCGTGTTATTGAAAAACAAAAATGGCGAGTGGAACGCATGTATTTACGAAATGATTATAGAAATTTACTGGGCATGTGCTCTATCAGATTTCATGTTGTGCCGGTGATCGTGATATTTGATTTTAAAAACAGCTTAGCTCCATTTTAGGTACCAAAAAACGGTACCAACAGAGATAAAATTAAATGGACTATTTCTAAATACCTACCGACAATTTCACCGACAAATTGTAATTCTAGCAAAACGCTCTGCTTCGATTTGTCACTATGAGCACTTACAATGATTGATATGATATCAAAAAAACATCAAAGTTACCTCCAAAAAGTATAGGACGACGTGATGATTTTGGCGTATAATATGTTCCTTAGCCGATATATTTCCTTTTATAATAATTTTGCCTCTCAGGATGCTTTTCGATAAGCTGAAGAGTCTGAGTTGAAAGATTTGGTTGGACTCATTTTTTTCCAAAAACGGTACAAAAATGAGACAACTCCAAAATGTAAAAATACTTTTTTTAGTACGTATTTCATTCATTCATTCATTCATTTTCAATGGTCCGCTTGTCCATTAAATGGGTCGCGGGTGTAGGTTGCTCAAGTGGACCCTCCATAGCTCTCGATCCTCCGCCATCGACTAAATCATCAAGGGCAATCCCCATACGGGGAAAGATTATGAATTTGATCTAACCATCTCATCCTGGGTCTACCTAGGGGACGCCTTCCCGATGGTACGGATTCCATAGCACGTCGTGGAATCCTGGTCGGGGACATGCGTTTAACATGCCCAAACCACCGAAGCATGGATCGCTCCATCCGGAGAAGTAGCTGTTCGACATTGAGTTCCTCACGTATTCTATTATTTCTAATGCGATCTCTACGGGTCACACCAGCAATACAACGGAGAAATCTCATTTCGGCAGCTTGTATCCGCGATCTTATTCTTTCGGTCATTACCCAAACCTCATGACCATAGGTAAGAGTTGGAACAAACACCGAATTAAAGACTGACAACTTAGCTTTGACACTAAGTTCAGTCCTCCTGATAACAGAATGACCAAGCTGTCTCAAAATCGATCCAGCATGACCAATCCTACAGGAAAACTCGGCATTGCTCCTTCCATCACTCGTGAATAAGACCCCGAGATACTAAAACTTCTCCACCTGTTTTAATGGGACTCGACTAACATGCAGAGTGCATTAAACAGGCGTTCTAGAGACGACCATCACTTCAGATTTGTTCACATTTACTTTCATCTCAGCTTCAACACAAACGGCTACAAACTGATCGAGTGCGCGCTGAAGTTCAGTCTGAGAGGACCCAAGGATGACCAAGTCATCAGCAAAGAGCAAATGACTTATCCTCAGATCTCCCAATTCGAAACGTTCTTCGCCAAGACTGCGCTGTAACATCCAGTCCATTTAAGTAATGAAAAGGAGAGGGGACAAGACGCACCCCTAGCGAAGTCCAACGCCCACGGTGAAAGGTATTGATTTAACGCCGTTCACCCGAACACAGATTTTACAGTTTGTGTAAAGAGATTGAATGGCTCTCAAGAGAGAACCATCAATTCCATACTCCTGTAATACACTCCAGAGTTTCCCTCGAGGGACTCGGTCATATGCTTTCTCCAAATCTACGAAGCAAGCGTAAACAGGTGTAGCATACTCCCAAGCCTTCTCAAGTACCATTCTGAGAGTGAATAACTGGTCGTTTGTGCTTCTACCGGAACGAAAGCCGCACTGCTCATCTGCTAATCGTGCCTCGACCACAGCTCTGCAACGCGTTTCCAGCACCTTGGCAAAGACCTTTCCGGGGAGACTTAAAAGCTCCTGTAATTGGAGCAATCCCTTTTATCCCCTTTCTTGAAAAGGGGCACAATCACCCCAATCTGCCAATCGCTGGGAGTTTCGCCGCAGTCCCAGGCCACTTTAATGACACGAGAGAGCCATTTGACTCCCTCTTCACCTAAGGCCTTTAGCATTTCTGGCCGGATTTCATCCACTCCGGCAGATTTGCCAGCTTTTAGCGATTTGATCGCAAAAGTGACTTCCTCTCCCGTGGGACTATTTTCCACCCTGCTTAAGGCGATGGATGTGTCATCCTCAATGCCCTGGATTGGATTGAGCAATTCGGAAAAGTGCTCCCTCCATCTGCGCATGTCCTCCTCATTAGTACGTATTTCAAAGTTTTAATTCTTAAAAATTGTTTTTGTACAGTTTGGGCTGGGCGTTGATGATCAGTGAGTCTTAATTTCAATTTTTATAGATAACTTTGTTTTGTTGTGAAAAAATTTTTTTTTTTTTTCGAATTTCAGTCAGTTTTTCTAGCAATTTGAAAAGTGGAGTTTTCCGCTTCTTATGCTGACACTTTCTTACTAAGCGGTGTATTTTTGCTAGATATTCTATAACAAAATATGCTTAGCAAAATAATTTCATACAAATTCAATTTGTGATATAAGTGCTGCCAAGCTTTTATGAAGAAAAAGCAAAGCCCCGATAATGTTTTTTTTTTTTTGCTATATAGAATAGCCAAAAAACAACACACCAAATATTAGGCGCGTTTTTGTATACCCGGTACGTGGCGACGGTATATTCACTTTGACATTCCATTTGTAACGCATATAAGGAGGCGTTGTAGGTATGACAAACTATATATATTATTGATCAGCATCACTTTCTTAGTCGATCTAGCGATGTCCGTCTGTCCGTCTGCTATCGACTTGAACGTAAGCTTTTATCCACCAAACTGAGGCTAAGTTCGAAGATGAGCAAGATCGGATGAAAACTACTACTACCTCCCATACAAAATATATAGCTATTTTATGTTAAAAATTAAATTTAAATAGCTACAGTAAAGATAGCAAGCTTAAACTTTGCACATATTGTTTTAATAATATTTAAAATTTTTTGACAAAAAATGAGCTGGGTCGAATAAAAACTACCCATACCTCCCATACAAATATACTTATATTTTTTAATATGTACTAAAATATTTATTTTTTATTTTTACAACAATACAGTACTGGGTATTTGAGTTTCGGCATAGTCGAAGATAATTGTCTTACTGGTTTTTTGTTGCAGTCATATAGCAAGTTATCCATACAAATACGCAATCCTACATAGGATTCGTTAGCCCGGATAATCATCGCGGCTCATCCTCAGGCCTTAACAGCGTTGCCATTTTGACTGCTTTCCAGTCAGATCTGACTGGATTGATATGCATTTAGCTGGAAGATTTTTTAAAATCCAGCCGGCTGGTTTTTTAGCTGGATACGAATTTTGTTTGACTGTTTTTAAATATTTTGTGTAATATCTTTTCTATGAATATAAATTTTTAAATTCAAAGTGGAAAAAGGAAAAAAAAATTAAAAAATGACCAAATATTGCTTGAATTCAATTTTCTTGCTCTGAGCTTGGAAGAATATCCCACTCATACAATGAACCAATTAATGCGTTTGCATTTGCACAAGTAGCTGCTTGCCTAACTTACAAACAGATATTTGAAACTGAAAATGTATTAGCTGTTGTGTTCAACTTTCCTATACCGGCCAAAGTAACACAATAATTGCTTGGTACTGATATTACTTACAGAAGCAGCAATAAAATACTCGACATAATTATGCAGATGCAAGTCATGAGGAGACAATTGAAGCGCTCCGAGAGATTAGTATATACAAAGTTCATTTATAAATTATTGCATTTTATATACCCTCCACGTGAAGGTATGTATATTCACTTTGTCATTATGTTTGTAACGCCAAGAAAGTCACCGGATTTGACAAGGATCAAATTCTCCGGCGAATTTAGACGAATGAAATTCTGTGAGAGGACTCCTTTCCACACCGTGTCGTTCGTCAGGTTGGTATTAAAAATATAGGCTATATCGGCAAGTGGTGGTTCTGGTTCTGATACCTCTCACACCAAACCAACACTAGACCCATGCCCATGCCCACAAACCAGAGAGAATAGACCACCAGCTTCGGCCAAAAATGAGAGTTTCATAGAGCCAGTTTCAAAAAGTTACTGCGTGGTTAAGTATGCGTGCAATGTTAAAGTAAACGGAGGGTGAATTTGGTCACGCATACACTGGCACATAGTAACATTTACAGTTATTCGGTGGTAACTTTGAAAAAATTCAAATAAATTGGCCGTTATCGGGACGTGTTAAGCAAATTGTGTGTTCGTTGTGGGGAAATTATTACCAACATTATATTTCATTAAAAAGCATGTAAATATAAATGGGTAGTTACTGCAATAATGTGAATTCCTTTGACATTATTACGAAAAAATATTAGTTTAAGCTGCAAAACTAAAATGCATGACACACATTAGGGAAAAATCATCAAACATGATTCGTTTAGTTTTGCTGATATGAATTTAGGCCTTTGTCTATATATTTTAACGAAAATTTATTTATTTTCTTAAATTGTTTATTTTATTAAAGTGTACCTACTGAGTTTTGGAATAAATAATTAAAAAAAAGGATAGGTAGAAAAAATTAGTTTTGTCAGGACTCAGTCTTAATTATGTTTATTGTTTTATTTCATCTACTAAGGAAAATGTAACGAATTGATTTTAAACAAATAAATTAGTTGGTCATCGGAATTTGAGCAAATTTTACGTTCTAAAAAAGAAATACGTTTTGGACACACAGAACTAAAGAAGACTAAATCGTATCATATCGGCTTTTATCACGAGCAATCTGTATCAGGTGTAAATACGAATTTATTAACTTATACACATTACGCTTTCGGTAGGGAAAATATGAGAATTTCAGGAAATATTTATTAATACAATTAAAATTTTTAAAACTTGCTGTACCTATATATTTTTGTATTAGCTAATTCGTTAATTTTCCACTACTTTCCAATATTTGTACAAAATATGACTCAAAATTCGGAATATAACAGAATAATGGATAGTAACAGAATGTCAAAACTAGAATCAAAATAGTAAAAACACACAAATGTTATTTAAAGTTTGTGGATTATTAAATTATATTATAATTCCATTGTGAAAAACAAAAGAATACCTACATAAAAAGCAAAACCATGGAGCATTTAAAGAACAGAAAGTTGACAGCACAATTAAGATAAGTACGTATTTTAAATTAAAATATTACCTAAGTACAATGTAGGTACATACATAATGTACTTTGAAAGCTCACTTTTCGCTTTAGTTTATGCGTTACTATGGAAACGACATTTTTTATGGAAACAATCAAAAATGCCAGTTTTTTATTTAAATTTGAGGGTGGCGTGTACACGCTACGTTACGCATTCCCTAGCACCTATTCTGTTTTGAAACACGTTTTCTATCAGGTTTTGTATAAAAATGACAAGCATTCAATGTTTAAAGTGACAAATGTATCTACCTATTTAATTTTTGAACAACCAATTCTTTATAATACCTACCTAATTCAAAATCCATTCATCATTATTCTGGGTCGGGTGCAACTCATCCGGTGGCAAGTCATCCGGAGACAAGTAACGCCGCCTACATCTTAACTTTGCAACGATAGCGAATATTCGCATCACTCACCCTTAGTGGAACGTGTCGTAGTCGAGCGTGTTTATTGTTGTGGGTTAGTGTTGCGATTACTAAAATGACAAATATACTGTTGGAGGGGGGCGGTTTAAGTTATTATAAATGGATGCCCTTGTTGAACTTGGAATGTTTTGTTGTTGTAGGAGGTAGGTACTATCGCAATTCGCAAGTAGGGGTAATCGTAGCTGTCGGTAGTATGGATAAGGGTGGGGTGGGAAATGCGTTAGTAGGAAAAATAGTATCTATAGCATGAATGATTTTAATAGATATATGTTGGCAGTGTAGCCAGCAATTTTCTAACGGAATATGCCAAATTAAAAAATAAAATGCCTAATTAGCTATATGCGCTATTTATTTATTTATTTACTTATTTTTGGGTAACACTATTTGTAAATGGTTGACAAAATCGTTTATATTGATATTAATTTATAAATACGTACAGGTACACACGTGGATGTGTTTAAATTATGGAAGTGAGTAGGTAGATGTGGAATTTATAATAGAGATTTTAATTAAACCAAAGGGGAGAAACCCCGTGGCTGGGAAACGTCAAATATAATGGCGAGAAGTTTGATATACATATAAGTGTTGTCACTAGATTGAAAGGAACAAATTGAATAAAAAATTAGATTTAAAAAAATAGGAAGGTAATTGATATGCAGACAGCATATAATATTTGGTTACATGTATGTATTTACTATTTCCAATTTAAATATGTATCAATATGTATGTACCTACTTTGGAAAATAATTCTTGGGTAGGTAAATACATTTTTTTTGTTTTCCAGATACGTTTTCATTTTTCCAAGTTTTTGACTTTTTGGTCCCTCCTGTGAATGAATTGACAAACATCACATACCTACTTAAATTTACGGAAAAACAAAATGCATGTATTTTTTTTAAGAAAGCGTTTCCTAACTTTTTCGTAAGTTTATCTCTGAGAAAGAATTTATCCCCACAGGCCACAAATGCCACTTTGACAGTCTTTTCCCAGGTTTTGTTGAAAATACATCGAGTATTAAGTTTTATTTGTATGAAGTTCCTTTTTAAACTTTTGGCTACTTTTTGGCGACTTTATTATTTTGGGCATCGGGAACGCTGCAGCGTTATATTTAGGGCTAGCATAAAAAAAACGTCCCTAGCAAGAAGCCCACAAACTATAAATACGAAGTTTGAAGCAAATCCGTCCAGCGTTTCCCCAGGGGTGGGACAGACAGACATACGGACGAACAGAATTGCGAGACCCACTTTTTTGAGTTCCCCTATCATCGTAATATCAGAATTGATCAAAATCTCGAGTTCAAAATTTTGTACGAAAACAATATCTTTCTCTTACTACGTATACGAGAAAGTTAATAAACATGGAAAAATACAAATTCGATATTTTATAGGCATATTTTTGGTAAAATGTTTCTATTTTTTTTAATGAATTTTGTTTTGTCAGTTGTCATTTTATGACAAAATCGATATAACTTTTCGATAACTTTAAAGACAATGATAGTTTGGTTGCACAGTCTTTATCGAGGCTAAGGAATAAGCCCCGATAATTATCCGGGCTAACAAAATCTATATAGAATTAAATTCGTATGAAATTATTTTTCTAAGCCTATATAGAATAGCCACATTTCGTTTACATTTCTTTAACTAGAAGTTTCTATAACTCGAATTTATTTTCTTTCATTTTGAGAGTTGCCCTTATGGAAGTTCCACTTTCACTGTACCTATATAATTATACTTAGGGGTATGGGGATAATTCCATCAAATCAACATTTGACTTTTTGATATACATTTCTAGGGACTATACCTGTTACCATAGCGTTCTTTTTTTGCATGCGCAGGGAGCAAACGCTACCAATAGGTAATACTTATTAAAAAATACGTTTTTCCTTCAGGCTGATGTTTTTCAGGTTCATAAAAAGAGTCGTCGTTGAATTGCATATTTTTGTCTTTTAATGAAGAAGATTTTAATTTAAATACACACTATAAATAAACCAAAACGTAGAGCTTCGTTTTCCCATTTCAATTGTATATTTCCCCATATTTTGATTGAAATAATCACAAAATGGGAAAAAATCCGCACATCTGGCATCGCTGCAAAAGCATATAAACTCATTCCAACACAAACCCACACGATGTGGGTGTAGTGAAAAAAAATGGATCAGGGTTACCTTTGCGACACCTTTTCGAGCACACCTTTCTGAAATTTAGCGACTCTTGGAGACTTTTTGTAATAAACATATAATTTCTTAAAAAAATTATTTCTACCCAGCCTGTTATCAATCATTCAAAATAATTATAGGTATCTATTTCTATAAATGTCATACTATCCTCTGACATGATTTGTATCTTTGAACCTATTTGAATTCAGCCCCAAATGTTCTTTCTTCAGACACATAGCGAACGTCTGCAAGTTTTTCTGCATGGATTATTATGTACCTACCTACTTTTTTCACTTTCCAATGTCGTTTCGTTTTAATATAAATTTGTATGAGACAATTTTTTACCTCGCAGACACTTTTTGAACACTTTAGAAAAATGTGCGGAGGTAACTCTGCGCTGGAATCCAACAATCTGATTTGTCAACAGTACTACAATATAAGGTTGCATCAAGCTGTTTCATGTATTGTTTCTTTTTGTGGAACGATAAAAAAATATGCGTTTGACAATGGTTTCCTTTTTGCTAAATTTATTTGGTTGTGGTACAGGGACTCATCTCAGCTTGGACTTATTTTGAAAAGTTGCATGTGATTAATATATAGATGGCGCTTTTGCGTTTGTCTTATGTCAGAAGATGACAGCGCACACGCAGCTGTTCTGTCACTGAAGAATTTGAATTCAATAACTTGTTTTCCCTGAAAACAAAGCCGCTGATAATTTGTATGCCAAATAAATAATTCTAAGTGAATTAACATCCAAATTGCATTTAAATTCGCCCATCAAATTCCTCCCAAAGGCTTTCAAATGCTTACTAAAAGCAAAAAACGAAACACAATTTACAAAATCACCAAAAATATCAGCTGTTGTGTCAAATTAATTCGAAAAATCAGTGTGGCCGTAGCATAAAATTTGAATCCATTTTTACTACTATTTACAAAACACTTCATACGCGTTAAATTACATTTGTATTGTACCTATTAATTTCGAGGTTTGATAGCTATTCTAATAAATCCATATCAGATTATAAAATAATGAGAACATAGTTTATAGAAGTTTTTGGACTACTTGTGGGCTTACACTTTGCTCCGATAAATGATTGAATTATGTTGTTTAACGATTCGAAAGATTTTTTTTTCTAAACACACACCAAATATACCTAAGAAAATACAATATTTTTATTATATCGTGTACATTCAAGTCCTTTTTGTATTTTTCAGGCTCCAAATAATTTACTTGTTTTATCCCAGCTAATTGGAATCGGTTAATGAAATTGTCTAAATTATATGCTTCGAGTCCTAGGAAATGTCAGTGTGAATGGTTTTCCGAACACCCACTTTCCAATCTTTTCTTAATTTTCATCAAGATTAAAAAGGAATGAATGAGAATGAATAAGAATAACTATTTAAACATATTTTTTCTCTAAACATTCCTCAGTTTTTTTAAATTTGAAAATATTAGATAAGTTAACTAAAACTAGGCTCCCGAAAACATAACTCAGTTCTTAGGTGGGTATTAAATACAAGTCAATTAAATTTGTCAGCAATTAAGTGCTGACTGTGAAATAAATTCCGAGAATCAGCCTTAAAATAAACGTTGTACGAGACTTATAAGTCTTTACTTCAAAATTCGTTTTATTGACAATTTACATTTTCTCGGGAATACACTGTGTCGCTGGTTATGACAATACTCAACATTTTTTTAGAAAGAAATAATTTTATGTAAGTTAAAATTAAGGGAAAATTAGACAGCAGTAGTTTAATTTAGTTATGCTATGTTTCCACCGAACGCTAACCACGAGATTAAGTGCAAGAGATTTAAAATTAATCCTGAAGTGTTTCCACCAAAAAAATAAAGAGATTAATTTGACATTTCACCAGATGTTGGCATAAGCTGTCCAATCGAAGTGTAACAAATGATAAAAAATTAAACAATTTCTACTTTCGAAATTAAAAGTAAAAACAAAAAATGAGTGGCAGTAATCTAAAAATATTATTACCGTATTATTTTGTCCTCAAAACTAATATGTATGAACGTTTTAACGGTTGCATTGGCAGGAAGTCGCTATTATGGGCAGGTACAAAAAAGATTTTTTTCTTTTGCTCACCTATGACATAAATGTCAAATGTAGCTCTGTTTGTTTTTAATTTTAGACATTTCGACCTGTGGAGAGTGTGTTCAGAGACCGAACTCTACATGTAAACCTAGTCAGCTTAGGAGATTAATTTTGAATCTCCATTTTATGAGATTAATTTTTGTATGATAAATCTCGAGATTTATTCGAGGTTAACGAAAATTAATCCTAATCTCGGAGTTCATCTCCGGACGTAGCATTACGTATATGTGGGTATGTGAAATTTAATTTTTACTTAAGTATAAAACACATAATTAAGCATGTGAGAAAAAAAACCCAAAGTTAAGAGTAAATGTGTGGTATTACCGCTGAATTCTGTATCGCTTTCATCGTACAATGCATGGTGATCTGCAACAGTGGTAATGTATCACACGTTTATTGTTGAAATAATTCTCTTGATATCAGCGATTCAGTATATCTATGTACCTATCTCGAGATCGCTTCAAAAGTCTAGGATAAACAAAAATCAATTATTTAAAGAGCAGTGAGAATTGTATTTTAAATAATTACCGAAGGATTTTTGCTAATACTTCTCGTTTTCGCATAATCAACTTAATGTCCTCACTAATTTTACAGCCGCGCAAGGCGAAATCGAATACTCTTTAGATATCAGACAGAGGGAACGTGCGAATATTTCGTAATAGCCTGGAGAGGCGAAGGCTAGCATTAGATTCTCGTCACCGTCATTATAATATTTCATGATTTATGAGGCAGTTTTACAGTTTAAAAAACGTTTGCACAAAATATGCAACTGGTTTCACAAATAAAATGTTTTTATTTCAGCCGAACTGTCAACGGGAAAAAATTCAACACGGCATTATGACAGCTTGAAGAAAGTTCAATTACCTATTTCACCTGCCGCCATTAAGGATTATTTTTTTTTTTGCTTATTCACACGTATTCACAGAGAGAAAAAGAGGCGGAGGCGCTTATTTCAAAACTGGCTCTATGGATCTCTCATTTTTGCCCGAAGCTGGTGGTCTATTCTCTCTGGTTCGTGGTTGAGAAAAGTACCTACAAGATTTCCATGCGCTGGGAGCAAACGCTACCTACGACTACCTATTAAAAAATGTTTCTCCCACAGGCTAACATTTTCAGGGTCTTAATAAGAGTCGTCGCTGAAATGGATATTTTTTTTTTAATGTGGAATAAAAAAATCGAAAAGAATAATTTCGTTTTTCCCATTTGATTAAAATAATCACAAAGTGGGAAAAACCGCACATCTGGCAACGCTGCAAAACCCCATAATCTCATTCGAACACAATGTGAGTGTGTGAATAGAATTAATCAGGAATCCAACAATCTGATTTGTCAACAGTACTACGATTTAATGTTGCATCAAACAGTTTTGTGTATTGTTTCTTTTTGTGGAACGATAAAAAAATATGCGTTTGACAATGGTTTCCTTTTTGCTAAATTTATTTGGTTGTGGTACAGGAACTCATCTCATCTTGGACTTATTTTGAAAAGTTGCATGTGATTAATATGTAGATGACGCTTTTGCGTTTGGCTTAAGTCAGAAGATGACAGCGCACACGCAACTGTTCTGTCACTAAAGAATTCGAATTCCGTAACTTGTTTTCCCTGAAAACAAGGCCGCTGACAATGTGTATGCCAAATAAATAATTCTAAGTTAATTAACACCAAAATTGCATTTAAATTCGCCCATCAAATTCCTCACAAAGGCTTTCAAATGCTTATTAAAAGCAAAAAACGAAACACAATTTACGAAATCACCAAAAATATCAGCTGTTGTGTCAAAATAATTCGACAAATCAGTGTGGCCATAGCGTAAAATTTGAATCCATTTTCACTACTATTTACAAAACACTTCCTACGATTTAAAATATCTTTGTATTAATTTCGAGATTGATAGCTATTCTAAAAAAAATCCATTTCAGATTATAAAATAATATGAACATAGTTTTTAGAAGTTTTTGTATTAAGTAAATAAAGATTCAATTATATCTAGTGTTTAACGTTTTTTTTGCTGTGTGTCAAATTAGAATGATCTAAACGACAAAAATATAGTTTCGAGAAAACAATGTACCATCATACGTGAATTTAGCGAAACGCTTACAACCAAAATAAAAACAACGACTTTAAATAGACTTTTATACTTTTCAATTCGACCTTAAGGACTAAAATTAGTACAAAGATAAACGGTCGCTACCATTTTTAAATACATATAAATATGTAGCTATATATACCTAATAAAATAAAAATTAATGCGTTAATTATGACTAACTTATTTTAAACAAAAATAAGTCGTATTTCTTTTCCTAATATAAGTTGTTTAGTATTCACTTTTTTTGCTTCCAGCTCCAGTTAACTTTTTTAGTCGTTTATGTAACATCCTCGTCAAAAATTTCCAAATGATTCCTGAACGAACATATCCAATATTAATAATTGTCTTCAAAAGAAACTAGCTGTCATTTTCAATAATTTATTTCTAAATGAGTAGATGAATTATCGTGGTGTGCAAATTGAAAAAAAAAGTACTAAGGCTAAATGGGAGTACTTAGAAAACATTTTTTATCTATTTAAAATGTTTGATGTCTTTATTATAAATAAAAGGAAAAATATATTTAAGTTTCCGTTTAGAAGTTATTGAACAAAATTATTAAATTTGGATGTGAACTGTTTTACTTTTTTTTAATTCTCTCTGATTTTCCATTCAATCTACCGAATTTTTGCAATTATGTATAAGCGGCAACACTTGTGCTTCAAACTCCTCGACATTACATTTGACGTTTCACAGCCTCGGGTTTTCCCCTTTTAATAAAAATCTTTATTATAATTTTTTCAATCTCCATATATGTATCATACCTATTCACTTTTGCATATGCATGTGTATGTGTTCATAAATGAACGATTTTGTACCCCATTTACCAATAGCGTCTCCCAAAAAAAAATAGCCACACCCTTTTAAACACTAAATGCCGCGTTGTCAGGGGCAACCATCCACTGCAACTCGAACAATAAAGGTGAGTGGTTTGAAGGTAAGCGTTTATGTGGTGAATTGAAACATAGGTGGCTTTTAGGTTCCTGTCTAGGGTCGGGTGAAATGCGACCGGGTGAGTTGCGATGACCCCCATTATTCTATATATTCGAAAATAAATTAATTTTCTTTAAAATATAAGAAGAAAGAGCTCAAAATGTATGTCAACAAAATTGCAAAGAATCGCGTTTAGCTAACTACATCGTGCTTGCAATTTAGTTCTGCAGCTTAAAATGATTTTTTTTTGTATAATAATGTCATAGGAATCATATTATTAGATTTTTAATCACCCAAATAGTATATGACATATTATGACTTTTAATGAAATATAAGTTGGTAATTAATTCACCACAGCATACACACCATTTGCTGAACACGTCCCAATAGTGGTCAATTATTTAAATTATTTGAATTATTTCAAAGCCATCTCGGATTCAATTGTCTTATTTCATATTTTTTTGCTTATTCACACGTATTCACAGATAGAAAAAGAGGCGGAGCTACTTATTTCAAAACTGGCTTTATGAAACTCTCATTTTTGACCGAAGCTGGTGGTCTATTCTCTCTGGTTTGTGCCCATACCTGCACGTACTAACTCACAAGTCACAAGGCTAACTTTTTGCATTACTTGTACATATATGTATGCAGTGGAGGGTATCAAAAGCAACGGCTGGACCATAAAAAACACTTTTACCTACTTGTATTTATAGTTTTTTTATTAATGGCTGGATTTTTGTTTAAATTTCTTTGACTGTTTTTTTGACTGGATTTTAGATTTTTGACAGTTTTTTTTTTCAGACAAATCTGACTGAAAGTCGGTTTGATGGTTTGTTTACTTTTTTCTATTCGCGAATTTAACTACCTCGGTGGACTCTCGCGCAGATTTGGGGGATGAGACTTGCTGATAGCAGGCCATTCCTTACAAATTTGTTGTGTTTAGGGTGGGCTCTCGGCCATAAAAAGTGATCGCAGCATTGGTGGCTTCAGTGCAAATCGTGTTGATGTTTTCGGTTTTGGTTCGTGATGTTGTTTTTGTGATGTCACGGTGTGTCGCCTTTTCGGTTCGTGTATTTATTGTCTTGTGTAGCCCTTTTGCTTTTCGTGTTGTTGTTGTAGTTTTGTTTGGGTCTTGCGCCCTTAGTTTTGCACCCCTTGCTGATGCTGCGATCTTCGACGATATAGTTTTGTTTTTGTGTTTTTGTTGTGCTCGTCCTCAGTGTTCTCATGACCCTTTTGGTTTGGGTGATATTTTTGTTTTTGTAACGCACTCTTCCGTGCGGGTTGTTTTGAGAGGGTGTGTTTTTACATGGCCGTCCGCCCACGCTCCTCTGTTGCTCCTACGTTGCTCCATCGTCGGGGCATGGATTTAGGGATCGTCTTCCCTATGCCCATCGAACAAAACTCCCTACCGCGGTAGTGGTAGTTCTCACGCCGGTTTTATTATGTCGAAGAGTGTCTATTTACTTGGCAGCCCGCCTACACTCCTCTGCTGCTCCTCCGTTGCTTCAGCGGCGGGGTGATTTGCAAAAAAGGGATCGTCGTCCCTCCACCCATCGAATAATACTTAACGTCACTTGGATAAGTGTGTGTGACGTTCGTTGGGGTGTTTTTGTGTTGGCTGTCCGCCACACCCTTTATCTAGACACGGTTTTTATACCCGGTACCACACTGTGGTGAGGGTATATTCACTTTGGCATTCCATTTGTAACGCACATAAGGAGGCGTTGTAGGTATGACAAACTATATATATTATTGATCAGCATCACTGTCTGTCCGTCTGTCCGTCTGTCCGTCTGTCCGTCCGCACGATTACGGCCGTAATTTAAGAGCTATCGACTTGAAATTTGGTACGCAAGCTTTTATCCACCAAACTGAGACTAAGTTCGAAGATGAGCAAGATCGGATGAAAACTACTACTACCTCCCATACAAAAATATCGGATTTATATAGCTTTTTGATGTTAAAAATTAAATTTAAATAGCTACAATAAAAATAGCAAGTTTAAACTTTGCACATATTGTTTTAATAATATTTAAAAATTTTTGACAAAAAATGAGCTTGGTGGAATTAAAACTACCCATACCTCCCATACAAATATATAATTTTTTTAATACTTAAATATTTTTTTTTATTTTTACAATACCTAATATAGTACCGGGTATTTGAACTTCGGCATAGTCGAAGATAATTGTCTTACTGGTTTTGTGTCTTTTCGTCCCCCGTTGGAGTGTCGCCTAAGGGGATCGTCCTCCCCCCACTCTTTGTCTCTATCGACCGCCTGTCGTTGTGGACATTTTGTATCTGTCGGTGGGAGTCTCCTGACGGCCCGTCAGGCTCACCATCCGACTGTCGCTCGCTGTTTATCGACGGTTACGAGTCTCCCTTCCGTCCGAAGGGCTACGTAACCGGACTCTTCTTGTACTGCCACTCAGACCGTCCGTCTGGTGGCTTGTGACCGACCTGTCACATTAAAGACCTGTATGGTAGCCGTGGCACCCTTAAGGCTCCAAGGAGGTGGTCCGGAGGCTGATGGGGGCCTCGGATGCCCGTCCACTTCCCAGGACCTTGAATGCCCCAGTAGAAGAGGGACTATGGGTAAGAAACGAAGGGATAGAGAGCAGACCTTGTTGCGCTAAATTTTAACGCAACATGTTCAACAATTTTTTACGGATGCATTTTACTGATAGCTATATAACAGACGCCTTACACATCCCTGTTTGCAAACAAAACTTCGTGTAGATTTCCTCTAAGAAGCACAAGTAATCATAAATTTTTTTTATCAACTCAGGTAAAATTCAGATTCAGGATATAGATTGTTTCCTGATTTCATTACATTTCCTCTGTTCATCACTATTTTGGTTTCGCAATCTGTCAGTCTCATACTCTCATGCGAGCCAATGTGCTTTCAATATGGTAGGTAAGCAAAACAATGTTCTTCCAGAAATCTTCGTGTTCATTACAAGAAAGTTCCTTAATGACATGTTGACAGTGTGATTATCATCTAAAAAGCAAAATGCAAATTTACAGAACATCCTTTCAGCACTACATATAAAGACGACTTTAAGAGGTATACATATATATCTATGTACTACTTACTACAGTGATATGCAATAAGTTCCTTCCAACTCCTGCTTACTCTTGACAAACTCGTGCTAATTGAAATTAAATTTATGGAAATTTCATAAATTCTTTTGGTAATTATGCTCAAGTTTTACAGAGTTTGGATATCAATTTTGAGATTTACCATTTGTCGGTACTTTGTGGAATAACTTACGGAACATTATTTAGAGGTACCATGTCGATGGATATGCTGTAAAATAAGGACTGTACGAGAAAAAATCCGGAAACATTTTCGCGGTCTGACAATACTGAAATATGACATCGCAGTACCGTTAAATTTTTATCACATGCTTTTATACTTATTATAAATAAATAAATAAATTATTTGATCTTAAGGCCACTTGTTAACTGATATAAATAATATTATCTTCGGATAATTTTCTATCTAATGAATTCTAAAATGTGTTCGGATACGTATAACTTGAAAACGACTGACTCTATTGTGCCCATATTTACAGATTATCTTAGGTATTAGCCCAGTAGTGCACTAATTATGGTCCTCGAACAGTGTTTGGAGCTTAGTTATGAAGTCGTCCAAAAGGGGAATGATAACAACTATTCTATACAAGTTTTCAGGATCAGGCGCGTTTACATAGGCCCTACTGCTTCGATACTGTTCGTGGAATATCTCAAAAATATCTTTAAATTCTAAACTAACATTTTCTCCAATTTTTCGAAACATATTTAAAACAAATAAAAGTGTTATCATCGGCCTGGCCGATGCTTTGATACCCTCCGCTTATTATGTACTGTACTTATAGGTACACGCATGTCTAATATTGGTTTTCTATGGGAAGTACCAGACCGACATAGACAATTTTTGCTACCAACTTGACAACGGTAAAAATAAGTCCTCTCACAAAATTTCATTCACCTAAGTCGATTTGTTTGTTTTAAATACTTGATTAGGCGATCGAAAAGGAAATCCTGGAGGCTTTTCTGTGAATCGATTGCAGATACCAGCGAAGCCTCCAGACTTCGCAAGATTATTGCTAAAGATGCGGTAGTACCCAGCTTTATTAGGAAATCTAATGGTGCATGGGCTGAAAGCAGTGAGGAAGTTCTAGAAGCTTTAGTTGAAGCTCACTTTCCAGGAAGTAGCACTCCAACGGCTTCGAACCCGAATGGGTATTATGAGTACGCTGACGTGTCAACCGAAGCCGAAATAGAACACCTTTTCACTTGGAAAAAAGTGCGTTGGGCTATAATGTCCTTCTCTCAATATAAAGCACCGGGCCCTGATGGCATTCTGCCAGCTATGCTGCAAAAGGCCCCGGCTATGGTTACAGGTAGAATCAGGGAAATTTTTATACATTGCCTTAAATTTGGCTACATACCCACGGCATGGAGAGAGGTACGAGTGGTTTTCATACCCAAAGCAGGTAAACCAAGCCATACCTCTGCGAAGGACTATAGACCCATCAGTCTTTCGTCATTTCTCCTTAAGACACTCGAAAGGCTTCTTGATATCCATATTAGAAGCAAGTGTCGCAATGGAAATCTATGCAATGCTCAGCACGCATACTTAAAAGGTAAATCGGTAGAAACAGCTCTACATGAAGTGGTAGCTAAAATAGAACAAAGCTTACACCACAAGGAATTTGCTTTAGCCGCCTTCTTAGACATCGAAGGGGCTTTCAATAACGTTAGGGCAGAGGCAATCAAACGCGCTCTGGAAAAGATACAGGTAGATCATAGCATCACCAATTGGCTTTGCACGATGCTTGTCACCAGGAATATCAATTCCTCTCTCGGACACAGCTCAATAAGAAAATCGGTTACTAGAGGCACTCCTCAGGGAGGGGTTATATCTCCTCTTCTCTGGGTTCTTGTCATAGACGATATACTTAAAGAACTCAATAACGCAGGGTTTAGCGTAACCGCTTATGCGGATGATGTGGCAATTCTAGTTCGGGGTAAATTCTTGAACACTTTGAGTGAAACCATGGAATCAGCCCTCAACAAGCTCAGAATATGGGCGGAAGGGTGTGGACTTCGTGTCAACCCGGAAAAGACAGAACTAGTACTTTTTAGTACAAAATACAAGATACCACCCTTCAAACTACCCAGGATTGGTGGAGTGGAGCTTTCCCTTTCGGATAGCGCAAGATATCTTGGTATGGTCCTAGATAAAAAATTGAATTGGAAACTTAACGTTCAGGAAAGAGTCCGAAAGGCTCATAATGCTCTCTTCCTCTGTAAGAGAACAGCAGGAAAAAAATGGGGATTGAGTCCAACAATAATGCATTGGTTATACATCATGGTGGTTAGACCCATCCTTACCTATGGAGCTCTTGTTTGGTGGAAAGCCACAAATAAGTTATATATACGGGATTTGTTGACCAGGGTACAAAGAACAGCCTGCACTGCCATCACTGGTGCTTTACGCACCACACCCACAGCTGCACTTGAGGCATTTATGTATCTTTTACCCCTGGACCTACAAATAAAATTGCAAGCAGGTAATAGTGCGCTTCGGCTAACTAACGCAGGGTTCTTCAAAACCAGACAGGTAGGACATAGCTCCATACTAATGGAATCCTTCTCCAACATCCCCTTCTCCAATCCCCAGATAGGGAGGACTGGCAAAAGAATGAGGTTTCGAATGAAAATGAAATTTCGATTTATACGGATGGTTCTAAAACTAAGGAGGGTACAGGGTCAGGTATATATTCCAGGGATATAGACCTACAAGTGTCATTAAGACTTCCGGATACATGCAGTGTGTTCCAGGCAGAGGTTCTGGCCGTGCTCAAAGCTGCGGATCTACTTGATATGGGATCAATATCCAACAAGAATATCGCTATCTACATTGATAGTCAGGCTGCGCTAAAAGCGCTAGAGTCCTTTATCATCAAATCTGACCTAGTCAGGAGCTGCCGCACAATGCTCAGAGCATTATGCGCGCAGAACCAAGTCAGATTGTGTTGGGTACCCGGACACTGTGATATTGAGGGTAACGAAAGGGCTGATGTTCTGGCCAAAACCGGAGCAGAGCTTCCACCTAATGAAACAATTGGGGGCATTAGACCACCAATAGCCGTGGCCAAGAGAATTATTCTCGAGAATATTAAAAACAGGGCAGATCAGAGATGGTTGAATATAGTAGGGCACAGGGTCTCTAAGGCTCTGTGGCCTAAGCTAGATCGGAAAAAATCTGTAGAATTACTAAGGCTCAGTAGATCAAGGCTACGAATGGTAATAGGGATACTCTCCGGGCACTGTCTTTTAAGGAGACACGCTATGAGATTAGGTCTAACAGATACGGACATATGCAGATATTGCGAAGACTTGCATGTCACAGAGGACATAAATCATCTCCTCTGTGAATGTCAAGCTATTGCTCGGTATAGGAGGAAATTCCTCGGTAGGTACTTCTTCGACAATTTGGAAGAGGTTGGCCTCGCAAACAAAACTGAAACAATTTTCAGGTTCTGTAGGGAAATTAATTGTTTGGGCGAAGTGGTTTAGGTTATTTGACCGTTAAGGTTCCCCAGGGATGGCGATGGGTCCAATATGGTGCCTGGTCCTATGTGATGAACTCACACCCTATTCAACCTAACCTAACCTAACCTAAGTCGATTTGTTTGGACGGTAAGGTGTTTTCAACAGGCAGAGAGATACATGGGTCGAATATTGGCTTTGTATGGGAGGTAACATAACTACTTGACCGACATGGACCATTTTTAGTACCAACCTGACCACCATAAAAATAAGACCTCTCACAAAATTTCAGTCGCACAAGTCGATTCGTTTGGACGCTATCGTGATTTCAACAGAAAGAGCGACACATCGGTCTAATAGTGGTTTTGTATGGGAGGTACCAGAACTACTTGACCGATAGCCCATTTTCAAAACCAACCTGACGACGATAGAAAGAAGTCCTCTCACAAAATTTCATTCACCTAGGTCAGTTCGTTTGGACACTATCGTGCTTTCAACAGACAGACAGACGGACATGGCTAAATCGATTCAGAATGTGATCCTGATTCAGAATATATTATACTTTATTATTGTCTCCGGTGAATACTTCTTGGCGTTACAAACGTAATGGCAAAGTGAATATAACTTCCTGTGGAGGGTATAAAAATTGTTCGTTGAAATGTTGTCTGTGTGTTTCAGTGGGTCCAAGGATGTTTCGATTCACACTTGGTCGGGCTAATGGCACCACCCTTACAACAAAGTTATTTAAATCGCTATGTCTGAACATTGGCGTAGGTATGCACAGGTCGCCTGCACACGACCTTCCATCAGCTTTGAGCTCGATTTGAAAAAAATGTTGGGCCGTGTCGATGTTTGTCATTGGTGAATTTTGCTTCGGGACTTGGGCCTATACATACCCGTCCAAGATCCTTTTTAACGTCTACCCATCCTTATTGAAAAACCTTTTAGTGAATCTTCAGTAAGCTCAGCTTCTATTCAAATATCTGTGCTTTGTTCCGTTGTGTTTAGAAGGGCGTCGCAAACACATTGTAACATGTATAGGGAGTCGCATTATGAAAAAGATGGGGGACCCTTGGTCTAGAGTCTAGACAATACAATTCGTGAACCAGGGGGCCTAACTCTGTAATTCGATTCTAAACTTAAATCATTCGAATTCGGAAAATTTGTACTGTGTTATTCGAAAATCGGAAATTAAAATACGAATTTAATTTGTCTAGATACTTTTGCTCGAAAATCGGAAATGTCGTACTATACAACTCTATTTTCGTTGCTAAATACATTCGAATTTCTGAAATTTCATTCGATATCTATTTACCATCCGGAAAGGTTTTGCTGAAAGCTAAAATGTAAGGTTTTAATAAAAAAAAATACATAAATAATATTTTTTTATGAAATGTTATTAATTGAAGAAAATATAATAAATATTAATATGACGATATTTTTAAAGATTTTTTTTAGTTTTAAAGGGAATATTAATACAAAACAAAATCAATTTGAAATTCTTATTGATTTTATGTGTTCCCATCCGGATTTATACAAGTTGATTTGTCCCCCTTTTGGAAGTTGTTTTCAAGGTATTACCGCTGATTAGAAAGATTCCAAACATGAGTCGTGAGATGCTCCACAGTATCTTCCAGTAACAGCTCGGATAATCATCCGGTGATCACATTTCTTCAAGAAACAAAGCTCCATACATTAAAAAAAATCAAGAACTAGATTTTAAATTTACCAACATTGCATTTATGCTGTGCTTCAGTTTCCGATTAAAAAATAAATATTCATTGTTGTTCGGTCTAATAATTTGAATGTGTGTCCCATTCACGACTGCAACAATTCCCGGTATTCCAGATTTCAATTGAAAATATTTTTTTGATTCTGCCTTTTCCTCATTCGTCATATTAAAATTTATCCGCGTTACTACTAATCATTTTTAGTGTCTAAGGCTAAGTTGTACGGCACAATGGCGAAAATTTCCATATAAAATTATCCATTGTGACCGTCAAAATATTTAAGTTGAAGATTAAAAATGATTATTGGTAAGGCCCTATGTTTTAGAAACAGCTGTTTTTCGATAGCTTTACAGACCTCAGAAATAACCGTTGAAACCGTTGCAGCGCCAGCCCAGTGAATCGATCTAGACCTATTTGGTGCTGGTATCCACCTTGTGCAATAAATTTAAGCAGATATTGAAGACGATCTTTTTCTTTCTCTCAGATAATTACTTATGCTGTTCAAAACATACATAAATGCATCTTTTGAAAGACGATCATTTTTTACAAAAGTGGAAATCATTTCGCCATTAAACTGAGTGTTTTATCACATTACTTTTTACTTGATAAACCCATAATGTTAGAATTGTCTTTTATTGTCTTTCTTTTAATTCTTTCTTCAGCACAAATTTCTTCATCAAACGACAATGCAACTGAATACATATCCATAGTGAAATTCAATTATGGATGAATAAACTTAGGTATATACTTAATCAAAAACTGATTATTTGACTTTTTGTTGAATTGAAAATGTAATTTTTGACAAAAAAACAGCTCTAGTCACGGAACATTTATTCGAAAGATGCAAGGTTTCTTTGCAACATTTCCTTTCGATTCGAAAGTTATACAGAGTAACATTTGAAATTAGAATCGGAAACAACTTTCGAACAGTTTTTACTTTCGAATCGAATTACAGAGTTAGGCCCCCTGTGCACACGTCTGAGGAAATATTGGTCGAAGCACGCGGAGTGGAGTACAGTCCGGGTACATCGGTTAAATAAAACGGCCGCAGAACAATTGACGGACAATGGAAATGTTCGAGCAGGCAAAACAACGTTTGCCGGGTCCGCTAGTATTATTATATAATTTTATATTTTTTTTAATATTTACAAACGAGGCGAGATGTCAGTGGCAATATTGGGACGAAGGCAGTGAAGGTGGGTCTGAAATAAAATTACATAATAATTTGTTTATCACATTAATGGGATGTAACATTATCCTGGATCCCCAATTTTCGACCATTTTATCAATCACTTGAGGCATTATCTCACAAAATAATGCGCTCGATAATGGCTTTCCATCATGGAATCGATTTTGGCTAGCACCTTTAAAGAATATAGGTAATCCACTGGCTTAGAAAAAAGCTCGATCTTTGAAAGGTATGTCTGGAGATAATTTATAGATTATCTATAGCCCGATAATACCGCTAGCGCCATCCCATCAACCATACCAAACATTGCGTTTTTCGAAGTACATCGGCAGCTGCTGATTTTCTTTTAACTTTTCCTTCAAATTTAAACGCGAACATTTTGCTTATGAACAAAGCGAGGAACAAAGCCTAGGCGACAAAAGCTAGCCTCGTTGCACTGAACAAAATTTGAACATTAAAATAGTTGATTGACTTCCAACAGTACAAGCCCCCAATCAATGTACTTTCGATACAACCGAAAATCGTCTATATAATAATGTTCCAAACCATCCATACTAATATTTTAAATGCGAAAGTACCTATGTTCTAATTCTGTCGGCCTCTGAACTAATCGTAATGCAATTTGGCAGAGAAGTAGTCTTAGACCTGCAGAAGGATAGAGCCGACTCGCGAAATGTGGGCGGGATTGGAAAACGGGACGTGGCATCCCATAAAATAAAGCTATTTAAAACACTAAATCTCGAAGCTTTAGCGTTCAAATTTGTTACATCGTCGGCTGAGTTCTATCTTGTCCAATAAACCATTTTTGGCGAAATTGAGTTAGGTATGCAGTCTTACTAATTTGGGGACACTCTTTCGTTTGGTGAAATCCGTTTTGTTCTATTTCCTTCAGTTTTCAAGTTATAGAGATCTAGTGTGTTCAATAAGCACTAAACTAAGAAGACTTTTTGTTCAATAGTACTATTAGTTACATTGTTTTCATAGTTTCGTTTTCTTTATTTCTATCTTGTTCAATATATCTTTTTTTTTGTTCAATTTCATACATTATGTGAACTAACTTTTACTCATCCCATACATCATTGTCCAATATCCAAAACGACTTAATGGTACATTTTGATTTTTATTTTAATTCGCAGATACTTTAAGTACAAAAATATAATATTCATTATATGTATATGAAATATTCTGAGCTTTCATAAAAAATTGCTTTAGGACAAAAATCAGGGTTAATGAATAAAAACTTTGAACCTGAACTTTAAAAATCGATTTACCAACAACTTAAAAAATGGACATTGGACAGGATAGAACTCAGCCGACGACATGGACTGGACGTAGTATATTGCCTGTTGGAAAGAGTTTACAAAATATCGATAGATTGGACAAAGGGGCATACCTACTTCTCATATAAAGAAAAAATAGCAAACTACTTTTCTCCACACCCATGGCATGTGAGCTAAAGTTATAAAATTTACAGCTTTGACGTCCAACTCAGCCAAAACAATTCCTGGGCACACCGGCCAGGTCGGGCTGGTACAGCCGCACAGGTACTATATAAAAGGATGGATCGGATTCTATCAGTAATCTGAGTGTTGCTTTCTTGAAACTATAGGCGTATTTTTTTGAGAATCTATAGCTAACTCACTTTTACTTTTACATGCAAAACTTTTATACTCACTTTTGGATTTGTTATACTGACTTTTGGTTTTGGTTTTATACATGCAAAATTGTTGTACTCACTTTTGGTTTTGTTATATGTACTCACTTACCAAAAAAATGCGCCATATATCATTTTGAAAGGGACTGTCAACATCAACGACTCGGACAAAACATCATAAAAAACAATACCTAACCTTAATGATGCATGTAAATGCATCATGATTTTAGCCAAATAAGTGATTGCTCCTGTTTCAATTTAATTTGTTATTGCGTATCTAGCAGGTAGCAGGCACAGTTGTGTATAGTGGGCGTGAACAGACATCAGACACTAAAGCTCTATAATCAATGGCGCTCATTATTTTGCTAACACCGCAGAAATTAATTGGTAGCAAATAAATCGATTGCTTTGAAAACAAATACAAGGGGGGCGATTGTTTTTGGCATACACTAGTTAAAGATACTATACGACGGGTAGTCTCAGATATATTTATTCGCACAGCACACATCCAGCGGCAGCTATCATAAATTAAAAAAAACTTTGTAGTATTTATAAAAAAAAAGTTTAAATTACAACTGTTTATTCAACCGCTGCCGGCCACTGCCGGGCAGATTATGAAAAACGTTCTTTCAATGAATCCCCCACAGAATCCAATTGCTCCATTTCGCCAAGGAACCATGGTGGTTTCCTTTGAGCTGCATTTGCCATAACACAGGAGGTGATCTTTGAGATTTGCGCGATTTAATAAAACAAACATGTTCGCTTAATTAATGAGATTAAGAGAAATTTATTGAGCAAAAAATGTAACGATCCATTAATTGGCGTTGAGAAACCCAAGGAATTTTATTTTGATTTCATTAAATCGTACAAAACAAAAAATCATCCCTGGACTACTAACTTTTTGAAATTATTTTCAATGGAACAAAAATTATTTAAACTGTAGCTGGTTAGCGGTTGTTCCACTGGGGATGGTGTTATGGAAATATTTATCCAAAATCGATAGGGAAGCTTGCGCAGTAAACAGTGCGTAATGATTCTCAATGATTTAGTTACAATAACCGTCATTTTGTAAAATTATTAACATAAACAAAATAAAATTAGAGAGCTGAATAATTGTTGATATAAAAAGATTTTTGCTGACTGTTTCTATCGGAAAATTCCAGATCAACTTTAACCTGGGGGTTAGTGACACAGCCAAGTTCTCCAGTAAAGGCACTTCTCCTTTTTAAAGGAACAAACTCGGGCTGTTTTCGACCCCCCTCTAACTTCGGAACCAATTGAGCCAGGAAAGTAAACTTGTAACATTTAGCAAGCTCAATAAAAAAATTCACCTGACCTCTATATCGTCCCTATAGCATAAGTGGTTCTCAACATACAGGACAAAAATCATAACTGACTGGCTGACTCACTCACTTAGATGATCATCAAAATTATGAAGCACTTCCGGTCATCTTAGAATCATGAAATTTGGCAGCATGGCACGCTAGATCCTGCGGTGCATACACTGGGAAAAGTCCAAAACTTGAGATTTTCCATTCAGGGGGCGGGGTATACCTAGATTTACTTGGCAAGTTTTTCGTTTTGAAAACTTGACCAGTGACCCTACCAATTTTTTTTAACATTTAACCTTCTTAAACTAAGAACTTGGCGTACATTTAAATCTCATTACTATTCGTGGCTGACTAGTTACGCACCTAGTTGTTTGTTTTTGGCTTGATCTATTTCTCCGGCTATGGAATTTTTTCTTGGCTCGCAGTAATAACGACGGGAAAAGTGGGAAGCAAAAGAAAAGCTCTGCGTTTTGGGAAATCTCATATGTATCTGTAAATGCGCAAATGGAACGTTACCCTTCATTAAACGTCCATTGAAAATCTCATTTTTTTGCATCCTTTTCCAGCATCCAAATCTAATGAATTTTTATCAATGTTTGCTAAGTTTGGCTTTATTATCATCAACTCAGCACAGAGTCTAGTAGTTTACCACACTAGTGGGATGATAGAAAAATTTAGCGTAGAAGTCTCGACCAATTTGATTTTAATAATAATATTAAAGACAGCTGTCCTTTTTTGCGGCTTTTTTGGTAAAATATGTGTGGAAATGAAACAAATTAGTTCATTTGTTTTCCCATCCGAAGTTTCGACAGAGGTTTCTGTCTTCCTCAATAAAGTCTTCTCCAATAAAGATCCCTGAAGAAGACAGAAACCTCTGTCGAAACGTCGGCGTCGGATGGGAAAACAAATGAACTAATTTGTTTCATTTCCACACATATTTGACCAAAAAAGCCGGAAAAAAGGACAGCTGTCCTTTAATATTATTATTATGATGATAGAAAAATGTTGCTTTGTTATATTTATTGATAAAGCTTTTCCTTACCAGCTAGCTATTTACTTTTCCACAACAAAAAAGTAACAACAGAAAAAAACCCAGAGGTCAATATTCAGGTTCAGAAAATGTGTCCAACCATTAATTGGCGCGCTAAATTTTGACAGACACGCTAAATTTTGACAGACACGCTGTTGATGCACGATAGGATAATTGAATTTAAATTTGGATTTAGAATTTTGTATATGTATTAAAATTAGTATTAGGATTAGGTTAACTATTTTGAATTACAAATTAAGGAGCTAAAGGCTAAGTTTAATACAACCCAAAGAAAGGGAAAGATATAGATTATAAGTGTAAGAGATAATTACTGTAATGTAAAATGAGAATGCCGCTTAATTTCGACATTCTAGTTGAAATCATTGAAAGTTGCAGACGCAGTTCTGATTAAAGTTAAATAAAAATCTTTATAACGTTTTAGAAACTTTCGTTGTTTTATTTTAATATTATTCGGTGAAGTACAATCATCGAATTTACTCGACCAGCAAGCGAGACGACAAGTGAATTAAGAGAACCCGAAGTCCAGCAGAGAAATTGCGAAAACTCTCGCAATTAACACACGCCTTGGCAAGTACGTACTCTTTTATTGAAATTGTCTATGACCGTTTCGCATAAATTTTGCTCAGTTTTAATAATACACCTCCCAATTTCCTTTTTCACGGCGCGTCGCGTGGTGTTTAGAAAGGCGTCGCAAAAATATTGCAACCTGTATAAACAGTCGCAGTATGGAAAAAATATTTTATAATATATTTTTATTGTGATAATATTTTTGAACACATGCGGACTACATTATGGATCAGCTACATTGGGAACTGTAGTTAAAGTAACGATTGAGAACTGAAATCCTACTATGAAAATAGAAAGGATCCTGTCATAAGAAAACAATTGGTTGGTTAACTTTGGTATAGTCGAAATGAAGTCGCTATAATAAGATCTGTGTTTTTGGCCTAGAATAGCAAAACGTATTGAATCTGTTATAAAAGCATTGCTTGTGGCCTGGGATTCGGAGATGATGATAATTTACACTAACCCAATCGTTTGCACTTATTCGATTCTGTTGAACCATGTATCACTACCATTTGCAGCTTTACTCTATACACAATGTCGTACTCCCAGAAGACCTTTGTTCCATGCTGGAAAACCGTTTGCATACAATCGATTCAGAAAAAAGAAGCAAATGCGTGTGACAAAACTACCTTTCGTTTCTATGCTAATATCAAAGGTAATGAAAAAAGCATGTCGAAATACATAATGAAATCTCTAGAAGACCATACCGACTAATAAACGGCCAGCAATATGGATTTTATGATGATTCCAGTGCCGTAGCTTTGGTCATCTCAAAGGCCTTTGATCGTGTCTGAATTCTGAAATAGAGCAAATTAGCCTTTAATCACAACTTTGCCAATGCTTCGAGCAGTTACTTCAAAAGGACCGGTCCATACTTTATGGTGTTTCGGTTACATATTAAACGCCAGCTATACCAACTAGGATTTCAAGACATGCTAGCTATGAAATCCGTGGCATTAGGCCAGGTGAGCTCTAGATAGGTGTAGGATGCGATGGTTGTTTCAAGTCTATTGGGAAGATTAAAAGCTATGGAATGTCCAATGGATGAATGTCCACCCGCGGACCTTGCAATGGACAGGTGGGATTCAAAATTCTAATGAATACCACAAAATATCACCTTTTTGTTTTGTTTTTCTGATTTTGTTGTGGATAGAGTAGCCAAGATTAAATAAGCTGTCAACACAAATAATTTAATTATGATACGTTTTTAAACTTGAAAAATCTTGATACAAGAAATGTCCATAGAAACGTGAAGCGGGCTGTTTGTCATAAGATTTACATAGGAGAGGGAGATCTACTGTCGATCAAGAGAGTGCGCGCATAACTCAGGACTCAGCTTCTTGAAACCGGTATGCTCGGCACCAGGGAGTGGTAGCATACATTAAAATAATATGTAGTTGTAGTTACCACTCAACAACGCGGAGCATTTTCAACATGCAATGTATCCTTGTACAGTGTACATTATTTGTTCAGTGATGCCATTCATATCTGACCGAAATCTGTTTAATCTAACCGGAGAAAATTTTGAAATATGGTCTAACCGTTTTTTGACCGGAACGAAAAATGTTTTTAACCGGAAAACGCATTTTGTGCTGGAAAAAGATAATTGCTCTACTGACTATAAATAAAGATAGATTTCTCTAGCTAATTTGAATAAAACTTTGCCATACATTACGAACACGCTCCCAAGTTCAAACAGAAACCAATTTACTGCGAATATTGGGCCATTTACAACATAACACATGGAATTCTCCTTCGGGAGCAGGATAATAAATTATCTTATAGGCTTATTTTTGAACGTTTTCCTTTGCTAGGAAATTGAAATTGAATTGAATGTTGAAGAGGAAATTAAACAATGCATTTCAATTAAAAGTGTGAAATTCGATAAAGTTTGGTGAACGACTCTTTTCAAGTGTCAGAAAATTATCCGAAAATAATTATTTAGCCATACACGTCTTCCCATGACTTTTATTTTCATTAACGACTTGGCTACAAACAAAAACGAGGCGTCATTGCAATGAAATAAAATTGTACAGGTAAAAGAATATTGAAATCGGATACACTAAAAGTGTATTTAAGGACTTAAAACACTTCATAAGTTTCAGTAAATTTTAAACAAACGAAATAAAAACTAAGTTTACAAACTAAAAAAACTTATAAAAACTTTTTCTCAACATGGATAAATGTTTATAATGTACAAAAATCGCTAATGACTTTTTTTTTTAAATACTTCTCCCGGGAAAGGCAAACCTATAACACTTCATCAGCGCCCCGAGATGCTTGCAGATGTATATTAGTTCTGCACTTAAATTGCTGCAAATTGTAGTCTTCTGGAAATATATCCCCTGGAAGCGAGTTTCAAAGTTTGCTTGTCCTGTAACAGAAGGAGTTTTGGAAAGATGATGTCCTCGCGCTTGTCAAGTGTACTGTATGGTCATGAGCATTAGCCTGTCTTGTGGGTCGCCCAAAAGTTGCATTTCGAGGGACAATGTCCTTGAGTTCCTCGGAACATCTACCATGGAAGTACCTATAGAACAAACAAAGGTCAGCGACTTGTCTTCTGTGCACCAACGGTTGCAGATTCGATGTGAGTGTAGGGTCTCCAATAAGTCGAACTGCTCGTCTCTGTATGCTGTCAAGTAGGTTAAGTAAATGTTTTGGGGCCGAGCTCCTGTCCTTTGTAGAGAAGAAGAAGTTGCTTGGGGCTAAAGTACCTCTTTGCTCTAAATAGGTAGCTCAACTTAGCGGACGTCGATCTTGCGATATAGGATATGTGGTCCTGCCATGTGATTCCTGAATTGACTGTGACTCCTAGAAGGTGCATTGAGTCCTTGGGATGGATTGGATGGTCATCCATTTGGATCTGAGGAACTGTTGATGCATTTTTTCTGGAAAATGTTGTGAGCTGTGTCTTGTTTGCATTAAATACAACCAAGTTGTCTTTTCCCCACTTCAAGATTTTGTCCAGATCACCATTTAGAGAACTAATTTGTTCACATCTCTGACTGTGTGATGAAGCCGCATTCACAGGCCCACTGTTCGAGATAGAGGATATAAGAGTGCTATCATCAGTAAAGCTGTAGATATTATTATTTGTCGATCCAAGCAAATCGTTGATGTGGAGAAGAAATAGAGTTGGGGAAAGAATAGATCCTTGGGGCACTCTTGCATTTATAGCAAATGAATTAGATGATACACCATCTACCACAACTTGGATCGATCTTCCCAGAAGAAAATTTTGCATCCATCCGCAGAGTTGTTGTGGTAATCCATAAGACGCCAACTTGCCTAAATAGGGCTCTATGCCAGACTCGGTCAAATGCCTTTGATATGTCCAAGGCTACTGCTCTGGATTCGCCGTGTTGTTCAATTGCTTGCGTCCATAAGTGCGTTACGTAGCTTAACAGGTCTCCAGTGGAACGACGGCTCCGAAATCCGTATTGCCTGTCACTTATTAATCGGTGGCCTTCTAGATATTTGATTATTTCGACATTTATTGCCTTTTCCATTACTTTTGAGAGCATTGAAAGTAACGCTATTGGACGATAGTTTTGTGGCAGACATTTCCTCTCTTTCTTTGGAATAGGTTGAATGCGAGCGGTTTTCCAGCAAGAAGGAAACGTCTTCTGGGAGTACGATGTACGACATGCTAAACAGCTTACATAGTACAGGTGCAAGTTCTGGAGCACAGCTCTTGAGTACTATAGCCGGAATTCCGTCGGGTCCCGTTGCCTTATTGCAATCTAGTTCCTGTTACCATAATATATTTTTGCCCGAGTGTATGGTAAAAAACTCTGATTTTGACTATTGTCCGGATTTTTTAGATAGATAGATTAGATAGATAGATTTAGAAAATATAAATCCGGTCATACGGTCAGATTTGACCTGATTCACTTTTTTTAGTGGCAACACTGCATTTGTTTAGTATCCTGGCAAGAGTAGGTATAGTGAATCGTGACTTGATCGGCAGACATTGAAGAGAGCAGGCGGAGGAGAAAAGGACTTTACTAAGACTCTTTGTGTTATGATGACAAAAATTTCAATTAGTGAGCATGATGTCACCGAGTTTAACAATTTATTTTATACCTCTCAAGCCTAATTGGGTCTGAACGGATTTTTCAAAAGTAAATTCATGTCTATTGAACAAGACTCTTCACATAAATTGTTCTTAATAAAACTAAACATGAAAATTGGATTTCAAAACAAAAGTAAATTTACACAAATTGTTTCAAAAATTATTTAACATCTCAAGATATCTTCTTCATCAATTGTCACGCAGAATAAATTGCACTTAACAACAACACTTCGTTAAGTGATCAAGTGCACTTGGCTAAGATGTTGGCGCGTGACGCGTCTCCGAATTGATTGCGACAGCAATTTGTTGACAATTTCCTTTAGTAATTTTTGTATGTAAGTACATTATGTAGGTACATATACAAGAAAGTAAAAATATTTTAATGTAGGTACGTTTAGTACCTACTTACATACTAAACATTTCTAACCTTCACGTTGAATATTTTTTAGGTGACACTAGAGAATGGATTATTTTATGAAATTTCTGCCACTGTGAGAGCGTTTAATTTATCCTCGACCGCGCAATGTCTTTCCCACATTCTGCAAACACATGAAGCTGTTCTGGAAAGTTTTCCACAAGAAATGAACTTTCAGTCGCCCACTTACATTACAACTCATTCACGACAATGTAGCACAATGAAATAAAGTGCATCTACTTGAATGCATCACTGCTACGCACTTATACATTTTATTATGTTATTA
The DNA here is from genome assembly GCA_949372485.1 of Cheilosia soror. Taxonomy (NCBI): domain Eukaryota; kingdom Metazoa; phylum Arthropoda; class Insecta; order Diptera; family Syrphidae; genus Cheilosia; species Cheilosia soror. Next base: position 22,216,518 of record OX443563.1, read on the forward strand.
CAAGTGTTTATCATTCATTCCTTGGTTCCCGGCAATTTAGCGCTATATAACTGTCAGCAATCCGGAAATAATGCCTGCCAGCTGGCGCAAACTTGCCCTTGCTCTCATAATCGACCTCCAAGACTCCTGCTGAGCCATATACGCCATTGGGTTGGTGTATCTACACTCCCTATCCATAAATCCCTCACCAGATTGAGCGATCAATCTTTTCCGAATCCAGCGATTATTCTTTTAATTTAAACTACAGCCGTTAATTTATGTTTGCTTGTATGTGCGGGTGTGTGTGTGCTCGCTTCTTCTCCTATGATTCTAGGAATTATTTACTTTCGGATATAGACACTCGAGTGCAATTACCAGCGATGACACCTCATAAATCATTTGTCACTTTTGAGTGGGCGGGAGGAGTCATAAAAGATCCCTAAAAAAATATGTACGCGTAAATACTTCAGGCTTTTGGTGAATCCATTCAAATGTAGTTTTGAAAAGTTGTTCATGTTCAGTTCTTTTAGTTTTTTGCAAACATGGTCGATGCAAAGTTGTTGGTACGTGGTGTAAATGAGGTCTTGTATAGTGTTAAAGTGCGGAACACACACACGTGTACGAAAATGTTTCGGTATAATGATATTCCCCCCTTCAGGTTCGGGGTTAGAATAGACCTGAGGTAAGGTATGCCTGTCGTAAGAGGCGACTAAAATCCACTCGTATGCTGTGGATATAAAAAAAAATAAAAAAAAAAAATAAAAAATAAATGCAGCATTGTTAAAGGAGCTTCCCAGATGGAGGTTAACTGCGAATACCCAATATGCAGTCCCCCACCCAGAGAGGCGGAGAAGGAAGTCGTGGCTGAAAAGGTCACAGGAACCCCTATGCGACAAGACGAGCAAGCACCGTCTTCCAAGTAAGTGCTACCCACCTCATAAGGTGGCATCGAGGGATACAGCAGGAAGCAAATGGCGAGATCCGGCGGCACCCGCCACACCGTGAAATGTGCAGCTTCTCAACCTGGAAGCGACTGCACATATACTTATATTGCATTTTAGTATAATGCAATATCATTAATATTCTACTAATACTAAAACTACCGTAAAACATTAAGACCTTGCCTGAATGGGTAAATGAAGATGAAGACACGGAGCACGCAGTATTTTATTGCCCACGCTTCATGGCGTGGAGAAATACTTTGCCCAGCCCGTCACTTATATCATCGACCACATGTTGCAGTCTGAAGAGAATTGGGCGGAATTATGCAATTTTATAACCATCCTACAAAATGAGCTACGGAGAATAGAAAGGCTAAGAAAAGCCACAGCAGAAGCCTCAGAGGCCGCTGAGACACCAGAAGCAGGTTACACAACGCGATTAGCTTGAATGCTAACCTAACGGTAGTCCCGCGGGCAGAGTGGTTGAAGTGTGTGGGGCATAGTTGCAAAAAGGCTTACTATTGTACTGAATTCAGTACAATTTGACTTTCCCGAGTACGCAAGTACCACTTCTCAATTTTCAGTACTATTTGTACTATTTTTAATTTTTGAAAGTTTATTTTTATATCTTTCAAATCAGACATACTAAGGATTAAACAAAAATAAGCTGAACGCACTTCTTTGTTTTAAAATTCTGAATGCATTCATGACTCATCGTACTTCGTTAAAAATTAACTTTTGAAATTTTCTGCATTCCTCGAAGGAGTTGGAAAACGATTTGATTTCGGAGACATTTTTTTGAACTCATTACAACATTTTTCACAAACTACCATTTGGACGATCAAGTAAATTCAATCGTCCAATTTGTCTTAAGGTTTTTTTCCTGGTGAACAAAAAAGTATTGAAATTATCAATCATGAATATAGAGTTCTATCTGACTACGATAGAAATAGGAACATACTTCTATTTCTGCGTTTTGGTCTGAAATAGGCCTTGTGCCAATTAATGAATGCAACGAGTTTATATTTTAAAATCCTACACCGCATTGCCCAGGGTGCTTTTTGCATTGCTTCTTATTCTTCCGCAAACGTTTAAAGAATGTTTTCTTATCAAAATAGCTATTATAAAAAAAGCTAAAGAATCGAATACAGGCGTTATGTCTGAACTATTAGAACCTAAACATCTTATTATGTTTAAGGCTGCCACAGCTCTATAAATAAAACAGATCTTTACAAAATAAACTTGAAAATGAAGAACTTGTATAGTAGATTGTTATCTGAATGTTGTACAGTCGTGTTGAAATCACTTGGCCAATGGTAGATTTTCTGTACAAAGTCTACAGTTTGCTCAATCGACCGTTGGACAAGTGATTTTGAACACGACTATCTATACAAAGATTAGTCTTAATCTGTACATGGACTAAAGTTCCTATCCGACGTCTATAAGACTTATATTACCTTGAGCTTAGTACGCTGCTGGTGCTAAATTTTAGCTCACATACAAAATTGTCTCCAAAATTTATCTGAGCTAAATTTAAGCGAATCCGAGCCGAGCGGTATTCTGCCTCAGTTAAAAAATTAAATTTTCATTTCAGACTGTACTGCATGTATATGTCACAATTTATCGCGCCCATTAATGGTTCGCACATTTTTTCTAGCTAAATTTTTACAGATAATATTTTTTTTTTATCGCTTAAGCAGCTTTCTTGAACTTAGGCACAAACCAGAGAGAATAGACCACCAGCTTCGGTCAAAAATGAGAGTTTCATAGAGCCAGTTTTGAAATAAGTAGCTCCGCCTCTTTTTCTATCTGTGAATACGTGTGAATAAGCAAAAAAATATGAAATAAGACAATTGAATCCCAGATGGCTTTGAAATAATTCAAATAATTTGAATAATTGACCTCTATTGGGACGTGTTCAGCAAATGGTGTGTATGCTGTGGTGAATTAATTACCAACTTATATTTCATTAAAAAGCATAATAATGTAATATTCTATTTGGGTGATTAAAAATCTAATAATATGATTCCTATGACATTATTATACAAAAAAATATCATTTTAAGCTGCAGAACTAAATTGCAACCACGATGTAATTAGCTAAACGCAATTCTTTGCAATTTTGTTGACATACATTTTGAGCTCTTTCTTCTTATATTTTAAAGAAAATTAATTTATTTTCGAATACAATAGAATAATGATGAATGGATTTTGAATTAGGTAGGTATTATAAAGAATTGGTTGTTCAAAAATTAAATAGGTAGATACATTTGTCACTTTAAACATTGAATGCTTGTCATTTTTATACAAAACCTAACGGAAAATGTGTTTCAAAACAGAATAGGCGCTACGGAATGCGTAACGTAGCGTATACACGCCACCCTCAAATTTAAATAAAAAACTGGCATTTTTGATTGTTTCCATAAAAAATGTCGTTTCCATAGTAACGCATAAACTAAAGCGAAAAGTGAGCTTTCAAAGTACATTATGTATGTACATTGTACTTAATATTTTAATTTAAAATACGTACTTATCTTAATTTTGCTGTCCACTTTCTGTTCTTTAAATGCTCCATGGTTTTGCTTTTTATGTAGGTATTCTTTTGTTTTTCACAATGAAATTATAATATAATTTAATAATCCACAAACTTTAAATAACATTTGTGTGTTTTTACTATTTTGATTCTAGTTTTGACATTCTGTTACTATCCATTATTCTGTTATATTTCATTAACGAATTTTGAGTCATATTTTGTACAAATATTGGAAAGTAGTGGAAAATTAACGAATTAGCTAATACAAAAATATATAGGTACAGCAAGTTTTAAAAATTTGAATTGTATTAATAAATATTTCCTGAAATTCTCATATTTATGTATAAGTTAATAAATTCGTATTTACACCTGATACAGCTTGCTCGTGATAAAAGCCGATATGATACGATTTAGTCTTCTGTAGTTCTGTGTGTCCAAAACGTAGTTCTTTTTTAGAACGTAAAATTTGCTCAAATTCCGATGACCAACTAATTTATTTGTTTAAAATCAATTCGTCACATTTTCATTAGTAGATGAAATAAAACAATAAACCTAATTAAGCCTGAGTCCTGACAAAACAAATTTTTTCTACCTATCCTTTTTTTAATTATTTATTCCAAAACTCAGTAGGTACACCTTAATAAAATAAACAATTAAAGAAAATAAATAAATTTTCGTTAAAATATATAGACAAAGGCCTAAATTCATATCAGCAAAACTAAACGAATCGTGTTTGATGATTTTTCCCTGATGTGTGTCATGCATTTTAGTTTTGCAGCTTAAACTAATATTTTTTCGTAATAATGTCAAAGGAATTCACATTATTGCAGTAACTACCCAGTTATATTTACATGCTTTTTAATGAAATATAAGTTGGTAATAATTTCCCCACACCGAACACACAATTTGCTTAACACGTCCCGATATCGGCCAATTTATTTGAATTATTTGAATGCGTGTGTATGCGTGACCAAATTCACCCTCCGTTTACTTTAACATTGCACGCATACTTAACCACGCAGTAACTTTTTGAAACTGGCTCTATGAAACTCTCATTTTTGGCCGAAGCTGGTGGTCTATTCTCTCTGGTTTGTGACTTAGGTTGGATATCGCTATCCTGACTTCGATCTTGTCGGTGGGGGGACATTTTTACTTGACTCGCCTTGACATCGCATCATAATTTAGTCGCAAGTCGAAACTAAGCAATGAAAATAAACTCATTATGTTCAAAGCCATTTTCCAAGCCATTATGTTTTATGGGTCACCGGTCTGGGGTAAGTGTGCAATTAGCCATATAAGGAAATTGCAAAGAACGCAGAATAAATTGCTCAAAATGATCTTGAATTTACCTTACCATTTTTCTACAGAACAATTGCACGTAAATGCCAATATCGAAAAAGTAGACGATAGAATTATTAAATTATATGAACGATTCAGTTGGTCTTGCAGTTCATCTGATAATCCCTTGATTTCGGGTTTGATATAGTAGCCCCATAAAACGTTGATATTAATGCAGCCTTTATTTTTTGTTATTTAATTTTGTCTAAATAACTATTTATTTATTATTTTGTTTATATCTATATTTATTTATTTATTTGTTTATTTATTTATTTATTTATTTATTTATTTATTTATGTATTTATTTATTTATTTATTTATTTATTTATTTTATTATTTATTTATTTATTTATTTTATTATTTATTTATTTATTTATTTATTTATTTATTTATTTATTTATTTATTTATTTATTTATTTATTTATTTATTTATTTATTTATTTATTTATTTATTTATTTATTTATTTGTTCAATTATTTATTTATTCATTTGTTTATTTGTTTATCGTTGCTGTTATTTAATTTATTAAAGTTTTGTTTCTTTATATACCTATATATATATATCATATTTATTAATTGTGAATATTTATACCCATTCTTGTCAAACCAACCTGAAATCAAGTAGTTTTATTTTTTATTTTTCTACAAGCACTCCTTCTCCCTCCTCTGGATTTTTTTTTCTCTCTGTCTATGAAGGTTTTTAATAGTAGCTTTTCCTTCCCTCTTATTTAAGTTCTGTGATATTTTTGTTATAAAAAATTTATAATTTTCCAGTAGTAAGGTAGTTTTACCATATCTCTGTAAATTGTGCAATAGTGCCTATGTGATGAACAATGTATCTTTCTGCTACAATAAAATGTTATGTTATGTTATGTTATAATTTAGTCGCAAAATATAAGGCACATTGCTTTACATGAATGCTCACATATGCAACTTAGTAATCGCTGCGATTAAAAAATGCAGCAAACTCCATATTTAGAAACGATTTTTTGCCGCAAATTAAAGTGGAACATATGGATTAACATGCATTTTATCACACTTGCGACTTTGAATAGAAGTCTTGTTAGTATAAAAATGGGTTTCGCGCCGAAGTTTTGCATTGTAGCTATTTTTTGCGTATAAAAACTAAAAAAAATGTAAAACTACTTAAGGGTCAGTTTCATAAAATTCAAAAAATTCATGCAGTATACGTATACTAGATAGAATGAGTGGCAAAAGCTTTGATGAATTACTTCAACTAATTATACCCAGAAAACCAATACAATACCAGGTCACAACATGGCGGAAATCTATATCACCTGAGAAACGTTTATCTAGGAGGTAACGCCTAAGCCAGCCTAGTCATTTGAAGAAGATAAGAACATTTTTAGGATTTGTTAAAGTATTTCCAGGAGATAAGTTGTCAGTTAATAATAATTGGAAATAGAGGAATAATTCTGTGCTGAACTGAAAGGTACAATCTACACGGTTTTGGTTTACCTATGGAAACAATGGTTCAAATTTATCCACTTTTCTTGAATCTCTTTCCTTATAATAAAACAAAATTCAAGTTTTTGTAAAGATAATTTTAAATTGAAAACCAATTGCATGATAATATACATTATGTATACCTACTGCGTATGCATAATAAAGATATAAAACGTTATTAAAACCTTACAGATATCTTGCTTCCGGAGAAAGTTTAATATCCCTACGGCCTACACAATAGGTCGTATAATACATTAGATTACAATAGATTAAAAGAAAATCAATTAAATATACGCAGCCCAGAGAAGTTACAAATGACGGAGGCAAAAGACATATGCCTTTTGTGATAGTAGGCGATGAAGCTTTTGCACTGTCAAAAAATATACAAAGACCATATCCATTCCGTGCTCCCCGAATGGTCGAATGCAGTTTTGAATATTGGCAAATAAATGGAGAATTCTCCACAGACCGCTAGATGTTAAACTTGATTTTGCAGACAAAATAATTAAAACATGTTGTGTTTTACATAATTATGTTCGAAAAAAATATGAAGCGCAATTTGATGATGAGTCATACGAATGTCCATTACAACACAATCCATCCATGCAGCCGGAACAAGACCTAGTTCATGTGGATTCAAATTAGGTATTTAGGTATCAAATTTATGTTGCTGGCAATGATTAATAATACCTAGTAAGTGCACACCAATACTGTTTTCATTTGTCATTTTAGTTTGGAATATTTTTTTAAATGTATCCTTTATGTGAGTAATAATAATATGTAGGTAATAATTAAGCATTTTATGCTATCGAAATAAAAAACGTTTTGTTATTATTTCGTTATACAATTCTTCCGGATTAGCTAGTTCTTTTGACCTGTATAAAGCTTTAAAAAGCTTATACTGTATGTCGTATAATAATATGTTTCATCTACTTTAATAACACTAGTCAACAGTGAAATGGTATTTGAAATATTTTCAGCCAATTTTCACTTGTCTGACCATGCAGATGCAGAATGCAGATTCATTTATAAAAGTTATTATACCCTCCACAGGAAGGTATATTCACTTTGTCATTACGTTTGTAACGCCAAGAAGTATATATATTCTGAAACAGGATCACATTCGGAATCGATTTAGCCATGTCCGTCTGTCGGTCTGTCTGTTGAAAGCACGTCCAAACGAATTGACCTAGGCGAATGAAATTTTGTGAGACGACTTATTTTTACCGTCGCCAGGTTGGAATGAAAATGGGCTGTGTCGGTCAAGTAGTTGTGGTACCTCCCACACAAAACCACTATTAGACCCACGTCTATCTCTGTCTGTTGAAATCACGATAGCGTCCGAACGAATTGGCTTAGGCAACTGAAGTTTTATGAGAGGTCTTATAATTTATGGCCTTCAAGTTTATATTAAAAATGGTCAATGTCGGTCAAGTAGTTCTGGTACCTCCCATACAAAACCAATATTAGACACATGCGTGTACCTTTACCAGTACATACAGTGGAGGGTATAAAGCATCGGCCAGGCCGATGATCACTTTTACTTGTGTTTTAGTTCTGGGTTTGGCGATCCGTTATATCTTTCGTTTTAACCATTGGCATTATCGTTATGTTGATACTACTCGAATAACAGAGGTGTACTTCACCCACATTTTTTGTCATTCGCCAGTACCTTCTATTCTGTATAGATAAGTTGAGTTAGGCCTACTGTCCACGTAGCTGCGCTTCATACGCACGCTTTCGTCATTTGCATCTTGGTGTACGCTTGTTTGCAGCTGGCATATAAACTGCGCCACCTCTCGCGAACGTCTGACAAACATCCGAGAGTATGACTGGTCCCTTCTATTCGTCCCAAAAATAGAAACGCATACGAAACGAATGGTTGCGAGAAGCTAGGCCTTGGGTGTCTACCGCCTGTTGCGCCACCTATTTATTTTTTTTTATATAAACAAACGAAGCTCTGTCCACGGAGTGGCAATGCAATTTTGACAATTTTCGCAGAGGTGGAAACAACTTTGAGAATACCAATTTTTTTCATCTGCGATTTGCTCTTAGGTATACGAGTTGCGTTATGCGGAATTTGTGAATTGGGGTCCAGATTAATACCAAACTTTTTATTTCCCTAAAATAAACCCGAACTTTACTGAATATTTTCTTAAAAACGCATTTAATTAATTAAGTATGTACATAAAAAAGGCATGCCTTGGAAAAAATATTTGATTTAGTTATTAAATTATTACAATCAAACACTAACCACGGTAATGAAAACTTTGGGTAACGAAAACATAAAACACCTAAACCACATAAAAAAAAAATACTTCTGATATACAGATAAGATGGGCTTCTTGCGAAATGTTCCGAAAACAATCAAACATATTCCGTTATTAATGTGAAATCCGTCGCCTAGTCTGCGGCCGTTAATTATTTTTTTTTTTAAATATACGTTCCACTAAATACCTTCCACGTATTTTTTTAAATTCCCTTAAAATTAATTGACTGGGTCCCAGACCTCATTGTCCTTTCTTCTTCAAGGCTACATCAATAAAATTAGCAAACCGAATTTCATTTTGCAAATAAAATACTTTTGGTTAATAAAGGTACAACTTGGGACGTGCCATGGTATTTTTTTTTTTTTTTTCCGACGGTAGGTGAAAATCTTGCATAGACACTATGAGAACAACGCGTGCTCATAGTAGTGTCAGATTCTTACTGACTAAAAACACCACCCTTCGATATAAATTGTAGATACTGCAACTAAGATATAACTTATCAAGCAATTTTTTTATCACGAAATGAAAACTTTTGACAGGTTACTCTCCAATGAAAGATCCTGCATGTTCCGCATTTTAGACGCGGTTAATCCCTATATCGCCAAGTCGAAAGGTTTTGTTCTTTGTAGTCGGCGCAATAAATTGCTATCATCCAAAATTTGTAGGACTGTACTGTTGGTGTGTCCGATTAGTCGGTTTCTATGCTTTCGCGCATAGCTTCTCGTTTCAGCTTCGATTGTAGGTATTCCGAGATCCCTGTGGATATCGTCGTTTCTAATATACCTACCACGGTGCTTTTACAATTTCTCGAAGCACTTTATTTTAAAAAGATTGTATAATATTGGCATTTGTTTTCTTGGTGCAACCCCAAAGTTGTATACCGTATAGGTCCACACCGGCTTTAGCACTTGCTTGTATAAAAGCAGTTTGTTCTCGGTACTGAGCTGGGAATGTTTTCCAAGTAACCAGTACATTTCTCTATATTTGAGTTCAAGCTCTTTGCGTTTCATTTTCACGTGTGAATTCCATTTCAGCTTTGCGTCGAGTGTCATTCCCAGGTATTTGGCTTCGTTCGCAAAAGGTATTCTGGCCGAGTTTAGAAAAATTGGCAAGTCATTCGTTTTTTTATATGTGAAGTTCACGTGAACAGATTTAGTTTCATTGAGGGCGATTCGCCAGACCCTCGTCCATTCATTTACTTTATTTAACGCGGTTTGCAGTTTTGCAGTGGTTTCTTCGACTGTTTTGCCAACTGCTAGAATAGCTGTGTCGTCGGCGAACGTAGCAAGAATAGTGTCATCTTCCTTTGGTATATCACGAGTATATAACAGGTAGAGAAGCGGCCCAAGAACGCTTCCTTGCGGTACACCAGCCGATATTTCTTTTAGATCCGAGTATTCGCTTCCATGTCTTACACGGAAAAGTCTATTGCCGAGATATGATACGAGAATATCGTATAGACGTACGGGAAGAACTTGTCGTAATTTTAGTTTTAAGCCTTCGTGCCACACCTTATCAAAGGCTTGTGAGACATCAAGGAATATGCTGGAACATATTTTTCGTTCTTCTAGTGCTTTTTCGATTACGTCAGTAATTCTATGAACCTGGTCAATCGTCGAATGCTTACTTCTAAACCCAAACTGATGGTCAGGGATAAGATTATTGACTTCTATAACCGGTTGTAGACGCCTTAGTAGTATCCTCTCGAAAACTTTGGATATGATTGGAAGAAGCGAAATTGGTCTGTATGATTTTATCTCATTTGGCGGTTTTCCTGGTTTTAGAACCATTATGACTTCCGCAACTTTCCATTGGCTCGGCACGTGTCTTAATCTGAGCGCAGCATTTAAAATATGGAGAAGCTTGATTAGTGCTTTTCTAGGAAGAGCTTTTAGAACTTCTCCCGTGATCAAATCATAGCCCGGGCCCGGGGCTTTCTTAGGTTTAAGATCCTCGATCTCATCTTTTAGTTCTCTTAGCGTTGCACTTGCGAGTGTTGAATCGTCAGATATTAGTTCAGTCCCATCGTTGTTATCGTTAACCACTTGCCCAACGTACGGTTTAAACGTTTCTTTCAGATGGGCTACAAAAACATCCGCTTTATCTTTATCTTTCCTTGCCTATTCATTTTGATTGATTTTAATTGGCGGCGCGGGGATTTTAGGCTTTTTGGTGCCTTTTACAGCTTTCCAAAGTGAATAATTGGAATCTTTTTTCGCAGTTAAGCTTTCGAGGTAAGAGCCTATCGCACGATTCTTGAACTCCTTAATAGTTGACTTCAACAAGTTGCACAAAAAGTTAAAATGTGTTTTATGTTGCGGAGAACGATTCTGTTGCCATTTTTTACGCGCTTTCCTTTTTTGGTTGACCAATTCTCTTATTTCCGGAGGCTATCGTAAGCCGTATTTGTCCGGCTTTTTCCTTGGTTTGGGCGTATTATTCCAGGAGGCGAGCTGTACAATCTCAACGAAGCGGTCAATTTCAACCTCAAGTTCATATGGTGTCGTAAGGCGAACGGTCAATTCAACATTCGATTCGATTTCGTTTTTAAAATCGTTCCAGTTAGTAGTGCCATGGTAATGACATTTTGGGCGTTTAAGTTAAAATTTCGGCATTATTATAAATGTTGTATTTTTATTTTTTTATGTGTACATGTTTAAAGAGTTTCTGCAGAAGCGTATCTCAGTCGTATATTTAAAAAAAATATTTTTTAGCCTATAAATGCCTGACCGCAGAATATTAATATTTTATCTATATAGCATACCTATATGTACCTGTATCTACCACTTTTCCTTGATTTCCCTTTCCAATACTTTGCCATTTATTGTTGTATTGTTCTTATCGCAATCCCGTCCCGACTTAAAACCAGAGCAAAGCTTTTGTTATTGTTACGCAAAGCAAAGTGCACCCAAGAGTGGACATATTTTTAGTGTAATTTCTTATCTGTTTAATCCTTATTTATTTTGCGCGTTTGTTGTACTTTTCTACAATTTCAAAACTAGCTATCACATAAATACATTTAAGTTGAATAAAGTGTAATGAAGTGAAATGCCAAAAATCAACAATATATAATATAAGAAAAATTTTATAGGGAAATGGGTTAACAGTCTTCCCGAAAAGTGCTTTAAAATTTATGGAAACGTATAATTTGTACAACATGTGACAAAAAGGTGAAATTTAAATGTTCAGACTTATTGCAACCAATTTTAAAATTGTTTATGAATTTTAAAATTGTTTACGAATTTTAAAATTTCTTCATCGAAGTATTTGTTTGCAGTGAGCCATATTGTTAAATTAAAAGTAAGTGCGTTCTATAATGTTTTTAATAATTTAGATTCCTTGCGGAAAAAAAAATCAGTTGCTACTTTCATCCAATAACAACTATAACAATTGCGCTAAATCGTTCATATCCCGTGAAAAATAAAAAATTAACTTAATTTGACTTAATTTTCCAAATTATTTTGGATAACCCATTATTTTTGGACAACGATGATATGCATTTACTTTAGTTTGGTAAAGAAAAAATTTCTAAATTTGCATTTTAGGTTCTTGAAACACTGAACTCAGAAGATGCTGAATCTATTAAGCTAGCAAAAGAGAGTTGCCGAACTAATAACTTCCTTGGAAGCGAAGGGTCTACCATTAGCAAAGTCAATGAATAAGGAAGCTGAAAATATAGTGGTGCACAATTGATGTGTATGAAAAAGTTGCAACAGCTGGGCACCGCCCAGTTAATGCTAATCAGCGCCTACCCGATTCATACACATCCAACCAGCCAAAGATCGTGCTAACTGGAGGGGCGTGTTGGTTGACGTCCAGGTCCACCCCGGACTGTAGCGCCATCTAAGTAAGTAAGTAAGTAAATATACTTCATAACATAATTGGTGATTTTGGAATGGATTTAAAAAAGAAAACATTTTGAAAAGAAATCCAAATTTGAATATCATTTCAAAAATAAATAAACGCGTTGCAGAGCTGTGGTCGAGGCACGATTAGAAGATGAGCAGTGCGGCGTTCGTCCCGGCAGAAGCACAACGGACCAGTTATTCACTCTCAGAATGGTACTTGAGAAGGCTTGGGAGTATGCTACACCTGTTTACGCTTGCTTCGTAGATTTAGAGAAATCATATGACCGAGTCCCTCGAGGGAAACTCTGGAGTGTATTACAGGAGTATGGAATTGATGGTTCTCTCTTAAGAGCCATTCAATCTCTTTACACAAACTGTAAAAGCTGTGTTCGGGTAAACGGCGTTAAATCAATACCTTTCACCGTGGGCGTTGGACTTCGCCAGGGGTGCGTCTTGTCGCCTCTCCTTTTCATTACTTATATGGAGTGGATGTTACAGCGCAGTCTTGGCGAAGAACGTTTCGAATTGGGAGATCTGAGGATAAGTCATTTGCTCTTCGCTGATGACTTGGTCATCCTTAGGTCCTCTCAGACTGAACTTCAGCGCGCACTCGATCGGTTTGTAACCGTTTGTGTTGAAGCTGAGATGAAGGTAAACGTGAACAAATCTGAAGTGATGGTCGTCTACAGAACGCCTGTTCAATGCACTCTGCATGTTAGTGGAGTCCCATTGAAACAGGTGGAGAAGTTTAAGTATCTCGGGGTCTTATTCACGAGTGATTGAAGGAGCAATGCCGAGTTTTCCTGTAGGATTGGTCAGGCTGGATCGATTTTGAGACAGCTTGGTCATTCTGTTATCAGGAGGACTGAACTTGGTGTCAAAGCTAAGTTGTCAGTCTTTAATTCGGTGTTTGTTCCAACTCTTACCTATGGTCATGAGGTTTGGGTAATGACCGAAAGAATAAGATCGCGAATACAAGCTGCCGAAATGAGATTTCTCCGTTGTATTGCTGGTGTGACCCGTAGAGATCGCATTAGAAATACTAGAATACGTGAGGAACTCAATGTCGAGCAGCTACTTCTCCGGACGGAGCGATCCATGCTTCGGTGGTTTGGGCATGTTAAACGCATGTCCCCGACCAGGATTCCACGACGTGCTATGGAATCCGTACCATCGGGCAGGCGTCCCTAGGTAGACCCAGGATGAGATGGTTAGATCAAATTCATAATCTCTCCTCTACCCGTATGGGGATTGCGCTTGATGATTTAGAGTCGATGGCGGAGGATCGAGAGCTATGGAGGGTCCACTTGAGCAACCTACACCCGCGACCCACTTAATGGACAAGCGGACCATTGGAAATGAATGAATGAATGAATGAATGTTCGTTAATTCAGTTAAGTTCGAAATTATATTTATGTTTTCATTATTATTGTTATTAATTCGCACATTATGTCCATCCATTGTGGTTTACCCTATAATAGTCTAACTTAACTTAATGATAGATTCGGTTATATATTGTTCTCTAATTCTAATAGACTACTGTAATTTCATAACGTAAAACATGTTCTCTTTTGTACTTTTCTGTGTGTTTCATATTCGTCTTATGCTCAGTGGTAATAGTTTGTAATTGTAATTTAGTATATAGATTCTGTAATACCGAATCTCTTTCTACTCGCTTTCGATCATCAACCTGGTTGGACATACATTTATGGTAACATTGTACAAATTTACACATAACACAAAATATACAAAAATACACTAATTATACACATAGTCTAAAACTCACACAAAAACACTCGTTATACATTAATTTCTAAAACACTCTCAATTAATAATTTAAAGAAAATGATGGTTGTATAATACCAATTATCTTGATATAATTTTTAAATTTTTAAACCTATAAAATATCATATGTATTAAATATTTGCTCTACTTTAATATCTGAAAATAATTACCTAATAAAATTTCAATATGTGTACACTACTCTCCGAATCGCTTTTCAATTATTTTTTGACTTGTTTAACATAGGACGCTTTTGCATATTTTGCATATTATGTTTTGCATATGTTGAAAGTTTGCGTATACATAGGTATTTTGGCGTATATAAGGCACATACAATTCCTGCAAATATGCCAAAAAAAAATATAATATGCATATCGTTTTTAACTCTATTTTCAATGAAACGAACTTTGGTGTCATAAGAATCTTAATCCTGCAAAAATTTGCAAATATGCAAAATCCGATCCAAGGAATGCTCTTTTACGTTTACAAGGGCTTTTATTTCCTAATAATTAAATATATAAAATATACAATTTATAGATTCATATACAATGTAATTCTAATCACAACTAAAGGTTAATCTATACGCACGTTTATTATTTCAATTAGGATTTGTCAATTATTATTCTTTTTAAATTTTACCTTCAAGTAAGTGATTTTAAGTTTTAAATTTAATTTTAGTAATTTTTTAGGTTTTTATAAATAAAATCGGATAGCTGTCTATCTCCGCTTTTGAATTATGTTTAATAAAGTTTTTTAGGTGTTATGTTCGACCTTCGATCGGCGCATTTTCTGGTTTGACAGATGACGCACGTTTGCCGTCTACATGTACCAGTACTGCTAGCCGCCGTAACCGGCTATACAGTGCCGTCGGGTTTGGCAACAATATATTTAATTTGTTTTTTTCTGTGTGGACAGTTTTGTCCAATTGGGAACTACCTTCACCCCATATCTTCTCCTTTAAATTTATATTCTTTCACCTTTTTATCGTATATAAAGCTTGTCGTTTTTCAAGTTCTATTATTAATCTGTCTATGATAGTTTATGATCATCCATATGATACTGTTTTTTTGTTCAAGGGCTTTGATTTTGGTATTCAGACTCGATTAATCGGTCTTATTCTTGGCTGCATGTGACAGTTGGCACACCTCACCCTACTAACTATTGTTAGAACTTAGAGCCAGAAAATATTTTACCATTTCGTTCCAACGTCTCCAAAAAGTATATTTTTGAGATGCTTAAGTTTATGTGAGGTGAGGACAGATGAAACTTAGCTACATTCAATTAAAAAAAAGTCATTAACCTCCCTATTCCTACTCCTTTGTTGCTATAATAATGTTTCATTCTTTGGCCAGTTAAAAAAAGGTTTACCTTTCAATTTCTTTTAGTACCTAGCTATAGGCGCATCAGAACGTGATGAGTCATTCTTTTTGTCTACACTTGAATGTAACAAACACAAGCTTGACAATTTTTAAACTTAACCAAAGCAAGTGCCCAATTGCGTTTCAGAAAGAGGCCATAGTGCTCCTCCTTAGATTGTTTTCCCAACAAACAAGCTAATAATAATAATTATAAAAAATACTCCAAAGAACTAAAGATGATAGCTTCCAGGGTTAACATATCCTCCCGCGAAAGACATACAATATTGCTTACAAACAGAATTTTTGAATCCCACCCGAAACGGTGTTTTTTTTTTTTTGTTTATTTCTCTGCGAATATTCACCCAAAGGTAAAAAAAATGCAACGAAAAATCGTGAAAAAATCACAACTCGCGTGTATACCTCATAGATCAAAGGATTTCCTTTGTTTCACCAGTTCCATTACGCCCCTCCTCTGGTCCATTTATCTGCAATAGATACGCGTGTATCTTCCTCATAACAGCCATCCATCAGTCATCTATTTGCATTCCGTGAGGTGAAAGTATTCAGCAGTGGCAAAGGATTTGCCGCATGCACTGGCATCGCTATTCGCAGTTCTACCTCTCTGCATGTCATATATGTGGGAAAAGGATAAGAAAATGGATGAAGTATAATAATTACCCACTTGATTTCGAAGTGGGGAGAAGAAGCGACATTTGCAGGACTATCATACGAAAATGAATTCTTCGTGCGCAATGTTATCTGCACTTGCTCGCGTATATCTTCACATCATGGGTATATGAAAGATACGTTTAAACTGCGCCATTGTGTCCTTGCTTTTTTGCCATAAGAACAAAACTTCAGAGGAGCCCAATGCAAGTGAACCTCTCACAGCAGGGTTAGGTGGAAAAGTGGGATTTAAATTGGTTTGGGGAAAATTTCCAATGCCCGCTTTTGCTCCAAATACTCTTGTAAGGGAAAGCTGTACAGAGGATTTTCTAGAACATGGTTCATGGTAGGGGTTAGAGGAAAATGTGAAGAATATAAGAAAAGTCGTCGGCACTTACTTTGTAGACAAATTCGCTTTAATTAGCACGCATCCGCCTGTTGACGTCATGGTGCTTGCATTGTTCGCAGAAGCTCTAAGACTGCACTTGTCACAATGAGTGTTTGGATGACATGTCATAACAGAATGGCAAAGAGTTTTTTTTTTGCGTTATCAGACGATGGTTGTTTTGATCATACTTTTTTAAGCAAAGTAATGGATGCATGGGGAACAATCAGGTTCAGGGGTGTACTTGTAAGGACTCTGAGAAGTCTGTATTCATGATCTGTCCGTGCGTGTTCAACATAAGGACACAATGACAAACATAACTGTCTTTTGTATGATACGACGGATTAATTTCAAATAGAAATTGCAATGCTATTGGCCAACAATTGATACATCGCAAAATGTCATTGCGAAGCATACGGTCATGGATATAGATCAAATGCGTTCTGTTACATGATTTTAGTACATTTAGTTTTCGTAGCAGTATGATTAATGATGCACCTGTCAAAATTAAATTATGTGTTGGGAGACATGGCAAAACAAGTGAATTTAGCAATTCAGTTAGAAAATTCACTCCTCGATCTTCCAATATCAATTGAACTCAATGAAAATGACGAAGATTCCAGAATGTTTTGAATGTTTTGTTACTGCTAATTGCCCTTTCGCTTAGCATGTTTTTTTGAAACTTCGCCAACCAGCCGTTCATTTGGACAGTTGCCAGCCCAATTTCCAGCAAGATGAAGCCAGCCGAATGAATTTAGGCAATAAGCCTAAAAGCATTATAGCATTTCGTATAAAATTATGCATTTGGTAGAGATATTTGAAAAATTCTGTGACATTTTTCTCTGGAATGTTGTGTGCATGAGATAAGAACCCCATTATGATTTAAGCAAATTGTACGAAAATTCTAAGCCACTTGTTGCTTTCAGCGCCACCTGCTTGTTCATTATGAATTGAATTTAGCCAGCTGCCAGCCAGCAGCTCTCCGGCTGGGGAGAAAATCAAGAGTTGTTGGCAGCAGTTGCCAGCAGGTTGTTGTTTTAATTAGCATGTGAAATGTGCGTAACTGCCAACTACTGGCAACTAATGGCTGGCGAGGTTTCATAAAAACACAACTAATGATTGCTGATATTATCTCGAAAGTTTGGAAAAATGCAAACATATTTTGAATTAAGGCGTCTCTAGAATTCTATAGCTGGATAAGGGACAACTACTTTCCCCGAGGGGCATCAATAAGGGGGACGCTGTCATTTTAAAGCAAATTTTCTTTTATAGCGTATGTAAACACTAAGAAGCGATTTGGAAAATTCCGAACTTCAAGTTGGGGAAAAAGGGTGTCACAGTTTGTAAATACATATAGGAAACTTCTTATTCTTTATCCGAACGACTTCAAACTCGGATTGTGTAGACCTACTCTATGTAAGAAATAAGTAAAATTGATTTCTCCACTTTTGGAAATTTTGCTTTGGCGCCCGAGTTATTGGCAAAGAGAAGGGGATTCAGTTTAAACTTTCAGGAAACTTTCTTTTATCCTATCGAGCGCGTAGCAAAGCACACTAGTACAAAACCAGTTTTACATTTGTGGCATCACTGTTATGCAATGCTGAAACGGCCACACTCCTACATCATCCCGCTCCCAACGCCAAGTTATTCCTGTATACGGACGCTTCCGACTTCGCAGTGGGTGTTGTTTTAAATCAACTTGTCAACAACGAACTACAAGCCCTAGGTTTCTATACAAAGAAAGTTGAAGTACAGCACTTATGATCGTGAGCTCACTGCGATCTACCAAGCTTCAGGAAGAAAGCACATCAGTTCAAGCGCCGCCAACAACAACAACAACGCGATCTGGTCGTCGAGTCGTTATACCCAGACCGCTATCAATGATGCATTTTTTAGAGGGGAGAACTGTTATGCAACGCTGAAACGAAACGGCAACACTACAGCTCGGTTTACTTCCAGCCACGTCATCATATAAATGTCATTTCACATTTGTCATCGGCCGTATAAAAGCTGACACGAGGAAAGAAGTAAGAATAAGAGATTCGATATTCCGCACGTCCGCATCTAGAATATTACCTACACAAAATAATTATATTATAGTTTAGATTAAATAAAGAAACTGGGAATCTAATTCTTCACAGATTCTACTTTGTTCCACACATTCCTAATAGTGTTTATTCGGGAAGTAATATCGAATTTTGTTTGTTCAGATACCAAATACTGATGACTGCACCAAAATAAGAGCTAGATGCCTATCAAACCTAAAGACACCATCATAAAAGGGCGGAGAAATGTAACGTCAAATTTTTTGACCCATTTAAGGAGAAGTCCTCCTCAAACGTTTAAAGCATTCGACAAAATTAAGACGTCCAGACAAGAAATAAAAAAAACATTCTCACAGACTTCAACAATCGGGTTGTAAAATTTGTGGCTGAAGCGCAATGGTACCTATTTCCATTGTGTTTGTGGATACCAAGAGCTTTATAGTACGTTTACACCGCGCCTAAATTCATCATGTCGGCTAAATTCAGCATTTCAGGCCAAATGTTCAACATTTCGCCGTATACTTTCCAACATTTCGAAATGTTGGATTTCAGCGAAATGTTGAATTTCATTGCTGCATTTGTAAGTTTGTCAAATCGAACAAACCTAATTCTGATGACTTTTGAGCTCACCGACAAAAAAAAAAACCGCTGTAAAACTAGATTGTAAAAGCTAAAATAGTAGGAAGTAGGAAAAATATGTCGGGATAGTGAATTATCAGTTGTATTCATGTTTAGATTAATAAAACTAACAAATTAATTCTTTAGGTATAAACCACTTTTGATTTCGAAAGACAAAAAACATCTGTAGGTAATCAATTCTGATACTAGCTGTCAGAAGAAGATATGTATAGTATAGGTATATAACGTTATTAAATATGATATTCGTGATGACCATAAAAATGAGGATATCATTCCATGTGAGGACGAAATTGACGAAAATTCTATTTTTCAATTTGCCAAGTGCCAGTCAATTTCAGGAATTAAAAGACCCCAGTCGGCTTCCGAAAACACTCTCAATTTAGTTGATTTTAAACATACCTACCTACATATTAACATTTAAATTTATGTGCTGAAGTTTGCTGTTTCACTGTACCTAATAGCTTACCAGAGGTACATTTAAAAAATGTATGAGAACGCAAAATTACGCCTAAAAAAAATTCCGAATCGACAAAATGTCGAAAAAAAAAAGATATTTTTCGAATGCATTGATTTGTTGCAGGGCGGAAAAACTACATTTTATGGTTATTCGATACGATCGTTAATCTCTCTCAAAGTCAAATTCCAAAAAATTGATGCTGCAAGTGGCTTAAAATACTTAACTTTAGAAATTGCGGCATTAGAAGGAGCATTGATGTGGATATTCGACTATATTTTTCAGCAGAGTTTAGAGTCCTACGATGCAGTTGTAGCAGCACTCAGCAGTTACTTGTCCTGCAATGAATGTGACTGAATTATTTATTTATCATATTATGTTGCACAAAACACAACTTCGAAATAGTCCCTGACCAAGACTCAACACCAGAGAGCATATATGTACAATTCTTTGACTACGGAAATGATGGTATATTGATTTTTATTTCGGGTTGACAGAATTAATAGTATGTAAATATACATTCTAATTACGCACAAAACATATTTTCACAGATACTGATTGGGGAGATCAACAAATACTGCTGAGTTCCTTATCAACAGCGGCGGAGCTAGAAGTGCTTGCTTATGTACCTAACAGATCGAGATATCTCTCAAGAGCTGTAGGAAAATATCCTAAAATATATCAGCTCTTTTCTCTTTGTGAAGTACAATACCATCTTACCTTCCCCCGCTCCAGTAGAAAGGCTTTTTTCATAAAAAATTAAAAAAAAAAAAGCCAAGATCTCTTTCACTAAAATTTTTGTGTGTGACTTGTCGGGTACCTACGAAACGTAATGAGATCTAAATGTACGCCAAGTTCTTAGTTTAAGAACGTTAATGGCCAGTTTTACAGTGCGTGCACCTAAGTGTAGAGATAAGTGTCACTCATGTCGTCATTTTCACAGTCACTTCCAAAATCTAAATCACTATCTGAATCCATACGTACCTACAAATTTTTATCATATATTTTAAGAATTAAATCAACAAACACCAAATAGATATATTTTATTTTCCACAGAATTCAATATAAACGTCAACTGACAGCTGAATAGCTTGCCACCTGTCCGGGTTACGAAAAACATGTCCAAGTTGGATACTTACGTTTTATAATTAAACTAGCTGAACCCCCGCCAGCTTCGCCAGGCCTTTTTTTGACATTATAATCTTCACAGGAGCACTCTAAGGCCAATACCTAAGATTATCTGTAAGTTTGAGCTCAATCGATTTGGTGGTTTTCAAAATATACGACTTTGAATATATTTTTTGTATGGGCGGTGTCACGCCCCTTTGTCCGATTTTGACAATTCTTCGCAGGAGCACTTCGGGGCTAATTACTAAGACTACCTGTAGGTTTGAGCTCAATCGATTTGGTGGTATTCGAGATATTATACGATTTTGAATGTTTTTTTGTTTGTATGGGCGAAAAACAAAGATTTTTTTTGTGGTTTTCGAGATATACCATGCTTTTTTTATGGGAGGTGCCACGCCCCTTTGCCCAATTTTTATTACATACAAACCTTCTACCTACAAAAGAATACCTTTCCATTAAAAAAAGAATCATCAATGTTATTCTTATTATTTATTCATTAGTTTTTAAGCTTTCCCTTTTCCTTTTTAATTCTGTTTGTATTGGAGGGTTTTAACGTATTTTTCCTTCAAAGTATATCATTGCATTCCTATGCAATTTCTAATCATTATTTAAAATTAATTATTCAGTAGAAAGTTATAATATAAATATCAAATCTCCGTATGTAAACTGCCCGATGGCCAACCAAATGTAAATTTCGATACGAAAAATACAAACATTTATTATTACAGTGTCTGTGGAGTCCTCAAGCATACACAACGACACAATTTTAGCAATGTGAACGATCCCTTAAAAAGACTAAAGATAATAATTGAAAATCAAAGACTCATACCATACCACTCTACGCATGAGTTAATGATTTCATATTTTTGACAAACAATGGGTAATTTTCAGATTTTGCATAACTCTTCTGCACTGAATTTTTAATTGTCCCTGTTTTTCTTAATGCTTTATTTTGTGCAATTCGTACAGGAATTGCTAAGTAAACAGGAATCCTTGGAAATTACTACAAACAAGGACATACTAGGCAAAACATAATACGGAGATCAAAGAGCAAATGCTAGAGCCTTTGCCGCTGGCCATAAAATATATTTTAGCAAAAGAAACATGGTGGGGTTTGTTGGGGGATAACACTTATACTTGAGTGCACATGTATGAATATACCTACGTAGGTGCTTACTCCTGATGGAGTGAATCCACATCTTTGCTGTTCGCTTCAGTTTGGCGCAACCTGAACCTGTGAGTTGCAGAACGACGATGTCGACTAAGTTAAAATAAATGCTTCTCTTAGTTCAACTTTGTCCTGTTTCAACTGCAGCACCAGCATCCTGCGGAAGACTGTAAAAAAATTGCATTTGAAGAGAATTTGTATTTTACTGTATAGTTCCTGTAAATCTGACTCCGTTAGGGTTTGCCAAAATTAATTTCATAGCTTGCAACATAAAGAAATATTAAATATGTATAATTTTCCAGAATTGTTTTCTATTTTCAGGAAACAGTAGAAAGAGGTATTTTTGAATATACACATATGTATTTAGTTTTTCTGTCGATGGATATTCCTCTTGGCTGGGAGCGAACAAATGATGATGATTTAACAGACAGAACTTGTCTTTAAATATTGACTTTTTAAAAAGTTAAGTGCGATGAACTCAGTGTGGAACGATTTATTATAAAATAGGCTGTTGCTTCCTTTCTTATGCAAGTATGGTCTTGGTGTGATTTTATTTATTTTGTAAATCGGAGCAATCGGGCTAGTCGTAAAAACGGATGCAGACATTTCATTTAGGTACTCCTTTACAAAAACTTAACCAGAGTTTGCGGTTTGAACACAATCATAAAAATTCTTAAAGTAATACCTAGAGTTTTCCCTTCCTTTTCATCGAGTGTTCCATTTGATGATGGAAACTGTCAGCAGACATGAAAGGATGACCAGGTTCAAAGTACCTAGTTTAACAAAATGGATTGAGCGGATATCTCATTAGAATTGGTTATCATTATTTTAGATAGGAAAATAATGTCCAGTTTTTGTTTTGAGCATTGCAATTATCAACACATAGAGTTATATGAGCCTTATCCCAATGGTGTAAAAAGAAGCATGAAAAATGCTATAATATCCTCTTTTTTTCGTCCGGAAGTAACCAAATTGCAAAAAAATGGATTCCTTTAGGTACTTTTTGTTCGAAAAGAGTCACACAACTTTGA
The DNA here is from genome assembly GCA_949372485.1 of Cheilosia soror. NCBI lineage: Eukaryota > Metazoa > Arthropoda > Insecta > Diptera > Syrphidae > Cheilosia > Cheilosia soror. Next base: position 22,239,548 of record OX443563.1, read on the forward strand.
TCAAAAGCGATAATCCTTTTGGCAAAGATAACCGCCTTGAATCGTTCTAAACGAGGTAGCATTATTAGGTACATTTTGTAAATCCATAGATACAACTAGACTACTAGTATCTGTCGCGATTTCATTAGAATCTAGCTTGCTTTGCTTCTGATATTCCGTTCTAGTAAGTGCTACACGGGTCTTGTGATCCGCCCAAGCCTTGCAAACATCGGAATGCAATTTGTTGCTTTCGCATAGCTCGCATTCTTCATGCCCAAGCGAAGCAAAGGAGATATTTATCTCGCGAAGAATTTTGCAATAGTTCTGGTAGGATGTTCCAAAAGGTTGGAATGACTATTAATAAGCTGATTGTGCATGCTTTTCATTGTCAGATCGTTTGGAAGGTAATGGGGTAAAAGGGCATGTTCTCGCTGATAGTGTGAGATCGTTGGATTAAAGGATTCAATAAACTCCTTTACCCTGTCAATTTCCAATTGGCCAACAGAACGACCGCATCGTCCACGCTTATCGGCGCGGAGGACTAATTTTTGTAATTGCGTCATAAATGATAAATGACGTTATTATTTTCCTTAGAAAACTCTTAAACTGTAAGGTAGAACCCCTTGCAGACTGTACAACTGTCACCCAATTAAATAAATAAAAAAGAAAATAAAAAAAGCTAAATTTTCTTCTTGAAAATGAGCCGTCTTGTTTTGTATGTCGAGCGGTACTTTTTTTTGAGTTGAGCTTTATAAATTGTTGCCTGCTTCGCCAATCTAAAGACCAAAATTGGGAGTTAATGGCAAGCCTCCTACCTTTACAGATTCTTGACATGCTTTCTCTAGTGCGTTTTTCTCCACACGGTGGTCCAACTGGATGTTTCTTGGTTTCCTTTCCTTTTCTTTTAATTATTTCGTTCGGTGATAGCCCTTTCCTCTTCCACTTCAACCCTCCGCCATCATTGATGATTTCCGTAGCGGTAGCCTGTCCTGGGTTTGATTCTAAAGCTTGCTCTAAAAATGTTATTCCAGTTCACACATATTGTAAAAATCGAAGAAAATGGGTTTCTAAGAGACCTTGTAAATTTATATGATTGTATGTGTTTTTTCTCAGTCTACCTGTTAGGAGTAAGCGTGTGTGTGCTATTTTACCTTCAAATTTCACAAGATCTCTTAAGAATGTTTTTTTTGCCGCCTACGCAATATCTTACCTTTTTACCTTAAGTTGTAGCAACGTTACTTTGTTCCAAATGTTCTATATTAACGCTGTAGTTCGGATTCCTTCTTGCTCGTTTTCTTCCACCATACCAACAGCAGGTTTAAGGTAATTTTCATTTTCTGAACCACTACTATCTTCCGGAACATAGTCACGATCCACTTCAACTACCAAACGTTTGTTTTTTATCTTTTAATAGTTTTTTTCATTAATTAATTTTTTTTTCTCTGATTTATATTCAACACTAGGTTTACAAGCTTTCTTGTTCGGTTAATTTTTAATTGTTTTTATTTATAATAAGCAAATCACAAGTCAAGTCCCAACGTTAATGCAAACTAAAGCCAACTACGCACTCTCCAATCAAACATAATTCAAATTTGTAAAACCAGGCTACTTAGAGAAAGAAAAGCTGTTACAAAATTTAAAAAAGAAACTGGACTGCCATGATTTTATTTCTTAAAATTTTTGTATTGTTACAATAGAAATCAGGCTGGAAATTTTCTAAAAAGCCCCAACTGCCACATAGGGCTTTTCAAAAAAATATCGTGGGTCTGTTTTCTGTATGCAGTAGAATAGTAGATTATAATAGGGCCTTACCTATAATGGTAGTTAGGGCTTCCTAAAATATTTGTACACATGATTTGTGCTTATTTGAAAATCTAGCCTCGAGAAATAAATACGAATAAATCAGAGGCAAGGCCCTAACTCAATAGATGTATACTGTATACAGTATACACCGTACATGGTCCATTCCTGAAGGTATATTTTTGGATTACTGTATTTGTTTGTTAACACGTTTGTTAGCTACAAACTTCTCGTAATCGTAACTGGCTTATTGTCGAAGACTTCTTACTTCACATAAATAAATAAATAGTTGGCGCAACACGACCGTTAGGCACATTAGGCCTAAATCCTCACAACCATTCGTTATTATTGGCACGAACGAAAGGGATTCTCAATTTTATACCGAGTCCGAACGGCTGAATTGAGAAGCTTTTTCAGGGCAGATATTTGTCGGACGTGGAAAAAACCTTAAGAAGAAATTTGTGTTTTTGACTTCACATAGAAAAAGTCTGAAGGTGTGATATCACACGATCTAGGTGGTCAATTGACAAGTCCAAAACATGAAATTACATAGTTGTCCACCAAAGTTATTTCGCAATAAAGTCATTGTTTCACGAGCTGTAGATATGTGTAAGGTGTACCATATACTCACTTTGCTATTACATTTGTAACGCCAAGAAGGAGTCACCAGAGACCTCGTAAAGATATTCTGAATTAGGATCAAATTCTGAATCGATTTAGCCATATGACCGCCTATCTGTCTGTAGGAGAATGAAATTTTGTGAGCAGACTTCTTTTTACCGTCGCATCGTCAGGGGTGTTGTGTTTATATACGTAGGTATTAACTCACATGCCTAACATGTTGAACATTAAAGAATCAGCCAGGCCGATGATAACACTTTTACCTATACTTCTTTTATTATTTTTTATGTTTATACATAATTTTAACGGTCAAACCACAAAAAAAACTAACTAACATGTCATACCCTGTAACTAAAAATACACCTTTGTGTATCCACTCTCTGCGTAATATGTTAAAATCCTTTAAACTCCACACATCGACTTTGCGAAAAAAAAAAACAAGCCACAAAGGTAAGGGTACTTTGCTGAAAATACCTTTACGGTTACCTTTAGTGCGGGATTGCGAATCTATTTGAAAGAGGCGGATCGCTGCTTTTAACTGACGAAGGATAATGACGCTATTCCAACAATCAACCTAAACAACAACAAACAAGAACAAGAAACTTACATGAAAGGATTCCGCTAAAAGCTTTCAAGTCGTAGGCACCATGTGGTTCCCTTCTATTCACAATACACAAAGTGAAGTGCTGAGCTCCCATACATATAAGAGCACGGGAATAGAATATCATTTTACAGAACTTGGTTAAAGTAGCGGCAGCGAGATTTCTTTTTGCTATGCCCTTCCTTGAAACATCTAAAAACTGTTGCGCTCACAAAAGAAAGAAGTACCAAATGAATGAATATAAAAACAAAACTGAAAGGACAATTTGTGCGCTTGTGGTTTTTAATTGGCTTTTTGTCGGCACATAGATAGAGCTTATTAAACTTTTACGGGTAAATACCCGAGAAGCACGCGTGCTTTTTGGAGGGTCGCTAGCGCTACGGTATCCACTAATTCAGATTGCAACTTGTGATAGGTCGCGTATGTTTGGTTTTCCTGGATCAAAGAAAAGGATTTGCTTTTTTCAAATTTTTGCAATCAACGGGAGAGTTGATGAAGTACTTAATGATGGTGCTTCCCTTATTTTTTTGTCAGGACCTAAGTAGGAAGTGCTTAACTTTTCATAGAGAATAGATTTTATGCAAGAGATTTTATTGAGATCATGGTTAATTGGACGGTGTGATGAGTGTGTTCGCTGTTCGGTATAGGTAAAGGCATGACAGACAGGATTATTTCCTTCGTAGAGCTCTTTAAATGCATCTTAATAAGGTGTTGAAGGAATAACGAGCAGAACGTGGGCGATGCCTTCGAAAGCGTCAACATTTTGGCAGCGGTCCAAAAAAGTGATTTCCTAGTAAGCCTCATTGTATGCGAAAAGCTATTCAGTTTAACGCTGCCCTTATCGGTTTTCCTTTAGAACAAATCCTTAGATTTCGTGTCTGTTTAGACCGCACAAAAGAAGTTCTGAATTCTCTTAAGAATATCAGTGAAAATGCTGAAGATTTTTTCAGAGAGGCTCTCAATCCGCATCCCAACAACTTGCCTAGAGCTAGAATTCCGAGACTAAGAGCTCCAAGAACTTCATTGAAACAAATAACCAGAAACCTCTTCTACTGAAGCCTATTTTAGAGTATCTATAGCTATACTGATTCCTTTCATAGATTCGTTAATACAAAATCTTACGGCCAGATACATGGTCAACGAAGACGTTCTACCATCGTTTCAAGCTCTTCTCCCAGGTTTTGCTGCAGTGAACGGACGGGCTTATTATAGTTTTGTATAATAAGCTAACATCTCTTGATATATTAAAAGTTATTGGTACCTACTCGTATACGATACCTTAAATAATTCTAATTCGTGTGGAGCCGATGGTATTTCGATTTTTTTTTTTCTAAAAACAGTTGCATATTTCTCAGCACATATCTTGGCAGATATTTTGAATCGTTGCATATTTGCGGGGGTATTACAAAAGCGCTGAAATGTGAAGACTGTTTAAGAAATGTTTTGCTTGCTAAGAATAACTACAGATCCATATGGCTATAACCTATCTGTCAGCTAAATTTCAGCCCTTGGTTTCAAAGGTTTCGGATAGTGATATCTGACAGATATAGTCCGGGATAGAGTATCAGCCGGTTCAAGTGGCTGTTAAATCCTTTATCCGGAAGATAAACAAAATATTTTTTTGAACTGACTGGAAAACATATGTATATGTAGTTTCAGAGCATTTTGTTCGTTAACGAGCGTAGATTAACCCGTAGAAACAGAGTATTTTGCCCAAGGCCCAAGACGACTTTAAAAGAAAAATTGTATTCACTTTTCTCCTAAACCTTCCTGTTCCTATACCAAGGGGCGGTCAGGTCACCTTGCCGTCTGGACGTTGGTGATGTGGAGGCTTAAGTTGTAATGATTCAACTTTCCCCTGGGCTGGACGAAGGTGGCATATACGACTTGTGCCGAACGTAAGTCAGCCTGGTTGGGGGCCCAGTTTAAAGAATAACTCAGCCACAAATGGAGTATCCGGAAACCTGCTCCAGCTCCTCTGCTAGAATTATTTTTTTGGAATTTTGCTGCTTAAATTTTTTCTTCTGTTAATTTTTCAAAGGTCTTTTTTCTTTTGACTTACCGAAAACAACAAAACCCAGAAACCACGAAACAAAAAAATACAAAACAAAGGACATCTGATCGAAACGAAACAATCTTAGTGGCTGATAAATGTTTCCGCAGGTTAGTTTATTAGAGACTTTGACGATGAAACAGAAAAAAAAAATATTAGCAGCTTTTATCTGGTGGATAGCGTTATGTGTCGCCTAACTATCCGAAACTTTATCCTGAACCTTTGAAACTGGCCCTAAGATTTCTATATAGTACTGGGTTTTAACCGAAATCAATTTGTCTTTCAGAAAGGTAGGTACTTGTACTTAATTTTAGAACTACCTACCTACATCTATATATATATATATATGTGGGATGGGGCCAAACCGTAGGATATCACCCTACAAAACAAAACATAAAAGTACGGGACAAATATAACGTAACAGACCGACACACATATACGCAATACGCAACAAAGAACACAACATACTTCCCCTCAAAATCATTCGACCGATACTCGACAGTAAATAAGTACCTCTACCTCTAACATGCGTCCCTCTTCATTCCTTTTGTTCATGGCATTCGCCATTTCGCATTCTCAGTCTCAGTTTTACTTAAACCACTAATCGAGACACATCTCATTTTGCCACAGCGTCAACTCGGGAAAATTGTAGTTTGTGAAACAATAAAAAACGAACGTAAAAGTGTTTGAGTATTTTATTTATGAAATCAAAGAAGGAATCCTACAAACTTTGGGGACTCAGCCGAGATTGAAGCCGGAGTGTTTTTCTCGCGAATCGAGCAAATTTATTTTCAATAGTGATTGAATGCACGAGAAAAAACTAAATAGAAAGTGATGTGCGCAGAACTTTAAAAGACAAAAGAAAAGAAAAGGCTCGTGTGTGAAAATCGTCAAATTATCCATACGAGCAAGAGGCGAAAAAAAGTGACAGCAACAGAAAGGCGATTGTGCGTGGTAGAAAAAAAAAAACCTCGTGATCGAAATCGCTAAATATCGACACAGGTAAAAAAAAAAAAATCTCCAACCTCATCGCTGTTGTGTGCCCCAACGGGAACGAGAGAGAGGCAGCGTGTCGTGTCCAGACAGAGGGTAGCGGTAGAAGGCGAGACAACGCACGAGGAAAGCGGTAGAAGGCGAGACAACGAACGAGGAGAAGGCGATAAAGAAGAAAAAAAATATATGAGGGTGAGTGACGTCTGTGGCTTTTTCTTATTTTTTTGATTATATACAAACATCTATATTCTGAGAAATAAAGTAAATTGAAAGAAATACTGTAAAATGGAGAGGGAGGCAATTTTAGCATTAACGGTAGAGGGACTGAGGGAAAAACTGACTGACTTGAACTTACCGACAGTAGGGCTAAAAAATGTACTACAGGTGAGGCTCCTCCAATATTACGGTCTGTCCAGAAACGAGGCAAGAGAAGAGGTCGACGAGATTGAGGTTGGTGATGACGACGAGCAAAGCGTATCGTCTGTTCAAGTGAATACGCAGCCGGCGAGAGGAGGAATATTCACATTAAGAGACATCGAAGATTCACTCATGCCATTCCACGGTTCGAGCAACGCGGACGTCAATCTGTGGTTGCGGGGATTCGAGGAGAGTGCTGTCACCGTGCAGTGGAGCGAGCTCCAAAAATTTATATACGCTAAACAGTTGCTAAAAGGGGCGGCCAATCTTTACATTCGAAGCCAATCAGATGTTAAAGATTGGAAAACCTTGAAGAAGGCGCTCATCGACGAATTTGGGGTAACGATGTCCCCAGCAGAAGTTCATCGACAGCTTAGGAATCGTAGGAAGAAACCCAGCGAATCTTTCAGGGAATATTTATACGCGCTAATGGAACTAGGCAAAACAGTTCAGCTCGACGATGCGAGTCTAATCGAGTATTACATCGAAGGAATTCCAGACAGCAGGTCGAACAAACTCGCTCTCTATCAAGCCAAGACCCTTCATGATCTGAAAGAACAAATTCAAATTTATGAAAGGATGCGTGGACCAAACCAAGAGTCGTCATACTCAAGGGGAGGAACACGAGCGGGGACAAGTAGTAGTAGTCAGTTGGTCAAAGAAGAGAGAAGAGAACGTAAATGTTTCAAGTGCGGTGAGAATTCACATTTAGCAAAAAACTGTAGTGCTAGGGACATAAAATGTTTCACTTGTGGACAGGCAGGCCACAAATCGTTCGAATGCAGGAGAGGCAACAACCAGGCTGGACAGAGGCGTCCGGAGCAGAGATCACGTGTTCATACTGCATCAACGGATGACACAGACGATATCTCCGAGGTCCGAGTTTCGTTGGCAGTAAGTTGCAACAGAAAGGGTCGCTAGCGCTACGGTATCCACTAATTCAGATTGCAACTTGTGATAGGTCGCGTATGTTTGGTTTTCCTGGATCAAAGAAAAGGATTTGCTTTTTTCAAATTTTTGCAATCAACGGGAGAGTTGATGAAGTACTTAATGATGGTGCTTCCCTTATTTTTTTGTCAGGACCTAAGTAGGAAGTGCTTAACTTTTCATAGAGAATAGATTTTATGCAAGAGATTTTATTGAGATCATGGTTAATTGGACGGTGTGATGAGTGTGTTCGCTGTTCGGTATAGGTAAAGGCATGACAGACAGGATTATTTCCTTCGTAGAGCTCTTTAAATGCATCTTAATAAGGTGTTGAAGGAATAACGAGCAGAACGTGGGCGATGCCTTCGAAAGCGTCAACATTTTGGCAGCGGTCCAAAAAAGTGATTTCCTAGTAAGCCTCATTGTATGCGAAAAGCTATTCAGTTTAACGCTGCCCTTATCGGTTTTCCTTTAGAACAAATCCTTAGATTTCGTGTCTGTTTAGACCGCACAAAAGAAGTTCTGAATTCTCTTAAGAATATCAGTGAAAATGCTGAAGATTTTTTCAGAGAGGCTCTCAATCCGCATCCCAACAACTTGCCTAGAGCTAGAATTCCGAGACTAAGAGCTCCAAGAACTTCATTGAAACAAATAACCAGAAACCTCTTCTACTGAAGCCTATTTTAGAGTATCTATAGCTATACTGATTCCTTTCATAGATTCGTTAATACAAAATCTTACGGCCAGATACATGGTCAACGAAGACGTTCTACCATCGTTTCAAGCTCTTCTCCCAGGTTTTGCTGCAGTGAACGGACGGGCTTATTATAGTTTTGTATAATAAGCTAACATCTCTTGATATATTAAAAGTTATTGGTACCTACTCGTATACGATACCTTAAATAATTCTAATTCGTGTGGAGCCGATGGTATTTCGATTTTTTTTTTTCTAAAAACAGTTGCATATTTCTCAGCACATATCTTGGCAGATATTTTGAATCGTTGCATATTTGCGGGGGTATTACAAAAGCGCTGAAATGTGAAGACTGTTTAAGAAATGTTTTGCTTGCTAAGAATAACTACAGATCCATATGGCTATAACCTATCTGTCAGCTAAATTTCAGCCCTTGGTTTCAAAGGTTTCGGATAGTGATATCTGACAGATATAGTCCGGGATAGAGTATCAGCCGGTTCAAGTGGCTGTTAAATCCTTTATCCGGAAGATAAACAAAATATTTTTTTGAACTGACTGGAAAACATATGTATATGTAGTTTCAGAGCATTTTGTTCGTTAACGAGCGTAGATTAACCCGTAGAAACAGAGTATTTTGCCCAAGGCCCAAGACGACTTTAAAAGAAAAATTGTATTCACTTTTCTCCTAAACCTTCCTGTTCCTATACCAAGGGGCGGTCAGGTCACCTTGCCGTCTGGACGTTGGTGATGTGGAGGCTTAAGTTGTAATGATTCAACTTTCCCCTGGGCTGGACGAAGGTGGCATATACGACTTGTGCCGAACGTAAGTCAGCCTGGTTGGGGGCCCAGTTTAAAGAATAACTCAGCCACAAATGGAGTATCCGGAAACCTGCTCCAGCTCCTCTGCTAGAATTATTTTTTTGGAATTTTGCTGCTTAAATTTTTTCTTCTGTTAATTTTTCAAAGGTCTTTTTTCTTTTGACTTACCGAAAACAACAAAACCCAGAAACCACGAAACAAAAAAATACAAAACAAAGGACATCTGATCGAAACGAAACAATCTTAGTGGCTGATAAATGTTTCCGCAGGTTAGTTTATTAGAGACTTTGACGATGAAACAGAAAAAAAAAATATTAGCAGCTTTTATCTGGTGGATAGCGTTATGTGTCGCCTAACTATCCGAAACTTTATCCTGAACCTTTGAAACTGGCCCTAAGATTTCTATATAGTACTGGGTTTTAACCGAAATCAATTTGTCTTTCAGAAAGGTAGGTACTTGTACTTAATTTTAGAACTACCTACCTACATCTATATATATATATATATGTGGGATGGGGCCAAACCGTAGGATATCACCCTACAAAACAAAACATAAAAGTACGGGACAAATATAACGTAACAGACCGACACACATATACGCAATACGCAACAAAGAACACAACATACTTCCCCTCAAAATCATTCGACCGATACTCGACAGTAAATAAGTACCTCTACCTCTAACATGCGTCCCTCTTCATTCCTTTTGTTCATGGCATTCGCCATTTCGCATTCTCAGTCTCAGTTTTACTTAAACCACTAATCGAGACACATCTCATTTTGCCACAGCGTCAACTCGGGAAAATTGTAGTTTGTGAAACAATAAAAAACGAACGTAAAAGTGTTTGAGTATTTTATTTATGAAATCAAAGAAGGAATCCTACAAACTTTGGGGACTCAGCCGAGATTGAAGCCGGAGTGTTTTTCTCGCGAATCGAGCAAATTTATTTTCAATAGTGATTGAATGCACGAGAAAAAACTAAATAGAAAGTGATGTGCGCAGAACTTTAAAAGACAAAAGAAAAGAAAAGGCTCGTGTGTGAAAATCGTCAAATTATCCATACGAGCAAGAGGCGAAAAAAAGTGACAGCAACAGAAAGGCGATTGTGCGTGGTAGAAAAAAAAAAACCTCGTGATCGAAATCGCTAAATATCGACACAGGTAAAAAAAAAAAAATCTCCAACCTCATCGCTGTTGTGTGCCCCAACGGGAACGAGAGAGAGGCAGCGTGTCGTGTCCAGACAGAGGGTAGCGGTAGAAGGCGAGACAACGCACGAGGAAAGCGGTAGAAGGCGAGACAACGAACGAGGAGAAGGCGATAAAGAAGAAAAAAAATATATGAGGGTGAGTGACGTCTGTGGCTTTTTCTTATTTTTTTGATTATATACAAACATCTATATTCTGAGAAATAAAGTAAATTGAAAGAAATACTGTAAAATGGAGAGGGAGGCAATTTTAGCATTAACGGTAGAGGGACTGAGGGAAAAACTGACTGACTTGAACTTACCGACAGTAGGGCTAAAAAATGTACTACAGGTGAGGCTCCTCCAATATTACGGTCTGTCCAGAAACGAGGCAAGAGAAGAGGTCGACGAGATTGAGGTTGGTGATGACGACGAGCAAAGCGTATCGTCTGTTCAAGTGAATACGCAGCCGGCGAGAGGAGGAATATTCACATTAAGAGACATCGAAGATTCACTCATGCCATTCCACGGTTCGAGCAACGCGGACGTCAATCTGTGGTTGCGGGGATTCGAGGAGAGTGCTGTCACCGTGCAGTGGAGCGAGCTCCAAAAATTTATATACGCTAAACAGTTGCTAAAAGGGGCGGCCAATCTTTACATTCGAAGCCAATCAGATGTTAAAGATTGGAAAACCTTGAAGAAGGCGCTCATCGACGAATTTGGGGTAACGATGTCCCCAGCAGAAGTTCATCGACAGCTTAGGAATCGTAGGAAGAAACCCAGCGAATCTTTCAGGGAATATTTATACGCGCTAATGGAACTAGGCAAAACAGTTCAGCTCGACGATGCGAGTCTAATCGAGTATTACATCGAAGGAATTCCAGACAGCAGGTCGAACAAACTCGCTCTCTATCAAGCCAAGACCCTTCATGATCTGAAAGAACAAATTCAAATTTATGAAAGGATGCGTGGACCAAACCAAGAGTCGTCATACTCAAGGGGAGGAACACGAGCGGGGACAAGTAGTAGTAGTCAGTTGGTCAAAGAAGAGAGAAGAGAACGTAAATGTTTCAAGTGCGGTGAGAATTCACATTTAGCAAAAAACTGTAGTGCTAGGGACATAAAATGTTTCACTTGTGGACAGGCAGGCCACAAATCGTTCGAATGCAGGAGAGGCAACAACCAGGCTGGACAGAGGCGTCCGGAGCAGAGATCACGTGTTCATACTGCATCAACGGATGACACAGACGATATCTCCGAGGTCCGAGTTTCGTTGGCAGTAAGTTGCAACAGAATATTTAAAGATATTGTAGTTAAAGGACAGAGCGTGTCGGCGTTATTTGACACGGGTAGCGATGTCAATCTTCTGCGTTATGACACACTAGTTAGACTGGAGTACTCCAAACTCAGCCCGATCAAGAAGAGCTTGTCCGGGCTAGGGCAAAAGCAAGTTGTTACTCTAGGTCGTTTAGATGCAAACGTGTGCATAGACGGGGTAGATCTACTTTTATCATTTCACGTAGTCAAGGAGGTCGACATACCTTACTCCGCTGTTATAGGAAACGAGATACTGAAGATGGTAGATGTGAAGATCACTGAGGATGGCGCAGAGTTTGTGAAGAGGCAAACTGAAAAAGAAGCAGCTGACAGGGAGAAGAAACCAGTTCAGGAAGCTGAATCCACAACTGAGTTTGGCGGTAGAGGCCGCGCAGTCACACGTGCATCCGCGAGGAGGATGGTAAGCGACATGAACCGTGAGTGCTTAGCCAGCAGGGGCAAGAGAAGCCAGGGGTTGGAAGCAATAGATCTAGAGGGATCCAGGAGCATTGTCGTTGATGAGAACGTGGACATTCGAGAATTGTTTACTGAGTTTGAAGCAGTTTGCTTGTCAGCTGAGGACGATTTTGAGAGTAGGTCTACTATTGACCTTAGTCATCTGAGTTTTTTCGAAAGCGAAAAGTTGAGGGCGATTATAAGCAGTTATATACCAAAGAGAGCTAAACAGTCGCCAGTAGAGATGAAGTTGGTGCTGACCGATGAAGTTCCAGTGTACCAGAGACCTAGGAGAATGTCGTACGCCGACCAACAGATTGTGGAAGAGCAGGTGGCAGAGTGGATGCAGAACGGTATCATACAGCCTAGTACATCAGAGTATGCGTCACCAATCGTCCTAGTCCAGAAGAGGAACGGAGCCAAACGACTCTGCTGTGACTACAGGAAGTTGAACGAGAAGATTGTACGAGATAATTTCCCGATGATCTTGATTGACGATGTAATAGACAGACTGCAAGGGGCAAAAGTGTATACTACCTTGGATTTAGCTAATGGATTCCTTCATGTTCCCATTGAGGTTAATTCGAGAAAATACACTTCGTTTGTCACACACAACGGTCAATTTGAATTCTGCTACGTACCCTTTGGAATATCGAATTCACCGGCAGTGTTTTGCCGATACATATCTTCAGTGTTGCGAGAACTGATTCAAGACGGAACGATAATTCTGTATATGGATGACATCATCATTCCCGCTAAGGAAACGGATGAAGGTTTGCGAAAGTTAGAGGCCGTGCTGAATGTAGCTGCTGAAAATGGGTTACAAATCCGATGGGAAAAATGCCAGTTTTTGAAGAGTAAAATTGACTTTTTGGGTTATATCGTGGAAGAAAACACTATTCGACCGTCGAGGGAAAAAACAAAAGCAGTTCGAGAGTTCCCAGTACCTGTCGACCGGAAATCGCTTCAACGTTTTCTTGGTCTCACATCGTACTTCCGGAGATTTATTGCAGCGTTCGCGATGGTAGCGAAACCGTTATCTGATATGCTGAGAAAGGAGGTTAAATTTAAGATGGATGTTGAACAAATAGTCGCGTTTGAGCAGCTGAAGGAGGCGTTAATCAGCGCACCCGTGCTAAAATTGTTTGATCCCAAGGCGTCAACCGAGGTTCATACCGATGCTAGCATGTACGGATATGGGGCAGTTCTGTTGCAAAAGGACACCGAAGACCAGCAGTTCCACCCTATTCAGTATATGAGCCGAAAGACGACACCGATGGAGGAGAAATACCATTCATACGAACTGGAAGTTCTGGCTATCATAGAAGCGCTGAAGAGGTGGCGAATTTACTTGATGGGGATCAAGGTGAAGATAGTGACTGACTGCAACGCGTTCACCATGACAATGTCCAAGAAAGATGTTCCGCTAAGAGTATCTCGTTGGGCAATGTTTTTGCAGGATTTCGACTATCTTATAGAACATAGACCAGCGAGTAAGATGAAGCATGTAGATGCTTTAAGTCGAGTGTCATGCCTGATGATAGAAGAGTCGTTAAACCTTCGCATTAGAGAGGCCCAGTCTTTGGATCCCTGGATTAAAGCCGTGATGAAGATATTGGAGAGTGAGCCATATGATGATTACTTTATGAAAGCAGGCGTATTGTGCAAAGATCCAGTCAAGGAACTTATTGTGATTCCGTCATCGATGGAGCAGGAGATCATCACCATCGCACATCAACAAGGGCATTTCGCTGTCAAGAAAACTCAAGACCTTTTGGAAAGAGAGTTCTATATTCCAAGTCTGAAAAAGAAAGTAACAAGTGTGGTTCGGGGATGTGTTAAATGCATCATCACAGAGTCAAAAGCGGGGAAAAAGGAGGGACTGTTGACGCCAATCGACAAAGAAGACCGACCACTAGGAACCTACCATGTCGATCACGTTGGTCCCATGGAGATGACTCGTAAACAGTACAATCACTTACTGGTGGTTGTGGACGCTTTCTCGAAGTTTGTTTGGCTCTACCCAGTGAAGAGCACAGGATCTAATGAAGTGGTCGATAGACTAAGGAAACAGGCAGCAATCTTTGGGAATCCCAGACGGATAATATCCGACCGAGGGACGGCGTTCACCTCGAATATCTTCAGTGAGTATTGTAAAGGCGAGAAGATACAGCACCTGTTAATAGCAACTGGGGTTCCGAGGGGAAACGGACAGGTGGAGAGAATCCATAGAATAATCATTCCAATGTTGGCCAAATCGTGCATCGATAGTCCAAGCCAATGGTATAAGCATGTCGAGGAGGTCCAACAAACTTTGAATAACTCTCCTTCTAGGAGTACCAAGTTCAGTCCTTTCCAGATTCTAACTGGAGTAGAGATGCGAGTACCTAATCTGATAGTTTTACGAGAGTTGATGGATGAAGTAGCAATCGAAGAGCTGAATGATGAAAGAGAGGAGTTGCGCAATGAAGTCCGCGAGAACATCCACAGGATACAGCAGGAAAACAAGAAGACCTACGACAAATCGAGAGTTCCGGAGCATGTCTACAACGTAAACGACCTGGTTGCCATCAAGCGTACTCAATTTGGTACAAGTTTAAAGTTACGTCCAAGATTTTTCGGACCTTACAAAGTGACCAAGAAGATGGCTAACGGAAGGTATGAAGTCCAAAAAGTAGGCGACCATGAGGGACCAAACAACACCAACACCGTTGCTGAGTTCATGAAGAAGTGGACGCGATCATTCGGGGACGAATGAAGTATCAGGATAGCCGAATGTGGGATGGGGCCAAACCGTAGGATATCACCCTACAAAACAAAACATAAAAGTACGGGACAAATATAACGTAACAGACCGACACACATATACGCAATACGCAACAAAGAACACAACATACTTCCCCTCAAAATCATTCGACCGATACTCGACAGTAAATAAGTACCTCTACCTCTAACATGCGTCCCTCTTCATTCCTTTTGTTCATGGCATTCGCCATTTCGCATTCTCAGTCTCAGTTTTACTTAAACCACTAATCGAGACACATCTCATTTTGCCACAGCGTCAACTCGGGAAAATTGTAGTTTGTGAAACAATAAAAAACGAACGAAAAAGTGTTTGAGTATTTTATTTATGAAATCAAAGAAGGAATCCTACATATATACGTTTTTCTTATGGGTTGAACTGTCCTTTGCATCTGGTTTCTGACATTAATTGGGATCTGTAGCGTTGACGATTGGCTATAATTAGGTTGGTAGAGCAGATGGTGCGTGTGGGTGTGGACGTGTGACTCAATCCCTTATATAAAGGAATCTTCGCCCACAAATATACAGTCCGTGGTCTGCAGTACTTGCTGAAGCGTTGATTACCAAAAAGGTCAGCCAAGGGGCAACAAAAGTGTGCAGTGATTTACCGGAAGGCATAGTGTGTAATCAGAATAATAAAAATCAAAAGGATTAGCGCACAAGAAGTGTGGCGTGTTCACCAAAAGGCAGTTGAAAACTGTTCGAGAATGAAACCTAACTACGTCAAACTCCTGATTGAACAAGAGTGAATCATGAACGATCGGGACGGGACTGATCTTTTATACACATTGATGAGAGCTTTCTTTGTAAATTTAAATAATAAAAATAATCAGCTGGAGGAGCTTTTACTATACAAATAAGATATAAGAGCTTTTACAATATTTACATCATATCGAAAGCTTTAGGAGCTTTATGTACACTAATAATGGAAATTTAATCTGTATAATCTTATATAATGCAAATTGTGTAATCCCAAAATGGTTTAAAGTAATAATGTGTAATTCATGACTTTAATAGTAATTTAAATGAAAATGAATGAAAATTAATAAAAATAAATGAAAATTAATAAAAATGAATAAAAGGCATGAAGTGCGGCGTTAGGTTGTTACAGATCTACATTTATTGAGATGCTTATTGGCTAAACACAATTTGATTACAAGCTCTAAAAAAACTTGAAGCGAATGTTTTATATCACTCACCATCACCAGTCACCGACTTCCTGAAATACAAACTTTCTAATTTCAATTGTAGGTAGTTAAGCACTCTGCGGAAGTATTTTTTTGCACTCTGACATTTTTGCAATTTGCGAAATGTCTGCTGGACAATGCTATTAAAATCAATTACGGAATTTTCTTTCCCACGTATCGTAATTTTTATACACTTTCATGGAATGACCTTAAAACTTCTGAAACATTGGCTTTTAAGTTTGAATTATGATAGATTATCTATATCTATAGAAGCATTTTTTTCTAAATTTAATATATTGATAAGGCCCTACGAAGTATCCCAAATTTTCTGGGACTTGATTGTGGATTGTGTTGGCTAGTGGGAGTTAGTTCCACTAGGGACTTATTTCGTAGGGCTTTTTAATGATGCAAATTGTTTTTAAGATCACCCCTTTCGAAAATAACATTTTAAGTTGCATTCAAAACTATTGTCATATTTTTATAGTATACAAAAATACAGATTGTCACTTAAATATTTATTATTTATTATCAGCCCTATTTATAAACTTTATACACTCTCTATAATAACTCTAAACGCAAAAATCTAATATATTTTTTTGCGTTTAGACCTATTATAGAGAGTGTATAAAGTTTATAAATAAGGCTGTAGGTTTTTGCGTTTAGAGTTATTATAGAGAGTGTATAAAGTTTATAAATAAGGCTGTATAAGTTTTAATAACTAAAAAATAAATAAATAAATAGATGGCGCAACAGGCGTAAGACACCCTAGGAGGCCTAGCTTCTCACAGCCATTCGTTTGTGTGAGTTTCTATTTTTGGGACGAATGGAAGGGACCTACAATTTTATGCCGAGTCCGAACGGCTGAATTAAGAAGCTTTTTCAGGACAGTCATACTCTCGGATGTTGTCAGACGTTCGCGAGAGGTGGCGCAGTAGAAAATACCTTAAGATGTAATTTGTGTTTTCCCGTTCCATTCTCCGCCTTTGAGCCATCTGTGAAGATGGGTCGGTATATCTTTTATGACAGTACTTGTTGGAGAGCCAGCCCTCCCTGTCCGGTATACAGACTGTAAATTTCTTGTCAAAGTCATATACATGGGTTTCTAGTATTCTGTGAGTCGCATGAGTCCGCTCAGATTAAAGATGTGAAGTATGCGTGAGTGACCGAACGATTCGGGCTTCCAAATTTTGTTCTCTCGTAATTTGAGAGCACCTTTGACTGCCATGTCCTTAGAGTATAGATCGATGGGTTGTAGGTTCAGCAACCTTTCTAGGCCGGTACATGTGCAATGGAAATATTATTAGAAACTGCCTTGTGAAGAGTCTAGGAGGAATTAATGAAACTCCTGATGTTTGTAACGAGAGCCACTTGGACTTAGCTGTCAAACATACCTTGGTATTTTTTATACCATGATCACGATTGACCCAACACATTAACATGCGTCATTGCTTTGGAAAATTTCGGCTGGAATCGTTTTATGACCGGACCAAAATCAGTGCTGTTATAGTCTGACTCAAGTTTATAAAAAAAGCCTTTAGCGCATCAAAAACCATCTCTGTACCTAAGTTTTGAGTACCTCCAAGTTCGTCGTGGACTCGGACCTCAACCAACTTGCAATGCAAGTTGCAACTTCCACCAACTCAATTCATAGGAGTTCTCAAATGATGCAAAATCAAAACTGACTTGTACAAAAAAGAAAACATTGTTGGTACAAATATCCAAAGAAAAAAATGTTTTCCTTAAGTTTTCCTTTTTATATGAGCGACGACAAAAAAAAAAGTTTATAGTCCAACCAATATCCGCACCTGCAGAGCAAACAACAATAGATACTTGTTATTTCCTCTCAGCCGCAATCAGATCGACCCCATCCACCCACAAAAACTCTGAAGCGACCTGAACCAACAGTCAGCATTTCACTTAACTTACCCTTAAGGTGTCATCCCAAACCGGACGAACTACAGATACAGTGCTGGAATATAATCTCCGCAGGAAAAAGAAGTTCTTTATTCAAAAGGAAGTCATTGTCATCTTGGATATGCTATTCATCTGAACTAACCATCATCCCCTGCTTTGCCAACAACCAAAACAAACACGCTAAAATCGTCCTTAACCACAGGAACTCTCCTTAGAGACTAACTTAACCGCTTTACAGGAGTAAATTCGCTTGATTGTCGTCGCTTGGCATTTTTGTTGTTGGGCAATGCTGTCCTTATTTTGTTTGAGTTTACGCGTTAACATTTCATCCTTCAGGCACCTCCCACTTCGCAACCGGCCTTGTGCGATCACATTTACGTCAATTGACAGAGATAAAGTTTTGCTATCTTCATTCTCTGGTTGTGACATTGAAGTGAGTCGAGCACTTCCTCTACGCTTTCGGTTATTATAACTGAATGGGTTCGGGATTTTCGAGAGCCGTATCCTTCGGACAGGATAAAATTGTTTATATGTGCTCCATATGGAGTGCACACGGAATTTAACAATGTTGAACGACTTTGCCAGGTAGAGGGATGTGGCATGTGGGTGATGACGGATATGTACACAATTTACCTTTAGTTCCGGCCAATGGCTAGAAGTTCGGTCAAATAAAGGTGTGTTTAAATTACATGGATAGGTAGATGGCTATTCATGTATCAGCACATCGAGAGCAGCATCACCCTTGTCGTCTGGAAGTGATATCCCTAACAATGATAATAATAATCAACTGAATTGAAAGGTTCGCAATCAACTTGGTTTTGAATGGGTTTTGATATGATGAAGCGTTGGTGCTGTTGGTACCTATCGGCCAACACCGAAGTATAGCTTTTCAATAGAGATGGCTACATAAATGAATGAATGTGTGTACAAATACAAACATCGTGGGAGAATGGGATATATTGCGGAGTAGGTATGTCAAATTGCACTTAATTTCGAACAGTTCCATTTTCAATTGATGAGGTCGGGTGGTAATTGAATCTGATACATTATGTATATGAAAAGTGAACTCTCCCCACAAGTACCATATTTAAAAAAAAAAATCGCATCAAAGTGCTGAAACTATAGATTGAAGTTAGAGCACAGTTTCATCAGTTTAATCCTCTGGGCGCTCATCGTTTTTGAAACTCTATAGAGACCACAAAAAGTTTTTTTTTTCCTGGGACGATTAAGTTTTGACTCTAGAGAAGAGACCACACACTTTGACGAAAATGGCAGATTCTTTTGCTTTTGCAGAGCGATTGTGCGAAATGGTGATCCAGAGCGGGTAGCTGTTGGCTGAGCAGCAAAGGTAATGTGTCCTCTTAAATGTAAGGTGATTGTGATTGCTAGGTAAATAAAGTTATTAATTTCACTTTGGCTTAGAGATAAAGAGATCACACCAAAAACATAAATGTAAAAAAAGAGCCAAAACAGCAAAAATTAAGTGCGTAAATAGTCAGCCTTTAAGAAGGTTAAATGTTAAAAAAAATTGGACAAACGAATTTCAAGTCGAAACTTACCACCTATTCATCGACTTCAAAGGCGCGTATGATAGCATACATCGTCAGGAGCTCTATATGGCGATGGCCGAATTCGGAATCCCCGGCAAAACTGATTCAGATGTGTCGCTTGACGCTGGAAAATTCGCGCTGCAACGTGCAGTTCCAAACTGCAGCTCCTCCGAGCTTGCTCCGGATTTCGTAAAGGAGACGCGCTATCATGTGACTTCTTTAATCTCGTATTGGAGCAGATAGTGAACGTTGGAAAACGTTGCCACATCGGTTTGGCAAAACAATTGGCTTCAAAACTGCTAACTCGAATGACGAAATGTGTGCCCTACAAAACCCTTATCCTGCCAGTTCTGCTTTATGGCGCCGAGTGCTGGACGATAAGCAAGAAGGCAGAGCTGATACTGGGCTCCTTCGAAAGAAAAATACTTCGGCGGATTTTTGGTCCTGTGTGCGAGGAGGGCGAATGGAGGAGAAGATACAACCGCGAACTCTATATGAGCTGTACCAAGATGTGGATGTATGTAGTCCAAAAAGCCAAAACGCGTCGACTACATTGGCTCGGCCACATCGAGCGAATGGACAATAATGCTCCAGCTAAGAGGATTTTCGAATCCCAGCCCCCAGGTTCGAGAAGACAAGGAAGACCGAACCTCCGTTTCAAAGACCAAGCAATCGCAGATACCAGAGCGCTTGGTCTGGACAATTGGAAGCAGCGTGCCCGGGAGCGTAGAGGATGGAAGGCTGCAGTGTCTCAGGCAGAGACTCTTCACGGGTCGGGAGCCCGATAAGTAAGTAAAGTAAGTATGTTGAGAGAGATCAAATTTGGCAAGGTGGACCTTTTTAATGAGCTTGGTAACTGTTTGAAATTGGTTCCGAAGTTAGAGGGGGGCGAAAACAGCCTGAGTTTGTTCCTGTAAGATGGGTTAGTGCCTTTACTAGAGAACTTGGCTGGGGCACTACCGTGCCCTTTGATTTTGAAATACTGACTACAATTAGCAATTAACCAGAAAGTAGTCAGTTTGGAAATTAAAGTAGCTATTATGATTAATCATAAGATTTATGTTCCTTACCAAGTTATCTCCCGCGGGTAGGGATGCCAGATCTGAAAAATTAGCTGTACATCATATTTGTACATTTTACACTCCTCGTCACTTTCATCATTGCGTTTTGGAGATACTAATTATTGTAAAGAGAGTTTAAAGTCACTTTACCATTAGTATCTTCAAAACGCAATAATAAAAGAATGGTAGTTTTGAATGTTATTTTTGGGTTACTCTTCTTTTTTCTCTGTGCAAAATTTTAAGTTCTGGAAAAGTGCTGTTATATATTTTTCCCACTTTATTTTAGCATTCTCTGAAATTTAGGCAATATCACCCCTATTCCCGTTGGCGTTTGTCGTATACGACTCATGTATCGTGTCGTTGTAAAACGATGTGCAGATTTTTGTTTTAACTTTTGTTAACAGTTTTTGTTTTTGTTTTTTATGTGTTCACCATTATTTTAATTCATTTGTTTAAAAAATGTTACACAAATCGACTAAAAAACGGAGTGAAATACGAGTCGTTTATGACAACAGCCAACGGGAATAGGGGTGATTTTTGAGCCACTTGAATATAACTTGCAGAATAATTCACATCTTAACCCGGTTCGAAAAGCGCAACGCCCCTGTTTTTGTCGCACACATGTGATCTGGACCTCGTAGTGACTAGTGACATCGTGTGCTCTTCTCAGAAGAAAGAAATTTAACTTGAAAGGCTATAGCTACTATTTCCATATCCTCCGCAAAGAAACTCACCATTTGGACCTTGGACCGGCTACATAGCAGAGTTGAAGGTTAATTATTTATCTAGCCCAAGCCATTAAATTAGCTTGGAGCTCGATTTCGCTAAAATATTTAGCCAATTTGTATATGCATGCATCCTTTCAAAACCGAATGTGTGTATTTTGGAGCAGAAAGGTGGCTAAAAACACAATTTAAAATTTCGTTTAAGTGTTCTATTCAAGCGGCAAATTAGGACCCCACATTTGGCCGGTTTTTAATTAATAATGTTTTGTTAATACTTAAAGCTTTAGTTTTAAATCTTCCTTCTGGTCAAATCACAACAATTAAATTCAATAAAAGCTGTGCTGCCATATCAGCTTTTTTCTTGTAGGTACCGCACATGTCAAAAACAATATACATTTTTTAAAAAATGCTGATGTTAATATGTTGTCAGATTTTGTCTACACACAACTTTAGGTCTGATGTCATTATTTGATGTCTTTTTTGCAGCGTCTTAGACCACACACACACCCACGTGCGAACTTTCTACGTCGTATTATAAGTCATTGCAATCAGGGGTCGAATCGCGTCCTCCGTGAACGGATCGGCAATCGTACGAACAAGAATTACGTGACTCGTCATACGAACGAACGTATTGAGATTGTATCACAATAATGCTCACGGAACGTAATTATTTGATTGGACGTAGTAGTTGTAATAGATTAAACTTAAAATAGTAATAGTTTCAACGTCAAATAAATGTCATTTAAAAGAAAAAAATCCGCAAAAGCAAAGTTTTTATATTTTAAAAAGATAATTTTAGAGACTTCAATGGACCCGACGTTGTTATTTTACTTAAGATCTTCGGACTAACTGCGGACTACCAAAAGTTTTAACATTTGAAAGTCCCTTTACAGATGCTTCCAATCCAGTTGCTTCAATTAACAAATTTTTTTACATTTTTCTTTAATATTTTTCGCACAACACAAATTACGAACGCTAAAAACCTATCGAATGACATTTCGATTGAACGTATACGTTCAGGCATCCGTTCAGCCAAGTGGTGATGCCAAATTACGTTTACGGATATACGTTCACGTATGCGATAATGCCAAATACACATTTTACGAAAACGAGTTACTCTTTCACGGAGGACGCGATTCTACAGCTTCTCTAGTCGTTAGCAACTCTCCGCAATACGTCATCATCATGCATTGTGATAATGCATTAAAAAAATCACAAATTAAATCAAAAATGATTCAAAAATTAAAATCGAAATTTAATTACATACACTCGTAGTTACACCAGCGACATAAAAAAACACACGAAAGCAAATCGAGAACAGAACAAAATTCAGGACTCCATCCAGATGATGAGCAGGATAAAATTTAATTATTTTTCCATCACAATAGTGAAACTGAATTGATTGAATTTCAATGGAACACACCAGCAGCTTACTGATGGACAATGGGCGTTCTGTCCTTCTTATATCGAATGTCCCATTCTATATCCGCGAGGAATTGACACTCGTCCATCAGAGACCCATCATCATGTGGGCTATGGACAACCGACCGACGCGGATTGTTGTCATCGTTCCCAGTCCATATTTTCCGTCCGACCTGAACGTGGCAAAATGATAAAATACGAATTGAATAGCATGTCCTTATGGTGCCAAATCGTCGTCGTGGCATATGTCACACATGGGCTGGTCAGTGAGTGATAAATCTGTGCAACGTATGAGAGAGTTTCAATAAACACCACAAGGATAATGATTAATTAATAACATTTCAGTTGAATTGAATTGGTTGACGCGAATTGGCCCATGCCGCAACATCCGTGCGAAGGATAACTTTTTCATAATGAACCTTAATAATTTACTTTTGATCGCGATCTGCATGTGGGCTTATCACGGTAGTGGTAAGGAAATGTTCCAAAGAAATAGGACGTCAATAGAGGACAACTTGAGCAGATGGGTTGAAAGCCGCGGTAATTTTCGCTTGTTTACTATGCAAACTCTATACACCTTTCGCTGTGTACCTTAACGTCATTCTCATAAAAAAAAGCTAAAATTGGTTCTTTTTAAATATTCCGTTTGGCACATTATAAAGAATGCGACAAGGGGAACATGGCAAAGCTGAATTTTTGAACAAAGTTGGAAATGAAAGCCCCTAAGCCATACTCGTAGCTGTAAAGATGCGATATATACGCAACTGTGTACATAATAATTATTGCTGTTCTAAATCCCGATTGCGTTGACGAGAAATGCGACATTTTTAGGTGTTAGTGTTATTTTGTTGAAATGTTGAAGAATTCTGTTAGGCACTTCCATAGCCGTCTTATTGCACATTTTTGATTAAAATACGATTGAAATTAAGCAAACATTTACCAACTCTTTGACACACGCAGCGAAATTCTTACAACCAGCCTTGAATAGATTTATGCACTCCTATGATAATAGTTGGTATCTATACAAATTCTCTTAATATGAGTAAGGTTTATGTGTGACTACACGTATTTTGCTCCGTGTTTTCCTGAGTGCTTGCCTCGAAACAGTGTTTATATTAAGACAGTCTTTCTTTACATTTTTTCTACAACCTCATAGAATATAGCGTTCCACGATTGGGAATCCTTGGCGAGCCTCAGCAACCACGTTCTGTAAATATTGTTGAGAATGGTGGATGGATGAATAAATGAAGATGATTTAAAGAAGATGATCACGAATTTCAGTCCAATCAGTTGATACTCTAGTTGATATTACTTAATTAAGGTGGCGGGTTGGGTCTGGTTCTCAACCAACAAGCGTCGCTATGTCGGTTAAAGTCCCCCTTCACGCTCCTCCTCTGCTGCGGCGTCCCTCGGGTGTTGATCCCAATTCGCAATAACAGTAACATTTTTATTCTGCCCAGGGGAGGCATCCATAGATAAACTTTTTGTATTTTTGTACATCATTCGAGACTCAAGCAGTGTTTTATATAGTGGGATTTATCCCTTTTTGTGGGAATTTCGATGCCCGAAAAGCCTTCCGTGGGAAAAAGGGAAAAAGCACCAAAATCGTGGGAATTTCGAGAAACTGACAAACAATGTTAAACCAAATTTTTGTGAAATTTCAGCAAAACTATTCCCATCCAAAAGCAATTACGATCAGTTCAAATAAAATAAATAGCTTCTTAACAACAAATTCTAGGCGCGCGCAGCGGTAGCGCATATAACTAGACCTCAAGCGTCAGCGGAAAATTGGCATTGTAATGGAACCAGTTTGAATTACTATTTCTCTTCATGAGCATCAAAAATGTATTTTCTGCCATAACGTACTTATCGGGCTCCCGACCCGCGAAGAGTCTCTGCCTGAGACACTGCAGCCTTCCATCCTCTACGATCCCGGGCACGCTGCTTCCAGTTGTCCAGACCAAGCACTCTGGCATCCGCGATGGCTTGGTCTTTGAAACGGAGGTTCGGTCTTCCTTGTTTTCTCGAACCTGGGGGCTGGGATTCGAAGACCCTCTTGGCTGGAGCATTATTGTCCATTCGCTCGATGTGGCCGAGCCAATGTAGTCGACGTGTTTTGGCTTTTTGGACTACATCCACATCTTGGTACAGCTCATAGAGTTCGTGGTTGTATTTTCTCCTCCATTCGTCCTCCTCGCACACAGGACCAAAAATCCGCCGAAGTATTTTTCTTTCGAAGGAGCCCAGTATATCAGCTCTCCCTTCTTGCTTATCGTCCAGCACTCGGCGCCATAAAGCAGAACTGGCAGGATAAGGGTTTTGTAAAGCACACATTTCGTCCTTCGAGCTAGGAGTTTTAAACCCAATTGTTTTGCCAAACCGAAGTAGCAACGGTTTTCTAAGGTAATTCTTCGCCGGAGATCCACTAGGGTGTCATTCGTGGTGTTTACGTTTACTCCAAGGTATGTGAACGCCTTAACTACCTCGAAATTGTTGCTATCAATAGTGACATTTTGTCCTAGGCGGTGGACAGATGCTTGTTTGTTTGTTGATAGCATGTACTTGGTCTTGTCCTTATTTACTTCAAGCCCAATGGATTTCGCCTGTTCTTCAATCACCGTGAACGCTTCTATCACGGCACGCTGGGAGCGACCGATGCGTCCGCATAGCCAAGCAGCTGGACGGACCTGTTGAAGATAGTGCCTTCCGTGTTGACACCTGCCCTGCGCACTATCTGCTCCAGTACGAGATTGAAGAAGTCGCATGATAGAGCGTCTCCTTGCCGAAATCCGGTGCATGTTTGAAAAAGTTCGGAAGAGCTGCTTCCAAACTGCACGTTGCAGCGCTTGTTTTCCAGCGTCACGCGACACAGCTGAATCAGTTTTGCCGGGATTCCAAATTCGGCCATAGAGCTCCTGACGATGTATGCTATCATACGCGGCTTTGAAGTCGATGAATAGGTGGTGAGTTTCGACTTGAAATTCGTTGGTCTTTTCCAAGATTTGCCTCAGTGTGAAAATTTGGTCTATAGTCGATCTGCCGGGCCGGAAGCCACACTGGTACATGCCGATTAGTGTGTTGCAGAACGGTTTTAGACGTTCACACAGTACGTTGGATAGGATCTTGTATGCGACATTTAGCAAGGATATGCCTCGATAGTTCTTGCAAGACATAGGATCGCCTTTTTTGTAGATGGGGCATATGGAGCTGATAGTCCAGTCATCGGGCATGTTTTCTTCCACCCATACTTGGTTGATGATTCGGTTTTGTAGCCAGCAGCCAGTTGCTTAGCTTTTTTATAAAACCTCCGGATGTTATTACGATCGCGCGACTCTTCGATCTCCTTGAGCTGGGAAGCTGCGTAAGCCCTCTTCTTTCTACGCAGGATCTTCTTTTCCTCCCTTCTCCTGGCTCGATACTCTTCTCTCGCTGCCCTTGTTTTGCGCTGCAGCGCTTTCTTGTGTGCATCTTCTGTCACCTTTTTCCTGTACACGCATTCATCATCATACCACGGGCTCTTTCTCTGGGGTGGCTGGTACCCTACGGTGGTTTCGGCTACCTCCTCGATGATGTCGCGATACTGGCACCACTGATTGTTGGCGTTTGTGGTAGGTGTCTGCCATAACGTATTATGTTATAATATATTATGAGCAGCTAGACATAGGGTGCCTATACGGACCTGTTGCGCCAACTATTTATTTATTTTTATACCCTCCACAGGAAGGTATATTCACTTTGTCATTACGTTTGTAACGCCAAGAACGATACACCGGAGACCCTATATAGTATATATATATTCTGAATCAGCATCACATTCTGAATCGATTTAGCCATGTCCGTCTGGCTGTCTGTTGAAATCAAGATAGCGTCCAAAGAAAACGACTTGTGCGACGACTTTGGTCGTCAGGTTGGTATTAAAAATGGTCCATGTCGGTAAAGTAGTTCTGTTACCTCCCATACAAAACCAATATTAGACCCATGTGCCTATCTGTATGTTGAAAACACTATAGCGTCCAAACGAATAAAGTTGGGCGAATAAAATTTTGTGAGAGGACTTATTTTTACCATTGTCAAGTTGGTATTAAAAATATATAGTCTATGTCGGTAAGTACAGTACATAATATAGTGGAGGGTATCAAAGCATCGGCCAGGCCTATGATAACTCTTTTACTTGTTTCAGTTAATTTTGCGCTAGATTGAAGCATTTCGCAGAAAATGATATTTCACAATACGTAGGTACTACAGATCTACATAGGAGCGCGGCCATTTTTTTTTTTTTTTTTTTTTCAATATAATAAAAATGGATAAAACCTTTTTTTTCATTTTCCCAAGTTAATTTGGAATTTGAGTTCGATGAAAAGACAAAAAAAGAAAAAAAAACTACCACGTTTCGTGGGAAAAATGAAAAGAGAATCCTAACTAGGGATGTTACGGAGGTGGTTTTATCGGAGTCGGAGTCGGAAGCCTCATATCGACCCCCGCGGAATCGGAGTTGAATCGGAGTCGGAGGTGGCGGTCGCACGCAAACACAAATTATTAAAATATAAAATTTGAAAAAAAAAATCCATATTTATTATTTTTATTAGAAATTTTATAGACAAATTTACGAACTAATATTCAAATTTCAAAAGGGGCAAATTGTATTTTATAAACAGTAACTTAGCTGCTTTGTCGCCATCTAGTCTGTTCCGTAGTGGGCTGTAAATCAAACCAGCTCCACTAAATAGCTGTTCGCTCGAAACGGACCCTGGTGGAGCTGACAAAAATTGGCGCACGATTGGCTTCAAAACATGGAACTTTGTATTTACTTTCCACCACAACAAAGGATCTTCTGTCCACTTGAGACGCTTTTCTCTATTGTATTCATTTAAGAGCGCTCTCCAAATAAAATGTTTGTTGCCCGCAGCAGAATCAGTCTCGGAACTATCCTCCTCTTCATCACTGTTAAGAATATTGGCCAGACAAGAATGGAAACTGACTGACGTGCTTTGAAACATTCGAGACTGAGAACTAGTGGAGGGCTCATCCGATTCAATTCGTGTTCTTTTAAGTGCAGGAGAATCGCAATCCTTTCTTAATGTAATTTCCCTGTCAGGTGTAGTAGTTTCAGTTTCAGTGCAGTCAAATTTATCAAGCAAATCCAATAATTGGGATTCCACCTGCTCTTTAACTACTTCATTAAAAAATTTTTGTTTATAACGCGGGTCTAAGTATGTAGCAAGTGCAAATAACTTATTAGTGTGTAGTTCACCAAATCTTGCGTTTAAGTCATTAATTAAACTAGTAATTATTACATTCGGTTTTGTTTCGGATACCTGCATTTGAAGGTTCTGTTTGAGCACGTGAAATAAAGGAATTACAGAAGAAATGCTGGCCTTGCTATCACTCATATTTCTAGTGACTTCTTCAAATGGCTGTAACACTGCCACTAATCCATCGAGGTGTAGCCATTCTTCCGGCGAAATTTGTGGAATTTTTTGCTTGCTAGCATATAAACAGATCGAATCCTTGATCCTAATCAAACGTTCTATCATATAAAAGGTACTGTTCCACCTAAAAATAAATGAAAGCGGAGTAGATAAGAATAGAAGAATTCAATAGTTAATGATAATTTTGTATAGTAATACATTGTACTACAGTCCTGTATTACACCCAAAGGTTGCTGGTTAAGTTGCTCTTTTTGAATTTTTTGTAATGCGGACTGTGCAATAAGTGAGTGGCTGAAATGTGTCGCTATGTTCTTGCATTTAGCTATTAACGCTGTGACATCGTTGTCTTTGCTCAAAGAATTACGAACACAAAGCTGTATTTGATGTACAGTGCAATTCACATCAGGAATATTAGTTAACTGCATTGCTCGTACCATATTTGACCCACCATCACAAATGCAGCAGTGAATTGTGTCGTCTTCTATTTTCCACTCATGCATCATGTGCTTTAGTTCTTCAGCTATTATATCTCCAGTGTGACGTTCATACAGGGGTTGACATTTCAATATAATTCTGACGCGTTCGAACTCTTCGGTTATTCCATGTGTCGTTAAACTTATTAACGACACATTAGCACTTGGCTCAGAGCAAATATCCGTGGTGAATGACAATTTATGGAAGTTTTTTAGTAATGCGGTAATTTTATTAGCAATTTTGGAATATAATTCGTTACAAATATTGTCGGTGAAAAACTGGCGTCCTCTCATATTATAATTTGGCACAATATTTTGCATAAGCCGGCGAAATCCTAGACTTTCTACAAAACTGAAAGGAAGGTCGTCTAAGGCGATTATTTCGGAAATTAACTTACCAATTTCTTTAGACTTAAAATGCGACCCATCCCATTTTTGCTTCTTATTTAAGATATCGTGCAATGATACCTGTTTTTTAGCTTCTTCTAATGGAGTTTTGAAGACACTTTCAGTCACTAACTTTTTGTTATTTTCGAGTTTCAAAAGTTCTTTATATTTATCAGCATGCAGTGACTTCAAATGCCCTTTTAACGATGTCATAGTGCCACCTTTCCTAGAGTATCTTTTTTCACAAACATTGCACTTTGCCGTATCCTAATCAATTTCACTAAAATAGTTCCAAATTGCACTTGTTTTAGGCTTCATATTTAATAAATTCTTTACTTAATAGACCGCAAGCTATTTGTCAACAAACCAAAAACTAACTCACACGTCTCACGCACGCACTGTCAACTTCAATTCAAATCTCGCCTACTCATTTAAAACAAATAAAAGAGTGGAAAGACAGTCGTATTGTAACATTTCGCTACTCGATAATTATTTGTCGTTCATTTTCATCGGTCTAACCGATGATGTTCCGAAAAAGCTCCGATGTGATTATATCGGAACCGAAGCCGGATTCGGAGGTTCAATTTAAACCGGAGGTTCCGACATATCGGATTCGGAGGCGAAGCTTCGTATCATCCCTAATCCTAACAACACTGGACTCAAGCTTTGAATATAATGACACTAAATGTATGCTTTTCATACGAATCTTTAAACCGTTGATCCTCAGTAAATATATATACCATGTCTAGTCATTATGTTTCTTTACAAATTGTTAGATTGTGCTGATAAAGCGGCCAAAAATAGTACATGCAGCTTCCAGTTTGATCAGGGATTTGCGTTAAAGCCATAATATTTTTGACAGTCGAATGAAAAATTCAATCTTCGTAAGGACGGCTTTTGGGCATTTCGTGGAAGGCCTAGCTTTAAATTTATGTATACAGCATACGTATACCGAATATTTTGCCATGCACTTAATGAGGGACACGCTGAACAAACATCCATTGTAGGTGTTTAGGTTAAAGTCGCGTCGGAATATATAAAAAAAAACAAGGTGGTATTTAACCTTTAGTCTTATTTCAGGGCCAGAAATTACGCCAGAGGAAATTATGCCAGAATTTTTTTGAAAAAAATGCCAGAAAATTTTTCATACAAAAGTCTGGCATTCTTTCCTAGGAAAAAAGGCATGACTTTTCTGGCAATCTGGAAAACTTTTTAGAAGAAATATGTTTGGAAAAAATTACAGAAAAAATTTCGAGCGTTTTTCCACTTCTTGTTTTGGAAAAAGAGCCAGAAAACTGTAGTTTATAGCAATTGTTGTAACAAATTAACAGTAATATTAGTTATTCTTGTTGGAGGAACGATTGCTTGCGTTGTCATTTAATTGCTCTCGAGTGTTCATCAGTGGCTGTGACGTTGTAAAAATAAAAAAAATGGAAAATTTTCTTTACGAAATTCCAGAAGACATCATAGAAGGAAGATGTCAGGGCGAACCGGATTATGATAATTTTTTTTTAATTATGCATTACAGCCTACTTAAAAAATCTTCATTAAAATTTCATTTTTGGACTAGGGTAGATTGGATATGATCAGTCTTATTTTTCATCTACCTATATGTATGTTCAAATTTAGCAATAGGGGAGCGTTTTCTGGTTTGGTAGTCCATAATAAAACCAACATCTATCTATACAGATCAATTTTCTTATGCAACTCCCATTGGTACGTAATCCCAATCCAGGTTCCTTTCATACGCACATATTATGTACATCCAATAAGGATACAATAAATTTAAATTTTATTTGCCATAATTTCCAATTGCAATTTGCATTATTCCTCGCAAACATAAATCCACCCTCAACAAGTACCAAAAGCATCTTGCTGGGAAGGTACTACCCGATTTAGAATGGCCATAAAGATTTATATGTGTATCCCTTTTCAAGGTATTTTCGACTACTACCTAACCTATACTGACACTCCACATAGCCCAATAACGAGACTTCGTACCGCGCTATATATGTGTCCCTATAAATTTGTGACCAAACACTACGTTCGTTGAGGATAAATTTATGTCCTCAAATATGGTTTCAAGCATTTGTCATCAATAATTTAACCAACAATTTATAGGAAAATGTTTATGTTCGGTTACACAAGCATTAAACAATCCGCAAGGGGTGTAACGTTTCTGAAACTCAAAGAGCAGTCCTTTACGATACATAATCGAACATTTAATGGGAGTTTTGTGGTCACAAATGTATTGCGTGGTTATATCAATAAGACTAATGAAATATAAAGGTTGCTATCAAATGAAGAGCATGTTATGCTTTACCTACAAATGCAACACGTAAAGCAATAGTCGGGGTGTGTATCGCAAACTGATGGGGTATGTCAAAACCAAGTTGATTATTCTTTATTACACCCGCAATATATAGGTACACATATGGGCTGCTATTATTGATGTCACCTACAAAATTAGCTTCGATATACTTTAAAAAATATGTAGGTATAAACTTAAATTTGGATTTTGTTCTTTCGTCCGCTTAGCAAGTGTCCTGCCGGTCTAAAGCCCGGATGAAAGAGAAGACGTCAAGTATATTTCTGGACTAGATAGCATCATCTTTAAACGTTATAAAAGCCGCGCCCTTGTAAAACATGCGTCTATGGCGCGTCAAAGGTCGTAAGTAAAAATATTTCAACAACAATATCACCTTTAAAGTCTAAAAGATATTTAAATGCCATGTGACTTCTTCATAATAATTATCATAATCGAGATCGAGAGAATTGTGCGAAACTCTCCAGACTCCAGTCAACATCGGGCACAATTTTGCACAAGTCTCTATAATATTTTTATACATAAATGGATTGTATGTAACTATATGTTATTGAGAAGGGTCGAGAAGCAAATCCGGCTAACAACTGGGCCAGGCGACAGCACAGTACAAATTTAATAATCGAAACAAATGATTTGAACTCAAAACTTACAGATAATCTTTGTCAAAGAGGAGAAATCACCTCGATTTGGAGTCCCAAATGTTGGTGATAGGACTCCTTTCCTTATGGTCACCCATCCCATTTAGCCATGTCCATTTGTCTGTCTATTAAAAACATATGAAAACAATCCAAACGAATTGACCTAGCCGAATAAAATTTTGTAAGGGGACTTCTTTTTCTTGGTATTGAAAATAAGCATTCCTGGATCCTGGGGTATCTACCTCTCATACAAAACCAATATTAGACCCCTTTGATCGTAATATACCTATACAATGAGATTGTAGGTACTACTTGTCAAAAGTTCTGCCTGATTTTTACGATTCATTGTCTACCTATTTATTCATAGTTGATTATATAAGTTACTAGCTGATCCGGCACACATTGTTCTGTTTCAAATAATTATTTTAAATATTTTAAGATTTAAGATTTATTTTAATATATATGTTCAATAATTTTTTTTAATACGAATGAAGGCGGATAGCTTCAGTGGTTCAGCGCGGCCATTATCGGACTTACATACGCACCAACGTTTTTATATAACATAGATAACTAGCTGAACCCCCGCCAGATTCGCCAGGCCTTATTTTTTTTTTTAATTTTTTTTGGCCTAGCAATCGATCACCGTAATTACTG
Source organism: Cheilosia soror (assembly GCA_949372485.1). Lineage (NCBI taxonomy): Eukaryota > Metazoa > Arthropoda > Insecta > Diptera > Syrphidae > Cheilosia > Cheilosia soror. The sequence goes on from OX443563.1 coordinate 22,271,977, forward strand.
ACATTAAAAAGAAATTAACTAAATTGGTTGAACATTTTCTAATTTTTTTTGTTTGTATTCGAGGTGCCACTCCCTTTTTCCAAATTTGATCAACCTTCACAGGAGCACTCTAGGGCCAATACCTAAGATTATCTGTAAGTTTGAGCTCAATCGATTCGGTGGTTTTCGAGATACATATAAAATTTTGAATTTATTTTGTATGGGCGGTACAAATGTAATAATAAAGTGAATAAGGGGTAGATATAAAGAATGGACACCCCTATCGGGAATAATAATTTCCCCCGAAATGTTTCCCTTTTTCACAAAATAGGTATCGTAAATAATTTTCGAAACGGAAAATAAAAATTCCGTTGGAAAAATAGGTATCGTGAATGATTTCGAAATCAAACAAAAAATTCCGTCGGAAAAATCAGGGTTGTCAGCATTTTGTTTGCTTTAAGCGCCCAAAACTTAAAGAAATGTAGCCCAATATCGTTGCCCAGAAAGAAGCCCAAAAGTCGTTGAAAATACATAATTGGGTTCTTGTATTTTATTATAAAACAGGTACACATCTATGCGTATGCGCATCAAAGCATAACGTAAGATTCCGTTCACAATCGTTTTCGCGGTTTAATCTTAATTAAATTCATAAATAAAAACGCTCCTTCTTCTACAGCCGAGTTTCCCAAGGTGTGCTCCGCGGAACACTTGGTGCTTCGCCATAAAAATTCAAGTGCTCCGCGGTAAGATAAGCGCAAAATATGAAAATTCCAGCAGACTAGCTAATTTTGTGCTTCCGGAACCTTGTCATTTTGTTCGCAACAATGTGATTTGTGTATTGATTACACAATACACAGTACAAAAATGGGTAAAAATAAATCGTGTACTCCAGAACTTTCTAACTATCAAAATGGAAACGAATCAATGGCGTTGATAGCGAAAAGATTTGTTTTTCTACGAAGCTTGTTTTTGGGGAAATACAACTTTCTAAGAAGACCGGAAGTTTTGAGAACCGAGAAGAAAAGAAAACAAATGGTTGTGAGAAGCTTGGCGCCTATATGACCTTTTGCGCCAAATATGTCAAATTTTAGTGGAACATCTTCAGAAAAGATTGACCGCCCTTTTAAAAAAATATCGGTAATTATTATTATTATTTTTTTTTTTTTTTGGAAACTGGAATTTGCAAGTCTTTGTTTTTCTGTGGCCAAATCGAAAATGAGTTAAAAATGTTTCTGGATTTTTTTTTGTTTTTAAATATCTACTAGTTTAAATATTTTATAAAATGCTCAAAAGTCACAACAGGTTACTTATTTCTTCAATTTAATAAAATTAATAAGAAAACAACTAAAAATAGTTATGGTGTTTTCTATAACTACGAAAATTGGGATACTGACAGCGAAGTGCTACGCGAGGAATTTCTCTCCAGAAAAGTGCTCCGCGACCAAAAAAGATTGGGAACCGCTGTTCTAACTCCTTCAAAATTGATTCATTCGATCCATTTCTTACGTTAGATAACACGTAAGCCCAAAAATGTTCAGGATTTTGGCTCGTGTCAAATAAAAAGGCCTGCAAAATAAATTAGAGTGCGTGCATGTTGACGACTGTTCGATGTTACTTGACTGACAGAGTGCTGCCATGTTTTAAAAGTGAGGGTTTGTCCAAAATATTTATTTCTTTAATTTTATGAAAGAGTAAAACAAACAAACTTAAAACAAAATTTGTAAAACGATATATAGCCCAAAATTATGTTGGGCGCTCATGGAAGAAATTTCTATCGTTTTTAAGCAAAAAGGTAGCCCAAAATACGACAAAGCGCCCAATCTGGCAACTGTGGGAAAAATAGCTATCGGGAATAAATTTCCGATGGAAATTTTATCGTAATTTTCCCCGAAATATTCCGCTGGCATTTCGTCTGGGAACTTTAGCTAAACAGCAGCAATGTAAGTGTTTTTTCTGCAAAATATTTAGAATAAATAATGCATATTGTCAGTTTTAATGAAGGTCAAACACAACAAGTACAAAACAGCTGCAGATTTTTCTAAATCATATGGAAAAATACCCGGATATAGCAAATGAACTTATACAAAGAAAAAAAGCAAAGCATTTTGTAAATACATAGATGATTGGCCTAATACAACTTCGTGGTCGTTTCCCTCTCCAACCTGGTAGCCGCCTTCAGCAAAAAGCGCAATCATGCGCTTAGCTTAACTAATGGGGAAACTCCGAATGATTTTTTGGTTTGCGGCAAAGACGGGTAAAGGTGCTAGTACACGGCATGTAGAAAGCCACGTATGTAAGTAGCACTGGCGTCAGTGTAGGGTTCCAATGGCTACATGCCGTGTACAAGCTCTCTTTGTGCACTCTCTGTTGACATCAGAGCTACAAACGTATGTGGACGATCATTTCAGTTTCAGTTTCAGTTGAGCTATAAGTTATGCTTTCAGTTAAACTGATGTCCAAATGCAAAAATTGAAGCTTCTAACTGAAACTGAAACTGAGACTGAAATTTACATAAGTTTTTAGTTCAGTTGTAAGTTTTAGTAGAAATAATCTTCTAACCTTCAACTAATCACGAGTAAATTGAAAGCTCAACTGAATACTAAACTGATGTCTAAATGCACTGTAACTGAACTGTTCAACTGAAAGCCCCATCTAAATGGGGCTTTAAATTGACGACTTTCTATTATATATATCAAAGGTCTCCAGTAGCTCTTCACCTATATAGATATCTGGTGCTAGTCTGTTTAAGGTCCGATAAGATTCTATGTGAATCTTCATCTTCACTTCCTCATGCTCTTCCATCGCAAATAAAAAATGCGCACTTCTAAATATATCAAAAATATTATTTTAATTTTTTAAAAACTCTACTCTCTCTCTTGTCAAAACATTCGAACATATTTTCGAAAGTACTTTTCTGATTCCCGGGGAAAAAATTTCCGATGAAAATTCACGATGGGTAGATTTAATTCCCGGGAACAAAAAATATTCGGGGGAAACATTTTTCCCTCGGAATGCCGACAGGGGTGGTAATGAATGTACAAACGCCTACAGTATAAATTGAAAATGGCCCTTAGTCGTTTAAAATTCAAAATCATTTTAGCGGTTTTCGGTCCCGTTTTCATTGATGGGCTTGGGAGACGTCGGTTTTTGTATAGCGACATTGATCTGTCTAGGGGACATCAACCAACTTTTGAACTCTCCAATAAAATAGTTATGTCCTATCTTTGTAACAAAACTGACTGAACCTATGCATCACCTGGATGGAGCATAATGCCATAATTCTATTTTGGACATGAGTAACATTAATACGGGACATTAGTACATTGTGGATGTATGTCCCTCCTATACTAACAACTGTGGCAGCTTCCCACATGGAAAGAACGAACCAGATTTGCTTGTTGGTGTAAACCGAGGTCCACCCAGAAGGAAGTACCACTCCAATCAGCGTTACCGATGGACGACATATGTCGCCAAATGGCGACTTTTCTACTGTCAGGACGCGTGGCGACCACATTTCGAAATAAGTGCTTTTGGGACCCCTTTCACAAATACAGGCGACATTGGGACGCATTTTCAAAGCTTCAATTTATTTCTCAAATACAAATAACACCTAAACATTTTGAAGTATACAAAAGCATTTGCGTGTTTTCTCTGCTTTAATAAATCTTCGCATGTTTGTTGAATGGATGTAGTAGGTACCAAATGGAATACAGCGTAACACTTTCCATTCCAAACGTCAACACAATGCAGGCAAGTCTTTACATACTAAATGACCCGGTGAAGTTCGTACCACCTAAAATGTATTTATTTGTAACTCTTTATAAGCGATTATGAGTCCCAATCAACCTTCCAACTCCACAGTTTAAGTTTCGTTTGGTGATTAAATGAAACTCGTTCGTATAATTCAAATGAATTCAATGTCTTTTATTTATTCTACATATAAAAATTTAGAACAATTTAACTACCAAATTTCAAAGCTAAAACTATGGTGTTTTAAATTACTTTTATGAGTTCCCGATTTGAAATCCCACCTTATTCCAATTTTTATGGACAATGCACATCAGTGTTTTACAATTTACAACTTTTAAAATGCATAATTTTTTGGTATGGGAGGTGCCATGTCCCTTTATCCAATTTTTATGAAATCTCGCCGAAACACCTTCGAGCCAATAGTAAAGATTTTCTCAATATGTGAGCTCAATCACTTCTGTGGTTTTTGAGATATACGATGTCGAAAGATTTTCTTAAAAAGTGTGCTCGATCTATTCTGTGGTTTTCGAGATATAAGATTTTTAAAAATTTTTTGTGTGTCCAATTTTGACCAAACTTCACAGAAACTCCTTCAAGTCAATAACAAAGAGTCTCCCAAAATTTGAGTTCATGGTTCATGGTGGTTTTCGAGTTATGCGATTATTGGTGGTGTATATTCCTATAAAAAATGTAAATTTAAATTTTTTATTGTTTGGGACGCATTTTTGAGCTCGGGCGACCTTTTTTGGAGACATTTTCAAATTATCCATCGGTAACGCTGACTCCAATTAAATTGCAATAATATAGGTATGAACATTTTTTGTACTAACACATTCCTCTTCTATATACCGTTCCTATGTATATGCATTCGTTTATTGAGCTAAAGATCTAGGTATCTAGAATTTTATTCGTTCAATTAACTTTTCTTTGTATGATGTATGTATTCAAAAATCGGTACACGAAATCAGTTTCCCATAAATGGAAGTGAGAACCAATAAAAAGCTCAAGCATCCTCACTTTCTCCAATAGTCCTTGTGAGTTTCCTTTATAATAGAAAATGACATCCTAATGGGATTTGTGTTTGATCACACATATGTATTTGATCCTCTTTTCACTTGTATGCACTTGTGTCTTCATCCTCACCTTAAGCATTACAGACATATGTATGTATAGGTACAAATCTATACACTGTATGACTGTGCAGAATAATGACACTATGACGGACATTTATTTGAAACGACTCGAGGTACAAACGCCCCCATTAAGATTCTAACAGTCAGCATTAGAAAAACATCTTCAGCGACGGCGATGTCATGACCCTCATGCACTCCACTTCCACATTCATTCAGTCTAAACTCGTGTACATCATAATATACCCACTCTACATCATTCCAATCATTTTCCCCAAAAGACCACACCTGCACACTCTTCAGGAGTTGAGAAGGAAAGTTTATTATTTGCTGTTAGTATACCCTAGAATGACATCTCATTTCATGTTCTTTGACATAATCGACGACAACGACGACGATGTTATACTTGCTTTAGAAAACGATTTAGAAAGCTTCATGGAAGCGATGGAGGTTGAGAAATGAGAAGGGTGATAGGAATTTTCGAAGACATGCACGAAGATGACCCAATTGTGGTTTCTTGAATTACTTCCAAATGGCTATAAGCGTGCAAATATAAATAACTTTGTCCTAAGAATCCGCATTTGTTTGCCTTGGTGTGGGTTAATGGTTTTTCGCGTTTAATAATTTTGATTTCTGGCATGCATCGGGCATGTTGACCTGATTTGCAGCATGTCAGTTGATGTTTCGTGTTAAAATCTAATCTGGCAAAATTAAATTTAAAAGCTCCAGATTGGATGCGAACGTCAAAGGATAATTTAAAAGCGAGTTTCCGTCGTTAAGACAACTAGAGCATGTGCTTTCAAAACAAATTGTCTACAACAAAATGGATTTTTTTTTGAATAAGAGTGTCATATTAAAAAAGATGGAAATATTTTAGAGCTTGTCGCATCTCTTATAGCGGTTATGTTAGTGGAAGTTACCGACAATTTTTTACCTTACGCGATTGGCTGAATTGTCAACCGCTGTCAAATTTTCAGGGAAAGGCTAACCTATAACGCTTCAATAGCGTCCCGAGATGCTTGCAGGTGTACGTTAGTTCTGCACTTAAATTGCTGCAAATTGTAGTCTTCTGGAAATATATCCCCAGGAAGCGAGTTTCAAAGTTTGCTTGTCCTGTAACAGAAGGAGTTTTGGAAAATTGATGTCCTCGCGGTTGTTAAGTGTACTGTATGGTCATGAGCATTAGCTGCATGTCTTGTCGGGCGCCCAAAAGTTGCATTTCGAGGGATAATGTCTTTGAGTTCATTCACTTAGAACATCTACCATGGAAGTACCTAAGCCTTGGAAAAACGTAGAGTTAACTCACTGGTGGTAAGATGGGTGGACAATATGTTAAATACAAGGGCGATAAATATACAGACGGGAACCTCTAAACTCCGAGGAAGGGTCACCAGAGGTTGCCCACAAGGAGGTGTTCTTTCACCTACACTGTGGAACATCACTGTGGACTCTCTTCTCGACAGACTTGAGGCAACTGGCATTCACACAGTGGGATATGCCGACGACATAGCAGTAATGGCAAGAGGCAAATTCATAGACGTCACAGCGGATATCATGAGGAGTGCACTCAAAGTGGTTGAGCGGTGGTGTCTGGAACAAGGACTCTCCATTAATGCGGGGAAAACAGATCTAATAATCTTCACTAGGAAGAGAAAAAATCTGGAATTTCAGCCCTTAACACTTTTCGGATCGGAACTAACAACGAGCTGCATAAGGCTCTGCTACATACCGCAAAGCTGGAAAGAGGTAAAGGTGATATTTATTCCTAAAGCAGGAAAGCATATGCACTGCACCGTAAAAGATTTTAGGCCGATAAGCCTCTCCTCGTTTCTCATAAAAACACTGGAGAGAATAATCGACTCATACATAAGGGATCTACTCAATGAACATAACCTATGTAGCACTCAACACGCCTACCTCAAAGGTAAGTCCGTGGAAACAGCTCTGCACGAAGTTGTGTCAATCATTGAAAAAGGCTTATACCATAAAGAATTCACTCTGGCAGCATTTTTGGACATTGAAGGAGCATTTAATAATGTTAAAACAGTGGCCATAAAAACAGCGCTCGAAGACCTGGGAGTGAAACAAGAGATTACAAATTGGATTTACGAAATGCTTAACAGCAGAGTAATTAACTCAGAAATCGGAGAGAGCAACATAAGGAGAATAGTGACCAGGGGTAGTCCACAAGGGGGCGTCATATCTCCTCTCCTGTGGCTCCTAGTGGTCAATAAGATCCTTACGGCTCTAAAGATAAAAGGGACAAAAATTGTAGCATACGCAGACGACATTGTAATCCTAATAAGTGGAAAGTATCTACCCACTATTAGCGAACTCATGGAAGCGGCTCTAAAGGAATTATCCTCGTGGGCAGGACCAAACGGCCTCGGAGTAAATCCAAGCAAAACCGAAACTGTCCTATTCACTAGGAGAAGAAAAATCGAGAAATTCGATCTGCCGAAGTTGAACGGTATTCGTCTGAAACTTTCCTCAGAAGCTAAGTATCTGGGTATCATCCTGGACTCTAAACTTACTTGGAAACGCAACACAGAAGAACGGGCAAAGAAAGCACTATGTGCCTTCTACGCATGCAAGAAAACCTTTGGTAAACGCTGGGGTATGCGCCCTTATATAATCCATTGGATGTATACGGCAATTATAAGACCCATACTTACTTATGGATCCATTGTATGGTGGAAGGCAATAGAAAAGGTAACCTATCTCAATAACCTATCCAAGGTACAGAGATTGGCATGCATGGAATAACGGGAGCAATGAGATCAACACCTCAAGCCGGGCTGGAGATGATTCTAAATCTTCCACCTCTAAGCGAATACATTTGCAGCATGGCAGCAAAGGGAGCCCTCCGCCTAAAGGAGGCAAAAACCTGGAAGCACAGCTCCTATGGGCACGGTTCCATAATTCAAAAATACTTGAGTACTGATCTGGCTAGAAAAACGGACTACATGATTCCGTACCAGAGTTTCAACAAAAACTACTCTACCTACATACCCCAAAGACAGGATTGGATTACTAACACGCACGCAAGCGTACAAGAAATTCACATCTACACTGACGGGTCAAAAATGGAAGTAGGCACAGGTGCCGGAGTATTCTGCGAGTCCCTAGGTATAAGGGACTCGTACAAACTGCCAGATGAATGCAGTGTCTTCCAAGCTGAAATAGTCGCCATCGACAAGGCAGCAAGTACCGTATCTACAAAGAATCTCGACCCTTCCAAGATTACAATCTTCGTAGACAGTCAGGCGGCCATCAAAGCACTAGACAGCGCAACTATCAAAGCAAAGACAGTCAAGGACTGTCAAAGAGCCCTAAACAAAATAGGCGAGAAACACAAGGTCACGCTCTGCTGGGTTCCCGGTCCCGGACATAGTGACATTGATGGAAATGAAAAAGCAGACGAGCTACCAAGAACTGGGTCGGAGCTTGATGCAGTAAATATCATTGCATCAATAGACATCCCAATTAGTGTAGCAAAAAGAAATATTGACCAAAAATCAAGGGAAAAAATTAACACCACCTGGTCTAACAGACACGACTGTGTTATATCCCGTAGCCTTTGGCCAAGAATTGACGAAAAAAGAACAAGGTGTTTTCTGAAAATGAATAAACGAGATATTCGAATCTTAACAGGTGTACTGACAGGCCACTGTACCATCGGTACCATGGCCACAAGACTGGGCATTAACTCACCAGACTACTGCAGGAGCTGTCAAGACATAGAGGAAACGGAGACCATCAAGCACCTGCTCTGCGAATGCCCAAACCTCCAAACCAGTCGACTCCGATACATGGGAGACAGACTTTTCGGAGACCTAGAGGACATAGTGCAGGTACCACTGACGAATACAATCAGGTTTGTTAAAAGTACGGGATGGTTCACTTAGTAGTCCCACCCCGCCAAGGAACAACTCCTAGAAACCAGGTAAAGTGTTTATGCATGTTTTTTGTGTTGTCCAATAAAATGAAAATTTTTAATCCACGACCAAAAACCAAGGGATCACAATGGACCAAAAGGCCCCCGTGAAAGCACAGCACTCTTAAAGCTGTGCACTTCCCTCATACCTAACCTAACCTAACCTAACAACGACCAAGAAGGTTAAGTATCTGGGAGTATACCTAGATACTGGGCTTACTTGGAATTATCATGTTGAGGAGAAGGTCCGGAAGGCAAAAAGGGTACTTCATCAGTGCAAACGTGTATGTGGACAGAGGTGGGGACTCTCTCCTAGGTCAGCATACTGGATGTATACGATGATTACTAGACCCATTATCACCTACGCTTCGGTTGTATGGTGGGCGAAAGCCTCCCAGAAGACTGCTAAGAAGCACCTGGATAGGGTCCAGCGTTTAGCATGTACAGGAATTACAGGTGCAATACGCACAACACCAACATGCGCATTGGAAGTAATCTTAGGGATCTTACCGCTAGACTTATTTATTAAGAAAACAGCGGCCCTAACCAGCACTTCGTCTGCATCGAGATGCGAAATGGCACAATAGGGGTACCATCTATGGACACAGAATGATCCTGGAGCTTGTCAAAAACGAGATTAGGGAGCTGAATATGCCTATGGATGGTATAACAAAGGTGCGTGTTATGGAAAGGAATCACAGAACTCGTATTGAGAATGGATTACTTCCAGAAAAGAGGAATGGTGAAATCGTGATTTTCACAGACGGATGCATGATGGATGGCGGAGCGGGGGCCGGAATCTTTTCGGAAGATCTGTGTCATGTAAAGACGAGATCTGGTTGAAGACTGACTGTTTATTCAAAGAATAGCATATATACACAATACACATGTACACATACATAGGCAGTATAGTTACAATTCACTACATCTCCCTTTATTTAAAAAAAAATAGAATTCAAGTATGTACATAATTAAGAAATTAGTAAAATTCCAATTCAAACAAATTTCTATAAGTTACTTAATATTATGTAGAAGGAGAATTTAGTGTAGTAGGTATTAATAGAATTCAATTATAATTCAAAATGATTAATATACGAAATACTTTAATTAATAATTTTTGTTTTTTTTAGCTTTTATTGATTTCTTAGGGTCCTTCCAGAACGTAATACCATCCCTTCTGTTGTTAGATATGGAGATGGAATGACTTCCTCTGCTTCTCGCTGACTGTTCGATGTGTTGATATGTTCGGAGTCGTCATTTTCTGGTATGATGGCTCGATCGGGAATGATATTTGCTCGAGTATGTTGAAGATGTATCGTGTTACGGCGTTTTACTCCGCCGTCGTCGGTCCTTATTATGTATGATCTCGGTTCGGATGATTTCTCGATAATTTTTCCTGATGTCCATCGTCGGTGCCCTAGTTGTACTCGGACTTTGTCCTCCGGGTGGAATACAGAAGAGGGTTTTGTGTATTTATCAGCGTATGATTTTTGGATTCTTCGCATGTCGGTCATTTCTTCGTGGACGTTTTCAATTACTTTTGGAGTCAGTGCGTTTTTTACTTCTGGGAGGTTACTTCGGGTTTGTCTACTGAATAGACGTTGGTTTGGTGATTTAAGCTGAGTTGATCTGAACGCAGATTATCAAATTGTCCTATTTTGTGAGTATGTTTTGAGCTTCCGTCTGAAGCAGTTGGCTTAATAACTAGTTTTGACACATATTGGGTGTCTAAGCTGCGTTCCTGCACAGCCCGATTGATTTTGCCATCTGAAATCGAGCTGCGATAATTTGTCGCAATTTTCAATTCATTTTTGTCTGCGCATTCGCAACCCTCCTCTTCGTCTTCTTCCTTAACAATGCTACATTTTCTATTCCTTTTTTCTGTTGCAGCCTCTGTTGTAAATTCGATTGAGTTGCATACTTCAATGCTAACTGGGACCATCAATTTATTGCTTTGGCCGATTTTCAGTTTATTATCTACTGGAACGTGATGGTTTGCTGGTGATATTCTAGCTGCAGGATTAGAGGGTACAAAAAGTTGGGGACGGTTATTTTGATCTTGTTCCTGCCGCAGAAGCCTAAGTCTTCTCTCTGCAAGTAAAAAATATGTTGCCGTGATGTGATTATATTTGTTCCTATCCAGAGATTGTAAAATGTCTTCTTTTGTTGCTATATTTCCATTTACCATCTTTTGTATAATAAAAGCATGATCATCCTCGCTTACTTGCTCGCGACTAACGAGTGGTAAATAATCCGATGATGGTTCTGCTGTTGAATTATGTGACAACCACGCATCATGTGCAATCTGTTCTAATGTTGCTCGTTTCTCTGGATCGCGAACTAACATCGATGCTATAAGTCGTCTACACGGAACTGTAACATGACCAGGCATCGAATACTTGCAGTCCATGATCATTGTCAAGGTTTCAGAATCGTTTGCCTTTTCGAAAGGCGGCTGACCACAAACCAGCATATACAAAATTACACCCAATGACCAAATATCAACAGCTGGTGCATCATAAGAATCGCCAAGTAGAATTTCTGGTGCGGAATATGCTAAACTTCCACAAGAAGTTTCCAATTTCTGCCCAGGTGAAAATTTGTTGCTAAAACCAAAGTCAGTTAGTTTTACAACGCCAAGTTTCTCGAAAAACACTACATTGGCAGGCTAGCAAGCTCAACTTAGCGGACGCCTATCTTGCGATATAGGATATGTTGTCCTGCCATGTGATTCCTGAATTGACTGTGACTCCTAGAAGGTGCATTGAGTCCTTGGGATAGATTGGAAGGTCATCCATTTGGATCTGAGGAACTGATGATGAATTTTTGCTAGAAAATGTTGTGCGCTGTGTCTTGTTTGGATTAATAATACAACCAAGTTGTCTTTTCGCCACTTTAAGATTTTGTCCAGATCATCATTTAGAGAACTAATTTGTTCACATCTCTGACTGTGAGATGTAGCCGCATTCACAGCCCCACTGTTCGAGATGGAGTGCTGTCATCAGCAAAGCTGTAGATATTATTATTTGTCGATCCAAGCAAATCGTTTATGTGGAGAAGAAATAGAGTTGGAGAAAGAATAGATCCTTGTGGCACTCCTGCATTAATAGCAAACGAATTAGATGATACACCATCTACATCTACAACAACTTGGATCGATCTTCAAAGAAGAAAATTTTGCATCCATCCGCAGAGTTGTTGTGGTAATCGATAAGACGTTAACTTGCCTAAATAGGGCTCTATGCCAGACTCGGTCAAATGCCTTTGATATGTCGAAGGCTACGGCTCTGGATTCGCCGTGTTGTTCAATCGCTTGCATGCATAAGTGCGTTACGTAGCTTAACAGGTCTCCAGTGGAACGACGGAGCCCGACTTAAGGTTTCATCCGGGGGCTTATTCCCAAATGCGCGGCTGATCGCTTTTCATGGCGGATTGATATTTTTGTATTTCCAAAAGCTGTCAAGAGCGATAGCTATTCAGGTGCTGGCGGATTTATTGCCAGCAATCCTCACAATAGCTATCACTATTTTCTAACGAAGCTTATATCTAATTCGGTGCGTAATTCTAGCCAAAATTGGGATGGGATCTGCATTAGGGCTGATATGTCATCGCCCTTCTTGTATTTTATCTCGTAATTATATAATCTTATCATCGTAGTGCCCATTCTTGTATTCGACTCGCTGTAATGACTGTTATGCCTCTTATAATTATTTGTTCCACAACGCCATCTCTTGCGAAAGTCATACAAGCTTGATAGATCTTTGAGCTGCAAAAATATATGTATGCACTCCAAAAAGCACATATACATTATTGCCATCAGCCATGGTGATATTACATTTACCGCTCCCAGCCTCAAGACAGCAAAGAATACCGCAATTTTAAAACCATCACGAATGCCTACCCATCATGATCATACATTTACAGCAGTAGAATAAGACAATATCCTTTTTTGCAAAATCTGTGATCCACTTATAATTTCGCCTTCCCCAGTGCAACCTAGGAACTGTGAAAGTTATTTATTTATTCAGTCACCATCATGTTTAAAACAAAAATATTTAAATCTTCGAATTACCACAACCTTGCTTTCAAAAGGCCACGTGCCGATTTAAAGCATGCAAATGTCTTCATCGAACCAGCAAATGGTTGACGCAATCAAAAAAGGACAAAAATCACAAATTAAAGAAACCTATTACAGTACCACCGCTGAGCAAAACTCATCTACGCCGAATGAAATGTACATCAATTGCGTTTTGACACTTCAGCCGTAGAACAGGACACCACTCTCGGTCCAATATCCATCACCTCTCCCATACATCATTATCCGTCACTGTTGATTTCTGATAATTTTCTAATTTAGCCACGCCACTTTCTTTCCGTTCTCTCGAAAAGCACCCTTTTTCCAATTTATAGTCCTTTATCTCGGTGGTGTGTCAAGTGTGGAGGATGTAGGAAAGCCAACGGCATGTACTCCATACTCGTTCCCTTTTGCCTATCCACGAAGGGTTACTACGTAAGTGTCTTAAGTTATGACACATTACACTCACCGAAATCGCCAAAAATCACCCTCAATTCAACTCATCTCGGCTGGCACTAATCATATATTCTCCCGTCATCCTTCATCTAACTGACAGTTGATGTGGTGTTGTTATATTACTGCGTCGCGTCCTCATCAATCGATGATGGATTTGAAATTATTTTTTTCTAACCCCTATTTCGGTGGTGTAAATTGCATTATTTATATCAATGCCCCAATTGAACACGTGACTGCCAGAGTGTTGTTTCTTTTCGAAATATCGAAAATATCCTTAAGGACAAAACTGAACAAACACATTGCACTTATCCAAAGTTCAAGTACAAAAGTGTGTGAAAGTTCGCAATAAAAACACAGAAATTGAGAAGTGCAAATGTCGGGTGAACGATTTACACAGATCCCCTCCTTAACCGTGCTCGTAGTTCGGGTTGATTTGGGTGGGTGTCAGAATGTTTCAATGAGAATTAAATTGAAGTCGTATCACGTACAAGGTGGATGGGGTAACTCTTATCCCTTTGGGCGTTGCAATGAAAACCCCAAAAGTGTTGGAGGATTTTTTTTGCGTTTTCTGTTTATTTTTTTGTTCATTTGATGTGCGACAGCGGCAGGAAGACATGTGGTGCGTGGAGGGATGTTGTCTTCTGCGTCTCGACAGGATATTAAGTGCGAAGATTTGAAATAATATTATGATTGCATTTCTGCCATTATTAAGAAATAAGAAACCATTCACTAGATGATGGGGGCGCTGAATTTAGCAAAGGCTGTAACCACTTACAAGAGAAATAAAAAATATTAGCGGCGAGCAGGTTCGTCATATCATAGTATGTACATATGTTGAGGGCCAGTTTCAAGACTAGCTGATAAAGTCTCGGTTAGCCTACCCAGAATTTATATTTCAGATAAGCCTCAACTTTCAGTTTCAAAGGTTTCGGGTAGTGATATCTGACAGATAAAGTCTTGGATAGTCAATCGGCCGGTTCAAGTGCCTGTTAAAGCCATTACTTATAGGGACTAGATATTACAACGCAGTCTTGGCGAAGAACATTTTGAAAAAGAAGATCTGACAAGTAACTTGCTCTTCGCTGATGACTTGGTCATCCTATGGTACTCTCAGACTGAAGTTCAAGGCGCACTAAATCGGTTTGTAGCCGTTTGTGTTGGAGCTGAGATGAAAGTAAATGTGAACAAATCTGAAGTGATGGTCATCTCTAGAACGTATGTTCAATGCACTCTGCATGTTAGTGAAGTCACATTGAAACAGGTGGAGAAGTTTAAGTATCTTGGGGTCTTATTCACGAGTGATGGAAGGAGCAACGCTAAGTTTTCCTGTACGACTGCTCACGCTGGGTGAGTTTCGAGGCAGCTTGTTCATTCTGCTATTAGGAGGACTGAACTTGGTGTCAAAGCTTAGTTGTCAGTCTCTAATTCGGTGTTTGTTCTAACTCTTACCTATGGTCATGAGGTTTGGATAATGACCCAAAAAATAAGGTCACGGATACAAGCTGGCGAAATGAAATTTCTCCGTTGTATTGCTTTTGTGACCCGTAGAGATAACATTAGAAACACCAGAATACATGAGGAACTCAATGTCGAGCAGCTGCTTCTCCGGACGGAGCGGTCCATGCTTCGGTGGTTTGTTCCAGGAAACCACGACATGCTATGGAATCTGTACCATCAGACATGCGTCCTCGAGATAAATCCCAAGATGAGATGGTTACATCAAGTCCATAATCTCTCCTGTCCTAGTATGGGGATTGCCCATGATGATTTGGGGTCGATGGCGAAGAATCGATAGCCATGGAAGGTCTACTTGAGCCAGCTACACCCGCTACCCACTTAATGGATAAGCGGGCCATCGAAAGTGAATGAATGAATGAATTCATCTATGCTAAATTACCAAAAGTAGAACAACACAATTCACTTAAAAATGTTTTGCGTCTGGTTAACTTTTTAGAAAACACAAAATAAAAAAAAGACAATAGACAAAACCAATGACATAATGTATCTAAAAGATAAAAATCATCATTGCCATTCGGTCAAACAATTACTGCTAAATTTTTCTATCAGTTAGTTTATCAGAGACTTTGGCGATGAAACAGAAAAAAAATATCAGCAAACTTTTGTCTGGTCGATAGCGTTATGCGTCGACTAACTCCGAAACTTTATCCGGAAACTTATTGCCGTTACAACGTTTGAAAGGGACCTATAATTTGATGTGAAATCGAAAAGTGTAGTATGTATATCATAAACTCAGAATATAGCAGGATCTAACTTTCTGTTCGAAGATTTCTGCAACTAACATGACTATATTGGAGCTTCGTTTCTTAAAAGTGGTTTCATTATAATGTTAATCAATCGCAATTCTTAAAAATTTGCAGAAAAAGCACTCATTAATGATTTAATTGTTAAACACATCCCAGTTCCAACATAATATTGCACACTTCGTCTGTTAATAATGATCCCCAATGATCAATAATTACTGTTTGTTAACAAAGTTATTGTTCTCTCAAAAACACCAAAATGATAAATTCTGCAAAATTGGTTAAGGACTCTGCTCTGTAATTTAGCAGAAAACGTTGCTATTCCTCGCCTTCCGCCATTGATAAACTAAATATAGTTGACGCAAATAGGCCCATACCATTCACAGCCATTTGTTTCTGTGAGTTTTTTTTCCTGGGACGGATGAAAAGAACCTACAATTTGATGCCGTCTTTAAACGGCTAAATCGCTAGAGGTGCCACCAGGAGGTGTAATTTGTGTTTTTCCAAGGGGGTTGAAGAACTTTTCCATGTACTCTCTTATTCATTTTTCATTCATTCATTTTCAATGGTCCGCTTGTCCATTAAGTGGGTCGCGGGTGTAGGTTGCTCAAGTGGACCCTCCATAGCTCTCGATCCTCCGCCATCGACTCTAAATCATCAAGGGCAATCCCCATACGGGTAGAGGAGAGATTATGAATTTGATCTAACCACCTCATCCTGGGTCTACCTAGGGGACGCCTGCCCGATGGTACGGATTCCATAGCACGTCGTGGAATCCTGGTCGGGGACATGCGTTTAACATGACCAAACCACCGAAGCATGGATCGCTCCGTCCGGAGTAGTAGCTGCTCGACATTGAGTTCCTCACGTATTCTGGTATTTCTGATGCGATCTCTACGGGTCACACCAGCAATACTACGGAGAAATCTCATTTCGGCAGCTTGTACTCTCTTAAAGATCCTAATATTCATTAAAAGGAATGGTGTCAAGAGGCTTCATATACACTTCCCGGGCTGTTCCCCCAATAGGTATAACGACTCAGAGCTAGAGTATAACATATATCACGCTGTTCTTGCGGAAATTAAAATGGTAGAAAATATAGGTTAAGTATAAATCGCATAGAACTTCCCCTATATTGCTGCAAAGTTGCGAAGAAAGGAATCCTACCTTGAACTAAACCAGGCGGACGTTACAGTAGGTGATTTTCTATTATTAGTTCAGTTTATAAAGGTACGAGTACACGGCATGTAGCAAGCCACATACGTATGTAGCACTGACGTAATTTTTACGTAAGCGAAATAGTCCCAATGAGTACATGCAATGTAGAAGTTCTCTTTGTGCACTCTCTGCTGACGCCAGAGAGGTGTACTAGCACTTTAGAGCTCGAGCAAGTCCAACATGATTTGAACCGCTCGTATTTAGAGCGATCTGATGGTGTCATGTGCCTATATAAAGACACTATCTGAACAGTATCCGTTGGTATTTCTTTAGTCTGTTATCCTTACGTCGGTCGATCAACTGCACTTTTTTAAGAATAATCGTTAATTTTTTGTTTATCACCAATCGCAATCGTGGTCACCAATCATAGGGTTAGCTGTCAAAACTCAAAACTAAAAGAGTGTTATAAATGAACAAAAAATCATTGTTGTATCTCTTGCGTGTTATCATCTAAATGAAATACCATATCGAGAAAATTAGGATCAGCACAATAATTGACCTGTGCGGAGGATGCGGTGACGAGGAGCTGCATGTGGATACCCAATATTTATATATAAATCAAAACGGGCCCGCGCGGTGCAAGTATGCACCGCCTCTAAATAGATCTTCTATCTGATGAGTAAATATGGAGAATAGAGTCCAACAATATATGCCGAAGCTTCGGAGATGATGAGGAGGTGGAGTCAATCCATCTCACAACAGGAGATTCACACAATTATCCTTTTAGATTAACCGAGTACGATCATTGAATTAAGCGATTTAAATGGCTTCTAACTACCAAACTAGCTACGGAGTATAGCCCAACCACAATATCAGAGCGAAACGCAAAGAGTTGAGGACATTAACATTTCTACATTTAATGATCACACACCTATTGATAAATTTTCCGAATTTTGTGATTCAAATATTTTTGCCATGGAAACCATGTATAGTCTTAAAGTCGATCGAGTAAACAGCGCTTCTATATAAAATATGTATGGTGATCATCTACTGATGATGCAGGCAGAAATGCATTTGGGGCTCAAGATTAACTAATACAAAAGGTAGAAAACTGTATGCAGCAGAGGTGCAATTAATTGTGACTTAAATCATAAGACAAATTTCTCGTTTCTTAGACATTTACTAGATAATACCGATTCATCTAAAAGTAGTGCCAATAAAGAACTCATTTCAAATGAGCTGCTTAATAGAGACATACAGCTAACAGCATAGCAAAGCACTCCTACATGTCAAAAAATAACAGGGTGGATTATTTATCCTAGGTAAGGAACTTCTAGAATGAAAGCGACAAAAACTCCGGTTAAGAATCCGATCACCTGAAAATAAAATAGTCTATAACTCACTTTCACTATATGCTATGAACTAAAAGATGATAATTGTACGTAATAATGCTTGAGAGAAGGGTCGCAAATCCCGGCTAAGGGCTGGTTCAGGGCGACAGCATAGTACAAATTGAAAAATCAGAACAAATAATTTGAACTCCAAATTTAAAAATTACTGATCTATATGGCGAAAGGGAAATCATCTGCATATGAAGTCCTATGTTAATATTGGCGATATGACCCCTTGGCCACCCACCCCATCCATGTACATACATTGTCCGATAATTTATCGTATCTACCCTAAATCAGACGTGACCATCTTCTCTGCGACCTACACCATCTACAGCGTTGCCATTTTGACTGCTTTCCAGTCAGATCTGACTGGATTAATATGCATTTAGCTGGCAGATTTTTCAAAATCCAGCAGGCTGGTTTTTAAGCTGGATACTAATTTTGTTTGACTGCTTTTAGGCGGCTCTCAGATTGAGGCAACAAGCAATAAGCAACTATAGTTAGTAATGGAACTGCCAATAAACAATCAGCAACATTTTTTGTTCGAGAGATATTTAGTTGCTTTGATGTGAGAACTCTAATTTAATGCAAAGTAAAATAATTGTGAGCGATAATTTTGCGTGTTTCCTATTGCCAGTTGCTTATTGGAAATTGCCTCAATGTGAGAGCCGCCTTAAATGTTTCGTGTAATATCTTTTCTATCAATATACATTTTTAAATTCAAAGTAGAAATAGAAAAGAATAAAAAAGTGAACAAATATTGCTTGAATTTCACTTTTTTTGTTGCTCTGAGCTTGAAAGCATATCCCACTCATACAACGAAACAATTTATGCGTTTGCATTTGCACAAGTACTTGCCTTTGCCAACTTACAAACAAATATTTGAAACTGAAAATTTATCAGTTGTTGTGTGAGGTTCAACTTTCCTATACCGGTCGAAGTAACAAAATAATTGAAATAATTGGTTGGTACTAATACATATTACTTACAGAAGCTGCAATAAAACATTCGACATTGTAGATGCAAATGATGAGGAGACAATTGAAGCGCTCAGAGAGATTGCTATATAAAGTTCATTTATATAAGTTATGAAAGGATTCAGCCATGTCCGTCTGTCTTTCTGTTGAAAACACAATAGCGTCAAAAGGAATCAACCTAGGCGAATGAAACTCTGTCAGAGGACTTCTTTCTACCGTCGGTAGTCAGGTTGGCATGGAAAATATATGCTGGGATCCCTACGTTATCTCCTTTTCCAAAATCCTTATTGGACATAATCTCACTTTTTTTTTATTTCTTTTTCTAAAATCTCTCGGTACGAAATCCCCTATGCCAAACGTATCTCACTGTCTAACTGGAACGATTTTAGGAACGAAATCGAATCGAATGTTGAATTGACCGTTCCCCTTACGACACCATATGAACTTGAGGTTGAAATTGACCGCTTCGTTGAGATTGTACAGCTCGCCTCCTGGAATAATACGCCCAAACCAAGGAAAAAGCCGGACAAATACGGCTTACGATATCCTCCGGAAATAAGAGAATTGGTCAACCAAAAAAGGAAAGCGCGTAAAAAATGGCAACAGAATCGTTCTCCGCAACATAAAGCACATTTTAACTTTTTGTGCAACTTGTTGAAGGCAACTATTAAGGATTTCAAGAATCGTGCGATAGGCTCTTACCTCGAAAGCTTAACTGCGAAAAAAGATTCCAATTATTCACTTTGGAAAGCTGTAAAAGGCACCAAAAAGCCTAAAATCCCCGCGCCGCCAATTAAAATAAATCAAAATGAATGGGCAAGGGAAGATAAAGATAAAGCGGATGTTTTTGCAGCCCATCTGAAAGAAACGTTTAAACCGTACGTTGGGCAAGTGGTTAACGATAACAACGATGGGACTGAACTAATATCTGACGATTCAACACTCGCAAGTGCAACGCTAAGAGAACTAAAAGATGAAATCGAGGATCTTAAACCTAAGAAAGCCCCGGGCTATGATTTGATCACGGGAGAAGTTCTAAAAGCTCTTCCTAGAAAAGCACTAATCAAGCTTCTCCATATTCTAAATGCTGCGCTCAGATTAAGACACGTGCCGAGCCAATGGAAAGTTGCGGAAGTCATAATGGTTCTAAAACCAGGAAAACCGCCAAATGAGATAAAATCATACAGACCAATTTCGCTTCTTCCAATCATATCCAAAGTTTTCGAGAGGATACTACTAAGGCGTCTACAACCGGTTATAGAAGTCAATAATCTTATCCCTGACCATCAGTTTGGGTTTAGAAGTAAGCATTCGACGATTGACCAGGTTCATAGAATTACTGACGTAATCGAAAAAGCACTAGAAGAACGAAAAATATGTTCCAGCATATTCCTTGATGTCTCACAAGCCTTTGATAAGGTGTGGCACGAAGGCTTAAAACTAAAATTACGACAAGTTCTTCCCGTACGTCTATACGATATTCTCGTATCATATCTCGGCAATAGACTTTTCCGTGTAAGACATGGAAGCGAATACTCGGATCTAAAAGAAATATCGGCTGGTGTACCGCAAGGAAGCGTTCTTGGGCCGCTTCTCTACCTGTTATATACTCGTGATATACCAAAGGAAGATGACACTATTCTTGCTACGTTCGCCGACGACACAGCTATTCTAGCAGTTGGCAAAACAGTCGAAGAAACCACTGCAAAACTGCAAACCGCGTTAAATAAAGTAAATGAATGGACGAGGGTCTGGCGAATCGCCCTCAATGAAACTAAATCTGTTCACGTGAACTTCACATATAAAAAAACGAATGACTTGCCAATTTTTCTAAACTCGGCCAGAATACCTTTTGCGAACGAAGCCAAATACCTGGGAATGACACTCGACGCAAAGCTGAAATGGAATTCACACGTGAAAATGAAACGCAAAGAGCTTGAACTCAAATATAGAGAAATGTACTGGTTACTTGGAAAACATTCCCAGCTCAGTACCGAGAACAAACTGCTTTTATACAAGCAAGTGCTAAAGCCGGTGTGGACCTACGGTATACAACTTTGGGGTTGCACCAAGAAAACAAATGCCAATATTATACAATCTTTTCAAAATAAAGTGCTTCGAGAAATTGTAAAAGCACCGTGGTATATTAGAAACGACGATATCCACAGCGATCTCGGAATACCTACAATCGAAGCTGAAACGAGAAGCTTTGCGCGAAAGCATAGAAACCGACTAACCGGACACACCAACAATACAGTCCTACAAATTTTGGATGATAGCAATTTATTGCGCCGACTACAAAGAACAAAACCTTTCGACTTGGCGATATAGGGATTAACCGCGTCTAAATTGCGGAACATGCAGGATCTTTCATTGGAGAGTAACCTGCCAAAAGTTTTCATTTCGTGATAGAAAAATTGCTTGATAAGTTATATCTTAGTTGCAGTATCTACAATTTATATCGAAGGGTGGTGTTTTTAGTCAGTAAGAATCTGACACTACTATGAGCACGCGTTGTTCTCATAGTGTCTATGCAAGATTTTCACCTACCCTCGGAAAAAAAAAAAAAAAAAAAAAAAAAAAAAAAATTCTGTCGCGAGGCAGAATTAATAGCACCAAATCTAAGAATGAGAGATTTTGTGCCGTGTGGATTTTCTCTCAGGGTCTTTTGGAGTAAGGGATTCCAGCACAGGGCATTATGAAACAGGAGATTTTGAAAAAGGAGATTTCATCACCGATCTATATCGGTCAAGTAGTTCTGGTTTTGATACCAGTCACACCAAACTAATTTTAGACCCATGCCCATGCCTGCACGAACTAACTCATATGGCTAACTTTTTGCATGACTTGTATATGTATGCACCCTCCACTGCATACATATATATCAAAAGCAACTTGTATTTTTATATTTTTTTATGCTTTCATGGCTGGATTTTTAGCTGGATTTTTGTTTGAATTTCTTTGACTGTTTTTTTGACTGGGTTTTAGATTTTTGACTGCTTTTTTTCCAGTCAAATCTGACTGGAAGTCGGATTTCAAAACGGCAACGCTAACCATCTATAGGTTATCAAATCAAAATTAAGCCATCGTTTTTCAAACACGCAAATTTCAAATTTTAATAATAAATATAAACATGGCTTAATTTCTTAAGATTAAACATAAAATAAAAGAAAATATTTGATAAAACTACATAGATATTGATTTGTAGAACAAAACTAAAAACTAAAACTAAGAATTGAAAATTTGAATGTTGTTTGTGATAACTTAAATTTGTGTTTTTCTGTTATGAAAGAAAAGAGATATTTATCAAAAATGTGCGTTGAATTTTTGTTGATGTCCGTGCGCACAAAATCTTGATTTTTAAAAGTTAGTTAGGAATTAAAAATAATCAAGTAATATGTACATATATATTATGCACAAAGTAGGCGAATGAAATTTTGTGAGAGGACTTATTTTTACCGTCGTCAGGTTGGTATTGAAAATGGGCTATGTCGGTCAAGTAGTTCTGGTACCTTCCATACAAAACCAATATTGGGCACATGCGTGTACCTGTATACAGTACATACAGTAAAGGGTATCAAAGCTTTACTGATTCTCTATTGCAGTTTTATTTTTGGTCCCCAGGAGAGTTTTGATCCTTTTCCGGTTTACTTTAATTTGCTTGTTAAAACTCCTTTATTGTGTCTTTTTATTAAGATCTGACAAATAAAGACTTTTAACGCTTCGAAATCGAAGAGTCAAAGAATGACTATTACTTTCTTACTTAAGGTGGTACAGTCCGGGTGGACCTGGGCCTCAACCAACAAGCGTCTCCAGCCAGCACGATCTTTGGCCAGCTGTCTCCAGTTTCGCACGCTAAGTTGGTTAAGGTCCCCTTCCACTTGCGTGCACCACCTGAGTCGCGGTCTTCCTCTACTGCGCCGTCCCTCGGGTGTAGATTCGAAGATCTTCCAGGCCGAAGCATTCACGTCCATTCACTCTACATGACCCAGCCACCGCAGTCATTGGAACGAACAGCCCGTACTGTTCGTCGTTGTATTTCCTCCTCAATTCACCCTCTATGCAAATGGGACTGAAAATTACTCGAAGAATTTCCCTCTCGAAGCAACCAAGAGTAACCTCATCAGCTTTTGAAAGAGTCCATGATTCTGCATCTGCACCATAAAGTAGGACTGGGATGATTAATTGGCAAGATTGGAAAGAGTTATTCTTCTTTTAATCTCGGCGCTGGTGTCATTATCTGAGTTCATAGCGGAGCCTAGGTAGACTAAGTCCTTTACCACCTCAAAGTTATATCTGTCTATAGTGACATTCTGTCCAAGACGTCGGTGTTGGGTGTTCTTTGACAGCATATACTTTGTCTTGCCCCTATTGACCACCAAACCCATCTTCGCCGTCTCCGTCTCAATGCTCACGAACGCGCCAGTGACATCACGCTTCGTTCTGCCGATTAAGTCGATGTCATCGGCGTAGGCGTAGGCGAGTAGGTGGACGCCTGGACTTTTGAAAGATAGTGCCTCTGGTTTTAGCGTTTGAGTTTTGCACTATTCTTTCAAGGACGATGTTGAAGAACTCACATGACAGCACATCGCCTTGTCTAAATCCTTTTTTGACATCGGGGGTCTCGGTAAGTTCTTTATAGCGACATTGAAGGAGCAGCGTGCATTCTCCAAAACTAGACATTGCTCTGTATGGCTAGTTTCTATAAATGCTTTCGTATGCGGCCTTAAAATCGATGAAAAGGTGGTGGGTATCGATTTGGACTTTCTGGGTTTTCTCCTAGATCGGCCGCAGTGTGAATGTTCAGCAAGTCACGTCCGGGTGGGCAGACCATTACCCGGTGGTTACCACTGGGAGGTAAAATAAGCACAATTGATATGTATGAAAATTTACAACAGCTGGGCACCGGCAGGTTGATGCCAATCAGCGTCTTACCGATTCATACACACCCAACCACTTTGACAAAATGAGATAAAAAAAAACTATTACAATAAACCAAAAAATGTAAGGTATTTACCTTTCCTTAGATATCGCTTAAGTCAATATTGTTAAGACTAAAGCGTGAAGGATGTATAGACAAAATTAAAAACGAATCCTTCGCAAAACACTCATTAGCCTCCCCGCCCATAAAAAGGCAGTGAAAGGCCTGAGAAAATCAATGAAACAGGCACCACTTATCAAGTTGGATGATAGGTCTCTGGCAAAAAATGCCAGAGAGAAGTAAATCTTTTAGCTGATCATCTTGAGACATTCCATGAAATTGGGGCTTAATCAAGGAGATCGCTGGAAGAAACATATCTGCGCGGGTAATTGATGTTCCTCAAATTGCAGGGTTGGTGAGTGGTTTTCCTACTAGACGGGCTCCATAGTATCATATGGAATTCCTACTTATGGGAATTCTCGACCATTTTTAGTGATTTTAAAATCTATTGGTCGAATTGAACAACTTTTCATTTAACAACAAACCGGCAATCTCTTAATTTATCGGCAGAGAACTGGTTTATGAACAGAGGTAAACTCTTCCACAACAACTCTCTTCTTATCCACGAAGTTCGCGGCGGCGCGCGGCGAATGCTTCCATACATAGGCAGCATGGACCATGGTATGGCGATGGCGCTATTATTCTTTTACCTGTGCGCTGTGCCCGTCATGTATCACATCGCATATATACATCGCCACTGTGAAGTATTTTCAAGCCGAAGGTACCTACTCGTACCACTATGTGCCCACAGCACAGGTAAAGGTAGCCGTCATTGTTGGTCGGAATCGGAAAGAAGCGACCAAGTAAAGCAGTCTAAGCAAGTTGGGATGATGATCGGTTGAGGTACAGTGCGGAGTTGTGAATCGCTTTAATTTTTGCCTGCTGTAGTTAAAAATTTGTGCTGCCGAAATTATTTTTAATTTCATTTAACGAAGTCTATGTTCCCTAGAAGTATCTATAGTTTCGCGGTCAAACTGATTTCCATTTAATCAGAAGAGTTTGCAGATTAGTTTTTGGTGAATATACGAAAGAATCTAAATTGAGTTGGATCCCTCGGGCAAGCAACAAAAGTAAAACAAAAAAAAAATCGAAATTGTTTTTAGACCATTCTGTGCGTTAGTATCTGTGAGAAACACATACAAGTGTAACCCAGTTTGCCGCCTCTGTGTCATTGTGTTTGTGGTTTGTTTACAAAAATTTTCCTTAGAGTGAGTTTGCGTTTTTTCTCAGATTTGTTTTTGTTTGCAAGCAAGGTAACACGTGCAAGTGCGCAAGTGATAAACGTTCAGTTTGATTTTGCAATAAAAAGGAAAATCAACACACTGGCCAATTCGGCGGTAGTCAACGGTCGCAGGAAGATGGGCACACGTGTACCGCCACCAACGCCACTCTGCGACAAGGCAATGGCCGGAATACCGCAACTAATTGACGATCTTCAACGCCTGTCTGAAGATCAGGACAGTTCTGATGTGGTTTTCCTTTTGGGACGAGAGGAGGAACGCGTCTATGCACATCGGATACTGCTAATGGCCAGGTAATATGATATGTTAATTGTTACTTTTCCATCCAGCTAGGTGTGTAATGTGGGGCTGTTACGGTTAGTTAGTAATTGCTTTGTCGGTTGGTGCATGCTTAAGCCGTGCTATAGCCAAATACAACAATGGCAATTGTTTTATTGTTAAGTATGGGTTAAAGCTGATTCTTTCATAGTGAGTGGTAGTAGTACATAATCTTATGTATATAATATATCTGCGGTACATATTTGCGCCCTCAATTGATGCATGAAAATACAATTTTGCAAATTTTCATTAAGTAAACAAAAATTATTAACTTTAGATTTTGTGTTGGAACTCTCCTCTCTCCCCAATTAGACTATCTTTCCTTCCAAATTATATTTTTTTGTCATTTCTAAAATGTCAGTTCGTCGACGAACTCTTTCGTATATATCAGGATGATGAGTCGAATTACTTTGAGATCTATGTAAAGATCTTCAGTTGTGCGTTGGTCTCGCAAAAATAACGGCTAGGCCGATTTGGATGATTCTTCTTTTGTTTTGTTCGTCTAGATTCAGTGGAAAGGCCGGATAATCCAAAAAATTTAAATTTCCTTTTTATATGGGAATACACCACCAATGATTGAGTTTACGAACTGATTGAGAAATCAAATTTTGAGAAAATCTTTATTATTGGCCTGCATGTAATTGGATTCTGTGAAGTTGGATCAGAATTGGACGAAGAGCATGGCACCACAAAATAATAATAAAAAAATAAAACTTAAAAATCGTATATCTCGAACGAAAACCACCATTTTCATGGTATGATATCTCCGCATATCTGCTACGCACCAGTCTCCCTCCTCAGTGATGGTTTGTCAGAGGAAATAGGCAGGGGGCAGACGGCTGCGGTCACCCTCCGTCCTTACCCCGAAGACTAACCGCAATCGGGAGGTGCAATCTTAGATAAGATTTGGCTGTCTCAGTCACCATCAAAACGTCTTAACGAGGTAAGAAACTCAAGAACATTTCTTCCAGAAGAACCTACAAATGGTTTCAATCTAGTTTGAGGAGCCAACCTCTTCCAAATTGTCGAAAAAGTACCTTCCAAGTTGCTTCCTTCTGTCCCGAGCAATAACTTGACATTCACTGAGAAGATGAGAATTGTCGTCTGCGACATGTAGGTCCTTACAATACCTGAATAATTTTTATCCTCTGCGTTTTAAGAATTCTACAGATTTTTTTCCGATCTGGGACCTTGTTCCCGTCTATTTGTGACCATTGTATGTGTATTTTTGGTTTCCTCAAGAATAGTTCTCTTGGCCACTACTAGATACACTATTGGAGTGGTGGTCTTATGCCCTCAAATTTTGTCGCATCAGATCTGCTCCGTTTTTGGCCAGAATGTCGACCTTTTCGTTACTCTTAATAACATAGTGTCCAGGTATACCCAACAATGTAGATGATGGCGATATTCTTGTGGGATATTGATCCTACTTCAAATAGTTCCTCAGCTTTAAGTACAGCCAGAACCTCTGCCTGGAATACACTGCATGTGTCCAGAAATTTCATTAACACTTGTAGATCTTCATCCTCATGTAGATGGTAGTGCAGGCCTTTCTTTGTACCCTGCTCAACACATTCCTTATATTTATCATATTAGTGGTCTTCCACCAAACAAGAGCTCCATACGTAAGTATGGATCTGATACCATGATTTATAGCCAATGCATCGTTGATGTTGATGGTTTCGGGCTGCAGCTCACGGATTGCTTGGATGATATTTGCCTTAAGTGCTTGAATCATTTCCAGATTGATGGCATAACATCGGTCCTTCACGGTTCCCCACAAAAAAAAAGTCCAAAGGGGTAAATTCGCAGCTTCGAGGCGGCCAATTGACATCGCCAAGACGGCTGATAACACGATTTGGGAATTTGGTGCGCAAAAGATCAATTGTGGCATGGGTTGTGTGGCATGGCGCGCCATTCAGCACGAACCAGACGTCGTACAAATCCATGTCTTCAATTTCAGTAAAAAAAAAGGCAGTTAACATGGCTCTATAACGCCTACCGTTGAACGAAACGTTATACCCAGCTTAATTTTTGGAAGGAAATGGTCCAACGATGCCACCACTCCACAATCCGCACTGTTTGGGCTACACCTACACAGCACTTACTTTGGAAATAACTATATAAGATATTCAATATTTCCCAACGTTGTTCAAGCCTAAAGCGACTCATTTCGTTCCGCGGAGGTATGATATTGACTTTCTGTCAAGATTTCGAGTGGCAAACAGCTGTCAGTGTCAAAATAACCTATGATTAAAAAAAAAAACAATAGATGGCCCACCCTGTATAAAGAGTACCCATCCGGGTTGACACCACACACTTCAGTCAATCGTGAGATGGTAATTATTTATCAACTTCAACTTCAACTGAAATAGTTTGTAGGTCACAATAGATCTAACATGCGTAAAGGGTTTCGAGTCAAAGGCTAGGCGAGCTTCCGGAACAACGGGTTTAGCCTTCAAACGTTTGCACAAATTGCACTTAGACTTCACTCTGTCGATTGCTCCCCGTATCCTGACTATCCAAGCCTATTCACGAATTTCAGATATAATAGTGACTGTTCCCATGTGCAGATTAATTTCATGATAATACTGAATAAGTAGATCGACTAATGGATGCTTCTTCGGAAGTATTGCCGGGTTACGCGATGCATAAGATAAGTTAGCTCTCTGTGCTCTTGAACTCATTCGAATTGTTCCCTTATCATCGAGAAAAGGTGTCAGGCTAAGAATAGAGCTCGATGAGTTTACTTTCCCATTTGCTCTTAAAGATGCAACCTCGGATGGAAGGAAACTGCTTGAATCTTGCGAAACAACCAATTTTCGCCACGGATGAACTCATTTGGAGTGACGAAAGGCTCTCTATTAATGGGCTTTTTGCAAAGTAAGTCTTTGAAACGCAGCATCATGGCAGCAACTCGAACAGACGAACCCCATTTAGATTGAAACCTCGCTGATGATCGTACACTCCAAAGGAAATCTTAGACTTAGACTGCTTAATATGAAAGAGACATGTGGAATCTAATTCGAAGCGAAAATAAGCCACACAGCTGCAAACGCTTTCTCCTACAAAGCCATCACAATCGTTTGGGTCAATGCTGACTAACTTAGCTGACGTGGCTCTTCAGCATCTGCAAAACGAGTTCGCGGCTGTTCGATTGAACCTCTACCTGCTCGAAATTCATAGAATGGCATATCCGGATAGCGTCTCGAGTAATAGAAACGACAGACTCAACCGTATCGTGACTATTAAAATAATCGTCAACACAAGTTCGATTAACCAGACCATCGACCGCTTCTGGACACTCAGCTTTGAACAAATTGGCCTGGTGATTCTTTACAAACTGCGAGCAAGAAGGTGAACACCTGCGGGGCCAAACATAATAACCTGCATTATATACACTGTAGCTCTGCGGGAACTGTCACCATCTCTCCATAGAATGCGTTGACATTGCTAATCTTCTGGTTTAATGCGAATACGGTGGAACATCTCTCTTACATCGGCATTTACGGCAACCTCACGTTCCCGAAATTTGAAAATACCAGCGTGAAGGGGCACGAGGTTATCGGGACCTTTCAAGAGATGCGTATTTAACGAAATACCTTTGCCACATCAGCAACACATCTGGGCTTCACAGGAGCCTTGTTAGGAATCTCGAAGACAAAAGTCGGAGCGTACCAAACACGAGGCCAATTTGTTTGCAGTTCTTCACGGGATGCGATCCTGGCATAGCCCTTCGACAGTAACTCCCTCATGTGTTTATTTTGCCACTCTAGCAGATGTGGCCTTCTTTTCAAGGATCTCTCCAGTTCAATCAAACGCTGTAAGGCCATCGGGTAACTGTCCGGAAGCTTAACGTCCTCGGCGTCCCACAGAAGACCAATTTCGTACTGGTTACCGACTAGCTTTAAGGTACCTTTCATAATATCCAATGCTCTGCTTTCTTCGCGACTAACTAGGTTCCCTTTAGGCGGCATAAGTAACGCCAAATTCCTCAGTGGTAAAATGTCGCTTGACAAGTTCGTGTAAATCCTCTACCTTCTTGATCGCATCGTGAAACATCAGCTTCATGGTAGGTTTAACTGCCTGATGAACGCAAGACACCTTAAGTGATGGAGCGGACTTCCCATACACTATCCAGCCAAGAAGTGTCTTTAACGCAAATGGATCTTCATCCTTTATCCGTGACCCATCAAGAACTTCGCCTTGTCCAGACCGAGTAATATTTTTGGCTTAGCATCCACCAGATCGCTAAGCGGCAGGCCTCGCAGATGAGGGTATACCTCCTTCAGGTGCCCAACGTCGTCGGCAGATTGGGTGGCTAGTCTCAAATCTTTGACCGTATAAACATCCTTCAAATGATACTGCTTACGTTTGTTAACACCAGATACAGAGATTGTAGTGCGTTTGGAATCCTCATGTCTCGAAACTCCATATGTCCACTGTAGTGTTATTGGTTCCGGGACGCCTAAGGTCAACGAAAAGATCCTCCTAATTTAAAAAAAAAACTACTTAGGTAACATGAAAAAAAGAATAATACAGTAAAACCCGCTTAAGAGAAACCCGCTTATCTGAAACACTTTTTTCATACCCGAGTATTTGTCGACCAATTATGTACCTATAAAACACTCCGCTTAAGCGAAACTCGCTTAAGTGAAAAACCCGGATACATGAAACATATTTTCAGTTATATTTTATATTTTTCATTGAAAAAAACTCTCTTAAGTGAAAATATTGAATCGAACAGAACAAAAAATTTGAACGCTTTCACTTCTTTTTTCTTGAAAATTACATTTGAATTTCTGAAGTTCCGCCGAACATAAAATTGTATGACAAAGGGGTCTATTCTCACCATATTTTCCGTTATAGCCCATCAAAATAGGTGACCTCTTATTTCTTAGGTGTTACAACTTAAAACACTATAACTTCTAAACTATTACAGGTACAAAAATTGTTTTGTACATTTTGAAAAGACGATTTAGCAGCGCATATACAAGTCTTAAGCACTTCGGGACAACTGTTAAGCTACAAAAAAGTTATGGCTCCTTAAACTAAAAATTTTGAAAATTTGTTGTTACTTTTTTTAAATGTTTTTTTCTCACTCAAAATTTTTACAACTTTTTCACATCCTACGATCAACAGAAGTTGTAGTAAAAACCATTTTTTGTCAGACAAAGGTCAAACACAAATAAGTGAGAATAATAAACTAACGTACCTATGAGCAGTTAACAGTTAATTATTGTCGAATAGGAAAAAAAGCTTAACATTGATAAGTTGATCTCCACAAAATATATTGAAAACGTGAATACGCGGAAATAGTGCTTGTATACGGGTTTTGCAATGGGAACGGTTCGTTCGTTGGCAAGATTGGAGTACCAACGGCGATACCCAAATCGTAGAACGCACCATCTAGCCGGGTATTCACTGATGCGTATCAGCGCCTTGTTTATGCTGGGTCATCTCCTCCAAATAAAAGGGAACGACGCGAGACGGAGTGGCGGCAGAAGTTGAGGATGGGATTTTGCGTGCTGTGGAAGTTTAGCTTTCAGTCAGGTCCGCAGAGGGCGAAGACTAGCTGTGCAGTTTGAACTTCCCGGAACCAGGATTTACAGAACACTACGGAGTAATAGATTACACCCTTTCCATTTAACACCGGAACAGGATTTACTACCATGAGATGCGCTAGGAAGAGTGGAATTTTGCCAGTGCAAACAGACAGAGACGGGGTAACAAACTACCACAATTTGCACCATTGGTCAGACCCCAATCTCCATTTTATATGCACAACATCCTTTCAAGAATTAAATTATTGTGAACAACTTCTTCAGAATGTGTGCTTATTTCAAAGTAGGTTTAATGTTCCTCTTGTTCAGAGGAGACCGATGTTTTTTCAACAAGATGGAGCACCTTGTCACAGTAGCAGCGGGATAACTCCATTCCTAAACACTTTTAACGACCGGTTGACTGGTCGATTTGGCCCCAACCCTTAGCCAAAAAGAAAAGAAGAAAAAGTTTATTTTAGAGAAATATCGAGTCTTTTTTTGACCATTTTTGTATGAAAAAAAAAATGGCTTTTACTACAACTTTTGTTGATTACACGTAAAAAAGTTGCTTAACATAATTTTTAGGAAATTTCTTAAAGATAAAAATTTCATACAAAGAATTAAAATTTATTAAGTACAAATTTTGAGAAAAAAGCATTCTAGGTAAAAAATTGTAACAAATTTTAAAAATTTTGCCTTTAAGGAGCCATAACTTTTTTGTAGCTTAAGACTTGTATTGTATATGCGCTGCTAAATTATCTTTTCAAAATGTTCAAAACAATTTTTGTACCTATAATAATTTATAAGTTATAGCGTTTTAAGTTGTAATACCTACAAATTAGAGTTCACCTAATAAATATACGCTTAACGGAATTTTTAAACCCGCTTAAGTGGCATTTTGTTTTCACTTATCCGGACTCCGCTTAAGTGAAATTTTTTTCACTTATCCGGACTCCGCTTAAGTGAAATTTTTTTCACTTATCCGGACTCCGCTTAAGTGAAAAACCCGTTTAAGTGAAAGAAAGACTGTGACATTTTGTTGTTTCTCTTATCTAAGCGGGTTTTACTGTAATAATAATAAATATTAAAAAAGCTTTCAAAAATTATATAGACTTTTATTATAAGTGTGAGCATAGTTTTGAATTGAAATAAAGTTGAAATTGTTCTAGCGTATATAACCTCTTATTATGCACTAAACGCTAGATCAAACTACATTATTTACACATGATTTTTCCCATTGATGTTGCTTCGTAACCAATTGCTGTTAAAAATGTATGACTTAATTTCTATTTTTATGTCATTTGGCAGATGTAAAAGCTTTAAAACAGCAAAGCGTGGAGAGATTTGCAGAATTCCTGGCAGTTCCGTGTCGCCAGCGGCACCAGGAACACCCACTCCCGTACGTTTGCAGCATGTGAATTGTGAAGTCTTCCGGCAGTTTATAGTGTACGTATACACTGGAAAGGTAAAAACTATTATTTGTTCGTACCCATTTGAAGCAAATTACTGATGATTGATATTGAAACTTGCAGATAATGCTACAAGACTCCCGAGTATTTGAAATGATGACACTAGCTCAGGATATGGGCGTCGAAGAGTTACGAGCTGCTTGCGAAGATCACGTTATATCCACTTTATCCGTGGACAATGCGTGTACTTTTTTAACGGCTGTTATGGAAATTCACGAAAAAGCGGGTGAGTGTCTTGGATAAAGTTAATTTAGACCAATTTATTGATTTGAATGAATGAAATTTGTGGGTTGTGTCCATAATAAATGTTTTCGTTTATCTGCTCATGAATAGATGGCGCGCAAGTAGACAGGAAAATGCTTTTGACAGTTCACGAAAATGAATACATAGGGCAAATGATATTTATTTTGCAAATGGTCCTTTATTTATTAGAAATTGGGATTTTTTTGGCACAATATTTAATTGGGTTTTTAATGAAACTACATACAGTTTGGAATGAATTTGCACTTTAATGTGTAATAAATCCTCAAAACGAGAATTAAGAGAGCATAATTAAATTATGCTTTTTATTATGTTTATTTGTCGATTAGGTGTTAATTTCTTGTAATTAAAAATACCTAATACCATTCGAACAACCATACACCGGATATAAGGCGGCAAATTTTTGAAGTAATAACAGTGGTAAAGTATCAAAGTGAATTTGGTAATAAGGCTATCTGTCAAAATAAATGGTAAATCAATAATGTTGTTTTCTCTTCGGCATTTCAGTGCTTAAGCTGAGATCCCTGATTTCTGCTACTAAAAAAAATCTGACCGCATCGTTTGCGCCTTTTTTTTTTTTTTTTTGAAAATATATTTTCATTTTCTACGTGTAGGTTTTCGTGTGCAGCTGTGAATAAAACTTCTCATTATAATAATCTTCTTAAACAGAATCAAATAGAGTCTCTGATAATTATTCGGTAATATAGGTAGCATTGACTTTATAAATAATATTATTGCGTTGCTTTCATTCTAAAACCTAAAAACTATGTGCCCACTCTTAACGATATCATTCTGTATCTTTGCTTTTGCTATTTTTGTGTTGCAATGTTTAATTATTGTACAATGTTGGTGATGGCTCTTAGGTAGTGAACAAATAAAAACAACAAGGAAAAAAATGGTGCAGTGAAATAAGTCCCCACTTAGTGGTTTTCATCTGTCAACCAATTATGACGTAGGTTGTGCACATGATAGAACAAGACTATAGGCGAGAAAGTACGAAAGGCTTATTGCCTTAATTCGTTGATTAGCTGGTTTACGAACAAAAATTCGTTATGAATGAACTTTTTTTTTAATTCTTAATTAAAATGACAGTTTCGAGTTTGACGTGAGTTAGCTGAGATACTGACAATTAACAGATTAAATTAATCTAATGAATAAGACTGTTTATCTTTAAACGATAAGACCAAATTAATAGAAAAACGAAGATTTTATGGGGTGCATTTTGTGAAAGATGACTTCATAACTATTATGCACTTTTGCATTTGCTTCCTTAATCGGAAAATAGTGGACAAAAAAACACAAAGAAAACTAAAATATAATAAATAATTAACAAAACTACTTGTTTTTTAAATATTTTATTAACATTCAATTCAAAACACAAGTTTTTTAATCAATTTTGTTCATACGACGCGTCGAGAAGAGGAGAAAATAAGTAATTCTGCGACTTAATTGAAAGGAACAAGAAAAAAAAGACACGTATGGACCATAAAAGTTTTTCCAAACACATTCCCAGAATTCCGAAATTATATCTTCAATATGTTCCTTTTTATTTAAACATTTAAAGTAACACCACAACTCGTTCCATATTAAACACACGTAAATGCCAAAAATGTCAAAATGTTCGTTGGGCTCTGCTGAAGTAGATGCGCAGAACAAACCGAAAATGAAAACTTCATTGCGCTGCCTTGTCTTGTTGTATCATGCAAATAAGGTTAGTCCGTTATAATACGGTTCTACGGAATAATAGGGTTGTGAAGTTGTAACGTAAATATTGCTTATACTTCTTTACCATCAACGCCATACATTTTCCCATATCGCCTAAATTTTCTTAAATACATTTTGTTACTTCAGGTTGGTTTTAACGTATTTTACTAATTGCTTTCGAAATATTAATTCCATTGCAAAAAACCGCATCAAAGGTATTGTATATTAGGGGTATTCACTTAAACGCGTAAAAGCCTCGTAAACTGCAGAAATTTACACCCTCGTAAATTAACTGTCAGATTTTGTATGGAGAATAGTTTGTTTACGCAGACCTCATAATTTTCCGCGACGATTTAAGCTCTAAACCAACCGCGGAAAGTTACGCAAGTCACAAATGTCAAACAGACCGTATGAATTATTTGTTTGATTCCAGATTTACAGTCGATTTACGTGGTTTACGCAATAGCATTTCCGACGGGTGTTCATTTAAAGCATCGCAGAAATTTATACATTTACGAGCTGCATAAATTTATCAGATTACCTAAGTGAATACCCTTATTG
Organism: Cheilosia soror; assembly: GCA_949372485.1. NCBI lineage: Eukaryota > Metazoa > Arthropoda > Insecta > Diptera > Syrphidae > Cheilosia > Cheilosia soror. Next base: position 22,307,172 of record OX443563.1, read on the forward strand.
TTTTGCATATATGTAATTGTTTTAAGCGGCACAAGTCACACGCTCATCGTATATAAACCCGCACATATTTTTCACATGACCATACTGTGTAATGTGTAATATGAAAGTTGCACAAGTTGTTAAACATTTTGCGATTAAAATTAGATAATTTTTCGAATTAAGAGTTTGGTGGAATTTTATTTTCATCACTACATAAATTCTTCGCTTATAATTCTTTAATCCAATTTACTTATGGCAATAACATCATTTAACTAATGGATTGTAATTAGTATTTAACAAAATGTTCACTATACCTACTACCTTCTCAACAATGCATAAATTTATTTTTTTAAATCTTCATTTCAAATAAATTTTCCTCGTTATACAAAATTTCCTTTACTGTATGAACACTGCTGCCGACATTTTGTATTTGCTACTGTCAATGTCAAATGTGCTGACATTTCGATTTTTGTTTGGGTGACGCCGGAAAACGTTTTGTCTGCGAAAATTTTAGAAAATTTATAAAATCGGTACCTTCGGTGGATTTCATTTAAGAAAATTCCGCCAAAATGTCGTTTAAAGGAAATACAAAAGTTCAAAAGGTAATGGTTCAACCCATTAACCTGATTTTCCGGTACCTCCAAAACAGATCTCGTGTTCAAGTTTGGCTATACGAGAATATTTCGCTGCGGATTGAGGGACACATCGTTGGATTTGATGAATATATGAATTTGGTGTTGGACGATGCTGAAGAAGTTTATGTTAAAACTCGCACGAGAAGAAACCTCGGAAGGATTATGTTAAAGGGCGATAACATTACATTGATCCAAAATGTAAGCCCATCGAAAGATTAAGGTTATGTTGAGCCAGCGGTATCTTCAAACAAAGCCAACCTCACTCAACCGGGAATGGAAACATCAACTATTCTACCTTCTAAGCATTTATTTCTTTAATTAAATGGATTCATTTCGTATTTTCTTGGTATTCTGTGAAATCGGAGTAAAAGTCAAATAAAATTGAAATTTATCTAACGAGAATTGAAATTGTTTCTGTTTACTAAAATTTGCATTTCAGATAATTCTTGTGGAGATAGAGAGGAACCAGTGTGTATTCGCACTGGATATAAAAACTATTTTGCAGTGTTTGAGGATGGCGATGCATTGTAATCTTAACAATATATTTTATAAATTCCAAAGTGAAGATTGAGGCGGAATGTACAAATTCGCAGAGCAAAGCTACGCATTTTTAGTTACGGTGCTAATGCATGCCGTAAATAGTAGTTGATAGTTTGTTGGAGAGTTAGTATTGTACGTATTTGACTGTTTCACAATTGCCATTGAACGCAATTTAAAAATTCGCTGTTTAATATGTAATGGTCACATAAAAGATCGTCAGGGCTGTTAGGTCATGCACATATTCACCCCTATTGCCGTTGGCGTTTGTCGTAATACGACTTATGTTTCGTTTTATTTTTCCGTTTCTATGTTATCACCATCATTTCAATTCATTTGTCTTAAAATGGTTAAAAACAGCGACTAAAAAACGAAGCGAAATACGAGTCGTTTACGACAAACGCCAACGGCAATAGGGGTGATTGCCTTATTAGCAAGTACATGTAGTAAGTCTAACTTTTTCTGTGATTATAATTAATACGAATTGTTCCCCGCTAAATCCGTTCGATCTAGGTACAGCCACGATGAGATGGCAGTATAGTATATATAGGGATTGCTCTTGATGATTTACGAGTCTTTGGCGGAACATCGAGAGTTATGACTTAAGTTCACTTAAGCATCCAACAGCCCTATCACAGAATTCATTCGTAAAAAGTCCCCGAATGTAAGCTACACTACGAACTACGAAAATTCTGTTTTTGCTGGTCGAACAGAAACCTCCAGGCGAAAGCGAAATCTGAAAAATTCAGAGAAAAACACTTCGAGATGCTTGTGATCCCTTTGACTTACACATACGAGGCAATGTATGAATAAAGAAAATTCAACTCATTTTATGTTTTAAAAAGAATAATAAACTTGCAGGTTTCAAAGAAATTGTCGACTCAAAAAACCGGCATAAATATGTATTAGACTATTAAAGGAGTTGGAACATGAGTTTGACCTAGGTGTGTTCAATAACTTCGATATGTACCTTATTAGTGGTGTTTGCCCTATAAAAGCGACAAATATTATGAAGAACTAAGACAATTGGCAAATACCTACTTACTTTTTTATACAAAACATAACCTATTGCTATGCAATGTATGATCTCAGTGATCTAGGTAATACCAGCAAGGCTAACATTCTTAGTTTTATAACCGGCAACAAATGGTTTACATGAGTAGTCAGCAAAGAAATAGCTCCCCGAATCCCAGTGGTATGCACAATGGGCTGAATAACGGCCTAATTGTTTCTCTCATCGAGAGCCACTTTAAACAACTAACTATTGCTGTGCAAAGATCCTATTTCCTAACGTTCTCAACACAAATTAATTGTAAAAAAAAGAGGTAAATTTTCAGTTTCATTTGGATTCAGTGATATGTAATGTCTAATGTACCTAATTTCACTACGAATCTACTATGTACCAATGAATTCCATGATGCATTTTTCGGGATTCGTATTTGTATTTTCGTAATAGGGTTGAATGAATTGTACCGTTTTAATTCAAAAATGTACCTTCCTGTCGACGATTTAAAATCATACATTTTTTGTTTGCTTTGTTGGCTGGATGGCTGTTGCTTTCATAGTTTACTCCAGACTGAAACGAGGTAGGAATACGGTGTGACATCGTGTGAAACTGTGTATTTTGTGAGGTCGCTTGCTGTTATCATTGTCTCAGACGGACAGTTGCAATGGATACGATTGAACATCGTGTGTTTAGTAGATCTAAACATGGAACTCTTTTAAAGCGATTAGCGATGTTGATGGCAATTCTACCTACCTACGATTGTTTGTAATATTGGTATCACGCAGAGCGCTGCACTTCCTAAAAGGTTCTTGTGATAAGTCTATAGTAGTGTCATAGATAGATAGATTTCGTTGCTCTGTAAGTTCTCTAAATGAGTACTTGTCGTGTCAGCGATTGTTGCTCATGTTGTTCATTACCTACCGATAATAATTGATTTCGGATCAGAGATCAGCCGTATTGGTATGGATTATAAGGAAACGTCTTTACTATAGAGTTGCATCAAATGATTAAGATCTTGTCTGTCCTCTGTGATGCCCTGTGAATTAGAAACAATTTTTCCAATGAGTCGTTAAACCAGTTTAAATTTGAAATCGTTTTGCAAAGCTTTGCTGCATGCTTGCCATATAGACAGTATATTATTGATATGCAGTCTTTCAAGGAGAGTGATCAAAGTTTTGGCAAATCTGATTTGGTTCGTTAGCATCCAGGATACCTTTCTCTAGTAGAATAGGTAGAAATTATGGAGATTGATTCTATGAACTTGACTACGTTTCCCTCTTTTTAATACCAACATGGCTAATTTTTTATTATTTTATTTTAGGGGCAAAATGTGCCGCATCTTTTATGGACCGCTGCATTATCTACATTGGTGAGAATGCATCCGAGTGTGTCAAAACGAATGCTTTCCTCAACTTAACCAAGGATGGACTGATAAAGCTTATCTCTTCAGACTATGTAAGTTGAATCAATTTCTTTTACGTTTGTAATCACATGATGTCATACTGTTTAGTTCTGCTTAGAGGAAGAAGATGTTTGGCGCTGTGTTCTGGCTTGGGCAAAGAATCAAGCTGGTGTAACTCAACCTACAGCCCATTGGACAGAAGAAGAGCGTGCGCGCGTTTGTCAACATTTATCTGGTGTAATGGGTCATGTTCGACTTCTTCTCATTGACAGTCAGGTATTTGCTGAAGAAGTGGAACCAACTGGTGCTGTTCCCATGGAATTATCGCTGGAGCGATATCGATATGCAGCTCTACACTCAAATAAAATGGGTGGAGGTGCAGCACCCCCTTTGGTGCCGCTTCCTGGGGGACCTCTATCTGAGGATGACAAACGGTTACAGCCACGTCTAATGATGAACATGTTTCCAGGATCAAATATTCTAAAGAACGATAAGCTTCACCTTCAAGGAGTTCTCAATGGATGGTAGGAATCATTTTCCGATCTGAAAGTCGTTTCATAACTTTGTTTTTTGAAGGTACGGAGTTCCAAAACAGACTTGGCGTCTTGTCTATAGAGCCTCGAGTCATGGCTTTAGTTCATCGACTTTTCACAGATTTTGCGATGGAATTGCACCGTGTTTTGTGATTGGAGTTGTAAGTTTATGCGGAAACACGTTTCGTAATTACTTTTTTTGAATATCTATCTATATCTATATCTATCTATCTATCTATCTATTACTTTACTTAGGGTAGTCGTGGTGAAATCAGCGGAGGATTTACCGATGTAGCTTGGGCAAAGACCAGTCGCAAGGGTGGATACATACACTCAGAGCGAGCATTTCTTTTTACGTTTAACTCTAATAACGACTCACAGCCTGCAAAATTCGATATTGTTAAGAAGCCTTATGCAATCTGTTACCATCCCGAGTAAGGAAACTGAAGAAGATTATACGGGCGTGGTTGATAAAAGTGATTTATTCCTTTCCTTTAGTTGTGGACCGATATTTGGAGCTGGAGCAGATTTACTAATTTCCAACAACTGTAACATGAACATGGACTCGTATTCAAATCTGCCGCATAGCTACGATGGTCCAAATGCAAGCTATATGCCATTATTTGGAGATTATAACTTCATGGTAGCGGATTATGAAGTCTATACATTGGCAGCTGCTGCTCCGGCAAACAATCAGCCTGGTGTTAAAATGAAGTACGACAGATATTGAACGAGATCAGTAACAGTATAATTTTAAGTTAGATTTAAAGCAGGTGGTCCAGTTTCTAAAACCCAGTATTAAATTTCTTGCCTTCATTTTAAAATTTTCTTTTAAAAATGCATTTGTTAAAATTAAGTTCACTGTGTGCTTCCGGAATAAAATTTTATCATTAATTTATTATGTACCATTTCGACCCTTAACAGGTGCTTCACGTCAGTCGTTAATTTTTAAATGCATTAGAAATTAAAAACACGTACAAAATTCCAAATCTTAGAAATAAAAATGATGGGGGTTAACATCACATTCAACCTGTCGGAAAAGACGACTAGAATGCATTCTACAGGCTGCTTACAGCTGTAGTTGTCAAAGGCACTAAAGAAACACTACATTTATTGCCAAACTAGGAAGGAAAACAGGAAGAGTTTGCTCATTTGCGATAACTGGTTTTCAATCCAAATATTAGGTTAGGTTAAATAGAGGTATGAAAGAAAAGCTATCATATACACTATAGGAACCATCAGGGCCCATTGCAATCCTATATGGAACCAATTGCAGTAAACTACGATGAAAAAACACATAAACATTTGCCACTGAAAAACAGACCACAAAATCCAAGAAGCCTTTGTAGTTGGTAGGTATGGTCTATCTCCTCTAAATGTTGGAAGAAGTACCTGTCCAGAAATATGTTTCTACTGCGGCATATTGCCTCGCATGCACACAGTATGTGTGTATCTATCTTTCTCGGCTTGATGGTCATTGCAGAACCTACAAGTGTCCAAGTCTACCAGTCTGATGCCCTGAGTTGTTTCGTGTCTAGTTTGAGAATTTTTCTAGATCTTTTACGATCGAATTGAGGCCAAAGCGGTGTGGATACTGGGTGTCTGGTAAAGCGTGTCCACCTCCGGTCGGCTTCCTTTATTATTATCGCCCTCCCTACCTATCAATTCCCTCTATTTTCTCGCAAGCTTGTCAGCTTGCGCATGCATAGGCTAGATTCGGTTTACGGGTTGGTAGAACAGGGTAAACCGTACTGTACCACACTTAGTTCATTGTGGACAGGACACATTGCGATGCCTTTTTCAATTGGGGTTAACCGTTGGTGTTAAAGATGGGTTAGTCTGACGTCCCTTCTTTTTGTGATTACTCGAGGCCGTCCAGCTATCCTGATATCCTCAGAAACCTGTAAAGATCAGAAATTGAGACATCAGAAAGTTCATGCAATCAATGGCAGTAATGACTTCAAAGCGTTCTGTTCCTCAAGCGACGAGAGACACGGGCAGTGACAGAGGAAGTGACGGACGTCTTCGTCTCTACATATATCGTCATATTTGAGATTTAGGCCCCTATTGTGATTGTCGATAGTTAATCTTTGCGCAACAAAACTACTGTCGATCGATTGTCAATTGCGATTGATATTTGTCGATTTGTAGTCGCTTGTAGTCGATTACAAATGTCTGGTGGATTCTTTCTCTTTTAAGTGAAAAAATTTTGTGAGTATGGATAGCTAAAATCAATCGACGCAATCGACAACTGTCGTGACGATCGCTGATCGACAATCACAATAAGGCCCTTAGTTTTGTTGTATGGTTTCTTTAGAAGTTATGACCCGTTAGAGCCCCCATCAACTTTGACAGCGATAACCTGTCAATCTCCTAGTAGTTTCATGGTCCGGCCACTGTCATATTTTGACCAAAGCTTCCGTGATACTTGTCAGGTAGTTAGTTCTTTCCATCTGTTTTTGGTTTTCATGCGAATCTTATTCTCCACTCGTTCTCTAAGATTACAGAGCGGTGGTTTCATCGACTGTAGTAGTTATAGTGCTCGATCATGAATAATTGCAGACCCAGTTCTTCAGCCTCTCATTGCCGGCTTTGTCACTGTGTCCAGGGACCCAGCAGAGGATCATGGTGTGCTGCAAGCAAAGAACGTTAAGCTCTTTGCGGCAGCGGTGAACTAACTTAACTCGGCTTTTATTTTAATAGCAGAAACCTATAGGTAACACAATAGAACAAGTGCTTGTTAAACAAGTGAATTTCAACAACTGTTAAAAATTTGTGTAACACGTAATAACCAATCTGCGGGCACTTCAACAATTGTTTTATAACATTTTAACAAGTGGGAAATTTAATAATTCCACCATATTTCTGTAACTGGAAACAACAAGTGCTTAAAGAAAAGATAATAGATTTGTTAAAAAGTTAATTAATTCTAACCGACGTTGACCGACTTGTTAGAAATAAACAAGCAAAAGTTAGGAAGAAAATATTAATAGTCTCACATTAGTTTGGGACAGGATCTTATCCCAACTAACAATAATTTAACTTGTATAAGGCCCAATTTTTTAAAATTAATAAGCCATAACTTCTATATTGTCGTTATAAGACTTATTTCGAGATGTTAGCCATTTTTCAAGACATATTTTCAGTAACAGCTTCTTTAAGACATTTGGGAAACAATTTCACAAGCTGCACAGAGAAGTGAGATATTCTTATTTATGTAACAAGGCTAATATAAGGCCCGTTGAAGTTACTTAATCAAAGTCTGAAAAATAAGAGCTTAAAGAAAGCTTGGTATTTGAAGTCAGTTCAAATACCCTCTAAAGGGCCTGTAAACTGAAACCCTGCATACAATCAATATAAACTGTGGAAAGTTAGAATTAAATCACTGCAAATAATGTCATAGTCTATATAAATAATAGTTTTCGGCGCTAAATATAAAGAATAATTTATTATTAATTCTACTCAATTGAAAAAATCGGGGAAATTTTCAGGTTTTAACAATTGTTACAGTTTTTTGTGTTACGCATTTAATCTTCACTTGTCAAACAAACATAATTCTATAAGTGCCTGTCGACTTGTTGTTCTGTTTTATAGGCCCCGGTTGTCAATGAAAATGGTAATATCGTTTCGTGGTATTGCTAATACTAACACCTCCGCGATTGCCAGAACTCATGATCGGAATACACTGCTTGTAGTCGTAGACACTTTCAGATCTGAATGCTGGATCTACGGAATAAATGCAAATTCCAGTGCCTTTTGTTGTATTTGCATAAACTTAAATTTTGCATAACTAAGGTTATGTAATAACTCTATCTCTGGTCCTTGTGATTGTCGATCAGCGATCGTCACGACAATTGTCGATTGCGTCGATTGAATATAGCTATTCGTAAGCACAAAATTTGTTCACTTCCAAGAGAAAGCATCGATCAGACATTTGTAATCGACTACAATCGACTGTCAAATCGGAAAATATCGATCGACAGTTGTCGATTAACTATCGACACTCACAATAGGGGCCTCTATCTCTATTCATATACCTTTTCAGAAATGATGCAAGAAGTGTCGAAATCGACCAAAGGGTGCATTTCATTCGTTTGGACCTGTAGTACGTCCCTCCGTTTCTCCACTAGTACAATGTCCAAAACTGAACGTGAAAAAACAAAGTTGAGCATTGAAAACGTCCGTTTCAGCTAAAGTTTACGTAGGAAGGAGAAGGCGACCTTGTGATCTATTTTGCCCCTGGCCCCTCTTTATACAGTGCTGTATATTTGGCAGAAAGGTAGCTATTTACATTGATTGATACACTATAAAACAAACACAATCTCAAACTTGATAATAGATTCATAACGGCAGTTTTACTAATTTTTTCCATACCAATACCATGCAAAAACGTATAGGTATGCCTTTTTTTTGGCTCACTTGAATAGACGCACTGGTTCGTTACCTAAATTGCTTAGTTAACAACGTCTTGCTTGGACAAAGAGCAGTGAAAAGTTAATTTAAAAGTAGGTAAGTCAACTAGTATTATTTTATATTAGAAAATTTTATTAAAATGAGCAGAGAAAAGTGTTGAATTTGGAGAAAAGGCAAAGGTTAAAGTTTAGGTACCTCTCGGAGAGCTTTTCAAATCGTGAAATGACTCATAAAATTGGTCGAAGTGAACACTTGATAAGAAACTTAGTAAAAAATAGGGTATCTGATGAAAACAACTACAAAGAAAGGATTGTAAATGTTTTAACACCAAAAAACAAGCCTAAGATTCAAGACTAGGGTCCTATGGCGCTCAATTTACAAACAGATTTATGGAATTTTTTTAATAGCAAATCCACTCTCGTTGTGTTATTGTCTATGCTTTATAGACCTAAAAGTTACAACACTGTAGATAACAAACAAACACCGCCTAATCAAGCACGCAAGCAACCCACCCACACGCCTTGAATTTTGTAAGGTCTCACATGGCATGGGATATGCACATTAAAGTGGTCTCCGAAGGAGCAAAGTCCACTTTTCGAACAAAAGGGAGTTCTCTCGAACGAATCGAATGCCAGCAACGTGATTTACCCCATGTTCACGGTATATAATGGATTGAAATTGGTCCCGAAATTAATTTGGCTAATGAGAACACTTTTAGTCATACAACTTATAGATGGGTTTATTACAACCGATAATACTATGCCAGAAGCCAGAAGTAGAAACCTTGTTCCCTATCAGAAACACAAACATTCTAACACCTGCCAAAGAGAAATTCGTGGTCAAACATACTGTAGGTTCCGCATGCCATACCCCCACATGCCATCTACAGAAATTCTTCGTCCACTTCCAGAGGATATTCAAGAGGCAGAAATAAAGAAGCACAAGGAAAATGTTGATAAAGTTCACAACTTTGTAAATATGAACTTTTCTTTAGAGGAAACAGCTCAGATATACAGTTTTGAGCAATTTCTGTCTCACGAGCGCATCAATATGAATTACGACGAATACAAACAAGCCCTGCGATCGTCGCGTCGTTAAAAAAGCCCCATGTATTTCTTAGAAGGCAGTTTAGGGATCGTTCAATTAACGCCCTGTAGCGTACGCCTTTTAAACTAAAAAAAACTACCTGAAAAAAACCAAACCGCTGCACACGCACCGTATTTTCAATGCAAATTGTCAAAACAGCCGCTGCAACTGCAACAAATGGTCACCCACTTCACAGCGGAAATTAAACAATCGGACTGGTATAAAAGCCGTCTACGCTATTGCGCGGTCTCTTTTTTTATTCGTGGATAGGACAGACAAGATACGACGCCATTGAAGTGCATGTCTATTCTGAAGACTTTTTCAGAATTGTTCGCAAAAAATAAAACACGACGATGTACGGGAAGAAAATTAAAACGACGTTACGCTTCGATGATCGACTACTAAAGCATGAATTTATTATTTGTTTCTTTCTTTTATAGGTACATAAGATGTTATGTTTATAATTAGTATTAATGAGGTTGGGAAATTTACAATATATGTACGTAAATAGTTCAGTTGAGTTTTCTGTTGGACTTTATTGTTTATGACTAAACATTCCGCCCCCTTTGAAAGGTCTCACTTTCAACAAGGTAAGATCGCCAGCTTGCAGATACTACGTCTCATCGTGCCCTTTGAAGTTCGCACCTCCGCCACTCGAATTTTGCCATCCGCCCCCGCAATGGTTTTAACGACTCGTCCAAGCAACCATCTCTGTGAAGGAACATTATCTTCATGGATGATGACTAAAGAGTTGATGGCTAGATTTGGCTGAACTGATGACCATTTTGTGCGACCTTGGAGTTCGTTTATGTATTCACTGGACCAGCGTTGCCAGAAGTGTGTTTTCACCGCTGTGATTTTTCGCCAACGTTGAAGAAAACTTATGTCGTTGACATTCACTCCTGCCTCAGGAATGGATCTAAGAGGGGCACCAATGAGGAAGTGACCCGGGGTAAGTGCTTCAATGTCGCTTGGGTCTGATGAAAGGGGTGTAAGAGGTCGAGAATTCATAATAGCCTCGATGTCGACTAGCGCCGTTGACAATTCTTCAAACGTCATTCTGGTGATGCCCAAACTGCGAAGTAGGTGACCTTTCGCGGTTTTAACTGCAGCCTCCCAAATGCCACCGAAGTGAGGGGCCCTAGGAGGAATAAAATGAAAATGTATGTTTTCGTTAATACAAAAGTTATTAATAAGTTCTTTCGATGTTTTGTGAAAAAACATATTTTTGAATTCTATAAGCTTCGAATTAGCCCCTACAAAATTAGTGCCATTGTCGCAGTAAATATCTTTCGGAAGACCCCGACGACCAACGAAACGCTTTAATGATGCTATGAAGGCATCCGACGACAAATCCGATACAGCCTCAAGATGCACAGCCTTGGATGCGAAACAGATGAAAACAGCAATGTATGTTTAATAAGGCACCTTGCCCCTAATCTTATAGTATGTGAGAATTGGTCCACAGAAATCTACTCCACAACATGTGAAGGGTCTAGTTACGGTCAGTCTTTCTGTAGGTAGATTTCCCATAATCTGATGAAGTAGTGTTGGCCGGTACCTGACGCAGTGTATGCAGTTTCGTACCGTTTGCCTTGCGATTTCTCGTGCATTTACTATCCAAAAGGTATTTCTTATTAACGCGACGAGTGTTTTAGCTCCTGCATGGTAATTTGATTGATGCAAATGCCTGACCAACAATTTAGCAAAGCCCACATTTTTTGGAAGAAGCAACGGATGTTTTCTCTCCTCCGGAATGCTCGAGTTCTGTAATCGGCCGCCTACTCTGAGTAACGGAATACCGTTTTTTTCTTCTAAGAATGGGTTCAACCACTTGATGGATCCTTTAAGACTTTGACCATTGTTAATTGCAGCAATTTCTTCTGCGAATGAATGTTGTTGAATGACAAAAACAATATGAGTTAAAGCATCATCTAGTTCTTTGGTGCCTAGCGCCATTGGAAATTCTGAGCGCACGGTATTTTTAGAAAGATTATAAAATCTTAAAACATATGCGAAGATACAAAGGAGTTTTTTATATGAGCTATATTTATCAATGATATTCAACAGATACGAATAATCTCTCTTTTTGCAAATCAAGACGGTTTTCCTTTTTTCAAGGGACAGCTGTTCCGATGATAACTGGAAATTGTCGTTGAAGGGCCAGTTCTCTGGGCTCTCTAAAAGGAATCGAGGACCGTTAAACCAAATAGATAGCGATAATTCAGCGACTGTACATCCTCTAGAAACTATGTCTGCTGGGTTATCTAGCGTTCTAACATGCCTCCATTCCACTCCAAGACAATTTTCTTGAATTTCAGCAACCCTGTTTCCTACAAAAGTTGTTAACTTTGAAGTGTGAGTTCGAATCCAATGTAGAACTATTTCTGAGTCTGTCCAGAAGTAAACTTTCGAAATGCAATCTTTAAATATGCCTTTGATTTTTGCCCATAGTTTTGCTAATAAATGAGCTGCACAAAGTTCGAGACGAGGTATTTGTTTCTTTTTTGCCGGCGAAACTCGTGACTTTGCAACCAGCAGCTTTACCGAAGTATGTCCTAAGAGGTTTGTGGATCTTACGTAGATGCAGCACCCGTAGGCATTAAGGGAGGCATCAGAAAATCCATGAATTTGAATATCCTGTTTATTGTTTATTAGCGCAAATCTAGGAACTGATAAATCCCTAAGAGACTGAAGATCTACTACGAACTGTCTCCACTCTGTATCTAAACACTGTGGAATCGACTCATCCCAATCCAATTTTTCGACCCACAGCTTCTGCAGTATAACTTTTGCCTTTATGATTATGGGACTCAGCAGTCCCATAGGGTCAAATAATGACGAAGACAACGAAAGTATTGATCTTTTTGTATAATGCGAGTAGCTACGATTTGAATGATATGAGAAGTTGAAGCTGTCGTTTAAAGAATCCCATGTTATGCCAAGTGCACTGGTTACTGTAGAGTCGTTAAGTTTAAGATTTTTATTGCAGTGTGTGCTTTTAATGTCCTTTTGATCCATTGCGGTAACATTGCTATGTCATTTGGATAGTTCTAAGCCTGCTGAAGTTAGGATACTGACAACCTCTTCCTGAATTTGTTGCAAGGTTTCGATGTCGTCCGCGCCTGTTAACATATCGTCTACATAGAAATCTGAATTGAGAACTTGCGATCCTAGTTTATGAGTAACAGCCCATTTTTCGCTGAGATAACGAAGACAACGAATTGCCAAGAAAGGTTACTGTATTTAATTCATATGATTTAATAGACGATTGTTCTTCATCTCTCCACAGGATCATTTGGAACCTTCGATGATCGGAATGAACCAGTACCTGCCTATACATTTTCACAACATCTGCTGTCAAGGCATATCTATGTAAGCGAAACCTGAGCAAAATTATTAGAAGATCATCCTGTATTGTAGGACCAACCATGAGAATATTGTTCAACGAAAGTTGGGACGATGTATAGCAAGAAGCATCGAAAACCACTCTCAGTTTTGTTGACTGGCTTTCAGGCTTAATAACGCATTGGTGTGGTAAATAATAATGAGGTTTGCTTAGATCAGGGCTCGGAACGTGTGTCATATGACCTAAAGCTTCATACTCCTTAAGAAAACGCGAATATTCCAATTTCAAAGAATGATTCTTAGACAACCTACGCTCAAGTGCTACATATCTCCGAAAAGCTATATCGTAAGAAGAACCAAGAGAACTGGGGTTTTCCTTGAATGAAAGCTTCACTATCAAACGACCCTCTGCAGCCTCCTCTACATTCTTTACAAAATGTTTCTCACATTGAGTTTGCTCCTCCGTCAGTTGTAACTTTTTTCCACTAACTTCCTCCAACTCCCAAAATCTTTCGACGTATTCAGATAAGGAATCGTCAGTTAAACTAAGTAAACAACTTTGCTTTGATGAATTTGGAGTTGACTTAAATCTTCCGGATACGATCCACCCTAGTAAAGTCTTTTGCAGAGATGGCAGTTCTTCCCCTAATTTAATTTGTCCCACACACAGCAGATCAAAAAAGGCCTCTGCCCCCAATAGCAAATCGATTTGTGATGATTCATTGAAGTGTTCGTCTGCTAGTTCTATATTTCCTGGAAGATTCCAATTCGAAGTGTTGAACGTGGAGTCTGGTTGATAACCCGTGATAACTGGAGTAACTAGATATTCCAGTGACATTTCAAAATTATTGAACCTAGACCGAATGGTTGTTTGCGTTTGACTTCTTATCTTTGTCTCGCCTACTCCTACTCCAATTATGTCGACCTCTTTCTTCCATTTTTTGAGTTTTAAATCGGTCGCGAACTTGTCACGAATAAAATTAACCTGCGATCCCGAATCCAAAAGTACTCTTCCGATTTGATAAATTCCTGATAAATCTCGTACCAAAACTAGTGCTGTTGCTAAAATTACTTGATCATGTGAGGTTGTACTACACGGTTAAAAATCCTGGCGTTAAATTTAATATTTTGGGGGTTGTATATATGACAACACCGAAAAAATATTAAAATTGAATATTTCGGATATATTAAATTTGAAAAATCAATAAAAGGTTTATTGAAATTAAATATATTCTATTATTGAAAACCATACCCGAAATATTAAAATTTAATACAGATTAAAATTGGTTTATGTGCGAAAAGTATTTAAATCAAACCCTTACATATTAAAATGTTATTTAGGATTATAATACATTTGTATTAGAAATAAATAAACTGCGTATTGAAATCTAATATGTTCGCCTTAATTTCAATATTAGTTTGGGTTTTTTATAAACCTATGGAATATTAGAATATAATACAACATTATTATATTTTAATACAATTTTTTATTAATTTCAAGTAAATTTAGGTTACTTTGTAATACAAAATATATTATCTACATTTTAATTCAAAATACAAAATACAAAAATACAAAATCCTTTTAATGCGGGAGTACTCCTCCAAAATATCCGCCATTGGACTTCCTTCATTATGTATGATTGCAGACTTTAGACCCTTTTAATGAGAAAAAAAGTCATATATTTATATTTAAATATATATTTATAATTAAATCAGTGACTTACTTGTTTGTATGTATATAAGGATATTATTTCTTATAGCTGCGTCTTGCCTCTTTAAATTTCCTCTGATAGGATCAACCAGCTCGCACAATAAACTGCAATCTGCACACCAACTGGATCTTTAAAAATATCCACATTTAATTTCGTCTTTTAAAGCTTAAAACAAAAAAGAAGAGACAAATAGCAAAGTCACATTGGCAAATAAATTTTATTCATATATGGAAGTGCATTCACCCTTTATAAAAGCAACTTTGGCACTAAGGGTGAATATCCCTCAAGAAACACTTTAAAATTATAATAACTTACTTGTTAGAAGAATATCCTCATTGGATATTAATATTTCCACGTATTCCATATGTTTTTATTTTAATTTTTTATTTACTTTTTCCACTTTTAAGAAAACTTCACTAAACACAAATTTTGTACACAGATATGACTATGACGTGGCCAAAATAATTGGAAATTGAAAACCAAGCGTCAAAATAATATCTTTTTATTCAAAAATAATACCGTAATATTTAAATCTAATGCTGAAGGGTTCAAAATTAATTCTAAAGTTAAAGTGTAATACTGAAGGATTATAAATTACTATTAAAGGGTTTAAATGAATTTATTCATACAACATATCTAGTGAAACATTAAATTGTAACATTCCGGTATTAAAAAGTAATACAGCCAAAAGTTACGCACTTAATACATAATATATTGATTAAGAATATACAAAATGTTTAATTTAAATATTTTTTTTATTACTGTCACCTTGGCCCACATCTTGTATTAAAACCAAATACAATAATATTGATGTGAAATGCATTGTAATAAGTTCGGGTTAAAATCCAATCAGAGTCTGTGTTACATTTTAACTCAACTATAATTTAATTGTAACAAGTTCTTGGTTGAAATATAATTTTAATATAGACGGGGTTAGATGGTAGAAGTAAAATATTTGATTTTAATCTTTGTAGATTAAAGTTCAGAAAACTCGTATTAAAATTAGTATTTTAATGGAAAAAATATTGAACTTTAATACGAAATTATTGCAGAAAAAGTTTAATAAATTGAAAATATTAAAAACAAATTTTTCTTGTATTGCATACACTTGTAATACTGCGACAGTATTAAAAAACATCCTCAAATTTTTAACCGTGTATGTTTTCCAGATGCAGTATGCACGGCTGCCGACGTCGACGGCGACGGTTCTGCTGGTGGAGAGGGTTGATTGGTTTCGCGCTGTTGATCTCTGTGAAGCAGAGTATGGTGAGACTGTTTACATTGCTTGCATCTAAAGCTGGATGGACAGTTCGAAACATTGTGCCCTTTGCTTAAACAGTTAATACATAACCCTAACTTTTTCACGGTAGAGAACCGATCCCTCACTAATAAATTATTGAAAGAAGTGCACGTTGTTATTGCATGAGCTTGGTCCTTGCAAAATATGCAGTTTCGTCGAATCGCGGTTAATGATGTATGAGTACGATGACTACTATTAAATAATTTTGGTTTGTTAAATTGCTTATGGGCTGACTCCCCACGAACTATTTTACTTTCACGAGCTTCTAGATACCTACAGCGATTTCCTAACACAGACGCACATTCCTCCCATGTTGGAAGCTTTTTGTAGTCTAATTGTTCTTCCCATTTTGATTGGGTTTCAGAATCCACTTTAGACATAGCCATATATATTATCACTGCATTGCAGATATCCTTTTCTGATCCTAACGACGATAACGAATTGTATAAAGCAGTAATATTATCAATCAAATCTCTTAAATGCGATGCTGATGCTTTCGGTATTTTTGGTAACTCAAATAGAGCCGAGATATTTTCTTGGAAGATAAGGCAATCATTGTCGTAGCGTTCTCTGAGCCTGCTCAAAGCCTTAGGATAATTCTCCTCTGTTATTTGAAACGCCCTAACCGTACCCAATGCCTGGTCCGTTAAACAAGTAAGTAAGTGATTGAACTTTTCGATCTTTGTTAAGGAAGAGTCTTGATCAACCAAATTAGTAAAACGGTTTATGAAATTTTTGTAGTCCGAGTACTTTCCAGAAAATTGGGGTAATTGAAGCTTGGGCAAATGATTTACAGGATGTGGAACCGTAAAAGATGCATCCATTGTACTAATACGACGATCTGGTCCCATCAACGAAATAATTTTTGTTTTGGTACTAATGTAAAGTTCTTCTAATTCACTTCGATTTCCATCCGATGGAGCGAATTTTTCGATTTGTGTTTGAATTGATAATGCTTGTTTGAAATAAGAGTCTAAGATTCCAAGTCGACATTCTAAATCTGCGGGAGACAACGAGGATCCCTTTGATTCTATTAAGTTTTTAATTCGCGTAATGCTCCCCTTAGTTGTGGAACGTTGTTGCTTTAAATACTCTTCGTGTGATTGAGAATCATCTGGCATTGCGAATTTCAAACAATTGCAATTTTTCGAGGAGAAATAGGAGTGACGATATTAACTGGCGAATGTGAAAATTGGAAGCGAGAAATGTATTTGGGGTGGTTAAAAAACGAGCGAAAACGAGCGAACGGTTATTTCTTAATCTCTTTATCTATTGACGAAGTAGGTATAATATGCTGATAGGCTACGATCTACGACGAATGTGCTGGCAAAAGGAGTCAATAACAGTAGGTAATTTTTCAATTCTGTAAACGTACCTATAGCAGAAATTAATAATGTTGACGTGGTCAATGGATCGAAGCTTCCTATTCGCCTACGAAGGAAAAATGTCTATCCCGAATTTTATCTGTTGCTTCGACGTATATTTTTCAACATATGTGCGCAATGTGTATAATTTGTATATATGTAAAAAATTACGGCATGCAAATACGATATACATATATATAATAGGATTTATGCGAAGGTGCGCCCAATAATCTTTCCCGACTTTTGTTTGTCAAAATGAAAAGTTTAACGCGCACATTCGTATAATAATAGCTAAATGTGAATACCTTGGTGTAGAATGTCTCTACTTATCTCTTCTCCCAGGCTTGATCGTTTTCCTCTCTTTCCGATGCTGCTACTGTTGGACCGTTGGGTAATGCTGTTGTCTCTGGAACTTTTGTCACTGGAACCCTTATCTGCTTGTCCGTAATCCTCTCTAGAAGAACAAAACCGTTACCGCTTACCGAAACCGAACCGACACCCCGTTTGTGCGAATATTTTCCGATGTAATTATACACTTTTATAATAAATCGCTCTAATTGTTTCTGTCTTTGTTTCAAATTGAAACTGTATTTAGTTTATTCACTTAGGTTCTTTTTGTTTTATTTTTCCGCGAATGAGCAACTAAACTCGTGCCCTACGTTCGGCGCCAAAATGTCTATTCTGAAGACTTTTTCAGAATTGTTCGCAAAAAATAAAACACGACGATGTACGGGAAGAAAATTAAAACGACGTTACGCTTCGATGATCGACTACTAAAGCATGAATTTATTATTTGTTTCTTTCTTTTATAGGTACATAAGATGTTATGTTTATAATTAGTATTAATGAGGTTGGGAAATTTACAATATATGTACGTAAATAGTTCAGTTGAGTTTTCTGTTGGACTTTATTGTTTATGACTAAACAGTGCACAAATATCAAAATTAAATTGATTGGTGCGGAAAACCTTGCTATAATTATAAAATAAAGTGCGTGAAAAGATAATAATATCTCGCGTCGAAAGTTACCTATATATTTCGTGTTTCAACGCGGTAAAAACAAAAAGAAATTTAGTGATTCTAAAAAGAAAAAAAAAACTTTAACAATCTGCGGCGACTCCACCCCATTTATTCTTTTGGGAAAAAAAAAACATAATAAAATAACCCTTAAATTTAAGTTTACAAATTGTAACTCATAGTCTGTAAGTTTTTTTTTGTTTTTGCTAAGGGAAAAAGGTAAAATTGTTTGGTTCAGCTCAGGTAATTGCCTAAAGAATATATAAAATTAATTTTGTCTTAAATAATTGAATCAATCATTTTCCAAACAGTGAGAATACATCATTAATCATTACATACACCGAATCGTCCTGTGCGCACATCACGAAGGAGTATGCAGGAAGATCAGTAAGATCCAACGTACAACAACTTTAGTAAGCAACGAAAAACAAGACAAAAGACTGTAAATGCTTTATCATATTTTATATTTTCTTTGTGGCAACCATAATTCGTAAACAGTTTAATTGACATAATCATAAACTAAATATAAAAAAACATCTGCGATATTAAGTAAAAATTACAATACATACCTATAATAATTTTAACGCGGAACCATATTTACGGTGATCATTTTACATTAGTAGATACCAATATTTAACTTTATATTCAATCGTTTTCATACTTACCTGCCGTGTCGATACCTTACCTACCCTTGTTTAGTTTAGGTTTAATGTAGATACCACTTTCTTTATTGTGGTAATTACACCACAGGCCCCATGGTCACTACTCCAATGTATTGAATTAAAAACACCTACGAATGGGTGGTAATAAATTTTCCTTTTTATATAATCATTATGAGTATAATAATTATGAACTAAAAGTTTTTTATTTGGTGATTGAAAGTGTATCATAAGAGATGAGAACATAAGGCGTTAACATTATTATAACATGGGGCTGCCATACAACTTTCGGCACATGGTAGCCATGGAGCTTTTGACATCGGTCAATGGTTTAGGGTGGGTTCCGCCACCAGGATGATCTTAGAGGTTTTTCAATACCAACCTCAAATCATCCTCCAATGTCCCAACATCTGACATTTTTTGGTCTATTTTTGCATATCCCTCAGTGATCGTCAACAACCCCTTTCATCTTACTATCTTTTTACTACCTACATACATTCATGTGATGTATCTGCCCAATTTTAGGTCAAGAAGCGAACATTTCAAAAACGTAACTACATCATCGCAGACACTTCTTTGAATTCTTTTTGGCACGAATAAATTCATTTTGCAGACAATAAGATAAGCAGAAAAGAACACCACCCTTCCGTCGAGCTAATTGCCGCGAGCCACCGCAAGCGTGCCAACCCTCTGCTTCGGGATGGAAATTTCTTGTAAAATTTACACAGTTCCCTCCTGTCTCCTGCAGCCCTTAACCAACAATCCTACAAATGCAACGGGCAAATATGAATATTCAGTTTGTACTGGGATGCTTACGCCTGCTGTGCCTACATTGTAAATTATATTAATAAGTTACATAGACGAGTTTCTCGATTGCTGCAGGAAGCAATGATCGAAATTATAGGAGGGAACTCTTCTGTCAAGCAGAGACTGCAACACCTCGGAAATAAATTCATTTCAGCATCTGAAATTTCAGCACAGGAGGCATCCTACAACAGTAATACAGAGGTATTTGTCAATACATCAATACTTCCCGACAAGCGTGTTCGTATGGTCAAATGAAAGAGGGAATTGGGAAGATTGCCTACCGATTCGACTGACATATTCCTAGCAAACTTACTTGACCCCACTATGTTCAACGTCCTGATGTACTTGATAATGTCTGTTTGGATTTTTTGGCAGCTTTCTATAGGTACACAAAAAACGTGAGAAGACAAAGACGCCAACAGGAAGAAGACAATGAATACGAGGAAGATAAACAGGAGGAAGAAGATAGCGAGCAAATAGGTAATGCTAATGGCCTTTGATTAAAAGGCAGCTCCGGTTTTCTCTACAAGCGTAATAATCCATGACACTTCTAGAGCTGACTATTTCCGTGCAATAGTGAGGCTGTATTTGTCATGGCGGAATGAACGTTTTGATTGAAAAATGATAACGAGGCAACTTTCGCTATGAACAAAGACAGGATCGAGGCTAACAGGATGATATTTGAAAAGTTCAAAGAGGGAGAACTTGAGGATGTCCATCAAAAGATTCAACAAGAGAACGGGGAACAAGAAGAACAGCATTGCGAAAATGTAGCCGTTTCTTACATTTTATGATGTTGAATATAGGGCGTTAACTGTTCCCGAAATTAATCCCAATTTGAATGTTTTAATGTTGATGACCATCGAGACATGAACAATGATAATCCAAATGTAGGGCTTCGCGTGATTAGACTTCCACCTTTCATCAATAAAATAGATCTATTAGCCGCGATTAGGTGCTTAAATGAGAAGCAGCATAATACATAATATACTGCATAATGTTGCAACAAACTCTAAATTCTTTGAATATGTGGGAGGCGGTGCTGGAGTAGGAAAAAGTCGATTAAAAAACAGAATTTATCAATCAAATTCGCTCCGCTTGAATTGGGTTCCAAGATCAAATATTGGGCTCCCAAAAGTTTTATTGCGTGCAAATCTTACGAAGAATTCTTTAAACAAAAATCTATTTATATTCAAATTCATTGATTATAATTAGTTTTTAAATCATATGTACTTAAACGAACTATTTTTTCACACAAATTTTTTCAAAGCAGAAGACGTCTCGATATTTTTGCTTTGTAACAAAATGGCGCCCAACGTGTTTGTTGTGAAGAACGATGCCGTCGAAAAAAATTGGTATCCACTACGAATGGCCCGCTATATATTATATAGGTACATAGCGAGGCAAAAATTATTTTTTTTTTATGAGCCTTTCTTTTTTTTTTTTTTGCTTTTTATAAGTACACATTTTTATATTTTTTTTGACAATGCTCGGTTTCATTCATATGATTCATATCGATGTGTGTTCTATGGTGTCCGAGTCCGAGTCATGTGGGAATTTGTAAAGTAGATTCACACATGTCCGGGCACCGACAAATACATAAGTTAACTTTTACTCAGTTTAGTGAGACTCGGGGATATCGGTAAAGATGTTCTCGTGTTTACATTTGGAGTACTTTCAGAGTCTTTAGCAATCAAAAAAAATTTTTCCAAGTGTCCTGAAAGGAAATTTTAATTAATTAATTCATAAAGTAAAGAAGAATCAACCAAATTTTACCAGTTAATTAGCGTATTTAAGTTTTTATTAATTTTGGCTCGTAGCACTTAGGCATTTTCATTTTTCTCGCAGCGCAGTCCACCCTCGACCGTAATCCTCATCCTCAACCTGTCACGAATACTACAACAAATATGTTTTTTTGAGTATGATTGAAACATTCACAAATGTAATACGATTTCTACATATCTTTTTACTTATCTACCTTTTTTATATTTTTTTGAATTTTCTTTTGAAATCTTCTATTTTTCTATTTAGTTATTCTGTTCTGCCTTCTTACTTAGGTAGAGTAGGTAGTACCCTCCATATTTGCCTTACGGGTTTTATCTTTTTTTTTTGTGGCAATAGGTGTATTTGATTTTCTACTTCAGACAGTTTCTGTTTCTGCTATTCGGGTTAATCTTATCGGGTATGAGTGGTAACGATGGGGACGTACCCTTGCCATCGAATCCAACTAATTTTCCCACAGTTTCAGCATCAAGTTTTGAGCGATTCATAGCACGCTTCCACACGTTGACCGTTTCAATTTCGAAAATTCGGTCAGTTATTCCCAAGAAATGAGTTCTACCGTACAGAACTCTTCAACTACAATTACAAGAGGAGTAGCGAGCTCTTCCTACCAATGATAGGAATGGGAAATCGGAAAGTGCAGCGCCCAGCGGGTTCTCTAATGCGCTGGCAATGATGAAGTGAGCAGGTTGGCTGACCGTATAGTCAAAACACTCAAATCCACTTTTTCCAGCAACTAGACGACTTTATGACTAAAGTCTTGAAAAGTATGGAAGTTAGGAGTAGCCATATGACTGCTCATAGTAGTCTTGCTGAAGGGGTACAGCCAATTCAACCACTCATTAGCCAAACAATCGCTAGCGAAGGTTCGCTTATCCCTCGAATTAATTCGGATCCGCCATCAGGTTCCAATACACAACCAGGCCCAAGTGTTAGCGCTTCCGATGTGTATAGGCTGGATAGATGGAACATCCAATTTGATAGGACAGAAAATATCTCTGACTTTTTATTCAAAGTCGACCGTCTGCACGCCTCTTTGTCATAATAGCGACGGGCAAAGAACATTTTTTGTTTTTGCAATATTGAAGTCTTGCTTTTGCCAACAATAGTTAAATTGTTGCTTGATATTTATTTATAGATCGCTTTATATTCAATACTTCGTATGTCTGTCTTAAAGGCGAAAAGTAACACCATCTTTTTTGACAGTAAAGTCAAAACAAAGTCGCAGTGATAACCTGAGGGTGGAAAAGCAATAAGGGTATGTAAAACGATAGGTCTGTTCCTTTACTTTTGTAGTAAAAACGGAAAAGGAGGTATAAAATGACCCATTTGCTAGTTACGAAAATACTTTCAAAATTCCCAGCAAAACAAAAAAATATATAAACTTAACCGGACGCGCAGGTAGCTCCATATTTGTAGGCCTCTGCTTGTATTTATGTAGAGCACTTAGTCCTTTGGCTATTCAAGCCATTGTGATCAAATTTTGCTCTAATTCCACTTTATTGTATACTAAACCACTGACTCGTTTGCGTGGACGTAGAGTAAAAATGTACCGTCTGGGGTGGTTTATGGGCCGTATTTCTTCAAAGATGATGATGAATGCAACAACGGTATACGGTCAATGGTGCTCGCCATCGTTTGATGATTTCTTTTTTTTTGCCCGAAATGGAAAAGCTGGGTTTGGTCAACATGTACATAGTTTCAACAGTAAGGCCACACAGCACACGAATCCAATCCATGGACATATTGCGAGGCAAATTTGGTGAGCAATTCATCTGACGTTTTGGACCTGTGTATAATTATCCGCCTATATCGTGTGATTTGACGCCGCTTGACTATTTTTTGTGGTGATATATGAAGTATCTCGTCCGGATAAGCCAGCAACTATTGCCGCTTTAAAAGACAACATAACTCGTGTTATTGGTTGTTAGCAACAATTGATTTATCGACCCTAATAAAAATTTCACTCATTTTTAAAAACCAAACGCTTAAAAAATCACTCTTTATATAAATGCATGCAAGGAAACTGCCAGAACGTTATTCTGTTAAATACCTTAAAAATTGACAGAAGGAACATTTTTTTTCTGAACCGCAATGCGGTATGTTACTTCTATAGATCAATCCGTCATGAAACAAGAACTGGTGATTCATAAGTAACCGAGAGCCTTGCAATGTCAAACTATTGGTTATATTAATTACAAACACAGTCACGAAGATGACTGAAAAGATTTTCCACAGAGAAGAAGTAAGCAGTTTGCGGGCGTATTAAAAAACAACTAATAAAATAAAATAGTGAATTAAATAAGTTTGTTTGAGAAAAGATGGTAAAGAAGCCCATATACTCGGACAACCACATGAACAATAATGGGTTTTAATTAAAGGGGTTATAAAGAGATGAGGAGGTTGGGAAAGGGTCGGATGATGCTGAAGTGAAAGTGAGGATGCTAATTAAGGGGCTGTCGAGGCGAGTAAGACAGCCATCGTAGGGGGGGTTTAGACAAGCAGTCGCCTAGTCTGACATGATTTCTTTTGTTCGTGCCTGGGTCAAAGACCTTACGCCCTCCGGCTATCAAAGGGTCGGGACCAGCATGCCAGCAAGGACCCCATCCAAACCAGCACGTAACAAATTTTGTTTTGTTCTGACATGACCTTATCTGGATCTACATTAATATCCGAATGAACAGATAGATTAGCAAGCGATCTTAATCTTGCATTCCCAATAACGCTTCGGGACACTGTTTTAATACTTTTCATAATTGAAAAGGTTATTTCAACACCAGCTGTGGTTACTGGAAGCGTGGCCAAAACCGTAAGCAAGAAGTTAATACCTCTAAAGTAAGTCTTGTCACACATATCAAGCAATTTCAAAACTTCTGTAGAAGGTGCAGTCGACGATCTTTTTTCGCACCAAAGAATGTAGGTACCTACTCAGCTACTGGGTTTCAAATGCTTTTAACAGCTTGAATTTTACAGCACAGAACTTGCTGATGAATATTATACATAATCTAGAAGTATTGGAAAATTATCATCCTTATTTTTTCAATATAGGTACATAATGTATTTTTTAAAAGCAGCATAAATAAACCAAGAGATGAAGACTTGATTTCTTTTTTATAAATATACCTGTCAGTAATTCTATTTTTTCTGTTCGGCTACTATTAAATATGTCATAAATGTTGTCAATTTCTCTAAAAGACAAAATCTGACATCATATTGTCGTCAGTGTGTCAAAAATTGACACGTGTTTTTGACATGTAAAATAACCGCTTTAAGTCTTTCAAAATCAGCGTGACTGTTGTGAAAAGGCTATGATGATGGTCATTAATCCCTAAGAGTATGCAAGTTTAAAGATTAAAAACTCTGCATTAGGAAACGATTTACCGCTGAAGTTAATGCATACCTTTAGGGACTATTCATGTTCATAAGGTAAGGCCCTAGTTATAGGTAATAAAGGTAATCAATTGTGGAATTTTTTTACGAAAGAAATTACTTAATTCTGAGTAAAACTTATCTTTAAATTCTATTTTATCATTTCACTGATCGAAATCGATTTCAATGAACAGCTGATTCTCGTTTCTCCAATTTGGAACCCATTCGTTTCACTGATGTGTTCGATTCTCTTCCTATTCTCAGCTGTCAGTTTTGCTTTCAATGATCGACTCTAACCTCAAAACCTAGACTCGTTTGTTGAAAAGTCACTGACAGGTTCTTTCACTGACAGGAATTTTTCAATGATTGCTATAACCGACTTGTCAAAAAGGCCCTAATACCAAACCAAGGGCCTAAGGCCCTAGTTATAGCTATCATTGAAATGCATCATTGGAACAAATCAGTGGAATGGTGGTTTAATTTTTTTGGCAAGTCGGTTATAGCAATCATTGAAAATTCCTGTCAGTGACCTTTCAACAAACGAGTCTAGGTTTTGAGGTTAGAATTGATCATTGAAAGCAAAACTGACAGCTGAGAATAGGAAGAGAATCGAACACATCAGTGAAACGAATGGGTTCCAAATTGGAGAAACGAGAAATCGATTTCGATCAGTGAAATAATAAAATTGAATTTAAAGATAAGTTTTAGATAGAAATAAGTAATTTCTTTCGTAAAAAAATTACACAATTGATTACCTTTATTTTGATACCAACTAAAGTCAATATTGTTTGATTAATCGTCTTAAAATCGGAAAACAAAATGTTCAATGATGCATTTCAATGATAGCTATAACTAGGGCCTAAATAAATAAATAGGTATTTGGCGCAACAGGTGTGTAGAGATAGACCTAGACACCTTAGGCGGCCTAGTTTCTCGCGACCATTCTTTTGTGTTTTAATTTTTGGGACGAAACGAATGGAACGGACCTACAATTTTATGCTGAGTCCGAACGACCGAACGGCTGAATTGAAAAGCTTTTTTAGGACAGTTATACTCACGGATTTTTTTTTTCAATAGGTGGCGCAATGGGAAAAACATTATATTTACTAATATACATAATTTATATTTTTCGGGGATCAAATTTGTGACCCCTCGCATAGTAGTTCAGCACACTAACCACTGAGCCCGTTCATTTTGAAGTAGGATATGTATTTCATTTGCATGGGTAGATTATGTGCTTCTGTTAATATCTAAATACAACAAATTGAAAAAGCAAAAATAATGCTTTATTATTTTAAAACTGTCTGCATATAGGTCGCATGACAGAACAATTATCACAATTAAAATCTGGGATTTAAACATTACGTAAAAAACTTATTGTTATTTCCTTGCCATGATCATCTCATGACCAAAGGTGTTCTGGGTGATCACAGATTAATATTAGATGTACTTAATCTCTGGTGCAAGGTAGAAAGGGGTTAAATCAGAAATAGTAGTTTCCGCAAAGTGAGATTGAAGATTGAACATTTTTTTTTGTAAATCCAGATATTCTGATTTCGAAAAATTAATGAGGCAAAACAGGTATTAAAACAGTCGTCTATAATAACGGTATAGGCTGTTGACCAAAAAATAAGTGCTTACCAGATTTTCTGATGACTTATCTTCTTATAGGCATTTGTTTTTATTACCTACCTGTTAAAATATTGTTTTTTCTAAGAACTTAAGTCAAGAAAAAAATCTTTGTTTACATAACTCAGTTAAATTATTCATAAAGAAAACTTGGGAACATAAAATTAATTTAAATATCAAATATGACTTAAGCCCTTACTTTTATTCGCAGTTAGTTTTATTACAAAATATGAAATTAGTATAGCTAAGTATATAAAGGACTTAAGTCCTATTATGCCTTTAATACCAAACAATTTAAAAAACTTTTTGATTTATACCCTTTGTACAAATTAATTTCGATGGAGAAAAAAAATGTTTAAGTCCAATAAAATGTTGCTTATATTGATGGGTTGTATTGGGCTTAGTTCAAATAAAAATAAAACAGTTTTACTTTTTCCGCGACGTTATGTCGTGAAAGGAAATCTAAATTATTGTGTGTTAGGATAACATATTTACAGATTACAAGCAGAACATGTACAAATATGACATTTATATTTTACATCGATTGAAAGATCGAGGCATCGGGGCTCGGGGGTAAAGCCGGTCAATAACAAGCTCCCTCAGATGCCTTAGCTATTGTTTTTTGTATTTATCCTTACTTAGGTATGGCGGCGCTGGCTGCCCGGGTTGACCTTTTTATTTCCGGCATTACTAGTGGGGACAAATTTAAAGTAAGTAAAAATGGAAAGGAAACAAAATAATAAATAAATTAATCAATTATTAAAAACCAAAGGCAATTCAAGCTGACTCAGGCTATCTTCTTCAACCGTCTCCCTCCTGGCGTTAGAATTGGAGGAAAGAAAGTTGTTGGCAGCGGAAAGTCTGACGACACTCTCTCACTAATAAAAGCGTTTTCACTTTTGATCTGAGCAGACTAGTACATATACTCTCCAGGTCGCGGTCGAGGAGAAAGCTGAAACAATGGCACATCTTCTGCCAGTGGGGCTGTATCGAAACCCGCAAAAATGCAAATGGTTCATCCACAATGTGTCAAGGGCAAGCGATCCGAAAGATTAGCTTCTTGATGCTGTTAAACGAGCGGGAGCCTTTCAGTCACCTTGCAACACAGTTGATGATGATGGCATACATTTGAAAAAATGCGGTGGAAAAATCAACTGCTCCCTTGTAAGATACTGTAGCGGAGTTACTCCGATACAGGTCCAAACTGATGAAATCAACCCTTTCGATTTCGACATACTTTTCGAGGTATCATTTCCAGAAAGGTATGAATGGCAAACGGATAGGATAATGAAGCAATGCGAATTTGAAGACCGCTAAAAAAAAACGGAGCAGAAGGCACTGGAAATGGTACCTATTCCCTAGATCCAAATCTGAAAGTGTCTGTAGGTATTAGGTACTATACTACCGGATACAAGTAATGTCTTCAAAACAGAAGTTCTGACAGTCTTATAACCTATTCACACCAAGCCAAAAACTGGGTTTTCGCGAAAACAGTCGAAAAAACTTCCTCGAAAACAAAAGTTTTTCCATACATATTGCAGTTTTCAAAACGAGTTGTTTGAGGTCGTTTTCCATTAAAACGCCACGAAGCCGAGTAAAATCGTTGGGTTGTTGAAGGAGACACACCTTTTGCAACAATCAGCGAGCTCAGCAAAACTACTGACACGATGTGAGAGACTGAGTGAGAGTGAGACGTGAGAGTTTTTTTGTTACCTTTGCATTGCACCATAAAGAGCAAACTAGGTACCTGCCACAACTAAATGGTATTTTCAGATGTTTTGATTTTGAATGCTACTTATGTCAATTATTTTATGCATTTAACCATAAGGTAACGATTATCAAGTAGCTTAAATAATTTTGTTTTTATATTATGTCAATACGAACGAAGTTTAGTAACTAAAATAAAAGTCTAGTCGCCACAAACATTTCATAGCTAG
Source organism: Cheilosia soror (assembly GCA_949372485.1). Lineage (NCBI taxonomy): Eukaryota > Metazoa > Arthropoda > Insecta > Diptera > Syrphidae > Cheilosia > Cheilosia soror. Next base: position 22,335,686 of record OX443563.1, read on the forward strand.
TTTCACAGCTTATTGAAACGTAAAACGAAAATGAGTTGGTGTTCGGTGTGAATGCATCTACGAGTTTTCTAAGCTTTTTTGACGAAAACTCGGTTTTCGGCTTGGTGTGAATAGAGTATTAAGGCCGCAGAGCTAATGCGGAGGAGAACCAAGGCACAATGCTGAAAACATATCACATATCTACTGGATTTTTTTAGGTAAATTGGGGGTTTTACAATGGCAAGTGTTAAGGTTGGTGTATCCCTGTAGGGATCCCTGTTTAACCTAAACCATTGTATATAGACACTATAGTACTATCACTTCGCATTTATGCACTAGCGCCACCAACCACCTCTGAGACCAACTACTCACATCGAACATGGTAGTTGTATTGGATTATTTGAAACGAAATTAAATGATGCCTTCTTCTTTTCTTATTCGTATCATTGACAACATGCAGATGAAAGAGTAAGAACAATTAGTATTTTTGTTGTCTTTTATTCTCCAGTAGTAAGGAGTGGAAGTAAGTGATTCTTTTCGCAGGGACGCAGGTAGTTAGTGGTGGTGGTGTGTAGGTTAGGCGAAGTGTACTTTTAGCATTTATGAGCATAGCAATATGAAAAGAAGGAATATGAAATGAAAGATCGGATCGATTTATACTTTTCGCATATAGTGGTGGTGTGTGGGGAGAGTACTTTTAGCATGATGATAAGTGTGGTGCTGTTGAGCAGAGTATATCCATTAATGAGTAGGGACACTCTCTCTGCATATGCATTTCATACTACCTCAAAGCAAAACGCAGAAAAAATCGTGCAATAAGTGGAAGCAGGTCGAAAGAATACTTTTTACCTGAATACGACGAATGCCTGAGAAGAAAAGGGTAAACAACACATTTTACCTGTACCACTACATACGGCTTGCTGTGTACGACGAACGATTGTGGGTTTTTTCATAATGCATTTTTAAAGGCGGTAAACTCGGATTTCGATGTGTGTACCTATTCACTTTATGCAGTGTGACCTGCTTTGCTTTTTGGAAAATGGTTTCATGCTTCGTTTTTATGATTATTTTTTCCAGGAATTACAACTAATTTCGAACTCTTACCATTAATATTTCAATCTAAAATATGAAAATAAATGTTTCTTCTCTGTTCTGACTTCGCTAAAAATAATGCAATTCGATATTGGGCGCAGTAGCAATACAAATGATTTCATTCCATAATTGCTAGTTTTTATAATAACACACTGGTTCTGCAGTGACAATGGGGTAGGTTTTTTTATAATGCATTTTTAAAGGCGGTAAACTCGAATGCTTATCAGTTGTGCGAAAGAAGGGAAATAAACACAATACAGGGTGACCCGTGATAGTTTTCGGTGCGAACAAACTACAGTGCAATTGTTTTTGGATTATATAGAAATTTAAATAGGAAATGGGAAAACATATTTTGAAGTGTTTAACTTGAGCGGTCGGGAACAAAAAGAAAATGCAGGTGTAAAATATTTTTATGTGCCGATAATGGAGGGCATTAAAAGTTTAAATTTATTGGTTTTTTAGTGATAACTCCTGAAACTATCCCTTTTCTGACTCCTTTTATGGAGGTGTAATTTTCCATTACAATTTTTTTACGCTGTTTATTTTGCTTGAACGCATTTAAAATGCATATTCTATGCCTTTTGGTTTTAAAATGAATAGTATTGCTTGTGGTCGAAAAGTGTCCTAAGTTATATTAATCTTTAATTCATATAAATTTAAAGGCCCCAACAAATTCAGAAGACCATTTTTGGAAAATAAAGAGCAAATAAATTCCTTATGAAATGCATTTTTTAAGTATTGCTTTTTTCGATAAGTCTGCCAATATAACTAAAAGAATGGCAGCAGAATATAAATAGTCTTATTGGTATTTCAATTGACTTAATTACCATTTTAATGCAACCGAGAAAGAAATAATAAGTTGCTGACTCCATTTCAATACATTTGTGAATTTAAAAGATCTTTTTCAGCAAAGTAGCTACATGGAGAAAATAGTTGCGAGCCAACTGCAAATTTAGAGCTTTCCAGCGTTGAAATAAACGATTTCAAAACAGAATCTGATTAGGTATAAAACTGCTGATTTCGCATTTGAAGTGCGCATTTAACACGTTCGCCTAAAGAATTTTTAGATGCAGTAGAAAGTTTATAGCAAAATAAAAAAATTCATTCATTCATTTGCAATGGTCCGCTTGTCCATTAAGTGGGTCGCGGGTTTTTATTTAAAAAAATGTTTTTAAATGAAAATGTATTACCTACATATAAAGGAATAAATGTGATTGATTACTGGCTGTAAAAATCAAAACAAATAATTTCTTATAAAATGATATGTAGGCACGTGTTTGAGAGCATGACTTTATCAAAAAATGTAATAGAATAATCAAAAAAAACCAACAACAAGTATAAATATCTTAGCGTAACACACATGTAATTATAATTTTGTATTTAATAAAAATGTATGACAAGTTAAAAATTTCCCTTTTTTTAACGGAGCACCCTGTGCCATTTTCCGAAAAAATATTCCTCCTCTTTTCTCTCCCTCTCACTACCCACTTTATATATCCGTCTATTTCTCATGTCTGTGTGACACAGTAATACTTGCTGATAAGGAAATTGTCGAGAGTGTCCCTACTCATTATAATGGATATACTCTGCTGTTGAGTGATGACGATTGGAATTGATATTTAAGAGGATAACAATGTGGAAAGGAGAAATATGAAATCATAGATCGGATGTTTAACAATATACATATTTTGTATTTCTTGGATTTATGGGCAGCAGTGGTGTCCTGATCGTGGCTTTTCGACTTAGGTGTCAAGGGTAGGTTATGATATGATTGGAAAATTATGGGGTGGGTGAGCATATTGTGAGGTGCACTAGTGGGGAAGTTTGGTTGGATCTTAGCAAATAAAATCACGTACCCAGATCGATCCAAATTTTCAATTTTCTCATATTGTAGGTAGTGTGAGAAAGATATTGTTTTAAGTCCAAATTTGTAGATTAAATAATTATGATATTACGATGATAGTAGGTACAGCTCAAAAACTGAGTCTCGCAATTCTGTCTGCCTGTTTGTCTGCGTGGTGGTAGGTAGCTGTATTCTTAACGACAGGACGGATTAGTCTGTACCTCTAGTAGTTTGTTTCAAACTATGCATAAGTAGGTATGCGATTTGTAGGCTGACAGTTTGAGTTCATTTGTTTATTTTAATTTTAAACCCAAAATTAATCTTTTGTACGTATTTAGATACAATTATTCTAGGAGCAGCTAGGTATACGCAGGTCGCAGTGCTACGCTGAATGCTATTGCAGCAATCATCCCTATACCTACATTAAAATATGGATTATTGTAGTATGTAGGAAATTGTTGAATAGGTATGTATGTATTTAGAAACTTTCAGTTCAGATTAGATTCTTACTATGAAATTAAGTAAGCCATTGTTTGTTTTAAATAACTATGTCGTCAACGCACAGCCCAAAACGGATAATCTAAGCCCGTTTTCTAACCATTCATCAACGATCACATGAAAGTGAGGGAAAATGAAAATCAAAAAGGAATAAAAATATGTAGGAGAATTTGTTAATAGCTCACAATTATCTCCAGACCAGAAATGACAGCATCAGGCGGGTAACCCCAAAATAACACAAGCAAGACCATCACGGGACTGCTAGTAATCTATTTTTGATACCTATTTCGTTTATAACTCGAGTTTGGCTACACCGAATTTGATGATTCTTTTTTTTCTATAAAGGAATTCTTCTGTAGCAGGTTTGTATGTAAAAAAAATTGGACAAAGGGGCGTGGCACCGTCCATAAAAAAATCGTGGTAGATATATGAACTCACATTTTGATAAAATGATAAAATCTTTGTACGAATGCTATTCTGTGAAGTTTGGTCAAAATTGGACAAAGGGATGTGGCGCTTTTCTTCGACAATCACGGGAGCCAAAGTTTGTAAAATTTGAAACATTGGTATGCATTGTCCTGATAGACAAGAATACTATCTGTGTAATACGATTCCTGAAAAACCCAAAAATGTGTACCATGGAGCATTACAATAAAAGCATTTACTTATTTAAATGTATTTGAAACTGATATTTTTATTTTTCTATTTTGCTCTACGAAGTGCATGATAATCAAACTTAGAACTTATTCTAAATACAGTCGAACCTGGTTAATTGGAATCTAATGGGCCATTTATTTCAGTCTCACTTATAGAGGTATTCCAGTTACCCAGTTTCTTACTTATACAGGTAGAGAAAAATATTTGTTTCACTTAAGGAGGCCTTCAAATAATTTGAAATAATGCATATTTTAGCTATTAAGCTATAAAACAATTTTATTTAATAAAACAACAAAAATACATAATCCATAAGCAGAAAACAAATAATAAAAAAAATCATAATTATTGCATACCGACATATTGCTTAAAATAAAAACTCCATCATAAAAGTTTGAAAAATATCAAGCAACTCAAAAGTATGTAGAATACATTTTAAAAACTTAAAAAAAATCGGTCAGTTTACTCTGCTTTTTGTTTTTAGTGTTTATTTTCATCAACTCTTTTTCCAGTTCATAAAACTGTTGAAAACATTTTGGTCAGAATCGACGGACTCAAAACATTTATGTAGTGTATCTAAAGAATTTTTAGCATCACGTTTTGTTAACACTTGTTCTTACACTTCAGGACACAATTCGTCTTCGTCATTATCATCATCGTCAACTTGCACAGAAGAAGAAGATGGACCGTATGTTTCAATAATGTCATTCTCTGTTTGCTCTCCAGATATTAAGGCTTCAGAGTCCACAGCAATGTAGTCATAGAAACTAGGCCGATTTTCCTGTTCGTCGTTGAATAGTTTATTCCATTCATCCGTTGTAACCTCCGGTTGAGGGCTTTCTTCCAACTCCCGCTCTTCAGTTTGTTCGTGTACTTCAGTAATTCCAAAGCCAGATTTTTTAAAGCAGTTCTTTATTGTGGTTTCACTGACACAGTACCAAGCTTTTCTGGCAAATCTCATCGCCTGGAGGATACTGATTTCGGGGCTTTCATTTCGTTCCATGGATTTGAGTATGTAATAGACGACTTCTTTTCGATAATATGTTATGAAATTGTTTATAATGCCATGATCTAAGGGTTGAAGTTTGCTCGTTGTGTTAGCAGGTAAAAACAATACCTGTATGAATTGCAGTTCTGGTAAGTTCATGTGGGCTGTACAGTTGTCAACAAACAACAGAATTTTCCTTTTTTTAATTTTCATTTGTTTATCAATTTTTTTCAGCCAGTAGGTATGTAAAAATTTCGTTCGTCATCCATGCTTTTTTATTACTTTTGTAAACCACTGGCAGAGTTTTTACACCTATGAAACATCTTGGTTGCTTCGATCACCCGATAAGAAGAATAGGAAGTTTTTCAGACCCGGACATATTGGCACATAGTTAAATGTACTGTAACGCGTTCTTTGCTACATTTTCCTCCATGACATTCCTTTTCTTTGAACATAAAAGTTTTATCTAGGAGGCACTTAAAAAATAAAGCTGTCTCATCCGCATTAAAAATGTCTTCCGCGGTATATCCACTTATAAGCGATGGAAGATCTTCAATCCACCTATTGCATAGGCCCAAATCAACTGAACTTTCGACGTTAACGAAAACAACCCTATTCAACTGTTCTTCAGTGTAAAGGAAGAAAATATGGGCTGCGAAAAAATAAATCGTGTCTGGGCAAGCACATACAAACATTTTTAGCGAAAAACACCATTTTTGTTGCAAATCTGTCTCATTTACAGAGGTTAAAAAAAATTAATTTGCAAGTCTGGTCCAATTACAGAGGTTAATTTATAAAATATAAGTTTCACTTATAGAGGTGGAAAAATTTTCACTTATAGAGTTCTTTTTAAGGAAAATGAAGGTGCGCCAGAATAAAGCCCACTAATAGAGGTATTCCACTTAGCCAGGTCCCACTTAGACAGGTTCGACTGTACATGGTAGCGCCTACATTGTTAGAAAAACATACTCTTATTTAAATAGTTCCGCATAAATCCCCCGAATATGTACCTATGTACATATGTATCTACTCTTTAGATTTAATTCCCTATAAGTTTTATCGAAAAGATTATGTATTAGTGGTTATGGGAAAGGAACAATAATAATATAATAATAATACTACATAACATATAAAGATAACCGGCTTTGCGCGTGGCTAGGAATTGTATCTATACTATTGCACGGATATATTTTTGTCCATCAGCACAATGCATATCAACGTTCCAAATTTTAAAAACTGTTGAGGAATAGCGCTTAAAATTTTTTGTTTGTATTGTCTAATTTTCCACACTTCACAGAAATACCTACCTTTGGGTTTGGTTCGGTGGTTTTCGAGTTTTGCGATCATTAGTGGTGTAGTGTAGGTACTTATATTCTCACACAAAATGGAAATTCAGATTTTTTGCAATTTTTCGGCTTTTCATTTGGGGTTTCCGAATTTTCTTTTTTTGCCAAGCCCTGATTCAAGACGAACAAAACAAAAAAAAATCATCCAAATCGGTCTAGCATCTATCCTTTCTCGAGTTTTGCAAACAATTGATTTTTATATAGAGAGAGATGTAGACTTCTATAATAGTTAGCTGCTCGTTTTACTGACATAAAATGCTTCTACATTATAAACCTCATAAAGTAGACACATGCCTTTAATATTTTAGAATCAACTAAAAAAAGAATCACTTAAATCGATGCATATTTGACAAAAATATAGGCAAAATAGTGAGAGTCTAGCATACATTATTTTATGCCCAATCCTCAAATCTTCTGCAACGACAGAAAGGAAGTCAAATTCAGTTTTTATTTAATTTGTCTTTCCCAACTGATCACCCCTTGCATCGTGCACCCCTCTCCAAACACACAAATCCTCCACCACCACCACCATATCCTACACCACCATGCTGTTGAATTATATTTGCTCTTGCTCATAATATTGCACCTCCTTTCCTCTATTCTCCTCTCCTATCACTAAGAAAAACCAAACCAGTTGCACTTGCAGTTCTCTACCCTACCCTGTTACATCACATCAGAAATAATTTTATACCTACTGATGGATGGAATGGAAATGGTGATATGAATGAAGAAAGAGAAGAGGCATACCAGTTTGACTTTGTTTTGTTTATTTTGGTTTTCTCTATACACATTTCCCCAATGCTCGGAGTTGGCTGGCAGTGTACAAACTAAATCAACTGAAGCGCCGCCTGGATCGTCGAAGACGCGTAATTCAATGCGATGGGATGAGAGTACTATAGTGTGTATATACAATGCCTAAACTAACCTAACCTATCACATGTTACGAAATTTTGGGCCAACATAACTATATCAATATCCTCAATGAAAAGTGTTGCTATATGTACGTCGAACAATATCCTTTTTCTAAAACACTAAACATATCTACCTGTAATAACAATTGTCGCTAAATAGGGCGTTGCCAGTCATGTGCATGCAAACATATTAGTGAAGTTATTAATTAAAATTCTCGTTACCCAAAATAGTTCCATCCTAATCAGCTTCCTACATAGTTCAAATAAATAACTGCAACTATTCCACTACCAACCGTAGCATTCCAAGCAAATCATTAACCATCCGCGCAGAAAAAGCCACTCAGTAGGACTTGAAATTTACATTTCAGAGTCGTTTTTATACTAGGTACTAGATAAGGAATGCAAACGACAGTGGAAGTGTTCTATCCTCAATCTCATTGCCACTGTGAGCGGCTACGGGTCCATGAAAAGTATACATCGGAATGTGAACATCTTTGAAGAATCATTGGCACTTTAACAACAAAAAGAGGTCGTCCGTCTATACCGTATCTTCAGCATCACCACCTACCATCACCAGAGTTGTCGTCCTCCGTATAGAAGCAGAAAAAATTTGAACGAGTCACTTACTACATTGCACCGCGCCATACCATTTCGCGTCGGTAGAGCGCACCAAATCGCCTAAGTTTCACTCAGATTAACAGATGAGGCTTACATAGATATTGATTTTGGTCAGAGATGTTTAGCTCCACCGAGATGTCTATTGAAACGGTCACTGAGTGCTCATCTGTTTGCGAACATCCTTGGTGTTTTGGATTTGCAGAGTTTAGGGGGGACATACCTACAAAAAACACACCTGAGATCAGAGGTCTAATTGAAAATGTGATGCACAAATGGTGCTAGTGCGCTAGCAGTGATGGTGGTACTGAGCTGAGCGTCGCCAAGCAGAGGAGGAAAAAAGAATTGGATTTTCCCAATGCCCCACGTAACATTCAAGTGTCGAAGATGTTTTCAATGTAATTTGTTGCTAGTTAGTTACTGTGGGTCAGCATTGCAAGAAGAAGGAGTTTCTTGGAGTGTGTTTTGCTATAAACTTCACAGTGCTATACAAATGCATAATGCCGACTTGCAATGTTATTAGTACTGTTATTGTTGTCTCGTTGTTGGGTATTTTTTTTTCTGACCATGAAATAAATTCTCCACGCACTGTAAAGTGGCTTTGAAGCTATGTCGGCAAAAGAGGCTATCTGTAATTTTTGATCTAGTGGTTGTAAATATGAAAATATTGATAACATACTACACAAACACAGTTAGGATGTGTTGAAAAACATAGGATGCTTTTACTTATTCCATGTTTAGGTGGCAACGAAGAAAGTTGGGTCATCCTTACTTAAATTTAAACACGGAGAGTTTGCATCGTATCAAAAAAAAAAAAAAAAAACGCGTGTGGCTCTGGTATAGGGATACGGATAGATGCACTTCATACCCAAGCCTACTGACACCTGAACGAGGTGTCAACGCCTTTGAATCGATTTTAAAGAAAATTAAGGACCACTTGGGATCTAAATACGTAGCAAGAGTACCTGCGGCAAATGCTGGAACAATTCTCCGAAGAAGTTTCAAGTAATGAAGAAGAAGAAGAAGAGCCGGAGGACGAAGCCAAAGAAGACACCGAGGAAAGCTAAGGATCTAGCACGGAAACATAAGACGAAGACGACATCAAATCCAAATTACCATTTGTTTATTCTTCTTTTTTGATATTAATAAATTCAATATTTATGTGCCAATGTAAGATCAATCGGATTTTTTTTTTTTTTTTTTGTATAACTAAATTGAATTTTGTTTTCCGTTTTATATCGGAAATTTGCACCGGTGCGAATTACATTACACCCTTTCCTGTAATAAAGGTTTCGCTTTTCTAGTCGTCGAGAGCAAAAGGCAAGACTTTTATTTGCTTCGTTGTGGAATTCAACAAAGCATTTGACGTTACCGAAGTCTGCGGAAAATATATTCCAGGAAATTATCATCCGGAAAACGTACGTTGTTTGTAACCAAATAATATAAAAAAAATTAATATAAAAAAATATAAATATAAAAAAAATAAAAAAAATTAATTTAAAAAATTGCACAAATTTAAATTTTGATGCAATTTCATGTGGTATTTTTGACACTTTGGGGGCGTGCCATGCCCAAACGGCAAGAGAGCGCCAACTTTTTTTTTTCAGATTTGAACTCAGTCAATCGGAATAAATAAAAAAAAAAAATAGGTATAGGTACACATATATTCGAATGCGCAGTAAAGTAAAATATAGCTTGCGCTATCAATCACAAATGATATTAAATATCTTTCGAGTCAGGAAGGCTGCATTCGCGTTTCACCGAGTCTACTCACTGGATAAAGAAGTAAAACGGACTCAGTAAAAAAACACAATTGCTGCTATACAAATAGCTTATAATGCCGGTAATCACTTACAGTTTCCCCATTTGCTGCAACTTTTCTAAAACGTATGTACATTAAAAGGCTGACCATTTTTGAGAGAAAACTCTAAAGGATCGGCACAGGACTCCACTATACGATCCAATTCAGAAGAAAAAGAAGTCAAGACACACGAAGAAAAGTGCATGGTGACACTTTTCCAGAGAATACTCGGGAATACATCCAGCCATACAACCCACCATCAAGGATAATACCAATATGAAACCACAATGTCATCGACTCAATGACTTGACCACCCTGAGGATAACCCAGACAACAATGTAGTATACTATACCTACGAGTATGAAACTCTCACAATGTATTTAAATCTTATACTTAAAAAAAACAAGTAAAAGTATTATCATCGGCCTGGCCGATGCTTTGATACCCTCCACTGCATAAAAGTCATGCAAAATGTTTGCCATGCGAGTTAGTATGTGTCTAATATTAGTTTTGTATGGCATTTTTAATACAAACTTGAAGGCCTTAAATATAATACCTCTCATAAAATTTCAGTTGCCTAAGTCGATTCGTTCGGACGCTATCGTGATTTCAACAGACAGAGAGAGACGTGGGTCTAATAGTGGTTTTGTATGGGAGGTACCAGAACTACTTGACCGACATAGCCCATTTTCAATACCAACCTGGCGACGGTAAAAAGAAGTCGTCTCACAAAATTTCATTCGCCTAGGTCAATTCCTTTGGACGCTATCGTGCTTTACACAGACAGACAGACAGACAGACAGACGGACATGGCTAAATCGATTCAGAATGTGATCCTGATTCAGAATATATACACTTTATAGGGTCTCCGGAGAATCCTTCTTGGCGTTACAAATGTATGTAATGACAAAGTGAATATATGTACCTTCCTGTGGAGGGTATAAAAATATCATATCAAATATTATTTACCAAAATTTCAGGAATGCGGATTGCGGAGTATCAACTTTTATTATGACACAACTACTGAATTTCCAGATTTAAGACATGTAAAAACGGCCCTACGAACTAAGTCCCAACTGGAACTAACTCCCACTAGCCAAAACGAACTAAGTCCCAGAAAATTTGGGACTTAGTTCATATGAACTAACTCCCACGATTTTTAGGAACTAAGACCCAACTAAGAATGAACAAAGTCCCAATATGAGAATGAATTAAAGCCCAATAGTGGGACTTAGTTCATGTTCTTTTTGAACTAAGTCCCAAATGAACTTACTACCAAATTATTTAAAATAAAACGAAAATTCACGATTTGAAATGAACTAAGTCCCAAAAATGTTTAATCCAGCATAGGTAGGTATATACTTTTGTTACAAGATACAAAATAAGGGTAAATTAAATACATTTATGTATAATACAATATTATTATTGTAAGTAAACGTGAATTATATCAATGATCTTTGTGCGGCACAAAGGACATGTATATCCATCGTTCGAACCTTTGGCGATGCTGTCTGCTTGCAACTTCAAATGACATTCGCTGCAAATCATCATACGCTTGCATGGAAGAAGGACGATGTTTGGCTTCATATCAATGCAAACAATGCACAAAGAGTTGTCGCTATTCATACGGTGAACCTCTGTAGATACAGTTTCAACTTCATCTTTATCTTGATTATCATCCGTAAACTCCTCAAAAATATCCTCGTCTGGCTCCATCTCGTAACAAATCTCATTTTTCTTGAATATCATTCGCAAAAAATTGTCAGCCGTGATCCTGCCGTTAACATTAAAGCCAGCTCAATTTTTGAAACAACTTTTATTTTCTCAAATTTTCTAAAGCTAAAAAAAGTTGTTTCAAAAATTGAGCTGGCTTTGAGCTTTAGAAAATTTGAGAAAATAAAAGTTAAAAATTCGCGCGAATTTTTAATTTTCACACTTCAAATCGGTCCTCCCTTGCTCAAAAATTTTTTTTGGCTACGCCTTTAGGTTCCTCCCCAACTAACATTTCAGCTTCGATAAGCTTCAATAGAGGATTACTTTTAGTTTCCAAAAGAATCCTATAAAACTTCGGTAAGGTCCGAAAGGCGAACACTTATCGAAAGCATTTTATCTATAAAGCCTCTAAAACGATTTCTATTAGGACTCTAATAACTCAATAATTGAAGCTTTACCGAAATTACGAATTTGTAAAAAAAAGATGTTTCATTTCCATTTATTTTATTTATTTTTTCATTTATTTGGTAATTATAGTAAAGTAGTATTAACTAACTATGAATGAATGTGGTTGTTGTTATTCTGTATTGTTTTATTTATTCTCTCTCTTTGGGATTCTTTTAGGCTTGGAATGAAACATGAAAAGACGTAACAAATTTATAGAACGAAAGAAAAAAACCCGAACTACCGCGGGATTCGAACCCAGACTTCAAGTATCAGAAGTATCTTACTCATCATATGCGCTACCTGTAATATGCATTTTACAAACTTAAAACTTAACCAGTTCAAACTTTTCTCTATTATCAAAACAAGCTCTGTTAAGAGTTCCATTCGCATTACATATTTACCTTCGGAAGCATTACATATTTATCTTCGGACCTTTAACTAAACTGAAGAAATGTTTGCCTACGATGTTTTTATTCTTCCTCCCATCATATCTGTAAAGCTTCGCTAGTAAAATAATGCAAGCCACAAAGAAGTCTTCCGTAAAGTTTCGATTAATGACTCTTGGAAGTTTTATACAAGTTTACTTATAGAAGCTTGTGTAATAATATTTAATCGAAGCTTTATAGAAACTGTAAGTTTCTCTTCTTTCGATAACTACAATAAACGAAGATATGAATTTAATAGCTCTTTAAAGCTTCATCTTATTTTTCTAAAAGGCCTTAATGAAGTTGTTATAGAAATAAGGTCCAAAAAATATTTCTTGGGTCTTATTTCATTATCAAAAGTTGAGGCCTTATTTCATAATGAAAAAACAAGCACCCAAATACGAAAAATGAAATTAGGGCCAAAAAATGAAATTACACCCAAAATATATCATATTTTTGTTGTTATTTTATTGTGAGCATAATTTGGGGCCTTATTTCATTTTGTTTTTTGGGCCTTATTTCCTCGGGCTTAATTTCGCAGCGCCACTTAATTCATTGGGAATTTGTTCATAATGAACTACGAACTATCCCCCAAACATATGAACTAAATCCCACTGAATATTTGTTGGGACTTAGTTCATTTGGCTAGTGGGAGTTAGTTCCAGTTGGGACTTAGTTCGTAGGGCCAATTAAAAAAACTCCTTCACTAAGTTCACAAATCCTTACTTACCGGTGGTCAAAAATTACATCAAATTTCGAAACACAAAAACACGCCTTTCTCTGAGGAGAGTTGAAGTAATGTTGTGAAAATTCATAACGCTTCTTTACATCAAATTAGGCTTTGTTCTCAATGCCCACTTTTCTTCTTTAACATTGTGTTCACACCAAAACTCGCAAAGTCAAATGTGCCACGGTGTCAAGTACCCCAGTTTACCCTAACCAGGTAGGCTGTGAAATAAAAATCACCACGTACACTTAGAACCACAACAAAAGCTCAAAAGAACACCGAAACCCAAAAATTGATAAAAATTTGCAATGTCCCTATTAATTTGGCAACCCACTGTAGGCAATCTCCAAATTGGTGGTCTGAGAATGCATTCTAAGTACATTCATGATTTGACAGCATTTTTAGTTGTTCGAATTAAAGTTCGAGTAAAGTGCTCTTAGATTATTATTGCTTGCGGCGTTTTCCAAGGATTGTTACATTCCACCTACTGGCGCTACCTACATGTATGGTGGTTACCCACTATTATGTCTGCTTATATCTGTCTGTAGTCCTCGTCTGGTAACTTTTGTGTCACTTGAGCTCTCACCCTGGGTTGAGTCAAACCTTCTGAGCTTTTGCTGGTTTGTATTTGTGGACATCTCCAGTTGCTACGGACTATTTGAGGAACCTGGCTTGACCTGGTATAGATAGTTAAAGTGGCTGCAGGAAATAAGGCCCCAAAAGAGAAAATGAAATAAGGCCCCAAATTTGGGGTGTTATTTCATAATGTATTTCATTACCCCAATTTCAAATATGAAATAAGGCCCCACTGCGATGAATAAAGGCCCCAAAAAAAATGAAATAATACCCCAAATCTGACAGTAAACCCAAGCAGGGGGGTTGCAGGGGCGCAGCATGCCCCCCCCCCCCCCATACGTTTTCGTTTTTCGTTTGGGGTCTTATTTCATTCCTTCTTTTGGGGTCTTATTTCATAATGAAATAAAACCCCAATTTTCATAAGGAAATTAGACCCCAAATTTTATTAAAAATCGTTGTTGTTGTTTCCTGTATAATTTTTTGGGGCCTTATTTCATTTTTGTTTTGGGGCCTTATATCATTGGGGCCTTATTTCGCAGAGCCAGTTAAAGTCACACAACAAACAACTTTGGGCGTTGTCGGTTGTACCTGACCTACGTTAATCGCCGCCAAAAGTAGTTGGGATCTCGAACTCGAAGTTCTGACTATGACGCCAAATGTTTAGGATTTATAAGACAAATGGCCCCGAGGTAGTCAAAATATCAACAAATGCAAAGAAGGTTACTATTTACTTACTTACTTAGATGGCGCTACAGTCCGGGGTAGGCCTGGGCCTCAAGCTCAACCAACACGCCTCTTCATTTAGCACGATCTCTGGCTAACTGCCTCCAGTTTCGCACTCCAAGAAGTGCGATTGATGAAGCAAAAGTGAAGAGAGCTATTTCAGACATACGCAAATAGCGTGAAACAGCAACATCAGCAGCTGAAAAATATGGGGTTAATAGAACCACATTGATAATGCGGATGAAAAAGCAGGATCCCTTCAAAGATTGGTCCGATTCGGGCAATGAAAGCTGGTGAAAAAAAAACGCTTAAAATAAGAGCATAATATAGTTGGCGCCAACAGGCGTGTAGACAGTCACCTTAGGCCTAGCTTCTCACAACCATTTGTTTGTGTGAGTTTTTATCCCAGGTTCTATCCCCGGAAAATCACAAAAATTACATCTTAAGGTTTTTTCTACTGCGCCACCTCTCGCTAACGTCTGACAAACATCCGAGAGTATGACTGTCCTGAAAAGGCTTCTTAATTCAGCCGTTCGGACTCGGCATAAAATTGTAGGTCCCTTCCAATCGTCCCAAAAATAAAAACTCACACAAACGAATGGTTGCGAAAAGCTAGGCCTGTTGCGCCGCCTATTTTTTGTTTTTTTTTATGTGTCCGAACTCAGATGACAGAGATGACCTTTTGATTTCCAACACCAAACCATTTTCTTATTAGCTAATCTTATCAGCCCCACAACCCGACTACGGAATAGAAAATCACTTACCTTGATAGATGGTAGCTCGGAGTACCTCGCACATTTACAACCCAGCATAATTTGAATAAAAATTGCATGATACTCATACACTTTATGCTACAAAGTAGGTATGTAGCGAATAACAGAACTAGCACATCACATTTTATTTTAATTAGATGTCATGCAAGCATGCAAATCACCCAACGCATTATGTAACTGCACAGCACATACGGATAAAAAAAATCGACAATTATTCTCGCTCGTACCAATGGAACTGTTTTTATTTTACAACGTCACTAAACGGTCTACTGACAAAAAAAAACCAACGATTAAAGCAGATCCACTTCGCATAGACTTTCTCACAATTTAAATACATACATTACCAAAAAAAAAACAGCATAGGTAACACATTATCATTCAATCACTATACACAGCACATTTTCAATAAAATTAAACTTAAATTTCAACAAATTAAATACACGAAATAAAATAGACGACACGATTGAAATATTCCCGTCACTGGTTCTAGGCGACTCTGACTAGGTTAGGTACCTACTAACAATAATTAAATAAAAAAAATTATGTGTACGCTTAACGCGCGGTAGAAGTTATATTTCTTTAGTGTGAAACTATACCGACCACAAAATATAAAACGCGCTAGCTAAGTATACATAGCTATTATGTAATACGTATAGTAATGGAAAAAATAATAGAAACAAGCTTGTTCTTCGTCGCTTATCGGAAAAATAAAATGTTTTCGGGAAAAAAGATGAATTAAACCCATTCTAATAGTTTTGATACATAGTGTAATGAAGAAATGTGACATTAGTGAATTAGTGTTTTTAATAAAAAAAAGAAGGGAAATAGTGAATAAACGTCGTTTTCCTTAAATTTGCCCTGGAAAGAATAAAGAATAATAGAAACAAATTATTATTTTTTTTTCTGTGAGGAATTAATTTATAGTAAAGGTGTTTCATATTCTTTTAATACTTGGTCGTTGCGCCATTATTTTAAACTAGCGAACCCCCTGCAAACTTCGTAGTGCAAACTAGAAAAATCAATTTCAAATTCATTTAAATCAGTTATAAACAGTTTCTATTGTAATGCTTTGTGGTACACAACATTTTTTGTTTTTCCAGGATTCGTATTGCGTAGATAATATTCCTGTCCATCCTGCACATCAATGTTACAAATTTTCCAAACTTTAGCTCCCATGAATGTCAAAAATAGCACCTCCTCGCCCCTATATCCATTTTTGACCAATCTTTACAGGAACACAATCGATTCGGTGGTTTTCGAAATATTAGATTTTTAATGTTTTTTCCCTTGTCGAATTTTGACCAATCTTAACAGGAATACTCCTGGGCCAATACCTAAGATTGTGTGTTTAAACTTAATCAATTCGGTGGTCTTCGAGATATGTATAAGATGTTGAATGCACTTTTTGCATGGGAGGTGTCACGCCCCTATAACTACTCAACCAATACACCTACAAAGACCGTATACACTTTTAAACATTGGTATTAACGTCACCTTTCATGGGAAATTTTCAGAATCATAAACGGTTCACGCATTACAGAGAACATTAGCGACAAACACAATTCAACTTATTTATATATATATAGACTAGCAACGCCCGCGGCTCCGCCCGCTGGTTTCTTTACTATTAAATTAAATTCAAATTTATTTCAGCTATCAATGCACGTTTGTTTTACCCTTCACAGGAAGGTATATTTACTTTGTCATTACGTTTGTAACGCCAGTAACGCCGAGTAGTTCCGAAGATAGCCCCTATACCCCCGTTTCCCCTTCCCCCATCCACACCCTAGGTAACTATCCTATACTGATCCGGAGGATGTAGCCGGTACAATCTTGAAAGAAATTTTAAAATTCACCAAATAATTCCGGAGTTAGTCCCTACTACCCCTTCACCCTTCCTCCGTCCCCAACTTAGTCCTTACGTAACTTGTACTGATCCGAAAGTCCTAAGTCAACAGACATAAGATTTCATATAAATAAAAACTCGTCACAGGTATTATGTAATTATTTATACCTACTACGCGATCATATCGTTACACTTTCCATAGCTGCAGATCTCAAATTCATATATGTAGATATGTATCTATCACTTACGCACCACAAACCTCTTATATGTACGTAGACGTACATATATACATATTTAGTTTGTTTAATGCATATCCATTGCCTACATCAAATTCAACTACGCCATACATGAGTATGTACGTACAATGTGCATTCTGAATGCCAGTCGTGCGAGTAATCATATTCTATTTTGGGAACGCAATATAAAACTACCCCTTAGCACAACTGCAATCGAGAAATAATTTTGTTCTCACTTGACCAAATAAGATCTATTTTCAATTTATTATATCTCACCCTCTGGATGGACCAGAAAGATGCATTTTAGCTCAAAATACTCGGTGAAGCATTGGCTAATAAATAAAAGCATATCTTGAAATGACATACATAGATTTATGAGTATAATGGCAAGTTGAGCGTAGTAAGGTCGAAATAGAAAAGTAGGGTGCAAACGTTTTTCAACCCCTATAGGTCGAATTTTGAAAAACGATGAATGAGGCATGTAATTACTTTGATTCATCTATCAACACACAACTTTGAAGTTCATACGGCTAACGGTTCGTGAGAACCCCCTTATTCCCCGCGACACCTTTACTCCTGAGCAATTCTCACCCACCCTACGGACTAAGTTGGCCACACATCTACAAATCAGAAAATTAATCATGACAATCGGACGAATGGTTCTCGAGTTATGGAGAAACGAACAGACGGACGTTGCATTTTATAAGTAGTACTAGCAATGCCCGCGGCTCCGCCCGCCGGTTTCATTTCTTTTAAATAAAACTAAATTTATATGACTTATCATTCATATCACGTGTGTTTATATATTGTACTCTTTTTTAGTTTACAAAATATTTTAACGCAATGTTTTTGTGTAAACTATAGACGTTTTTTTTTTTAGTGGGAGCAAGTATAAATAAATTACCACTGCAGCTCCCATGCGACCATGCAACATATAGCTGTCCATGTGAAAAACATGGATGTCGGAGGTAAACTCCAGCAATAGCCGAGTAGATCCAAAGATAACCCCTATACCTCCGTTTCCCCTTCCACCATCTTCTCCCTAAGTAATAACTTATATTTGATCAGAAAAATGTAGCCAGTACAATGTTGTAAGAAGTTTTAGTTTAGAATCGGCCAAATAGTTCCAGAGTTAGTCCCTACCACCGCTTTACCTATCCCTCCCCGTCCCAACTTATTTCTTACGTAACCTGTACTGAATCGAACGGTGTCACCATGACAACAGTAAATGAACTTTTAAAACCGGCCTAGTAGTTCGAGAGATACCCTTTTCCACCCCCCTTTATTTTCACTCCTATGCCACTACAATAAAATATGGCTTACATTATACTAACACCCTCACGGGATAAACTTTGAAAACAGGTTAATTTATTTTTTGCATTTTGCTATTATTTTAACCCCCATGCAAAATTTCAAAGACCTAAGTCAATGGTCATAATAATTCACATAAATGATCATATCGTTATAGCTGCAGATCTCATATTATGTAGATATGTACAATTGTGTATAGCTACATACTTACGCACCACAAACTCCTTATAGCTACGTAGTTTGTTTTATGCATATCCATTCCCTACATCAAATTCAACTACGCATTTCATAAGCATTTACAATTATGCATTTTAATGCCCGTCGTGTGAGTAATCATTCTATTTTTAGAACGCAAATCAAAACTACCCTTCCTAAGCACAACTGCAATCGATAAAGCGATTTTTTCGCACTTGGCCAAATAAGATCTAATTTCAATTTATTATATCTCACCCTGTGGATGGAGCAGAAAAACGAATGTTAGCTCAAAATACTCGGTAAAATATTGCCTAACAATTAAAAGCATATCCTGAATTGACATAAATCTATTTATCAGTATAATGGCAAGTTAAGCGTAGTAAGGTCGAAATAGAAAAGTTTGTTTGAAAAGTTTTTCAACCCATATAGGACGAATTTTGAAAAACGACAAATGAGGCATATAATAATTTTGACTTATCTATCAAGATACAAACTTTTAAGTTGATACGGCTAACGGTTCGTGAGACGCCTCTTATTCCCCGCGACCCCTTTACTCCTGCGCAATCCTCACCCACCCTACGGACTAAGTTGGCCATACATCTATAAATCAGAAAAAGAATCATGAAAATCAGACGAATGGTTCTCGAGTTATGAAGAAACGAACAGACGGACGTTGCTTTTTATAAGTAGTATGGATGGATAACTGCTTCACATCTTCGTCCCATGGAATGAACCAACTTGTCACAAGTTTCGGGAGTTATAGAGTACCTTGCATTTTGAATATTTGACCACAGTTCTGCGCTTAAGAACGCTCCATAGATGTTCTATCGGGTTAAGATCAGGAGATTGTGATGGCCACTCCATAACATTGATTTTGTTCTTATGAAACCATTATTTGGGCAACTTTGAGGAGTGCCGGGGGTCATTATCCTGCATAAACTCCCAATTAATAGGCATGTCGTCTTCAGCAAATGGCAGCACAATAGTGTTTAAGATTCCCACGTAGTCTACGGCACACGTTTTATCTTTTACCATGAAAACTGGACCAACCCCAGATGCTGAAAAGCACCCCCAAACCATTAAATTTCCTTCGCCATATTTAACTCTCTTCTTTGTATATTTGGGATCGAATTCGGAATTCTTTGGTCGTCTGACGTACATTTTCCCATCGGAAGCAACCTAATTCATGGTTTCATCTGACTAAAAGACGTTATTTCAATTAGCACGGTGGAGGTGTTTGTTGGCGAAACTTAGTCTCTGTTTAATATTTTTTTGGTCAAGTATGGAACTTTTCTGGGTCTTCTTCCGGGAAGACCTGCTTCGTTTACTTCTTATTGTACGACATGTAACTAGTGGGTTTAACTCATTTTCTAGGTCTGTGGAAGAGAAAATGGTTTCTTCTTGCATAGTCGTATTAACAGTTTGTCAAATCGCGGAGTCGTTTTTTTTTTGCCTCTGGTTTCTACTTTGGGACCAGTGTTGTCAAATGTGGCGATTTATCGCCAAACTGTATTTAGTATTTTTTTAGTATTTTTATTGACTTATTATTGATATTTTTTTTAACCAAAATCCTCATATTTTTTAATTTTTTTTTAATTTTCACTCAAACCTTACATCCGTGATGACTGTGACGAAATATTAAAATTATAATGAAAGAATGAAGACAACTATAAAAGATATTGATTTAGGGTCGGATTTTGAAAGAATCGCGAAAACAGTGGTATAGCACAGAGCATGTGAATGGAGTTAAGGGGCAAGTACGTTTTATTTTTAGCCAGGCGTTTGCTTAAGCCAACTGCGACCCTGATTTAAAAGTCTGTCTGTAAGCTTGATTCCACCCAAAAGCAAAAAATTAAAACAAGTAGGTACCTGGAGAAGACGTTTTGAAGTTTGGAACAAGATGTACAAAATGGCAATAAGACAGCCAGAGTTTCAGGAGCTTGGGGAATTTGCATTAAGTTTTTTTTTACGTAAAAATTACGAGTTGCATGAATTCATCTGATTCGTATGGTTTTTGAATTTTGAGAGCGGAAAATTTTGAAATTTGGCGATTTTTTGGCGTTTTATATTTTACGTTTGGCGATTCCGGTTTTTAAAACCTGACAACCCTGTTTGGGACTTGAATGGATAGCTGTGAATATTTTGTAGGACTTTGTTTTAGAACTCTTTATGACATTAGTTTTATTTATTCATTTTTTTTGCCGTCTTTTTTTATCTGAACTGGTGCAGTGGACTTCAGGACCCACTATAACAAAATGTTAATTTCACTGTTTTAAGATTTTCACCTAAAAACACTAAATTACAGAATGAACTAAGTTACCACTATTTCAATTAAACCAAGACCGGGCTTAACTTCAAATCACTGGCGCCGACTGTGTGGTAACCTTTTGTTTCTATTATTTTTTCCAGACAAAATAACATTTTTGCTCATACCTTTTACTGTAGTATTTATGTGTAGAATTGATTTCGGAGAAAGACCAAATTGAATTCAGTTCAGCATTATGTAAATAGGTTTAGTTCTATAATTATAGATAAATTTGATATAGTGAATGGGTATGCATAAGTAGGAAGTAGTGGAAATTCGCTTATGACAAATATTTCTAATATGTCAGATTATTGCAATAGATTTAACCTCTTTATAAAAATATTGTACTTTTATTAGAAAAAATGTCAACATGATATGAACAGTGCCCACCGAAAACCCGAAATTCAAAGCATATTGTCGACATTCCGATTCCATGCAATAAGCCTTGCAGTTTTTGCTCGCATTCATCGATGTTTTTTCCGCATATATAAAGGGCGAGTTGTTCATCTTTGATCCTTGTGGAACACCAAATTTATGATTGTATAGTATATAGGTACAATACTGTTCGACAATACACCATTAACTTTTGTTTTTCTGAAATCTCCCATTGAGAAAGGCCTGAAACCATTTTAGTTCATTATTTCTAATGCCATATTTTTGTAATTTGTGGATTAAAATATTTCTATCGATAGTCTCAAAAGCTCGCGAGTTTTTCTATCCAACATATTAGCAATTATATTATTATTCAAGGATGATTCACACGAATGTTATTTTCTAAAACTAGGACTGACATTCAAGAAAAAGATTATTTACCTCTCATTTATTCAAGACCTATTAATTACCTTAACAAAAGTCGACCCGGCCCACTTATATTTAACAAAGATACATTCACGTATGTAACAAGGCCTTGTATTGAAGGGTAGGTGCTGTTGGCGTGACGTGAATAAATTTAAATGGTAAGGCGAAGTCGAAAAAAATCAAAATGTCGGTAAAAATCGAGCAAACAGTGCGTCTAGATTAGATGTGGTGGTCGTTTACTGATGAGTGATGAGCCACCAACCACATCATCGCACAGTGTGACAATTTTTCTTATTTAGCGGGATTTAATTAAAAAATCTACTTGTACAAATGTAAACAAAAACCTATTTTTCTTATAGCTAACACCTCCCACTTAGTGTCTGTGAACAAATTTTTATGTTAGAAGCATGTGCAACAATAAGAAAATGATGTCAAAGTTCAAGTTGTGTACAAATGCACAAGAAGGTCACGTTTGAGAGCAAGAGTTTCAGTTCTTTTTTCAAGTGGTTGGTTTAATTTGAAAGTTTTATTTTATTTTAATAAATATAATCGTATTGAATAGAAAGGTAAGTTAATTGGGAATATTGGGTGCTTTTAATTAAATTAATGAGGAGAGGAAAATAAATTAAAGATAAATTTATGCGTTAAATGCATTTATTAGAGTAAAAAAACAGTTATTCAGTGTTGTTCTAGTTGAAGACCCTATTTATTGTAGAGCCATGTATGTTAGTAACTAAAAAGTGTTTTGTCTTTTTGCGCACAGGTGCGACACCCATACTAAATTTTTAATTTTTAGGATGGCTACCGAAATTACGAAAAAGCAAATTTATGATGTTTAGATTTTTAAGATCAAAATTAAGAGCCTTGATGAAGTTTTTTCGTTTTTTTATGGATTGCTTTAGTAATATTACGCTTTCTGAGGAAGCAATTAAGTCAATAAAGGCAACCTTAAGTAACTTATGCTTGAGGTTTGACGAAAAGATGACCAAAAGTGGTCGCCATCGAGAACGCTTCGAACTTCGTGGTTGTAATAAATTATATTAACATTTACACACAAGTTTTGACAAAAAATAACTTAAAAGAGCCGACAACCTGCACTTTTTTTAATCGTTTGGTATGTCCAAACAGTTACAGAACTTCATGTTCAATTAAAAGTTTTTTTTTTTGGAATACATCTTATACTTGCCAAATATGGGTCCTGAGGATATTAACAATCTATTCAGAAGGTTTGTGTTCGTGTCGATTCGCGAAGTTTTTCTGGTAAAGAGTTCCCTAAATTTCCTATTTTCCTTATTTCTGGCTTCTTGAGTTTCCTCAGAAAGTTAGCCGATTGGAAGAATACAAGTGGCAATTATTTCTTTACCATGAAATAAGACCTTGTGTACACTAACAGACATATAATACCAGCTATAATTTTTAATATACAGTTCCTTGCTTCTGTTGCAAAACTTTCGAAGGCATTTAAGTTAATTGGGAACCCAGACCCAAGAGCATCTAAGATGATATGAAACTTTTTAATCAATTCTTTGTCGATTCCTGTTACTTCGGCAGTTTCGGGGCTGGGTTTTGCCAAAGTACTTTTTTAGTATCTTCTTTTAAGAAATACATCTGGATGGGCACCATCGAGATACTGAAAAGATTTTCATCGAAATGATCCCCTGATGAAAATTTTTGCTTATACGACTTTCGTTGAGCACCATCACAACCCCATTTTATTATCAGGGATATTTCAATTAAACCTGTTTTAAAATCATCAACAGAACACCTCTTTTTGAGCTAAGCATATACGCTTAACGCTATGATTTACTAAGCTTTGTAAGCTACATTGAGCAGAGGATTCGCTCACAGTTCTGCTATCGGGATAGCACTTTGCTTTAGCCTCCTTTATTTTGTGATAAGAAGGAAGTAAATTGGGAACAGTTTTATTTATTTTCTGGCGTATTATTTCATATTGATGAGTAGATAACTGTGAGTCTGTTATCATTGCTAACACTTCATCTGCGGACACTGACAAACACCCAGAAGTAGTAGTTTCCAGTGTTTTCCTTACAATTGAACCTTATTAACGATCAAAAAATTATAAAAAAATTAAATTGACTAAAATAAAAAAAACTATATGGGCGAGCATATAGACAACTGCTTAATTGCGATAGCAGTATTTATTTTTCCTGCTTTTCTAAGGTTCAGTTCATTCGCAATTGCAATCTCGTTAACACTAAACGAATCCAAAAGGGTGAGTGCTTTTGTTTTCTTGCTTTTTTCACAACATTTATCAAAGCTTTTTCTTGGTCTTCCTACCTGGTTTATATGAGATGAAGAAGGAATATCATCTAAAACTGTTTGTGGTAGTGTTAGGGTTTCATTCAACCACGAACAATAAATGTTTTCTGTAAACAATTTTTATAAAAATAAGTAAAAAAAATTAAAACATTTATTTCTGAGCTTTATTAATTTAATCCCCCTAAATAAGCAAATTGTCACACTGTGCATCGGGGCGAAACTCATTTTTGGAGTAGGTAGAAGCCAAATCAAATTTTAAAATTCATTACATCATCGTACACTCCACCACTATTCACTTCATAAATATGTTTACACTCACAGAGAATTACTATTTTAATTGCAATTTTTTTAGTTTTACTATTTTAGTTTAGTTGGAACCGCGAGGGTACTTCCTGCATTGTGACATCAGAATCGAAGCTTTCCAGACAAAATAAGTCGGGATAGAGTTTAAAAAATTGAAATTCTTCACAAAATGGATACAACCAAGTTGCGTTGAGGAGGGACCTATCCATCGGCCACGCGATACAAACTGATTTACCGCCGTCTCATAAAACCCCAGGAACATAACGAAATAAAAAAATTTACAATTGAAAATAGAAAAAAAAATAATAATAAGCGGAACAAACTCATTCTGTTTTCAACCCCCCTCTAACTTCGAAACCAATTAAGCCAAACTTAACTTCAAACTTGAAACGTTTACCAAGCTCATTAACAAGTTTCACCTTCCCAAATTTCATCCTCTTTAATAGCATTAGTGGTTCTCAACTTGCAGGACTTCAAAAATCGTAACTGACTCACTCACTTAGATGATGATCATCAAAATGATGAAGCTCTTCCGGCCATCCTCGAGTCGTGAAATTTGCCAGAATGCTAGATCATGTTGTGCATACACTGGGAAAAGTCCAAAACTCAAGATTTCCATTCAGGGGACTTGGAGTACGCCCACTTTTGAAAACTGGTTATTATTTTTATTTTGGCCACTTCCCAATGCCGTAGAATGTTGAAGGTTGGTAGAGCGGTAGGACATGTAGTATACAGAAAAAAAAGAATCAAAAATGATATGTTCTCCATTCAGGAGGCGTGTTATCGGCCCACTTTTAAAAATCGGTTATTATTTAGATGGGCCACTTTCCTGTCGCGTAGAATGCTGAAATTTGGTAGAGCGGTAAGGCCAGAATGTACAAAGAGGGAAATATCAAATATCAATATACTCACAGGAAAAAAAATTATAATATTATTAAATATTATAATTAAATATTATAAAATTATAATAATACTATACGAATTGTAAAACCATCTATTTACAATTTAAATAGCAAATTTGGTTAATTTCCTATTTTAATTGCAATTTTTTTAGTTTACTATTTTAGTTTCTTTGAAAATTTTTATTTTTACGTTTTTTATCGTGCTAGCTAACCGCGAGGATATTTCCTCCATTGTGACATCAGAATCGAAGCTTTCCAGACAAAATAAGTCGGGATCGGGATACAGTTTAAAATATTGAAATTCTTCACAAAATGGATACAACCAAGTTGTCGTTGAGGGACCTATCAATCGGGCAGGCGATACAAACAGATTTACCGCCGAGTCATAAAACTTCAGGAAATGTTACCTCCCAAAGGCCACAATAGCTAGTAAAACAAAATTCAAAGTATGTATACAAAAAAAAATTTACAATTGAAAATAGAAAAAAAAATAAGCGGAATTTACTATTAAATTGTAATGAAATGACTGTAGTTACAATTAAAATTGTAAATTTTACGCAGAAAATTGTAAATATTACCATTTTTTTCTGTGTGTGTAGCTGTTGACTTTCCAAGCTATATGCAAGCTGTCTAATTAAGCATGTCACAGCTATTGCATTGATTTATAACCACAAACGAATCCTTTTCTTGACGTTGACTTTCTAATTATAGGAATACATAATTCAATAAATTCGGATCACAGACCAGACCAAAAGTGGCAGTGATTTATAATACTTTAGCTTATCTTCCATAATCTCAACCCGAAAGACTTATCGACTTATGTTACAGCACTGGAGTTTTTATTTTTGGTACATAAATTAAAACCTGTAGGCATACCTATAAATTTTTCATCGAAATACGCATGCGAAAGCCTTAAATTACAATATATCCAAATTACCAGTTATTAAATCAAAACGGAAAAATGAGCCACCACCGGCCGCTGCGACTATGAATCTTCCCACAATCTCAATTGTGGGTTTCCCACGACCTAATCCTTTTCAGATCGCTACTACTTCCCCCCAACTTGTATGTTGAAACGAGAAACTCTAATTCGGTGGCATTAAAACCAAAGCCCCAACACGTAGAACAGCCGGGGACAAATGTCTCCGATACTTTATTACCACCATTACTGTCTGAATGCATATCGATGCCTCATGATTATCGATCCAGTTTTGAATCATAATTAGTTAAACATTTTCTTGAATTATTCATTTGTGCGTTTCAATTGGGCGTTAAAAACGTTTTGTTATTATTGTCGAATGGCCAAACCCTTTTGAATAATTTGTCGGTTAATTTTGCCTCTCTTGAGAAAACCGTGAAATTATTCTTCCGCGTAATTTGAACCTCATCATGCATCTGATTAGAACGATAAAGGTTGCCGAGATGGTCTTCGCTCTTCAGTCTTCGGCGTAGATAAAAATTGGATTAAAGCCATAGATAGAATTAAGGCAGCACTCGGAACTAATTAAATTCTATTCAAATGACTGACTATTAAATGCGGCGAAATTATGGGAATAATTTCTGTTTGTCGAAACTTTAGTATTGTATTGTGTCACTGGAAAAATGGATTATGGCTGTATACGGATTGGATTTATTCTGCAAATCATTTAGTTTCGGGTTTTCTTTTTCTTTGATTTTTTGATTGAACAGCAATTTCGGAAATTATGAATTCATATTCATAAATTGGAATAAAGCAAACTCGAATCGATACAAATCAATTAAAGACCTTTGAAGGTTTTGCCGGTCATTAAAAGTGTTGAATAGTAGGGTTTTAGCTAGCACTCGATATAACTCAATAAACTTGTGTTTCCCATGAGTTTACTCATATTTTAAGCTAAGATTAGCTTACTTTTATCCCATCAATTTCGTTTAGGACTGGTTGGACATTTTGTTAACATGTTCAATGCCTTTTGGGAAAATTTTACGCATGATGATTGTAGGTTCCAAATATCTAAAAGAACGATTTAATTAGTTTGTTTTGTACATAATTTTCAGGCACTTATACCAAAGTAATTGCAAGGCGACATTCTAAATAATTTGTCTGTATGGCTTCCCATATTAATTAGTTGAGTAATAATACTCATATAAACTTTAACATCCATTTGCGTTGCTTTTCTTGACGCTTCGATTCTGTTCAGTAAAAAATCCATGGAGTTTTTTTTTTCGTGCTCTGAAAAAATAAAAACCTAGTTTATATGCGATTTATATTTTTTCTCTGCCCGCTGCTGCACTTGCAATACGATTGGAAAGCAGATAGCAGCAAATAATTTTTGGAATTTTTCTATATTTCACAATAATTAATTTCCAAATTAATCAAATCAGCCAAGTTCTCTAGTAAAGGCACAAATGCTTTTTACAGGAACAAACCCAAAAATTTTATATTATCGGCTATTATTTATTTAGTCCACTGGTGTACAGAAAGAAAAAAATATTAAATAATTAATTAATTTTCGCTTTATTAATGAAAATCGACAAAAGTTTGAACAAAATCAAAGTGCACCCTTCCAATAAAGTTTTTAACTTTCTCGTATACGTAGAGCGGCTAGCGCATGAAATTTTATTATGAGCCACTAATTTATTTGTACCTGCAATTTTTTCCTGCAACTTGATCTCATTTGCATTTGATAAATGCTTAGAAGTTTCAGAGTGTTTTTTTTTTAATCTGACAAACCAGCGCATCTTTTTAATTTGCTTTTGCCAACTGTGTAATTGATGACTTCTTCTGACGTGTCCAACCAGAGATAATTTGTTCGATTGACCAGTGTTTTCCCTTTTTTCCTCTTCCTGTTGCGTTTCAGCTGATGTGCCACTTTCCATGTCAAAAGAAGCTGAGTTAACATCTAAAGATGTAATCCTTTTAGTCTAGTCTAGAGAGATTTGAGACGCAACAACGCCAAGAAGGTAGGTATATTTTTCCGGTGCGAGGCATGGGATTAGCGACATTAGCATGGCAATTTATTACAATATGCAAAGCGTTCTTTAATGTCTTTTCTTTTTTTGAGTGCAAAATTATCCACCAGTCCGCATCTATACCTCTGCATGTCGTCTCTAGGAGTGGCCGCTTACACCATTTTTGAATACTTGTAGTGCCAGCTTCTAGCCATTGGATTATCTGCATCTAATAACATCGTTTCCGCTTACCTATAGTCATACAGAATGACAAGAAGAATTGACAATAAACTATCAAAGGTACATGTATTTGTCAATGATATATGCTGACCTCCTTAAGCAGAACTCTGTAAATAAAAAAAAAATTATATAATATGATTATGATTGCCTCTATATGCAATATTTTTTGTATTTAAAGATTACTTACCTACACTTAAAGTCGTATCATTCCCATTTTTCAAGATCGGAATCTGTTTGCCTTTTGTTTGGACGGATATGACATCAATTTCTTTCTGATTTTTGCCAGGATAGCTATTTACTTGTTTTATGAATTTTTCAATTTGTTGCTATTCCATTTTTGAACCATTGTTCTTCTTCTCTCACTTCAAAAATTCGACGAGTATCTATTTTGGCGCAAGTAGCAAAAAATGCATGTCCCTCAGGAAACGGTTTTCTTGATCCCGTGTTTTTGCAATAGAAATGTTTCTTCTTTTATTGCCCTCTTCCACATCTTTATTTTCAATATCGGTGTCATAATTATTCGCAGGTTCTGTTAAATATTAATATATAAAATTATCTAAATCATTTCATTGGAAAGTTCGTTATAATAATTATCTACCTTCTATTTTCGCGTCTTCAATTTTCATGCGGCCTTCTAGGTTATCTAAATGAATTGTAACAAACTCGTCGGCTCGGATGGGGAGCTTATAGTTCCTTAACATGTGATTCTTAACAGAGTTAAAATCACTTTCCGAACCTGCACTAATGGCTGGCTTACTTTTATATCCGAACGTATTTGTTATAATGCATGACCACAGTGGAAGCCAGCGAACATCTTTTAAAAGCCGAACACCAAATTTTGGCATAATGATGAGCGTTAATTCGGTCACCTTCTACAGCAGCTGCTATTCCGGCTTCTTTATTAACAGCTTCACCCCAATTTATCCATTTGTTTACTTAGTCGCTGTCTTCAAAAATGGTGCTGTCATCAGTTATTTCTTCAGGATCATCACAGCTTTCTATCTCATCTGTTAATATCGAGCAATTCTGTAATTGAATTTTTTTATAATTGTACAAAATGAAAATATTAAGTAAAATAACCTTTAGTTACATACCTTGATGACTAGATTTGAAAAGATTATATAATCTCTTTTTATGTACCTACCTACCTACTTCACGGGGTCGTGACTACATTTTTGGAATTTCCATCAGTTTCACTTATTGTGGCCACTAATAGTGATTTCACGATTTCCCGGGCAGTATCTTATCTAACGCCATTATTAACTGCCCCATAGCTATAATTAAAAAAATTCGTACCCTTGGCATACAAAATTTTACAAAATTTGCGTATCCTTTTATGAAGTGTGCAACGTCCAATCTTATGCAATAGCAGGACGAACGCTCGCTATTAAAGCAAGCATCAAATTAGTAAAAGCGAACACAATAGCATTCAAAAGCGCCTCAGTCTGTTATAACTTCTCTTGGAGGTGGGGCCCCAGATTTTACCCATCTCATGAGCCATGTTGTTATTGCGATGGTGTCATGGCATTCGGATAACATCTGTCAGACTGGATAGTTTCTGGATCTGAGTTTAGTATAGCTTCCTATAACTAAAAAAAGACGTGTCTGGGTTTTGATTTTTGATCATAGTTGACGAGTTTCCGCACTACACCTTCTATTGCATCTCGATTGATATGGATGCGGGCGAATTTTCAGAATTAATCCGGTAAAGATGGGTTTGGTAATTATGCCATTATAACACGCTAAACGGATCACAGGACAGTGAATGAATACTGTTTTTTCGTGATGTTGCTTTTAATAACCCAAGTTATATGAACGGTCCATAAGTGCTGAGGAGGTGTATTCCTTTTTCAGCTGTTTAAGAACGCTGCTATTGAATAATAGGGCTAGTTCTCTCTGGCCTGGTAGTATTGTTTCCTCTGCTGAGGACACTGACACTGAGTTCTTGCACAATTTGTTTGCTATTTCCATTCGATGTGGCTGTCGCAAGTATTGTTTATGTTTACTGCAGATGCCATCACTTCGGGTCATTTCGCAATCAGCTTGAATGAACTCATTATTTTTAGCAAGATAGATCCACTTTATTGAAATTATAGAGCTGCATGCACAGATTCTGCAAATATAGCTAGATAATTTATCTTGAGTAATTTTCGGCGTCTTATAATTATTAAATCCGCACGTTATTCTCTGCAATTCGTGCAGCACCTTTCTTATATAATCCTGCCATAATCCAGGGTGAATGGTGATACACCTTCTTTTGTACTGGTCTGTTCCGTTCCGTCCTTTGGTGAGACGTCTCCTACATTAGCTCATACATTTTCCGTTTTCATAAGAGTAATCAAAATTTGTCCACGTTATCGCTCTGATCCGAACCGAATTAGTTTCCGCACTTTGGCTTGTTTCTTCTATGCTGCCTGGAAGGCATACACTGAACTGAGAACTTTCAGATGGCTGAACAGACCAGATATTATTCTTCTAATGTTAAATTTATTATAATAAATACTACCTGCCTTAATATCTCCGCCCAATGATTTTTCAGTATCAGTCCAAACATTATTGGTGTTTGAAACTGGTGTTCAGCTGGAGAACCTCGTCCTTCCTATCTAGTATAGCAGACAATACCAGATCAGTCGAGACTTTCGATGGCCTTCCGCGTTTCATTGCGTTTTCCATATTTTGGTTTTTAATATTTAACTCAACGAAATAATAGATTGGATTTAAATTGTCGTTGCTTTAACGATGATGTCTTCGAAAAAACTGAATATGAATTTTCCGCTTGTATATTTATTTGAAAATTAAGGATCACCTTTTTTCAAAGTGCAATAAAACTGCGCCTTTATTTCCAACAGTTGCCAAATTGTTACATTGGTAATAAAAAATAAATTATTAAAATTAGCAAGAAAAGCAATACACATTTATATTCAAAAATAATAAATTCAGTAAAATAATCATGATATATCATTAAAACAGGTAGGAATTATTTTTAGTCATTTTTATTCTTTATTCTGAATTATGTAATAAATAGATTTAAAAAGTCCTGCGGTTGGAGTTGTTCTCATCGCACTTGTGGTGCCGATGCACGCTAGGTACTTTGCGCTATCAAAGACTCTGAGGGGTGTGCCGCCAACAGAATGTTTAACATGCTTATGTCAATCAGTATTTTTAAAGTTTTCAGGGTGACGAAGGTGAGGTTTATTGCCCTAAAGTCTTTTGCGTTGGAGTGACTTGATTTGCCAGCCCTTGGTATGAGGATGCTCGTGTACAGTTCGTTTAGTACCGGAATGATTCCAATGAGCCGTGGGGATTTGAAGGGGGAGAATGATCGGATAGCCCATTCTATTCTGTCCTCTGTGACCAAATCTGTAGGGAGGCTCGTTTCCATAGTGATGTTGGTGTATATACCGTGGTGTGGCTGAGTAGTGCTTTAAAGAATCTGAACAAGATTCAGTCCAGTTTTTTTCGGGGTCCTTGGGAGATCCCAAAGTTAATGGTTCCCTGGTTTGGATTTTCCTCAGTCTTGCGGTTTCTGTGGTATCCGTTATTTCATCACAGAATTTTTGCTACGATTGGCGTTTGAATTTCTGTATTTCGTATACTTGCCAGTCAGAGTCTAATTTTGTCAGGTTTCCTTTCTAATTGCGACCATGAAGGTGAAATTTTTGGTTTCAGTTTTCCACTGGACAAGCTCTTACGAATGCCTCTTTAAAAACAGGGACTATTTTCTCGGCTTACTGGTCGATGTCCGTTCGGCAATTTAGATTAAATTCTTGTAACGAGTTTTTCCTTTTCTCGATCTCTTTGCTAAAAATATCCCAGTCAGCTTTTCTAGCTTCCGTGTGACTGGGGAATGGGGAGTGTTGCAGCAATTTCCTACAAGAAATTCGATCAGTCTGTGATGTGAGTAGGATTGCTCACTCAAGACGTTCTATTTGTCAATAGTAAGGGTGCTGAAGCTATTGAATACTGAATAGCGTTATGTCTATAACCTCCTTCCTGCCAATTCCTAAATACGATGGTTCATCACCTCTATTAGCAACCAAAAGATTATTTTCTACATTGAATTCAAAAACTGACTCACCTCGTGTGTTGATATCTCCACTGCCTCTTTGTGAATGATGGGCATTTGCATCGCATCCCATTATCAGGTCCCATTCTTCCTGTTCCGCTTTTTGGGCTAAGGCATGGCTGATTGGAGCTGGTGGTCCTTCTTCTTCGTAGGCCATGTAAGCGGCTGATATAATCAGTGGGGGAAGTCCCCTTCGCCCTTTCCCTCCGTTAATGCCTTACCACGGTCTGGTCTAGATTGCTTTAGGTAGATTGAAGTAATAAGTTAATATGTTTCCTACCTACGATACACGTTCTATTCTTAATCTCCGCATTTAGCGGCTTGATGCAGTAGGTTGGGACTATCTAATGGACATTTTTTTCCAAAAAAAAAAGTAAAAAATAGCAGATGTATGTATGTAATACATAAAAATAGATGGAAATACATACATTTTTTTTCTTCACTTCTTTTCCGCCTTTTAATAAAATATCTTATTTGGATCGAAAGTGTCTTATTTTGTCATCCCATTATTATTATCCGTTATTTGGTGGCAATTTTGACAAATTTGCTGGAACGCAAAATAAATCGCCACCGATTTTTTTTTTGTACATTCACTAGAGATTTTTTTGCCGGTGATTTGTTGTTGAGATGACTTTCTTCTGCGTTGCAAGAAGTTTTCGAATGTGCGAACGAAATATTATCAATGACATGAATGTGATGGGAAAGTTTTAGTTTATAACATTTGAAGTATTTTTCATTTATTACATAATTCAGAAAAAAGAATAATAAAGAGGACTAAAAATAATTCCTACCTGTTTCAATGATAACTCATGATTATTTTACTGAATTTATTATTTTTGAATATAAATGTGTATTGCTTTTCTTGCTAATTTTAATAATTTATTTTTTATTACCAATGTAACAATTTGGCAACTGTTGGAAATAAAGGCGCAGTTTTATTGCACTTTGAAAAAAGGTGATCCTTAATTTTCAAATAAATATACAAGCGGAAAATTCATATTCAGTTTTTTCGAAGACATCATCGTTAAAGCAACGACAATTTAAATCCAATCTATTATTTCGTTGAGTTAAATATTAAAAACCAAAATATGGAAAACGCAATGAAACGCGGAAGGCCATCGAAAGTCTCGACTGATCTGGTATTGTCTGCTATACTAGATAGGAAGGACGAGGTTCTCCAGCTGAACACCAGTTTCAAACACCAATAATGTTTGGACTGATACTGAAAAATCATTGGGCGGAGATATTAAGGCAGGTAGTATTTATTATAATAAATTTAACATTAGAAGAATAATATCTGGTCTGTTCAGCCATCTGAAAGTTCTCAGTTCAGTGTATGCCTTCCAGGCAGCATAGAAGAAACAAGCCAAAGTGCGGAAACTAATTCGGTTCGGATCAGAGCGATAACGTGGACAAATTTTGATTACTCTTATGAAAACGGAAAATGTATGAGCTAATGTAGGAGACGTCTCACCAAAGGACGGAACGGAACAGACCAGTACAAAAGAAGGTGTATCACCATTCACCCTGGATTATGGCAGGATTATATAAGAAAGGTGCTGCACGAATTGCAGAGAATAACGTGCGGATTTAATAATTATAAGACGCCGAAAATTACTCAAGATAAATTATCTAGCTATATTTGCAGAATCTGTGCATGCAGCTCTATAATTTCAATAAAGTGGATCTATCTTGCTAAAAATAATGAGTTCATTCAAGCTGATTGCGAAATGACCCGAAGTGATGGCATCTGCAGTAAACATAAACAATACTTGCGACAGCCACATCGAATGGAAATAGCAAACAAATTGTGCAAGAACTCAGTGTCAGTGTCCTCAGCAGAGGAAACAATACTACCAGGCCAGAGAGAACTAGCCCTATTATTCAATAGCAGCGTTCTTAAACAGCTGAAAAAGGAATACACCTCCTCAGCACTTATGGACCGTTCATATAACTTGGGTTATTAAAAGCAACATCACGAAAAAACAGTATTCATTCACTGTCCTGTGATCCGTTTAGCGTGTTATAATGGCATAATTACCAAACCCATCTTTACCGGATTAATTCTGAAAATTCGCCCGCATCCATATCAATCGAGATGCAATAGAAGGTGTAGTGCGGAAACTCGTCAACTATGATCAAAAATCAAAACCCAGACACGTCTTTTTTTAGTTATAGGAAGCTATACTAAACTCAGATCCAGAAACTATCCAGTCTGACAGATGTTATCCGAATGCCATGACACCATCGCAATAACAACATGGCTCATGAGATGGGTAAAATCTGGGGCCCCACCTCCAAGAGAAGTTATAACAGACTGAGGCGCTTTTGAATGCTATTGTGTTCGCTTTTACTAATTTGATGCTTGCTTTAATAGCGAGCGTTCGTCCTGCTATTGCATAAGATTGGACGTTGCACACTTCATAAAAGGATACGCAAATTTTGTAAAATTTTGTATGCCAAGGGTACGAATTTTTTTAATTATAGCTATGGGGCAGTTAATAATGGCGTTAGATAAGATACTGCCCGGGAAATCGTGAAATCACTATTAGTGGCCACAATAAGTGAAACTGATGGAAATTCCAAAAATGTAGTCACGACCCCGTGAAGTAGGTAGGTAGGTACATAAAAAGAGATTATATAATCTTTTCAAATCTAGTCATCAAGGTATGTAACTAAAGGTTATTTTACTTAATATTTTCATTTTGTACAATTATAAAAAAATTCAATTACAGAATTGCTCGATATTAACAGATGAGATAGAAAGCTGTGATGATCCTGAAGAAATAACTGATGACAGCACCATTTTTGAAGACAGCGACTAAGTAAACAAATGGATAAATTGGGGTGAAGCTGTTAATAAAGAAGCCGGAATAGCAGCTGCTGTAGAAGGTGACCGAATTAACGCTCATCATTATGCCAAAATTTGGTGTTCGGCTTTTAAAAGATGTTCGCTGGCTTCCACTGTGGTCATGCATTATAACAAATACGTTCGGATATAAAAGTAAGCCAGCCATTAGTGCAGGTTCGGAAAGTGATTTTAACTCTGTTAAGAATCACATGTTAAGGAACTATAAGCTCCCCATCCGAGCCGACGAGTTTGTTACAATTCATTTAGATAACCTAGAAGGCCGCATGAAAATTGAAGACGCGAAAATAGAAGGTAGATAATTATTATAACGAACTTTCCAATGAAATGATTTAGATAATTTTATATATTAATATTTAACAGAACCTGCGAATAATTATGACACCGATATTGAAAATAAAGATGTGGAAGAGGGCAATAAAAGAAGAAACATTTCTATTGCTAAAACTGCGGACAATTTTTAGAAACACGGGATCAAGAAAACTGTTTCTGATCATGCATTTTTTGCTACTTGCGCCAAAATAGATACTCGTCGAATTTTTGAAGTGAGAGAAGAAGAACAGTGGTCCAAAAATGGAATAGCAACAAATGCAAAAATTCATAAAACAAGTTAATATCCTGGCAAAAATCAGAAAGAAATTGATGTCATATCCGTCCAAACAATTGGCAAACAGATTCCGATGTTGAAAAATGGGAATGATACGACTTTGAATACAAAAAATATTGCATATATAGGCTTAAATATAATCATATTACATTATATACATTTTTTTTCTAGTTACAGAGTTCTGCTAAAGGAGGTCAGCATATATCATTGACAAATACATGTACCTTTGATAGTTTATTGTCAATTCTTCTTGTCATTCTGTATGACTATAGGTAAGCGGAAACGATGTTATTAGATGCAGATAAACCAATGGCTAAGCTGCCACTACTAATATTCAAAAGTGGTCTAAGCGGCCGTTCCTATAGACTAGACGACGTACAGAGGTGTTGATGGACTTGTGGATAATTTTGCACTAAAAAAAAAACAGTTAGACAATAATCTTCGACTATGCTCAAATACCCGGTACTATATTATTGTAAAAAAAATTGTTTTTGTTGGTGGTCTAGAAAACACGAGTGTTCCATTTATTCTTCATCTAAATGGAATTATTCAAACCTAAAACTATGGTTAATAAAATCAGCCGCGAGGTTACAAATAAAGTTTTAGAGGCTAATAGTGATACAATTAAACTTTTTACATACTAATAGTCTATAGAGTACATTGGATTAATATAACTTAATTACTAAAAAAATATATATACAGGAACTGCATCACCAAACTTGCATGTTGGATGTTATTCTATGTTGTAATTTATTATAATTGTGTAACGCACTGTTTAGCTGGGTCCCTGCTGGCATGCTGGTCCCGGTTGTTTAGCTCGCCGGAGGGCGTAGGAGCTTGACCCAGGCACGTCACTCGCCTTGACAGCCCCTTATCATGGCATCTTCCTCTTCCTTTATCCCAGCTTCATCCTTCCCTTTCCGAACCTTCACCTCATCCTCTTATACCTCTCTTAATTAAAACCCATGTTAATTTCACTTTTAAATTCAATAAAGTTTCCATTTATTCATTATATATATACTGTTCTTCAATTTCAATTGACGTTACTATTTAAGTTTACGTTACTTTATTATATAAAAATTTCAAAATTCCTTATTTTTACGTGGATTATATATTCGCGATATCAATGGGCTTCTTTACCGTCTTTTACAAATTTTTTTGTGCACTTCACTTTAACTTTATATCAATTGTCCCCTGCCCTTTTAAATTTCTTTCTATATCTACTGAATTTATGTCCAAAATGACTCACCCTTTAATTTCAGCAACTGGCGACGTTGTGGCCACAGCATCCAGGTTGCGTTGTACTTGTTGTAGTTGTTGTACCTGTATCACTTGGGCTTTAATTCAATCTTTAGTATATAGTTAGAAATTTAAATTTGTTTATCTTTCCCTGATTACGTTACTCTACTGGTAATATGTAATTAACGCAAAATTAAGGATTTAAAGCAAAATTTAAACATTAATTCTTTAAAAAAAACTAGCAACTTTTTTGTTGGCAATAAAAATTCAAAAAAGATGTTAAAAAAATAAAAAAATATGGTTGCTGCTGCCGGGAGTCGAACCGGAATTTGTGGCTTGGGGCGACGATTTACCGTCAGCTCTACCAGTTGCGCTAAGGAGCGGTTGTTGGTTGCGGTATCAAACTACCGCTTTTTTTGCTGCAGGAACTGTTCCCTGCTGTTCAATATTCCTGAATTAGTTTTTATAACGCTTGGGATATCCAGAATAATTTATGGAAATTCTTCTGAATTTCGACGGCCAACGCTTTTTTCGTTGTGCCGCCCTGGACTCCGGGTAATTTTCGCACTATGAATTCCTACACATAAAATAAACCTTCATTATTCTCGGTACATAACATACTCTATCAACGTACCTTTAAAATTTTTCTTTCGTTTTTCGTCTTTATGTTCTTTTAGGAACTTGGAATTTCTCCACCGTTCACTTTTTGAATTTAAATTCTTCCGCACAAAAATTTTTCTTAAGATTTTTCTACTCTAACTTCGTTTTAAATTTCGGTGTTACAAATCTACCGGCTAACTCTTTGCGCTTTTGAAATACTAATGGCTTTTACTTTTTGTGTGCCTCTCTGCGCAAGCGTCGAACAAAGAATTATTTCAAAGTTCAACCGTTCCCCAATTCCCTCTTCTCAATTTTGCCAGAGTTAAAATAACCGATTTTTTGAATTTGACAACCTTCTCTTTTACGAGATGCACGCAGTATACCAGTTTAGCTTATACCCTCGACAACAACCCTGTTGTGACAGCTGGTGTCTGACATCTAGCCTGCCTGTCGACTTGTCATTTGGTTTGTTTTATTTGTTTCGCAACAATTGCGTCGTGATAGCTGTGGACTGTTTCGTACGTTATTGTTCGCAAATTTTTGATATTCGAAAAGGCCCAATCTATGTGCGTTTTTCCCGTCGTTGTTGCGACAGTATTATAATAATACTAAAACAACATGTGTAAGGTTTAAAACAAGTTATTTGCGCAATAACAATTTTAATTAAATATTTTAGTATTAAAAAATAATATATTTGTATGGGAGGTAGGTATGTATGGGTAGTTTTTATTCGACCAAGCTCATTTTTTGTCAAAAAATTTTATTTAAATCCTCACACTGTGGTGAGGGTATATTCACTTTGACATTCCATTTGTAACGCACAACGCACATTGTGGGTATGACAAACTATATATATTATTGATCAGCATCACTTACTTAGTCGATCTAGCGATGTCCGTCTGTCTGTCCGTCCGCACGATTACGGCCGTAATTTAAGAGCTATCGACTAAAATTTGGTACGTAAGCTTTTATCTACCAAACTGAGGCTAAGTTAGAAGATGAGCAAGATCGGATAAAAACTACTTACCTCCCATTTCTAATTTTTTAATACTAAAATATTTTTTTATTTTTACAATAATGCAGTACCGGGTATTTGAGCTTCGGCATAGTCGAAGATAATTGTCTTACTTGTTTTTAAATATTTCCAACAAAAAATAAGAAATTTTCTTTTTAAACTTTTTTCGTTGCAGGACATTTTATTAATGTTGAGTTTTTTTGATGAAAAAACTGATAATTTGACAATACCACTCAAGAATGTACAATCTACAATAATGCATCCAATGGGCGAATACCACTTAAAAGGCGTCACCGATTTTCCTTCTAATACGCAAGAAGGATATTTTAATTGTGTGGCGTTTACAGAGCGATTTGCCGCAGACCAAATAAAAACTGTATGATATTCCATATAAAATGTCTATAGTACCATTTATGATACTATGACGAAATGTTTTAATTTTTGACAAAATTATCGAAGAGCGACAAATTATTTGATTAAGAGACTTTGTAGCCAATGAACAGAAGATTATTTTGCGATATTTAAAGTGGACGAATTGGCACGGGGTAATAGGTTTTTTGTACCTAAGTAATAAAAAGTAACTTCTTAAATAAACTCTTCACCGTTTGACACTTTTAGAGAGGAGCAACAAATTATTTGTTTAAGTGGTAAGATAGGCAATTATTTTGCAATATTCAAAGCAGAAAAATTCAAACGGGGTAATTGTGTTTTCTTAAAAAAAAAAAAGCAGCGAACCGGCTTGTCCGATCGATCGGAAAAATGTTTGCATTTTGCCAGAGCAATAAATCTGCGGTATATGTCTGAACTTTCTTTTTCCAAAAGCAGGTAGGTATGGTGGATCCAGCATCTACCCTGTTGCATACTATACATATTATATGAAAAAGAAGAAAGTATAAATATTGAATTGCCTTGAATTCCGCTCCCATCGACATTTTATACCCGACGACATAAACCTATTGTTCCCATTATTCCACATCATGCTCAGCTCATGTCTCACATCTCATTACCGATTCATCTAATTTCACAGGCCGTATACCATAATGCATAGTGATTCGGGTAAATATTTCATTTCTCAGAATTCCACTACATTAGATATCTACAAATAGTTTTAGAGAACACCCCCTGGCAATTGAAAACAAAAACAGCGATTAAGTGGGCTAAGCGCACCCATACTTGAAAGATGACCCTTCAAACTGTCAATACCCCGATATAGATATTTGCTACTGCCAAGTAGCCAAGTTCAGCATGATCATCATCATCGTCTTCGTCGTCATTATCATCAGTGCCAAGATCATTATCGATACAATCAATTTGAATAAAACTGGTAAAATACCTCCTTTAACGCTCTGAATTTCTATTATGGTTCTCCGCGAGCACAAAAGTTCACCATTAAATGGCACTTACATTAGAAATTTCACGCCAACCGCCAAAAACCATTTACAATTAGTACTTCTGGTCCGGCAGACAATGCCTAAGGCTAAAATTTGCCTTATTGCTTCCACGGTCATTAAACGCCTTTTATCTGGGCACAGCCATTGGGGCTACTGCGTATATATCTTGACAGACCAACGGGCCTTACCATCTGACGTAGATTTAAAATAAAAGAAACTAAAACTTATTCGATTTTGTAATTAGGTACACTTCTAGCGCTAGCCCCCCTAACTCATTACGGCGAGTGGATGGTGATGTCGGCTCGAAATGGGAACATCGTAAAACATTTTCAGTAGGCAACCAAAGTGAGCATATACGTTTCAAATTTCCATTGCCATCGGCATCGTTTCTTAGTCGTCTGACTGTTAGATATTCGTTGCGGGACGTCTTGCAGATAGATATGCTAAGCGTGGAATGCGTTAGTAGAAGTTGGCTGTTATGTGGGCATCCCTTGAACTAATTTACATAAAATTTTTAATGGTTACAAATCTGCATTGGGAGTACATCATCATCAGCTACTTCAGTAGCTGAAAAGATAGATGATTGTAGCAAACGATTATGATGGAGTGAATGACACTTGTGAAGTAGTGCACTGAAGAAGGAAATGTAAGGATAGTTTATGGTACATATAAGTAAAGAGGAGTCGTAACGGTTGCGGCATGGGGGAGTAGGTATACGGGGCACGAGTTATAATCTGCTCGTAAAAACTAACAACCGATTGAGTGTTTTTAAATTTACTAACTATAGTCCATAGTGTTTTTTAATATGTTACTTGTGGTTATAGTGTTAAACTTGCACTATAATTGAATATGCATTTTGCGTTTAATTAAGTCTAAACTTATTTTTTATTGAACATCTCAGAGAATTGCCCCAAAAATTTAGAATTTCTCTGATTAATGAAATTCATTGGACCTTTTTTGGCATAATTGCGGTAGATTCCATATAATGTATGTATGTAATGTTAATGTATATCGTATGCCAGGATAATGGTGTTTATTGCTGCTTTCTTTGTTGGGCTTGTATACCTACAGTATCCCCAGTAGATATCCAAAAATGCTAGAGACTGAATAGACGTTTTTTGATCTCCTCCGGCAAAAGTAGTTTAAACTAGTGCATTTAAACGTTTACTAAAATTACACTGTTTCTATTAAAAATGGTCCATGTCGGTCAAGTAGTTCTGTTACCTCCCATACAAAGCCAATATTTGACCCATATATCACTCTGTCTGTTGAAAGCACGATAGCGTCGAAACGAATCGACTTAGGTGAATGATATTTTGTGAGAGGACTTGTTTTTAGGCGCAGGGGCATAAGTCCATGAGACATAAGTCCAGAAATCGTCTATAGAATTATGTCCCATCTAACATGTTCTCGTGAAATTCCACTTTTATTTATTCTCAGACGCAAAATTGTATTTTACTTTGTTTTTCTTTGAATATGAGGAAAAGGAAATTAGGCTTTCTCAACTTTTCATATTGCATATCACCAAAGATATCACACATCACAAATAAACCGTCATTACGGTGGGTTTCCTTTTTTACCCTAAAGAACTTTCAATTAGCTTTAAATGCACTTCTTGCCCAGTTTTAAATATCTGCAAGGCAAGCAGACTATTTTAAATGGTAGGTCCTGGCACACTGCACAAGTGTTCAATAGGAGCGATCAATTTGGCCATGTAAATAAACCAAAGGCGTAGCCAGGAAACGATTGCGAAGGGGAAGATCGACTTTTAATGAACCTAAATGCGTAGCCAAGCAACATTTTTGAGCAAGGGAGGATCGATTTGGGGTATGAAAATTTGTTTTTGCTGGCTACGCCTTTAGATTCTTCCCACGGAAAATTGTATCCCTCATAATATATCCCTTCAGGAATTCCCACCTACAATAGTCTGCTTGCCTTGCAGATATTTAAAACTTTGCAAGAAGTGTATTACTGCATTTATGGCTAATTGAAGATACGTTAGGAAAAAAAGGAAACCCACCATAATAACGTTTTATTTGTGATGTCTTGAGTGATATGCATTATCTTGAATGAATTAGCAAAATGAAAAAGTGTCCCCAAACTGTATTGCAATCAGTGACCGATTATTAATTTAAAAAATCTACACAAAGAATTTGTTGGTTCTTATGTCCTGTTCGAAGTAGGTCCTTTTATGAATCTGAAGGATTGATATCCACCACAATCGGTAATTCGACGTTGTGTGCTTTGTCTTAAATCCAAAGGTAATCACTTTTCAGTAATTGTTTATATGTCCATTTATTTTGAGGGCTTTCACACGACTGACTTTGTTTGCTGAAAATTACTAACATAATACCTAGGTTAGCACACAACAGGGTAAATAGTAAACAGTTAGTAAACAGCAAGCATGATGTTTTGCTTACAATGCAACCGCCGCTACTCTGCAACTAGGTCATCATCGATGTCTCTGGAACAATTCTGTGGATGGGCTGTTCTCTTCTATGCTGTTGATTGGCGCTGATTAAGAAACCAAGGCCAAGTCAAATTTGGTTGTTTAGCTGAAGCTTTTCGTTACGTGTTGATGGTCTGACTCAGTGTTGTTAGCAAGTAGTGCATATACATTTTATGTACTTCGATGATGGTAATGACGATGCTGATGGTGTTGCTATGCACGTAACTCGCGCAGTCTTGGCGAAGAGCGTTTCGAATTGGGAGATCTGAGAATAAGTCATTTGCTCTTCGCTGATGACTTGGTCATCCTTGGGTCCTCTCAGACTAAACTTCAGGGCCCACTCGATCAGTTTGTAGCCGTTTGTGTTGAAGCTGAGATAAGTTAACGTGAACAAATCTGAAGTTATGGTCGTCTCCAGAACGCCTGTTCAATACTCTGCATGTTAGTGGAGTTCCATTGAAACAGGTGGAGAAGTTTAAGTATCTCGGAGTCTTATTCACGAGTGATGGAAGGAGCAATGCCGAGTTTTCCTGTAGGATTGGTCAGGCTGGATCAATTTTGAGACAGCTTGGTCATTCTGTTATTAGGAGAACTGAACTTGGTGTCAAAGCTAAGTTGTCAGTCTTTAATTC
Organism: Cheilosia soror; assembly: GCA_949372485.1. Lineage (NCBI taxonomy): Eukaryota > Metazoa > Arthropoda > Insecta > Diptera > Syrphidae > Cheilosia > Cheilosia soror. Next base: position 22,379,009 of record OX443563.1, read on the forward strand.
GGCGTTTGTTCCAACTCTTACCTATGGTCATCACTTCATCAGGTTTGGGTAATGATCGAAAGAACAAGATCGCGGATACAAGCTGCCGAAATGAGATTTCTCGGTTGTATTGCTGGTGTGACCCGTAGAGATCGCATAAGAAATACCAGAATACGTGAGGAACTCAATGTCGAGCAGCTACTTCTCTGGAAGGAGCGATCAATGCTTCGGTGGTTTGGTCATGTTAAATGCATGTCCCCGACCAGGTTTCCACGACGTGCTATGGAATCCGTACCATCAGGCAGGCGTCCTCTAGGTAGACCTAGGATGAGATGGTTAGATAAAATCCATAATCTCTCCTCTACCCGCATGGGGATTGCCCTTGATGAATTGGAGTTGATGGCGGAGGATCGAGATGGAGGGTCCCCTTTGAGCAACATACCCCCACGACCCACTTAATGAACAAGCGGACCATTTGAAAATGAATGAATGAAAATTAAGTCTCTAGCATGCTAAGCTTTGGGACCAGTGAGCGATAGAAAACCTATCTTAGTGTGTATCACTGACAAGGATATTCTTGTCATTATCAACTTGAACAAAGTTTGTGTGTAATTTATTTCTAGAAGAAGAACAAACAAATATTAGAAAGAGAATAATACAATATGAAAGGTACATATACTATATCTACCCAACATGGGATTTCAATGCACGCCAGGACTGTAAAGACGCTCCAATGCCGCTTTCCGTATAATTAGGTAATACAGCCCACTTGTTGTTAATCGAAATTCTTTTTCAACTTCATCAAAGCTAAACACACCGCACACACCACATACAGCAAATAATCCATATATAGAGTACCATTTCTGAATCCGGCATAACAATCATCCTCACATAGCTCATCCCAGACCGACCACAAACGTTAGCATCGTTGTCGGCCAATATTTGATTCTTAATTCCACGCAATGTGCACACATATCGCGAATAATTTTAATTGTGCCTCGAAATGAAGATCTCGCTTTGTGCGCGGTGGATGGACAGAAATTCTTACTCCTAGACCATAACCTCGCCGCTTTGTCCCAAGGTATACCTCTGGTGCTCGGCCGCGCCGCTGACATCGTTGACTTGAATCATCTGCCCGCAGGGCCCACACAATCGCAATAACAGGGACAACATCACAAAAATCGAACCCCCCAAGGAATTTATTTCGCACCTGACCACGACGAATGCCGAAACCTCAAAGCACCAGTGCGATCGGTCCGACACGGCCGCTAGGTCTCCCCCGGCGGATCGATGCAAGTGCAAAACCAATATTTCGATTATGGTGACTCGTATATTGGATGGAATAAACTTCCGCCCATTTGCGGTACAATAAAATCACATCTGGGAATCTTCGAGGTCCCGGTTGGAAAATTTATGGCACGTTCATGGAGAATTCTTAGCGGAAAAGCACATCTCCTCTACCAACGACTCTGTTCGGTGTAGCACACTTAGGGAAATTTCTAAAATAGGCGTACAGCGCGATTCGAGGAATGTGAATTATTTAACCACCACCATGAGGAAATTGATCTTGGTTCGGTTGGCGATGCCATTGTATTCTACGACTGGAGCGGGCGCGCACACGCACATGCATTTTTTTGTTCCCAGACGTGGAGAAGATTACCTACATGAAGGAGGTCACATTTGTTGGAATTGACCTTTCTTTGTATGAACAGCGTGCTCTGTGCTAAGTTTCAAATTAATTTCCAGAGAATGTGCCTGACTAGCAACGAGGTGCAACATTGGGAAGGAATCTAAGAAATTTCAGTTCGTTAGACTTGCTATTTCACTGGTGAAATGGTTTAACTAAAAGTAGTAGATGCTCTTATGAATGTAGGTATGTGCAGCATAAATATCTCACAGTTGCAGCTTGTAGTTATCTGAACTAAGCTAATTGAAGGCAACAACTTAGTTAAGACGTCTGTACAGGATATTATGAAATGAATTTGATTCCATCCGACTGAGCTCGTATATTCTATCGGATAGTTTATTTAGGTTTACATTTAATTACTTTTTGTGTTATAGCTACGTAGTTGGGACTGTCTCTTCCGAGTATTGCGAACAATATTGTCTCAAATATTTTGAATATGAGTATGTTGATGATAAGCTTGCTCTCCCAAGATTAATATTGACTTCCATTTGCATAAGCAAGTATGTAGAAAGGAGAATTTATAAACATTGTAATGATCAACTTGTTCGAAATTTACTTAACCGCTTGAGTATGCATTGATGGAAAACGGGTAAAGAGACTACAGGGCTTACGATAATTTGAAATAGTGGATCCATATTGATATTGAGAGGTGACAAAACAGCAGCTACTTTTGGAATATTGCACAAAATATGTCGTTTAAGGGGTTTCATTTCAAGACTTGAAGGAGAGTTGAAAATGTTTCGTAGCTGAGTGCAGACAGCAGACTGACTTCACAAGAATCGGTGTGATGACAGCTTACGTTTATTGACGCTTAATAATATAGTAATACAGGGTGCTCCTAACTTATAATGAATGTACAATATCTATATAAAACATCTCCCTTTTTATAGAAACTTAAAGATTATTGTTAGTATCTAATTTATACAACTTAAACAAATTCATTTGTTTTGTACTTTAAATTCAAATATTATAAATTTAAAAATCTAATTAGGTACATACCCTAACATGGGGTTGCAAATAATTTTGATCTATTTTTTTCCCACACCGTTTCATTAATAAGATATGAGATAATGCATTTATGCTATGAAAATTGTTTAAATAATAAATAAAATACTTTTTTTTTGTGGTTGAAAAGTGTGGCAAAGTTGTCCAAGGGACGGGGTTACTTTGCTCCATCTGTAACTTTTAACTACATATATTACCTTTATCTAAAGAGCTGGAGCAAAGTTAGTATTGTATTTCAATACTACTGATTTAAAGAGTCGTATCTGTACAAAAAAAAATAAAAACAAATAAAAGTGTATTCATCGGCCTGGCCGATGCTTTGATACCCTCCACTGCATAAAAGTCATGCAAAATTTTTGCCATGCGAGTTAGTAGGAATGTGTCTAATATTTGTTTTGTATGGTAGGTAGCAGAACTACTTTACCGACATAGACAATTTTCAATACCAACCTGACGACGGTTAAAAAAGTCCTCTCACAAAATTTCATTCACCTAAGTCGATTCGTTTGGACGCTATCACGCTTTCAACAGACAGAGATATATGGGTCAAATATTGGCTTTGTATGGGAGGTAACAAAACTACTTGACCGACATGGACCATTTTTAATACAAACTTGAAGGCCATAAATATAAGAGCTCTCATAAAATTTCAGTTGCCTAAGTCAATTGGTTCGGACGCTATCGTGGTTTCAACAGACAGAGAGAGACGTGGGTCTAATAGTGGTTTTGTATGGAAGGTACCAGAACTACTTGACCGACATAGCCCATTTTCAAAACCAACCTGGCGATAGTAAAAAGAAGTCGTCTCACAAAATTTCATTCGCCTAGGTCAATTACTTTGGACGCTATCGTGCATTCAACAGACAGACAGACAGACAGACGGACATGGCTAAATCGATTCAGAATGTGATCCTGATTCAGAATATATATACTTTAAATGGTCTCCGGTGAATCCTTCTTGGCGTTACAAACGTAATGGCAAAGTGAATATACCTTCCTGTGGAGGGTATAAAAATGAAAAATTAATTTTTTGTACAAAAAACAAAACAGGCTCTTTTTAATCCAATGAAATGCTTATAAATTAAAGAATAAAAACAAAAAACTTCATTAATTCTATTTGAATAAGTTTAAAATAAACATAAATAACAATTTTTAACAAAACAAAAACTAATTTTTAAAAACAATAAAAACATAAGAGATTTTAACAAGTAAAAGTGTTATCATCGGCCTGGCCGATGCTTTGATACCCTCCACTGCATAAAAGTCATGCAAAATGTTTGCCATGAGAGTTAGTATGTGTCTAATATTAGTTTTGTATGGTAGGTAGCAGAACTACTTTACCGGCATAGACAATTTTCAATACCAACCTGAAGACGGCTAAAAAAAGTCCTCTCACAAAATTTCATTCACCTAAGTCGAATCGTTTGGACGCTATCGTGCTTTCAACAGACAGAGATATATGGGTCAAATAGTGGCTTTGTATGGGAGGTAACAGAACTACTTGACCGACATGGACCATTTTTAATACAAACTTGAGGGCCATAAATATAAGACCTCTCATAAAATTTCAGTTGCCTAAGTCGATTCGTTCGGACGCTATCGTGATTTCAACAGACAGAGAGAGACGTGGGTCTAATAGTGGTTTTGTATGGGAGGTACCAGAACTACTTGACCGACATAGCCCATTTTCAATACCAACCTGGCGACGGTAAAAAGAAGTCGTCTCACAAAATTTCATTCACCTAGGTCAATTCCTTTGGACGCCATCGTGCTTTCAACAGACAGACAGACAGACAGACAGACGGACAGACAGACAGACAGACAGACAGACAGACAGACAGACGGACATGGCTAAATCGATTCAGAATGTGATCCTGATTCAGAATATATATACTTTATATGGTCTCCGGTGAATCCTTCTTGGCGTTACAAACGTAATGGCAAAGTGAATATACCTTCCTGTGGAGGGTATAAAAATAAAAAGAATTTAAAATAGTAATTATTAAAATAACAAGTTTTATGTAAATATTGAATTAAGCTCCTCTACGGAAAACCTTTTAGAAACCTGTTTGGTGGTTTAATATCCCCTATACTATAACATCGCTCCAAGGGTATGTAAGTTAATCTCTTTGAGAGGGCCATTTCCAGAGCTTAAGAGATCTGCGCATAGAGTTGATGGTGACCGCTTTTTTGTCGAATGAGACAATTTCTCCGGGGTATATTTGGCCTTCATATATGAAGGCAACAAACTTTCCTACCTCTCGAACAACTTTTTCCATGTAGATCTGCCTTCCACAAAATCCATAAATCGGTTTTCATCTTCGTACTCGTTAACAACATCCTCGAAATTTATGTCATCACAAGAGTCTTCATCGAAAACCATGGCTTCTTCCATCACATAGTGAGATGTAGTGGGCTGATTATCACGATTCTCCTGCCTGTGGTGAGAAGTACTGGGACCATCGTCATCATTTTCAATAGTACTAACTGGAACTTCTCCAGAAGCCGTGTCGTCTTCGGCGGCGCAAACGCTTTTTCCAGCCGGAACGTTCATTTTTTTCCTTCGCGTTTTGACACTTGCAGTAACCTCTACCTTCCTCGGCGCAAGGGATTCAAGAAAGGCTACCTGCATTTTACTCTCATCGCATGTATTTTTTGGAATGCGGCTTAAAACTTCGTCGACATTCAGAGGAAATATGCCGCATTTCTTAAAGCCCGATTTCAAATTAGCTTCGACGTTTTCATCAATTATTTTCATCAGCTTTGACAATAATAGTGGAAAGTTTTCTTTTTGTATATTGGTATTACGAATTCCGTCGGGAGTGTCCTTCCATTCCGCCAACACTTTTCGCCAAGCAAGCCGGAAAATGCAACATCGAGCGGATGTGTCATATGTGGGTACTATTAGGTGGAAGACAAATTAAGTGCACTTGGTTTTCTCGACACATTTGAAGAGCATCGACAGTTTTTTTTTTTTTTTATAATAGACACGCACTAAAGAGATTATGACTACTCTTTTAATGTAGGGTGAACTACAGCGCGGGAATGATATCGAGTTTATAGCTTTTTGCGTTTTTAAAAACAAACAAAAGATTCCGACTTTAATTAAATGTATCTTTATTGATTGGAAGTCGTCTAAAAACTAAACTTAACATTTTCCCTTATTAATCTACTTGCTGCTGACCTTGATACAGTGGCAGTTCATTGCCTGGTATCAAATTCAGCGTGAATAAGTTCTGTGTGTTGAAATTGCGATCGTTGAATTCTGTGAATTTTGTATTCGATGTTCGGCTTTTGGGCAACTTCACATTACAGTTTCCCGGGAATATTATTGGTAATCATGAAACCGTTTCCTGGAAGTAATGCCTGTGGGAATGTTATGTTGGCGGGTGCTGACTGTGGGATTGTTATGTTGGCGGGTGCTAATTCCGACATAACTCGGGCGTTAGGGAATTGAGCATAGATGTGATATGAGAAACGATGCACATTGGTTTTAAATGTCTGTAAATTGTAACAAGGAAGAAAAACAGAGTTTGGTAAAGCATTCCACATTCGTGCTGTACGGCTTATGAATGAATCTCTATATTTCATAGTACGTCCGAAGATAGGCTGAATGGTAAACTGATGAGCATTCCTAGCATGGCGAGTATTGCGGTTGAATTGTTGAAGGGGTGGAATGCAGCTGGCAATTTCGTTTGAGCACTGTTTGTTAAAAAAGCGATAAAACAGCGAGAGGCAGGTAACATTTCTGCGATGTTCAAGCGAATTAATAGAGTTCGCGATATTTATGTCTCCGGATAAGTTTTAACGCACAATTTTGGATCCTATCCAGTAGGCGCAATTTGGTATTGGGCGCACCAGACCAGATGTGAGAATTGTACTCAAGTTTTGGGCGAATGAACGTCTTGTATAGGTATTGTAGCCAGATCAAAAGGGGTAAAATATTTCTTGCACCGTTTGAGAAAACCTAGACATTTCGCAGCATTCTTGGCGACTTCGTATATATGGTCATTCCAACGAAGGTTGTCATGGACACACATACCGAGAATGGAAAGTCTTTCGGTTTCGGTGATGCAAGTGCCATTCATGGATAATGGCTGTAGGTTCGGGTTTCGTTTTAGAGACAGCAGACAGCATTATGTTTTTGAAGCATTAAATTCCACTCTATTGGCTGTACCCCATTTTAAAATGCTGTCAAGGTCGGAATTCAATGAGCTTAACATACGTTGCCGTTCCAGTTCTACGGCCGAAGAGCAGGGACGTGAGGCTTGGAAAGAATATGAGAAGCTAAGAGTGCTGTCATCAGCGAAATATCATCATCAGCGAGATAAGAGATCATTTATAAAAATGAGAAAGAGATTCGGAGACAGAACGGAGCCTTGGGGAACACCAGCATTTATATGGTGCGTTTCAGACTTGAAACCATCCAAAACAATTTGAATTGAACGGCCAGAAAGGTAGTTTCTAATCCATTGAATAAGAGACGCATCGATGCCATAAGCACGCATTTTCGACAAAAGAGTTTGGTGCCAAATTCTGTCAAATGCCTTTGAAATATCAAGCGCTGCGCAACAATCTTCGTTTCACCGAAGTGATGGAGAGATTGGTTCCACTTCTCGGTGAGATAAGTCATCAAATCACCAGTGGACCTGTTGCCACGAAAACCGTACTGCCGGCCATTGAGGAGTTTTCGTGATTCAAGATATTTCATAAGCTGACGGTTTATCAGCGTTTCCATGACCTTAGAAAGAATTGGTGGGAGAAGAAGATTCGCCTTTTTTAGGGACGGGCTGGACAAATGCTGTTTTCCACCTTCTCGGAAAGAGTCCAGAAGAATAGGACAGATGAAAAAGCTTACGCAGTGGTTTTGCCAGCGTGGAAGAACACCTCTTCAGAACCATGGGGGAGATACAGTCTGGACCAGCGGATTTATTTATGTTGAGATCATAAAGTACTCTTGCGACTGTACGAGTGCGAAAATGGATTGGTCCCATGGTAAATTCGACGCACTCGAGTACAGGTGCAGACAAAGCGCAATCTGGGAGCATCGAGCTAGCTGCGAAATGTGCAGCGAGCAGATTAGCTTTGTCTAAAGAGCTGACAGCTGGGGTGTCATTGTAAATGAGCGTTGGGATCGCTAATGAGGCCGAATTCTTAATATTTTTTACAAATGACCAAAAGTTTTTACTACCCTTGGGACATTGTAGTATTTTTTGCCTCAACTTTTGGTCATATGAGAATTTGACACGCTTTATAAGACTTTGCAGTGAGATGATAGGTTGTCACAAATTAGCACAATTTTTCCTTCAAGTTTTCTGAGTCTTGGTATCATCTGAAACTGTAGCCAGTCTGTAAAAGCATGTGCAATGTGCATCGAACCATCCAGATGTACTAGCATTAAGCGGCAGCCTTTGGGACCACATTCCGTCCATGTCGTGCACATTTTAGAAGCCCTATAAACTACATATGGCGGCATTAATTCTCCTGCAGCATTGCCGCAAAATGTGACGGACACAGACGTTTTTGAAGCATTCCTTATTACCTCTGGATATTTGCATTCCTTTAAAAAAATTACCTTTTTCTTTCCAGGGTCATCTGTAAGATTTGTCTCGTCGAAATTCAAAATATGTGTTGGAGGCACGTCCTTTGTTTTTTTTTTGCCAAGTTCTCAAAAAAACTTCGTAACATTGGTTCATCTACACTCTACAGCCGCTTTTCGATGTCTAATTATGTCAATAATTTTACTCAATAAATGAATTGTATCTATCTCTATCTATCTAAATCAATTGGATTGTTGAGTTTGAAAGCATTGTTCCGTTTAATGATGATTATAATGATCATGATCACAAATATCACCTTGATTGCGAAATATTTCACACATTCCATCGTTTGTCTGTTTTGGAAGAGCAGAACATAACATGTCATTAAAACTAAGATGAAATCACACTTGGCTTCGAAGATTAGTTCCATTAAAAAAAAATAAAACAATTATGTATCACACTTCACACATAATAATCAATCAAATGGAGTTATAAATAAATATCTATATAGATAATCCAATCATTTTAAAGGAGTGTATTTATAAAACGAATGCTCTTGGCATTTACACCATATACATAATGTATATCTATGTAATTAAATTATCATTATCTCTGCAGTAGATATTCAAAGTAAATCGGAAGCCAGACTAAATCGACAATTAATTAATTTTAAATTAATTCTACAAATATTTTTGCACTCTTTGTTAAGTTTCTTCAAATGATTTATGCATGTCGAATATTTAAATTTAATTATAAGCCAGCATGAAACAAGAAAAACAAACTCGTATGATTTATTGCTTAGCTAAATAAAAATATTGCATTTTGCTGGACTCGACATATTTACCATTTCGCTGTGTTATAGCCACTGAAATTGATTGGTATGCTCGTAAGTGTCCAAAGATGGCCCAAAACTAATTATTTATTAATTTATTATGCAGGTGAATTGTGATTTGTGACCATCACGCATTGTGTGCAAACATATCCGGGCAAATAGTGTGTCCCTTATCATTTCTGTTGTATCGATAAATCAGTTTTGTATACCAACTAATTTGTAATGAAACAGCTAGGTACTGAATTGTCCATATTATCGGTAGTTGAATGTGATACCAAGTTAACAAATAGTTGAACACCCAATTATGTAATATTATTGCAAAATATAATCACTTTCAATTTCAAAAATGTAGGTATGCTAATGATGAATTTGTACCTTCTCTTGTACAATCAGTAAACTTCGAAGAAATATGAGCTAACTCTAGCTAGACTACATACTATGTAATGTGAGAAATGTAAACAGGGTTTTAAGGGAAGATTCCTGAAGTTAATCTAAATAAAAAATTGTATGTCTATTTTCACTATATTTCCCGTTATAGTTATTGCCCATCAAAGTGATTGACCCTATAATTCGTAGGTGTAACCGCTTTAAACTCTATTGCCCAGTTGCATAGTTTAAACTGAAGTTTAACTAAACCTGACCGAGAGTTTAAACTTTTGGTTTAACTCATTCAGTTTCACAATTCAAAATAATCTGCCAGCTAAGTAAACGCAGTTGCGGAAGCGCAGAACAATAATTTCCCTTAAGGGGATATTTTTCTACCAGTGCACTTTTGGTCAAATAAATGGTTACTGCTTTTCTCTACTTTATCTATTTTACCATTTGTAAATAAAAGAAAATGTGTGCAATATTATTACATTACGTATTTTGGTATTAACGAAGTGAATTGATTTATTGATACATGTTTGAACTGTCATCTACTATCACCAATTAATTATTGCAGTAATTAATTTTTTTTTCAATAATAATATGTAGTTCTTGAAATGTAGTGGGCATTCGGACGGATGCGATCACAGGTACGGGTACCTAGGGCTTCTTGTCACTCGCTTCTTGTATTGACAATGAATATTGAAAGGATTTTATGAGTCTCTCTGGTAATAGGTACGCCCAAAGTTTTTTGCTGGTGTTTCTACGAAAATCTGCGCTATCTTGTTCCGGTTATACTTTTTTTTAAACAAAAATGTAATCTAGATCTTTATACAAAAATGGTATGATCGCCGAAACCTTTTAACTGAACAAGCTCAAATTTAAAGGCATTGTCCCGAGAATCGGACAAAAAAATTGCATTGTATAAAGCAGGGGTTCCCAATCTTTTTCATACTGCGACTCCCTAGGACGGGGGTTGTTCTTGCCCCCTTACCATAATATACCACCTGCTCAGCACACTTTTGAATCGTGCCAAAAATAAAATCAAAAAAGGAGAAAAAAAAAAGGAAGATGAGAAAGCTACTTTACGTTGACCTCGGACGGACCACGAACAAAATAGGAAAGTGGAAGAAGAGGAGAGAGTAAAAAGTGAAAAAGATCTTATAATCTTATAAATAAATAAAATAAATAAATAAATAACATAAATATTGCACAATAAAATAAAATTCTAAAATCTAAACGTAAACAAAACTAACACCGATCAAATTGATTTCTCGGTGTCGGTAAGTCGGTAAATACCTAACGCATTGTCCACCTGACGGACAAGAAAACCGAGAAAAGAGAATCACACAGATGGGCACATAATTTTTGCATGGGGGCGCTGCACCAATGCAACAACACAACAACGATCTGTCAAAACATTTGGAACTGCACATGGATGGACGACATAGGTAATTATAATATTTTCATAATTTTGCTATTTTTAGTGATCAAGTATTCTTTTTATTTCAGGTACATATTTAGTGGATGCGATGGACAATATCACAGGTGGGTTTTATGTATTTGCGAATGTTTGTTTATATTTTGTGGTAATTTTTTTTCTTGTTTTTCTTTTCATGCACCCAATATGGCCCCGCAACAAATGTAACTATTGGATTTCGCTTCCACATTGCTCTTGGTATTCGTAAGGAGAAAACTGAAGGTTTTTCCTTTGTTCTGAGTCTTACCTTAAGCAGTGAAAAAATAAAACTGGCGATAAACCAGGGCGTCGCGATACACAGTTTGGGAACCTTTGGTATAAAGCATAGAGTAGGTAGTGTCTTGTTTCAGCCAAACCAAAATGTGAAAGATTTGAGTATGTATAAGATATATTTTGTTTGCCAAGAATCGAAAGAAATCACTAGTAGCATTACAAAAAATCAATCGTCATTTGCACACATTAAAATAAATAATTTGAATTGAAAAAACTTCAATACAATTTACGCTTGTCTACATTATGTTTGGGCTATAATCTACCTGTTGTTCACTTGAAAAAAGGGTTTTTCTTGAAAATCTATTGAAATTTTCTGATCACATTTTTTAACAGTGGGTTTACCGCTGTAATGCTAAAACTAATCATAACTCTAGTTTTCAATCATATAAATTCAAGAAGTGAAGCACACAGACAATTTATATTTTTTATTCTCTCTCTCTATCTTTCTGTATGAAATAGCAGCAGTCAAAATAAACCTCAAAATGCGAAACGAAAGTTTAAACGGCAAAATGCAATGCAGGCGTTTAACTTAAACCGAGAGTTGAACTCCACTTTGGGTTTAAACGAACACAGTGAAACCGAAAATTTGTTGAACGAAGGTTTAAACCAAAACGAAAGTTTAAACTCTGACTCTGGCAACTAGGCATATAACTTCGGCAAGATTTTACTTTATCGCCCATTCGAAAATAACGGTTTTTTTTACACTTTCCGATTGATTTCAGTGTCCTAAACCCGTTTGGGCGTGGCATGTCCCCAAAGCTTCAAAAATAGGTACCAAATGAAATAGTACCAACATTTCAAGAACGGAGTGTCAAATTAATTTTTTTATATTCAATAAAAATGTGCAGCTAACTTATTAATAAGTTTCACCAAAATAGCATCATAAAGACCGAAGATATGAGGTAATTAAAATGAGCTAAATTTGAACCACTGAATTTTTGCCCTTTTCTACTGACATCGCACTTACTTTCAGGGCCACGGGCTAATATTTTATATTTAAACATTATTTTTACACTTATCAGTTATCAAATTTTATTTTTTACAAAAATCGCATAAACAGTAAGATACGTATGCGGCGGCATGCTGTCCCTGCAACCCCCCTGCTTGTGGTCACTGTAGGATTTAGAGTGGGTGCAAGTGCAAGGTAGGGTATCTATATGCAAAGTTTTTATTACATTGTTTGCTTAATTTTACCGCCAAAAACTATGCGTTTTTTTAAATAATTTTAGATCTCCTTTGTTTATGATCCGATTTTGTTGAAACTTTTTTATAAGTTAACTGCACACTTAAAGAATATAAACAAAATATTTTACAATAATTGGACACTCCATTCCTGAAATTTCGGTACTTTTGTATGGTATTTTTTGAACTTTAGGGACGTGCCACGCCCAAACGGTAAGAGACCGCCAAATTTTTTTCGCAGATTTGAGATCAGCGCATTAAAGTCAATCGGAATAAATAAAAAAATATTTTTTTCGAATGGGCAGTAAAGTAAAATTTAGCCATAACTTCTAAACTATTATAGGTACAAAAATGGGTTTGTACAATTATTATTATTATTATTATTATTATGCCCACGCCCTCTCTCCCCGTCTAAACCGCGCGTGAGACGGACCTTTTTATTTATTTATTTATTTATTTAGTTATTTATTATAAGATGCATTTTATTATTTGTTGAAGTCGAAGATGTATTTTTGTTTAAGGGTGCGAGAGTGTGTGACTGGTTATTTGGCTAAAACAAGCCATTTTTAATATATTAATTATTTATTGAAATATTTATTTAACTGTCTGATTTTATGTAGTTAAGTAATTCTTTTTTAAATTTGGTAACATTTGCAAGTGTTTTTATTTCATTTGGAAGATTATTAAACATGTTTAGTCCCTTGAACATTACGGTGTTTTGAGCGCGCACTGTTGACCTAAACCGCGGTCTAAAGTTTTGACCCCCCCCTTAGGTTATACGGTTGACTTTCACTTATATACCTTAAGTTATCGGACAGATACCTCGGCAGCAAGTCATTTTTCATTTTAAATACAAAGACTAATACACTAAATTTAATTTGCTGTCTAATATTCAACCACCCCAGTTTATCTAACATATATTTCACGTGAGTTAACCTATGACACATTAGTATAACCCTCATTGCTTTATTTTGAAGTTTTTGTAGTCTCGATAAATCTGTTTCAGTTGAAAGATATAAAATTGTTGTGCAGTATTGAAAATGTGGTCTTATAATGGCGTTGTAAATCTGTATTGCTGTACTGGTTGATATTTTATTCCTTAATCTTGTAAAAAAGTATATTTTCTTAGACACTTTTTTGCATACGTAATCCATATTGGCTTTCAAATTAATTTTATGGTCTATAATGACCCCAAGGTACTTAAATTCATTGACGAGCTCAATGGTTTCTCCATCAATGTTGACATCGACATTTTCATTACTATTCATACACATGCATTTAGTCTTCTTAATATTCAATTTTAGTTTATTAATTCTTAGCCATTTACTTATAGCTTTCAAATCTTCATTTATTTTATTTACACAAGTTTTTACACAATTGCCACTAATGACTAAAAGTGCGTCATCCGCACACTGAGAATAATTTGCAACGAAAAAATCAAAAAGGAACATATTTCATTTTTCCATATTAAAACATGTCGCCTTAACAAAAAATGCAATCCAAAATCTGGTAGAATCAAACTAAAACATGTTCTATATTAAAATAATGGTTATTTTAAATATATTTGTCTTTGGTTTAAGCTCGTTCATGTTTTTACTATTAATAAAACGTAAACGAGCTAATTTGAAAAATAATTCTATTCAAACTAATTGAAAATGTAATATTCCAATAGATTTGTATTTAATCAAACTTAAACGTGTTTGAATTAAACATAATCGATTAGTTTAAGTCAAACATGTACTGTACATACACGTATCATTTTGAATTAAAGAATGTTGTAAATATATTCGTATTTTGTTTAATGTTTTTCATGTTTGATATTATCAATAAAATCACAACCGAGTTTTTTGTGAACAGAGTTCTAGTAAAATCGATTGAAAATGAAAAACTTTAACAGATTTCTATTTGAATTGCCTTATAAACGCTTGAAGGAAACGTATTTTATTATCGCATTACAAAATATGTGCAGTGAGGTAGTGTCACGTGATTAGATAATGATATATGAAGATTTGCAAGTTCTTCTGGAGAAGTGGAGTTTATTTTCACTCTTTCCTGCATTTGTCGGTAAGTTAAATCTTTTATATATATACTTAATAGAATTTTTGTTTTTCTTAATTTTACAGCATGGTACGAGTTCAGACTAAAATCGCCATCGGGATGGATATATCGGCAATTCTTCACAACACGACAATGGTCGGACAACTTTTGTGCGGGTATTTAATGGTCGGCTTTTCCATTTTCCAATTTATTTTATTTGTTTACGTTGATATAAAAATTTTGCAGATTATTATATGATGAAGGAGTCTGTATCACCACTGCCAAGAGCAAGCACGCAGATAAAATTGTAAGCAAACTAATGGGTTTATATGCGGGTGTTTTGTTCTGATTAAAGTTGTCCATCTTTCAGTTTGTTATGTCCTTGACCGATTTAGCAAAATTGCTATTTTGGATCGTTGATATATACTGGATATGTTAGAAGCTGAAACTCAATTCGCTGCTGAGTTCATCAATGGACTTAGTTCTCTTTGCCCATCAAGGATCGGTAAATCATTTCATTTTTTCTTTGTCCTCTAAAATTGCCATACAAATTATTTTCATAATTTTGTTAATTTCAGATATATGCTTTTAATAAAAACTGGTTATGCTTTTAAATAAAAAAAAAAAATAAAAAAAAAAAGAGTTTTATTCAAATAGGTTTCTATTTAGCAAAATTAACTCGAACGTATTTATTTCAAACAAAAAAATTTTTGATTGAAATAGTTCCTATTTAATAAAATTAAATCGAACATTTTCAATTCAACAAGAAAACAGTTTTATTTAAATAAGTTTCTATTTAGAAAAAATAAAATTAACATCTTCATTTCAAACAGCAAACATTTTGATTTAAATAGATTCCTATTCCCAGAAATTAAATTGAACATCTTTATTTCGACTACAAAATACTTCGATTCAATCGAAATTCATGTGAAATCATGTTTCATAAAATTAAATACATTCGTGTTTAAAATAAAGAGAAACCATTTTGGCGCCAAATCATAGGTGTTTATATTTGATTTTAACACGTATGAGTTTAATTTTTTTCTCTGTGCAAACATACACAATTTACTGTTTTTTACCACCGTGTTAATATCGTTTATGTATATCAAAAATAGAAACACCCCCAATACCGAGCCTTGTGGGACTCCTACTCTTACTTTACATGGACTAGCAATATTATTATTTACTACTGTTCTTTGGGTACGCCCTGTTAAATAAGACTGAAACCATTCTAGCTCCTTATCTTTAATCCCATATTTAAATAGTTTTTTTAGTAAAATCTCCCGATCTACTGTCTCAAAAGCTCGCTTGAAATCCAAAAAGACTGCTACAACTACCTCTCCTTCATCTATCTGGTTTTTCCAGTCTTCGATCACCCAGTTTAAAGCCGTTTCACACGAGTAACCCTGTCTAAAACCTGATTGATGTTCCATAATATAGCTATTTTCCTCTATATAATTTCTAAGCTGCTGCTCTACCACCTTCTCGAATATTTTTTCGTATAGCGGCAACATATTAACTGGTCTAAATTCTTCAGATAGAGACGTGTTTGCAACTTTTTCAATAGGTCTAATCATAGACTCCTTCCAACTACTGGGAAAAATACCTGTTGTCATTGATTTGTTAAAAAGCTCCCTCAATACTGGACCTAATATTTCTATTCCATCTAAAAACATATTCGCGCTCATAAAATTATAATCTTTTTTGGTACCTATCTTTTTTAACACTATCACTATGTCTTTCGTGCGTATATTTTTAAATTTGAATTGCGTTTCAACTTGTAACACATTATCTTCATAACTTAACTTTGGTATTTCTTTAATAATATTTTCTACACTATTTACAAAAAACGTATTAAACTCACATGCTATCTCTTTACTACCTTGCAATACATTCCCATCAAATGAAACGTTACAAATCTCACTCTGTTGCTTATTTAAAATAAGATTTTTAATATTTTTCCATGTGTCCTGCTGGTTTCGGGATGAGGTAATTTTTTTCCTAATATAGCTATCCTTTAGTATTCGCATTTCACTCTTGTACTCATTTCTTGCTAATTTATAATTATCCCACGCTGCCTTATCCTTTCTATATTTCGCTATTTCGTAGCTCTTAATTTTCTTATCTTTTAGTATTGCCAGCTTTTTATTATACCACTGACATTCATTTTTACGCACACTTCTTTCTATTACCATTTCCTTAACGATTCTAAACATTTGATTAGTGAACAAGTCTGCTAATTCATCTACGCTACTGTTTACAATATCTACACCAACAAGGTTACTAGACAAGAGTTTAGAATAAAAGACATTTCCATTATAGTTAATTGTTTTATATTTGAGGTTAGTATTTACAATTATTTTATTTCTTAATGTTAAGTCCATACTAATTGTCTCGTGATCACTTATTTTGAAATTTTTACAATTTTCTGGTTTTATTTTCTTATTATTTGTAATTACGTAATCTATTAGGGTGGACGATTGATCCGTTATTCTTGTCGGTTGATCATTAATAACAGATAAATTGTTTGCACAACAAATAGATTGTATCTGCTTCTTATAAGTAGAATCACTGAGCCAATCAATATTCAAATCGCCTACCACAATTATATCCTTATCTACAAGAATGTCTTCCAAAAATTCCCCAAACATACTGCAAAATTGGGCCTTTGAAAAACTAGGACTTCTATACACTACAACAAACTTTATCATTGCTTGCCCATCACCAACATCGATTTCTAAACAATATGTTACATTATTATCCCTAACCTCTTTCCCAATTCGATAGCTCAATGGTTGTTTTATATATACCGAGACACCACCAGTGTGGCTCGACGTACTCAAAACAGGAATATGTTTGTAATTAATTAATTTCACTTCTGATTTCTTAGTTTTGTAGGTCATATGCGTCTCACTCAAACAAATTAAATGAGGCACTGCCTTACTTGCCATTAGCTCTATTTCATTAAAATTATTTGTTAGTCCCTGTACATTCAACTAAATACACTTTAAAGTACTTAGCTGCTAGTACGAAATTCGCTCCCTTTCCATTTTGAGTTTTCTCTGAAAAACTGGGAAAAGACAATTTAGTAGCGCACACAAGTCTTAACTTTGGGTACATCTGTACAGCTACAAAAAAGTTGTGGCTTCTTAGACTCAAACTTATAAAATGTTGTTGTTTAATTTTTTTATTTAAAATGTTTTTTTCTCAGAATGTTTACTTAATAAATTTTAATTTTTTTTTATGAAATTTTTATCCCAGAAAAATTTTCTAAAAATTATGTTAAGCAATTTTTTGCGTACGATTAACCGAAGTTGTAGTAAACGCCATTAATGTCAGACAAAAATGGTCAAAAAAGATTCGGAATTTCTCTAAAATTAAGTTTTTCTTTCACAGCACTCCAGAAGAAAAAAATCCATGGGTGTTAGGGCAGGAGATCTAGGTGGCCAAGGGTTGGGACCAAATCGACCAGTCCACCATTCGTTAAAAGTATGGTTGGGGAATGTAGTTACCCCATTGCTACTGTGAAAACCTACTTTAAAGAAAGCACACATTTTGACGAAGTTGTTCACAACAATTAAACTCTTACATTTGAAAGGATGTTGTGCGATTTGGGGGATTGGTGTCTGACCAAGACTATGTGTCGCAAATTCAATTTCAATTAAATTTTTTTTTTTATGCACTTCGTCAGTCAACAGAATGTTTTTGTGGAAGTGCCCGTCTTCTGACTGTTTGCACAGTAGCCACTGGCAAAATTCCACTCTTCTTCTTCCTGTACCGGTGCTAAATGGAAAGGGTGTAATCTATTATTCTGTCGAGTTCTATGAATCCTTGTTCTGGGAAGTTCTAACTGCACAGCTAGTCCGTGGACCTTACTAAAAGCTTAACATCCACTGCACGCAAAATACCATACTCAACGTCTGCCGTAGCTGCGTCTGAACGTCCTTCCCTTTTATTTGAAGGAGCTCAACCGGTAACAACAAGACGCTAATACGCATCAGCTACATGGTGTTCTACGATTTTTGTATGCGTGAGCTTAGGGAGGTAGTAGTCGTTTTTATCCGATCTTGCTTATCCTAATAACCTAATCCGATTGTTTAAGAAAATGTCCAATCAATACGATACAAGCCGATAAAATGCCTACTGGCGAGAAGCGCGGCGTTTTAGTGCTCGAACTTCATAAAAAAATGTTTAGGCAAGACAGACTAGACAAATTTGTTCAACCTCCAATTGAATCACACATAGTATCGGCAATGTGCGATTCCAAGACTTGACTATATAAAATGTAAAACAATGAAAATAAAGTCGCACTATATAAAATGAAAATACGGAAAATAAAAGTCAATTGATAGAAAACTATAGATCAATCGTTTATGGAATATTGGGTCTCTACAGTTATAAATACAATACTTCCAATAGTCGCAGTATATGCACTGTGCAGACTGCCGATTCTGATTGTGTTTCCATTTGCAAAATAGGCTGTTGTAATGGTAGTCTCTTATGCAACCAATGGTCTGGTACGCGTACGGGCACGGCACAGAACACTTCCTTTTATTTTCTTTTTTTCTGTTTTTGTTAATAAACTTCCGCTGCTCTCCTAAAGGTGGGTGTATGCGAAATGAATTGAAATTTTAATTGAATTCACGTAGGCGGATGTTTAACACACATTTGAACTTGCGATAAATGTTTAAATAGTTCTTCGGCATAGACAGCTACAGCATCGCCATCGGTTATTGCTCTATAGGTGTACAGATGCGTGTGATCTATGGGATCGCGCACTGCATAGGATGTCTACCAAGTGAATCGCAGGTAGCTTCCATACCTTGTGATTCTGCCTGCGTTTCTATTGGCATTGGCACAATATGAAGCAAATAAAAGCAAGCAACTGAGTGAGATATTGTTATACAATCGTGAGTGAGCTGGCGCTTGTACAGTAAATGTACTGTCAGTCAAATTAAAGTGGACGAGCCATGGAATAGAGAATGTGTGGGTTGTCCGTGTTCACTGTCGTCTGTCGAGGTCTTTAGAATTTAACTTGTGCCAAATGCTTTCGAAAACTTGCCTATAAAGAGTTGTTTCGAGGAGTTTTTTTTAGCATTTAATTGATGGAGGATTCAAAAGACGTTTCACGCCCAAATTATGAGTTAGGTTAGGTTTGTGGGCTGGCGAGGACTTATCCGTGCCACACTCAGGTCAATACTGACCCATTGGGATGCCCGTAGGGAGAAAGACGTTGTCTCTTACCCATTATAACCCTGTATTTAAATTATGTACTTACCGTGCTGCTACATATCTTGTTGATTTGACGAAGCTCATTATCTTGTCTATTGATGTGGTGGAAAGCTCGTCTAGATCGTTAAAGAAGTGACTCCCTGGTGTCATATACCTGGTGTGTTGGAGACCTGGGCAGTGACATAGGAAGTTGGTTGTATCCTCAAGAGCTCCCTCATCACCGCAGCCTTTGCAAATTTCTTCTTCCGTTAAGCCCATTTTCTTCATATGGTACCGCAGAGTGTTGTGCCCCGTTATGATACCTACGAGGGTGAACAGTGCGATTTCCTATCCTTCCGCATTATCTTCTCAGTTTTGGATTCGTTGAAGGACGGCCATAGCAGCATTCTTGTGGTATTAGAAGTGTTTAAGGTGGCCCATCTTGCGTTGCCTCTCTTGTCGATTTTCTCCCTGCTTCAAGCTTGAGTGTGCAAGGCGGGTTGTCCACAGAGGGATCAGCTTGTTCTGAAACAGCTGTCGAACCTTGCTTTCTCATTGCCTTGCCTCGGGGACACAGTACACATATATTAAAGGTAATATATTCCACATCTGCAATGGCGGCCTATGTGACCATGGATAATAAACGTATAGAAATAATATGCGCGCGCATGAGTTTTCATGGCTGACAATGTGACTCCATTCATATCTCTATGGAAAGTCATGCCTTATTGACAGATTCGTATAACGAAACGAAAATGAGTTCTCGGAATATTACCTTTAATATGTGTACTGTAGGTCGGGGAGGCGTATCGATATACCCTCGGTTGTATACTTGACCATGCATTACCTACCTGAATTCATAGATACTACAAAATAGGGAAAGGCTAGATACCTACCTAGCCTAAAGAAGCTCGATGTTAAATGAAAGCTGTTATTAAAAATACTAGGTATATCTTGACATTTCAGACAGCCTTAGCCTTGGAATTTGAATAATGGACGTATATTATCCATTGAAAGCATTGTATACAAAATGTGGACAGTTTTGGACAAAGGGGCGTGGCACCTCCTATACAAGAAGAAGGTCATCCGAACTCTATTTCTCAACACTCAAAGAGTCAAAAGTTCTTATTACAAAAAAAAATTTTTGGCGCAATAGGCGGTAGACCACCCTGGGCCTAGCTTCTCGCAACCATTCGTTTTGTGTGAGTTTCTATTTTTGGGACGAATGGAAGGGACCTAACATTTTATGCCAAGTCCGAACTGCTGAATTGAGAAGCTTTTTAATGATATTCATACTGGATGTTTGTCAGACGTTCGCGAGAGGTTGCGCAGAAAAAAAAAACTTAAAATGCAATTTGTGTTTTCCGGGGATCGAACCTGTACTGTCCCTCGCACAGTAGTTCAGCACACTAACCACTGCGCTACTGCGCCCACAAAAGTTATCATTTGGAACATTGTTATTAATTGAAAAAGTGGGTCTTAGCTTAGTTTTTACATTGGGCTTGTGCGGGACCTTTTTCATCAGATCCAAAATACTTTCTGAAAGTGTAGTTTGCGAAATCCATGCTCTTTTTAGGTTCTTTGTTGAAATATCTGCAATGCAACAATCTCCCTAATTTTTGTGGACATCAAAAATTGGATGACTCTACTCCGGCAAATATTTCTTTGAATTAGTTTAGTGTCCAATCTTCCTTTTTCTGGGGTTCTCAAAACGTTCGGTCTTTTTGGAAACTTGTATTGTGCCGAAAACAAGCTTCGTAGAACAATCAAACCCTTTCGTTATCAACACCATTGATTCATTTCTATTTTGATAGCTCTGAAGATCTGAAGTTAACGATTTATTAGTATCCCTAATTGTAGGTACTGTGTATTTAATACACAAACAAATTGATAAAGTTTCAGAAGTACAATATTAATCAAAATGTTCACCAATTGTTCCGCGAAGCACACTTTGTTAAACTCGGACTGAAGTTGAGTGATCACTACATGTTGTCTTTAATTAAAAGCTAGAGGCTATACTCAATCTCAAACCCCTAGACATCTTTGTACAGGAATCAGCTGCAAACAGCGCCCTCGGTTAAGCCGGACCAAAAACTGGAAACACAGCCTGACGGGTCACGTACAAATTCTGAACAAAGTTCAATTATTAGGCTTCCTGATTACAGCAGCGTATTCCAAGCTGAGGTACTAGCAGTGACAACTGCTGCTGAACAGGTTGCAATGATGGCAATACCTAATGCGGATATTACCTTTTTCATTAACAGTCAAGCGGCAAGAAAAGCGATCTCTGCCGTTGAGTTAAAATCAAAGCTTGTAAGTCGCTGTCGCGAAGAGCTATACGGGTACTTTGCGCGCAGCACAACGTAAGACTATGCTGGGTTCCTGGGCACAGTGGTGTACCTGGAAATGAAAAAGCAGATGAGCTGGCAAGATAAGGGGACTCCATTGAACTAAACTATGCTGACACCACACTAATGATTCCCCCCTGTAATCTCAGACAGAAGATTGGGAACAAAATACTAATGGCGACAAACGATAGATGGAACAGGCTCGACTCCTGTGGCATAACCAGGAAAATGTGGCCACTTTACAACAAACAAAAAACCGAAAAAATCTTACAACTGAACAAGAAATCATTGTCCTCGATTGTAGGTATTATAACCTGACACAACACGCTGAAATACTATACCAAGAAAATGGAAATCAGTGCAGATGACCTGTGCAGAGGATGCGGTGATGAGGAGGTGCATGAGGACACCCCACACTTCCTTTGTCACTGCCCAGCGCTCTGCCATACATAAGAAATAAAATCCTTGGCAGTTACTTCTTTAAGGATTTAGAAGAACATTTAGACAGGTCCAGTTACGACCTTCCTCAATTTGTAAATAAAACGGGTTGGTTTACAAACCCGTTTGTTTTTCATAGGTTTACAGAGTATGGGGGTCTTAAACCCCTAGGGCATAACATTCCATTGATCCAAGTGTGGCACGTACAGGTTTCTCCTGCCCTGCCAACCTAACCTAACCTAATTAAAAGCATTACTATTTTAGTAAAGTAAAAATTCGACAACGGTTTTATTTATATGCTCGAAAGAAGCGATTTTTTAAACGATTGCCATATCTTTGTTTTACTGACGCACCCCATCACATCACTGCAACTTTTGATCACCCAGACCCAATTGTCTGGCAATAACCCCCACAACTGAGCTCGAGCTCGGTTTGAAGGGCAGCATTTTGAAACTATAAATATAAACTATACCTACACCTGAAAGTGAAAATAGCAACATTATATCAAGAGTCGATAAATCTCTATTGGAGAAACTTTCACCAATATTAAAACACTTTAGGTAGAGGCAATCATATTTCTCACATCTAGAACCCAGCAAGCCAGCACAACAGTGAGCTGTGACTGCTGTGAGCCTAAGGAGAAATTCCGACCAAAAATACAATTTCACACATTTCATGTAGAGTTGTGTTTGTGTTACGGTCCTTATAATCATGTCACCGATCTGCTGGGTCATTATTAATGAAATGTCAAATTTTGTTACATGTTGTGTCAAATATCACACGATTAACGCGGCCCACCAAGAACCGCACTAGTATATATACTCCTCCAACTCGATGTGTCCATATCCACTATAGGTAGAGGTACCTCCTTGTGGAACGAGGGTCTCACATAGTTGGTTTGGTACAAGCAATGTTCACATTTTATGTGTCGCCATTTGACCAGCACTTCATTTATCAAAATGACCAAACCAACGAACTCCGCACACTAACCAACTTCACAAACCATAAACCACTTAGGACCGGGTACATGTTTCCGTTTATTTTTTGTTATTTTTTTTTTTTAAATTGAATATTTCCACATATAGATTCTAAATGTCATGTCATTCGCGTCACCGATAGCTTATCATGATTTCTAAATGAGGCAACAAGCAGGTAATTACCCAGCAGAATCCTCCTCCTCGTCGTCACGGTGTTTTGTTGGGATTATTGTGTAGGTACGTGTGAACTTAGAGATCACAATAACCTCCCAACGGGCATCGTACTGCGGAGCTAACAAATGACCCTTTTAAGTGTAACACTCAAAGTACATCGCTGGCGCGTGTTATCAGCTGCACATGACTGGTGTTCGGTTGTATGGCTCGAAAGATGACGGCTGGTTGAACAAAGTGTTGACTAGACGATTGTGTTCCAGACTCCCACTCGTTTAGTTTGCTGGATCACACTGAATGTTTGATGATGTTCTATTTCATGATTTGTGATTACGAAACACACCCAATCGAGAGGTGTTAACTTACATATACCTTCGTCGGGGAATCAGCTGACATTTATAAATCACAAACTATCAAAGTGTATAAAATGCATGAATCAATTTTAATGCCACCTCGGATATCGAGATTAATCATTTGTCAGGATGAAGCAGATTGGGTTGCGAAGGAGACTTAGCCTCGGCTCGGGTATGTTGGTAATATGAGATTTTGAATGCATGCCAGCGACTGCATGTTGCAGTATGTGGTGCAAGCAAAGTCACGAAGTTGTATCTTTGGGAGAGATATTATCTTTAGAAATGGCGACATCAGTGGTGTAATTGATAAATTTTATCAATACCTATAACCATTTGAGGTAATATCTATGTCTTGTCTTGTTATTAGAAAACAAGGGTCGTAGGTTGTTCCAACGAGAATTGTAATAAAAACAAACCCCTTCCTACCAACGTCTAATATTGACACGGTCAGGAAAATAGATTTGGAAGCGTTCATAGCTTGTATTTTGTATAGCCCTATAGTGTGTGTAAAGAGATCCAATTAAACTCTCTGGAGAAAACCATCAATTCCAGTTTTTCAATATTATTTTTTTTTTCCATTCAATTTTAATTATATAATAAATTTGTATAATATTTTCATATGTTGTTTTGAAACAATTTCTGATCATATGTTGTATTGAATCCATCGGCCTCATGAGAGACTACATAAACATAAGAATAAGTTGATAAAGAAAGTACACGGTTGCCAGAGTCATTTTGAAATCAAAATTGTTGGTGACTGGGGTGGAAATCGAGGGACTCAGCCATTTTGGTCAAAATGGTTATCCCCGTTTTTATATAGGTAACTTATAGGTAGGTCGTATGGGAACCTTTACGGTGAATACCTAAACCATAATTCGCCCAAGTAATTAATTTCCCTATGGAATCTGAAAATTGTTTCAACTTTGAATATGAGGCCAAATTCCTCCCAATTATCGAAGAAGCTTCACATTCACAGCGAAGATGGGTATAATATCCTCTGCGACATTTAAGTCTTCGCAATACCTGCACGTGTCCGTTTTTATTAAACATTGTCTCCCATTCCGTTGGGATGCCATTTAAATGACGAGCGAAAAAATTGCGATCACAATTGCCGTCAACTTGTGTCATCAAAATAGCAAAAGTCACCTTTCCTATTATTTCGATTTCCCGTCGTTTATCTGTTTTGCGATCAGACGGTAATGTCCTATGAGAAAAATATAGCTACTGCCATTTAGTGTTTTTCTCTCGGCGAAGACGCATAAAAAAATGTCAAAAAGAACTTTTGGGGCTATGGTGGAAATTGCAGATACGGTGTATTGAGCGGCATGTGTGCTGGAAGAAGACGACTTGATAACTGTTTTGTCATTTGCGTAGAAAAATGGCATGGCAAGAATTTCGAGCCTTGCCATTTTTTGAAGGCTGCCATATAAATGACGCAAAAGCCAAAAAGTTTAGTCATTTGTCCTAGGCGTCACTGAAGAGCAATCACACGGCTTTTTTTTTCGCCATTTAAATGGCACTAACTACATGTCATTTGGTCCGACATTTTCCTAGTCATTTAAATGACGCCGAAAATGTTATCCCAAAAATGGTGATCACACAGACCGACATTTAAATTACTGCTTTGTGACGCGATTTTACGTCAGAGCGCCATTTAAATGACTCGAAAAAATGGCCGTGTAATCGCAGCTTTAGGCCTGGGATACCTACTCTATATCCGACCATCTTTGTTCTGCCCTATTTCCATCAAGTTAATTAATGTAGTGGTACAGTAAAACCCGCTTAAGAGAAACACCAAAATGTCATAGTCTTTCTTTCACTTAAACGGGTTTTTCACTTAAGCGGAGTCCGGATAAGTGAAAAAAAATTTCACTTAAACGGAGTCCGGATAAGTGAAAACAAAATGTCACTTAAGCGGGTTTAAAAATTCCGTTAAGCGTATATTTATTAGGTGAACTCTAATTTGTAGGTATTACAACTTAAAACGCTATAATTTATATTATTATAGGTACACAAATTGTTTTGTACATTTTGAAAAGACAATTTAGTAGCGCATATACAAGTCTTAAGCACTTAGGGGACATCTGTTACAATTTTTTACCTAAAATGTTTTTTTCTCAAAATTTGTACTTAATACATTTTAATTCTTTGTATGAAATTTGTATCTTTAAGAAATTTCCTAAAAATAAACTTTTTCTTCCATAGCACCCCAGAAGAAATCTGGGTGGCTAAGGGTTGGGGCCAACGACCAGTCAACCGGTCGTTAAGAGTGTGGTTTAGGAATGGAGTTATCCCGCTGCTACTGTGCCAAGGTGCTCCATCTTGTTGAAAAAATATCGGCCTCCTCTGAACACGAGGACCATCTTCAAGGAGCTCGGGCAATCGTTTTCTAAGAAATTCTAGGCAGTAGGCAGTAATGGGAATTAAATGTTTGTGGAAGAACGTGTGGGCCTCTAAAGTGTTACCAAACATTTACGCTAAACCTACTTTGAAATAAGCACACATTCTGAAGAAGTTGTTCACAATAATTTAATTCTTGAAAGGATGTTGTGCATATAAAATGGAGATTGGGGTCTGACCAATGGTGCAAATTGTGGTAGTTTGTTACCCCGTCTCTGTCTGTTTGCACTGGCAAAATTCCACTCTTCCTAGCGCATCTCATGGTAGTAAATCCTGTTCCGGTGTTAAATGGAAAGGGTGTAATCTATTACTCCGTAGTGTTCTGTAAATCCTGGTTCCGGGAAGTTCAAACTGCACAGCTAGTCTTCGCCCTCTGCGGACCTGACTGAAAGCTTAACTTCCACAGCACGCAAAATCTCATCCTCAACTTCTGCCGCCACTCCGTCTCGCGTCGTTCCCTTTTATTTGGAGGAGATGACCCAGCATAAACAAGGCGCTGATACGCATCAGTGAATACCCGGCTAGATGGTGCGTTCTACGATTTGGGTATCGCCGTTGGTACTCCAATCTTGCCAACGAACGAACCGTTCCCATTGCTGAACCCGTATACAAGCACTATTTTCGCGTATTCACGTTTTCAATATATTTTGTGGAGATCAACTTATCAATGTTAAGCTTTTTTTCCTATTCGACAATAATTAACTGTTAACTATTGCTCAGTGCTCATAGGTACGTTAGTTTATTATTCTCACTTATTTGTGTTTGACCTTTGTCTGACAAAAAATGGTTTTTACTGCAACTTCTGTTGATCTTATGTGAAAAAGTTGTAAAAATTTTGAGTGAGAAAAAAATATTTAAAAAAAGTAACAACAAATTTTCAAAATTTTTAGCTCCTTACATAACTTTTTTGTAGCTTAACAGATGTCCCCGAAGTGCTTAAGACTTGTATATGAGCTACTAAATCGTCTTTTCAAAATGTACAAAACAATTTTTGTACCTGTAATAGTTTAGAAGTTATAGTGTTTTAAGTTGTAACACATAAAAAATAAGAGGTCACCTACTTTGATGGGCTATAAAGTAAAGGTGAGAATAGACCCCCCTGTCATACAATTTTATGTTCGGCGGAACTTCAGAAATTCAAATGTCATTTTCAAGAAAAAAGAAGTGAAAGCGTTTAAATTTTTTGTTCTGTTCGATTCAATATTTTCACTTAAGAGAGTTTTTTTCAATGAAAAATATAAAATATAACTGAAAATATGTTTCAGGTAGCCTGGTTCTTCACTTAAGCGAGTTTCGCTTAAGCGAAGTGTTTTATAGGTAATTGGTCGACAAATACTCGGGTATGAAAAAAGTGTTTCAGATAAGGGGGTTTTTCTCTCAAGCGGGTTTCTCTTAAGCGGGTTTTACTGTACCAGTAGCTGAGCTGTTGAATTGATTAATATCGTCAACCCATCTTCTTCTTAATCCTCTTGTTGGTCTTCTTGTTTAGGGTGTCCATTTGATCAAAAGTTTTGTCCATCTGTTTTTTTTTTTCAATTCTTGATTATGTGTCCTGCACAGCTCCATTTAATTTGTTTCGTCCTTTTTATTCCATCGATGATATCTTCTGTCTTCCTATTTCTTCGTTCTACACTCTTAGTATTAATCTTATATTAAGAAATCTTCTCTCCATTTTTGTCTGACGAATCCTTAAAGTTAAGCTCAATGTTTAAAGTCCATATATCAAAACTGGTAGAATTGCGGAGTCCATTATTTATATTTTCTTGTGTTTTTGTTAAGTTTCGCGTTGAGTATCTTCTTCCTATTCCAGATTTGTCGCCATCATGGGAAGTATCTACCATTAATATTAGGACTAACCTACAAAACAAACGTTTTTTAAGCTGTAAGCCCACAAACTTCAAACACATAGTTCGAAACAAATCCGTGCAGGCGTGTAGCCTGCAGGTGGCAGGCCTATGGAATAGACGGACATACGGACGGCATTCCGAGGGCGAGACCCACTGCCACTCCACTATCATCGCAATTTAAGAATTGATTAAAATCTTGAGTTCGAAATTCTATACGAAATCAGTATCTTTCTGCTTCTAAGTTTACGAGAACGTTAAAAATGCTAACGTTGCGTTGCTTGCTTAGTATTCCAACACGCTAGCCACCAAATACTTAAATAATTTAAAATTACGCCATAATGAAGTTTGGCACACACAAGCTATCTCTCTAGGGCTACCATATGCCCCTTTAGGGGGATAGTCCCCGTTTTTTCATAATAAAATGCTGTGGGCGATTAAATGAGGGTGATAAAGTCACAGTAAAAATATCAATTTTCAACTAAAGGGTCCGCCATCAAACGTTTTTTTTTTCAACTAGTGCTTATTTCGCGAATGGTAACACTTAGCTCATGTCTGGTTTGACAGATAATGAGTTGTATCCTTCCGCTGAACGAATATGGTTGTGTATACGCTTGAACAACGCTGGGAAATATTGCGACATTACTTTGAAAATCATGGTAATGTTGCAGAATGTGTGCGAAAATTGCGTACGGATTTTGGAAGAAGCACCGTCAGCTCCGTATGTTCGTTATCTTGTGAAAAAAGTGAAAGAAACTGGCATCCTCATCGATAAACCAAAGCGTGAAAAGCCAAAAACAATGCGTGCACCCGAGAAAATTGCTGCTGTGGCAGAAAGTCTGCGTGAAGAGCCATCAACATCAATTCACCGTCGTTCTCAACAATTGAACATTTCGGAAACATCATTGAGACGAATTTTGCATAAAGACCTTGGTATGACGCCATACAAAGTCCAATTGGTTCAGGAGTTGAAGCCAACTGACCATCCAATGCGTTTTCGCTTCGCTAAGTGGGCCTACGATCGGCTTAGAGAAGATGCCGATTTTGCCAAAAAAATCATCTTTTCAGATGAAGCTCATTTTGATCTTGGCGGGTATGTAAACAAGCAAAATTGTCGCATTTGGGGCACAGAAAACCCGCACGTATACATTGAAAAGCCGATATACCCAAAACGATTTTGGTCCAGAGGCATAATTGGGCCATTTTTCTTCGAAAATGAACAAGGAGTGGCCGTTACAGTCAATGGCGATCGTTATCGGGCCATGTTGAACGAATTTTTGTTCACAAAAATTGAAGAGGAGGATATTGGCAACAATTGGTTTCAACAGGACGGCGCTACGAGCCACACAGCCGAAGCTACACTCGATGTTTTGCGCCCTGTTTTTGAAGATCGCATTAGCTGATGTCGTTTGGCCACCGCGGAGCTGCGATTTGACACCGTTGGACTATTATTTGTGAGATATGTAGGTATTGTTTTCGTACAAAATTTCGAACTCGAGATTTTGATCAATTCTGATATTACGATGATAGGGGAACTCAAAAAAGTGGGTCTCGCAATTCTGTCCGTCCGTATGTCTGTCTGTCCCACCCCTGGGGAATCTAAACGCTTGGACGGATTTGCTTCAAACTTCGTATTTAGAGTTTGTAGGCTTCCCGCTCGGGACGTTTTTTTTTTAAGCTAGCCCTAATATTAACGGTACCTCCCATATAAAAATTTTACGAAATATGACGAAATATGCCTAAATTTAGATTTTTTCGAAAACGGCTCTAACGATTTGAACCAAAATTGATAGTTGAGTTAATGTAAGCATGCTTAACATGACTGCATACCCAGTTTTTCGGTAAAAAGTCCACCAACGGCAGTTTTGAAAATTGGCTTTTTCTCGAAAACGGTAAAAACGATTAAAAAAAAAAAGGTTTAAGGTAGGTACTGTTGTCATTCTTAACTTAATGGCAAACTCAGTTTTTCCTTAAAAAGACTGCGTTCTTTTATATCCACCCAAATCGCTAATAATAGTAGGTACTTTAAAAAACGGCTCATATCTCGATTTGGTTAAAAATGTAACTGCTAAGGTAATGTTTATATCCTGTTTTCAGCTAAACAGTTTAATAACAGTGCTTTTCGATTTTGATCAAAATACATATTTAAGACAACATAAGCATTCTAAACATGACCACGTACTTAGTTTTTCTCAGAAAACTCTAATATTGCCGTTTTATGAATATTTCTCAAAAATGACTACCCAAATCCCGATTATTCACACACGGTATATTTTTGTAAAGTCCAAAACTTCAGTACATAGCAATATAATTTGAAATTCATCGCCTACTTGCCTCCTTCAAGTGTCAGTTCGGGGTGAAATTTGAAAGTAATAAAGTGTTCTAGTTAATACGTAGGTTTATGTTTATGTAGTATGTATTTACGGTATTAATTACACCTTGAGTGGGTGTGATTTTAAACGTAAAATTTGCTAAAATGACTCTGAGATTCTGCGAGATTCGCAATAAACAAGAAAGTTACGTGCGACCCAGTCGTGCACATTTTTTTTTATAGCAGTTAAAATCAGTTATAGTTATTTGGCGGACCCTTTAAAAGGCCAATGCCACACTAATTGTTATTTTCTGCGCTTCCATTTTTGTTTTTCTGGGATAGGTTTTTAGGTAGGTATGGTAGGTATTCGCGAGGGTATTCGTGAAAAGCACCTCGTGTGACAAATGAAATCAAATGAAAAAGATTACCAATATAAGATTAATATGTTTATCTTTTTTCTCTAAATGCGTTGAATTCCAAAATTTCGTGTGCACTGCCATCACTAGGAACAAATAAAAACAACTTTTTATTTTTGATTCATGAGGATTTAAGACTTGCCAGCCGTGAACAATAAAATTCCGCATAAATAAATTCCCCAGTTAAAAATTATTTCACTTAATTGTTACGATTAGTTATCACATCGTACAATCGAAACAACTGATGACTGCCATATATTACTGCTTTGTTTATATTATTTAGTTGATTCTATGATATTTTTCTCAACACAATTCAGAACCTATAACTTAGGTAATTCAACCAACCAGACTGTTGTTGACTGTTGATTAATTGCCCTAACAGTGTTGCCTTAACAGTTTTGAACTTCTCCTTATTGTCCAGTAGTATATTCACCTCCAATTTCAATTTGTTCACATTCTCTGCCACAAAATCGATATCGAAATGATTTAAATTAAAATTCTTTGGCCAAAGGTTTGTACAGTAACCCAATATAAATTAGCCACTTATTTCTGAAACATGATCGCTGACTAATTTTCCACCTAAGTCCAATAATGAAATACCAATAACAATATGGCATAGAGCACAGTTCTACACCTGTTCATTGTGTGTCTTTAGAACTCCGCATTGAAACGAAATCCACTCGAAGGCGGTGGATTTCTTCTCCATAAATCCGTTGGTCATTGAAGTATCTACTCGAGCGCCTTATGCAGCACAACAATACGTGTTGATTGCCTCAATTGTATGGGCTAACATGACAAATCGGTTCGATTAGCTGGTGCTTGTAATTCAACGCCTATAAATGGACTATAGAGTCGAATCGAATGAAACAAGAAAACATGGAGACACCATATGACAAATTGAGCCTAATTGAAAGATTAGGTTTATCTTGTGGACTGAACAGAGCCATATAATAACAAGCTGATGACGATGGTTGGAGGATGAAAGAACTCTTGAAGAAACCCGAAGCTTATCACTGAAGCAGATCAGTAGAGAGGATAAGAACTCTATTCTAATTCAGAGACACAAGGCATCGAACGAACAGATTTAAAGTGTTCAAGTGTTAAAGAACGATCTGCGCTGCATTCCCGCAGCATAAGAAATGGGGGAATCGAACAACACGTTCCATTTCAGTAAAATAGCAGTGCAAACATTTTAGTACAATATAGTATGTCTAACAAGCTATAGACAAGTATAATTGGTGCTGTAACAGAACGCCAACTGATATTTTGTAATGGAACAGATCTTTGGAAATGTCAGCTATTCATCCATCATATATAATGTTCTCTCTCAAACCAAAGTTTGCGCCTCTCACTCGTACCTACTTGCTATTCACAAAATGATCGTCTATCTCGCCTTGAAATTGTCATTTTTAAAGAAAATTTCTTACGAGGCGAAAGCGAGTTAAGAGACACAAACTGCAATAAGAATTTAATTTGTATAATAATTCAAATAACTTAAAATATTTTTGTATTACTCTTTAGAAATAAAATCAACTTTAATTTTTTGCCGAATTAATTTCGAGTCTCTCACTCTTCTGCGTAAGGGAGAGGTGCAAAGGTACGTCGTACGTGACGCAAAAAAGGCGGTTGGTAATAATATCAAAAGTTATTATTCGTTCAGAATGGTTGTAACAACTATGGCCAAAATATCTTATAAGTGCCCTGCCCTTGGTTGGTTGGTTGGTTGAAAGTGTCCGTCAGCTAAAAATGCCAACACACATTTAGACCAGCATTGGTCCATTGTGATACCACGAAAAGGATCATGTAAAATATCTCTACTAGTTGAACCATTTTGAGCTCTTTATAAAGCGTAAGAGGCTTCTGATGTCTGTGTTTGTCAGGTGGCCCAAGTCGTTGTAATGAAAGGCTCCTAACTGAAGCTTACTTCTACGGCATGCTTACCTGTCTGGCAGTGTCCAATAATGACACCTATTGTAGTGTCGATATGCAATCTGTTGAGAGAGATCCACCCCATATCCAAATCCAAATCCAAACAGTAGACCCAAGCAGGGGGGTTGCAACCGACTCAGCTTTATTTCGCATTTAAAAGTGAAATAAATGTTATTTAGCTTTCATAATAGGACATAAATAGAGAATTTAGAAATTCGGCCTTATTTCGCTCGGCGTTATTTCACGGCACCCCATGAAAAGTGTTCATGTGAACGAACTGTCAAAACTCGCGAATATTTGTTCGATCATTAGTAGTTGGTCGCTCACATGTGATGAATAGTCCTAAAGAAATATTGGAGAAAAATTAACAGAAACAATATTTTTATCAGTTTTATTCGCAATAAGAAAAATGTTGGAAAAATGGTGGGCGCAGTGGTAAGTGTGCTGGACCTGTGCGAAGGGTCCCAGCCTCAGTTTCGATCCACAAATTACATCTTACTGCGTCACCTCTGGCCAACGTCTGACAAACATGTGAGAGTATAACTGTCACTGTCCTGAAAAATCACCTCAATTCAGCCGTTTGGACTCGGCATAAAATTGTGGGTCTCTTCCATTAGTCCCAAAAATAAAACTCTCAAAAACGAATGGTTGTGAGAATTTATTTATTTAAGAAAATTATTTTTTTTCGGCACATTTTCTAATATGTTAGAAATTGATTTAAGTATGTTCTTGTTCATATCGGTGTCAGTGAAAAGTTTATTTTCAGACGGATTGCAACGACGTCCAATTTGTCTTAAGGACTATTCACATGAGAGCGACCAACTACCTACAAACGAACGAATATTCGCGAGTTTTGACGGTTCGTTCACATAAACACTTTTCATGGTGGCGGCAGTTCACAAATTTGAGCCTTCAGTTCCCACCAGAAATTTCTCTAGCCGTTTAAAAATGTGGATTGCGAATAAACTTTGACAATTCGCTCCGCCGATGGTGTTTCCATTCGCGGCATAAAGTTTGGAATTCCAAATTTCGTAAACTATTTTTAAACTTGTTTTCTTAATACATTTTGGTGGGATAATTAATTATCCTCCTTTTTAGCAAAATGTGCAACTTCCTGTTCATAAATGCATCAAAAGTGATTTGTTCGCATTTCATCAATTTGCTCTCATCTGAATGGTCCTTTATTTCCTCTGACTTAACACGTCCTAACTGAAACTTTTCATTGAAAACAAAAGAATCTGAAATTTCGTAGTTTTTTCTTCATCTATTTAGCACAAACTTATATCACTATCGGTGCTTCTATGCCTTCGACGTTCCTTCCTTTGAAAAATAACAAATTGTTACTAAATCGACACACGGTCTTTCTATTGTAAGAAATTTTTGAAACACAAATTTTTGAAACACAAACTTGAAAAAAATATGAATTCTAACATATTTGTACTTGTAAGCAACAAAGAAATAGGCCACTGGTACCTCCCATAAAAAAACCACTATTAGACCGATGTGTCGCTCTGTCTATTGAAATCACGATAGAGTCCAAACGAATCGACTTGGGCGACTGAAATTTTGTGAGAGGTTTTATTTTTATGGTCGTCAGGTTGGTACTAAAAATGATCCATGTCGGTCAAGTAGTTCTGTTACCTCCCATACAAAGCCAATACTCGACCTCTATGTCTGCTGAAAACACCTTACCGTCCAAACAAATCGACTTAGGTGAATCAAATTTTGTGAGAGGACTTATTTTTACCGTTGTTAAATAAGTATTAGAAACTGTCTATGTCGGTCAAGTAGTTCTGGTACTTCCCATACAAAACCAATATTAGACACATGCGTGTGTACCTGTAATTACAGTACATAATATAGTGGAGGGTATCAAAGCATCGGCCAGCCCGATGATAACACTTTTACTTTTTTTTTAATTACTTAGGCTGTGAATGAAATGTATTTTTTTTTGTTAATTTAGTTAATAGATACATTATTTTAAAATAAAATAAACACATTTTATAAGATAGTCTTATAATTTGCTGGTATTTCCAACCCAAAGTAGTGGGGTGCTCAGGAACCCCATAATGTGTTAACGTTATTCAAAAGCCCTTATGCATTCTAGAGCTATATATAAAAATGGTGTACAAAACGTATAGTAATTCATCAATTGAGAACATTTTTTTTTCAGTTGTTCGTAATTGCCAGGAGAAGGCTCTTCTAAAAGAACATTTTGGGAAACCCCTTCGGAAAGTCGGGAAATTGGAAAAATCGAAAATTGAGAACAACTGGGCTATTTTAGCTCAAATTTTTTTTCAGTTGTTGGTAAGGTAATTGCCAGGAGAAGCTTTTTACGAAAGAAAACTTTTGGGAAAACCCTCTAAAAAATTCGCGCAATTGGAAAAATCGAAAATAGTTTTTTTGTTTGGAATTTTGTGTGCAGTTGTTCCGGAGTGGCTTTTAGAATGGAAAAATAGAAAATTCTTAGTTGAAAACTCTGAAAATTCTGGAAAAACGCGAAAAATTTTAATATTTTTCGACGAAATTTTGCACTTTATTGCATGATTTGATGATTTTGGAGTTGAAGGTGAAAAATTCAGATAATTGTAAAATTCATTGTGATTAAAGACGTTTTGCGTGCATTTTAGTTGTCATTTTCGCATTGTCATTTTCTATTAGATAAAACGCATTTTTATAAAGTAGGCTGAGTTTACAAGAT
Organism: Cheilosia soror; assembly: GCA_949372485.1. Classification (NCBI taxonomy): domain Eukaryota; kingdom Metazoa; phylum Arthropoda; class Insecta; order Diptera; family Syrphidae; genus Cheilosia; species Cheilosia soror. The sequence continues at coordinate 22,414,489 of OX443563.1, forward strand.
TATGTCAGGTTACAAATGTAGGGTAGCACCAACATTTTCTATTGAGCAAATATGCAATTTTTCTTGCTGCAATTGATGATTCGAGTTTTTCGTATTATTATACTGATTCCGAATAGTCGTTTATCGCGCATTACATCCGCAAACAGTACAAGCATTACGATCAATTGAAATTCAATGCGATTAGTTTTTCTTAAAATAAGTTTGCGTGTAAAAACTGAGGTTATTCCGCCAAGAAACTGATGAACAATTTGATTCAAGCGACGATCATTAAGGGCATATTCAAAGGAGAAGTCCATATCCCACGAATTCCGATTATTCCAACTGATCTTTCATTCCAATTCAAGCGGATTCAGTTCAGTTGTTTATCACATCGCTCTCTACTGATTTCGATTCTATTCAAATAAATCATATTGAAATTTGAACTATCTGTGTTTTATTATCACTCTGGAGTTTATGTGAAGGTGTTAGATTGGGGCGAGACGAAGTTCGCGGGTCCGCTAGTGTTAAAATATTTTTTGATTTGCTGGAAAAGAATACTGCAGAAATTGTTTTCCAGTAAATCTTTTATGGAACGTTGACGAGATGGGACTTTCCGTAGTGCAGTCAAAGGAACAAAAAATATTGTCCCGAAAGGGAAAAGGCAGATTGGCATTGGAGCCATGACCTCTGCTGAGCGTGGATCTCTAATCATTGTTATATCATGTAAGAGTGCTGGCGGATCTTTTGTCCCACCTTATTTTATTTTCCCACGCAAAAACCAACACCCGCTTCTTATGAAGGACGCACCACCTAGTTTGAACTTTTCTTGCAATTTTAGACATTTCATATTTCAGGATGGGTTCAAGTCCCAATATTCATAAAATGGTTTAAACGTTTCCTAGATTCTGCGATACCATTCAAAGATGAAACGGTTCTGCCTATTCTGGATGGCCATTATAGTCATACCCGAAACATAGAGTTGTTAGATCTAGCACCAGAAATTGGCGTTGTGATAATTTCTCTTCCACCACATGCAACACACACAATGCAGGCACTTAAACTCTCTGTGCGGGTGCTTTGTGGTAGACCCTGTGATAGGCGCTGGGATGGAGATTTTTCCTCGTGGAGGATGCAATGTAAAAAAAAGAAGACGGTTGAAGTTTCGTATTTTATTACAGAGTGTATAGTCTTACCTCGTGGAGGGTTAGATTAAGAAGAGATTGATTTTGGGTTAGTAGGAAAAAAAGGAAATACATTTACTTTGACTACTAACAAGTGGCGACCTCTTACAGTAAACTTTATATTACATTCAAGTTATCGATTTTAAGTAACGAGTAAAATTAGGTGCTGTTCACATGAACACGCTCATTACAATGACGGTATAAGACGATGACCTTGTCGGAATATTTTCTAAAGCGTACTTGAGAGTTCAAACGGGACAGATTGCCGTCAATGGCTTCAAGACGACAGAAATATACCATTTTGACAAGAATATTTTTTGAGAGCCTGACTTCATAGCTGGGGAATTGGAAGATTATTTCGAAGATCTGGCTAACAACTACAGAGCACAAGTCTCAGTTTCGAAGGTAAGTTCAATTCAAATATTTATCCTAAAGCTAGGAAAATGTCAATAATGTGCAGGAAATGTGCCACTTTTAATTGCACATAAGAATGATAACGTACATTGAACAATATCCGAAGTTCCTCTACTGCTTATTTCCTTTTTTTAGCAATCCTTTGGTGATTTCATGTGAGGTATTGTCAAATGATTCATGCATATCAGTGTGACTAGAAAATAAAGTGCATGTTATGTAAATATTAAAGGACTCGGAAGAAGAATGCTTTTGACATGTTGCTTTGGTCATATTCCAAGACCTATGAGAAGATGCTAATCAACATTATTGTAAACGAATCTAAAAGAACAGAAACGGCCTTAAAATCAGACTGTGGAAGCCTTTTCTTATAGCTACCTGCAATTTTGGCACCAATAAAAAATGTCCGAAAGCAAAAATTAAAATACCCAACAAAATTTTATGAAAAATAACAAAAACAAAACATATGTTAATTTTTTGGAAATTTTTTATATTTGAGGCCTATTTTCATTTTGTTGACCTTAGTCACAAAGGTCCGGTGGCTTTCCTATCCCTTTCTGCATTTAGCTTTAAATTAAATTACCTATCTGCAGACTATTGTAGGTGGAATGTAGAAAAAAAATCACAATGGGAAAATCGACTTGCCATTCTCTCCGATACTCTTTGATAGGTAGGTAGGTACTAGGGCGGCCTTGCTTACAACTTTGAGATAACATCAAAACTAGTCTGGGATTTTCATCAACTTCTCTACTGGCCACCAACAGACTCAAAGTTTTGCATTAAGGACTGATATCGAAAAGAGTCCACACTGTTAAAAATGTAGTGCTAAACGTTATATTTGAAGTCTTGAGATCACGGATGATGGATTCTGAAAAATCGTTCTGTTTTATGTCACGTCACGAACACCCTTTCGTAAATAGTCCATTGCTTCATGCACAACAACTATGAGTATAGGTACCTATACCTACAGCTGCGCTGAGAAGTAAAAATAAAATAATCAAAATCCATTCACACCTAGAGAGTGGTAATCACTAGCCTATATCTAGCAGTATAATTTTGTATCTCACCTACAACCCGCAGCAGGGTGTCCCTGTCCAGTACAATCGGTGGGACAACTGAATGAAGCTGTGTCTTGTGTCTATGAAGGGCTCAGCGCACCAGCGTGCGAATATATTTATTTAGCACATTTGTTTCCACTGAGTCACAGGACAGGACAGCGTATGGCATGGCAAGTGTGGCATGGCACGCAGTAGGGCGAACGCCTAGCGTGTTCGTGAGAGGGCGAAACAAATTTTAATTGGAGTGCGAAAATACGCCTGCTGTCTGGAGTCGGGTCCACAACTCCGCAGTAAACAAACACATGAGTGTGAAGCTCTGCAACCCCCCTTTGGTCGCTCATTTTCTTAGGTGTTAATTGGTTTGCGTGTAATGACGTTAAATTATTACGCGAGCATTTGGATCTATGAGATATGCTCCTTTGCATATAAGTGGGTTGTCGATCTCAACGGAACACCCCAGGATCATCTTAAGGTCACCATTAACAATATCAGCAAACGAAAGGAATTTTGATATTTTGATATAGGTAGGTACATAATAAAATAGTAAGCTACCTACATCATGCCCATGTAACTAGCCGGCGAGATGAGTACTTTATCATTTTGTATTTTAATAAACTTCACAGGAAGGAGTCACCGGAGACCCCATCAAGAATTTATATTATGAATCAAGATCAAATTCTGAATCGATTTAGCCATCTGGTCCATCTGTCTGTCTGTTGGAAACACGATAGCGTCCAAACAAATCAACCTAGGCGAATAAGGTGAACTTCTTTTTACCATCACGACGTCGTCAAGTTGGTATTGAAAATGGGCTATATCGGTCAAGTAGTTCTGGTAACTCATAAAAAAAATTATTAGACCCATGTGTAGATACTAACTCACGTGTCTAACACTTTGCATGTCTTGTATGCAATATTTTTTTTTAAAAATATGTATTTTTTCATATAGATTTTCATTCATTCATTCATTTTCAATTGTCCTCTTATCCAGTAAGTTTTTCGCGGGTGTAGGTTGCTCAAGTGGACCCCCCATAGCTCCTGATTCACCGCCATCGACTGTAAATTATCAAGGACAATCCGCATACGGCTAAAGGAGAGATTATGAACTTGATCTAACCATCTCATTATGGGTCTACCTAGAAGACGCCTGCCCGATGGTACGGATTCTATTAAAACGTCGTGGGATCCTGTTTGGGGACTTGCGTTTAACATGACCAAACCACCGATGCATGGACTGCTCCTTCCGGAGAAGTAGCTGCTCGACATTGAGTTCCTCACGTATTCTGGTGTTTTTAATGCGATCTCTATGGGTCACAACAGCAATACATCGGAGGAATCTCATTTTGGCAGCCTGTATTCGGGGTCGTATTCTTTCGGTCATTAGCCAAACCTCATGACCATAGGTAAGATTTGGAACAAAGACCGAATTAAAGACAGAAACGGCTACAAACCGATCGAGTGCGAGTTGAAGTTCAGTCTGAGAGGACCCAAGAATGACCAAATCATCAGCGAAGAGCAAATGACTTATCCTCAGATCTCCCAATTCGAAACGTTCCTCGCCAAGACTGCGCTGTAACATCCAGTCCATATAAGTAATGAAAAGGAGAGGAGACAAGACGCACCCCTGGCGAAGTCCAACGCCCACGGTGAAAGGTATTGATTTAACGCCGATTACCCGAACACAGATTTTACAGTTTGTGTAAAGACATTGAATGGCCCTCAAGAGAGCACCGTCAACTCCCCTGAAATACACTTTATAGGTTACCTCGAGGGACTCTGTCATATGCTTTGTCCAACTCTACGAAGCATGCGTAAACAGGTGTAGCATACTCTCAAACCTTCTCAAGCACCATTCTGAGAGTGATTAACTGGTCAGCTGTGCGCTTCTGTCGGAACAAAAACCGCACTGCTTATCTCTTAGTCGTGCCTCGACCACAGTTCTGCAACGCGTTTCCAGAACCTTGGCAAAGACTTTTCCAGGGAGACTTAAAAGTGATATACCCCTGTAATTGAAGCAATTCCCTTTTATCCCATATTTTTTCCGCACTCCCAGGTCGCAGGCCACTTTAATGAAACGACAGAGCGATTTAACTCCCTCTCCTCTACACCTAGGGGCTTGAGCATTTCTGGCCGGATTTCATCCACTCCGGCAGATTTGCCAGCTTTTTGCGATTTGATCTCAAAAGTGACTTCCTCTACCGTGGGACTATTCTCCGCCCTGCTTAAGCCAGGACATTTGCAATACCATATTTCCCAATTCCTAAAAATGTTCTAGTTCTTACTTGTAAACTCAAAGCGTGTGACATTAATTAATGATTTACATTAGACAATTTTTTGACGCACAATGCACACCTAGATTTAATTGTGCGTGCACTCTATGACATTGACTTAGTTGCTATTTTAATTAAGCAATTTGTACATTTCAGAAAACCTGTGCAATTCAATACTCCAGCCTCGAAAATTTCCCCACGATCGGACTGCATTGGACCACAATATGGAGGAAGATGCTTTTCTATACTCCGCTATGGTCAAAGGCGACTAGCAGACCAATTGATTTGTCTCCCATGTTGACAGAATAAATTATCCACGCTGTCCACGCGCTGCTGGGTGCGTAGTCCGAGTGTCAGGATTAATGTTCCTAGAAATTGCAATCAGCAGCAGCAATTCTTGGCAATATTTGTAACCTATTGTGTGCACGAATCCTGTTCAGTATATCGATGTGCGGCATTGTTGTGGAATCGGTTTAGCGTGCTAACTGGGAAAAATCTACTAAATTGGTTGCACGTCCTAGGGGATGCCTGCGACTGCATACGGTGGCGCATAGACATTTACTAATTGCTGTTCTCTCTCTCTCTCTTTTTCTAGATTTAGATGTCTGCCTCTGCACGCTTACGAAATATTTAATTTGCTATAATAAATGTATTAATGCGGTTGGGGGTGACTCGGTAGTGTGGATTTCATGGAGTGATTTACTCACAGTGGGAACCCCACAATGGTATGGAAATGGAATAGATGTAATGTAGCCTACTATGCCTCCGGTTTAGTTACAGAAGATCGTTCGTTTTTCAGTGCTATAGCTAAAGCAGTTCTGCGATCGAGAACACGAATGACAACAGCATGTGAAGCATTGGTTGGCATCAGAGCGGAACACCTGTAACCAAAAGGCACAGGTCACTGTCAACATCATTTCAGTCCCACATTCACTTTGCGGGGATACTACGATAAGGTATGTAATTATCATCTCAACTCCATGGCTAAATGGCAGCAATTTGTGACCTTCTGGGGGACCTCTATCGATTTGAATATACACTCTGTGATGGGTTTTCAAATTGAAATTTAATCTCAGTATGTCGATCTTGTATAAGGAGGAGATTGGTTCTGTCTCTGCTGTAGTGGAGACACCTGTTCTATGATGTAATTTAGTTTTGTTGGAGGGCGCACGGGTATTTTTGTTGATTTGTCATAATCTAAGAAATACGATCTGAAACATAATGAATAATCGCGGAGAAGGGATATTTATTTAAATTTCGTTTAAGACACTAATAATTTACAGATTTTAATATGAAGCTAATACATTTGAGATCATTAGGTAGCATTATTTGTCTAAATTCTGGGAGGAAAGCAATTCACATTGGATTTGTGCTGATTTTAGGTAGGTAGCTCATATTCTCTTCATCAAGTCGGAAATGAGTCAGAATGTTTTCATCAATTGGGCACACTTCCATATTTTCGTTTCCATAGAAAGACATCATGTTTCTATTCACTGTTTTGGAATCCTGATTTGATTGTCCTTGTCCATTCGTTACTGACTGCCACTCAAATACACCGAATTATGGGAATCTCACTGCTGATGTTCATCGATTTCGAAAATGCATTGGAAATAAATTGTGAGTGTGGTGGACTATTTAGGAAGTGTATCAAGTTTAACCACCGGGGAGACAAACATTATTATGACCAAAAGTTGAGACAAAAAATACTACAATGTACCAAGTCCAAGGGTAGTAAAAACTTTTGGTCATTTGTAAAAAAATATGAAGAATTCGGCCTCGTCAGCGATCCCAATTCCGAATACTAATTTATAATGACACTCCCTCTGTCAGCTCTTTAGACAAAGCTAATCTGCTCGCTGCACATTTCGCAGCCAGCTCGATGCTCCCAGATTGCGCTTTGTCTGCACCTGCACTCAAGTGCTTCGAATTTACCATGGGGCCAATCCATTTTCGCACTCGTACAGTCGCAAGAGTACTTTATGATCTCAACATAAATAAATCCGCTGCTCCAGACTGTATCTCCCCCATCGTTCTGAAGAGGTGTTCTTCCACACTGGCAAAACCACTGCGTAAGCTTTTTCATCTGTCCTATTCTTCTGGACTCTTCCCGAGAAGGTGGAAAACAGCATTTGTCCAGCCCGTCCCTAAAAAAGGCGAATCTTCTTCTCCCACCAATTACCGACCTATAGCACTTACGTCCATTCTTTCTAAGGTCATGGAAACGCTGATAAATCGTCAGCTTATGAAATATCTTGAATCACGGAAACTCCTGTCCTCAATGACCAGCAGAAAACCGTTTCGTGGCAACAGGTCCAATGGTGATTTGATGACTTATCTCACCGAGAAGTGGAACCAATTTTTCCATCGGTGAATCGAAGATTGTTGAGCTTGATATTTCAAAGGCATTTGACAGAGTTTGGTACAAAGCTCTTTTGTCGAAAATGCGTCCTTATGGTATCGATGCATCTCTTATTTAATGGATTATAACCTACCTTTCTGGCTGTTCAATTCAAGTTGTCTTGGATGGTTTCAAGTGTGAAACTCACCATATAACTGCTGGTGTTCCCCAAGGCTCCGTTCTGTCTCCGACTCTCTTTCTCATTTTTATAAAAGATTCCTTGTCTGCGACTTCTAATCCAATATATTCCTTCGCTTATGACAGCACTCTTAGCTTCTTATATTCATTCCAGGACTCACGTCCCTGCTCTTCGGCCGTAGAACTGGAACGGCAACGTATGTTAAGCTCATTAAGTTCTGACCTCGACAGCATTTTAAATGCGGCTCAGCCAATAAAGTGGAATTCAATTCTTCAAGAATACAATGCTGTCTACTGTCTGTAAAGCGAAACCCGGACCTACAGCCATTATCCATGAATGGCACTTGAATCACCGAAACCAAAAGACTTTCAATTCTCGGTATGTGCGTCCATGACAACCTTCGTTGGAATGACCATGTACACGAAGTCGTCAAGAATGCAGCGAAATGTCTAAGTTTCCTCAAATGGTGCAAGAAATATTTTACGCCTTCTGATCTGGCTACAATATACTCGTATAAGGCGTTCATTCGCCCCAAAATTGAGTACAATTCCCACATCTGGCCTAGTGCGCTGAAAACCATATTGCACCTACTGGATAAGATCCAAAATCGTGCGTTGAAACTAATCGGAAATACGAATATCGCGAATTCTATTCATTCGCTTGAACAAAGCAGAAACGTTACGTGTCTCGCACTGTTGTATCACTTTTTTTAACAAACAGTGCTCAAATGAAATTGCCAGCTACATTCTTCCCTTTCAACAATTCAACTGCAATACTCGCCTTGCTGGGAGGGAATGCCCATCAGTTTACAATTCAGCATATCTTTTGGCGTACTATGAAATATAGACACTCTTTTGTAAGCCGTACAACACGAATGTGGAATGCCTTGCCCAGCTCTGTCTTTCCTCCCCAATACAATTTACAGACAAATTTTAAAACCAATGTGCATCGGAATCTCCCATCTTCTCTATCCCAATTTCCTTAATGCCCGCGAATTCACATTGCACTATAAGAGTAGTCATAACCTCTTTAGCGCTGACGTCTGACAAATATACGAGAAGCACTCTCCTGTGACAGCTTAATTCAGCCGTTCATATTAGGTGTTTTGTATGGGATGTATGTTTATATAAATAAACTTAAACTTAGGGACTTGTTTGCGTTTCATTCGGAACTTGTGTCCCATTTACGACAATACAAATTCGGGACTTGCTTCCTGCTGGGGTGGGAAATAAGTCCCGAATTCCCTCAAAATTTCGGCCCACCTCAGTCGGAAATAAGTTTCTAATTGAATTCGGGACTTATCAATTTATCAATTTTGAACTTCTCAAAATGTTAAAAGGAGCGTATTTTCTGACTAAGCAAAATCGGATATATAGTGGAAAATGACAGAGTCGAAATAGCCTAATGTTGGTTGGTTGGTTGGTTGAAAGTGGCCGTCAGCTAAAAACGCCAACACACTTAGACCAGTATAGGTCCATTGTGATGTCACGAATAAGGATCTAAGATCTCCCTACTAGTTGAACCATTTTGAGCTCTTTATAAAGCGTAAGAGGCTTCTGATGTCTACGCTTGTCAGATCATCCAAGTCGTTGTAATGGAAGGCTCCTAAGTGAAGCTTCCTTCTGCGGGAGAGAGCTGGGCAGGAACAAAGAAGGTGAGGGATAGTTTCCTCTTCTTCCTCATCCATGCAGCTTCTACAAAAGTCGTTTGAGAAAAGGCCCAGCCTTGCGGCATGTTTGCCTATCAGGCAGTGTCCAGTAATGACACCTATTGTGGTGCCGATATGCAATCTGTTGAGAGAGATCAATTTCTTAGAGCGTTTCAAATCCAGTTTAGGCCGAATTTGTTTTGTCGCTAGACAAGTGGTTAAACTTGTCCACCTAATGTTACTTTAGCGTCATTTTGCCAAAACATAGAATTTGGCTTTTTGTCACTTTCACAAGACGACATAGCGCCCAGACTTAGAGATTTGGTCTTATGTCGCTGGGCCTTATGTCACGGCACCATAGATCTACGAAAATATGTTTGGCCAAAAGTTTCACGCGCCTACGTCGATTCGTTTAGACACTATCGACTATCGTGTTTTTAACAGACAGACAGACGGACATAAATAGATTCAGAATTTGATCCCGATTACTTTATAGGGTCTCCGGTGACTCCTTTTGGCATTACCAATGTAATGGCACATAGTTCATCTGAGTTTCAAGATGTAGATGTATCTATCTACATATTTGAAATTTCTAAAGCATATAGAAGTAGAATAATCATTTCTATAATATGTAACTAACATTTTTTATGTATCAGCTAAACTTTAAATCATAGACTTTCCATTAATTAAGACAATTAAAATGTGATCATAATTATCTTCTTTTCATGAAAAGATGTTCGTGCAGAATCTCTCGCGGCGGCTAAGCTTTAATTTCATTTAAATAATTACTAAATGAATAATTTATGGGAACCAAAGAAACGTGTAGTGGCTACTGTTGCTCAGAGGTAAAGAAGTCGAAAGGGCCCGCGATCAAACAGAGTGAAAAGACCATTAATTAAATGTATGCCGTTCTCTAACTCGTTTATTTCTCGCCAATGATCTTAATTCTAGACCAAATGTATACACAAACGAAAAAAAAAACAACAAACAAACAAAGTTAATTAATTTTTATCCACATAAAAGGATGCCCAACTCTTTTCTCTTGTCTCTGAAGTAAAATCTGAAAAATTAACGAACAAACATTTAATTTGGCTTAATCGATGGCTAATCATTATATGCCCTAGTCTTAAATCATTGCCCATTAAAGAGCAGAGTCAACAAATTGCTTTAGCCACTTAAATCACCATTAAGTTTGGGTTCCATCGATGAATATTCAAAAACCATCTCAAATTGTTTGCTTCGCAAGCGTAGTCAACTCATCCGATGAAAGGGAACAAAGTTTATAAATCAGATAACTAGGCATACATAATGTAGAAAATAACACCCGCAGAGCAGGCGAATTGTCAACATTTTGCGTCTTATTTAAGACTTTATTTTAATATGCTTCATGCTATCAGTTTGTCTTGAGTGGAAAGGAAATATTAATAAATCATTTAAAAAATATGGATATATTATGGGCAATTTACTAATGAACTTAATATTGAATCTGTTGATTTCTAATCTGTGTTATAGTTTCATTTCACGGAAATTAATGACGCATTTTTTATCGTATGATTAGAAATGGATGAAGACAGAAAATCGTAGGAAAATTTCACTAAACATTTTGAAAGTTTATTAGGTAATTGACGTTATCTTATGGGTTATGAGTAGGTACCTAGACCTACTATTATAATAAGATCAGTTGTAATGGATTGAACATTTTTATAGTTTGCACATGAAGGGAAGGTGCATTCACTTTGTCATTTCATTTATAACACCAAGAAGGAGTCACCGGAGACCCCATAAAGTTACATTCTGCATTACATAGGATCAAATTCTGAATCGATTTAGCCATGTGCGTTTGTCTGTTGAAAACACGATAGCGTCCAAAAGAATTGACCTAGGCATATAAATCTTTGTGAGAGGTTGGTATTGAAAATGGGCTATGTCGGTCAAGTTCTGGTAGGTACCTCCCATACAAAACCAATATTTGACCCATGCGTGTACAGGACATCTCGCATGCCTACCATTTTGATTGACTTTTATGCAGTGAAGGGAATCAAAGCATCGGCCAGGCCAATGATAACACTTTTACTTGTTAATGTATTTCGACACTGACACCTTTTCGGGTTTCAAATATTGATCGATTTAAGCCTGAATAACGTTTCAAAATATTGCAAACTCATTTCTCAATGAGTATGCAATAATGATAATGTTTCCCGAAATACCTAATGTGAATTCTGAAAAAAAGAAAAAAAAAAGAAATTCGGTCCAATTGATGCGCCTCAACTTTTTGAAGAAAGTAAGTGATAGGATGGCAATTTTTTTTAATCATGATGGATAGTTGCCGATAGACGAGCACTGATTCCAGCAGGATGGCACCATACAAAAAGTGCATTACCCGATCAGTTGCGCATAAAAGTCCATAAGAGTGTAATCAGCTTATTTTATTTGGTAAGGTGACGCTTGACCACAAGCAACGATTTGATGGTAGGTAGTTCTAATCGATTATTTCTAAAAAAAGATCGGCTAAAATTGCGAAATCTGGAATGGGAAAAATGTCGCCTTGCTTCATGGGCTCGGGGCCGAATCGTCTCATCCGCAAACGAGCAATACGTGCCGGAAATTGTTTTTGTTTAGAGTGTAAAATCGATTGATTCCGTGAACGTATAGCTAATATTTTTTTTTGTTTAAATTGACTTATTCTAATATGTAGAAAAACGAATTTTTCTTCGGAAACTTTATTTTCTATTTTTTTTTTTTACTTTTAATGTTTTCAATTTTCACAGAAAAGTGCATGTATTTTTATTGACTGAAAATATTATGCCTTCTGCTAAATACCCCAGAGTAAAGATAATTAAACTTTAGCTCCAGGCGCCGCCTGCCAGAGTTCCAGACAGTTGAACGGCCCAGAGGGAGAGGAATAATGGCTTAAGTTTAAGTCCACTCAGATCGATTTCGAAAAACACGAAAATATAAGTTTACTTACTAATAAAAAGCGAAATTCAAACGAAAATTAATTAGATAAAAAATATATATTTTAAGCGAAATGTTCTCAATTAGAAAACACATATAGGTATACATTTTTATTTCATAAATTAATAAACCTAATACATTAATCGAAGTAAGTAATTAATGTGACTTATGTCATTTTTCCATTGAATTTTGACTTGATTTATTTTCCCTGGTAATCAAGCGTCCATAAGTGCATCAACTGATTTCTTGGTTTTAGTCGACAAACGTTAAATTTTTTTTTGAAAATCGTTGGACTCTTGTCTGTCAAGGAATGTTGTAAGTTGTAACATGTAAGTCTTTTACTTTATAATGGGTATGTGACTGTTGTAGAGTCTCTACAATGCTGCCTGTTGTTCCTGTTTTTTTCTCTTTGCGATCGAAGAGCTGTTGTATATGGCTTTGTAATTTGCTTTGTTAAAAATTATGTTGGTATCCTCATGGTCATGCTTATGACTAATCTTGAAGAAACTACGGTCGCGGTTTCTTCTGTACTGCATAGAAGTATAGAAGAGCGATGGTATAGAAAAACGACACAAGTCCATATACGAGTAGTATCATGGGCTTGTGCAATTCTTTCAGAAAACCTTAAACATGTTTTATTAATTTTTTGGGATACTAATTTTTTTTTCCCAAAAAGTAAACAACATAAAATACTACTACTACACCAGACTTTCTTACAGGGTTAGTTAAAAAAAATAAAACTTAAAATGAAAATAAAATATTAAAAAACAATGGAAATACTGGCAATAAAGGATTTTATGATTTTTTAAAGCCAAGAGACTTCTCCTATGTATAAGAATTCTTTTTGAGATTGGTAGTTCGGTAACAACAGACTAGGATATTGGAGAATCTCCTTCCAGTGAGATGCACCAACAACAAGTGCATCGAAACAAAAAAGTACTATAATTCTTGGGAATTGCCTGATGGAGTACCTATACCTATGATGATTCTTCTCCTTATATGACATTTCCGACATCTACTTTAACATTCAGTTTCATTTCAACAATATCTAGATTCACATCATTTTGTTCCGGAAGATGTGCGTAAGGTAATCAATTGAAACCATTTATATGTATTGGTTTCAGAAGCCTTTCGAAAATTCTTGGAGCAGAGTCCAGATTTCAGAGCAGAGTGGTGACACCTGGGAGTTGATTCGATGGAAACTAAGAAGATCAAAACTTCATTTGTTAAGGTTACGGAATGGACATAATCTACCGCGATATCAAAAGGAGAGTTGGAGGTCTTTAAGATAAAGTAACAATGAAGATATAATAATAGCTATCTATCAATTATTCACACGTAACAATTTTTTTTTAACTCTTAAAATGTGTTTGATGAACAATAGACTTAGAGAAACCTTCGGCGACAAGAGTGAAGGAGGAAGTTTCTTTAAGACTTACGATTATAAACTTCCAGACTTTATCATTTCTGAAGAGGAATATAGGGACAACTTTGCTCTGAGCACGTATTTGAAATTTAGGAAGAACAAGAAATCCGAAGTTATTACTATACCTAGTAGCCAGGCCCAGGCGGAACTTCCTTCAACTGAAATAGACTTTTCACCAAAAAATACATCGCCAGCAACACCATCAACACAAGCCAACTCTACTTCCGGGAAATGCTGCTTGAGTTAGTCTTTCAAATCCTCGGGAAAACTTTCCCCAAAGCCACGTATCTATCAAGTTCACAACTACATGCTGAAAGGAAAGCGTTTCTGAAAAAAAAAAATTAATGTCGGAAAGCGATAAGCTTGGTCAAGTTGCCAAAATCGGAGAAATAAAAGATTAATAATTGAAAAAAAATATTATATACCTATTATAACTGAAGAAAAGAAAATTAAAACTCAAATAGGTAATAGGATAAAATGAGAAATGATTTTTTCAACTAACACCACGTCTTTACAAGCAATATTTCATAGCTTACTATCTGTCAAATCTCATAGAAAGGGAGAACGATAGTAACTATGCAATAAAATGTAGGGTGGACATTTCATAGCATTTCATAGTAGAGTCGGTCTTACCTCATTTCATTTCATTTTCATTTCATTTCATTTATTTGTTAATGCTTAAAAACAGTAAGATACAATATCTTATAAGTTTGTCTTAAGCTAATTTTACAAAAGCTGAGGAAAAAAAATTGTAACAAAGTTTAATTTTATGGATGTAAATATAGGTGCAATGTCTTTAGTTTTAGATATATCTACATCTACCATTTATACATATTTATCTATTTAATGTAAAATGATCATTTAATAGTATTTTAATTCTTGTTGTATTCTGTGTTTCAGTAATGTAACCCGGTATAGAATTCCACAGACGCGCAGCGTTGACAAAAAATTGACGTTCCGATGTTAAACATGAAAAACGAGGATGAATCAGTTTGCGAGACCTCCGCGAGGTGGCTATCCTAATTCTTTCAAAACAGTATTGAGGTTTCTGTGTTAGTAAAATATTAGATAACAATGTCACAGTTCGAAGTTGAAGATAATTTTCAAAAGGCATACCAAGCAGACGATTAGCAAAACCAGACACTCTATCATATCTACGCAACCCAAAGACATACCGTACAGTACTGTTAAAAGCGACATTCAGCTTTCTTTTACTTCTTTTACCTCTGGCTTACCTACTATTTAATTCGTTCAAATGCCGATCAGCAGAGCATGTCGCTGCGTTCTCGCATTAGAGGCATTAAAGGAGTTAAAAGAAATGCACAAGAAAAAAAAACGCAAAAAAGAAAACATACGTTTTGGGTAAATCCGTTAGTGGAGAAAAGGGAATTACACAGTTTGGAACAACATTTATTGAAAGACGTTTTGTAGGAAGATGACAAGTCGTTTGAGGAGGTTCTCGCACTGGTAAGACGACAATTTTAATTTGATTACTGACTTTATTTCATTTAAAAATCGCATACAGGTGGATTTGGAAATAAAAAAAGGAAGATACAGTCATGCGGTATGCTATCACATTCAGAGTACGACTTGCCATAACTCTGAAATATATTGCTACTGGCGAGGCGACTCATACAGGTCTCTTTAGTTTTTGTCACATATTTCCTGAAAGACAATTTCTAAATTTGTACCAGAAGGACTAAATGCCATAAACCACACAATACAAAACCAATATCAAACAGTACAGTAATAGGTATGCTGCCTTTTTTACCTGTATTCCTTGTTTTAATTACTTAATTTTCTTTCAGGCAATAAGAATGGTCTTCAATTGCAAAAGATGTCGATAAGTTTTGGGACTTTCCGAATACTGTAGGTGCTGTTGACGACAAGCATATACGGAACAAAGCTCCGCCGAAATCAATTTTTGTTTCATTGGTGACAATATATTTGGTTTAGATCGCAACTTCAGGAAGGCCTATGGTAGAAATCCGAATTTAAGCTCATCCAAGAAAGTGTTCAACTAACGCCTAAGTCGTGCACGTTTAACTGTCGAGATGGCTTTTTGGAGGCTCGCATCTCGTTTCAGAATTTTCCATGGTCCTATAGAAATACACTTAGACGAATAGTAGGTACCATCGATCTGGTGAGAGCATGTTGTGTGCTGCAAAAAATAAACAAACACCAGAAAAATAATTTTCGTTTTGCAGTTAGTTGGAACTTTTAAATCCAACTTTCACACTCACTTGCTGATTTCTTTTAATTGGTTGTCTTTTTGCCAAATTTGATAAGGGTTAATTTTATTTTGTTTTGATGCAAGCTGCAATCAAGGCTTTTGAATTCAAGCTTGAAATTCTTTCGTTATGTCGCTTTGCGTAACAAATTCAAAATCCTAAATGGTTACGGAAATAACTTAAAACAAATTAAAACATAACATTTAAATAAAATCTTTACCTTTCGATAAGTTAAATTGCACAAACCAGAGAGAATAGACCACCAGCTTCGGCCAAAAATGAGAGATCCATAGAGTCAGTTTTGAAATAATTAGGTCCGCCTCTTTTTCTATCTGTGAATACGTGTGAATAAGCAAAAATAAATAAATTCTAAATGGCGGAAGGTGAAATAACTGAACTGTCATCAAGCTGTCATAATGCCGTGTTGAATTTTTATCCGTTGACAGTTCAGCTGAAATAAAAATATTTTTTTGTGCAACCGGTTGCGCATTTTGTGCAAAAGTTTTTTTAAATTGTAAAATTGCCTCATAAATCGTTGAAAATTATAATGGAGATGACGAGAATGTAATGCTAGCCTTCGACATCCCAAATAGCAATTACGAAATTATAATGTGGAATCTGTGAAACTTGGCAAACCAATTTCCAAGACTCGAACATCAAAAGTATTGGGTTGCAAAGAACAACGCCAAGTGTTCGCTATTTGATCTGGAGTACAAACAAGATTCTGCAGCAAGAAAAGGACAAGTTGAGTGCGGACTACCAGCTGCTGCAGAACAGCACAGCCGAGTTGCAAGTTCAGTGCAAATGTCATCTCGGGGACAAAGCACAGTTGCAGAATTTACTCAGTGAAACACAGCAGCACTTGGGTGACTCCGAAAGAAAGTTGGGCGACAAGGAGGTACGGTTGCAGAACCAGATTAAGATGAGAAAACAAGAGGTGAGTTGGGTGAACTCGGCGTTGTCCTAATTAAGTTTGATTTGCTCTTCCATTTCAGGCTGAAGAATGGCAGCAATTTGTTGATGACTGTCCCTATGGCGAATGATTTTAAGACTGAAGCGTTATATGCGCGCGAGCAAGTGATGTTGGATAACAAAACGCAACGCGAGAAGATTCGCATGTTGGAGCAGTAGGTTGATAAACTTACCAAACACTCATAAGTACGTGGACAAAATACGGAAGGCATTACTCAGTCAAAGCAATGAAGGTCAGTAGGCTGAATAACTTTTATCATTCTCTAACAATCAAGTATTGCCTCCGTATTAGATTTTGAATTGTACCTCGACACTTTGTTGAAGATTCTTTCAACTCTCCTACCAAGAAAAACTAAAACCAGGTTTAATATGCCATTTGATGTCAAATACAATCACTCAGTTGTGAAACTACCTCCAAAAGAATCGAATCAACTGCATTTTGATATTGTTGCCGTGGTCGATCCTGCGTCTAGAAGTGCACAAAAACTAGCACCTATGTTAATTCTCTTACGTAATAGGTACCATCAACTGTCAGATGCGTGTATTTATGTTGTGAGTTTCGCAGCATAGTGACATGCCTGTTAAAAACTGAGTAAGAGCGGAGGCCTATGCAGCTGGTGCTCTTTTCTAGCATTAAGATATTTAATTTTTAATTTATGGCTTAATAATTATAATAATAATAATAATAAAAACTGAGTATAATTCCACCTTTCCCATCCCACGATTAATAAGCTCGTTTATCTTTCAGTTTCTATCGATATATTGTAGAGCCAGAAGATCCTACCAAATGGTAAGCAATCGGAAGAACCAATTGCTCAATTCAACGGACTTCCTGCCTAGCCTTTCTCAGAAATTCTTCCTGTTTTTCACTTTGAGTGAAAGCTTCCTTTAATGCTTGGGGCTTTTTTAAAGATGACGTATTATAAAGATGTTAAAGAGTTGATCAAAGAATTGAACAAACTCAGCAGTATTCTTCAGGGACACTGATAAATCAGCACGGTTCTCAGCAAAAGTTAAAAGACCTGCGAAAACGGAATGGCTTAAGACTTGCGTCGCATATTTTACTTTCATTCGCTGAAAGTTGTTTGGCTTAATATGCGCATTGGTCAATTTTGGAGCTGATTTCAACTCGTTCTTAGAATCGGCATTGTAAAACTGTACAATGTCTTTCCACGACGCTGTCTTATGCTCATAGATGACATTATTTTTCAGCAGACAGTTGCAACTTGCGAGTACTTTTGATCAAATGTGGAGCATCATAAAAGAAAAAGATCCGTGCACTCTTGACCAAAAAATAGGGCTTTGGTGTGGGTATGCCAAGATTACGAGCTAAGCGAGCCTCTAAATTTTGAACCCTATTCACAAACGAAATGCAAATGAATCAGATTATTTTCTTGAAGAGCTGTGATTGCTTTCACAATAAATTTTTTCAGCATGACCGCCTTGCAACTGCTGTAAACAAAATAGTAACCAATGGGATGTGTCCATCTCTTAGCAATGCCTTGAGCCATTAGCACGAGTACGCTGCTTGTAGGGTGCGGTGAACGGTGGTCGTGATCACCGTAGTCTTCCACTCCAACAACTGCATCACTTTTACTATTTTAATCCATGTGCGCTTTAAGGGACATTTCGCCGAAATCGAAGAATATTTATAAATATCGGAAAGCTGATTAATTTTGAGTTCTAAACTCTTAACGTTCAACGCAATGTTGCCAGGTGAATTCGGCCATGAAGATATAAATATTTAAAAGTGGACACAGAAGGATGACTAAACAAAACATTCCCCTTAACTTGCTATACCATGTCGGTGACATGAAATGCATGGAAAGTTTTGAAAGCAGTTTTCAACTAATACTTTTAGCGCGTCCGGTAAATTCCCATGCTCCGCTTTCAAACTGTCAATCTTTATTTTCAAAAGAGCTACTTCAGCTTTCAAATCTGAAATTTTTTTTGTTTTTTTCACTAAGGAGAAGTGATGATTGCAAACTCGTTCGCTGTCTATTAAGGTGTTCAATCCCTGATTTTGCCGCCATACTTCCCTACTGTTTGGATATACAAACTAAATTACACACCATTATTTTCGTATTATTTTGTTTTAAATATTAGTAAAAAGTTAATAATATTTTATAATACAGACTAAACTGTTTTGGAATACCTAACTTTATGTTTAGGATGTAATTTTGTGTATGTTAAATTGCATTTTAGAAATTAATTGTTAAATGTGTATAATAATTTGTGAATGTAATATGTGTATGTGTACTTAGCCTTTGTTAGGTATATTTATAAAGTGACCAACTGTACAGTTTTTCGCTGTATACTACAGTTTTCAGTCAGATGATACAGCGCGAAATGAATGTAAATTTAGCTTAAAGTCCGATGACCAACTAATTTGTTGTTCAAAATCAATTCATCACATTTTCCTTGTACCTAGTTGAAATAAAACAATAAACATATTAAGCCTGACAAAACGAATTTTCTCTCTTCTTCTTTTAAATTATTTATTCCAAAAAATAAAATAAACAATCAAAGAAAATAAGTAAATTTTAGTTAAAATATATGGAAAAAGGTCTAAATTTGTATCAGCATTCCACAACATTAAAAAATTGATGATTGATGATTTTTTCCTGACGCGTGTCATGCATTTTAGTTTTGCAGCTTAAACTAATATTACCTAACTACCCATTTACATTTATTATGATTTTTAATTAAATATAAGTTGGTAATAAATTGTAGGTCCCTTCCATTCGTCCCAAAATCAGAAACTCACACAAAATTTTTCGTTCTTTTTATCCGATGCATTTTTTTTTTCATGTTTTTTGTTGTCGAAGTAGTTAGATGGTGATAGTTTCACTTTCAAAATTTCCTGCTGTCGAAGTAGATGGTGATGATGACAACGATGCTAGGTATGGCATTTGCAAACTAGGTAGGTACCTACAGGTACTACAACAGGTGATGGTTGTTCCAGTACATAAAGTTGCATCTTTCATGCAAATGGAATTATTGAGATCCGCCTCCATTGCTTCCGTGGCACACTCTATACGCGTCATCCTGTAAATATAAAATACATAATTATATGAATACCATGCAAATAATTGCTTTTGTTTATTTTTCATACCACTGGGTTACTGCTTTTGGTGGTTGTAACTTTTTCATACACATCAATTGTGCTTATTTTACCTCCGCGTGGTAACCACCGGGTACTGGTCTCGCTCAACCGGGCTTGGCTTGCTAAACTTATAAGCGCGAGTGTTGAACACGAAGAAAATAGCAACACTATAATGCTCTGTCGGAATGACTGACTGAACGAGTCTCAGAGGTCTTACATGAGCCCCTCAGAAAGAGGACATACAGCGGATGAATACACAAGATTGAATCAACGGTGTTGTCAACAGTCGAGATGGCAGATACCTTGCGTGAGCTTCTCTGACATATTTGGAGCAAAGGTCTGTAAGGATTTTCAGCACTAGTCAGGGTGCTGAAATAGAGATGGTGGCGGATGAACCCTTTATGGGCCAACGGCAGCACTCATATCCCCGAAGTGGGTTACTGACAACGGAGTATCCGACCCGCTGTCCTAGGGTTATCTTAGGGCCTGGTCCTCCAGGTTGGGGGTTGTGCGTGGGGCTAACTACCCAACCACGGAAAAATTTATGGTTACGAAGCAACCAAGAGCCTCGGATACGGATGGATTCACTGTTGACGACCCTGCAAAACGAAAAAAGGACAATGACGTTCGGGTCTGCACGTGGAATGTTCGAACCCTGAACAGACCGCGTGCAGCCGAACAATTAGCGGAGGCCCTAGACTGCTACAAGGCAGATATCACCGCCATTCAGGAGGTGCGGTGGGATGGGCCAGGCAAAAGAAGGATGAAAACCTGTGACTACGGTGATTGCTACAGAGAGCAGAAGCAGCGTCTATTTGGATGCGGATTCGTTGTAAGCGGCAGACTTAGGCAAGAAGTCTTGAGCTTTCGACACGTAAGTGAGCGCCTTACAACTATCCGCATCAAGGCTAAATTCGCCAACATCAGCCTGATATGCGCTCACGCCCCCACAGAAGATAAAGACGATGCTACCAAAGAATGTTTCTATGAGCTCCTCGACAAAACATATGAGCAATGTCCTAAATACGACGTTAAAATTGTCTTAGGTGATTTTAACGCCAAAATAGGAAAGGAGGACATCTTTGGTAGCACTATCGGAAAGCACAGCCTACACGACACCACTTCTGGAAACGGACTTAGGCTAATTGACTTTGCTGCGGGACGTAATGCTACTATAGCAAGCACACGGTTTCCACACCTCAACATTCACAAAGGAACATGGCGGTCACCAGACCATCAAACGGTCAATCAAATTGACCATGTTGCGATCGACGCAAGGCACTCCTCCAGTATTCTAGATGTCCGAACTTTCCGAGCGGCCAACATAGACTCGGATCACTACCTTGTTGTAGCCAAGGTACGTATGCGGATATCCCAGACACCACAACAACGAGGAAATACTGTGAGAAGATTCAACGTTGAACGGCTACAAACGCAACAAACCGCCAGAACTTTTGCCGATCGCGTCTCCCTCAACCTCTCGTGAAGTCCTGTGCAGCCAGCATCAAGTGCTAAAGACCAGTGGCATCGATGCCAAGAAGCCATCAGAAAAGCCGCGACTGATGTGCTAGGTTTCACTCGACCACCACCGCGAAACCCCTGGTTTGATGAAGAGTGCCGGCAAGCACATGCAGCAAAGCAACTGGCCTACAAAGCGGCGCTGCAGAGAAGGACGAGAGCAGCTCGTGAGCTCTACGAGCAAAAAAGGAGGGAAGAACACCGGCTTCTCCGGAGGAAAAAGAAAGAGCATGAGAAGCGCGCGATCGAGGAAATAGAGAGGTGTTACTCCAGGAACAATGTTCGGAAGTTTTACCAAAAGGTAAAAAGAACGTGTCACGGGAACAAGGCCCGAACAGAGACCTGTAGAGACGAACAAGGAAACCTTGTAGTAGAGTCACAGTCGGTGCTGAGGACATGGAAAAACCATTTCTGCAGACTGCTAAACGGCGAAGACGACACAAATTCCGCTGTCAGGCAGAATGAACCATTCAACCTGAACGATGAAAGCCAAGACTTCCGTCCACCTGACCAAAATGAGGTAAGGATAGCAATATCCAAGCTGAAGTCCAACAAAGCTGCAGGACCGGACGGTTTATCGGCCGAGCTTTTTAAGGCAGCGGGGGATGACTTGGTAGAGAGCATACACCAACTCGTTTCTAAAATTTGGTCAGAGGAAAGTATGCCTGAAGAATGGAGCCTCAGCATTGTTTGCCCGATCCATAAGAAAGGAGACCCTCTAAACTGCGCCAACTATAGAGGCATCAGTCTCCTTAACATCGCTTACAAAATCCTGTCTTCCGTACTGTGTGAACGCCTGAAACCATTTGTCAACGAACTGATTGGACCCTATCAGTGCGGTTTTAGGCCCGGTAAGTCCACAACCGACCAACTATTCACACTACGGCAGATCCTGGAGAAAACCCAAGAAGTCCAAATCGATACTCATCACCTATTTATCGATTTTAGAGCCGCATATGACAGCATTTATAGCGACGAGCTATTCAGAGCCATGTCTAGTTTTGGCATCCCTGCCAAACTTGTCAGATTGTGCAGAATGACGATGGAGAACGCTCGCTGCTCCGTAAAGGTCGGAAACAATCTCACCGAGACCTTTGATGTCAAAAAAGGATTTAGACAAGGTGATGCGCTGTCATGTGACTTTTTCAACATCATTCTTGAGAAAATTGTGCGAAACTCGCAAGCCAACACCAGGGGCACAATTTTCCAAAAGTCTGTGCAACTACTTGCATACGCTGACGACATCGACATCATTGGCAGGACACAACGAGCTGTCACTGGTGCGTTTGCAAGTATCAGTACAGAGGCGGCAAAAATGGGTTTAGTGGTGAATGAGGGCAAAACGAAATATATGCTGTCAACAAGAAGGGACACACAACATCGACGAATCGGACAGAACGTCACGATAGACAGCTATAACTTTGAGGTAGTTCGGGACTTTGTCTACCTCGGCTCCGCTATTAATTCTGAAAATGACATCACATCAGAAATCAAGCGAAGAATTACACTTGCCAACCGCTGTTACTTTGGCCTAAGAAGGCAATTGATTAGTAAGGCCTTGTCGAGAAACACCAAGGAGACTCTATATAAGACCCTCATCATCCCAGTCCTGCTTTATGGCGCAGAATCATGGACGTTGTCAAAAGCGGATGAAGATCTCCTTGGGCGCTTCGAACGCAAAATTCTTCGAGTGATTTTCGGTCCCGTTTGCGTTGACGGGCTTTGGAGGAGGAGATTTAACAGCGAACTCTACGAGCTGTACAGCGACATCGACTTGGTCAGAAAAGTACGTATCAGTCGACTAAGATGGCTAGGACATGTAGAGCGAATGGACACCAACGCTCCGGCCCGAAGAGTCTTCGATTCCAACCCGGAGGGACAACGCAGTAGAGGAAGACCTCGCCTTAGGTGGCGCGCACAAGTGGAAGGGGACCTCAACCAACTTGGAGTGCGCAGCTGGAGGCAGTTAGCCAAAGATCGTGCTAACTGGAGAGGCGTGTTGGTTGAGGCCCAGGTCCACCCCGGACTGTAGCGCCATCTAAGTAAGTAAGTAAGGGTTACTGCTTTTTGTCCGCCTTAAAACAATCACCGAATCAAGGAACCGTAGCTCGTCAAAATAAAAAAGCGGCTGATGCACTGTCTCCGCCGATGTTCCTGACTTCTTTATCTCGTTCACTTTTTATTCTCAATAACGTAGGTATGCTGTTCGTAGGTGTTTAATTTTTTTTTAGTTCATCAATTCCTTTACCACTTTCCCTCGACAATTGCAGCCAAGCAGCTTTTTTAAAATCAAGTCTTTTGTATTCCGCACTCTTATAGTTCCATAAACACTCGAATATTATGTATATAAAAATGTCGTGAAAAATGTATAGTAATTCATCAATTAAGAACGGCTGGCCCGTTTGGGTTAAACATTTTTTTTCAGTTGATTGTAATTGGCAGGAGAAGGTTTTTACGAAAGAAAATTTTGGGAAAACTCTCCGGAAAAGTCGGGAAATTGGAAAAAACAAAAATTGATTTTTTGTATTGAATTAAGTGCTTTGTGGAAAACTAGGAAAATTTGAATTTTTTTTTCGACGAAATTTTGCATTTTTTCGCATGATTGGATGATTTTGGACGATGTAAAAATGGAAAATCCGGAAATCTTCGTCTTTGTGGCGGCATGTAAACAAGTTGAAATTGACTACGAACATGAGAGTCGAATTGCAGAACGACCTATCTGCTGCTGAATTCTCGAGACAACTGCTGATATTGAAAATGGCCTAATTCTGTTGATGTTTCGACTGGATTGATATCGTTCCCTGCAAATTTTTGTGAGTTCACATCATCGAACGAGGAACTCGTCACCAAAGTGTTCCCGGACATTACACAAAATTATAAAAATCTCGATTAGATAAGTGAGCGGGCAATACTAGCAGCGAAGAATATAAGGACGTCGGTAGCTTAAATTTCAATATTCAAAGTCAAATGGCTGGAGAACTGTACTCGTAGAAATCCGTTGACAGCTTGACAGATGAGGATGGAGCGACCAACTTTCAGACAGAATTTTTGAACTCGCTCGATGTGCCAGGAACTCTGCAGCATTACAGCTGAATGTTTAATCGATCATAATCATGTTGCGGAATCTGAATCATTCAAAATTGTGCAACGGTACGCGGTTGTTCAATGATGAACAACGTGATTCAAGCGACGATCATAAAGGGCAAATTCAAAGGAGATGAAGTGCTTTCCCACGAATTCTGATTATTCCAACTGATCTTCCATTCCAATTCAACCAGATTCAGTTCCCCGTTCGATTGACTTTTGCGATGACAATCAATAAATCGCAAGGCCAATCGTTGGAGTCTGTGGAATTAATATTTTCCCTGTTTTTCGCACGGTCAGCTGTAGTATCTACGTTGCCTGTTTGTTTTATTATCACTCTGGAGTGCTTTGCGTTTTTTTCCAACTCGTAATTATCAACGTGCTGTTGGTCAAGATACTTTGTCTTCATTGTCTCAGACATCTGTGAGTCGCTGTGTTACGGAGGTTTCAATTGCGTTGAAAAGAATAGCGCATAGATATGTGAAGTTTCCTACAATTTCCAACACTATCAAGTCGAAATTCGTTGAAAAATTTGGCTTTCCGTATGTGATCGGATTAGTTGACGGCAGACGGGACTCACATCAAAGTGTCAGCCCCAAGGAGAGAAATAGATATTCATAGATCTTTGATAAGCTATTACTATGTAATAACTAAACTAAACTGGAGTTTATGTAATTCATAGACAATTTAAACCCATGTCACAACGATAAACTCGAGTCTAATATTAATCACGACAAAACATATGTTTAGCCCCCAGTTTCACAGTGGTTAGTAATATTATTCGTCCAGGAACTTTAGCAGTTCGATTAACTGCTAATATAATTGCCGGACATTTACTTTTAACAAATTCTAGTTTAACGATTAATTCGGTTTCATAGTTTCGTTTAAACCTTGAACAGAGCTCATTCTGTCGTTTAAGTAAAACTGCAGTACCTATTCTGCCGTTTAAACCTTAGATCAGGCGATTGTCAAAAACACAAATATTTGACGTTGTTTTTTGTATTGTTTGATAAGGAAAATACAAGGAATGATTTTGAAAAAGTCGTATAAAAGCTAACTACTGTACAATACTGCCAAATTCTATTCATAAAATTTCGTTAAACTGAGTTCAATTGAATTGAAGTTCAGATTATATTCACCCTTATCGCGAATAATATTTCCCCCGGAATGTTTCCCATTCAGCAATTTGATTTACATTGCTTACAAGGGAAATATTTCCATCGGAATTGATTCACGATACCCCTAATTGTGAAACCGGACGAGTTGAACTTCAAATTTAAACTCACGTTCAGGTTTAGTTGAACTATAGTTTAAACTTCCAGTGTGAAACTGGGGATAAGTTGTGTTTTTAAACGTCAAAACCAAGTGAACGAAAAAAATCGATGAGGATGAGGAACTCATGCAGCGGCAACATTACTTTTCTCTTGCTCTTTGAAAACTTTTTTTTTCAGTCCATCTTATTTTTGCTTACAAAACAGCAGAACAACAGCAAAACAAAAATTACAATTCTTAAATTCGTCTACATTTTGTTGTCAGAAAGTGTATACATATTGTAATAGATTTGTAGTAGAGTACACATTAGACTCGGATCTAATTAAACAGAGCTGACAAATTCTCGAGCAAATTCTCTATGAATAGCAGTCGTGTGGGTTATCTTTAGATTCAAGTTTAGTTAGACCTGGGTTTATAGTAAAACCATGTGTTTTATTGTCGAAAAGGCGGGCATTCCATGTAAGCTCAAATTGTATGTGACAGATTAAGCGAGGAGTAACAACGATTCTTGGTTGTTGGGATTGACCCTGACAATTTCTGTTGGGAGAATTTGTCGAATTTCAGTCTATGAATTATTGTTTGAGAGAATAACGTTAACAACAAGTCGTAGACACAGTGCCTTACCAACAATCAAATTTAGTCTCGACTTTAATGCAAAAGTCGAAACTAAAAAATATTGCGTACCAATAACCACTTTATCGTCGAGTTAACCCTAACTTTCGATCCTGAGAAAGTCGTGTCTAACTCATGGTTTAAGTATAAGTGTCATCGTAAGTGTCATTCAAAGGTGGAATGTCAGTTTTCCAGGCAATATATTTTTATTTTTCATTTAAAATTCTTGAATAAGTAGTTACATATATGATTTAATTTGTTCAATAGGTAATAATTTGAGTTAAAATTGAATAAAAAGTTGAAGTATGAAATCGGGAAACTTTATTTTTTTGTAAGCATAAATTAATAAAACGACAATTATTCGTCAATCAAGGGATACGTTTTCTTTAATTTTTGGTTGGTTTGTGGTTTTTGTTTTGTTTGTTTTCTTGTTGAAATCATTCGAAATGCTTACTGGGATCACCTACGTAACATTTTTCGTCTTTTTGGACTGTGAATCCTATACACTTGGAAAGGAAATGTGTATCCAAAAGCCAAAATGTGCTTTGTGCATTTCATTATACGGTTGTGAATCTTTACTCAATTTATTTCCGAATGTATAGTTTTATTTGCGTCCTGACTCCTGATACCTACCAAGATATTGTGTGAAGCTGAAGCTATTGGATTTGAGCAAAAAAATATATTAACAGCTGATTTGTGTTCGAATAAATCTGACAATTTTTCGAAATTCGTACAAGATTTGACAGCTATTGTACTAGAATTTGTACTAGAGTCGTGTTTAGTAAAACCTTCGATTAAATTGGTTATTAGTATGACAAAATTAAAAGTCGAAATTAAAGTTAGTTTCGAAATTAGTAAAACTCGAGTTTAGTGATTGTTTATTGGTAAGGCCCATAGTCACTTTATTAGGAATGATAGCTATTTAGAACTACACCACTAATTCATCATCACACTCCTTTTAAGCGATTAATTGAATACCTAGTTTGAATTCTGCTGACAATCAATTCTCCGTATACATAATCCACTTGGGAAGACATTTCTGCTTTCCCCTGTCAGGAAGTGACCCTGCACTTCGATATTTTCAATTGACTAAGTCACTAAGTGACTACCACTTGCGCCAACTGAGCGATGAGTACCTACAAGTACAAGCCCACCAGCACCAACTGGTGATTAGAACGGAGGAGAAGACCAACCTCTGTGCGTTGTTGTTGCTACGAGGTGTTTGGTTTACTGTCGTTCTCTCGGGTTTTCTTCGCAGGAATAATAATCAAATTGTTGTACTTCACGATGTATTGATTAAAACAGGAATCACATATTTGGAGGATGTCGAATCGCAATATGATGCCTACGAAGTGGATTTAGCTGGCAAGGACCCGCACTCTTCATCGAATTAAATTTTGCAAGAAAGCAGACGCATTTAAAATAGAATAGTTAGCCATGCATTTGATATTTAAATAAAGCTTAAGTAAAAATTGTAAAAATAAAAGAACAATAATAATTATGATGGGCTTTGTTGGTCTTTATTTTTTGAATGCGAATATTTAAACAATTATTCCATTTTTTCACCCTACGTTTCGCTGGTGTTTCCAAAATTCATCAGGGATACCTACGTGTTTTTTTTATTTAAGCTTAAGGAATTGTACAATAATGTGATTGTTATATTTAGTTCTTATCTTAACAGTAGTTTACTTACATGGTTGTTACAATTACATTTGAAATGTCTTATCGCACAAAAATAATTAAATAAATAAATTAAAAAAACAAATAAATAAATAAACAATATTAAAACTTAAAATATGCAACTTCAAACAAAATATAGAACAGAAATATCACAGAATACTAAATGGTCACAATGTAGTTTGTGTTTATGTTGTCTTTCCTCTTTGGTGTTTATCGTTATTGTTAGTTTTTATTGGATTCTTAAACTCTCCATCTCCAGTGTGAATCTCTAATGCATTTTATTTAGTCAAAATTATTTTTTATTAATAAGTGCTTGAAGCAACTCATCCAGTTTTTTGTTCATAATATTTTGAATTTTATTATTTTCGTCTTTTCCTTCAGCTTCATTTTCTTTTTTTTTTTAATTTCCTATATTCAGCCAATGCATCGTCAGTGGCGTTTTTTAAAGTACGCCTTGGCCGTTTTTGACGGTTGCTTTTAGAAGTGGACGTTTAATGAATTTCGACACTTTCATTTTCAGCTAAAGAATACAGCACGACTTCGAAATTTGGTACATTTTCCGGGTCAATTATTTGATACTTCATCACGTTGGATTTGAATAAAAAAGAATACATAATAGCTAATTTATTTTTAATTGACTGAAGTTTTAAATGCACATCTAAACTTACGATTATTTGCTCAAATCCGATCTCTATCACGATGACTGAGACCCCTTCCACGGCTTCTGGACCTCTGGGGTAATAATATTTATTACCTGTCTGTCTAAGTCCGTAAGATCTTTTAATGCCGCTTTTCTGACGCTGTCCTTTAATGGCGCTGTTACTTCTTCGCACACTTATTCTGTGTAAACATAAAAATATTATAAATCTATTATTGTTTCATTACCTATTATTATTATCCATTAAACTTACGTCAAATCTTTCCAATATTTCCTCCACTTCGGTTCGTCTTTGAAGGTACCGCCTAAACTGTTAAGAAGGAAGCTTAGTTCCTTCCACTCATTATCAAGGATATGAGCACCATCAGCTGCTATAAATCTGTAAATTGCTATTTTTTGTGTTTTTATATTTTCAACACAGAATATATCTAATATTCATGTTAATTAAAGGTAACTTACTTGTCATTGGCTAAATAGGGTCAATCAATTAAATAATTTTTATTTTAGTTTATTTTTCGTATCCATCACACTTCTTCACAATGGCTGTGATAAAAAAAATTATCATAATTTTTTCATAGATCGAGAATCGCATTCAGCGTGAAGTTGTGAAAACTCATTTCATAGTACATATCACAGAACGGGATTCGACTGCGTAGCAACATCCTAATCTGTCTGCAGTTACACCAACTCTGACAAACTTTGCGTCATCAGTACAGCCACGTTATCCAGCACTGGATCTCTATGCTGTTTTCCCTAATTTTCTGAAATACATTGTACGAAGATATTATTATGTTATAACAATTTATTTATTTATTTCAGTAATACTCACAAACATTTAGCTCGAAAAAGGAGTATTGTTTATTGATGCTGGTTTCAATGGTCGGATCGGCAATTTTATTGTTGTATGGAAGGTTCCATTCCCTTGCATCACCTTTAGACCACCCTCCTCATCTTAAATAAAGACAACACTGAAAAAATTTGTACCTTCCGTAACAAACATTATTATAATTTATTAAATAGTGGTTTTGCTTTACAACACAAGCAGAAAGCACTATGTAACTCAGTCAAAAATATAGTTCTGAGTAAATTGAATGTGTTCCTGTTTGTATTCTTAAACATATTTAATTAGGCAAATTAGTACATTTTTTAACGTAGTAGATGCTTACATTAATTAATTCAGTATCAATCCGAAGATTCGTGCGCGATAAGCAAGGGAAAAACCACACAATATACGGATCCTATAAACCAAAAACCAATATCTGTAATGCCATTTGATAGTAATGGGAATGACAATATTTTTTGTTGTGCGTATTCCTCAGCCGCGTCGTTTATCTGATGTGTCATCTAGATTTCTTTACACTCATTAGCTAATATATACGATATCGAAACCGAATTATCAATGTTCAGCAGACATTAATTTTCGGATTTTATGACACGTGCTCAACGTGGGTCTATAGATGTCGGTTTCTGGGGTGAATGTTATGCGCATGTTGAGGACATGCATATATTTGTTTGGCGAAACCTGTAATATACGTCACTGTCATGCTCAAGGTGGAAAGTATTCACCTTACTATCCTCTCTTGATTAGTCGGATACTCGTATAATTCGTGGTTAATTTGGTTAACAATATAAAATGTCGTACCCACTATTCAAATACATGCTCATGGTTATTCATAAATAATAGATAACTACCTAAAGAGGTGTTTGATATCTTAATATAAATGCAAATTTGAAAGTAATTTTAAAATAAACATTTTCAGCCTTATTTATAAACTTTATACACTCTCTATAATAGGTCTAAACGCAAAAATATATATTAGATTAGATATTAGAGAGTGTATAAAGTTTATAAATAAGGCTGTTGAGATTTAGAAAACTAATTTTAAACGATAAAATATCTACTATCGCCTCCACGATAAACTAGTATCGGCCGGCGGTAGACTTATCCCACTCATCTAAAACATGAAATCGCTTACCTACTGACATTTTGAGATAAAAGCCTTAGACACTTAAGCCTAACTAACCGTGATGGCTTTTGCATTTAAAAGCGAAATGAGATAGGTAGGTGATTGGGTACTTTTGTGGCGATTGCCACAGCTTCACATAGACCATCAGTTGGGTCCATTGTGAAAAAGTGCGAATTTAAAAATTTGGCGTTATTTCCCTTTCATAATCTATATATATAAAAATGGATCTTGGTTTGTTCGGATGCTTAAAACTCGAAAACGACTGGACCAAATTGGATACTTCCTTCTGCGGATTTGTTCGTAATTCCTCCGCGAAGGTTTAGGAAAAAAGAAAAATTGAAAAATTCTCAACAGGTGGCGCTGTAGGCGGTCATTCCATTTGATAGCACAGTATATGTTCTTTGTGATTTGATAATTTGGGCTGTGTGGTCACGGAGGAGGGGGGGGGGGGGGGGCAATGAATTAACTAATGTACTGATAAAGAAGTTGTACCCTTTTGTAAATCAAGAAAGAAAAATAAAACAACATTTGAAAGAAAGTCAAATTAATCTACATATATATATCTATATATATAAAAATTGAGCCTTAAACTGTTTGTCGCCGATTCACGCTTTAACGCATTTACCGTTCTTAACCAAACTTTCGCACATCTTTGGTATTGGTCCATACATGAATCCTGTGAAGTTTGGTCAAAAATGGACAAAGGGGCGTGGCACCCCCCATACAAAAAAAACATTCAAAATCATATATATCGAAAACCACCAAATCGATTGAGCTCAAACTTACAGATAATCTTAGTTATTGGCCCTGGAGTTGTCCTGTGAAGTTTGGTCAAAATTGGGCAAAGGGGCGTGGCACCGCCCATACAGAAAAACACTCAAAATCGTATATCTAGAAAACCACCAAATCGATTGAGCTCAAACTTACAGATGACCTTAGTTATTGTCCCTGGAGTGGTCCTGTGAAGTTCGGTCAAAACTGGACAAAGGGCGTGGCACCGCCCATACAAAAAAAAAAAACATTCAAAATCTTATACATATCTCGAAAACCACCAAATTGATTGAGCTCGAACTTACAGATAATCTTAATTATTGGCCCTAGAGTGCTCCTGTGAAGATTGGTCAAATTTGGTCAAAGGGGAGCGGCACTTCACATACAAAAAAAAATTCAAAATCTTATACCTCCTATACAAAAAACATCTTCTATGGAGTGAAACTCGATGACGTTATATCTCCATAACCGCTGCTGGTCCGATTTTCATTATTCTTTTTTTGTTTTGTTCGTATAGCTGTGTTTCAAGTTTAGGCAGAAAGAAAATTCCACCAAGTCGATTTATTATCTTTTCTCGCATTTTACGAAAGAACATTATTACCTAAGACCTAAGCAATACAATTCCTGTGCACGGGCAAAGCCGGGCGGGTACCAAAGTTTTTAAAATTTGTAACATCGATATAAATGATAAAAGTCAATAATATTGTCTAGGCAATACAATTTCTGGAAAAAAAAAAAAAAAATGTTGTGTAAGAACTATAGAGCATTACAATAAAAACAGTTCTTCTATTTAACTATTTTGCACTACGAAGTGTGCACGGGCTACGCTAGTATATATATAAAAATTGAGCCCTAAAATGTTTGTCGTCGATTCACGCCTAAACGCATTTACCGATTTTAACCAAATTTTGACACATCTTTGCAATTGGTGCGTATACGATTTC
This sequence comes from Cheilosia soror, assembly GCA_949372485.1. Classification (NCBI taxonomy): domain Eukaryota; kingdom Metazoa; phylum Arthropoda; class Insecta; order Diptera; family Syrphidae; genus Cheilosia; species Cheilosia soror. Next base: position 22,446,768 of record OX443563.1, read on the forward strand.
TGTAAAGTTTGGTCAAAATTGGACAAAGGGGCGTGGCACCTCCCATACAAAAAAAACAATCAAAATCGTATATCTCGAAAACCACCAAATCGATTGAGCTCAAACTTACAAAAGATCTTAGTTATTGTCCCTGGAGTGGTCCTGTGAAGTTTGGTCAAAATTGGACAAAGGGGCGTGGCACCTCCCATACAAAAAAAACATTCAAAATCGTATATCTCGAAAACCACCAAATCGATTGAGCTCAAACTTACAGAAGATCTTAGTTATTGTCCCTGGAGTGGTCCTGTGAAAAAAAAATTTAAAATCGTATATTTCAAAAACGATTGATCAAATTTGGTCAAAGGGGAGAGGCACTTCACATACAAAAAATATTCAAAATCTTATACCTCCTATACAAAAAACATCTTCTATGGAGTGAAACTCGATGACGTTATATCTCCATAACCGCTGGGCCGATTTTCATTATTCTTTTTTTTGTTTTGTTCGTATTGCTGTGTTTCAGGTTTAGGGCTTTAGGCGGAAAGAAATTTCTACCAAGTCGATTTATTATCATTTCTCGCATTTTACGAAAGAACATTATTACCTAAGACCTAAGCAATACAATTCCTGTGCACGGGCAAAGCCGGGCGGGTACAGCTTTTCGATAGTCTTGGAATTGGAAGCCAAAGTTTTTAAAATTTGTAACATTGATATAAATAATGAAAGTCAATAATATTGTCTAGGCAATACAATTTCTGAAAAAATGTTGTGTTAGAACTATAGAGCATTACAATAAAAACAGTTTTTCTATTTAACTAGTTTGCACTACGAAGTGTGCACGGGCTACGCTAGTGGTAAATAAAACCGAATTTAATAAAGCCTTCTTTCGCTAGGCGTTATTTCACGCCACCAAAATTATCCTCCACTGTACACTGTACAGTACACAAGTCATGCAAAATGTTTGCAAAGTAAGTTAATAGTATGGGTCTAATATTGGTTTGGTATGGGAGGTACCAAAACTACTTGTCCGACTTAGATGATTTTTAATGCCAACCTGGCGACCAACAAAATAAGTCATCTCACACAATTTCATTCACCTAAGTCGATTCGATTGGATGCCATCGTGTTTGTAACAGACATACAGTATTCAGACAGACGGACATGGCTAAATCGATTCAGAATTTTATCCTGATTCAGAATTATATTTTTTGGGGTCCCCCATGACTCCTTTTGGCATTACAAATGTACCCTCCCTTCCTGTGGAGGGTATATAAAACAAATGAAAAACATCTCCCTCAAATTATCATGACCCTTCGGTACGTTAACTGCAGATTTGCAATCATTTCAGTCATATCGTATAAGGGAAACGCATAGACGTTCGTAAAAAGTTAAAGTTTTAATTTTTGTTGTATCGCCGAGTTGCTCGTATAATTAAGTTAGGCGGGATGATCTCTTCAAGGTTGTATATAGATAGGTAATTTTTTTTACCTAAAATAGTTATTTTAAATATTTCCAGATTTACCTATTTTTATATTTTTGTTCAATAATTTTTTTTATTAGGAATAAAGGCGGCTAGCTTTAGCGGTTTAGCGGCCATTATCGGACTTACATACGCACCAATATTTTTATATAATATAGCTCTACCCGCCCGGCGTTGCCCATGCACAATAATTGTATTGCTTAGCTGTGATGTGCTTTTTACCTCAGTCGGGGTATACTCGTCGGGTCTAGGGTTGCCACCAAAGAAACACGAACTTTGGAGTAGAATTCACACCTTATTATTACTAGTTTTCGTGATACTTAACAAATCAGGCTGATAACTACTTAATCTATTCTTAACAATTCTTATACGTACGGTCTAACTACGTTCCTAACTACGAGGGACAGGATGTGGCAGATTGGAGTAATCTCACAATTCACGTCCACAGGTTAGGAGATGGCAGATTGGAGCAAGCTCACATTTCAAGCCCACAGGTTAGGATGTGGCAGGCTGGAGTAAATGGAAACTTTCTTCCATTTTTAACCAAGGCAGGATGCAAAATTGTTTTGATATATATATTTAAAAAATATTTTTCCCTTTCTCCGAAGGAAATGCCCCAGTGGGAACCGAATTACCTACCTCAAAAGGAATTCTTACATATGGATATATTATCATTGGAGGGGTCACCATACCGGATGCAGAAAATATGAACATGCCAGTTAAATTTTCCTTAGCAGCGCCTTTGTCCGTTTCGTACACATTGCTTGCCGCCTTTGGAGCCAAGACCTTACCCGTTATTGGGCAAAGGAGAAAATTTGTCTCATTCCAGTTAAAAATGCGACTTGGATCTTCTAATATATCTGAGTTACCTATTTTTAAGAGATAGTCCGCAATTTGCCTGAACCATCCTCGGATGAGTATCAGGGCTAGTACCAGGTCTAGCTAGACCGGGCACTAGTACTCGTATGAAGAAATCGGCCGTTAGTGACATTTCGGTTAAAGGGATACAGGATTTTATCCGCTATCTCAACTCCGCAAAGTGGCTATAGGTACCGACCGGATCACTTCATCAACAATCATCACAAACTAACTAGGTCACATGAGTCGTGGTAACAAAACGGCACATCTTAGTGCTAATTGGGTTCATATTGAACCGCTACACCTATCTAGCTATAGCTATCCATACAAATGTGTAAAACTTAAATAGCTTCAAGCGCCTAAAACCACAAAATCTCTAATCTCGGGCAGAAGAAAATAATTCTACCTCTTTAGCATGCTTAGTAAATGTTTGGACATTCTTGATTATCATAAATTCCTGCACCTCAATTAGTTGGCGTAAACGTAATATGCTTTAGGAGATCTTTAGGTATTTATATTTCTTAATTTTATTTGTATCTTTTAAATTTCCCGATATAGGTACCCTCTACCAATCAATGTATCGTTAGCATTTAATATCTTCTAATTATCAACTTCTTTGCCGCTCGGAATGATATATAATATACGAAGAGACAATCAGTTAATTTAAATGACTTCGCATATCCAAAATGAGCCGGACAATTATAATACGCTCAACGATGGCATACCGATCTAGGGTGCTAGATTATCTTTCATCAGATACGTGTCCTATCACGTGGCGCCCATCACTACTGTCCGGCAGACATTTGCCCATCCGTCCCAATTAGATGTCAACTTGCTCCGCCGACAAGTCAGAGCCACAGCATCCTCAGTAGTTAGTTACTCGAGTATAAAAGAATGATTTGTGACAACGATGAAGGGATCAAATGCTCTTTTAATTAAGAAAAATTCGAATTTATATGTTGATTTGATAACGATGACGGTCTACGTAGACGTGATTCCATAGCAAACCATAAAATTGTTCGTTTGAATAAACCGGAGAAGCTAAGACACTGTCATCCACGCACCTCATCTACACAGGATCCACTCTAAAATGTATCATGGTCTTTCGAGGCATTCACAGCATGGCCGCATAATCAAAACGACTGACCAGTGACCAAACCTAAAGATCGTTCACAAGATGGGTATTGGGCAGTTGTTTCAGAGTCATCGCGTCATCATCGCTGTTAGGCCGATATTGCATCTGTGACGGTCGGAATCCAAAACACCGTGCCCCATTGCATGTAACATATGGCGCGACGCGGTAGTGCATCCCAGCATGACGATGTTCGGCCATATTGGGTATCATAACATAATCTGATTAAAAATATGAGAATATAAGATTTGTGAGAAATGGTTCATCTTGCAGTGAAATATGTTTATGGCTTTAATTTTAATTGGTCAGGACATGGGCGCATATACACAAGTATTAGGTACCTACTATGGTAAGACGTTTAGTTTACCTTGATATCGATTTTATTGCGTGTGGGTACGATGGCATAGTGAGGCAGAATTCGAATTGGTTGGCGATTTCCGACTCGTAATCGATGCTCTTAAGTAATAATGAAATCATTGAAAGTCGTTGGCTTTTCTTATAGTAAACGAATAGTTATTAGATGGTATGGTAAAGTAAAGTGGTCTGGTGTAGACAATTAAAATTATTTATTTATTGTGTCCCGTGTAAATCAAAAGACCGCCATCAAACACATGTTATATGTACTTAAAAAATCCTGTGTACGAGTCGAGGCCTATTTTTTTGATCGGATGTTTTGTGATCTCTGGTTGGTCCCTGTCCCGCACCTTAAATTAGTGTGACAAGACGAACAACTGAAGTTGCTCGGCTGCATTGAGGAGTGAGAGCTTTAATGCAGCAACGGCTCACACTTCAAGGGCATCGGTAGCTGTTTCGGCGGAACACTTTCCTCATCTCAATAAATGTGTATTTCGAGCCAGCTCCCCTATTCGAATTATTTTATAGCGTCTTCGAGCGACCGTGACAGGAGTTTTTCAGGAAGAATTGAAATTTTTTTTTGCCAATTTGATAAGTTAATATGCTTTCCTAAAGTGATATTTTATCAGCTGTTGATGGGGATTTAAATGTTAATGTTTAGGAGTATAGGTATACTATGCATATTCATTTTCATTGGGATTCGTCATACCATTTGGGAGAGGACGTCGATATTTATAATAAAAATTAACGATCGATATCAATAACAATGACATTTTTTTTTGCGTTTGGAATAACCATTTCGTTTTTCATTTCAACAACATTATAAGGCTCAACATCTTTCTTTGATGTCTTTCTTTTTTTGTGAGGTACACCGCCATCTTTCCTCAGTGAATAATTATATTTATCGTATAAAGGTCCTTTTGGTTGACTGTTGGTGGTATATAATATTCGTCTGCTGATTCCCCTGGAAACAAGCTAACTATTTCTTTCGAAAGATCCGATAATTATTTTGCTAATTGAAGAATAATAATGGATTCGTGTGTAATACGTGTAATTTGTTTTTTGCATTAAATCAAAAGGAAGCATTCTTCAGAGATGTTAGAGCACATTTTAGAATTCCAATGATTATGAAGAGACATTCGGATGCAAGGCACCCCTAAGGATATTTCAACTTTGATCAACTATAACAGTGATTTGAATCTTTTGTATACCCGAGTATAAATTATTAAATTCCTCGTTAATAAAGTTTTATAAATAAAGTGTTATTTATTGAAAATATATTTAAAATGCCAATTTATTAAAAAGCTTACAAAAACCCACAATTATTGGCACCCTGATATAATTATTTGTAAACCAAAAACTACAAAGATTGGCACTCTTTAAAACAGAAAAACATCATAATAAATATAAAAGATAAATTATGAATAAAAACATACATTTTTCAAAGACAAATAAACAAAAAAGTAATATTTTCTTTATTGGAAATTTAATTAATTCAAGTATGTAATTATATAAATACGTAGGTAGTATTTCTTTTAAAGGAAACAAACACTAATTTGTTTTTAATGAGGTTTTTAATTATTTAAATCTTTGTAAAATTTAATAAATTCAAGAAAGTAAAAGAGATACATATTTTTAATTCAAGTTAGTTCTGTTAATAGTTTTTGAAAAAAAAAACTATTTCAAAGTTGCATTTTAAGGACAAAAATTGGGGTGAGTATGTACAATTATTTTGGCGATGAAAACTAATGACGGATTTATGTAGAGGAGTAAAGTATTTTTTTTTTTAATTGCTCCTCCCGCCTAAATGAAGCCAGATAGAGCCCCCTCCCATAGAAAAAAAGCTTGTACATATTTAACCCCTTTACAAAATACCGTTATCAATTTTTGGCGCCGTAGTTATCGTACTCGTGCCCCGACTTCTTTTGTCTGAACTGAAAAGCTTCGATTCTGATATTAAAATGCAGGAAATACCCTCGCGGTTCCCCAGTACGATAAAAAAAAACACAAATAAAAAAAAATAAAATACATAGTACCTACAAAAATTGGAATTAAACTAGTAAATTAACCAAATTTGCTATTTAAATTGCAAATAGATGGTTTTACAATTCGGATAGTAAAGCCTTTACAATTTTTTTGTATGAGTGTAGCCACAATCTCAAAAATTGCAAACAAACTTGTGCAAGTTCATTCCTGCGTAATTACGGAATGTACTAAAAAGAAGGATTTTTTTGCAGGAAAATTGATTATCTGGTCAGTTGATCAGTTCTTTTTGATTTTTTTTGATATTTCTAGAATTTTCCACTTACTTTTTTATTACTGTAATTTTTGGCAGTTTCTCCACGGAATTATTGTCCTTCGGAAACTTAAAAAGAAATCCTATATCCTTTCTTAAAAATCGTTTGGTACGTTTGTATATGTAAAAAGATAGTTTTGAACTCCTTTACTCAAAATAAATAAATAAATAGTTGGTGCACCAGAAAGATTGACATTTCGATCTGTCAAAAGTGGTTCTCTTCAAAAGATCTTCTAAAGCAAAAAGTGGTTTAAAACAAATAAACATTCAAAAATTTCATGAAATTTGGTTTTAAGTTAGAACTAACTAAACTAAAAGGCATCCTACAATAAATAAATAAAAAATCTGAGTAAGTCCTAGTAATAAGGCGAATATCCCATAAGTACAAGTACCGCCAAAACCTAACCCCAACAAATGAACAAAAGAGGCCTGCAAGACACCTCACCAGTCCAACATAACAACGAAAAGCGACGTCCTAGCGAAAGAGTTAATGATTTGGAAATGGAATCGATCAGTATTGTCCAGCTAAAAGAAATTTTGGAGGAAAAAAACCGAGAATTGGTCAAGGAACTGCCGTCCAAGTCAGACTTTCATTTGCTTTACTCGGAGCTAACTGGTTTGAAAGCAAAGCATGAAGAAATTTCTGTCAGAGTTACCCAACTAGAGAATAGAAACAACTTTTTAGAATCGCAACTCGAGAAACTGATGCAGAAGAACACTGAAGCAAATGTTGTTGTACATCTCCCAGCTGAAGCCAAGACTAACCCGACAGAGAGGGCAAAGACGGTGTGCGCCGGTCTGCTGGATAAAAACGAGCCGGACTCCTATATCGAGTCCGCATACAGCGTAACAGGCCGAGAAGTACGTACAGCAATAGTGATTGTGAAATTAAAATCCCGAGACACCGCTATCAATGTTTTGCGCAACGCAAGGAAGTTAAAAGGCACAAAAATTCGTATACACAAAGACATTCAACACAACGTTCGACAAAGAAGGGCTAAGTTATTCACTGTAATGAAAATTCTTCGCGAAAAGCACCCCCGCACGAAAATTACATTGAGAGACGATAGGCTTTATGTTGATGGCAAACTATTTACCTGGGACCTATCCGACGGGTTAAAATGCGGCAATGGAAACGGCATAGATAGCATTAAATCAATCTTTGGCGAAATACCTGCAGAATTAATAATTTTTATGAATGAGTTCTCTAATCAAAACAAAGAGTATCAAATGTCAATGTCATCACCATCTGACAGTTCGAGGAAGCAAGAATCGGCTAAAGTAGTAACCACAATGAAGGCAACCGCTGTAAACAGTTTGGGGACCCACACATGTTCGCGTATAAATAATGCGACCGAATGATTTGCACCCGTCTGCCGGATCAATGTAAATGCATCAACCTTAAAAATTTTGAGTTATAACGTTGCAGGTTTAAAAAATAAGTTAATATTCGTAGATTTTTGGAATTATATTAGAGAATTTGATATTATTTTACTATTAGAAACACACGTATTAGATTTTGAAGAAATAAAATTTATGAGCATTTTAAATAATTATGAATTAAGATGGATTCCTGCAGTAAAAACGAGCTTGTTTGGGAGGGGAAGTGGCGGTCAGCTTTTTGGGTATCGGAAAAAACTTAATGGCGTTACGGTGGAATTTAAAAGAATGGAGGAAAAGTACGTGTTGGAACTAGGAATATACGGGACAGTTTTACATATCTTTCCAATATACTTAAACCAAAACCAGTGGCAGCGCGACTTCAACACGTTGAAAGATCTATTGAATAGTCTGGGGTCAACAAACTTAATGCTTATTGGGGACTTGAATGGTAGAATTGGACTATATCAAAATGTTTTTACGAGTGAATCCGTTTCAACATTCATCAATGCATGTCGCAACACTAAGGATAAAATTCGTGATAGCAGAGGCACAAAAATTCTGGATATAGCTGATGCATTTGACTGTCAAATACTAAATGTAAGCTGTGAAGGGGATTCTTGTGGCGAATATACATTTCTCCGTGGAACAGCATGCTCTGTCATCGACTACTGCTTTCTGACCGGAGATTGGTATTCTTACCTTAGCGGATTTCAAGTAGCAGCGAAAACATTCTCTGATCACATGCCACTCGAAGTTTCCTTAAAAGTATCGGTCCCTGGGCGAAGAAATCACACAACAACTGGAACTGTTACCAAAGTTGATATGGAAGGACAGTATAAGGGACCTCTACCAGGAAAACCTTAACAGAGAGCTCATCAAGTTGTCAACGACAAATACTGTACTGCGTATCGATGTTTTGACTGATATCATCAAAAAAGCCACTCCACTAAACGCACCGACAAAACAATTCAACACATTAAGCCAGCAGAAGTGGTTCGACAAAGAATGTATGAAGGCTAGAGAGAGCTCATTTGCGTTACTTAGATTATTGAGAAGAAACAACACTGATGCGTTCAAAATTCTTTACAGAGCAGCAAATAAAGACTTCAAAGGCATTTGTGAATCGAAAAAGAAAGCCTTCTATCAGAAAAATATTACTTTGATAAACAGATCGAGATCATCATCCGAGTTTTGGAAAGCAGTGAAACTTATAAATGGAAAAAAGAACATTATCGCTGTAGGGCTGAAGGCAGAACAGTTAAAAACCCACTTTATGAACCTTCTCAACACACCGCAGAGCGCACCATCATTCCAATATGCAGCTCCTCTCTATTTTGATGAATTCCTTGATGCACCATTTAGTTTAGAAGAAGTACGAGTTGCTATCCAAAAAACGAAAAACAACAAAGCACCAGGCGAAGATCGCATTTCTTTTGAATTTTATAAAAGCTGCACACCTGAGTTTTTAGCAGTCCTCGTATGCGAATTCAATCGAATTTTCGAAACGGCAGATGTCCCAGCTAGCTTTGAGAAGGCTATCATTTTCCCTCTGCATAAAAAGGGTGATTACAATGATCCAGCAAATTACAGGGGCATATCGTTTTTGAATACCTCAGTTAAATTATTTAGCTCAGTAATTTTCAACAGACTCACCCAATGGGTTAATGGTAAACAAATTTTGCATGAATGCCAAGCTGGGTTTAGGCAGAATTATTCCACCGTAGACCAAATTTTTTCGCTATTCAATATAGCTCAGACTTATAAAAGAAGACGTAAGAAGCTGTATACATTCTTCGTGGACTTCCGAGCGGCATTTGATTCCATAGCCCGTGAAGCGCTTTTTTACAAGCTTTATAAAATTGGAATCTCAACAAAAATCATAAATGTTTTAAAAGCCATGTACAGAAACAACAAAGCCTGTGACGGAATCAACATATCTGAAGAGTTTGGAACAACAATGGGAGTAAAGCAGGGATGCATCCTGAGTACGTTACTATTCATTTTCTATATCAACGATATTACAGATGCTGTTGGAGGAGGAATCCAACTAAACGGAACAAGAATACCAGCTCTAATGTTTGCAGACGACATTGTCTTTCTCGCCGACTCCGTGGATAGCATGCAGCTTATGATTAATAGACTTGAAAAGTACTGCAAAACCTGGAACCTGTCTGTTAATCTTACAAAGTCTAAGATGATGATTATAAGGAATGGCGGTGGCAGGTACTCGCGAGTTGAAAAGTGGACGTTTCAAGGAGAAGACATAGATATTGTACGTGAATACAAGTATCTAGGAGTAATGTTTACTTCCAATTTAAACATGAACAAGCATCTTCAAAACAAATTAACGGAAGCCAAGCGAGCCATTTCTTCAATTTGGAATACCTGTCTCAATAAAAAACTCATTAACCACGCAGCTAAACAAAAAATTTTCAACACGACTTCAACTTCAATATTACTATACGGAGCACAAGTATGGGGTTATAGTTCTTATGAAACCGTAGAAAAACTGCTTCGATACTTCGTCAAGAGAATATTTAAACTGCCTTCTAGTACACCTACCTACATGCTACACCTGGAGACTGGGATCCCACCACTGATTTTAAATACTCTAAAGCTACATTTAGACTATGTGGTAAGAGTTATGGCAATGGAGCAGGAACGGATACCAAAAATAGTACCTACTATCCCATATGCTGTCGACTAAGGCAAACTGCGTTCAAGAATGGAATAGGCTGGCGTCTGAATGCGATTGGGATTTACAGATTACACCTAATGAGCAACCCACATCTTTAAAAAGCAAATTTAACATCTTACTGGAAAAAGTAGGGCATAAAACGTACGACAAATTTATAAACGAGGCACAACAATCTCAATATAGAACATATTGCAGCAAAATGAGTCACTATTTACAGGACAGAACGTACTTCATTGCTGGAAACACAACCGAAATGATAAGCACGATATTTAAGATAAGAGGAGAGTTAATAAATCTTAACTTTATACCTCACCGTTCAGATCTCCCGATTTTATGTGAGCTCTGTAACCGAAAGGAGAGAGAGGATGTTTTTCATTTTCTGGCAATTTGCCCCATACTTAGGGAATTCAGACGCAAGTATTTTGGAAGTTGCACACTGGAGTTAGAGGAAGCGATCAACATTTTAAACGGCGACAGAGGTTGGGATGTTTTGTATAACTTTACAACGAATGCACTACGCTATAGGTTACGCATAATAGAGGAAGATTTTTGAAATGCTTATTTATATTACGTATCTACTTAGAGAAGATTTTACTACTTAATGTCAATCTGGTAGACGGCCTTAAGCCAAACCAATTAGACTAAGAAAATAGAAAAGTATTATGTATGTCTTTTTTTGAATTAAATAAATAGTCAATAAAACTAAAAACTAAACTAACTAACTAGTTGGTGCACCAGCCTACCAGGCCTAGTTTCCGAAAGTCCTTCGTTTATACCTATAATAATTATATACCTACCTAGTTCCTATTCCGAACAGCTGAATTTAGAAGTTTTTTCAGGACAATTATACACTCTTAGATGTTTACCAGACGTTCGGGGGTAGCAAATTACATTTGTTAATATTATTGTATTTGTTTCCGGCACACTAAACTAGGAAGAAAAATCGGAATCGGAAAAATGTTTACATACTTTGGAAACACTGATAGGTAAATCTGCTTTCATCCGGTAAGCGGTAAGATATACGAATATTGACGGCAGAGGTATGCCACAAGAAGAAAAAAAAATCCATATGCGAGCACATTTGTTTATCTATGCTGAGAGACTTATTAATACAAATTAGGTATTTATTTAATAATGAATTTAAGTGAATGATCAATTTTATGTGCAACTTATGTAGGTATGACAAGCTAATTTTTTAAGAATTGAGCTCATGCTGTTATACCCTGTAGAATTGAGCAAGGCAAATTTACCTACGTCAGAGTTATTATTGATCGTTATAGAAAACCACTTCCGAAGACTGTAAAATGGCATAGACGATCGAAATTTCGCTCTTATGCAAAACGAACCATTCAATCTGGACATTTCATCCACGTAACCTAAATAAGTATAGTAAGAATGTAGCCAGCCGAACTAAGACGACTTGATGGAGATCATAGACCAACTCCTCTTCATTATATTTGGCGGCGAGTTCGCATGTCCTCAACATCCCATAAATAAGGCAACACCAAACGCATACTTTTTCTCAAGTCTGGACTCAGTAAAGTGAAACTATTGCAGTATGGTACAAAAGCAGTGTCATTTGCGAAGGCGGATAACTTTACCTAGATTCTTAGCCTTTTTGAACTTAAAATTCTTCAAGTCTTTAATGTTGCTGGTACTGTGGCGTAGAATATATCAGTGCGAGTCAGGATCAGAATCAATCGTCAAAGTTTACTAGGAGGCATGCGGATCGAATGGACATACACGTTTCAGTCCGAAGAGCATTCTATTCCGAACTAGTATGATGACGCCTTAGCTTGCGCCCACAAGTGGGAGGGGTCACCAACCGACGCACATGTAGTGCGCAACTAGTAAGTAAGACTGTGTCAAAATAGGCTCTATACGAATTCAATTAAAATATCTTAAGGAAACAAAATAGAAAACACTTTTAATTTGGAATGTGAATGCAGGCTCGCGTGTACAAAGATCGCTCCTTAAAGTCGCCAACTCAAACTCATCCAAGTAAAACCGAATCACCAGAGCCATAGCGCATAAAGAATATTTTTTTTTTGTTTTGTGTGCAAATGGCTTTCCACGAACATGCAAATGTGTATCCCCATGATTCAGAAAACAATATCAAGCTAAGAAATCAAATGAAACTAAATCAGTCTCGACCATTTATAAATGAAATCGTATCTCTTTTGTTCAGACGTCGTCGTTGCGCAATGCATACACACAGTCAGAGCTGAGCTTCCCAGCAGGATAACATTTTTACGATGACAAATTCGCGTTTATTACTCCTCGAATGACGGACGATTATTTTATAAGTTTATTGCGGTTGCACAGTTTGGAATTTATCTGATCGAACCAAAGAGCGAAAGAGCGATCCTTAATTGGAGCATAGTCCATACCATAGTAACAGTATTTATAATCGTCATAAATAATATCATCTCCTATATGCAGAGGACCCTTGGCTTATCATCGATCTCGGATCAACAGCGGTCTTCTTGGCGTTGTGTAGGTCAATGCACGGCCAAAACAACTAACAATCCCATTATACACGCTCTTAATTAGTACACAAAAACCTCTGTCATCATTTGTATTTGCGTTAATTAAATTCTGCGAAGAGGTTCCCATTCTGGCGTATGGTTTCGGGGGCTCATTTAAATTGAGGCAGTCTATTCAAGCGCCGAACGACCCAATAAATATTCCTGACCATGCGACTTTTTTTGTTCCATATGCGACGTCCGCTTGCGTTTCAGACCAATTAGCATATCACAGTAAAAATATATGTCGAGGAAAAAAGTTTAAATCATTAGTGTTGACTAAACATGTCCACAAGCGTATATGAACAGGGACCATTTGTCATTGTGGACTATAAATTAGAGTCAGCTTTTTTTGTTATTTTCTTTATAGTAGGTTAGGCATCTACTGAATGTCCATAAGCACGGAACTTAAACAACCCAGGTCATTGCTAATGTTTGGCTTTTGATTGGAGTGAATGATTACTGATTAGTCGGTAAAATTTGTATATCTATAGGTGGACAACATAATTCGATTTTATTTTACCTACAGCAGAATGGATTTTAAGTTTACTATTTAATTTAGGGGTCAATATTTATTAAAGGTAAAAAATTTCGTGATTTATTTACTGTTAAGAATTATGCCGATTGAGTGTAATGAAATGAATATTTTTGAAAATTTAAATAGGTGCACTGGCGTTAGGTCTTATCGCCGAAGGTCATAACGCTCAAATTGAAAAATGTCATAACGCGCAAAAACCACCACATCGCTCAAAATTTAAAGCAATAAAGCGTCGCAAAGCCCAAATAGAATGACATATCGCCCAAAGCAACGCATACACCCCAAATCCGACAGTAAACCCAAGCAGGGGGCCAGCATGCCCCCCCATACGTATTAAACTGCAAATTCTTTTTGGCCTTTATTTCCATTTTGTTGTTTGTTTTTGGGCGTTAGTAAAAATAATTCCATTATGCCAAAAATCAATGTCACATCACCCAAATTTCAGTAAATTTTACAATAACTAATTCTTAGGAAAAAATTTGGGCGTTATGACGTTTTTAATTGGGGCGTTATGACCTTGGGCGATAAGACCAAACGCCGTATTTTTTTTTTTTAAGATTTGTAAGCTTCAAAATATGTGCAAGACTTTTTACCTTAATTTCATAAAATTTCAAGGTTTTTGGCAGTTCGATACCAATTGAAAGGGGAAAGTGGGAAAGTTATTATTGTCAGTGAAAAAACAGCTCATGCACGACTTCTGTTATGCACTGGAAAGTATTTGTGGCATGTGATAAATTGGTTCAAGAAAGTTAGGAGTAAAAATGATCCTACGAATGTGGCTTATTGGATCTTCCAATTCCTCATTCAATCCATCTTTTTGATAATTTTTTATAGGTAGGTAGACTCATTTTTTTTTAGGTAGACTCAAAAATTGTGGAAGAAGAATGAAGTCACTTGTAGGCAGGTCTAGGGTGAACAGATCCATGCCCACCAAAAAGAGGACACCTTCAAAAATCTCAAATGAAAAATTTAAATACCGGTTTTTTAACTTTCTCGTTTTTTAGAATGGCATGCCTCGATTTAAGGTCTTAATTCTAAGCAATTGGCACCTAGCAAAATACATACACTGGGCAGAAGTTCCATTGCATTTTGGAAAAAATTAGTCGAGCGGAACGCCTCTGAATCCTTTCGATGCGATCAGATTGAGTCTTGAACGCAAGGCTCCAAATGACATTAGCATACTCAAGTAATGATCTTACCAAAGATAATATAAATAAAGATAAGAGGGCATATATGTCCCTACAATCTTTCCAATTTCTATAGATAAATCGAATGGAAGAATTGGCTTTTAAAACAATATAGTCTATATGACTTTTGAAGTGTATCTAGAATCTAGGATAAATTGTTGATTTCGTCCACCCTTCAAAGTGGATTTGAATCAACAACATAATCAAAGTTCAAAATTGAAACCAATCTTGAAAAAGATACCACAAAACATTTTTTTATGTTCAGCTTTAAATCATTCGAGTTACATCAGTCTGAAATAGAATTTAGATCTAACTGTAATAGATGACAGTCCTCTATAAGCTTTTAATTTTTAGATATAGTTTTAGATCGTCGGCGTATAACAAACATTGACAGTGTTTAATTGCCAAAGTAAATCATTTATTAAAATTATGAAGAGCAATGGCCCTAAATGGCTGCCTTGAGGAACCCCTGAGGTGCATTTAATCGGTCTGGAGCAGATATTGACAATGCGTCCTTTTTGGGTTCTGCCAACAAGATAAGAGGATAACCAACATAAAATCTTCGAATCAAAACCAAAGTTTTGTTCCTGCTCTACAAGTACTATTTTTAGGTTACAAAATTGGTCAAACAGTTTATTTTCGTTTAATTTATTGGGAATTTTGTTTAAATCCATTCATGTAAAACAATCCAACTCATCCAGACCAAATTCGTATTTCTATGGAAAAGCATGCCTTTTTGACAGATGCGCAGAACGAAACGAAAATGAGTGCTCGGAATATATTCCTTTAATATGTGTACTGTGCATTCGCCCAATCTCTGAAGATATTTTAAACACCTTGAATAAACCTCTATAATACTTTTTTCCACGTTTAAGGCATCATTTTCATTTCCATACCTTTAACTACAAATTTTAGGTCGTGTTGTTCATACCAGAAAGAAGCAGACAATTTTTGAGTTAGTGTTGAAAATAAGTTTTGTTGTAGTTTTGTGGTGTCGAAAAATTCCGTAAAGTGGGAAATCCCAAAAAGAGGACAAATTGCACATTTTTTTTTAAAAAGATACCGGACATTTTTCTTTTAGATAAAAAGAAGTCATGTCCTCTTAAAAAAGGATGTCTGGTCAGCCTAAGCAGGAATAGAAACTCTTTTTCGCCATCAAAACTATCTACTATTAAATTAATCTAATTGAAAAACAAAACAAAGACAAGAAAATAAGTCAAATGACGAAGATGTAACTGAAAAAAATGCCATATATGACACTAAAAACATCGTGCACTGTCAAGTCAATCTCTGACATCTTGTCACAAAAAGACAATCATTCAGTCCCAACACCATTGGCAAGGCAATCCAACAGTAATCCAAATCAGTCATTTGGTCGTGATATTTAAGTCGTATCCTGGCACGATGCATGACATGCCGCGTGACATGCGATCACGCATATTGACAACTTTAGGACAAAATCTGACGTCAACATGTGAAATCTTTTTATAGCATATAGGTACATTATTTACAGGGCATGGAAATGATACTCCGAAATCACGGTATGGCATGCACATAATGATTGTATATAGTTGCATATTTTGGTATATGCAATATTGGACCTCTGATCAGTTCATCTCTGCTACTCACTTATATGAATCCCGAGCCATAGCTTTGGGCATTTCAAAGGCTTTTGATCTGATCTGGCATATAGACCTAATATAAAATATATTAACATTTTATGGACTACTGCGATAACCCTTCCCAGCTGCCGTCTGGTCTCTGGGCAGGGCATATATAAATAAAAGTTATAACTAGTTATTGTATCTCGATTTAAAAAAAAGGCAATGCGGAAGTTCTATAACGGGCGGAGAAACAAAAGGTCTAACAACGCTATACTGGTTATAGAGCATGAACTTGCAAATAAATGTCAAAGGGGCACTACATACCCTATCTGCAATAAACTCACGCGATGACCTGAGCCAAATCGAAAAGTTATTATTCGATTCCAAATAAGTACCCGATCCCAAAATATGTGCAAGTTCACTGACCGCAGTGAAGTATTGTAAAGCACAGAAGACCGTCAACCAAAAAGTTTAGTTAATGTCAGTAATACAACGAAGGAATAAAAACTGACCCAATGCTGTGCATCTTTTATATGGCTTCCTCAACAATAATTCTCACCATATTCGTTCGTACCTACCCCAGAGAAATATTCCAAACGAGGTCGGCTCATTTTGGTCGTTAACCAAAATTATTGGCTATATGTAATTATCATAAATATAGATATTTATATTTTCTTTTATCAAGCAGTTGCCAATGACAGATGCGACAAATTACGATAACGATAATCGGTTGCAGTATACGAAACATTTAGTCCTTCAACATTGTTGCAAATACTTGTCAAGTTTACTTTGTTACAAAGACTCTCTCGTGTAAGTGCTTTACAACGAAATACATCGGAATCTAGTTGCATTTCTAATTACATTTAATTGGAGTTACTCCTATAATAGATAGACAGACAAAACCTACGGAGTACCTGTACATTTTGCAACATTGTTGCGCCTATCAATGCCGCCTCTTTGTGTCACATCACATCAAAGTAAGAAAAAAATTGTTTTATTCTGAACTTCTCACTAGTGTTGTAGTGTTAAATTGCACTGGATCTTTGCCATTCTTCGCCGCAGAACTTGAACATAAGCGCCACTCTGTGTAATTAAATAGGTCAATTGCGAGACTGTCTGTATTTCACAATTAAATTGAACAGACTATTAGAGCCTTAGGACATCTATGTGTTTTAAAGCGACTGCGGCAATTCTAAAATGCTTGTTCGGATGAGGTCTGCTAAAGGCTTTTGATGTGTTGTGCGGCATGGCTTGAATTTTTCTTAATCCTCCATAGTGTTAGTGACACTTTGGATGCCTATAGTTTCTCTTTGACAGCATTATTTGCCAGGGTGCCATTTTTGCCCCATGTCCTACTTAAGTAGTGATTTGTTGAAAGTCCATGGCCCATGAGAGTCTGTAGGTAGATATATTTACATTACTCCTTGTATCTAAACACAACGGAAAAACATTTATGTAGTCCCAAAGCGCAGCAGCGAAAAAAATAAAGTAAAATTGACAAATAAAAAAAATTTAGATATAATAATTATACTTTTAGAATTTTTTTTATATACATAGATAATGTAAAAAAGATGTCAATTTGAATTAAATTGAAAATGAAATTAATAAACCGCCTCTAATATTTTTTTCTAACAAACTGCAGTCATACAGTGTATATCCCATAGTACTTCCGATTCGATTCCATACAATATGATTTATTCAATTTCGAATAATGGACTTATTTTGCCACATTCAAAAGTACCAACCAACCAGCATGTTGATCAGTTACACACCGAGGGCGATATTACCATCCGTTGCAAGCTAAATTTGTGTCAAGTAAGGGCGACGTAAATTCCAGGATTGCGATTGCGACATTATAAATTGAATTCTCGCGATCGATATTAAAATTTTACGATTATTGTCATGGTCTGGTCTGAAGAGTTATACTTTATTTGCTCTGGAGTCTGGATGACCTGTGGTGCGGTAATCATTGGGCGTGTTCAAGATGGTTGAGTAATCATAATATACGGCAAATGAGAAGAGTAGCGCATGATGTAAGATTCTATAAATCGATTGAACAGTGCTCCTATTTGTTAATACATCGAATTAGGAACTTAATAATTATATAATTTGTAGTCTAACTCATATTCATCGCTATCTGATCTGCGCGCTTAAATAAAGAACGTCCGTCTGAAACCAGAAATACGCACACCTTACTTCTAGAAATTGTATGATTAATTAAAGAGCTTTGGGAGTGACTTACACCTCATTAAATTTTTAATTAATTTTTTATTTAAAGCAAGCTCGAGCCAGCCGAACTTTTATATCGACAAGTTGTTATACAGGGTGTTCCAGTTTTTTTTTATAAATAAAAGGGGATTCCAAATCCGCACTCAGACGAATCTTGGTCCATTGTACTACCAAGCAGAAACCCCCTTTGTGGTGTAGTGGTGGAGAAATTCTGATAGTATTCGTTTCTCTTATAGTCGGTGCAGAGTCCCCTCCCTTTTGGTTGGGCAGAGTTCTCATCTCGGTAGAAAATATTACTCAAATGGCTCCGAAGGTATGTACGTATCATAATGAATCTAAAATGACTTTATAATTTTTTACAAGTAGCTAGATTGGGAAATTTTTAATACAAAATTGACATACACTATGCCAAATTTTAAATATTTATTTTATTCGAAAACAAATTCTTTTATTATCACAAAGGTTAAAAAAAACTTATTTTAATTTAACATAAACTTGTTCAGTTTTCACAGATAAATAATAAATGAAGCAAAACGAGCCTTTAACGGTTTATGTAGGTACTACGTATCACAATTCAAAAAAAATTATAGGTTAGTTCAATATAAATTATAATAATAAACGAAAAAGAAAATTCTATACTCTAAACTTTTGTTTAGTGAACACAGCATTAACATGTATTTCGACAACTTTGAAAATGCCAATTCACCTAACCCATTTTTAAGTTGTCCTATATTTTGCCAGTAAATTGCTACATCTTCATGACAACACTTTTTAAGCATTTCTTCTGATCCAATTAGAGCCTTCCATTCGTCATTTATATTTTTTTTTATTTTTTTTACATAAATGTCACAGTTAATCAGTTTTGAAAATAGAGTATGCTGTTTTACAATTCTTTCAATATTTTTTTAAATTAAATTTTGAGACATTGAAATCAATCACATAATTGTACTTATTGAATTCCCTCGTCAGGTTATTGATAGGGCCATTACTCTCATAGTTACATCGAGACGTCCTTTGGTATAAAAAAATTGGGTTCCTTGTTGTCCCCGGTCTGGTATTGATGTTTACGGAATTGAGAACATATGTGGAGTTAACGCTACTAGCCAGAACGCAAAACAGGAATATAACATTTGATATCTCTCTTCGTTTTTCCAAAGTCTGCAGATTCAGCAGCTTTAATCGACTTATGTAGGGAGGAAGGCGACTTTCGGGGTCCCAAGGCAAATCACGTAATGCGAAAAGAAGAAACTGCTTTTGAATACTTTCAATTCTTGAGATTCCAGATTCGTAGGACGGACACCAAACAGGACTACAGTATTCCAAAACAGGTCGGACGAGAGAACAGTATAGAATTTTGGTTACATAGGGATCCTTAAATTCCTTTGAGAAACGTTTTATAAGTCCCAATCGGCTTCTTGCTTTGCTGGCAATGGAATCCAAGTGGAGGTTGAAGTTGAGCTTTCTGCCAAAGACCACACCAAGATCATTAAAGCAATCAACACTTTCAACAGCTTCCTCATTAATAAAATAAATTGACGCAGTTGGATTTTGGCGTCTCGTGAAGGTCATGCTTTTACACTTCTTAAGATTAAGCTGCATATAGTTCCTTTTACACCATTCTTGCATAGTGCCAATATCATGCTGTAAAAATATATAACCTTGCAGGCTACTATATGAATAGAACAGCTTGCTTACAGTCATCCGCAAATAGTAAAAACTTTGAGTATGTAATAAGAGGTCATAGATCGTTGATAAATAACAGGAAAAGGAGTAGACCAAAGTGTCTTCTAAATTATTTGATATATAGGGGATCTTCTAAATCATTTGATATATAGCGGACTTGCTCCTGTCACTATTTTGTCAGGGTTAATATAAGAAAGGGTTTCACATATTTCTTTCTGAAAACGAATCTAGATCTGCTTGTATAATTGTATATAATACTCAACCAGAGTTTTCTGTACTTCTTGAAGAAGTTTCAAATTAGTTTCTTCTAACTTTTCAGATATAACATACTTTTCAAATTCAAATATTGTTTATTCATAGCAAGATGATATTATATGGGGCTGTGAAAATAAAATTCACAAATTTTGATGTTATTGTTAATCAAATATTCTGGTTGAAGATATTTGGCGTCCACAAAGTTCTTTAACAGGTTCCCATAAAGAGTGATGATGGTATCTCTTATGGTATGAATTTTGTTTTATTTTCTGATTGAAAAGTTTTATTCGTTATATTTAAGATTTTTAAAATATATGCTAATCCATACATATACAACTTATTGCTTCTTGAGTTTAAAAATGATAAAATTTTTTCTGCATTTGTAGTCCTTTTGTCAGCATTTTCGAAACAAAACTTATTAAAATGAAAATGCAGAGGAATCCACTGCTCTAAAACCCTCTTAACGACTTTTTCAAACGATAGCCAACGCGTGAAACAATACCGTAATATCTTGTGCTTGTCGACTTCGAAATACTCTTGGAATTCACGAAATTCCACCAACCGCTTTGTGCTAAGCAAAATGCGCATATATGTTTTTTAAAGATCGTTCGATGTCGTCTGGCAAAAATGCACTTGCAGTGGAGACTACCAAATGAAGCAAATGGCAACTGCACCCAATGCTAAACAAATGCGGAATTTCTTTTTGCAATAATTTTGGTCGCACACCATTAATTTCGCCACACATTACCGATGCATTGTCAGAACCAAACCCAATTAGAGCAAATGATAAATTATGTAGAACACAATACATTACCATCATGATTTCAGCTTTTATTTGTCAATGGTCATTTGGTTTCATAGCTGACGATAAGCATTTCTCGATAGTGATAGTTTTTTTGGGCTTCTTTCAATTTTTTCTTATGAATTTCAGATTCATCGTGACGTTTCAAATGGGTTTTGTTGTTTACCAATGGCTTTTTACAAACGTTGCAATAACTTTGTGGTGGTTGGGTGTGTATGAATCGGGCAGGCATTGATTGGCATTAACTTGGCAATGTCCAGTGTTTTAACTTTCTCATACACATCAATTGTGCTTATTTTACCTCCCCGTGGTAACCACCGGGTACTGGTCTCGCCCACCCGGGCTTGACTTGCTAAACTTATAAGCGCGAGTGTTGAACACGAAGAGAATAGCAACACTATAATGCTCTGTCGGAGTTGACTGTCTGCTCGAGTCTCAGAAGTCTAACATGAGCACCTCAGAATGAGGACGTACGGCGGATGAATTTAAATGATTAAATCAACGGTGGCGTCAACAGTCAACTTGGCAGATACCTTAATGGGCTACTTCGACTTATTTGGAGCTAACGTTATTAGGGCTTTTCAGCACTAGTCAGGGTGTTGAACTAGAGATGGTGGCGGATGAACCCTTTATGGGCCAACGGCAGCGCTCATATCCCCGAAGCGGGTTACTGACTCCGGGAAATCCGGCCCCTTTTGTCCAAGGGGTTCAGCAAAGGACGTGGCCCTCCAGGTTGGGGGTTGTGCGTCGGGGTAACTTCCCTACCACGGAAAAACCAGGCAGTTATGACACAACTACAAGCCTCGGATATGGATGATCCAAATGTTGACGACCCCAGCAAACGAAATAAGGACAACGAACTTCGGATCTGCACGTCGAATGTCCGGACCTTAAACAGACCGCGTGCAGCCGAACAACTTGTGGAGACTCTGGATAGGCACAAAGCCGACATTACGGCCATCCAGGAAGTGCGATGGGATGGAGAAGGCATAAGAAAGATGAAAAACTGTAACATCTATTACGGCGAGTGCCGCAGAGAGCAGAGTCAGCGATTATTTGGATGTGGATTTGTGATTAGAAGAAGACAAGAAGTCTTGGGATTTCGCAATGTTAGCGATCGCCTAGTTACAATCCGCATCAGGGCCAAATTTAAAAATATCACGCTGATCTGTGCTCACGCCCCGACAGAGGAGAAAGACGACACAGCCAAAGAAGCATTCTACGATCTCCTTGAGAAGGTATGATAAGTGCCCGAAGTACGACGTCAAGATAGTTCTTGGCGACTTTAACGCCAAAATCGGAAAGGAGGGCATCTTTGGCTCCGCAGTCGGAAAGCACAGCCTGCACGACAACACCTCCGGAAACGGACTCAGACTAATCGACTTTGCGGCGGGGCGAAATGTCATCATTGCCAGCAAACGTTTCCCACACCTCAACATACACAAGGGGACTTGGCGGTCTCCAGATCAACAAACCGTCAACCAAATTGATCATGTTGCGATCGACGCCAGACATGCCTCGAGTATCTTGGATGTATAATTTTGGATTTTATATGCGCGCATTCATATTGAAATGTGTGTGCTTCATTTTTTGCGACTAAACTGACGCGCGATTGAAATCGCATGTGTGTTTCAGGCCTTAGGTGAATGAAGTTTTGTGAGAGGACTTTTTTTAACCGTCGCGTCGCGTCGTCAGGTTGGTATTGAAAATTGTCTATGTCGGTAAAGTAGTTCTGCTACCTACCATACAAAACTAATATTAGACACATACCTACTCACTCGCATGGCAAACATTTTGCATGACCTTTATGCAGTGGAGGGTATCAAAGCATCGGCCAGGCCGATGATAACACTTTTACTTGATTTTATTATATTTTTCTTATAGGATTCAAATAATTGTATCTACAATATTGTAAGCTTCTTTTTTTATTTTGTAATCTTTTAACACATTATTTTAAAGATATCAATATTAAGCTTATGCTATCGAAGAAGATATTGTATATTATTGTATAAGTCCATACGAATAAATAAATTATGAATTAAGTATCTATTTATAAGCGGAGATATTTGTGTTTAGCATTGTACACAAAATTAAGTCTTTTCCTAAACACCCTGAAATATCCTGTAGGTATAGCAGATAACTCAAGTTTTTCCCCTTCATATTCAAGCACCCAAGCACCCCATTCAAATTATGTACCTACATCTTGCTGCATTTAGAAATGTTTTTTAAGTTACATATAAATGCCATATCAAAGGCCGTCTACGCTAAATAATTATGCCAAATTCATTAGCTAAATTACGAAGCCCGCCACTAAACCAAGTAGCTATCGATGCGACTATACGGCAGACTCGAATCGAGTTCCATAAATAATACTCACGATGTCAATAGCAAAAATATTTGATTGACCAATAAACATTGAGCTTCATTTGATATGTATTAGGTTCGCGTTTGCTTGATCCACATCCACATATAGCGTGAAACATACCTACGAATATATACAATCGCACATAAGGCACGGGTGCTAGCTAATGCTAAATACCAACCAACATCCGAAATGACCGCAGCATTACGATGAACACGAGAGCGACGGACGCTTTTACTCGACGACCACCGCCAAAGATGGGATCCGTTGAGAAATCGAAAAGGCGGTCGTATCGTATATCATTCGATGGTTTTTAATGTCGTCTTATTGACACAGCACGCCACCACTGGAATATCAGCCAACAGCAGCGTCGTGCCGTCAGCAAACCAAAGTACAACGAACGTCCCTCTCCAAGCCTGAGTGTATATTATTATTATCGCCACCTCCAATGCTAGTTTTTCACCTCAATTCGCCACTGGCACTATCATCAATGTAATGACCATTACTCGCGCCATAATTTTCAACTCGATATGAAATGAATGAGGGAACTATTCTCATTAAATAATATTTAAGTAGGTAATGGTATCAATATGCGCACAGAAAATACGAGTAATGTTTCATTGACAGTCCCATCACTGAGTAGTGAGTAGTGTCTAAGTAGAAACAGTCTAACTTAGAAAAATGCGGGAGTGCCTTACAACTTTTGCTCAGTGGGGTGGCATTACTGCAATATTTAAATATTCAGAAAAATGTAGGTATAAGAATTTGAACGCTCTTTAGTTAAAACTCAAGACTCAGTTCGTTGCCCAACTCTTTTGTTTTAAATCGTTTCTGGACTATAAGCAATTTCTTGTGTATTTTTTTGTTAAGTCCTTTTATGTTCAGAGACAGGATATCCGGTTAGATGCTCACATTGGAGTCTGGTAGGAATCGGGCTTGCTATTGATATTTTACAAAATCACAAAATCCCTCAACAAGCTCAGAAAGTGGGCTGAAGGGTGTGGACTTCGTGTCAACCTGGAAAAGACAGAACTAGTACTTTTTAGTACAAAATACAAGATACAATCCTTCAAACTACCCAGGATTAGTAGGGTGGAGCTTTCCATTTCGGAAAGCGCAAGATATCTTGGCATAGTCCTGGATAAAAAATTAAATTGGATACTTAATGTTCAGGAAAGAGTCCGTAAGGCTCATAATACTCTCTTCATCTGTAAGAGAACAGCAGGAAAAAAGTGGGGTTTGAGTCCATCAATGATGCACTGGCTGTACATCATGGTGGTTAGACCCATCCTTATACCTATGGGGCTCTTGTTTGGTGGAAAGCCAGAAATAAGTTATATAAACGGGATAATGATGACCAGGGTACAAAGAACAGCCTGCACTGCCATCACTGGTGCTTTACGCACCACACCCACAGCTGCACTTGAGGCATTTATGTATCTTTTACCCCTGGACCTACAAATAAAACTGCAAGCAGGTAATAGTGCGCTTCGGCTAACTAACGCAGGTTTCTTCAAAACCAGACAGGTAGGACATAGCTCCATACGAATGGAATCCTTCTCCAACATCCCCGATAAAACGGATGAACGTTTGGGGGAAATTGACTTCACCACACCGTACGAAGTACAATACCCAGATAGGGAGGACTGGCAAACGAATGAGGTTTCGAATGATAATGAAATTTCGATTTATACGGATGGTTCCAAAAATAAGGAGGATACAGGGTCAGGTATATACTCCAGGAATATAGACCAACATGCAATGTGTTCCAGACAGAGGTTCTGGCCGTGCTCAAACCCGCGGATCTGCTTGATATGGGATCAATATCCAACAAGAATATCGCTATCTACATTGATAGTCAGGCTGCGCTAAAGACTCTAGAGTCATTCATCATCTAATCTGACCTAGTGAGGAGCTGTCGCACAATGCTCAGAGCATTATGCGTGCAGAACCAAGTCAGATTCGTTTGGGTACCCGGACACGGTGATATTGAGGGTAACGAATGGGCTGATGTTCTGGCGAAAACCGGAGCTGAGCTTCTACCTAATGAAACAATTGAGGGCATTAGACCACCAATAGCCGTGGCAAGATAATTATTCTCGAGAATATTAAAAACAGGGCAGATCAAAGATGGTTGAATATAGTAGGGCACAGGGTCTCAAAGGCTCTGTGGCCTAAGCTAGATCGGAAAAAATCTGTAGAATTACTAAGGCTCAGCAGATCAAGGCTACGAATGGTAATAGGGATACTCTCCGGGCACTGTCTTCTAAGGAAGCACGCTATGAGATTAGGTCTAACAGATACAGACATATGCAGGTATTACGAAGACTTACATGTCACAGAGGATATAATTCATCTCCTCTGTGAATGTCAAGCTATTGCTCGGTACAGGAGGAAATACCTCGGTAGGTATACTTCCTCGACAATTTGGAGGAAGTTGACCTCGCAAACAAAACTGAAACAATTTTCAGGTTCTGTAGGGAAATTAATTGCTTGGGCGAAGTGGCTTAGGTTACTTGACCGATAAGGTTCCCCATGGATGGCGATGGGGCCAATATGGTGCCTAGTCCAATGTGATGAACTCACACCCTATTCAACCTAACCTAACCTAACCCATGACTGTCCTGAAAAAGCTTCTCAATTCAGCCGTTCGGACTCGGCATAAAATTGTAGGTCCCTTCCATTCGTCCCAAAAATAGAAACTCACACAAACGAATGGTTGCGAGAAGCTAGGCCTAGGGTGTCTACCGCATGTTGCGCCACCTATTTATTTATTTTAGGTTAACTAAAAACCTGGACTGGACTGTTCTCAGGTTCGATTCCCGAAAAAAATTAAATTAAATTAAAGATCATTTGGTTATATTTTGTTTTGGCGAATTAGTTTTATAAATCAAAAGCAACTATTTAAGACCAAGATTGAGTTCAACGATTAAGTTTAATTGCTCCAAAAAAGTGAAAAAAATTTTTTACGGATGCATTTTACTGATAGCTATAACTGCAGCCTAAGCAAATTTTGTACCTATGTAGGTCTATCACAAGAGCCAATTGACGTAGAAGACTAAGATTTGCACACAACATCAGATATGACCTCTAGTTAAACCAATGATAGCGATACATTGACTGGTTTTGAAGTAATTAATGTTAATGTGTCACCATTGTAACGCTGAAAGAATCTTCCTTCAGCTGTTTAGTTACAGAGATAGCTCATCGCCCCTTTACTCCTCCCCACCACTCGAAAACCTAAATTTAAAACGTATCAATAGATCTAAAAAAAAAACATGTAAATCAGAAAAAGATTGAAAGACAAACATCTATATAAATATATCTATTATAGAGTAGAGATACATCACTTGGGGGTATTTTGTGGCTCCTTAGTTAAATACATCTTGCCGGTTTTATATGGAAGGTTTCATGCAGTCATTCTCTGAGCCGAACTTTTGTTCAAAGTATTAGGGGCGATTTATTGTACTTAAATACCTAACGGAAAAATGGAGATTAAAGTTTTCAGTTGTTACTATTGTTTTCGTATTCAAAACTCTGAAGATACCCGTCATCAGAATCTAAAAAAAACTACCTAGTCTTGGTCTCAATCTATAATCGATATGTGTAAAACATTTTTGTCAGTCCCATAAAGTGGAATAAAGTGCCCTGGGGATTAATTGTTTTCTCCCATTCGCACTTGATGTGTTTTTTTTTTTTAGTTACACACACACGCAATGTTCCTTGGAGGATTACAATTGCATTAAATCAAAGATACAAAACGAAACCCGTGTCGAAAATGAGATAACCATGTTCGGTCCACTTTAGTCGCCACACCTACAAAATGCTAATTGATCGCATTTAAACAGATTCATTACGATAGCGACGGCGAGGACCGGCCGGAGAAAAGGCGTTAAATACAAGTCACATCTATTGTGCGTCATCTTATCGCACAGTGGTGACAGATTTGAATAATGGCCGTGTCGGCAGCAATCTTTACCTGGCACCCAGCCAACATTCTTTTACTAAGAACCTTGTTGCTACATCTTACACTGTCATTGTAGGTCCAAATTGCTTGTCGGCTTTTTCTCTTTAGATATGGGGCACATTACCCGCAGTCAATGAGACCAATGGTAATCCTAATCCCTACTTTGGGGATATGCTACATCAGCTTTTTTGATGTTAAGCGGTTGAAACACATCATTGAAATTTAGGGCGATTAAAAATGAAGAAAATACGAATTAATTAAAAGCGGCTTGACTTTGGAGTGTGAAATGTGTTCCACTTCGGTAAGAGGAAGGTTTCAATTTAGCTCGCAGTAACCGTAAACTGGAACATTGTGTGGAAGCTCCTCCCGGAATCAAAATCAAACTAATTTGGATATTTTAAACATTTATTTCGTTTAATTAATAATTTTTTGTGGCGTTTTATTCGTGGAACATTGACCGTTGCGCCTCAAGATCAAAAAGATGCTGCTGGGGTTGTTATATTCAAATTTTTGTGTGATTTTTACAAATAATTATGAGACACAACTTAGGTATGTACGTATTGTGCCATTTTGACAAATCGATAGAAATCGTCGTCATCGGTATTTAATGACGGTTTTGTCGGAAGACTTACATAATTAATGCGCCCGATTCGGATTGAGAATTTAAAATGTAAATTACCATTCGGACTAGGTATGCCTCTATAAATATTCAGTTCAGTGAGTAGTGTGGAGAGCGAGCGATTGGTTTAGTAGATGGATTCCTATAGGCATTCCTGGGGTCTATTGTAGGTGTGTTCCTTTGTATAAATCACGGAGAAATCGAGATGTGGCAACCGCGGTCCGGTATTGATGGAAGTCTTATTTATGTATATCACAGGTGTAGGAAAATAAAATTATGAAAATGTGACTTTGAGTAATTTGGGACAATGGAATTCTTGGTAGCCACTAATGAATACGCCATATTAATTAAGGTTTAGGGCATGTGTAGTTTTAATTTGAATAGAGTCATAGGGCATGCGGGCATTGCTAATCTGCGTTAATATACCCGAACAAAGGATCGAGATGGCACAGTTATGAATATTGATTTATGATTTTGAGTTTATTATGCTTCACATTTAACTAGTTAATTAAATCCATTCGCATATCATATTATACTCAGCATATATACACACAATGCGAATGCCTCAACTGGGCATCATAGAGCCCTTGGGTGAACTAGTCCCTACTTGGCACATGGCCTCAGGTATTCGTTTATATTAATTTGAATAGAGTCATCTGTCCTAACAGACACTGGTTGTCAGTTATTGATGACCCGAACAAAGAGCAAAATCCGCACAGTTAGGATTCCTGATTTATAGCTTTTCAGTTTTAAGTAAGTTAATTACTGACCTCTACATCTACATCAATGCCAGGTCGGTGTCTAATAAAGCACTGAATGCAATATAAATCACCATAATGGTTACGTGGATATTTCTTAATATTGGATTACCTATGTAAGCTCTTTAATTCTTGAATACATTTGAAAAATTTCGTGTGAAGATAGTTTTATAAATTGCTAATGAGCTTAATCGTATAGGCTCGGGGCCCTATCTATTCGGGGGTCAATTCTATTGGAAATTGCTTTAGAAGTGGTGCTGCGTAACTTGAGCTGTAAAAATACCACTTACCTTTTCATTTCTGGTAAGCAAATTTACTACGAACCTATCTGAAGCCATCACGAAAGAGCAGTAGGTACTTAGGAGCTCCACCAAGTAGAGAGTACCTACACAAAATTCGTTTTCGAAAATTTTCGTTTTTGAAACGAAATACATCAGATTGGGTCCAATGTGGTGAGTCTTTAGAACGGAGTCTCTGCAAAATTGCAGTGAATACTTTTCAAGAAGATCCATGTCTCACCTCTTAGATTACGCTACTTGAAATTAGATATAAGACATAGTGCCTTACCAACAATCAAATTTAGTCTCGACTTTAATGCAAAAGTCGAAACTAAAAAATATTGCGTATCAATAACCACTTTATCCTCGAGTTAACCCTAATGTCGACTCTAACTTTCGATCCTGAGAAAGTCGTGTCTAACTCATGGTTTAAGTATAAGTGTCATCGTAGTAGTGTCATTCAAAGATGGAATGTCAGTTTTCCAGGCAATATATTTTTATTTTTCATTTAAAATTCTTTAATAAGTATCTAGTTGTATGATTTAATTTGTTCAATAGGTACCTAATAACTTGAGTTAAAATGTAATAAACGTGTTAGCGGAGTGGAAGTATGAAATCGGACAACTTTATTTTTTGTAAGCATAAAATAAATCGACAATTATTCGTCCTGACTCCTGATACCTACCAAGATATTGTGTAAAACTATTGGATTTGAAAAAAAAAAAAAATACATGAACAGCTGATTTGTGCTCGAATAAATCTGACAATTTTTCGAAATTCGTACAAGATTTGACTGCCATTGTACTAGAATTTGTACTAAAGTCGTGTTTAGTAAACACTTCGATTAAATTGGTTATTGGTAGGGCAAAATTAAAAGTCGAAATTAAAGTTAGTTTCGAAATTAGTAACATTCGAGTTTAGTGATTGTTTATTGGTAAGGCCCATAGACATTATTTAAAATATTTCCAAGTACAATCACTAGTACTATAAAAGATTATATTTTAATGTACAAACAATTAAAAGCAATAAATAAAATGAAATGAAACCTTCTTAAACTAAAATCTTGGCGTACATTTAGATCTCATTACTTTTCGTGGCTGACCAGTTGCACAGTTTTTTTTTTATATATACTAGAACTTGGCTGTTTTTTACATTTTTTGTTTTTGGTGTGATTTCACTGCTTTTTGAGAAGCTTTTATCATCATATACTATGGGTAACGTTCCCATATTTGTTTTGCTAAAATACAGGATAAATTGGAAAATATATGTCATTTATTTATATTTTCGCTTATATATTTTTTTCTTATTTTTTTTTAAATTTTATAATCAATTAATTAATCTTCAACCTTTTCCGAATACTTTAAACTTGAATGGATTTTTTTAAGCATTTCTGGTTGTGTTTTTAACCGAAAACTTCGAAGTGTACGTCAATAAATAAATAAATAAACAAATTTCGAAAAAATAATTTAAAGCGAAAAATCAATTTGCTTAAGGGTAATAATAACTAATAAGTGCCGGTGTAATTAAACACAATTATTGGAACGTTATCGGTCGAATAATGGATTAAATCTAAAGAAAGCCATGGATGAGTTCGAAGTTCAACAGATTGTCATTCGCAAGACACCGAAGTTTTCCACACGGGAACGTCACATGGCGATTCGAAGGAAGAAGTCAACAAATACTGCGGTGAATGTGTTGGCCAAAGTCATACTGTGATCGCAAGTGTTCGAGTGCGAATGAAAAAACGTGTCAAACAAGCAAGTGCTCGCGCAAAGCGCATGCCATTTACCAGGAACATGTCACATCGGTTCGCGAACGCCTCGGCCTTAAGAGTATTTCGCCAACACACTGGGAATCAGATCCACGACAACTGGGTTACACCTGGGTCCTGGGTGCCACCAGGTATAATGACATCGTCAAAGGTCCAGCTCTACTTTGATAAGATCCCTCAGGAGAAAGTTCATAAACTCAGTTCAAACGGTAATATGTAAGAACCTTGAATATTTACGTCTCTGTAATTATTCAATTAGCTTATTTAAGGGTTTAGTTTAACCATTTGCATTGGCGCTATTCTACGATACCCAGAGGCCCAGAGCTTAGCTTCAATGAGGGCCGAGGCCTGTGCTAATGTCTCTATTACATACATACATACATACATACATTTCATTGCTGAAAAAACTGATTCAACAGGAGCAATCTAACCTGGAAGACATAAGACAAACTCAATAATAGTCTCCATTTCCTCGGGGCTTATTCCAAAATGCGCAGCGGATCGCTTTTCACGGCGGATTGGTATTTTTGTATTTTCAAAAGCGATTCAATCCGTTCAAAAGCGATAGCTATTTATGTGACGGATTGCTGGCGGATTTATTGCGGATAAAAAATAAATTTGTGACGGGGAAAAGCTGTTAAACTTTTGGGAAAATAAATGGAAAATTGGAAGTATAATTGGAAAAAAACTGGAAAGCACAGTTCGCATTTGAGAATAAGCAAAAGCGAAGACGGTCGAAATCGAAGTATCGCTTTCAAAACGATTCGCGGCGCATTTGAGAATTACCCCCTTTATATTGACACTTTTCAGTGTCCAAATGATTGAAAACTTTTTCTACTTTTTCTTCTTTCCATTTTGTAATTTTGGGATCCTGGGAATCTTGAATAGGGAGTTGTGAGTTGAAATGATGCCTGCATTGAATTACAGGGTTTTAGTAGAAAAATACAGGAGTGATGTATTGGCATGAGAAAACAGGATAATCCTGCGAAATACAGGATAGATGGGAGCGTTAACTATGGGTCATATGAATAAAAATGAGCATGTAGTTTATACTCGATAATTTGGAGCAAATACTCCATGTGATATGAATAAAAATCAGGAGCAGCTAGTCCGCTAGAGTAGGTAGAGGTACTCTTATTTACAATTTGTTGTGAGTATATTCTCACTTTTGATATGAATAAAACATTGTTCAAGCTCTTCTAGATGAGAATCTACCAGTGGCGTGGGGTCCATATAACCCGATTCCTACCGGGTTACCTTTTAAAGTTTCAGCTACACAACAATGTTGAGTAAATAACGAGCAACATAAAACACACGGGATACACATAATATGTATCTATTCATTAACCTGCACAAGCTACACTCCACCAACTCAATTCAACTTTATTTACAAGCACACACGGAAACACACACACGTCATTATCATTAGTACAATAGAACTGCCCACACTCTCTGAGCATAACCCAAAGCTAAAACAACCCGAAATAAGTCGGGTTATAAAATCTCTCGCTGGATAGTGGATCTGGGGGCCAACTATGTAATTCGATTCTACAATCAAAATGTTCGAATTCGGAAGATACGTACTCTGTAACTCTATAGCATGCGCTCATATTCGAAAATCGAACGGACCTCGAATTGTCTATTTTTTTGGTACTACCTAATCCTAAAGTAAATGCCAAAACCATTCGAATTCGCAAATAATCATTCTAATGCAAATGTGTTTGCGAACAGGCTGTGTAGATTGCAGAAATCTCAAAAAATGTGAGTAAGAAATTTGTTCATAGCTTATTAAATATTATTAAGAGTATTAAAATATACTTTATGCATAGGGAATCATCTAAATGTGCAAACACAAAGACATCTCAATTTGATATTCTTGTTCAATACATGACAATGCATCCCGACTTATCTAAAGGATCTATCCCGAATTCGCCTTGGCTCAATTTGATCATTGCAATCCTCATTTTCTTCGGTAAAAAATCAAATTGCGACACTGTCCATGTTAATTTAGCACCTATTCACGAATCAGAACAAATGATTATTTCGTTTTATTCAAAAGTCTGTCAAACACAATGCGAGACTCGTTCGAAAGTCGGAAATTGTTTGGGAAAAAGTTGGCATTACTTACATTCGATTCTAATTTCATACATAGTTCCGTTTGAAAGTAGAATCGGAACCAACTTTCGAATAGAATCGAAAGTAGAATCGAATTACATAGTTGGCCCCCTGGATAGAACAAATTTGTCTCCGTTCTCTTTTGTACACTTACACGATTATTTGAGTTGGGTCCTCTCTGTTCAACGCCCGCTTTCTTATGCAAAAAAAATAACCCGCTTTTCTTCGGGTTATTTGGTGAGTTTTGTGTGTATCTTTTATCGCTGCGCTGTGCTGTGATGTAGAATAAGTAGGTCCGTCAGTTCCCTTCACCTGATTTTCTGACTTTTTCTGAGGGGAGTATATCTGTTCAAAGACCGCTTTCTTGCAATAAAATAACACGCTTTTTTCCGACTTATTGGGGAGATTTTGTATCTTGTAAAAAATAAACAAACTGATGTGTTTATAAAGATTATAAACAAGTCGCTAAGTGATAAATCAAGAGTGTTTTGAGTCTTGGCTATGATCTGCGTAACTAAATAAGTTTGACGAAATTTTTCAAAGAGTAGGTAGATGATTTTGCTGATTTTGATTTAAATACTCATTTCAAGAACTTTTATGTAAAAATAAAGGAAAATATTATAGGACAAGATATCAATCGTTCACCCAAATAGTTTTTTTGATTTATTGAACAAATCGAAATATGGAAGTTTTGCACTATTGAATCAAGATGAAAAATATCTTCATTATCTAATTTAATTTGTTCCTATAAATTTTTCCATTTTTATGGTTTCAATAAAACTACTACTACATGTCCCCTTCGACATTTTGATATTATTCGATTTCGACTTACCATTTAAAATTATTCACGCCACGCCACTGGAATCTACTCAAATTTGGAGTCTGATAGGCAGTAGACTTCAGTTTGAACAATGGCTGAGTTAATCCTTAATTTGTCATCCAAAAAATATTACAAACCTGGAACAAGAACGTGTGATCGGACTTTAAAGGATTGTATCGATTTACTTAAGAAAATGTCAAGTGGATATCCAATCACTTTTTGGGTGTAGAATCTGAAGAAAGAAGAGGTGGTTCTCTATTGTAGCTCTGATAAAAGGAATTTTTTTTTTAGATAATTTGGGTGACCCGTGCTTTTCAAACAGGAGTAGGAAAAGATATTGGAGTTCACCAAACTTCTGTGTCAGAAGTTTGTGACGGAAGTTGCTGTTAAGTTAATACAAAAATGTGGGCTGTGGATCTTGTGGTTTTTTAAACGTATACAAATTCAATGTGAAATGAAACAGTTAAAGCTAATGTTAAAGTATATGATATTAGCTTTATCTAATAATGAATGAAGCGCAATCGTGAAGTTCAATTTTCGACAACTTTATCGAGCAACTGGAGCCGTATATCAGCAATAACACAGCGAATGTTGAATTCCAAATCGTTTAAGGTCTCATCGGCATAGACTGGTGACTAAAGAAAGTAATCTAAATCACACGATCGTGGAGGCCTTTTCACCAGGTCCATTACGCGAAATTATGCGCTCAGAAAATGTTTACCGCAATAAATTGATAGTGTCGTGCGCCTGTGGTATGTTGTCCCATCTTCTTGAAAACAAAGTGTTAATCTGTTCATTGAAAAATGGCAAAACGTACTAACCCCAAATAGACTTTCAATTTCAACTGTAAAATTGACGATCTGTAGAAACACTTTTACCAGTCTAAAAACCAAACCTCTAAACAAAACACCCTTTAATAGAAGCGAAAGAAATGTGGCTCACAAAATTTACTTTTCTATGAGCATTGTGATCGATGGTGACGAATATATTGATCGAAACGGATATAATAGCATTAATGTACAAGTCACACGTTAAATTCAGTTGGGTTTACAAGCGTAGAGGCATCATGGCCAGGATCTGTTCACGATTCACGGATTTGGAGCAAATCAGAATGTTGAATGCATAAACTTTAGGATAAGAAGGATTTTGCACAGAACCGTGGATAATGGTGACTTTTAGAAATCCTAATGCACCGCAAGAGCGTGCTTATAATAATTTATTCACAAAGGAGCGTGTAACAATCGAATGATATTTTGGTCAACTTAAACAACGATCTCCGATGATCCAATATAAAGTTGGGATATCCATAGAAGAAGTTCCAAAAATTATCATAAATATGGCCATATTACCAATACTATTATTGTTATTCGTTACAGATTCAGAAAAGTTTGAAAATAAAATGACTAGAGTATCTACTCCTATGTACAGGAGCACGTACTATACAAACTAAAATCTTTTTTAATCATATAAAATGCAAGTGTTTTCCAAAGGAAATTGGCAAATAAAACCAACCATTTGCCCTAGGAACCTGAAATTTTGCACAGAGGTTTCCTATAAAATGTATGTATCTAAATCAATAGATACAAAAAAAAATAGAAACCATTTTTAGGCAATATGTACTTTGCTACGAATTTTTATATCACTGATTTACTAACTGCTCCTCAGGTACTTTAATAGGAAGGTTTATTCGCGATATTTAAATATAAAAGAGAAAACTAACTGATCGTGAAGGAATCTCTGTGGACAAAATCCTGACGGCTTTTAAAATTTGAGTTTTCTCATTATTGCGGAATTGCGCGGGTAGCAGAAATGTATGAAGAAGACGTTGTTGAAATTCCCAAGGAAATTATAGCAACTGGAGATTTGATTGAGACAATTTTTGGCGATTTGCTGTAAATGTCAATGCAGGAACTTTCAAAATAAGTCATTATCGCGCTGACAAATGCGCAGACATTAGAAATGAATAGGAAGATAATCGATTAGTTGGTAATATCTCCTAAATCTATTTTAGCACCGATTCTGTTGTCAGTGGAAACTGAAGATCCAAATGATGCACCAAATTTCCCTGTTGAATTCCTCAATCAGCAAACTCCATCCAGCAAGCCACCTCATGTGCTGTAGCTTAAGCAAGGTGTCATCATCGTGTTGCTGAGAAACTTGAACCCTAAAAAAGGACTGCAATGGAACTCCATTGATTGTGGAAGAGCCTGGAAGAAATTTGATAATTTCAATTTCAATTTCAATTTTCAATTTCAATTTATTATAATAATACTTTGTGGTACATTAAGATATAAATCTTTTATAGTAGGTACTAAGTTTAACAATGTCAGCAGTTTTACAATTAATATGCGGTATAAATAAAAAAATAAAAAAAAAATAAAAATTACTTTAATTTACAATAATAGAAAATTTAGAAGTTGGTGTGGTACCAAGGTAGTGGAAAGTGGGTGGGAATCTTAAGGTAGGAGATAAAAATACAAAAGGACGGCACTCTTAAAGCGTGTGGCATTTGAAATGGCTCTAATATTACGCTATAACAATAAACAAGGTTCAAGACCAGTCATTTGATCACGTTGGCATGCATTTGAAGACCGGAGTATTTTCACACGGCCAACTGTATGTGGCTTTATCACGATCAAGAGTTGCAAGTCAAATAAAGGTGTATATTGAATCTAATCAACAGCAAGGAAGATTATTAATTAACCAGAGACAATTCACACGCAACGTAGTTTTCAAATAAGTTCAATTTGTTTATCAAATATGACTTTGCATACCCAGGGAAGCGGGTACAACCAACTAGTTTAGTAGATTTCACAAACAACGCTGAAACGTCTTCGATTTTTAATATGTTAATATATATTTTTTCTTTTAAACTATTCATTAAAATTATATTCAGCTGGTATATGAACTTCTATTCATATTTTAAGTGGGCAGAGTCCACGCCCCTTAAGTGGAAAACTTTTAATTTTTCATATTTCTCCTTTCGTACAAGGCAGGTCTTATCGCTCTACCAAAATTTAAACATTCTAAAGGACCATTCACATGGGAGCAAACGAACGAATTGATGAAATGCGAATAAACCACTTTTTAAACAGAAAATTCCACATTTTATTATTCCAAGATATCCTTCTCTTGGAATAGGGTTAAGTTCGAACGAATTTTTTATTCGCTACTTTGTGGAACGCGATTTAAATGATGTGGATTGTGAATAGACTAACAATTCGCGCCAGGGTGTTTTCGTTCGCGGCAAAAAATTTGGATTTCGAAATTTCGTTATTTAAACTGTTAATAAACTTCTTTTCTTAATAAATTTTGATGGAATAATTAATTATCCTCATCTTGGAGTAGAAAAATGTGCAATTTTCTATTTATAAATACATAAAAAGTGGTTTGTTCGCATTTCATCAATTCGTTCGTTCGCTCCGATGTGAATGGTCCTTAAGGCAATGGGAAGTGGCCCAGATAAATAGTTTTCAAAAGTGGGCGTATACAACGCCTCGTGAATTAAGGATATAAGATGTTTGATATTCTGAATGGAAAAATCTGAAGTTTTGGACATTTGGTGTAACCCACAGGTTCTAGCATTCTGTCAAATTTCACAATTCTAGGATGGCTGACAGGAAGTGCTTTATAATTTTGATGATCATCATCTAAGTGAGTGAGTGAGTCAGTTACGGTTTTTGCGATTTTTTAAGTCCTGTATGTTGAGAACCACTAACCACTAAACACTATAGAAGTGAAATTTGGTAAGATGGAACTTTCTAATGCCATTGGTAAATGTTTTAAGTTTGAAGTTTTTGGCTTAAATGGTTCCGAATTTCTTTTAAACTAGACAACCCTATTTCAGATTGTTTCGTCGAGCTCTATTATTTCACGAAGTTTTAAACGTGGTCAAAAAAATGCACCGGAAGTGACCCGTTTTAGACGTCTTTCAAACAAAATATTTTAGTCAACCCGGGTGCGTTTTTTTAGTCTCGAGTAGCTCTATCGACTAAGTGGCATAAGAATCTTTAACTCTATGAGGTATTCCGACACGGTCGCCGCTTGTATCAGTTATCTGTTACCGCTTACTGATTGAATCCTGCGCCTTACGTTCTTCTTCATAGGGGCTCTTTTTAGATTTACTATTGTACCTCTCTTTTATTTAAGCTAGAACAAGCAAAGCTTTGTGGCATTTTTAGCGATTGAGAAGATTTATTTAATGTTTTCTGTCTTAGAGTAGGCGATTCGATTGTTATGTTTAAATAATATTTCACATTCAAAGTTCAGAATTCTCCCACCTATGAGTGAAGTGCACAACATTTGAAGCCAATGGAGTTAAAATACGATATGCGGTCGCCCTATCTGACTAACTATTATATACGAAGAGTAACAAATTTACAGTCGCATCTCCTTATCTGCACATTTCCCACTGATATCTGCATATACATAACATTATAATTACTCGATGCATAAAATAGTCTACCAACTCCGTACGCCAATTAGACACACTTAAGTGGCTCAGAGAGCAAATTACTTGGCTCAACTCTTGCGCTTGTGCAACTATTGGTGGCACTTATATCCACAAGTTGCTTAGATATATATTTTGCCAATTTTACGACATCGCCCCAACCTCTCAGTGATGACAACATCATGATAAGAACAAAAGTTCAAGTAACGATCCCGCAGTTTAATCCTAAAATAAACGAAAGAATCTTTCAATGTTGTGAACAAATTAAAGTCAGAATCTTCCACTTGGAAAGATCATCCTCAATCGTGTTTTCGGTCGTCGCGTCGTCGTCGCCGTAGCATTCGCATTCGTAGCCATCGCCGTAGTTGTCGTTTTCATGGTGTATCTCACCCGGACAACGCACAGCAGCAAAACTCGCAATTACAACCGTCATGCGTCTCCGTGTTACGATATCGCTAAACAGTAACATGAGGTCCGCATGTTATCGGTTGCTCCTTCTCCGATTTTATTGATTTTCCACAATTGCTCCTATGAGCAGATTTTTATCGCGTCCGTGCGCCAGTGTGTGCTGACGTATACGAAACGGAATTTATCGGGTAATTAGGATGGTCTTGCCTACAATGTTTACCACGGGTATAGATTCACCTTCTACTTGTATCCGAGAGGCGGGATATGTTTTGCCACGGTATCTGTGACTGTGGCCTGTCTACACGAGTTCTCATTTGTGTAATGAGTGTTGAAGATTGTGCCCCTTTCAGGATTTTGCCAAATAGAACACGTTGCGTAACGTACAATCAAAAAGTCACAAGTGTCACCGGTGAGAACTTATGACAATTAGCCTTACACTAAGCGGTATTTTTACTTAGATTGGAGGTTGTTACAAGGATCTGGTTTCCTTCGGGAGCACGTTTCTATGATGTTATGCAACTGTTCATCAGTGCAGGTTGGAGGTGAGTCTGGCTGTGGCTTCACCTGGGTGTTCTAATGGAATTTAAATGACGATGACGATTGGGGATGTCAATTTCATGGTATTTAGGGAAGATTTATGGATACCTATGGATGATGATTTAATTTGTGAGGGTAATTAAACAAAAACTGGTACAAATAATGTAATAGTGCGTCACCATATCAAGATACCAGAACCCTATTGTGATATACATGGATTGGATACATATAATTCAACTCTCTCGACTCCAAGTATGAATCTCATCTTGATATACGCTAACAACGGCAAGAGAAGCGTTCTTACAATAGATATAGCCTGGCGATAGCCGGATGCAGTTACTTAGTCAGCACTCACCCTTCAAAATTAAAATGAAAAATTATTGAAATCTCCATGTTTTAGGGCGGATTTTTTATCCGTTAGCTAAGTAGATACCTAATTTCAATCATAAGCCAAGTAAAAGTGTTATCATCGGCCTACAAGTCATGAAAAATATTAGGCATTGGCATATGAGTTAGTACGTACACAACATAAGGGTCTTAGTATATTAGTTTTTTTATGGAAGGTAGCAGAACTTCTTGATCGATATAGCCCATTTTCAATACCAACCTGACGACCGACGGTAAAAAGAAGGTCGATTCGTTTGAACGCTATCGTGTTTTCAACAGACAGACAGATGGCTGATGAACTTGCCAAACATTATGTAGAGTTACATTCCCATTCCACCAAATAAATGTAGGTAGGTACTTAATGTTTTCCGATAGCTGGATAAAAATAAATAAATAAATAATTGGCGCAACATGCAGGCCTAACTTTTCACAAACATCCGTTTGTGAGAGTTTTAATTTTTTTAATTTTTTGTACGAATGGAAGAGACCTATAGTTTTATGCCGAGTCCGAACGGCTGAATTGAGAAGCTTTTTCAGGGCAGTTATACTCTCGGATGTTAGACAGACGTCCGCGAGAGGTGGCGTAGTTGAAAAAAAACCTTAAGCTGAAGGTAATTTGTGTTTTTTCGGGGATCGAACCTGGGACCCCTCGCACAGTATTTCAGCACACTAACCACTGAGCCACTGCGCCAACAAATGAAAATTCATTTGCCCAATTTAATTCAGCACTCTTAAACTTTCCTTTTCTTTTTATACCCTCCACAGGAAGGTATATTCACTTTGCCATTACGTTTGTAACGCCAAGAAGGATTAACCGGAGACCCTATAAAGTATATATATTCTGAATCAGGATCACATTCTGAATCGATTTAGCCATGTCCGTCTGTCTGTCTGTCTGTCTGTCTGTCTGTCCGTCTGTCTGTCTGTCTGTTGAAAGCACGATAGCGTCCAAAGGAATTGACCTAGGCGAATGAAATTTTGTGAGACGACTTCTTTTACCGTCGCCAGGTTGGTATTGAAAATGGGCTATGTCGGTCAAGTAGTTCTGGTACCTCCCATACAAAACCACTATTCGACCCACGCCTCTGTCTGTTGAAAGCACAATAGCGTCCAAACGAATCGACTTAGGTGAATGAAATTTTGTGAGAGGACTTTTTTTAAACGTCGTCAGGTTGGTATTGAAAATTGTCTATGTCGGTAAAGTAGTTAGACACATACTTACTCGCATGACAAAAATATTGCATGAGTTTTATGCAGTGGAGGGTATCAAAGCATCGGCCAGGCCGATGATAACACTTTTACTTGTTTCAATTAAGTTGCCCAATTTAATGAACCGCACTATTATTAACTTATTTTCTTTATTTGTATTCTGTTGCCCAACTTAATGAATCACTTCTTATTATCTAATTAAATTTAATGGGACACCATGGGCTAAAAAACAAACAAAGAAAAAATCTTACTTTCCATATGCCAGA
Source organism: Cheilosia soror (assembly GCA_949372485.1). Lineage (NCBI taxonomy): Eukaryota > Metazoa > Arthropoda > Insecta > Diptera > Syrphidae > Cheilosia > Cheilosia soror. The sequence goes on from OX443563.1 coordinate 22,487,718, forward strand.
AAAACCGTATTTTATTTATTTTTATTTAAGACTAAACAAAACAGCTAATTGCTTACAGTTACAGTCTTACACGATCAAAATTAGAATGAATAAATTAGAGTATTAGTATTAGGGTAATATGGAATAGATACTGTTTTTATACCCTCCACAGGAAGGTATATTCACTTTGTCATTACGTTTGTATTCTGAATCAGCATTACATTTTGAATCGATTTAGCCATGTCCATCTGTCTCTCTGTCTGTTGAAAGCACGATAGCGTCCAAACGAATCGACTTAGGTCCCCTCAAACGCAGGGGAAAAACGCATTATTAACAATTAATTATCTAAAGTGCTAAAATTAATACATCAAAATCTTAAGATTTAAATAACATTTGACCGTGAAATTTGGAAATGTTACAGATAATTGGTTACATAATTATTCACAGTTTTCAAATTATCCATCAGAACCTCTCATACTTACTTACTTACTTAGACGGCGCTACAGTCCGGGGTGGACCTGGGCCTCAACCAAAACGCCTCTCCAGTAGTCCAGTTAGCACGATCTTTGGCTAACTGCCTCCAGTTGCGCACTCCAAGTTGGTTGAGGTCCCCTTCCACTTGTGCGCGCCACCTAAGACGATGTCTTCCTCTACTGCGTTGTCCCTCCGGCCTCGAAGACTCTTCGGGCCGGAGCGTTGGTGTTCATTCGTTCTACATGTCCTAGCCATCTTAGTCGACTGATACGTACTTTTCTGACCAGGTCGATGTCGCTGTACAGCTCGTAGAGTTCGCTGTTAAATCTCCTCCTATTTATTGTATTATTTGAGTGTAAACTACACAAACATGGCTTACACTAAGCCCCTTCCAGGATAAATCTTAAAAATAGATTGGTTAATTTTTATTTTTTTGCTTTTAGTTTTTAGTTTAGTTTTTTAAACTATTATTTTATTTTAACATTATTTCCAAATGTTTATTCATATTTATTCCTTAAACCGGCTTGTAGTAGATAGGAACCAAATTTACAACATCAAAAAAGTAAAGGCAAATAAATTAAGATTTTTAATATAAGATCGAGAGGTCTCTAAAATGAGGGTGACTCTGGTGGCCACTGGTGAATCGCCAGCGCAACACTCAAGTTGGCATCGTCTCCTACAGTTCTACAACCTGTGCATCTGGCTTACCGGACGTTTACACTCGTGTCTCCAAATTCTTGCCATGGATACGAAAGGTCGTTCACTACGAGTTACCATGAACAAAGAAAATCAAATCCATTCCATTTTTTTTCCTTTTAGCCCCTATTTTCTAGGGAATTGTTATACACTATACACAGTAAAGCTAACTTTCTGATAAAATGTTAGACCAATTTTACCCACCCCGATGCAACACTATACCTACGGTGTTAAAAAATAAACAGAGTCGATTGGGGGGTATTCCCATATTAATATACCTAAAACGTTCAAATAACTAAATACTAAACTATAGAATTACAGTTTTCAAAGTAAATAAGCAGTGCGTTGAAATTCAGCGTCCCCCACCCCAACATTGATTGCAATTCGTCACTTCTGCACTAAATTACCCTTGATACCACTTTGTCTTTGTTAAAGATTTGTACAGTAAGAGATCGGTAAGAGAGATTTTGAATTACATGTGTCCCAGTTAAGAAGGATAATCCTTTAAGGGAAGAATCCTAAAGTTTTGCCGAACAAAAAATTGTATGTCAGGAGAGGGTCTATTTTCATCGTATTTCCCGTTATAGCCCATCAAAGTAGGTTACCTCTAATTTGGAGGTGTTACCACTTAAAACGCTATAACTTCTAAACTATTATAGGTACATTTTGAAAAGACAATTAAGTGTCGCATAAAAGTCTAAAGCACCTCTGTTACATCTGTGCGGCTACAAAAAACTAATGCCTCCTTAAACTCAAAATTTTGAAAATTAGTTGTTCATTTTTTTATTTAAAATGCCTTTTTCTGAAAATGTTGACTTTATAAATTTTAATTTTTTTTTTATGAAATTTTTTTGAGAAATTTCGTAAAAATTATGTTAAGCAACTTTTTTACGTACGATTAACGGAAGTAGTAGTAAAAGCCATTTTTTTGTAAGACAAAAATGGTCAAAAAAGACTAGATTTTTCTCAAAAATGAGGTTTTTCTTTCATAGCACCCCAGAAGAAAAAAATCCGTGGGTGTTAGGTGAGGAGGTCTGGGTGGCGAAGGATTGGTGCCAACTCGACGAGTCCACCGTTCATCAAAAGTATGGTTAAGGAATCGATTTACCCCGCTGCTACTGTTACAAGGTGCTCCATCTTGTTGTAAGAACATCGCCCTTTTCTGAACAACAAGAACAACTTCAAGGAGCTCCGGCAATCGCATTTGCCAGCTGGAGTTTCCTCAACTCACATTCCATCTACTCTTCAGCTAGTTACAACATAAAACTTTCTTGCGAGTGGCGGGTACTAATGGAAAGTTTCTAATGACTGGTCACGGTCAGCATCAATAGGGCAGAATAGTCCGTGTAAAGTGACCCAGAGAAAACGTAAACTCAGCGCCATGGTGGCTCATTCATATTAAGGTATACTCCAAAAAATCCTATGGGCAGAACGACAGATAGCGCCTTTGTCAGAAAAAGATTTGGCCAAATCCGGGTGCTTTTCCACGTATTAGGTCAATAACTCGATATGCATATGCGCTTTATTGGCTGCGGTCCTGTTGATAATACATGTAACATGTCTAACAGTATTATCTGTAGGATATTGTTAAAATTGTTATTTTTATATTACCTTGCATTTTAAAGTGCATTACGTACTCAAATGCTTTTCCCCAATTCGAAAACAACACAAAAAAATTAATAATGTAATGACACATGTCATTGTCAAGTGATGCCAAATTTTACACAATTTTTGCTGATCGCCTTACCCAGACGGAAAATATTATTTGATCACAAGTGATTGTCACATTGTGATAATCACAAATCGCCTTAGCCGATTCCACCCCAGGTCAAAAACTATGCATACATATGCGGACTGCCAACTCCGCCCATAAACGGAAGCTCAGGATTTATTACTGTATTGAGCCTCTTCAAATCATAGGAACGCAATTAGTCCACGCATGCCTAAAGAAATCCTGAACTCACAGTGGGGTGTCAACGTTAAGTATGGGGGTGTGTTGTGCTGGTAATAGCAATGCAATAGCATGGTAGCAGCTTTTGCGACCATTAATTTTAACATTTCACACGTATTCACAGACAGGGCAATAAAGAGGGTTTTTTTTTCGGGGAGAATCGGGTAGGTGCACGGAAGTTGGCGGTCTATTTTATATAGTTTTTGGAAAGTAGAGACTGTGCCTAGTATTTCGAGTGGTGATTGGATAGCTAACGAGAGAGGGACAGGCAGGAGTCTTTCATTAGTTAAGCATTTCTTCTTGTTCCATATTTAGTGTTAATCCTATGCCTACCCACAAGAACTGCTTCGATCCCACTCCCACCTCTATACGGACCTTAGATTAGAAAATATCGAGTGGAGAAGGAATATTTTATGGGACATCGGCAGCTGCTATCATAATCCCTTCGCAGGCTGCTGGTGTCAATAACTTGGCTCCTCGTGTGTGTTGGATAACATAGAATTGTTCCTAAAAGTTGTTGGATTTGCCGTGCGTCGCGGAAAAACGGTTGCATGTCACGGTAATTGATATGGGAAGCAGAAGCAGCGCTTATTTGGATTTGTTATACACTGACGTATGTCATTTACCTTATGACAATCAGCATAGGCTGCTCAGGAAGCAAAATAAATTCGGAGATTCTTCTCCATGAACAATGTATGGTAGTTCTAAAAAGTATGGTATGGTATGGTAAGGTCCGTAAGAAGAATCTTCCAAGGCAGAAAATTCAGTAAGGATACCTATAGTACTATAGGATCACTGTAGGTGCTGAAATGTGGAAACATTATTTCTGCAGGCTCTATAATTTCAACGAAGATCATAATCCCGCTTTTAGGCAGAAAGTAGGTACCATTCTGCATTCAATATAGACAACGATAGACAAAACGTCCGTCCACCTGATCAAAACGTAGTAAGGATAGCAATATTCAAGATAAAGACCACCAAAGCTGCTAGACTGGCGGACTATTTACCAACTGAGCTATTGAGATCAGCTAAAGATGAGTTGGCTGAAACATTTAAATTAAACTAAAAATTACTCTTGTCAGTCGTGTTAAGCTCACATAAGATTTAAGTAGTATGTTTAGGTAGGTTCTGGTGTTCCCAAAGTGGCGGGATCGCCACCCTACCGTGTGGTTTTGATTTGATTGACAGTTGAATGCTCCAATTGTGGTTTAGATGTTCCAATTGCGGTTTAGATGTTCCAATTGCGGTTTAGTTGTTTATAATTTAAGTGATAAGAGCAGTTTATAATAATAGTCAGATAATTTTTTTATTTTACTTTATTTTTGGGTGAAAGATATCTTTTGCTTGCACTACGGGTTTACACTATGGGATCTTGATAATGGTTGCAAATGTTATAAGTTGAATAGATTTCAATTCAAGGGGACAGTTGATTTTACAATTTAAAAAAGGGTGTACCAAAATGAAGTGTAAAATTTGTAATAAAGTGTTTTCGCGTAATGATGTATTGAAGCGTCATATGGAAACTCTGCATGAGCAGATCTTAAATCATTGCATGGGTTGTGGTAAAACATTTACGAGGAAATATAAATTGAAGGAGCATTTGTTAAAGTGTGTAGATTTGGCTGAGGAGAGGAGGAAAAATGAAGATAAATTACAAGTGACGTCACCACCTATATCAACATTAGGATCACCGTCGGCATCATCATCATCGTCATCGAAAATTGTGTGCAATGTATGTAACATTGAAGTGCACAAGAGAAGATGGAAGCAGCATCAGAGAAGCAATGAACATAAATTAAAAGGGCAATTGTCATATGGTGATAACGTGTATAAAATAATGACATCATTTAAAGAACGAATTGCTTCATATTCCCTGCGGAATGAAAAAGAAGACGATCTCGATGTAAAATCATATTTCGCAAGAAAGAGAGCAAACGTTAAACATCTTTTGCAAGAAAAAATCGTAGAGAATGAATCAATTAAATTCAATTTGGAATTATTCGCGGAATTTGTAAAGATTGGTAATGGGGACGATATGGATTTTGATGTAAAGTCCATGATGACACGTATGCAAACCGTTCTACCATTTGATGATATTGATCAATTAATACTAGAAATGGAGGAAAATATAATGGAAAAGCTGGAAGAATTTCAGGAGCGAGACAGTGGATGGACTCTAATTAAGATAAAAGCTTTAGAATTGAATATTAATAGATTTCAATGTTTGAAGGGGTCAAAGCATTTCAAATTACCAGATTTCATTAATAACAAAAAGGCTGTTATAAATATTCAAAACAATGATATATACTGTTTCAAATGGGCGATAATATCAGCTTTGAACCCAAACGTGTCAAATCCTAATTACCCATTTTCTTATAACATATCAGATATAAAGAGTGACTACATTTCCACTGCGAATATGGTTTTAAATTTTAAAGACCTAACTTTTCCTCTGGGAATAGATCAGATATACAAATTTGAGGAACAAAATGATATAAGTATAAATGTCTTTGGATATTCGAACGATGACATCAGTAAAGAATGTATTGAGGGTCCATACTACTTAACTAAAAATGAGAAACCCCTTCATATTAACTTGTTATATTGCGATGCCAACGAAGTGTCACACTATGTATGGATAAAATGTTTAAGTCGGCTTTTACGCGATAGGATACTAAGTGTGAAAGAGAAAAAACTATACTTTTGCAATAGTTGTTTACAGCATTATTACAACGAGGAAAGTTTGCAGAATCATAAGAAGGAATGCGTCGGCGTTGTTACACATATGCCAAAGGAAGGGGAAAACTATGTAAAATTTTTAAAAGTTGAAAATTCAGTCAGTGTACCTTTCGTAATATATGCAGACTTTGAGAGTATATTGTTACCCGTCAGTAGGTACTTGCCTTCCTGATCCAACTATATCATCAACAACAACAACTCAACAGCATGTTCCTTGTGCATTTGCCTACTACATCAATTGCTTCTTTGATAAAAGAAAGAATTTAATGAGAACATTTACAGGTACACATTTTTTCTTTTTTCATGTTTATTTTTTAAATATTCTTGTTTTTTTCATAGGACCAGATTGTACGAGAAAATTTATTCTCAGTTTAAGTGAAGATATTCAACGTCTTTATGCTGATTACTATAAATATACAGTACCGATGAAAGATCTCACACAGCAACAAAAATGGCGTCAGGAGAACGAAGAATGCTGCATATTTTGTGAGAAAAAGTTTGTAGAATTCGAATATAGAGTAAGAGATCATTGTCATATTACAGGAGAATATAGGGGACCTAGTCATAATAGTTGTAATTTAAGATCAAGACTTCCCAAATTTATTCCAATTTTTTTACACAATCTAACAGGCTATGACAGTCATTTATTTTTCTCTTCATTGAATGAAGTGGAGGGAGAAATAAAGGTTATTGCCTTAAATAAGGAAAAATATATTTCAATATCTAAAAAGATACTTGTAGATGCAAAATCAGAGACCTATTTTGAAATGCGATTTCTTGATTCATGTCGCTTTCTGAACGAAAGTCTTGACTCATTATCACAAAATTTAGGTAAAGATGATTTTAAATTAACAACATCATATTTTAATTGTGATCAACAATTCGATTTAATTAAAAGGAAGGGTGTATTTCCCTATGATTATATAAATTCATGGGATCGCTTAGAAGAGAAATCTTTACCGGAAAAAAGTGCATTCTTTAACAAACTAACCGATGAGGAATGTTCCGATGAGTCATATGATGTTGCTCATAAAATTTGGTCATATTTTAATTGTAAGAATATGAGGGAATACCTGCAAATTTATTTACAAAGCGATGTTGTTTTGCTTGCAGATATTTTTGAAAATTTTCGAAAAATATGTCAAGAAATTTATAAATTAGATCCCTGCTACTATTATACAGCACCAGGTTTATCTTGGGATGCAATGCTCAAAGTTACAGACATTGACTTGGAGTTATTAACCGATCTAGAAATGTATAAATTTTTCCAAAAGGGTGTTAGGGGTGGTTTAACTCAATGTTGTCATAGATATTCGAAAGCAAACAACAAATTTATGAGTACATATATGCCAAACTTACCTTCATCATATTTGATGTACTTGGATGTTAATAATCTATATGGTTGGGCTATGAACCAAACTCTTCCCTATGGTGGTTTTCAGTGGTTGACCGACACTGATCAGTTTACCAAAAATTATATAATATCCTACAAAAATAAAGATATCGGTTACGTTTTGGAGGTAGACTTGGATTATCCCAATACCTTACATGATGTTCACAATGACTTACCATTCTGCCCAGAAAATATTTGTACTCCGGGAACCAAATCTAAAAAGTTGGTAAGCAGCTTTTATACCAAACGTAAATATGTTATTCATATAGAAAACCTGAAGCAAGCCTTAAAACACGGCTTGATAATAAAAAAAGTTCACAGAGTCATTCAATTTAAACAATCGAATTGGCTTCAAAAGTATATTGAATTGAATACCCATCATCGTAAGAAAGCTAGAAATACCTTTGAAAAAAATTTTTTCAAATTAATGAATAATAGTATCTATGGAAAGACAATGGAAAACGTAGATAAAAGAACAGATGTTAAAATTCTTACACATTGGGAGAATATTGGTAAAAGGAAAGGTGCACGGGCTCTAATAGCAAAACCAAATTTTCATAGTAGATCAATTTTTTCTGAAAATATGATTGCTGTACAAATGAATAGGGTAAAAGTTGTCTATAATAAACCTCTATATTTGGGCTTCGTAGTTTTAGAACTTTCAAAATTACTCATGTATGAGTTTCATTATGAATATATGAAAGCAAAATTTGGTAACAGGTTGCTTCTTAATTATATGGACACCGATTCCTTCATATACACTATAAATACAGAAGATTTTTACTCTGATATCTTGAATGATTTAGACACATATTTTGATACTTCCGACTACAATCCCTTGAATGTGCACAACTTTCCGCTTGTTAATGCTAAAAAATTGGGTATGTTTAAAGATGAGAATAGTGGAAAGAAAATGCAACAATTTGTTGGCCTACGTGCAAAAATGTATTCATTTACAATTGATGATGGTACTTCCATTCAGAAAGCCAAAGGGATCAAGAAGTCTGTTACAAAAAGACTAACTATAGAAAACTATAAGACTTGTTTATTTGATAAAATCTCTATTTATAAGAATATGACTACTTTTAGGAATAAACTTCATATAATTTATTCACAAAATTTGAATAAGAAAACATTGAACTTTGAAGACACAAAGAGATATATATGTGAAAATAATATAAGTACTTTAGCTTGGGGACATTATAAGATTGAATATGAAAACCAATAAATAAATGTATAAAAAAAGCGTGACTATTACTTTTATTTTCAAAATGTCTATAGCATCCTTGTCCACCTATTCAATCTACTGAGGGCTGAATAAAATTTCATTTTAAAAAAGAAACTAAAATGAGTTGTGGTTTGTTGTCAATCGAAAATTAGGTTTCCTTTTTAGGGTATATGAAAAAGATAGCTGATATGTGGTTTATGCTATGATAGCATTACTATTATATCTTTGAAATAATATAAATAGCGTGAATTCATATTCGTAGTACGCATTACGAGTATACATTCCGCTTATTACAAGTAGATACCTAGAAGCAATGGACATCGAAAAGCATTTAATCGACTTAGAGGAGCACAAACCAACGAGGAAGCTAAATAGTCTTATCAAGGGGCAACCCTATGATATAGAGCAAATCAAAGCAGTGACAACAAAGTTCGGCAAGAAGGTGCTATGCATCTTCCACGAATTTCAGGTAAGTACAAAACAAAAATAAAAAGTAATATAATAACATTTTTCTTCTTCATAATAGGTATTTCTTCCGGATCGCTACAGCGACATGTCAGATGAGGCAATTTCAATAATAAATACATCAGCATTTACGCTTACCTATATAGGTCCAATGGGAAGATCATCCCAAATTAAAATTGTAAAAAAACATCAATAAAAAACAAAAAATAAATAATTGCATATAATGTACTTCATTGGTTTTTTATTTATCAATTTTTCTTTAAATTTATAGAGTTTCACAAATTAATTTCATAATTCATTGTTCATTATTTTTGAATCTACAAAACAGCGTATTAGCAAACTGTTTTCCAAGGCACAGCTACCAGCAATAGAATGAAGTGGGCATTTTGAAAATGGAGAGTTGTTCCGCTGAAGAGATTTTAAATTGTCACATTCAAAATCTTCAACGTTAATCACCATGTAACAGTTGTCATCAAGGATATCTTCGATCCACTTTGTCTTCTCTACACCTTTCACATATATCACTGTCGTCACGGAAATGTTCTCTTTTAAAAATTTCTGCATACTGCTAAATATTATGGAACCTTTACTCCAAGAAAGAAAATGATGGTTCCGGGTTAACCAATTTGCTTCTCTTTGGAATTTTGTAGAAAGTTTCTCAAATGGGAATGGTGGCTCAATTAAAAAATTTTGATATTCCTCGTAATTAAATGTTACAGCGAGTTCCTTAACGATAAAACTGCTTTCATTCTTAAAGCCTTGCGCGTCGATTGTAACAAAGTTTTTCACAACCATTGTTTTTTATTTTTTATGATGTTTTAAGAAAAAAAAAAAAAAAAAAAAAAAAAAAAAAAAAAAAAAAAAAAAAATTAAAACGAATGCGTGCGTACGAGATGACGGCGGAATGCAATTTGATTAAATATTTCGTTTTACCACTCCAGTAAGTGGTGTATACTCAATTATACGCTCATGTATAAGAACGCAATATGCTGAAGTCTTATCAGGGATATTCTTTGTTGTGTAAAATTCCACTCTTATATCTATAGGTCCAGTTTTGATAGATTCGTTTTGGTGTGTTACATCAACTACAATGATTGGTGCGACTTTTTTGAATTCCTCACATAATAAAATAGGTTGAGGGTCACGCATGTAATAGCTCTGCTGAAATTTGATGTACATATCGTACAAGATGGCATACCGATTACGATCAAATTTAAGATTGAGATCATCGTACGGATATGAATCAGAGTTAAGATGCACTTTAATATTACTCAAATCACAGTGCTGAAATCCATTTGCAGACTGGAAGACAATTAAAATAAACCGTGGTCTCTCGCTTTGTGGAGAAAGTTTCACATTCCACAAATTGTGTAATCCTTGCGATAGAATAGGATTGTAATGACAATCCCAGCTTCGAAATGACATTGTTAAGCATCGTCCGCTATTTACTGTTTTCAGGATTTCCAGTTTTGAAAAATCGGCCAGTTGTATATGGGGCATCTTCCATGTAATATTAATAATGTTTAATTTTATTTTCTCTTTATCATCAGTTGAAAAAAATGAATCCTTATCAGATTTTGAACGTATTAATATGAGCTCATGCTTAGAGTTCAATACAATTTTATTAAAGTCCTCTGCAAATCCCATCAGCATTTTGAGTGGTACACAGAAATTGAAATACCCGTTCTCTAATTTAAAGTCGGAACCTTCAAACCATCCAGCATTTTTTAACATTTTGCTTTCATTGTTATTTAATGAAACATAATTTTTAACCATCGTTGTTACGCCTAGATATCTGGTCCGGTCTATTTCAATTCCATTAATTTCATATCGGATCTCATCAAAGAGAAATGCCACGCAATTGTTTTTCAATTTTATATTATGTGATATTGTTCCATTATCCAGAGTTATAAATCCCTCGATATAAATGTAACTATCGCTAGGTAGCACATAGAGATCTTGATTCTGAATCGATATTCTGATTTCATCATTATTTTTAAATGATTGCAGATATGGTGTGTAGCTATGATATTCTTTTTTTATGATGCTCTCATCATAGACGGGCTTTTGTAAAACATTCAGTATTTCACTCATGATTTTTTTTTAGTTGGAAACCTAATGATCTTAAATAATTCTTATTGTTGACAGTTAATTTTTTTCTTTTTCGCGACGGTTCCTTCCTAATCACTGTTGTTGGTCGTGTGACTGATAGTGAAGAAGTGATGGAGGGTATTATTTTAGTGTTATTTTTATTGTAAATAATCATTGGTCCTTTGGTTTTAAATGAAGCCGAAGTGTGATGGTTTCTCCACGAAAATTTATTAGATCACCGTTTTGATCAATAACTTTAACAGTTATTGAACTTATCTGTCTGGTGGTTACAGGTAAATAGATGACATTTTTAGGAATTTCGTCTAATTTATACCCAGGACTACCATTTAGCGAAAACTCATGAATGGTGTGTGCTGGTGCATTATTAATATACGATCCACCTACAATGTTACATTCAATGCGTACTGCATTGACTTTTGTTATGTTGATAGGCAAGTCTGATTCGCTCTCTTCTCCCCCTCTTAGCATTCTCTTACTAAAACCCAATAATGAACCGATGGTTCTATTTGCACTAAAGTCGATATCATCACTGCAATAAATTTCTGTTTTTAGGGTATTATAATTGGCATCAATATAAAATTCTCCAGTTTTGTTTATACTCTCATACTTTTTCTGCAAGTATGTAGCTATATCTTCAAATTCATACGAACCAACTGGAAGTTCAATAAATGTGTTTTGTACATGAAACAAATTATTTTCCAAATCAACATTGGGAACAGAGTTATATGCATGAAAATCTACGAGACCACATTCGTAATCCCTATCCAAATTGATTGATGGAAAGTAATTTGCCTCCAGATTTGAGGTATTCCCAGTTAAAGTTAGCGTTATTGACATCTTAAGCGACAGTTGGATAATGATATAAAAAACATATTTTTATACATTTTATAAAAAAAAAAAATTTTATTTGCAAATATGTCTGTGTGTTGGTGTGTGCGCGCGCGCGTGTATTACAATATATCTTTTTTATTAATCCATGAATTATGGTCGTTTGAAAATCCCAACCATTTTACTAAAGCTTTGTTTCCTCTGGTATTAAGAATTTTTTCAACGAGATAACTATTTGGAAATCTTGTTTTCATCAGCTCAAACTCATAGACTCCTCCCTTGATCGCATTGCCTTCATAGTCCTCCAAAATGTATGTAGTTGGATTAGTATTTTGAATTGATTTGATTTTAAAAATTTCAGTCGTCCAATTTGGTGTGTAACCCTTTTCAAAAATATGTTTATATTTACTGATGCGTACACTGTCTCCCTTATGAAACTTTGGTTTATTAAACATTTTCAAGTTGTTGTAAGCAGTTTTTAACAACATTTTTTCATTGCTCGAATTTACACTGATTGGTGACATTTTAATGGTTCTATGTTTTGTATTATTATATCTCTCAATCAATTTTTTATAAAGATTTATCCATTGGTATGACCCACGATAACTAAACTCCTTCCACATTAGACCTTTAAAAGTTCTGTTGAAACGTTCAACTATTGATGCCTTTACGATACTAAATGTTGAATAATGATTAATCCTGTACTGTCTCATCAAAGACTGAAATTGTTTGTTGAAGAATTCTTTTCCATCATCAGTTTGTAAATTTGCTGGCAAGCGGCGCCCCTCACTAAGTACGCTTTTCATCGCTTCACTGACACTAGACGCAGTTTTAGTTTTAAGAGGTACAACCCATGCAAATTTCGAAAATGTATCTATAACGGTGAGAAGAAAGCGGTGGCCTTTGTTAAATTTTGAATAGGTTCCCATTTCTACTAAATCTGCTTGCCAAAGGTCATCTATTCCTTTCATTATTACTCGACGACGTTGGAAATTTTTGCGCGCTTGTCTATGAAGCTCATCTACTAGTCCTTTTTTCGTATTTATATTCATTGCTTTGCTAAATGTCTTTGCTCTAATTTACTCAAGATTCTTGGTTCCACAATTTGTTTGAAAATATAATCTTCAAACCCTTTGAGTCTATCTTCAATATATTTATTAAGTTCTTTTATTTCCTTATTTAGGTTTTCGTTCAGCAATTTGTTTGATTTTATTTCGGATTCCAAGTCTTTTTTATCTTTTTCAATATCTTTAATATTATTTCTCAAAAGTGTGATTTCTTTTTGTAATTTTAAAGACAACTGACTTTGACTTTCCGAGACGAATTGCTTTGTCACGGCATCATTGTCTTCAATAGGCAAAGCTACGTTCTTCAGTCGTTTAAAATGAAGGTTTATATTTCGATCGCGGTCCAAATTAAATCCAATGGTTTTCTTTAGTCTATTCTGTTGGAAGATATTATTAGAAAAGTGACCAAACTTGTCGACGCTCATTTTGCAAATGATTGTATGCAATTAAATTTATATAATTATATTGCATTCTTTAAGTTCTTCAATAATGGAAACAATTTCATTATTGTGACCTGTATGACCTGCCGATTGTGATGAAATTAAAAGTCGTAATCTATCGACGATTTCATTGGGATCATCCCAATATATATAGTTGGTTTTTTGTGGATTTATAGTCATGATACCAGATCCTTTATGGAGTGTTTTATCATTGAATAACCTTTTTATAATATTTCTGTACTTGTATGCTTTTGTACCTTTAATTTGTTCGTTTCCGTCATATTGACGTTTATGTGCACTTGTTATAATAAGGATTTCTTTGTAAATTTGCAAATCAGATTCACTATAGTTTTTAGATGGTGTTTTGTAAAACAAAAGCTCAAAGAGTCCGGGTGTTAAAGACCAATTATGATCGTCTATAGAAATCTTATTTGGTTTTAGTACAAACTCTTTATTACCAAATTTCCATTTAGCATTTGAATCTCTATGCGGACCATATAATTTATCCAATTTGTTCTTACGTTCCAATGTTGTCAAATCCAGATTTGTATATACGTCACTTTTATCAGCGTCATCGTATTGTGAATAGAAGGTATCTTCCTGACTTGTATCACTTGAATTGATTGTAATCGTTTCATCATCACCTTTTTTATAAGTATGATCAACTGATGAGCTGCTCTTTTTAAGGGGTGTACTTGTATTACCTTTTAGATGGGATTTTAAAGGTTTAAGGTTGATTTCATTTTCATCGTAATCATAGCTATGCTTTGAATTTTCAACGATTTCTTTGAGCGGTTTAGTGATTGGCTTAAAAGTGTCTTCCAAAAATTCGGCCGCATCTAATTCTTGTGATTTAATACTATTGAACTTGTTTCGCAATACATTTCTCGTCTTTATAACATCTCTTACTATTTTCTCATTCATTTTCCTTGATCAGATAAGCTTGTTAAAATGTAGATCAGCTTTTTAATATCAGATCAGGTTGTTAACAGATCAGCTTTTAAATATTAGATCAGGTTGTTAACAGATCAGCTTTTAAATATCAGATCAGGTTGTCAACGGATCAGCTTTTATATATCAGATCAATCAGATCAGCTGATAATTATCGGATCAGATTAACAGGTTTACCTAGTCTCATGCTATTGTAACAGCTTGAGAGCATATTATATACTGATGAGAAATTGTTTAATATTGGATATTTATTGTTGAATAAATACATCGAACCCTTTTCTATAACGACCCGCATCAATAGAATCGTCTTTACTTATAACAAGAAATCCATATTTATCCTTCCAGCACTTGGTGCATATATTTGAAAAATTTTCAAATTTCATATCTGCACCCACATGATCGTTGTATATATGTTTCATATTCATCTCATCTTGTTTGAACATGATAATCATATTGGCATTATCTCGTATTAAATGCTTAGGAATTCGTGTATATGTTTGACATAAATAAAAACAGTCAATGTTTTTATGCCGCCCCATACAAAAATATGATCTAATATTGTTTTGTTTCTCACATGCAACATCATCGAAAATAATAATGGAATTATCTTTTGCTTCATCCGGTGGTAGAACATCTTCATTTGCAGAGAATGTATGAAATCCTATACCTTTTATAGGCTGTATTAATTGTTTTAGATATTGATACTTTGGCTGATATAATGACTTTGAATATAAAAAAATATTTTTGAACTTTACTCCATTTGGACTTTCTATTAAACCTAACATAACGTTCGTTTTTCCACAGTTTGATGGTCCCACTATCAAAGCTCTTATTGTGTTTGGTAAAAGTAAACTATGTCTCGGTTTTGATAAACTATTAGTAGTTGAAAAATCTCTATTGCGGACAACAAGATCGTTTTGTTGTTTAATGAAACGCATCTTAATAATGAGTGCACACATATACATTAAAAACCTACGTTTTTATTAAAATGTTTTAGTCTTCAGAACTACGTTCATTAAACATGATCACCACATTTAATATCCAAAAACATAATAAAAATGGTAGTTTTTTATAAAAAGACCACCAGTATCAATCGAAACATAGCTGGAAGAGGACTAATAGATAAAGTTATTAATTCCTTACCAGTTGAACTTCACCTACCAGGCTATCAATTTTGTGGACCCGGCACTAAACTTAAAGAACGTTTAGCCAGAGGGGAAAAGGGTATAAATCTCTTGGACGCTGCCTGCAGAGACACGATATTGCTTATTCTCAATCAAAAGATATATCTAAACGACACGCAGCTGATCAAATATTAAGCAACAAGGCGTGGACAAGAGTAAAATCCAAAGATAGTAATTTTGCTGAACGTGCAAACGCTTGGTTAGTGACAAACGCTATGAAGACTAAAGTAAAATTCGGTATGGGCAACAAATTAAACAAAACGAACATGAAATCGAAAAAAAAGAAAAATTGCAATACTACAAATAAACTTTTTAAGATGGCTGTAAAAAATGCTAAAAAAGTTTTATTGCAAGAAAAACCGACCGATATTGAGAGCGCAATACAAATTGCTAGGAAAGTTATAGATAATTCATTTAAAAGAAAAAAATCAACGATTCAGGTTCCACGCATAATACCGCTTCCTAAAGTTGGTGGATTTCTACCTCTAGTTCCTATACTAGCAGCCCTCGGAGCAATTGGAGGTCTAGCATCTGGTGGATCGGCTATCGCTAAGGCTATCAATGAAGCGAAATCAGCTAGAAAACAATTCGAAGAAGCAAATCGTCATAATAAAACTATGGAAGCTATCGCTATGGGAAAAGGCCTTTATCTGAAACCGTATAGGAAGGGATACGGATTATTTTATCATTCGCAACCAAAAAACTACTAAAATCCCTACCCAGGCGACCGCTTACAGATAGCGATTTGTTCAGATATACAAAATATTTGCCACATTTTAGGGGTGTTTTTATGCGCGATACTTTACCAAGACAACCTTATCAAATTGAATGTGGTATCGTTAATCTGGATTCTTCGTTCGGTTCTGGAACACACTGGGTAGCTTACAAAAAAAATAAAAACGATAAAGAGTATTTTGACAGCTTTGGGAACCTTCAACCACCGCAAGAAATTGTGAAATATCTAGGAAGCAACATAAAATACAACTATAACCAACAGCAAAATTATAATACTTTTAACTGCGGTCACTTGTGTCTGAAATTTCTTTATAAATAAAGCAAAAACTAAATTCAATTTTAAAAAATAAACTTGTTTTTCTTTATTACATTTTTTTATAAGTATAGTTTGATGAACAATTAGATGATGATGATGATGATGATTCTTTTTTCTTTTCCATGTACGATTTAAAGGGGTTCTTGATAACTGCATACTGCAGCTTCTTAAGTGTTGTATCTTTCATTTCAATCTTATCTCTATCCATCCTCCTCGATTGGATACTGTGACAAAACTAAAAAGTGATCCCAGGCAAGCACAATTTTTCGTTCGCATTTTATCCCAACTTTCTTATAAATGATTTCACAATCTATGAAATTGTCATATCATATGTCTGTTTATACTTTTTAACATCGATCAGGTCAACATCTGATCGAAACTCTGTGTCTTGTGATGTAAATAATTCGATTTCACCGTTACTCATAATTCTTTCGGTGGAATATTCACGATATTCATAACAAGTTATTACCAATGTACGTTTCTTATAATTACTATCGTAAGAACAGCGAATTGTTAGATCTAACTGATCATATTCTAATTTAAAATGTCTGTAAAAAATATTTTCACTTTCAATTATTCCTTGTATATCCTTCTCTTTTCTCAGCAAATCTTGCCTGAATGCCTCTATAGCCTCTTCGACAGTAAAATATTTTACTTTGGGTTTTTCTGTTGTTGTTGTTGTGGTTGTTGCTCCTATTGTTTGATTATTATCATTTTGATGATGTATGATCTCATTGATCTTCATTAATTGAAAGGATAAATCGATTTTTAAAGTATCATTGCTAGGTAGCAGCAAAGAAAATTCCAAATTGCCTTTATTCTCAGCATCATCTGATATATTTAGTGGTATTGGGATAGCTTGTAATAAACCCAATGAAAGGTAAACTAACAGCAAGGTAAATTTATACATTTTGATTGACTATTGGAAGAAACGAACAAACCATACCAGAGAAAAGTCAAATTGAAACTAAATCAAAATTCTTTAAATTAACTCTTTTTATTTATTTTGCTATATAGTGACATTAATTTCTTTGTTTGCATTATTCTACTTTTTATCATATAACAACCACAAGTGTCGGGTCCGACTTGACATGTATCTGATGACCAGCTGCATGTTGAATAATGATTTCCGTATTTAGAAGTAATGATATAATCATGAGTGTATTCACATAATTTTACGTAGCAATTTAGAATCTCCTCATAATGTTCATCCAACAAGTTTTCCTTGTTGTCTATTAAAAAGTTAGGAATTTGCTCCTTAAGCAGATCAGAACTTGTGTCCACCATCCTTTCCGAACAATGATCTTCAGTTCAATGCCATCATAGATTGGTTTTAATACTAAGTTGATCCAACAATTTTATGTCTTCTTCATCTATATCACTTAGCTCACTATCAAAGTCATTAAATATACAAAGTTCATTAAAACGATTTGTTATTCTCAGGGGATGAAAACCATCGACTGTGACCCCTACTAATGTTATTACACCACCGAATACTTCAATTTTAAGATGTTCATTAACATTAAATTGATATAATATTGATGATAAACTTCCAGATAGTGCATCTCCTCTGCACATATTCAACAATAAACATTTACTCCCATCTTCCGGCGTTAGATAAACTGATAAACTACTATCAATTACATCTACTCTTACTATTTTAAAATATTTCCACGATGAATGACAAATGCAATATCTATCACCCGATTTGATCGTTTGAATCCAAAACATCCTTTATATTAAAATTCTTCTATAAACACGTGTGCAGCAAGTCCTCCTCTTAGTCAACGAAGAAAGGCAATTACATTCCCTTTTAGACGTTTTGATCAGTTCCATCCAATACATTTTTAACATTTAATGATTCCTTAATGATAACAACTCTATTTATAGAAATATAAATATGCACATCCTAAAATAGCTCATACGTTATTCAAAAGATAAATTTACCCAAAAATAAAATAAAAAAAATTATCTGACTATTTTTATCAACTGCTCTTATCACTTAAATTATAAACAACTAAACCGCAATTGGAACATCTAAACCACAATTGGAGCATTCAACTGTCAATCAAATCAAAACCACACGGTAGGGTGGCGATCCCGCCACTTTGGGAACACCAGAACCTACCTAAACATACTACTGATTTATAGTACCTACTAAAGACAAGAAAACCGGTCGCAGGATGTTTGTCAAACATTCGCGAGAAGTGGAGGAGTGGAATAAACATTAAGATATCATTTGTGTTTTTCCTATGATCGAACATGAGATCAGTAGTCCTGCACGCACTAACCACTGCGATCTAACTAAACAAAAAAAAATGTAATCGAAATATTATAATTCATATAAGCCGGTATTTACTATTATTATAAAGTTTCAATATTCTTTCGGAATTGTTAAATTTCGTTAGTCAAATCAAATTAAGTTTTATTCAAGAAAGTTTCTAGCGGTAACAGGTAAGTACATCAGGATCGCAGTAGCAGTAGATTATGGTGCATAGTATTGGAGGAGAGTCCTCAAACCCTGATTTACCTCACCTAATTAGGTGCTTACGACAAATCGAAATATGTACATTTTTATCAATCATTCGCTATCTAAAGAGAACCAGACATTAATCATCTGTTCAGTTCAGAGTCCAAATCAACTCAATAATTTCACGAACTTTAAAGATCAGCACAATTTGTTACTGTGCTCGTTCGAAATCATTTATCTGCACAGGGAGATCTTGTTCCGAGGACGCACCTCATGTTCCATCCAAAAACAAACTAAATGACTACGATTCCCACCTTACCCCCTTTCTTTGGTGGATAACTAAGCCAATGTTTATACTCATGTTTGAGCTATAGAGAGCGAAGGAACTCTTACAACAAGGTGAACTGATACTGTATACCATGCCAGTGATCTGATCATGAGCGACGAAGATGAAAACGAATGCGACGACGACAACGACGACCATGATCCAAGACAACAAGCTAACCGAACACTATCCAAATGAGAGGGCAGCATTCTGGGCAGGGTCAGGATGTCATCGACAAGCCAAAGTGTGGGCACAAATCACACATAATATACCGCACCGCGCGCGAGTTAAGTATCCATAGCAAAACATATTGAGAAAAAAGATAACATTATTTGTATTCAATGATATCTTTAGCCTCTAGTACAGTCTTGCACACAACGCTACAATGATAACATATGTACAAGAGATAATATCGTTTGTATACAATGTTGGAATATTATCTCTTCTTCATTATCAAGCAAGACGATTGTACGCTTGGGTCTCCTTGTAGATAGATAAGAAAAATATATAAATACGACTGTATGATGAATTTATCGATAGTCTTATTGTAACTACATAGTAGCCTTAAGCTCCTTTTAGAATTAGTAAAAAGTATTTCAATAATAAAGGACATAGTTCCAAATAAATATTGTTTAATTTTAAAAGTAAGAAACAAGTGTTTTAATTGGCGATCCTGCCAGGAGGTTAAATATACTTTTTAACTTCAATCGAGCGGACCTCGGGAACAAGTAGTGAAATCTAGTATAAACAGAACACTCGCGTTACCGGTTACAAGAATTACCTAGCATAGCAGGTACAAATATAGCTTCTTCATACGAAGCAGCTAAGCAATTCAGTGAAAGTGTATATGTGGAGGAAAAAAACACACAAATTCGACGACAACAGACACGAGTTCAAAATGGAACAACTCGCAGTATTAATGGCAAGATTAGAAGCTTTAGAAACCAGGTGCAACACAGTAACACAAACCCTAGAGCACACACGCACAGAGAATGCAAGGTTAGCAGCAATAATAACTAACCAAAATCAAATAAACACTAATTTAGAAACAAAACTAAATGAAGTAAAATCTGGATTAGGCATAGTACCAAACATACCTGTGCTAGAGGAAATAAGAACCACATATACAGATGGTAGTGAAATACAGTTAGACGCATTTAAAAGCCTACCTATTTTCAACGGCGATCAATCAAATTATCGGTCGTGGCGCGAAGAAGCATCCAGATTAATGGACAGCATTAAAAACTTCAAAACACACAGTAAGTACGCAGCAGCATTGACTATAGTAAAAAGTAAAATACAGGATGCAGCCGCGAATGTGTTAACTAATTATAACACAATTTTTAATTTTGAGGCGATACGTAACAGATTAGATTATACGTACTCTAATCAAGAACCTCTATACGTGCTACAAGACATGATGAAAGCCATCACGCAAAAAAGAAGCACACTGTCTGAATACCACGACGAGATAAATAAAAATCTCAATTTAATAATATCAAAAATCACTATGTCAGGTGATCCGCCGAATATAATCGACAGACTAATTAAAAATGCTAACGACGACGCAGTTCGTATATTCATTGATGGTATGAGTGACAACTTTACAAGAGGATCATTATATTCAGCTACAATAAATGATCTAGAACACGCATTCGCAATTGCTCGCAGAATAGAACATGATAATGTGCACAGGCATTTACATCTCACTCAAGATAAGCACCACAAAAATATGCCACATGAACGCAGAAACGAAAGAAGACCAAATTATTCGAGCCAAACAACGAATTATCAACCCCAGAAGCAATACGATAATATGCAGCAACACAATCAAGGACCACAGCCGATGGAGATAAACTCGAGACAAATTGTACATGCACAGCGACAAAATTGGAATCAATGCAAACCCGATGTATATAATCCACCAGCGAAACGTGAACACAGCGGGAGTTTCAACACACACAACAGACCGCAACGATCTTATCAGCAGAACTTCAAGCAGCAGAGAGTAAATAACTCCCGACAACAACGCAGAGACGATGCCAGCAGTACATATGCAGAAGCAGATGAAACGGAATGTATGGTAAATAATAACATAAGAATAGATCATTTAAACTAGTAGACGGGTTGCCCTGCTTAAATTTAACTAGTACTATTCATAAGAAAATTTACAAAATTCTTATTGATACTGGTGCAACCCATAATTACATTAATAGAAAATGCGATTCTAGCGAAAAAATTAAAATTAAACCTATAAAAATAAAAACAATGCATGGTTATTCTATGGTAGATACAAAGAAAGTAGTTAGGATATTAAAGAAAAATATAACATTTTTTGAATTAGAGGATATTCAGTCTTTTGATATGATATTAGGATATGAAGGACTTAAAGTTCTAAACGCGGAAATAAATTTCAGTAATATGACTCTAACTACCATAAGCAGTGTCGAATCTATTCAGAAAATTAATTACATAATTGGGGAAAATAATATTTATAAAGCAGACATAGATAGACTGATGAAGATTAATAACAGCATAGGACCGTTACCCTTTACAGATACTATAGAAGCAAGCATTAGGACGACCAATGATAATCCGGTTTATGTTAAACAATATCCATATCCCATAGCAGATAACGAATTCGTAAACAAAGAAATACAGAAACTCTTACATGACGATATAATAGAAAAAAGCCATAGTCCTTATAACAGTCCCATATGGACAGTACCTAAAAAAGGTTTGGACGAAAAAGGAAAACCAAAACGGCGCATGGTTGTTGATTTCCAAAAACTTAACGCTCACACTGTAACAGACAGATACCCCATTCCGGATGTCAACATGACAATTCAAAATTTAGGTAAAGCCAAGTACTTTACAACGTTAGATTTGGAGTCAGGTTTCCACCAAATTAAAATCAAAACAGATGATAAAGAAAAAACAGCTTTTGCTATAAATGGCGCAAAATATCAATTTAAACGAATGCCTTTCGGGCTCAAAAATGCACCAAGCATATTTCAGAGATGCGTGGACGACATTTTGAGAGACTTTGTAGGTAAATTCGTACACGTTTACATTGATGACGTATTGATATATTCTTCATCTGAGGAAGAACATATACAGCACATAAGTCAAGTATTCGACGTACTCAATAAAGCCACATTAAAAATATCTGATGAGAAAAGTAAGTTTTTTCAAGAAGAAGTAGAATACTTAGGTCACATAATCAGACATGGTAGAATCACTACGAACCCTGAGAAAATAGCAGCTATAGAAAATTTTCCAGTCCCACAAACGGTAAAGGATTTGAGAGGATTTTTAGGTCTTACAGGTTACTATCGTAAGTTTATAAAGGGATACGCAAGCATAGCCAAGCCCCTGACATTATATTTACGAGGAGATAACGGTAAAGTAAACAAAAAACAAAGTAAAAATATTAAGTTAAATCTGAATGATTCAGCATTAGAAGCGATTAGAATTTTAAAAAATTATTTGAAAGAACAAGTCGAACTTTTTCAACCGGATTATAGTAAACCATTCGAGCTTACTACTGATGCATCCAACATAGCTATTGGAGCCGTACTAAGTCAGAATAAGCAACCTATACACTTCTTGTCAAGAACACTGAGTAAGACAGAAGAGAACTATAGCACAAACGAGAAAGAGCTATTAGCGATCATATGGTCCTTACAAAAACTCAGAAACTACATATATGGTATAGCAGACTTAACCATATATACCGATCACCAGAGCCTTATATATTCTGTATCAGAAAAAAATCCCAACACAAAGCTGAAACGTTGGAAGGGAATCATTGAAGACTTTGGAGCAAAATTAGTTTATAAACCAGGAAACCTAAATCTTGTAGCTGACGCATTATCACGTCAACGCATAAATACTTCTACCATAGAAACAGCACATTCAGCTGAAAGTTCTTCTAATGATATAATAAAAACTGTGAATCAGCCTTTTAATGCATACACTGCACAGTTCGAACTTATTGAAGATATAACAAATAATATCGAAACACAAATCTATTTTGGTAACAAAATAAGACTCATAATAAAGTTTAAGGACAAAGACTCTTTACTAAGGCAGATGAAAGAAGTTATACAACCCCAAAAGATTGTAGCTTTGCATACGAAATTTGAAAACATATACAAATATGGTGAAAACATAAAAAAAGAATTCCCACTAGTAAGATTTATATTCACACCAAGAAAACTTCAAGACGTGACAAATTTGGAGGAACAACTAAAACTTGTAAGGGTAACTCATGAAAGAGCACACCGAGGGTTACGTAACAATATACAAGAAATCTCAGAGAAATATTACTGGCCCGATCTAAATAAACAAGCAAAGAGTTTCAACAAAAAATGCATAGCATGTCTATTTGGAAAATATGAAAGAAAACCTATCAGAGAACCTCTGAATAATTCAGAAATACCAACACATGTGGGAACACACATTCATATGGACATATACTTCAACGACAAGTATACTTTCCTTGTAACAGTAGATAAGTATTCTAAATATACAATCCTTCGGGAAATCGAAACTCGAAACAGACTGTACGACGTTATGGAAGAGGTCTTATCTAATTATTTCCCAAAATGTGAACGACTCATGACAGATAACGAGAAGGGATTCAAAACAGAAATGGTGAACCAAATGTGTTTGAAATACAACATAACTAAAGTAGAAACTCCAGTATACAGATCGACAGCTAACGGTCAGGTAGAACGTGTAAACGGTACAATAACTGAACTGTCTAGAATATTCACAATTCAGAATAAAACAAGACTTATCGAAGAAATATTTAGAACAGTGCGTGAATTAAATAATTCTATACACTCAGTTACCGGTTTGAAACCTAGAGACATTTTCTTTAATCAAAATAAATATAGAAATAGTGAAATTATAATAAATAAACTAAACTCAGCATCCAAAAAAGTGATCGAACGTCTAAATAAAGGAACTCGACACAGAGAGTATAAAAAAGGAGATAAGATAATGGTAAGAATCACAGGTCTTAGAAAGAAATCTAACGCTAGATACATAACAAGAATAGTAGAAGAAGATAAAGGAGACACGGTAATCTCTAAAGAAGGAATAAAAATTCACAAGGATAACATAAAGAATTATCATTTTTCAGATGACGAAAATATTAATATTCCTAACATTACTAGGAATTGTACAGAGTCAAGAAGGGCAAGGAAACGTTCAAATAACTGAGATACTAAACAAGAAGTTTATACTTACACAAACAGATGACGTGTATTTATTCAAAGAACAAACTTATTTGTTACATGCCACCAACCTGACTTCGATATTTCAACCTTACGTAAATATCGTAACTAGTAAATATCAACCTACACAGGAAGAAAAAATTTGGTTAAGTAAAATTAAGAATTTAGCAGACCAATTACAAGAACATACTAGGCATACTAGATCAATTAACTTTTTAGGAACAGCTTTCAAATATGTGTTTGGTAATCCTGACCATTATGACTTAGTTAACATAGAAACGAGTATAAATAATCTCATAGAAAACAATAATAAACAAAAAACTATAAATTCTAGATTTGAACAAATTTTGCAACAATTCGAAGGTCAGAGCCTTAAAGAACATTTAGTAATAGAACAAGTGTACGAACAATTATTATTATTGACCAGAACAATTAATGCAGCAAAAAATAATGAATATTTATCAGAAAGCCTAGACTTAGATGACATTAAAAATATTATTCAACATGAAATAATTCAAGTACCCATAATAAATATACTTGAGTACTCTAAAATATTTTTAGCTAGAACTGATGAATTCTTCATCACAATATATAAATATCCAGTTCTAATTAAATCATGTAAATTGTATAAAGTAACACCTTTAAATTCAAAACATGGAAAAATCATTACAGATAAAACAATTGCCTTATGTAACCAAACTTATTTAAGAACAAGAAATTGTCAAAATCATCTAAGTAAAAACATTTGTGAAATTAACTTTGAAGAAGAAAATTGTCTTATTCCACTTTTAAAGAATATAACTTCAAAATGCAACATTAAACAAGAATACGATTACGACTTAGAAATTGAATCCGGTGTTATGTTATTAAGCGGTAAGCATAAGTTAAATAATCAAACAATTAATGGTATAAACTTAGTTACTTATGAAAATACTATAAATCTAGACGATAAAATATACAAAAACATGCATAAGCAAATTAAAGAAGTTATATTAAGAAATCATAATTCAGAGTCTTACATCGACCAAATAATTAAAGAAGATACAATGTACAAATTCGATAACATAGATACTTTAAAAAAACTAATTATTCCTTTTGAAGAAAAACCGATATTATCAACTATATACACAATTGTAACACTGATTGTTATTCTAGCATTTACGTACGTAATGATAAAAACTATACAATGTATAACAGATCGTCAAAAACAAAAAAAGATTGACGCATATAACAAAACTTATGAAAGAGAAATGTTAAAAATAGCGTCGAAAAATCGGGACGATTTCGTTTAACAAGGGGGGGAGTTAAGTATCCATAGCAAAACATATTGAGAAAAAAGATAACATTATTTGTATTCAATGATATCTTTAGCCTCTAGTACAGTCTTGCACACAACGCTACAATGATAACATATGTACAAGAGATAATATCGTTTGTATACAATGTTGGAATATTATCTCTTCTTCATTATCAAGCAAGACGATTGTACGCTTGGGTCTCCTTGTAGATAGATAAGAAAAATATATAAATACGACTGTATGATGAATTTATCGATAGTCTTATTGTAACTACATAGTAGCCTTAAGCTCCTTTTAGAATTAGTAAAAAGTATTTCAATAATAAAGGACATAGTTCCAAATAAATATTGTTTAATTTTAAAAGTAAGAAACAAGTGTTTTAATTCGCGCACAAGTTCATGTGCAAGATATGAACGTTAAACGCAGCGCGAAGATGCACAGACAAAAAAGTGATGCGACGCGACAACGACAACGATCGCACACTCGCAGAGCATGGTATTTGATGGTGTGGAAGTGCGCACTACGGTTCGGATGGGAATGTCGAATTCAACTTAAATTCACAGCAGGACTCCTTGATCCTGGCCATTAATGATGCCTGGCAGCACGAGTGAGAAATTCCCCCATGTGGCGAAATCGAGACAAAAGTTATGTTCACATTCTGGGCTTTTGGTGTTGGACGTGGAGCAGTATTTTCTGCGCATACATTTTTGTTGTTGTTTCGATTGGTGTTCCTGTTTGCGAATTTTAGCTATTTTATTCCTTTCGAGTGTTTATTATTGTGATGTCGCTGGATGATTTCTTACCACAGACCGTTTAGCAAGAATATTTATGCTTATCATCGAAGCTGTTACACACTTGGGTATTTAGGAGGACAAGGATAATTGGGGTTTAATCAGATGTCATATATTATTATTGCTGCTGAAAAGCAATGGCGTTTTTGGGAAACAGAAAGGAGCCCTAATATATCTATAGGCATTGTAAGTTCTGTACCTACTAATTGGGGTCTGTAACTAGCAGAAAGTAATATGGCGATATCGATGAAATTAAACGGACATGGAAAAGCTTTCCCTTGAATTTTACCGAAGAAAAATAACTGGAAGAACGTAGCATTTTATGATGTAGGTAGCCCAAGAGCTGAATTGAGAAGCTTTGTCTATTACATACTATGGTCTAATCGTATGTTAGACGTTCACTAAGGGAAGGGGTCCGACAGTGAAAACAATTTTATCCGCTAAATTTTTAAATTCATAATTCCTCCAAGGACTTTGCTTTGAAATACCTATCTGTGTAGTTTTTCTTCAATAATAAAAAACAGTCAAAAATTAATCTTCTTTTTTTACATGTTAAATTAAGAAAACCTATTTGTATATTCCCTTTAGGCGGCTCTCAGATTGAGGCAACAATCAATAAGTAACTGGCAATTGGAAACACGCAATATTATCGCTCAAAGTTATTTTACTTTGAATAAAGTTAGAGGTCTCACATCAAAGCAACTCAATACCGGTCCAACGAAAAATGTTGCTGATTGCTTCAATCAGCTTCAATCCCTGGGGATTTTTCCCTAACTTCAATGAATTTTGTGTTGAAAACAGGATCGTCCGACATATTTTCTAAAACTTTATAGAACGTAGTAAGCGCATATGTGTCAATAATGGTACAGGGAATTAAGTCCCCGGGAATTAAGTCCACTGAGGGACTTGGTTCCCACCTAGTGGGAAATATAAAACCACTTTTGGAAAGTGGACTTAGTTCCCATGTAAGGTGGGAAATAAATTCCAAAAACTCTGAGTGGTTTTATTTCCCTTTCAATACAACCAATTTCGCACATATACTGCAAATCTGAGAGTAAACCCAAGCAGGGGGTACGTATGCTGCCCCCCATACGTATTAAACTGTTAAATGTGTACTAAGTTCCTATTAAAAAATGGACTTAGTTCCCCCCTTACATGGGAACTAAGTCCACTTTCCAAAAGTGGTTATATTCCCCACTAGGTGGTAACTAAGTCCCTCAGTGAATTTAGTTCCCGGGGACTTATTTCCCTTCACCGTCAATAATCGCAAATGTTGCTACTAGGAAGCAATATTTGTTACTTTTCAACATGCGCTGTGTATCGCTAGCGATAATAATTATTGCCGAAATCAGCAACATTTTTCGTTCGAGATTAAAAAATCACGAGTCAAAAGGGAGCCATAATTTTCGGCTCTTCAATCAGCGCTCTTCGTATAAATTGTGTTACCTAGTTCGGTGCTCGATAACAAATTATGTCCTTTCGGACTTTGCCCAAGCTCAGTGAAGATGGGGTAGGGCCAAGAAACTAGATGAATTAATAAACTCCAATTGATGGGAACTCAATTTTTTATTTTTTTTTTAATTCAAATTCGGTATTTTCTAAACGTTATAAAAAAGGGATTGCTACTTCCAAAAAAAAAGGAAACCGCGACTTTGACAGGGGAAATATCAAGAAAGAATACTATATATTATATATATTAAAGAAACCCGAAAGAAAATCTCACCAAACCATCCATCGATCCTCTTCTACACGGTGCGGTATCGTTTACGTCCAGGTAGGCACGCCGTTCAAGGTCCAGCGACGATGTTACAACCCTTCTTTTTAGCCGATACTCAGACTAATCAACGTCCGACAGATTAATATTATTCGACGTGTTGATGGTTATCGGACATCTATGGGCGATTGCGATGGTAATACTTCGTGGGTACAGCAACGCTTCTCGTTCGATAGGTTTCGTTTCGAATGCCTCCGCTCGATGTTGAGGCGTAATACAGCTTCTTCCGATTTGATATCGGGTTAAGTTCGGATTTCTTCTCAGTGTCGACAATTGTCCCATAATTAATCGATAATCCCAATTATTCGGATTTCTTCTCGGTGTTGACTATCGTCCAGCAGTTCATCAATAATCCCAATTATTCGGCTTCCAACAATGCAATTTCCACAGCTCACAGGGCTGACTTCGAAGATTTTGAAAAAGTCGCAAAAAAGGGGGCAATACTAATCTGTTCACAAATGGCGCAAAAAAAAATGCAAAACGAGTGAGTTCACTAAAGTTAAGTGGCTTACGCATATTTTCATCTCGTTCTTTCTTATTGTTGCTTTGAACATGGTTCTAGCTAAATTTTTAATGCCTAAACTTATGACAATAGGACATAAATAGCTGATAGCTGATACCTCTGGCTGATAGAAAAAGGACGCATTCAGATCCCAATTAGTTGTAAAGTAGTTTCGTAAAGTATTTATTATGTCACATTTCGTATTTCATACAAAAAGGTGTTGTTTTTTTTTTCAAAATGGGAACTATCAACGAAATACAGAAAGGGGCAAAAATGGACAATTTTGGAAAAGTGGTCTCATTAGGGATAGAAAGGAAAAAAAGGGGAAAAATGCAACTTTATTCGCATAAAGTCAGCCCTGAGCTCAAGACTTTCCACGTCCTCTCCACGACGTCGTCCATTCCGCTTCCAAAATTCCAGAGAGCTAGTCACGTTTTTCGGAAATACTCCAGACACGCAGCTTGTTAATCTTGTTATCCGTATCGTTTTTTTTTCTCTTTCTTTCATCGCTGTCCTCTTTTTTTCTTCTGCTCTGTTTTGCCGACGACGATGTGAGGGTGGGCTTGGGGTTTCATCGCAATGTGGAATTTAGTTGGAATTCGTTGCAATGTGATTTAAGGGTTTTAAAGTGAGATTTGTTTCATAGGTATGTCTCTTAAAAGAAAGCATAATTTTCAAAGTCATAAACGTAATTCTAGTTATAAAGACGTAATTTCATAAAAGCTATTATTTAGATAACAATGTAAAGATTCAATAATTATAGATTAAAGAAATTAGGTATGTTATTATATTCAGAAATCTTGATAAATACAAAAAAATATTGAATTTTATATATATACTCTACGTAGAATTTTGACGTATAACACAGGTTTCTGTTCCATCTAAAGGCTGAGCTACATTAAATCGAAATCGTTATACGTAGATAAGTGATTGGGTTTTAAATTATCGATTTTATTATTATTGAAAATCACCTAAGGGTCTGTGGTTAGGCTGCTGGACTAGACTACTGTGCGAAGGGATTCAGTCAGGTTTGATCCCCATAAAGGTTGTTTTCCAATGTGCGACCTCTCGTTCACAACTTATCCGAGAGTATTAATGTAATGAAAAGCATAATGGTTCTGAGCAGCTAGGCCTAGGGTGCCCATACGGACTGGTTTCACTAAATGTTTTCTCCTATTTTTAACTTAACGTATAGTAAGAAAAAGATATTGTTTTCGCACAAAATTTCGAACTCGAGATTTTGATTAATTCTGATATTGCGATTATAGGGGAACTCAAAAAAGTGGGTCTCGCAATTCTGTCCGTCCGTATGTCTGTCTGTCCCAGCCCTGGGGAATCTAAACGCTTGGACGGATTTGCTTCAAACTTCGTATTTAGAGTTTGTGGACTTCCCGCTAGGGACGTTTTTTTTATGATAGCCCTAATATTACGGGACCTCCCATATAAAAATTTTACGAAATATGTCTAAATTTAGATTTTTTCGAAAACGGCTCTAACGATTTGAACCAAAATTGATAGTTGAGTTAATGTAGACATGCTTAACATGACTACATACCCAGTTTTTGGCTAAAAAGTCCAGCAACGGCATTTTTAAAAATTGGCTTTTTCACGAAAACGGTAAAAACGATTTAAAAAAAACGTATTTTTAAGGTATTGTTGTCATTCTTAATTTGAAAAAAAAAACTCAGTTTTTCTCTAAAAAGACTGCGTCCTTTGATATCAACCCAAATCCCTAATAATAGTACCTACTTTAAAAACTGCTGATATCTTGAAAACGCAATTTTCGATTGTGATAAAAATGTAATTGGCAGGTAATGCTTAAATCTATAGTAATACAGTTTGCTCAGTTTTGAGCTAAACAGTTGCAAAACGGTGTTTTTTGAACCATGAATGGTTAAATCCTTCGATTTAAGCCCTAATCGCTAAAAATGGTACTTTAAAAACTGCTCATATCTCGAAAACGCCATTTTCGATTTGAATGAAAATGTAGCTGATAGATAATGTTTATATCCTGAAGAATACTTTGTACTCAGTTTTCAGATAAAAAGTTTAATAACAGTGCTTTTCGAATTCAAAATTCTAACATTTGTCATCATAATAATAATTTGATCAAAATAATTCTAAACATGTTCCCGTACTTAGTTTTTCTCAGAAAACTCGAATATAGCCATTTTATGAATATATCTCAAAAATGACTACCCAAATCCCGACCATTGAGACCACTTTTTTTTAAATAATCAAAAATGGGAATTAGAAATTCATTAGCCTACTTGTCTCCTTCAAGTGTCAGTTCGGGGTGAAATTTGAATGTCTACAAGGGTTCAGTAACTAAACCTGCGTACATCTTAAGTTGATATGATTTTAAATGTAAAATTTGCCGAAATGACTCTGAGAATCTGCGAGATTCGCAATAAACGAGAAAGTTTCGTGCGACTCAGTGGTGCACATTTTTCTAAATAGTATAGGTTGAAACAATGTAAGGTAACTCACTTTTCTCACATATGTATGCCGTGCCGTCGAACCATATTTTTTTATAATTGATTGGTTTCGAAGTCCCGCGAACATTGTTTAAGACAGACATTTATTGTAAATTCATCATCATTATTCATAGCAAAGAGGATACACAGGGACGTATACACATATCCATGAAAACTAGCGAAATGCAAAAAAATTTTTAAATCGATTTCACATTTCCAATGGCACCATTCGTGCCATCATCACCTCTCGATGTTCCCGATGCCAATTCACATAACCCACATAATTGTGCATACTACACTCGGTTTATGTTTTCCATCGACCTCATCACTAATATTATGCACAGATCTAGGCGCTTGCAAATTACCAGGTAAATCCACAAACAAATCAAGGAAATCGTCAAAACAAAACAAAAACGGACCGATACCTCGAAAAACCTATTGATACCTCTGGACACTACGTGGATGATGTGTGACCTGCTGATTGGCCGTGGAAATCATAAATTGTAAAATTGCGACTTTCATCTCCGGTCCGGGATCGATCTCTTCGACCGCATCTGGTATCGAAAATGTCCAAGTCGATATGCATGCACCGATTGAGCTGCCAATTGGCAGTGACGGAATCCATTATTCGGCCTCTCTTGACCGCCAAGTCGCAATGTGTGTGTGTGTGTGCGGCACGGCAACCACAAATGGCCAGCCTTTCGATCTGCCAGATTATGGCTAGAGCGACCTGTGTTCCTTACCGGCGTGAAACATTGATCGGATTTGATCGATGTGATCTATTGATACCCTCAGAGATCAGACGACGCGACGACGACGACGAAAAGATACACAGCCGACAGCCCGAATGTCAGGTTGGAGAGCATCGCATCAAAGGTGATGAAGGTGCATCCGATGGACATCATTGATTGGTCGTTGTTTGGTGTGTGTGCGCGTAGAGTTCACGGGCAGGCTAAAGATATGCAGCGTATAAGCCCAAGTTCCCATCGCAGAAGATATGCACCATGGCCACATGGGTTACATAGAT
Source organism: Cheilosia soror (assembly GCA_949372485.1). Classification (NCBI taxonomy): domain Eukaryota; kingdom Metazoa; phylum Arthropoda; class Insecta; order Diptera; family Syrphidae; genus Cheilosia; species Cheilosia soror. The sequence continues at coordinate 22,520,186 of OX443563.1, forward strand.
CCTAAATTGAGGGGAATATTTCCATAAAGCAGTGTTTACAGATTTGGAAGACAATAGTGTGGCTAATTTTCAACGGTGGGAACATTTTGGTTGATTAGTTGATAGAAAGGCTGCTTTGTTGGTGTTTGGCGTACTTAAAATGCTAATCTGATAGATACCCACTTCGGCTGAGTAGGCATCATAATCGATTGTCCATGAAATAAATCGATGAAGAGGATAATCGTTCAGAAGAATTAAAAATTGGAAAACAGTCAAAACATTTAGTGTTAAACATTGAGAAATTAATTAGCATATATATACAAATAGATAGAGCTCTTAATTCAGAAAATATTTATATTCGATTTGTCACTTTTAGGAATACCAATTTTGTACTTACCATTTACCAATGCTTTTTAAGTCAAGTGTGTGACCATGTAACACATCACGAGAATAAAAGAAATAGTTGACGCAACACTTTCAAATAGGAACCTCGGCATAGCACCTCACAAGCATTAGTCTGCGTAAGTTGGAAGATACCTACACCTACAGACTTTTTTGTGTCGTGGATAATAGGAGTGCGAGAATTAAATTAAAAAAAAAACCTTTTGGACTACAAATGATAAATGGATGGATAAAATGTGTAAGCCAATGCAACAACATTTGTGTCAACAATTGGAAAGACATTATGTACATTTTATATTCATTTATTAATTTTTTAATGTATAATTAAAAGGATGAAAAATCAATAGGTATGTCTAGCTTATTTTACGAGGGAATTTGAAGAGTGTCCTTCACTGTGGATCACATCTTCGTGGTGATTACTATAGGTTAGACTTCAGGAAACAGAATTGCTTCACAGCCGAGAACGAAAAAACCGGACCAAAGCTTTCTCGACTGAAAAAAAGCCATCGTGAAAGTAGGAAGAATACTGAACATTCGACCGATTCAGCTCCAGCCCAAACTTGGTATCATAAACGCTGTTTATAATTTTATAAAGAATACTTTTTAATTGAGTTATTATAGAAAATTCCTCTTCACGAATGAAAAAATCATCATAAAAATTCTCAGGTATAAAAGGAAGTAGGTACTACTAGCTTCTATAATAAGACAGCGGACCGCTGCTCCTTATTAAATCTTCTGAAACTGGGCTTAAAGATATAAATTCTCCTTTAAAGTTCATATTGCCAATCCTTATCCCGTATAATTCAAAGGGTAATGTAATGACTTTACGCCCATTTCAATAACACCCTCTCCATCGCAATCACTTGAAAGAATTTTGCAGAAGCAGATCTGAGGATAAGCTAAGATCCTCATCAGCTGAGATGAAAGTAAATCTGAACAAATCTGAAGTGATGGTCGTCTCCGGAACGCCATTTTCAATGCATTCTGCATGTTAGTAGAGTCCCATTGAGACAGCTGGAGAAGTTTAAGTATCTCGGGGTCTTATTCACGAGTGATGGAAGGAGCAATGTCGAGTTTTCCTGTAGGATTGGTCAGGCTGGGTCAATTTTGAGACAACTTTGTCATTCTGTTATTAGGAACACTGAACTTGGTGTCAAAGGCAAGTTGTCAGTCTTTAATTCGGTGTTTGTTCCAACTCTTACCTATGGTCATGAGGTTTGGGTAATGACTTAAAAAATAAGATCGCGGATACAAGCTGCCGAAATGAGATTTCTCCGTAGTATTGCTGGTGTGACCCGCAGAGATCGCATCAGAAATACCAGAATACGTGAGGAACTCAATGTCAAGCAGCTACTTCTCCGGACGGAGCGATCCATGCTTCGGTGGTTTGGTCATGTTAAACGCATGTCCCCGACAAGGATTCCACGACGAGCTATGGAATCCGTACCATCAGGTAGGCGTCCTCTTGGTTGGCCCAGGATGAGAGTCCATAATCTTTCCTCTAAACATATGGGAATTGCCCTTGATGATTTTAGAGAATCGCGAGTTATGGAAAAGGTCCACTTGAGCAACCTCAAGTCTCTACTTCTTACCGAATTTACCCAGCTTCTGGCTAAAATGTTATTTCTAAAGTTTGGGATTCATCTTTGTCTTCTGTCGAGAAGGCATTGGGGGTTGGTACACCATACTACCTGTATGGATTCTGAAAATCGCGTTCTACCGTCGATGCCTAAAGGCGGTATTAGACACAGCAGCTAAAGCAATACTGGGAAAAAGATGGAGAGGGGGGACAAAGAAATACTGCGCGGTTGTGACGCTGGACGTAAAAAATGCCTTTAACTCGGCGAACTGTCATGCATTAGGAGGTCGCTGGCCAGAATGGAAGCGCTGGTGTATACCTGCGGAACATAGTTGCAAATTACTTTACCGATAGAAAGTTAAGGTATCAGACTGACAATGGAGTTAAGTACTACAACATTACCGCGGGAGTACCACAAGGCTCCGTTCTTGGACCTCTGCTGTGGAATACAATGTATGACTGAGTCTTGCGACTAACGCTGCCTCAAGAGTAAGGTGATCGGTTTTGCTGACGATATCGCCGTGGTAACGGTAATCAAAAAATGGCTGGAGTCCGCCGGCTTAGAACTAGCCGACCACAAGACTGAGGATGTCTTGATAACCAGCCGAAAGTCTGTGGAATTTGCAAATTTCCGGGTTGGGAATCAAACCATCAGGTCTAAGGAGTCTCTAACGTACCTGGGAGTAATGCTCGACAACAGGCTAAACTTTAAAACGCACATCCAGTACGCCGGTAAGAAGGCCTTACAAATGCAAGCAGCTCTTTCCCGAATGCTGCCAAACATCGGTGGACCTGGATATATCAGAAGGATTCTATTATCCAGAGTGGTCAGCTCAATACTTCTATACGCTGCACCGGTCTGGGCGGGGGCTCTAAAAACAAACGAGACAAGGAGTCAGCATACAGGCTCTGCGCAACCAAAAAAAAAAAACTTGTCTACAGCCAACTAGATTACAACCTTGTACAGAATAACTACTTTCACGATACAAACGAGGCATTTGTTGGGTAAATGCCCAGTTCTACGAGAAATAGGAAGGCATTGTCTTGGGAACCGATTTTTGTCGGAAGAGCAGATGATTTAACCTCTCAACGAAATTGATGTTAAAAAATTGTTTACAAAATATCGTTAGACTATAGTGAGACTATCACCATCAGGGATGACGATGAATCCAATATGGCGCCTAATCTTCTGTGATGAACTCACACGTCACACCCTATTCAACATAACCTATAGAGGGAATATTATTCGTCTAAGCCCAAATTGGTTAGGTTCAGACAGAGTATACAAAGAGAATTGATTTTTTTTAAGAACAGCTTTTTTAGAAGTTTGCTAATATTTGAAATGGGTCATATTAATAGTTATTTGTAAAGATGGGCCTAAGAGGTAACCGAACTTCGGTGTAATAATTTTTATCGTGAGCATAAAGCACGTAAGTTAGTTCGACTTCTACTTCGAATAATAGAGTAAGCTATTACTCTTTCACATTTTATTACAAGAAGTGGCACAACCATGTCATTTCCTTCTGTATCTGTAGACAGCCAAAGGATCTGAATTAAATAAATCTTCCCACAGAGGTTATACTGTGTTCACTTCAAACCAAATTATTTGAACTGATGAAGCGTAAATTTCACAGCATTCCTGTAATTTTATTAGCCACTTTTTTCGTGAGAAATTTACGAGCAGCAATAATTAAAACAATTTTTATGGAGACTTTGAGTAGATAATGGAAGAGTTGCTACGGAAAATTAGATTCCGTTTCATCAGGGAGATTATTCGAGTTACGGCAATTCTGGAATATGCAGCGCATAAGTGTCTCAGCCAAATTAGCTCACCGTGTTAAGACTGAATGAACTCCTCCTGTACACTTTTAGTTTGTGGTCATCACTTCGGGTAGCCATCCTTCTATTTGATAGCTCGTTCACCTTAATTGTTTTAAATTAGCTTTTTCGCTTTCTTAGCCCTCTATGCTGGATGCTGGGCGATGGATCTCTATTTATGGCCCATACAGCATGCTATATACTCAGCCATACCAGAAGAAGATGCTATTTGAGCTATGTGAGCAACGAAATTTCGTACATTGCAACGAGGCATTAAGAAGATTTATGGCGGAGTGTTGCAGTTTTCTTATTTCGCTGCGCTACAGCCTTATTGCAGTTTTGGCCTACATCACAGAGATGCGCTGCTTGTCCATAAAGAGTCATAGTCCGGTCATTGCGATTTGCGGCGTGGCATGAGCGTGGAAGGTTTTTGTGGATTTCCTCATCGACACGAGCAGATACTCTTTTTGACCATCTCCCTGCCGGCAATCAACCTCATAATTGGAGATATGTTCACAATTATGGAATGCGAAAATGGACGACGCTAAATCAGTGACTTTGTTGCGTCCCTCCATCGAATGTATGGGGCTCGTCCAGCTCACAGCACCACTCTTCTTTGGCAACTTTGCGACGAGGAAATTTTCAATTTTAATTATTTATGCTATGTTATGAGGCAATTTCAATATTTGAATGGAAGTTGGAGGAGTACGACCGGCCGGCGTGCAGTATGCCATGATGATGATGATGATGATGAGTGCGCTTGCTTTGTGGTCACACCTATAAAGATGAAGAAGATGAGCGCACACCAATCAAATCGAGAATAAATACACATCGGTGATGTTCAGGTTAGGTTAGATGCGTGCGGTGGCCGTTCAAATTGGTTGATAATTGCACGACCGGTATAAAGTTGAATGGGTGCGTTTTTGAGACGGTCCCATGTCGTATACTTTATCTGTTGCGGGAGTAACTGTGCCTGGCAATGATACCAGTTTAGAGATAGTGAAATATGCTGCTTTAGGCAATACGTTTGGTCATAAATATAGATACTGTTGTAGGATATTGCAAATTTTTTATGGGGATTTACTTAAGCAAGAAAGTAGCAGGTTCATAGAGACGCATGAAGATAGCTTGAGAAACTCAGTAATTTATTAAAATGCAAAGTTGCCTCTATTACTCTCTATTTTGATGTAATACTATAAGTGTCCACTTTCTCTTATTTTTCAAATTAAAAAATCATTGTATTACTCCGTTAGGCTGCACTTTCACTCTGCATATCCATTTTATTAAGGTTGAGATATAAAAGGGTTTTCTAAAGAACTATTTTCATGCTCAACGTTAATCAAATAAATTCTCTGTCTCTGCTGACACAGTCAATTCCTTTTCAAAATCGACGAACATCACATTCGGGAACACTCTCGATCTGTTTCTCACAACAGAGCCAAATAATTATAAAATAAAAATATCTGCTCCCTTAGCGGATTCGGATCATGCTCTAATATTTGCTATCCTCTCTATACCGACACCAATGGGAGCGAACCAGGATCGCCTTCGTTCGATTTGGAATTATCCAATTGCCATGGGCTGATATGTGCTTTAGAGATACGGATGTCAATATGTGCGCAAAAACCGTAACCGAAATGACTTTACTCGGGAATCGGTATGGAACTTTAGATTCCACATTGCATCAAAAAACTAGCTTCAAATAAACCCTGGTTTAACAAAGAATGCAAGCGAGTTACCGCAGCGAAAAACAAGGCTTTAAGTGAATGGCGGTCAAACCCCTCGGAGCAAAAAAGATATGATTTTAGAATTCTTCGAAATAGATGCAACCTAATTATTGAATCAGCGAAGACAACTTACAACGAAAGAGACACTAACAAAGTAATTGGATGTCCTAACGGCTCACGCGCATTCTAGTCCATGGCAAAGGCAATCAGTAATAACTTTAGTTCCTCTTACTTTTCACCTGTTGGAAAAGAAGACGGCACTCTAGCAACAACACCTAAAGAAAAGGCAGATCTGTTCGCTAGCATGTTTTCCGAGAATTCCACTTTAGATTCTGCACAACTAGAGCCACCAAATATCCCGGGGTGCAAACATCGATGATAGAAGTGAAATTTCGGCTTCGAATAATTACACGTATCCTTAAAGAACTAGATTGCAATAAGGCAACTGGACCCGACAGAATCCCGGCTATAGTACTCAAGAGCTGTGAAACAGAACTTGCACCTGTACTATGTAAGCAGTTTACTGTTTAGCACGTCGTACTACCAGAAGATGTTTCCTTCTTGCTGGAAGACCGCTTGCATTTAACCTTTTCGAAAGAAAGGGAGGAAATGCCTGCCACAAAACTATCGTCCAATAGCGTTACTTTCAATGCTCTCAAAAGTAATGAAAAAGGCAATAATGTCGAAATAATCAAATATCTAGAAGGCCACAGGATACACGGATTTCGGAGACGTCGTCGGAGGTTTCACTGGAGACCTATTAAGCTACGTAACGCACTTATGGTTTATAGACGCATAAGCAATTGAAGCATAAGCTAATAATGATCATACAGTACACTTGACAACCGCGGGAACTTCCAAAACTCCTTCTGTTACAAAACAAGCAAACTTTGGAACTCGCTTCCGAGGAATATATTTCCAGAAGACAACAATTTGCAGCAATTTAAGTGCAGAACTAACATACATCTGCAAGCATCTCGGGGCGTTGATGAAGCGTTATAGGTTCGCCTTTCCCAGGAGAAGTATTTAAAAAAAAAATCGATACTGTTTCGTTGATTCCACAATCAGCAAACAGAGTGACGGGACAGTTAGTGCGTATGCACCCATCAAGTATCTATACACTTTTGAAATCGAATCAATTGATCAACTACACTTGTTGTACCTATCTACATAAACAACTTTTTGTATAGTATACCTATTATAAAACCTAAGACATAAAATCAATCAGTTTTATAACGTAGCTAGATGATCCGGTGAACTTTATACCATATCTAAGTTGATTTGTTCGTAACTTTTCTTAAGCTATGATTAGGTATGAATCCCAATCAACCTTCCAACTGCAGTTCATTGAGGTCGGCTATATTGGCCGCACTGTGTACAGTTTAGGTTATTTTTGATAATTAAATGAAACTCGTTTGTAATTTAAATGAATTCACGATCCTTTGTTCATTTCCGACCAATCGTCAGGAATACCCCCAGGGTAATACCTAAGAATGCCTGAAAATTTGAGCTCATGTTTGGTGGTTTGCGAGATATGTCTAAGATTTTTTTTGTATGGGAGGTGCCACCCTCCTTTGTCCAGTTTTGACCAATAACAACGATTTTCTGTAAATTTGAGCTCAATCGGCTCGGTGGTTTTCGACTTTTGCGATTATTGGTGGTACATTCCCATACAAAATTGAGATTTCGATTTTTGTGATTTTTCGGCTTTTCGTTTGCGGTTTTGTGAAGTTTCTTCTTTGCTTAACCCCTAATTCAGGACAAACAAAAAATCATCCAAATCGCACACAAATTACTGATTTTTATATATGGACTAGAAGTAGTGTTTTATTAACAATTATGTATGTACAATATTTTACAAACAATTAATTACAACAATTAATTGTGTATGATATTGGCTATGCCTCCTTAGAACCATTCGATGCGCTTACGCCAATCAATAACTTCCATTGTGGGCGCTGGACTTTGCGTCGAAACTGCTTTGAAGCTGGTACCATATCTGATTAATTCCAGGAAATAAAATTCAATGTGTTTTAGCGTCGGGATAAATATCAAAAACTGCAACTATACCTTTATTATAGTTTAAGTACATATATCGTATAATCTGAATCAGGACGATAGAAGGAGCAATTATAAGTATATGCCCTGGTGTATTATTGTTCAGGCTGGATCAATTAAAACAGCTACTGTCTTTTTCAGGAGGACCGAACTTGGTATCAGATCTAAGTTGTGGGTCTTTAATTCTTTAATGACAGAAATAATAAGATCGCGGATACTGTAGGTGCCGAATGCAGATTTCTTCGTTGTATTGCAGAGATCAGAAGATATAATAACTAAGGGGCTCAATGGCGTGTAGCTACTTGTCCAAACGGAGCAGTCCTTGATTTGATTTGCTCACGTACCCAGCCCCAACTTGGATTTCAATACGTGCTATGGGATCCATCAGACAGGCGTCATCTAGCTAGGACTATATAGTATATAGGGGGCCAGAACTTGATTATGTTTTAGAGTTGGTATGTATAGCGAAATAGCGACAGGCAGGTATGTACATATGGATGGTCCACTTAAGCACCCTAACCCACGAACCTTGTAATAAAGGGTGTCCCATAATTCACGCAAAACTTGAATTTTGCGCCATTTAATAGTACAGTGATGCCAACGCGAAAAAAGATAACAATGTAACAGCTGACAGTTCGGGGTTAGTAAAATTGGGGCGCTATACGAAAGAACAACGCATTTCCATTGTTGAGCAATATTTTAAAAATAATGAAGGTTTGTCAGCTACAACAGTCCGCAATTTTCGAACAAAATCATCTTCAGTGACGAAGCTTATTTTCAGTTTGATGGCTTCGTTAATCGTCAGAATTGTCGCATTTGGGGTTCACGAAACTTGCTCCAAGTTCAGTTGTAGAGAGAGAAAGTAAACCAATAATAAGAATAATATGATCCACTTTATCTAACGCAGGCAATGCGCTGCTTGATTTTTGAAATTTTTTGAACAATGCCAAACTTTAATAGAATCATGTTCAGATGATCTATAAATCCAAATTGATTAAAACTAAAAATTCAAACGCTTCAGATTCGGACACCTATTAATTTCTGGCTTTCTTCTTTCAGTAGCATCCAGCTATTGGAATAGGTATAAAGTACATACACTTATTCGGTGGAATGGCAATGTTTGGCAAGTTCATCAGCCTTATAGCTTCGATATATTATGTTATCTGTAAGAGATGAGCGACGTTCAAGGGCTACTATAGAATTTATGGGGAAATTGCAAACATTCAGTTGTCGCATAGATATCCAAAAAAATATGGATGGGTTTAACGGATGGCACGTTTTTTTCAAAGAAACCTTTTATCGCCATTATTGCCGCCTGAAAACTCCTAAAGTGTTCCTATCATAAGACGAAAGGAAAACTAGGTTTTAGTCTATCTGAGAAAACATCCTCACCAACCTTGTTCACAGCTTTTGGATACATGTGCAAATAAGTGCATCCGTTTATCATCAGATATCTGGACATCTGGTCCAGAATAATGTAGCAATTATCACTTCGAAATTTGGCAAGTAGGATAGACATATAGACACTATAGAAAAGTCACATAAATGTCAAAGGGTCAAAAGGCACCTAGGAGTCTTCATACCTTGCATAGGAAGTAGCTTGCTAATCAAAAAAAAAAGCTAAAGTTTATATTTCTTGTATAAACAACAGTGACCGTGACTTCGACATTACCAGCTTCTGTTCGTCACATAACAAAAAAATACGTTTAAACTCTTGCAAAAGCATAGCCAGAGCTACCTCTATGCAATATTTCAATTGTCACAGTCACGCTATCCAGTCCATCACTCACAGAGATCACATTTATCTACCTCCCGCTCTGTGATGTCAGATCGATTGATGTGTCAGTGTTCCTGCTACCGCTTGCAAAGCGAAACCCCTTCAGCATTATTTCAGAAATAATTTTCTCATCCTCCCAGCATTAATGCGCTAATGATTCGGCTACCAGTTGGCCAAACGGAAAGTCATGCAAAAAGCAGGAACTCACCTTTATTTTCCCATCGATATTGGTGCTGGGCCGGCTAATACCACATTCACGCGCCTGGACAGCACAGCGTTCGCGTGAAAGACAACTTGGAAAATCCATTCTTCATCTAACGGTGTGCGGCGTGCGCAATGTTGGCTAAATGTAACCTCAAGCGCAATGACTTAAATCATTCATACCGCACACTGCACGATGTAGATTCGATTTAGAAGACGTCCAAGCACTGTCCCATCACGCGATCAAAGTTTAAATTGAGTTCCGGATGCTGGGAGGATTGCCCGCACTCAGCCGGATGCATCAAGTGCGCGATTATTATTGGTTTCCATTCGCCAGAATGGGTATCACCAACATTTCTGTTGCAAATCGATCAACATGCGAAATTCGGATAAGTATTTCAAATGTGTCTTGGACTCGAAGATGTTCACCAAGTGATGGGAATTATGTCCATCGTGAGCGAGGTGCACTATCATGCCGCTGCGGCGGCATTGACTCTCACTTGGCGTGGCTCACTTACTGAGCCTGTAAATGTAAACCTACCTCAGCTCTCTGTGTGTCGTGATCAATTGCGAGCAATTTATTATGAAATGAGGGTGAATTATATATCGACTTTTCCATTATGCGATTCACCATGGCCTCCTACGGCTGCTCCCCTTTCGAACCCAGGTCGCTGCTCACGCCGGCTATTTCCAGTTCTTCTGTTTGGATGGACGGATGGCGGCGTGTCGTTTACGTGCGATATTTCTGGCTGTTAAACATGGGAATTAAGGTATCTGCGCTGAATATGTGCGCCCGAGAGTTTAAGTAAGCATTGTCGTCTGGTCTCGTGCGTCCATGAGCCGAACATCTCTGAACCAGATAAATTTTGTCGGCTTTTAAGCGAGCGCGCGCGGTCTCCGGAATCAGTTCTCTCTGGTGTATTTAATTTAAAAATAATAGTGGCATGGATCATTGGCATTCGTTAAATTGAATTTAATGCCGCACGTTAATAAAATATCAGTTCAAAGTGATTGCTGCTGTCCCCCTTTTGGGGCAGATGGTCTAAAGGCTTTTGATTTATTTACCGGAGTTGAGCTTAATGGGCAGCACGAAGTTCTTTAATCATAAGCATATACGGCACTGCACAAGTTGAGGTATTGAATTGATGAATGGATGTTGAGTGTATGGAAAGACAAGTTGAAGGTTCTCGATCTCGACTGGAAGGGGTTTCCAAATTCAAAATTCTTGTTAATATTTTGAAGCCATTCACTTTATATAAGGACGACTGGTTTGGTCGGCTAGTTAGAAAACTAAAGCCAGGTAAAGGCGAGAAGTTCAATTTTTCATAATACAGTTTTGGGTCAATAGGTTTTTTTGATTACATGATACCACTGTTAGAATTTATGTACCAGAAAATATTTACTTAGGCGGTGCTGCAGTTGGTACGGTCTTTGGATAACTGCCTACAAGTTAGTTTAAGGTCACTCGTTCGTGCTACTTCAGGTGGTAGTTGAGGACTCCAAGAGCCTGTGCTTTTCATTTGCTCTTCATGAACTTTTCTTTCCATTATTTGGTATTTGTCGTTAGTATCCTTTGCGAAGCAAAATAGGGGCCTTCACCTTCACCAATTAAACATTGACATTCAAACATTCAACTCTTTAACAAGTATCTACTCTATCGAAGTATTATCGCCTCAGGGTTCCCTGCGCCACTGATATGGTGTCAAATGTAATCATTAATCGTATTATAATCTCAGGAAGATAGGAAGATTGTTGCGTTTTAAGGTTTTTGACAGAGTTTGCCATCAAGTTATTTTCTTTAAATTTGTTCAAATTTACGCGTTTCGTCTCTAATGGATTATAAACTACATTCCTCGCCGTATAGTTTGGTACCTACCATTAAATAAATTCCAATGCTGAAATATAGCTATAATCTCTAATCATCTCTCCATCCATTGATACACCAAAATCAAACAGAATAGTTGTTAATGAATTCGAAGTAATTTTTTAGATCATAGACAGTAGATAGATTTATATGTAGCGCCACTGTTTCTGTGCAATCCTCGGTGCAATCTTAAAAATCCATATAATATGATCCAAGCAGGAGCTTGAATTATGGACTTCGGTAGGTATTAGGGCTTTCATGATTTTGCGTAATCCAGTGAAGGATTTGCTATTCTTCCTCAGTGGTCAGTACCATGTGCAGTTTTCGGTTCATAAGTTGGCTTTTGTACTTTTCCTTCGGACCATTTTATTAAGGTTGGACGAAGAGCTTTAGGTTAGGTTAGGTAAGGTGGGTGTTCTGCCTCGTTGAGAGGTTATGATGGTGACTGAGGCTGTCAAATCTTTTATGAGTTTGCACCTCCTGGTTGCGGCTTAGTCTTAGGGTCAGGGTGGAGTGGAGTTGGACCGGAATAGTCTACCACCTATTGCCTCTGACAGACTATCACTAAGGAGGGAGACTGTACGTGGCAGAAGTGGGTGATTGAACCAGTCCGCTTTGCTGCGGTGGGGGTAACGGTAACAGGCTGCCTGCCATTTATTTCCTTTTGACGATCAGTCCATATGACAGAGTCTGGTGCTGAGCAGAAAAGCTTGATTGAAGCACTCCGTCGTACTTCTTAGTAGTCAGCTCCTCCAGTTGATGATGACAGGAGAGAACGACGAAGGGTGACCGAAACAGTCTAACCCCACACATGTAGCTTCTGACCGTTCGCTTCTGCAGAACTTGTTATAGGGTACTCCCATTCGGCGGGTATGCCTGCCTATCAGACAGTGTCCAGTTAATATTCCCACGACGGAGCTAATTTTGTCTCTATTAATACAAAGGAGTTTTCTTGTTCTTTTGGCGTCTAATTTCGGCCAAATTCTGAATGTTATGCAGGTGATAATACTGTTTCATCTACTGCTAGTGATTTTTAATACTTCCTCGATAAGCAGGGATTTTACTAACTGCAATGGAACGTGCGGTCCTTCGCTGATATTAGTGGTGTTTTTATGAAACCTCGCCAGCCAGTAGTTGGCAGTTGAGACACATTTCACATGCTAATTAAAACAACAACCTGCTGGCAACTGCTGGCAAAACTCTTGATTTTCTCCCCAGCCGGAGAGCTGCTGGCTGGCAGCTGGCTAAATTCAATTCACAATGAACAAACAGGTGGCGCTGAAAGCAACAAGTGGCTTAGAAAGCAGTTGGTGGAACTAAATTGTTCATTGACTCAAATCATGACATACAATAATAATTATTATGTTATTATTTCATTACCAAATATCGTATATATGCAAACTAATTTGTTTTATAATGAATTTTAAAGTGCATAAATAAATTTAATAAATCTATTTAGATACCTATAGACTTGGAAATATCCTCAAATTTAGCTGCGAGTCAGAGTCTTCTTTTACTACAAGTACATTATACTCTCTTGTTCGTAACTATGTATATCGATAATGTTTGCCGAATCACATGATATGAATATGTTTTGCCGTCTTATCCAATCACTTAGTATCCCGACCTGTAAGGATACAAATATTGGATTCAACAAAGCTGTAGCTTTCAAACACATCCAGTTACATAATCCATATACCTAATAGTCCACCACAAGATTGCTAATTTCTTCATCACTGTGGCACTATGACTTCGTTCTAATCCCTGATTTCTTCATTTATAAATTAGTTCTCAAAATTATGATCTGGACAAAATCTTAAAAGTGGGGAAAAGACAACTTGGTTGTAGTTAATGCAAACAAGACACAGCTCACAACATTTTCTAGGAAAAATGGATCAACAGTTCCCCAGATCGAAATGGATGACCATCCAATCCATCCCAAGAACTCAATGCACCTTCTAGGAGTCACAGTCAATTCAGGAATCACATGGCAGGACCATATATCCTATAAATCAAGATCGGCGTCCGCTAAGTTGAGCTAAGAGGTACTTCAGCCATAAGCAACTTCTCCTTCTCTACAAAGCACAGGTTAGACCAGGCCTGGAATACGGTTCCCATATATGGAGCTCGGCCACAAAACATTCACTGAACCTACTTGACAGCATACAGAGACGAGCAGTTCGACTTATTGCATACCCTATACTCAAATCGAATCTACAACCGTTGGTGCACAGAAGACAAGTCGCTGACCTTTGATTGTTCTATAGGTACTTCCATGGTAGATGTTGCGAGGAACTCAAAGACATTATCCCTGGAAATGCTTCTTTTGGGCGCCCCACAAGACAGGCTGCTAATGCTCATGACCATACAGTACACTTGAAAACCGCGAGGACATCATCTTTCCAAAACTCCTTCTGTTACAGGACAAGCAAACTTTGGAACTCGCTTCCTGGGGATATATTTCCAGAACACAATTTGCAGCAATTTAAGTGCAGAAGCAGAACTAACATATATCTATCTGCAAGCATCTCGGGGCGCTGTTGAAGCGTTATAGGTTCGCCTTAACGGGAAAAGTATTTAAGAAAAAAACTCTTAATTTTGGTAAGCAATCCAATTTAATTTACCAGCTTCGGAAAGTATTTCCACTTTTTCCTCTATTAAGACATTAGCCATAGCGGATTTATAGATAAAGTCCATTTGAATACACAATACAGTTACTTTTTTAAACTCTGAGTAAAACTTCAACAGCATAACACTATAATCTATGAAATGAATACTTTTTAGAGGCAGAATATCCCAATTAGCAATCTGATTCCCACAGCATGCCAAACCCAAAACATAATAATAGCACCCCATCAGTTGATAAATACGAAATTTATACTTTTAAGTCGATCACTCGAGGGCGTATACTCAACCAAAAAAAAAAAAAAAAAACTTTCTATTCCATTATCTCGTAGATTTCTTTTGTTCGCGTCCAGGTGACTAGTGGCAAAGTGCCATTCTCGGTTGACTCCCAAATTGGGAATATTTCATCTCACATACAACAGTCGTCCAATGTGATCGGTTCCATTATGGACAACAGTCCAATAGGCGAGTGTATGTATGCCAAAAACCTTCTTCGCTCTGGGAATTCACAATCCGAGTTTGACTGCTTGCCTCGATCAACGTGATACATAATTGCTTTTGCTTCTGGCCAGTGTAATAAATTACATCTCATGATACGCTTGTTGCTATTATGGTCCATTATACTTTGAATTGATTGTCAAAAGTGCGATTAGGTTGGGAATAATTTTTGTTTTCGGGATGATTTGCCCACTGTGTGTGTGCGCTAGTGTGCTTTGATGCTAACACACAAAATTGTATCTATGATTAATGTTGTGGGGAGTTTTCATGCCTTCATGGTATGCTTCTGCTCGAAGAATATGAGTAATGGTAATAATGGGGTCGTGGTGTGCCACTGATTTTTGCATACGGTCTCGATTGGAATTTAATTGGCATGTGTGAGGCTTTAGGTGATATTTCTAGAGGTGGAAAATAGTTAAGAGTTGCTCGTCAAAATATCTTTTTAATTGGAAGAAGGATTTGATTAGACTAGTCTTAGTGTCCTGCATAATGGTTTACTGTAATGCAATAATGCAATATCTTGTTTCTCGTTTTCTTAACTAGACTTCTATATGCAGTATACGAGCTTTAATTTTTGGTTCATATTTCAAGGAATCATTCAATATAAGAGCTTTTTTTGAGACTGTCTTAAATAAGGACTGTATAGGATTAGGATACGAATGTAATTAATTGAATAAGGACATGATATAATATGATTTTCAATTTAATAGAAACATTCAACTTTATTGAATTTCTTAA
The DNA here is from genome assembly GCA_949372485.1 of Cheilosia soror. Classification (NCBI taxonomy): domain Eukaryota; kingdom Metazoa; phylum Arthropoda; class Insecta; order Diptera; family Syrphidae; genus Cheilosia; species Cheilosia soror. The sequence goes on from OX443563.1 coordinate 22,535,452, forward strand.
TTGATTATTTTACAATTAACAAGAGTACTTCGCTTTACCAATCTGATCTGCTCGCTGCTGGGATGTTCGTCAAAGTGACCGAGAATATGCAAACACACTTGTCGCATAGCGAACGTAGGCACAAAAGGGAATTGGTAAAAACCCCAAAAAAATAGGTACCGGTGCAAGTGCGTGAGCATATTCATTGTAGGTAATTATGACCATAATGAATAAGACACAATTAGCAACCATAAACACTAATTAAGTATATAGATTAAGTGCAGTGAGTAACAGAAGTGGTTAGCGAGAAAGATAATATGTATAAAATCTGAATATAAACCAAGAAAATTATAGCATGAACAAATTGAACAATAATTGAAATACATTAACCAAAATTAATAATTAACAATTAAACGAATAAACAAGTAAACAAAAGAGTAATCTTGAACATAGAAACAAATATAGAATCTTGAACAAGGACAATGCGAGTTGTTTTTAAAATGAAACATTTAACTATATTCAGTAGAAAGACTCCTTTTTATAATTCTTGTAATACCTACCTACACAGAGGGGTCAATAAGGTAAAAACGAAGAGAAATACGGGAGATACTTTCAAGGGTCTTGCCCATCATGAAAATAACAACTTGAAATTGAGAAAGTAAAAAAAACAATCTTGGCTTAAGAGGTGCATAAACAAAGCAAATTGTTCTTTGTGAAGATAACCCACAAGTAGTTCATACAAACCTCTTATGTCCACAACTATAAACTGTTTTTGGAAAAATAAAGCCGATGATCCCAAGCAATCTTTAATTAGCTTCTAAGTTCGTAATTTAGTTTCGGTTAAATAATGTCCATATTTCCAGATTTGGTGTGGAAAATAACCAGAAGCCGTTGTTGAGTTGCCGTTACCTCCACCAAAAATCACTATTTGGTGTGCCCATTGGCCCATGTTTCTTTAAAGATGACATCAGCCAGAATGTTACAATCAACGGAGGCCCTAAAGAATCATGACTTTTTAATTCCTCAATACCGCCTGTGTTTAAAACTAACTCAAAAATTCTGTCAGACATGAAATCGTGTAAGGATTTTAAGTAGTTCAGGGAAAATTCGCCCCAAGCAGCTTTGATTTTTGTCCCCAAACTGCCTGCCACTTACGTATACTTTTTCTGAGTACGGGGGCAATATTATTAAATCAACACTTTAAGTTTCAGATTTTTATTATTCGGGCTGTATGGCTGGGAGCATTATGCTGCTGGTATGTCCATCTAAGGGAACTGAACATAAACAAGTTGTCTCCAATACCATTTGGTGTGATTTTGCGTCACTTGTACTTTGGAAGTTCAATTGAATCGCAGTCGTAGTAGGCGACACCTCTCCAAACCATAACGCCACTTCCTTGATGCTGTGATCGCTCTTCCTTTCGTAGATCATGGAAAAAGTAATTAAATTCGTCCGGAGCAACGAGGTTAATTTTTTTTTTCACCAGAGAATACTACTTTTAGACACAACTTTCTCAATGACATCTTCTGACGTGCAAATTCCATGCGTTGGTTTTTTCTTAAACGCTTTTAATCACTCGTTTAAAAATGCGTCAACTAAGCATCCAAAAGTTTAAACGATTTTGTGTTTTTTTTTAGAGTTCTGTAGAGACATGTACTGTAGGTATAGATCTACAGCTCTTGATACAAATTTTGAAAAGTTCTGTTTATTTAGTATTTTGTATAGCATCCCATCCTAAGTTCACGATGCACACCATTGCAAAAAATGTGGATTTTTCTTTTCTCTTTTTTTTTTGTGTAGATATAGAATCAACATAGTTTCGAAGTCTCTAATTGTATGTAAATAGTTAAAAAAAATGCGGCAAATTGGAGCAAATAAATTTTGTTTCCAAAGTAAGCCAGCACCCCATTTTTATAAAAGTAAATTGTTTTGGGCGCAGTAGCGCAGTGGTTAGTGTGTTGGACTACTGTGCGAGGGATCCCCAGGTTCGATTCCCGGAAAAACCCAAATTACATCTTAAAGTTTTTTCTACTGCGCCACCTCTCGCGAACGTCTGACAAACATCCGAGAGTATGACTGTCATGAAAAAGCTTCTCAATTCAGCCGTTCGGACTCGGCATAAAATTGTAGATCCCTTCCATTCGTGCCAAAAATAGAAACTCACACAAAACGAATGGTTGCGAGAAGCTAGGCCTTGGGTGTCACCCGCCTGTTGCGCCACCTATTTATTTTATTTTTTTACATTGTTTTAACGAAATACATGCACTTAACCAACACTTCTGGAGTTCACTTACCCTTAAGTGTATGATGTTTAAAAAATTAAAGAAATATTTCTTAACAATTATTTTTAATATTGAAAAGTTCTTAAAATTAATTAAGTGCATTAAGTACGTTTGAAATTAATAAAAAATATTTCAAATTTAATTTGATATACATATCTACTATTTATACATCATATTTATATTTGACCGTAAAGCCTGAACTACATCCAAACAAAAGTGGAAAAAAGTACAAAAAAGTAAACAAAATAATTTGTCCTACTTCAACATAAGTAACTTCTGTATATTTTCTCTCAATTTAAAATTTTGTGTGTGGCTGAAAGCTTGAACATGTTCCAGCTTTCAATTTTCACAAAGCTCCTATAACCAATACACACAAAAAAATCGTTACGAACTTCCCGCCAGATCACGTTCAAATGACATAATTCCTATGAGTCTCAAAAGTAAAAGCTCTTAGATTTATTAGTTCAGATTTTACTCATAGATGTTACTTACTTTTTTAATATTATATATTTTAGTATTCTTCTACCCAGGCCAGGCCAGGCCTTTTTCGAACCTCAGAACTAGCTAGCTGTGTTGCTATTCACAAAAAGAAAAAATGTACACGACTAGGTCACACGTAACTTTCTCGCTTATTGCGAATTTCGCAGAATCTCAAAAATATTTCCGCAAATTTTACGTTTAAATTCAAACGAACCACCACATCTGCCTAGACGCACTATTTTCTGGATGTTTACTGAGACTATATGGAATCACAAACACAAAGTGACTGTGACACCATAACCTACTACGAGTCTTTGGTCAAAGATTTAATCGTATAGGCTTTTTTGCCCGTGGCCTGTCGTAGTTTAATACCAAAAATGTTTCAAGTCATGAAATTCAAAAATGCATGTTAAGCATGCCTACATTAACTCAACTATCAATTTTGGTTCAAATGGTTAGAGCCGTTTTCGAAAAAATCTGAAGTATCGTTAATATTAGAGCTAGCATTAAAAAAACGCCTCCTAACAGGAAGCCCATAAACTCTAAATACGAAGTTTGAAACAAATCCGTCCAAGCGTTTAGAGTTCCCAGGGGGGACAGACAGGGGGTACCTAGGGTCATCGTAATATCAGAATTGATCAAAATCTCGAGTTCGAAATTTTTTACGAAAACAGTACCTATCTATCTTTCTCATACTTATACGAGAAAGAGAAAGTTAAAAAAATCTAAAATTAACGCTTAACGGTTGATAGCTAGACTAAAGCCCTTACTTTTTCCCTGATTTTGTCCGCTGACTGAACCAAATTAAAGGGAACAAATTTGAGTAGTAAGAACTCTACGCGAACGACGTTTTATGTTAATACCATATTTATGTTGTTTTTTAAATTTACAGAAATTTAGTTATGATTTCTTGAATAGCAACTGGAAAGTATGGAAAGTTATAAATAAATAATGAGAGCAACTACGAACTTGGGCAAGAACGGCTTATCATATTGCAGAGTTTGAGTTTTTTAGATTAATTTTACGGGAAAACCTGATATAGCTACCACACACTCAAAGAAAAATCCTGTGTAATATTGCCTTAACCGCATTAGGTAAAGTTTTTTGTATGGATATTATTAGACAAGCATAATTCTCCTTAAAAATAAGCCCATTTATATACGGCCTAACTAATGAGAAATAGGCTGAATTGCCTAAAAATGCTTAGTAGTTTTAACCAAGAAATAACATGTCTTTTTTTAACTTTGCCTTTGACTGTTAGGTAAACTAAGCAATTTTGCCTTAGGTCCTAGGTAACTTTTTTTTTAACATTTCGGGAGCTTTTTAACTTTACCTTAGGCCTGAAGGCGTTTTGCCTTAGATATAAGCAGACACCCCTTTAATTGTCTTAAACTGTGTAACGTTACCTTAAGCCTAATGTAATTTTGCCTTACGTAACTTTCTGGGGTAACTTTCGAAAGCGTAATAGTTGAATTCGCTTTTCAGTGTGTGCTTACATTTTTAAACAAATATTACCCCTGATACGTGATTAAAAGATTAAAACTGCGTGCTGGCTTCTATTAGGTACAAAAAGAAGGTGAGTTTTATAAATAGTTTCAATAGTTACTATTATGGACTTTAACTTTAACTGCTTATAAGAAACAACATCATTATCAACTAGTTTTTAGTTCTAGGAAAAATGTCCAAAATGTCCTCAAAGATATACATTCATATCCTAGAAAAAATGAAGCTCAACACAAATGTTGTCGAGGAATGTAATGAAGAAGGTAAATTTTCTTTAATAAAAAGGTGGACAGAGATATTTATGTTTAAAAAAATTATTTTTTTTATTATAGATTCTTAGGGTGAAACTAGTGACTGCTGGGATATTTCAATAAAGCTGGAAGCCGTTCGAATAAATGCAGAAATATGAACAACGAAAATAATGACGCAAACCTTCAAAAAAAAAATTGTGAAACTGTCCGGTATATAAATAAAATATAATAAATATAATAAAATAAATAATTTGACTATCAATTAGGATTATGGTTAAGAGCCAACAATAATTTAACGCACTTTAGGCTAGCAAATAAACAATCTTGCAAAAATTAGGCAATTTCTAAGGCAAAAACATTTTGTTATTACCTTAGTGGTTAAGGCAATTAAACACAGTTATTGGCTAAAAATATTGGCAAAAATCACCTTAGTCTTAGGAAATATTGCCTTAGGCAAACATGGATAATTCAAGCAAAATCTAAGGCAGTTTTACACTGATAATGTGGCGGGGTATTTGCCTAAGCAATTTAACGCAACTTGCCTTAAAACTAAGTAAGCTCAAAACGGCCTTAGGACTTATGAAAGTTAGCACTCGATTTAGGTAAATTTTACACATGTTTTTCGTTGAGTGCACTTTGGATGGATCATTTCATCGTGATGTGATGCCCTTCAATTGGAATTAGCCGTTAGTGTGGCGTTGATTTTCCTCTGCCAGTGCTATATAATATTAGGCATTCAGACATTCAATAAAAAAAAATAGGTGGCGCAACAGGCGTGTAGACACCGGCCTAGCTTCTCGTAACCATTCGTTTGTGTGAGTTTCTATTTTTGGAAAGGACCTACAATTTTATGCCGACTCCGAACGGCTTAAGGGAGAGGCTTTCTCAGGACAGTCGCATACTCTCGGATGTTTGTCAGACGTTCGCGAGTTGAAAAAACCTTAAGATGTTATTTGTGTTTTTCCGACATTCAATAAATAAACCACGCCTAATATTAGTTAGCACTGGTTCAAGAACAAGAAGTTTCGACCATGTTGACCTTGAGCACATCCCTTCCGGTCAATGATCGAAATCCAAAGCATTTTATGTAAGAATCGAAATAAAAATGAGTAGATAACGAAAACCTTGATAGATAAAAGTATAGCCTCTTCATATATTCCCTTACGCAATCAATTACCCCATATGATAAAAGAATAACCAATATATCACTAACTTATGCTAGCAACAACCTACCGCTGTGATTGATTTATAAAAACACTATTGAACAAGATGTACCGCCACCGGTCAAGCAGACCCCAATCTATTCTACCCATTTTGATCAGCGAAAAATGTATCTCTAACCAGTTTGCGTATTCTTAGATACCTCAATTTCGCACGGAATACGCAATGAAATGACTGATCATGTGAATTATTGAAATGCACTTCGACTTCAATTGCCATGTTGTGCGTCTGACTGTCTGTCCATCCCCTGCCATCCTGCCAGGACGGTTCATTGATTCGATGAACACGTACATCCAGCTTGTACTTGACGCAGTTTAAACGAATGTGTGCCCACATTAACCTTGTAATTGCTTCGTAATAATTCCTTGTGTGGATTGGATGTAGGTCTTTTAATGCGCTTGATCTTCCTTCATTCTAAAAGAGCTTGGCGTCGATGTTTGTGTATTATAATGTATATGCATTTGAACGTGATTTCCAAATAGGTGAGGGAATTAGTGAGCCGTTAAATGTATCCACCTTGTTTCCTGAATCGGTTTTATCTTTCACATTGGGCGTTATAATTGAGCCCATAAAGTCGAATAGTGACTCATTCGTATCAAATGACAAAATAACAGTGATGTGTGCACACTGCACAGTTTACGTACGTCGTAGCTACAGTGATGGCTAAATTTATTTCAAATTACATATGTGGATGGTACCTACTTTACATGTAGATACATTATTATGCATACATACATGGTACATAGATAAAATAACGATACTTTCTTATAAGCTCAAATTTTGCATTATGCTGAAGGCAGAAGAACCCTTAAGATATAAATTATGTTTTCCCTAAGTCGAACCCAGGACCCGATGCACAATAATCTAGGACACATCAGTAGACAGGCGGACATGGCTAAATCGATTCAGAATTTGATCCTGATATACCTTATGGGGTCTCCGGCGACTCCTTCTTCTCGTTACAAATGTAAATGACAATAATTGTATAAAATGATATGGAAGTAGATATAAATGAATTTGCATGCCAAACAGTTACACAGCAACAGGACCTTATGATCCGATTTTAATGAAACTTTTTTAAAATTAATTTGACAAAAATTGGACACTAACGTTCTTGAAATTTTGGTACTATTTCATATGGTATTTTTGAAACTCAAACGGTGAGAGACCGCCAATTTTTTTTTTCAGATTTATGTTTAGGGCACTAAAATCAATCGGACTTTGCAAAAAAAAAACGTTATTTTCGAATGGGCAGTAAAGTAAAATATTGCCGTAGTTTTTAGGTAAATAAAAGACGCGAAATAAATAAAGTACATTTCAATAATTTCCGAACTAGCCACCAAATATTAAAAAGTAGAATTTGCTAAATGAGTTTTAACTTAGTTGCAATTACAAAGGGAAGTAAGCACATGGCGGATCAACAATATTATAGCTATCCAAAGCTCTGTATCTACAATTCTTTTTACATCCATCCATACTACTTATAAAATGCAACATCCGTCTGTTCGTTTCTCCATAACTCAAGAACGATTCGTCCGATTTTCATGATTCTTTTTCTGATTTATAGATGTGTGGCCAACTTAGTCCGTAGGGTGGGTGAGAATTGCTTAGGAGGAAATGGGTCGCGGGGAATAAGAGGGGTCTCACGAACCGTTAGCCGTATGAACTTGAAAGTTTGTATGTTGATTGATAAGTCAAAATAATTACATGCCTCATTCATAGTTTTTCAAAATTCGTCCTATAAGGGTTAAAAAACGTTTGCACCCTACTTTTCTTTTTCGACCTTACTACGCTCAACTTGCTATTATACTCATAAATCTACGTAGGTATGTCATTTCAAGAAATGCTTTTATTTATTAGCCAATACTTCATCGAGTATTTTGAGCTAAAATTCATCTCTCTGGTCCATCAAGAGGGTGAGATATAATAAATTGAATACAGATCTTATTTGGCCAAGTGCGAAAAAAATGTTTTCTCGATTGCAGTTGTGCTTAGGGGTAGTTTTATATTGCGTTCCCAAAATAGAATATGATTACTCCCACGACTGGCATTCAGAATGCACATTGTACAACATAGGCCGCGTTTCCATTTGCAAGTAAACTCGCGGAAGTCTTGCAGAAGCTTCTTGCAGTAGCGTTTACATTGTCACATGAATTCTTGCAATTTCTTCTGCAATAAATATCTGGCAAGTAGCTCGCGCATCACATTGTCGCAATTTATTGCAGAGGTGTTTACACAGGAAAGCCATTAATATCGGAAGAAATTTGGTAATTTACTGAAAATTGTGAAATCATAGCGATAAGACGTCAACGTTTAGCAGATGCAAATACCTTTTTATTGTTCAAAACAAAAAAAATGAACTAGGGTTCCCGATTGGATTTTAAGAAGACAGAAAGCTGGTGCCTTCTGTAATTTATTAAACGAACTAAATATATTTCTCGATATTTTTCGAGATTTACACATACTCTCACTAATACCAATTATGTGGAATTTTCTGTTTATAAATGCATAAAAAGTGGTTTATTCGCATTTCATCAATTCGTTCGTTCGCTCGCATGTGAATGGTCCTTTAGGACTTTCGGATCAGTACAGGTTACGTAAGGACTAAGTTGGAGACAGAAGAAGGGTAAAGGGGTGGTAGGGACTAACTCAGGAACTATTTGGCCGATTTTAAAAATACTTTCAAGATTTTACCGGCTACATCCTCCGGATCAGTATAGGTTAGTTAGGGTGTGTATGGGGGAAGGGGAAACGGGGGTATAGGGGCTATCTTCGGAACTACTCGGCCATTGCCAGAGTTGACCTCCGACAGCCACTTCTTTCACATGGACAGCTATATATTGAATTTTCGCGTGTGAGCTGTAGGCGTAATTTGTTTATAGGTACTTGCGCCCATTAAATAAATAACATGTAGGTATAGTTTATGAAAAGGCATAGCGATCAAATATTTTGTAAGCTTAAAAAGCTTGAATTTAATTTAATAGAAAAGAAACCAGCGGGCGGGGCCGCGGGCGTTGCTAGTAAGACATATTTCAGCTTTGCATCCGTAGTTAAAATGGCGAAGAAAACCCGAGAGAACGGCAATAAACAAAAACACCTCTTGGCAAGAACAACGCACAGAGGTTGGTCTTCTCCTTCATTCTAATCACCAGTTGACCGACTTGTACTTATCGCTCAGTTGGCGCAAGTGGTACCTTGCCTGCATAGTCAATTGGTCAATTGAAAAATCGAAATCCAAGGTTTATTTCCTGACAAGCGAAAGCAGAAATGTCTTCCCAAGTAGATTATATACGGAGAATGGACTGTCAGAATTCAAAACTATTCACTCAATCACTTAAAAGGAGCCTGAGCCTGATAATGAATTAGTGGTGTAGTTCGAAATAGCTCTCATTTCTACCAGAGTGACAGTGTCTATGAGTTGCTGTTCTTTCAAAGAATAATTCATATTCAAAAAATTAATAAATAAATAGATAGATTTGGTAGGGAATTATGTACCTACATACAATTTTATGCCGAGTCCGAACGGCTGAATTAAGGAGCTTTTCCGTGACATTTAAACTCTTGGATGTGTGTCTGACATTCGCAACGTAGATAAACCTTAAGATGTAATTTGTATTTTTCCGGGGATCGAACATACGACAAATATTTTTAATTTTTGCTCCGAAGGGTTTGACCGAAGGGTAACTCGCTTGCATTCTTTATTAAAACAGGGTTTATTTGAAGCTAGTTTTTGATGCAATGTGGAGTATAAAGTTCCATACCGAGTAAAATCATTTCGGTTACGGCTTCTGCGCACATATTGACATCGGTTTCCCTAAGGCACATATCAGCCCATGGGAATGAAGCGAAAAAATTATGCAGCTCGTCCCAGTTAGATTAGGTACTATAATACCAAATCGACCGATGGCGATCCTGGTTCGCTCCTATTGGTGTCGGTATAGAGGGAATAGCAGCTATCAGAGCATGATCCGAATTCCCTAAGGGAGGAGATATTTTTATTTTATAATTATCTGGCTCTGTTGTGAGAAACAGATCGAGAGTGTTCCCGTAATTTTTTGGATTGTCTGGAATTCGCGTGGGCTCATCAACAAGCTGAGTGAGATTTCAGCAAATGGCGAAGTCTTCAGCTGGTTTCCCTGCCTCGTCAATTTGGTTAGAATATCGTAGCCAATCCATGATATGGGCATTGAAGTCACCAAGTATAATAACTTCAGCCGTTGGATGATAAATTTGTATCCAGTCGACCTCAAGAATAATAGAATACATTCTATTATATTCTATCATTCTTGAGTCGACCTTAAGCGGCCCATAGACACTACACTTGTGTCTGCACCGGTGTCGGTGTACGGAAATGTGTGCTGTGTGTGGACTGGTGCGCACACCGATTTTGGTGCGAGCGGTACAGGCAGCAAAAAAATTTGGTACAATTTTGTGGACGATCTTTAGCCATATTAAATCGATATCCGCAGGTTCCATCTCTTTCCTTTCATACGCCAGATCTATTCGGGCAAACACACATAGGGCCGTTTTGTTCACTATTGTTCAACTTGCCGAAAACTCCAAAGTTGGCCAACTTCGAAGTTGATTCTAAACCGAGATTTGAACGGCAAGTTGAAAATTGATTTTTTTCACTACATTAATTTGCAACTCCGAAGTTGAAATCCTAAAGATGGCCTACCTGCAGTTTGTAAAATATCCCTGGGATATTTGTGACACATGACACACAATATGTCAGTTCAACCTCTTATTTTCATTTCGCGCGTAATTTCAATCTGTGGTTCGGTATAAATTTTAAACGGAATTGTTGACATTCAAAAAAGGCGTAGCTAAATAGCTCGTATTATTGTAGCCCGATGCCCGAATCACCAATAGGAATAAAGCGCTTACATTCGTTTGAAGTTCTCAGAAAAAACAACATCACTCAATCCTATATTTATAATTCAATCGATTCGAACTAATTCGCGAAGTACAATAATTTCTCTCATCACATGGCAACAAATTTATTATCAGCTGAAACACCATCATTGTCGTCCGCTTCGAGAGACGAAAACGAAAGATGAAATCAAGGTCATGGTAGCATCTTGTACCTATTGCCACCTCTCACGTACCAAATTATCTATCTCTTCATCATCTTCGCTGCTCGAATCAGACGATAACCAACTCTCCCACAAATAGTTTGCACGCTACATTATGTATTTTAATTTTAAAAATTAATTATTATTTATATTCGTCACTTGATTTCAGAACTGAACTGTCAAAAAAAGAAATAAAAAATAAAAAATGCACATAGCACCCCAAGTTTGCTTTATAACTTCTACTTTTTTGGGGAGTTGAGCGAATCCAAAGTTAATCAACTCTTGGTTTTCTCAACTTCGGAATATCCAAATTTGAGTGAGTCAACTTCGAGTGAAAAAAAGCCTTTGCTTAAGTTGAGAATAAAAATCCCTAAGTCGTGTTCAACTTGAAGTGAATAAAATGGCCCATAGGCCCCCTTATATAGAAAACGGGGAAGTAGTTCGTAGATATCCTGGACAGCGAAGATATGTGTAGACAGTGTTTTAGTTTAGTTGAGTCTCGGTTAAGACTAAGACTTTTCTGGCTTTTTTTCTTGCAGATGCTGGTGCACGCAGTTGACGTTTACATTGTTGAATCCTAGATCTCGAATGTTGCAGAAATCTGTTGCTAGCTTTCTTCTGTTAGTTTCCATGTTTTTTCTCTTTTGTCTTTGTGTTCGTTGTTGCCTGTCGTCTTGCAAGTCCTGTTGGTGAATACATATTTGCATGCTGAACCCCCTGAGATAGTCTCCCCCCGGAAAGCCGAATGGGAGACTAGTTTACCTCCGGAATTCTTTATCTCAGGAAGTTGCATCACGGTAGTGTAGTAGTCACTAGTTCAAGGAGCTTATAGCATGATGTGGTGGTATCTCACTGGTCGACAGGTGGATGGGTCCCTGTCTACCTTCGTGTCATAGCGTGCAAAACGTCCAAGAATATGGCAGATCAAATTTCAAACTTCGAGAATTTTACTTCTCACTTATGTACATCAATAATTAAGATGGTCCTCTTTTTATAGTTGCTACTGTAGTTCAAATGAAGGAAAACTCAAATCATCGCTTGTAGACACCATAGTCACCACAACAGATAATAATTGCTACGTTTTAAATGGATCAAAACGTTATGACTTTAACCCAGCGCACACAAACGTCTACCCACCCAAGCGAGGGTTAGGCTTCATCATCCCAACCCAAATTGAGTGCAAAACGAAAATATCCATTAACTGTCGAAAATACAAATAAACCAACATGAAAGATACAAAAACGATAAATGTATGAATCGGTCTATAGAGAACGGCTAACATCCACGCACTTTTGCGCCTTTTTATGGCTTCTGGTGGATTACAGACATATTTAGATTCCCATGCAATTTTTCTCCCACTTTAAAGTGGATGTCTGAGACTTTAGTGGAGCTACAGTAGCTACAGGAACTTACGGCTTGTAATGCATCTTCATCATCATCGCCGATTATATCCCCGGGGCCACTATATCTATTTTGTATTTTTTTTTTGTGCTCCTTGCAGGTGATTTTGAATTACAATGATAATGACGCTGATGAAGGGTGTACAGTACATAATAAACATGCGTTTAACATCAAAGAGGAAAACTATACCTGACCAAGAAGAGGTACTCCTTCACGAACCAAGGAGAATGGTGACTTACAGCTCCTCTCAGCTCTCAACCCCTGGCAGCCACAATGATCAGCATCATCAGCACCACCACCACCGACATCAGCATCACCAACCAGATGTATACGGACCGATATGACGATGAATGTTTGATCATTGTAATTTATTTGTCGTATTACGTGTAAACACATTGCCCAAGTCGATTGATCTGTCCACATCCTGCTGGCTGTCTCCAGTCTTCTGGCTATTTCTACCCAATCCGCACGTTGCGGTGCGGCTTACGATATGAATGACTACGTGTCGAAAATTGGACAGTAAAAGGCGTTTTAGTTTGAGTTATTGGTCCTGGGCTTGGGAAAATTTCCATATAGCAGAGCATTCATAGCAGTGCCGTGCGCTGGCCTATTATGAAATATAGTGGGCAGCGGTAATGAATTATAGATAACGTGAGAAAGAGAGAGAGAGTGTTTTATGCATGTCATCGCGTCGTATTATCCTTGATTTAGATGCTGTATGATTTAATGGAGTTATTGATGCTTGAAGATTGTGGTGTGAGAAAGAACCGAGATAAGGATCATATGCCGACGAGGCTATTAATGATATTGATAGATTGCGGTAATGAAAATGATGTATGTATATCGATAGATACCTAGTTGTTAATGTGAAAAATAGATCTTATTTTAAAAGGCTTTGAAAGCTGATGGTTATGGGGATGATTAACTTATGGTAATATCCTTAGCGCAAAACTCAAACGCTAACACCAGAGGCACTATCTTTCAAAAGTTCGTCCATCTACTCGCCTACGCCGACGACATTGACATAATCGGGAGAACGCAGCGTGACGTCACTGGCGCGTTCGTGAGCATTGAGACGGAGGCGGCGAAGATGGGTTTGGCGGTCAATGAGGGCAAGACAAAGTGAATGCTATCATCAAGAAAGGACACCCAACACCGACGCCTTATGGACAGAATGTCACTATAGACAGATATAACTTTGAGGTGGTAAAGGACTTTGTCTATCTATAGGCTCCGCTATGAACTCAGACAATGACACCAGAACTTAATCATTCCCAGTCCTTCTTTATGGTGCAGAGGCATGGTATCAAAAGCGGATGAGGTTACTCTTGCTTTGCTTTGAGAGGAAAATGCTTCGAGTAGGTAATTTTCGGTCCCGTCTGCATAGACGGTGAATGGAGGAGGAGATACAACGACGAACTGTACGGGCTGTACAGCGACATTGACCTAGCCAGAAGAGTGAAGGTCCAACGACAGCGGTGGCTGGGTCATGTAGAGCGAATGGACGTATATGCTCCGGCCCGGAAGATCTTTATCATCTGATGAGTCGGAAGATGCTTAAATATGTACAAATAAGTGAACTACTTACAAGTTTTTCTATAATTACATATTAAAAAGTAAAATGTAGAGTAATTTAGGGTTATACTTATATGGAATACGTGGGTAATATGGAATACCCCCGTTTCTCTATTTATTTACTACACCGACATCTCTTTATTCACACTCAGAACTTAGATTTTGTACGAAATCTTGGCAATCGTGTACTCGATTTAAAATAGGTACCTATCTGTTAAACTGACAAAAAGAAAATTAAATTTTAAAAAAATATTCCTAATTGCCATAAATTTTTTTTTTCTTTGTTATGACAAATATACTAAAGCATTCAATCCAGCATGTGTTCGAACAAAAAGTGGTTCAAAACGCAATATCTTTGTAAATATTGTGAAAATAGATTCATATAATAATTAAAAATAAATAATTAAAATAAATTAGAAAAAGGAACAATTATCGAATGTGGCTAATATAGGATATTCCATATTCACCTAAATCTCGGTAATATGGAATATTCCATATAACCCGCACATTTTGTGGAATTAAGATATCTGCAGTTTTTACATAAAAATCCATAGTTCAAAATTGGTAAGTGTTAATAGCCGTTTTTTATTATCAGTGTGATCTGATCCGGATCAGATCATGAAAATAAAACAAACTGGATCATTGAAAGATTTTATATTTAAGTTGTGGCAACAGTTGTTTTTCACATATAAAATCCAGTACCAATTATGACAAACTTTGTATTGCCACCGCCATATTGCAGCCACACGGTACAATGTGACGTCACAATGCGATGATTTCTCCATTGCACTTACTCATATTTGAGTTTGACATTTCGCTGTTGTGTCGGGGGTGTTACCATATGAATACAAATCTGCATACATTTTCCACTCAATATTTTTTTGTGGAAAACTATGCTCAAATGTTATGTTCAAATACGCATCATAATTAACCGTATTGTACTGATAATATTTCCATTTATATTTCTGTGCTATATAGCGAAACAAAACATCTCGAAAGTCGGAGTAGTGACTTATTTGAATTTAAAAAAAATCCTAATTGGTTTTATGTGTTGTTAATTTTGTTCCATATTTTGGTCTGGCAACATTACTGTATGGCTATAATTTACAGGCACACCAACATTTAGTGAATGAAATAAACAACGCCACGAAACAATAACGAGAAATAGTTGAATTAATTTTCAGATCATAATTTCGTGATCTCGATGAAAAGTAGGATCACATGTTGTTGTTGTTAGTGCATGTAAATCGATGATCTATATGGATCACAGTTGATAATAAAAAATGGCTAATGTTCATGCAAAGTTTAACATAGGTACCTGGATAGACATAGGTCATTTTAAAACGCTTATGAGAACTTTGGTCCAAAAAATTTGGGTGTAATTTCACAATAAAAAAAGCAGTATTCCATATTACCCTTATAATTTACAAAACTGATTTTTCCCATGCTATTAGGGCATAGGGTTAGCCCCAATAAAGTCTGGGACCTATATATTTGGAATCGGGACAGTTTAACGATTATTTTGATGTATATATCTTGCGGTTATACCAATTATTTAGAAATCTCATTTTTGTCTACTTTTGTCCGTCTGGCACGGGGTTAGCCCCATAAAAAATGTCTGGGAGCCGGAGCACTCAGTTCTTTCATTTAATACTATTTTTAAATGGTTATGGATCCTAGATCCAGCATTTAAAAAAAAAATGCATTTTTAAAATTTAATTTCTATATTCAGCCCCAACAAGACGCTGCCAGACTACCGGATTTCCCATCTTCGAATCGCGGAGTTTCTAAAATCGTTTTTGGTTATGCGATCACACCCAAAAAATGCTGTGGGCTCTTAGACGCTCTTAGAGATATAACCTTGCTGCTACTCCAAATCCAACAGTTGCGCCAAGCAGGGGCTGCAGGTTGGCAGCATTCGGTTGGCAGCATTACCTATTTTACTGTTGATGCGTTAATGCATTGCGAATACATTCAAAATCTACATATTTGGGTATTTTGGTTTTAGTTTGTGGATTTTAGTTTGGGGATTTTGTTTTTGGGGATAGGGTATCCAACCCTTGAATAATATATCCTTGGTTCAATGAGAATGGCATTTACTTCTACATTACATTACAGGTAGAGTAGAGAGTATAGACTAGAGTAGAGTTTTCTGATACTGTTGATCCTATTGGTATCGGATTTTGTTTCTTTATAGATATTGTTTGCTGAAAATGATATAGCAATACTTGAAATATGACACATTCTCAAATTATTTCGGTCACATGTATTTAATTGACATCTGCTCCGCTATTAAAATATTCAAGCTCACTACATACATGGCATATTTCCAGTTGCTACCTACGCATCCAAAAATCGCGATATCGATTTATTTCTTATCCTTAATTTAATTGGCCCGTAGTAAAATAAAACAGCACTCTCCCATCCCACAATCTAGGTATATACGCTCCAACTTAGAGCGCTGATCTCGAAATTGAATAGTAATTAAAATAGCTAAAGCACACACAAACACCCCTTTTAACCAAGAATAACACATCAACTGTTGGTTCGTGTGCGACTTGGCTTCATCCCATCGATAGGTTCTTTACGATCAATCTGATAGGTGATGGACCCCATTTAACGTTTATTGGTTTATAAATAAATCCATGAAGAATCCCGCGATTGGGGTTGGTACCGATTTGGTACTTATATATGGCTTAAATGCACGCGTTCGCTTGCACTCGATGTGCACACTGCACAATCTCCAGCGATTGGCAAATCTGTACGGTCAAACCGTAAAGAAAATTATGTGTGCGGTCAGATGACCTATGACCTTTATAGTTTGTAGTCGGCTTCGCATAGAGCAGTGAGAGTGCATCATCATCA
The DNA here is from genome assembly GCA_949372485.1 of Cheilosia soror. Lineage (NCBI taxonomy): Eukaryota > Metazoa > Arthropoda > Insecta > Diptera > Syrphidae > Cheilosia > Cheilosia soror. Next base: position 22,552,084 of record OX443563.1, read on the forward strand.
TGAAGATACCCGCCATGCCCATAACTTCACAGAATGGCAGCCGCTGCTGTATCTATTTGGCGAACTGGCTTATTGTGCAATTCTGCAAGCATATACTATACATACCTGCAAGCGCGCGCACACTCCGATGTTGACTAAATAATGCTCAAAGATTAATTTTCATTTTATAATGTGCGCTTAAATTAAATGGACTTTTGATTATTTTACACACCCAGTTCGGGGTATAGACTATACACCGACAGGCGTATGTGAATTTAAATTCAAGCGAATTACCTAAAACTGAAATAAAATAATTAAAAATTTTGAATTTAGAGCGTCGTTAAACGGGTTAAGAGGGATTTTCATGAGCCTTAATCATGTGCAATTTAATTGCATTTAACGACCGATGATTGTTTTATATTTCAGTGCTTTATCTCTGTTATTTCTAAACGAATGGCGTAATAGTTTTACCTCCAGTTTCACAGTGGAAGTTTAAACTACACTTTTAGATTAAATAATGCAGTTTAATAATTGCGTCAGTTTCACAGTTTCGTTTAAACCTTGAACAGATTTCAGGGGCCCTTATTGTGATTGTCGATCAGCGATCGTCACGACAATTGTCGATTGGGTTTAGCTATTCCTACGCACAAAATTTGTTCACTTCCAAGAGACAGAATCGGCCAGACATTTGCAATCGACTACAAGCGACTGTCAAATCGACAAATATCAATCGCAATCGACAATCACAAGTTAGTGTCGATCGATCGACAATTGTCGATCAACGATCAACTATCAACACTCACAATAGGGGCCTCATTCTGTAGTTTAAGTTAGACGAAAGTATTCTACCGTTTAAACCTAAAGGTGCCAGCACACGATATGTAGCACGCCTCGTGCACAAAGAGAGCTTGTACACGGCATGTACCCATTGGGACCATTGCTACATATATATGAGGCGTGCTACATATCGTGTACTAGCACCTTAAGATCACTTGACACAGTGACATTTCTATTTCAAAGCTGCCAGCACAAATATTTGACGTTGTTTTGCGTGTTCTTTGAAAGAAAATAAAAGGAACGAATTTGGAAAAGTCGTATAAAAGCGAAAGTGCTGTACAATACTGCCAAATTCTATTCGTAAGGAAGAACAATTTGCCCGCCAAATTTCGTTAGTTTTTTGAAACCTTTCCTGAATTTTTACATCGATTGACCCTTGAATAAATTTACTGTTCTTCTTAAGTTTAGACCATGGATACGTACCCAAATTATGAAGAGAGGTGAAAGTGGTTTTTATACCCAAGACAGGGAAAGCCTCTCACACCACTCAAAAGAACTTCAGACCTATTAGTCTGTCATCTTGTCTATTGAAAATCCTGGTTGTGCTGATAGATCTGTATATTCGCCCCAACATCAAAGCAGAAACTCTCACGAAATACCAACATGCAGGGCAGGTCAGTAGAGACAGCTCTGCACTCCATTGTCGGCACCGTGAAAAAATCACTAGCCGTCAAGGAATTTAATGGATATTTCGAAATACGGCCCGGCCCTATGACGCTTTCGGAAAGCGGCATAAGGCCACATTCGAACACATGGCCGTATTTCGCTTTGATAATGCGTCATAAGGCCATTATGCCACTTTCAAGTCATTTTCAGGTTGGGTGTATGCAAAGTTTCTTTATATCAATGTTTCGCATGGATTTAAAGAAACTTAGCATGTACCCAACCGCGCACCTACCCCGAAACTTAGCAGTGAACACAAGCAGGGGGCAGCATGCCCCGCCAATATGTATTCCACTGTTAATGTATTGTGGACCTATGTTAGGCCCTCAGAGCATGATGGAAATATGGCCCTATTTCGCAAATTATTTGTTCCGCTTTCGCAAAGTCACATAAGGTAATACGTTCGAATATGACCTTATGTCGCTTTGCAAAAGTGTAAAGGCCATATTTCGAAATATTCCCAAATATGGCCTCATGTCGCATGGCCTTATGTCATGGCACCGGTAGCCCTCCTAGACATCGAAGGGGCTTTCAACAGGGGGCAGTTGAAAACCTGCAGATTGACCATAGTCTTAAACTCTAAATCAGTGGATCAACCAAATGTTGTTAAGTAGGGTTAGGTATCATTTCAGAACTTGACAGCTGCAAACTGAGAAGGCCAGTGCAACGCGGCACTCCGCAGGGTGGAGTACTTTCACCGCAGCTATGGCTGCTAATAGTAAATAAAATACTTGTAACTCTGGAAAAATAGGGCTGTAAATTTACAGCCTTAAGCTAAGTACGCTGCTCGAGCGAAACTAAATTTTAGCGGCTCTCCAATTTTTCTCTCCAAACATTAGCTAAAACCCTAGCTAAATTTTAACATGGAGTGCGTTGTGTAAGTGTAAGTGTCACAGAAAACAGACGTTCGTAAAAAATAATTTTCTTCAAAAAATCATCGACACGAGAAACGTTTTATTTTAGTTGCACTTTCTTTTTTCCTTGTCTGCTATTCTTTGATCTCAAAATTTTCACTTTCAAAGGGTTTCTCATCGAGGTATTCATTGATTAACTCATCCTTATTTATTTTTCGGCAACACAAAATAACAACAGGAAAAAAACCAACAGACCTGTCAAAATTTAGTTTGAAAAAATGTGCCGAACCATTAATGGGCGCGCTAAATTGTGGCAGATATATCCAGTACAGTCTGAAATGAAAGTTTGATTTTTTAGCTGAAGCAGCGTACCGCTCGGCTAAATGGATTGGCTTAAATTTAGCTCAACTAAATTTTGTAGAGAATTTTGTATGGGAGCTAAAATTTAGCTCGAGCTGCGTACTAAGCTTTATTTATAAACTTTATACACTCTCTATAATAGGTCTAAACGCAAAATATATATTAGATTTTTGCGTTTAGAGTTATTATAGAGAGTGTATAAATTTTATAAATAAGGCTGTTATAGTTTATACTACAGACGATATCGCTATATTCTATTTACTGGGAAATACCACCCAACATTACGGGACTTAATGGAATCGGCCCTCGCAACTCTGGTCAAATGGGCTAACAAATGCGGCCTGGTTATAAATCCGGGTAAAATAAAGCTAGTGCTATTCACGAAGAAGTCCCGAATTCCTCAAATCGATCCACCTAAATTTAAGGGAATCGGCCGCATCAGCTTCTCTGACAGCGCCAAATACTTAGGTCTGGTTCTGGATACTAAACTGAGCTGTAAACTAAACCTGCATGAACGAATTTAGAAGGCCGCTACTGCACTTTTATCCTGCAAAAGGACCTCTCTCTACTTAATAGAATCCAAAGATAGTGGCATGTGTCTGTGTGACTAGTACCCTGCGGACAACTCCAACCGCAGCACTGGAAACCATGCTCTTCGCATTCTGCCCTTGTATATATATACGGTAGACAGAGAGATGGTAGCAAAATCGGCAAAGCGTCTGAGAGAATTATTGCACGGTAGTTGGCGGTCTAATTATATTTAGTTTTTGGTTGTTATTAACTGTATAATAGCCGAGCAGATGTTGACAAACTTACCTACTTATTACTGCAAAGTTACCGATAGCTGTCTATTTATAACGCTTTGTCAGATTCGTCGGCAAATATCTACTACTTTACCCTCGTTCGCCTCAAATCCCATTGAAATCACATCTAAGCATCTATCGGAAGGTATCTCAATTCAATTTATGAAGCAACGCCTGTATCGTTCCTTTTTTCAGTGCAGGTTTGCCCTTTATTCTTTTTATTTAAATATAAGCGCCTACTTGTCTAGTCCCTCCTATGATAAGATGACTACAAGTTCTCTTTAATGTATTGAAAAGTACGCATGCTTATGAAAATTGCGATAGTTGGTTAAAAGACAACCTAATATCATAAAATTACGCGCCTGATTATCAGTAGCTAATCTTGCTCTAATGCTCTGCTAATTTTGTATCTGTCTATCCATACCATATGCGGTCGGTGATCACATCAGTCTCTCAAATAAGATAAGAGCTAAAGATAATCTCGTTGGGTTTCTAGAGTATAGACGTATAAATAATTCTTAGGAATTCATCCGGCTCAGAATCAGATATACTGACGATTTCTTTGTCAAAATCCCATAAATATTTTCCGACTGTACATATATGTGTATGTATATGTATTTATATTTAAAAAATAATAATATTTTGAGTATATCTGATTGCATATAACTGTTATCTTTTCAGACTCTCAGAAATGGCAATTTCACTTGAAGCCAATTCAAGTCGATTTAATTTCACTAATCCGTCATAGGTTTCTCTTCTAGATTTCCATAGCATCACATGCAGCACACCTTCTACATGCCAAACTTTGACATAAATACCTTTCCTCGGAGTGAAATCGATTGATTCTCACCGAATGGTTGATTTATTTGACCACATTTGAGGGGCATCAATCGCTGTAGGAGGAATAAAAAAAAAACAACGACACTAAATCAACAATTTTTATTTATTCCCAAGCCAACAACAAGTATTACATATGCTGACCCCAAGCAAGATTCATCTTAATCAATTATTCTGCCAGAAAATCAGGAAATCATCCAAAATGGATTCTCCAGGCGCCCCTTTTGGCCGCCACCATTCCAACCCACCACCAACGTACAAAGATGTCTTATAGAATCAAACAAAAACCAAATCCCAGGAAAATCGAACACACAAATTAGACAGAGGAAGAGAAAAAACGTATCCATGAGATACAGAAGTCTATTAATATTTCCATGTTGCACCATCGTTTAGCTGGTGAAGCCAGCCAGCGTGCCAATTGCTAGATATCTGCCGTACTAGTGCATATGTGCCAGCACACCACACCACGTATGTGTGCCGTTGTTGCCGCTGCTGCTGACCATGAGAACGGCGATGTCCGCAACCGCAACATCTAGATACATTTTCGCAATGCAACGCGATAACTTAGTGAAGTGCAATTCTTTCGAAACGCGCCGGTCGTTGTTGTTGTTGTTGCTGTTTTTGTTGTTGTTGGCTTTGATATAGAAGAGAATCAGCATGAGATTTCATCTAATTTGTGATATAATTTGTTTAAAGTAATTGACAGGCTGAGCCACAGCAGGTGTCCCTTCGCATATTGTGGCAGATAGATGGACATACGCAGACATAACTCCCTGCCGCCGCGCGCCGCCGCCATCGCTGGGCAACGCCGCCATCAAAGCAATTTAATCCACGCCATTGGTGGCGGTGAATGAAGATGACCAATTGAATAATCGCCTCGAGGATCTAAGCTGTATTAGCTAAAACGAATTTGACGCTGCGAATGGGATTACAAATCATTTGCACTTGTGAATTGGAAAATTGACTATAGCAATGTGAGGTGCGATGAGTACGAGGAAATGCAGTTCACATGATAAAACAGGCAGCACACACACACACGCAACTCCTATTCAAACATTGACCTATGCACCTGGTCAAATCAAATGCGGTCTTGTAAAATAAATTGAAATATATTTCGTGTATGTTGATTGGATAACAAAAAGTGGACTTATATGGTGACAGAAAACTTAAATGGGCCCAAGGTATATGAATAGAAGGTAATATATTGCGCATCTGTCAAAATTTCAAATTTCAAAATGGCGGATCATTGTAACTAATTACTATTGAATTACCTATATGGCAAAGCATGTAATTTGATACCAAAAATGAAACTAAAACAATGTTTTTATTATGAAATTGTTCTATTAGTTTTTCTTTGTTTTTTTCGACTGTTTTCTATAAGTTTGTTATTCATACATTTTATTCTAAAATACATTCGGCTTCGGAAAAATATAACTTTAACCTTATTTTCACAGTCTACATTTGAAGATAAGGCTAATAATTCTTTTAAATAATGTTTGCAATAGACAATAGCATCTCCATTAAAAATTGACTCCATTTTCTGCATTTCATCAATTTGTCCGTTGGCTTTTTAAGAAATCCTTCACTCAACTGATTTGTACAGGTATTGATAGGTATTGACTATAGCGCTATCAACTGTTAAGTCAGTGTCTTTTATTCGGTGACATACATATCTTGCGAGATGTTCTAGTCCGTCATAGGGCCTAGTTATAGCTATCATTGAAATGCATCATTGGAACAAATCAGTGGAATGTATTGTATTGTATTGTGTTTTATTGAGTCTTTTCTTCCCTGTCTAACAATATTTAACATTCTCTCTTTCTTACATACTATTTGGTCGGCTGTAATGTATGGCCGTCTCTTGCGATATATTTATTAGAGTGCCAACATGGCTCTTGTGTCTGAATTGTTTTGACTCTTGCTCTCGGAGCTATCAGCTGTCACTTTTGACTTAATGTCATTCAAATGTCTTAAAACTACGTACTTAACCTAACTTAATTCTATATTTACAAAAAAGGCACCCTCTTCGGAGTGATAAAGAATAACGATAGTTAATCAATCCACACCAATGGTCACCTCCAGCGCCCGCCCCCAACTCAGAGTGCCCACGGTGTTGCATTTTGCACCATTGAAGCTCCGTGAATCCGGGGTCGAAACCGAAAATGGACACCAGTGTGTATTGACTTTTTTTCTTTTTTTTTTTTCTTTTTTGATTTTCCTTTCTTTTTAACTTTTTCTTTTTGTATTAGGTACATACAGTGAATATTTGCTCTTGCGAGTTGTCAAGTAAATAAAGAATTTGAACAATCTGTTTTTTTTTTTTTTTTCAATTACGAATTCGATAAAGTAGGTACTTTGTTGTCAATTTGTATCTTTTGGGTTTACGTTGTATGTATACTTATGTTTAGATTACAATTGCGATGATGTACTTTTACTTTGTTATTTGAGATCATTTGTTTCTTTTGAGATTACATTATATGTATGTTTATGGTACAATTATTCAAGTGACTAGGTTTAGAACGAATGTTCGTTATCTAAAACTTTTAGGCGAAGTATGACTAGTTAATACATGGTAAATTGATTAATTATATAGTTTTGCACTCCAATGTTAGTGTTTGTTTAATTTAAGAATCCTCAATTAGTAGATTATGTTTCTCATTTAAGTTGGAAAATTTATATGTTCGTTTTATATTCTTAACCGCGATTTTGGCCTGCAATCGTAGATTGATAGAATTCAACGGGGGGCCCACCAGGGGTTGTTTCTAGATTTATCGTACTAACGCCCAGTGGCGATGGATACATCGTCTCTTCCCAGGACACACCGTCCTGTGAGGAGTAGATTTCTCTAATAAGTTCATTATCACTATATGGCATTTTTTCGAAGGTTTTTTGAGATAAGGTTAAGGCGTATTTCAACAGTGGAATTACATTCGCTTCGTTATAGATGCGTATGTTTGAGAATCGTTTAATTCTTGTCTTATAGTTCATCATAACGCAGGCACGTCGTAGTATCTTCCTTTCGAGGATTTCCAGTTCTCTGGCTGCCGTAGGGGAAAAAGAGAACCACACTGGGAATGCGTATACCAGTATAGGTCTACTTAATGTTTTGTAAAATAGTAGGTAGTTTTGTTTTCTTACTTAGCATACTATGCCTTAAAAAAGGCATCAGCATGTTTGAGATTTTGCTTGCCTTCTGTTTGGTTAAGCGGGCATGCTTATTGAACTTAAAAAGTATGTCAAAGTTGACGCCCAAATATTTTAGGTCATTTTTAAAAGGGATAATACAGTTCTCAAAGCGTAAGGATATGTTCCTACTTTCGCTTACAGCCCCCTCCATTCCCTTTCCACTCGCATTTCTTATGCAAATGCATTCTGTTTTTTCTTTATTGATTCTAATCCCCCATTTTTTGTAGAAGGTGTTTATAATGACTAGGTGTTCTTGTAAATGCCTAAGCGCGTTCAGTGGGTAGTCCGCACTTGCGTAGGCCAGAGTATCGTCCGCTTATAGTATTGCTCTTGATCGAATTTCATTATTCACAAAGTGCGTGTGAGGGAAATCATACATAAAAAGATTATATAACCTGGGGCCTAAGATGGATCCTTGGGGGACACCGCTGTTTGATCAGTGGAATGGTGGTTTAATTTTTTTGACAAGTCGGTTATAGCAATCATTGGAAAATTCCTGTCAGTGACTTTTCAACAAACGAGTCTAGGTTTTGAGGTTAGAGTTGATCATTGAAAGCAAAACTGACAGCTGAGAATAGAAAGAGAATCGAACACATCAGTGAAACGATTGGGTTCCAAATTGGAGAAACGAGAATCAGCTGTTCATTGAAATCGATTTCGATCAGTGAAATAATAAAATTGAATTTAAAGAAGAGTTTCAGTCGAAATTAAGTAATTTCTTTCGTAAAAAAAAATTACAATTGATTACCATTATTTTGATACCTACTAAAGCCAATATTGTTTGATTAATCGTCTTAAAATCAGAAAACAAAATTTTCAATGCTGCATTTCAATGATAGCTCTAACTAGGGCCATACTGAAGAGATTCCAATTCACTTCGATGTCCTGTGTATTGTCAATCATTGTATTACCTATAAACAGAATTTAAATTTAAATACGTAACATTTTACAAGCGAACATATTTTTTTATTCATTACCATGCATTGACAGGCTACCCTCATTTCGACCAAGAATGTAAGAGCGGAACCTATATGTACATAAATTCCAAACGATCTGGATGATCATGCAGGCCACCTTTGGACCGAATGACTCCAAAGAAATTCTCCAAAACATCTTGGTTTAGCCTGTATGTCAACAAATACGATATATTGTATGTATTTGGATTTCATGTCCTCAAACATACCTAGGATAGGAATTATAAAAAATTAAATTCTGTATACCTACATACATAATAGTATAATTTATTTTAAAATACATACCCTTTTGGAATGGCATCATGCTTTTCATTCCTTTTACGCGCATTTGTAGCAGTGATACCAGATCGGGGGATTTATCCCTTTTTGAGGGATTTTCTCACTTAAAATAAGCTAAAAGGGTCAAAGAGATTTTTCACCTCATAATACCAAAAAAAGGGATTTTACTCTTTGGTAAATTTTTGTTCTTAATTTGCTAGTTTCATTGGGCATCCGCACACGAGATTAATTCTGCCGGCAGAAAAATTATATATATGAACCCCTTTTCATTTTGTAGTATTATTTTCACAATTGATATATATTGAAAGTTGTGTATGTATTAGTTTTATGCCTTGTTCAACCGCTCAAACTCGGCAGAACATTTTATTCCGTTTGTTTCCCCTCACTTCAGTCCCCTCGCCAACAAAATCGGTTTTATGCCGGCAGAATTAGTCTCGTGTGCGGAGGCCCATTAAGAACAATAAAATTATAGAACTTATTTCTATTTCTTAAAACATGTACTTGCTTTATTTAATCAGTTCAACTCACTTTTTTAAAACAGAAAGATTTTAGTTAACTGCATTGTGCGGGAGAGCAAGATATTGGTTTTGGAAATGTGTCGGTTTTTTGTTCAAGCAGACTTTTTTGAACTTCCATGGGATGCCAAAATTAAAATTTTTAGAGATTCCTACACACATTTTATGAATAATTTAGATAGTCTATTTTTGGGTCAAGAATGTCAAGACTCCTTGACAGAGTTAGATGCTGATGGTAAATTGGAGGTTAAGAAAAACTGTCTTAGTTTTTATGAGACTGCCATCGTTGGAATGGTTCCTAGCCTAACTTATGTTGAATATTATTTTCATTTTACTGCCGAATGCCGTTTTATGTTTATAAATGTGGGATTTTTTAAATGTTGACGAGGGATAAAAGGGATTTTTTTGGCATAACTGTGGGATAACCTGCTTCCAAAGTCTGGGATCACTGATTTGTAGCATAGTTTCAGACATGCTCCGAATTATTTCCAATTGGGTATCAAAACTTTCTGAGATCCCAAAAGCCTTTACTCTCTCTCTGCTATCTGTGGATCTTACTCGGACATTCAAGCAATCAAACCAATTATTAACCTGTAAACGATATGTTTTTCAGAAACATATATTATCTATGTAATTACTTGGTTGAAAAATTCAGCACAATCCACCCAGTTCTCCAAAGAAAGTAATCCCAAACTACCAGCTCGATATATTGCTTGCGAGACAGTATGAGAAAAAAGCTTTCTTGCCAGCTTAACTTTTTGACGCTCTGCTCCTCGAACGCTTAAATTTGCCGCCGATATTTTGTAAGCCACACTAAGATCAGATTTTTCATTCGTTTTAGTCAACAGCTCTTCAATAACCGATTTGTTGATTGTATACCCATTTAATACAAAACCATCGCTATCAACCAAATTGTTCCGTATTAATTTCATAAGATGAGGTACATCAGCAAACACGTAAATATTTTTTGTTGTGTCAGCTGGATTCGGAAAGAATTGATAATACTAAGTATGTCCCCCGTCATTCTCTGATCGAATTCGTAGTAAATTGGTTGCTTCCAGTTACCAAATAAGCCACGTATCATCGCAACCTGAACATATCTCGCAGCTTTCAGAGTTTCGTCATATTTTTTATCATATACAATTTTTTCCTTTACTTTCATTTCATCGAATGAAAGGACACATACTTTTTCCATATCCTTCATGTTAACTTTTTTGATAATGTCCAATACACATTTAAGTATACCTGGATATACCTCTATTTTCGCACACCATTTCTTAAGTGTAATAACAGCTGGTAGAGGATATGTTTTCCTCAAAATCAATCGATATGCTCGTGGCCCTGATGCGTATATAGCAATTGCATTTGATATGTCTTCTTCCGACCATTTAACACGTTTAGCAGGGCATTCCAGCTTCCTGATTTGACATTTTGTAAAAATCTTGTTCATCGATTTAATTATTTGTCCCCGTTTGTAATTAGTTTTTCTCAGGCTGATGATTTGAAACTTTAATCTACCAAATGAATAATAATAATTAATAAAGAAAATACATTACATTGCAAATGCGAAATTGCTTATACTGTTCATATGAAGGAAGATCTGTTTGAGTAGGTACTGGAGTCAACAACTTGAGGTGGTGAATATGAGGAAATGCGTTTGATGATTTCGGACTGGAATCTATCAAACAAAACACAAATCAATAAAAATAAAATCAATACAAAATATTGCATTTTAAATGTTTTCCTTACTGTTCATCTGAGGGAGTGGTAGAATCGCTTTGGCTACTAAAATCGAATAAAGTTGATGCCATTTCCATCATATTATCAGCTGCTATTTGTGCGGAATTTGTAGAGACTTCATTGTCGCTTGTTGGTTGTGGATGTGGTAGGACCTTTCCCAATTCGCTGACATCTGGTTGAATCTTGTTTGCACTGTAACATAGTTATTATAATCAAAACATTAAACAATTCGTGTCATTAAAAATGCATGTAAATTTATATGATATCTTGTTCGTTTTTTTAATCTTTCACTGCGAGGTGTTGAAGATTTGTCCTGGTGTTTTAGCGGCAAACGAAGCGAAGGTGAAACATTTGGTCTAAGGCGTTTCGCTTTAACTGGTATTCCAATTTGTAAAAGTATGGGATTTACTTCATAATACTCATTTATGGAAAAATGATTTGAACAAATGCGAGCTGTGCCTTTGTTATACTTATCGCTTCGGCCACACAAAAACACCTACTGCTTACACAGTTTTTTGTGTTTTGGGAAGGAATGGAAACATATTTCCTTATTAAAATCTTTATTTATATTATTTACACTACATCCGTAAACTGCACACCGTACACTTTTAAATAAAATTGTTTAAAATCACCGGGGAACACCAAAAACACATTTAATTAATAGGAAATACACTTGAAATGCACTAGCTTCTGTCACCCTGTAGTCACAATTACCCGCCATTTTTTTGTGTTTTTGACAGATGCGCAGAACAGAACCAAAATAATGGCGCGGAGTATATTGCCTTCTATTCATATACCTTGAAATGGGCCTACGGTGACAGAAAACAGAATGCATGAGTTGCTATAGAATATAGATAGCTATTCCTTGCTTTTAAGGAAAAAACTATTTTATGTGAAAACGAACTTCAGGGCCTTCAAACATTGTAAGCAGGAAAAAATGTCGAGGAGTTTTAAAAAACTACGCAGTAGCGCAGTGGTTAGTGTGCTGGACTACTGTGCGAGGGATCCCAGGTTCGATCCCCGGAAAAACACAAATTACATCTTAAAGTTTTTTCTACTGCGCCACCTCTCGCGAACGTCTGACAAACATCCGAGAGTATGACTGTCATGAAAAAGCTTCTCAATTCAGCCGTTCGGACTCGGCATAAAGTTGTAGGTCCCTTCCATTCGTCCCAAAAATAGAAACTCACACAAAACGAATGGTTGCGAGAAGCTAGGCCTTGGGTGTCACCCGCCTGTTGCGCCACCTATTTATTTATTTTATTTTTTTTAAAAAAAAATTTTAATTTCCATAAATAATAGATAGGTAGGTAGTGCTATTTGATATGGTAGTAATAAAGTGAATCAAATTGTTTATTTGAGTAGCCTCTACCTACTCCAAAAAATGCGGCTGGCCCTGTTCACTCAGTTTTTTTTTTAATTCCGGAAAATTTTCTTTCAGAAAGCAACTGATAAGACTACAGTTTTCAGTTGTATTTTCATTTTCCCTTATCCCCATTTGATTTTCTGGTGCTCCACATCTGTCTTGTATAATTTCCGAAATTTCTACATACTTTCGGCTATTTAAAGACACAAAATGTTTCTTTCAAAAAAATGCTGGTGTAATTTCCGGGAATTGTAAATATATTGTAATTTCGGTGTGATGAATTTGGAAAAAGAAACTCTGCACCGCATTCGAAGACGACCCAAATTCCGCTGTCAGACAGCACGAGCCTTTTAAAGCGAAGTTTCCCGTCCGCCTGACAAAAATGAAGTGAGAATAGAAATACCTACACATAATATCTAAATTCAAGTCCAACAAGACTACTACACCTACCATTCGGACTGTCGGCTAAACTATATAAAGCGTCCGCCATCTAACGTTTTTTTTTTCAACTAGTGCTTATTTCGCGAATGGTAACACTTAGCTCATGTCTGATTTGACAGATAATTAGTTTTATCCTTCCGCTGAACGAATATGGTTGTGTATACGCTTGAACAACGCTGGGAAATATTGCGACATTACTTTGAAAATCATGGTAATGTTGCAGAATGTGTGCGAAAATTGCGTACGGATTTTGGAAGAAGAGAAGCACCGTCAGCTCCGTATGTTCGTTATCTTGTGAAAAAAGTGAAAGAAACTGGCATCCTCATCGATAAACCACAGCGTGAAAAGCCAAAAACAGTGCGTACACCCGAGAAAATTGCTGCTGTGGCAGAAAGTGTGCGTGAAGCGCCATCAACATCAATTGCTTCGAAAATGAGCAAGGAGTGGCCGTTACAGTCAATGGCGATCGTTATCGGGCCATGTTGAACGAATTTTTGTTCACAAAAATTGAAGAGGAGGATATTGGAAACATTTGGTTTCAACAGGACGGCGCTACGTGCCACACAGCCTAAGCTACACTCGATGTTTTGCGCCCTGTTTTTGAAGATCGCATTACCAGCCGCAGAGCTGATGTCGTTTGGCCACCGCGGAGCTGCGATTTGACACCGTTGGACTATTATTTGTGGGGTGCCGTAAAAGATAAGTATTACCCCGACATGCCAGAGACAATTGACGCTTTAAAGGACAATATTCGTGAAGCCATTGGTGAAAACAGCTGCACACAATCGATAATGTGCTTAAAAATTGGACGGATCGTGTAAGCTACTGCATGGCCAGCCGAGGCAGCCATTTGAAATTATTTTCCATTATTAACCGGAAGGATTGTACTTTCAAATAAAAAAAGAAATTTGAGAAAATATTCAGTAGTTTTTTTTATAGCATTTTCAAAAAAAAAAGTTATTTGGCGGACCCTTTAGTGCGCAGCGGAAGCCGATTTCGTGCAGAGCATACACCAACCGATCTTAAAGATTTAAACCCCTAAAACCTCTATCTGGGTTCGCCCTTAGCTTCAGGAAATACTCGTATTCTTCTTCATATTACTCGATAATGCAGGCAACTTACGCATTTTTTGTCAATTTAAAGGCGACAATTGATAAAGACGTCTGGTTTTACAGGCACCTAATGTAAATTATGATTTAGATTTAAGGTCATACAAAGCATCTACAAGAACAATAATAGGAGTCGAATTACCGCATCCGTCAGCGAGTAATACTTAACCGAATTAAGTGTATTTTATATGTATGCAAAAAAAAAATCAGTCACGTATTACTCGGTCAGCAGCAAAGTATTCAACTGGTTCAGTATTCGATATCTCAAAAAACCTTTTCACCAGGAGTTCACAGCTTCCGAAGTGGTAAACCCAGGATTTCATATAATACACACTGAACTATACATAGATATAGATATAATTGTGAGATCATCTATCCATGATTCTTTTACAAATTACAAATGACATTTATATAATTTCTCTTAGCGCTTCACCATAGGCAAGACCATGACATCTTCTTCCTTACTCACGTCATACTGTATAGCGTATACTGAAGTTATATCATCCAATCATTTAAAACTTTTCGTTCCTCCAACCGATAATTACTTTACTCATGCTCCGCAAAATTAATTGAAGCAATCTACTTATAAGAGGATTCCCAAGCAAATGGCTGACATAACTACAAAGTGATTACATGTAGCTTACAGTTTAATTGTTCACAATTAAAAGGAAATCTCCTCGCGAATGGCTAACTCAATTACAAAAGCCTCCTTTCAATGACTTCATCGTCTTCAGTTGGTGGCATTAAAAACTATTTAAGAACCCTCTCCTATTCCATCCCCCACACCAGCATTCACTGTTCATATATATTCATAGGGCATCTCTATAATACTCCTTGGTCGTCATTTATCCTCGTGAAATGCTTCACCGCAAAGTTTAAAACTAAATTAAAACGTAAGATGCCGTGATGAATTCTCACCAATATATCACAATGCATCCCCTCTCTCTGGTAGCCCTGCTGAATGCATTCACTAAGAGCAACTATCTGCCATTTCAGTTTAATGAACTGGTCTGCAGTGAAAAGATCATAATTACAAATTTTCTGTTAAAAATAAATGATGAACCAAAACCATAGACACAGGTAGAAGATACCTATACGAAATGCGCCAAAGAGATAGGTACTCGTACCACCTATATGTATCTATGATCGCTCTGACCAATGATTTAGCTCTAGATTACAGCTGTCAAATCCCAACATACACCATAGACCATGCTAGCAATGTGCAAAAGTATAATTGCGGTCCGGGAGCTATTCATCAGCATTGTACACAACTTTTAGACACATCACTTCACTGATGCTGATTTCGCTAGTATTGTTATTTTTTGTTGTTGTTGTTGCTTTCGCTAGTTGAAGATCTCATCATCATCCATCCGGTTCCATTCGGAGTGCCATTGAGTTTCATTGAAGTGGTAATTAATTTTGTAGATCTTTCGCACTGTGCACAGAATCGCTATGGTCTAGAAAAAAAAGAACTTCTCATCGGCCGGCGATGGAAAAACGCCTCAAAAACGCTCTGAGGCCCTGGAAATAGATTCACCTGAGCCCATGGTGGTGCTTTTGCAGAGAGCGAGAGAGAGATGTGTGTAATCCTAGATGACGTCTGGAATTAAGATAAAGTGCTGGCCAGCACTCAGCTGCTGGATATGGGTATAAGATTGGTGCTGCTCTCTGGGGGTAGGTAGGACAGTAAATCATTGTTTACGCTATAGTCACAGTGAAAAAGTGCCAACCATTAGGAGTTAGGCTAGTAATCTGTCTTCTTTTCTCTCTCGGCTCGACTGGGAGTTTATCAACAGCGCGCAAACGTTTTCTTGTGCGGGGTTATTCGCTTTGAGAAGATAACTTTTTTTTCCTTTGCTGCGTCAAAATGGATTTGGTAGATAAACTTTGAACTGGCTACTGAATTTTGTGGGAAACCTCATAAGAGATGTGGGACTTGAAAGTTAATTAAATTTTCTTTCATTTAGGTATTGGGCATGGACAAGATGTCTTCAGGGATTACATTGATATTGGTATTGGGCTTGAAATCCATGTACCACCAATAAGCACTGCATGGTAAATTATCTCTATCGCTGTATCGTAGGCTGCATCTACGTGTATAGATTCTAAATCTAATTTGTGCAACAGATCTGTGTAGGTACTGTGCAGTTATCCTCGACTTTGAAATTTGTACAAATTTTTGTGGAAGCAGCAGTTCAATCGTTAATCCCCTGAACTAGGACTACCGGGAAAAAAATTTCGATTTTAGGTTTAAGTATATCTACAGAAGATGTTTTAACTATGGGTGTTATTCCAGAAAACTCCCTACTCTATCCCAGTTTTAGCAGAGGTTTCATAAATTCACATTTCAAAATATAGAATTATTTTCAAATGCAAAACCATTGGTCATCGTTTTATGAATCTGCTCTTCTAAACTAACATGACGCAACTGTTGGAAGCAACCTGAAAAATCCATAACGCATTTTTAACTTTTGCCATAAGATACCAACATCAAATGGTATAGTCTGTAAAAATGGGGCATCGCATTAAACATTGAAAGTGTTTTGTCTTGTTAACGATTATTTCATATCCAAATGACTGGAATGATTGATCTTCCGTCAGATGACCTTTCCCGAAATGACTGCAAAAGGAACAAGTTGAGTTTGACCAGATTTGATATTTGATAAATTGACTGAACAATCAATTGCATGTGGTGCTCCCACGTCAGTCAGTCTCTACCGGGGTTGGTGTTGTTTTCTTTATTTTAGAACATCGGAATAATTAATCGAGCTGTCATTGGAAACTCGATAATCAAATATGAATGATTTTATACACCTTTCTTGTTTGATGGTGAGAAACTATGTCTCGTTTGTTTTTATTCCCAGAATCTAATTGGATGTGTGGAGATAAATCACACTATGTCATCACTATTTACGTACAGCCACAATAGTTTGTTTGAATTAGATTTGGATACACACAATATTATTGAAATGGTTTACACAACACTGTTTTCGGAAAGTGTTTTGATAGTAATTAAGTAAGTGTCGTAATTGTACGATTTGGAGGCAAATCTGACAAACTCAGAGAGATGCATCTATGCGAATACCTACATAAAAATCTCATAATGGCAACAGCCTATTTCAGGAGTGGGATTTATGGATTATATGTAGGTATACCATGCCGGCAATGAACCTATATAAGGAACATAAGATCACACTGTTGAGTGTTGGTACAAAAAATCAAAGCTGTCATAATAAGTATCAAGAAAAAGTTGGAAATTGTCACCATCTCCGGTCATATGAAGAAATGAATTAACAACAAAGCCGCATATAGGAAGTAACTGCAATTATAACAGATGATGACGATTTCATTTAACGACCCCCTCCTTAGGTACCTATATTAGACAGAAAGGTGAAAGTTAAGTGCTGCACTACCGCGAATTCTGCCCAAAGTTGATGGAGCCAGTGATATCCGAAAGCTATTGTTCTGTTGGCAAGAATTGTAACATCGATCGATCATTTATAGGCGTTAGGCAATAACGCCCAAGGAAATAGCGTCCAAATCGATTTGGAAATAACGCCCAAAACAATGCATAGCGCCTAAAAATAAACAACAAGATGGAAATAAAGCCCAAAAATTATTTGCAGTATAATTCGCATGCAACTCCCTGCCTGTGGTTAGTATGTGCGAAATTGGATGTATTGAATTTTTTTTTTTGCAGTACAAACATCTACCTACTCCAAAATCCAACACAAAACCCAAGGGGGGCAGCATGTCCCCCATACTTTTTCCACTGTTTATGCATTTCCACTTACTATTTTGGGTTTTACTGCTTACCACAAAAACGAACCCTGAAAAGAAAATATCACCCAAAATGACGAACAATTTTGCAACAACAAATTGTATGAATTTTTTAGGGCGTTATTTCCAAATTGATTTGGGTGTTATTTCTTTGGGGCGTAATTACCTAACGCCCATTTTATACTCCGCGGTGTTCCCATTGAACCATCAGTGCCATAATCATTAAAACAGACAATTTTTTTCAATTTGTGATGCATCGCGAAAGTAGATATGGATAGATAGGTAATAATATAGATAATAGATAATTTATTTCGTTAATAATTTACAGAGAGATCCAAGGGTAGAATTGCGTAAAAAATTAAACAAAACGAATGTGAAGAAGAAAACGTTAGAAATTACATGAAGCAAACGTTCGCTTTCGTGTGATTTCTTTTTTGTTTATACGCGAAAGCGAACATTTGCTTCATGCAGCTTGCAGGAAGTATGTTAGTTCTGCACTTAAATTGCTGCAAATTACAGTCTTCTGGAAATATATCCCCATAGGAAGCGAGTTCCAAAGTCTGCTTGTCCTGTAACAGAAGGAGTTTTGGAAATTGGTGTTCTCGCGGTTGTCAAGAGTACTGTATGGTGAGATGTATTTGCAGGATGTTTTGTGGGTCGCCCAAAAGTTGCATTTCGAGGGATAATCACCCCCATCATGGAATCCGCCGGGGGGAATCATTCACGGAAAAGAATATTTTGGTATCGTCGCATCCGCAAAATTTCTTAAAATTTTGTGATTTTTGATTCCCACATAATCTTCAAATTCCTTAAATTCGGAAATTCTTTTCGGGCTATGTGGAAAAAAATGATAAATCATGTCACCAGCCAGATTTTCAATTTCTGCCGGTAGTTTTTTACATACATTTTTCGTCCCGGCAGAAGCACAACCGACCAGTTATTCACTCTCAGAATGGTACTTGAGAAGGCTTGGGAGTATGCTACACCTGTTTACGCTTGCTTCGTAGATTTGGAGAAAGCATATGACCGAGTCCCTCGAGGGAAACTCTGGAGTGTATTACAGCAGTATGGAATTGATGGTTCTCTCTTGAGAGCCATTCAATCTCTTTACACAAACTGTAAAAGCTGTGTTCGGGTAAACGGCGTTAAATCAATACCTTTCACCGTGGGCGTTGGACTTCGCCAGGGGTGCGTCTTGTCGCCTCTCCTTTTCATTACTTATATGGACTGGATGTTGCAGCGCAGTCTTGGCGAAGAACGTTTCGAATTGGGAGATCTGAGGATAAGTCATTTGCTCTTCGCTGATGACTTGGTCATCCTTGGGTCCTCTCAGACTGAACTTCAGCGCGCACTCGATCGGTTTGTAGCCGTTTGTGTTGAAGCTGAGATGAAAGTAAATGTGAACAAATCTGAAGTGATGGTCGTCTCCAGAACGCCTGTTCAATGCACTCTGCATGTTAGTGGAGTCCCATTGAAACAGGTGGAGAAGTTTAAGTATCTCGGGGTCTTATTCACGAGTGATGGAAGGAGCAATGCCGAGTTTTCCTGTAGGATTGGTCAGGCTGGATCGATTTTGAGACAGCTTGGTCATTCTGTTATCAGGAGGACTGAACTTGGTGTCAAAGCTAAGTTGTCAGTCTTTAATTCGGTGTTTGTTCCAACTCTTACCTATGGTCATGAGGTTTGGGTAATGACCGAAAGAATAAGATCGCGAATACAAGCTGCCGAAATGAGATTTCTCCGTAGTATTGCTGGTGTGACCCGTAGAGATCGCATCAGAAATACCAGAATACGTGAGGAACTCAATGTCGAGCAGCTACTTCTCCGGACGGAGCGATCCATGCTTCGGTGGTTTGGTCATGTTAAACGCATGTCCCCGACCAGGATTCGACGTGCTATGGAATCCGTACCATCGGGCAGGCGTCCCCTAGGTAGACCCAGGATGAGATGGTTAGATCAAATTCATAATCTCTCCTCTACCCGTATGGGGATTGCCCTTGATGATTTAGAGTCGATGGCGGAGGATCGAGAGCTATGGAGGGTCCACTTGAGCAACCTACACCCGCGACCCACTTAATGGACAAGCGGACCATTGAAAATGAATGAAGGAATGAGTTTTTTACATGCACTTGAAGCGCACAAGTGTAAAGAATGAATGAAATCCGACTTAGCGATCTTAAATTTTGCACAAAGCCCCCTGTAGTCACTGGCCATGCCATGACATGACTGGACTGAGGCGTTGTCCGTTGCTAATCCAATAATGTTATCAATTGGTATTTGGAGTAGGTATTTCTAAATGCTTCATAGGGTAAAGGCCCCTAATCTGAGCCCCCCACCAGTAATGAGCCCCCTGTCTGCATTTCGCTCCAAAGCTAAGCCCCTGTTATTAAAAATACATTTTTGTTTTAATCAAAGTCTTCCGTTACTTCTTTACTTGTATTCTGTTAATTGTTTTCCTATAAAATGTCACGTCAATTGGTGAAAAAAATTCGGTAATTGCGGACATATCCTTCGTGTGTTGTGCGATTGTGTTTATAAACAGTTTTCTTAACAAACTCTTTACATAAAGCAAGTGATTAAGTATTTTCTTTATATTTTATATTAACTAATATATGTTTGTATTAACAATTAG
Organism: Cheilosia soror; assembly: GCA_949372485.1. Lineage (NCBI taxonomy): Eukaryota > Metazoa > Arthropoda > Insecta > Diptera > Syrphidae > Cheilosia > Cheilosia soror. Next base: position 22,572,439 of record OX443563.1, read on the forward strand.
ACTCCATTGTACTTATTTCCATATTAAAAGTTAAAAAAAAATGCTTATTTATTAAAATATAGTGGGGGCTCACAATTGGGAATCTGAAACAAGCAAATCCAAAAATGAGCCCGGGGGGGGCTCACTATTGGGCAAACACCAAAAACCCTTGTTCCATTTATGAGCCAGGCCAATTTTTATATCAAATCAATTTCGCAGCAAACTTAGTTATCTCATATAACGTAGGTAAAAACAGTTTGTCCAGATGACTGAATGGCCATTAGTGATCAACGCACAGGAATCTGATATTTTGAAACAAAAATATCTTTTTATGGTCAAGTTGAACATTTAGGACCGATTTAGAGAAAGTCTAGCTTAAAATTTTGTTTTGGAAATTTTGCTTGGGTCCGAGTAATTAGCGGCGGGAAAAGGGGATTCAATATCTATGGGGAACATATTCTTTCATCTATCGAGCGCATATCAAAGCACACAAGGTAACTAACTACTTCTCCAACGGAAGCGCAGCTTCGAGTAAATGCTAGTAAATAATAAAATTATTCCGATATAGGTACCTATACCATACCTACAACACTATGTATTATTATGCCTATTTTATGGGTGTATTATGTAGCATGTAGGTATGTTATATCCTAGATATCTTATTATTAATTGGGAAATACATTTTTTTTTATTTTTCACATCGCTTATTTTTTTTTTTTAACTTCTGACTTGCCGGAGCACTAGGATGCACGTCGACCTAAAAGATCTATTGTGCTTGACGTCAGATATATGTTTAGGTTAGTAGCGCTTCTACTTTCCTAATGTATCTGATCATACATTCAGCAGAGGAATTTCTTAATTCTTCGGTACTTATTACTTCCCTGAAAAATGATTTCCTTCTTATACTGTAAAGGGCCGTGCATTCACATATTATGTGTTCGGTTGTTTCGTCTTCTTCTAGACATAGTCTGCACTCCGGTGAGTCGACTACATGCATTTTATTTAGGTGATATCGCAGACCGTGGTGACCCGTTAGTAGGTATACTAGATTTTTAATATCATGCCTGCGAAGAATTATAATCTTTCTGACATCTGCTTTGAAGGGCTGAATAGCTCTTTTGGCCTGTCTTATAGGCCTGATGGGATGTTCTCCCAATACGAAGTACATTTGTTTTGCTCCCAGCTTTTTATAGCCAGATTTATAGCTGATTTGGGAATCGAACAGAATGGTTCAGGTCCAATGAAAGCGGTTTCCGAGCCATTTCTGGCTCGTTCATCGGCTTTTTCGTTTCCTTCAATTCCCTTATGTCCGGGGCTTACCATAGACTGGTTTTGTTCCTGTAACTGAGTGTTTGGAGGGAATCGAAGCAGTGTAGTACTGATTTGGAGTCAATAATGTGTGAGCTAAGTGCTTTTATAGCTGCTTGACTATCTGTGAATATATGGATGTTGGCGCCTTTAATGCCTGAATTGTATATAAGGTTTGCGCATTCTTTAATGGCATGGAGCTCTGCTTGAAATACGCTGGGGCTTTTTCCCATAGGTATTGAGATGTTACATCGCTTATTTACACCAACTCGTAGATTTACCAACTTTCAAATCTTTAAAATGGATGTAAAGAGAAAATAATCTAGATCTAGAAGATATTGAAAATGGTCTCTCAATACATGCTGCTTCAAGATGTTATAATATTCCAAGTCCCATTCTTCAAAATCGGTTGCATAAACGTTCCTTTAAAAACCAAAAAGGACCGTTGACAATTCTCAAATTGTAAACTGGATTTTTGAAAATCATGCAAGAGGCTTTCCAAGACGTTGCATCTTTATCTGAGCATCCCCCTCCGCCTAAGAACCTAAAAAAAGGAACGTAAACGAGACTATGAACCTGTTCCTGAAAAAGAAGAAAATATATGTAAAGAATACATTGAAACTGGGCTTTGTTTTGATTGTGGGGCAATATTTCAAAAGCTGAAAACAGAACATCATGTTTCATATGCTCAAAACAGTATCATGTTAAATGCGCTGACAATATATCGAACGATATCGAATTTTTTAGCTGCAAAAGGTGCAAAATAGTCTAGTTTATGCTTTTTTTTAATACTTTAATTTGTTTGTCTAATACTACATAATTTGTGTTTTATAACATTTACCTATGAAGTTCCTACTTACTTATTTATTTAGTTTATAAAATTAAATGTTCTTAAATAAAACTGGCAATAAATATTTGAACAATTTTAAAAGTAACGATAACTTTATAAAAAAAAGCAAAAAAAATGGTTTTATATGGGGGCTCGTTATTGGAACGGTAAGAGCTCAAATTAGGAACAGGGGGGCTCATTACTGGACTACTTCGCTTTTTGTAATTATTTTCCTTTTATTTAAATCTTACCAAAACTAACAAAAAAGTAAATAGTTTTATCAAATTAGAATTAATCACATTATAATTTAATGAAATATTTGTTCCGATACATGCAAACAATTAATTTTGCAAAAGCAGCAAACTAAAAACTATCCTTAAGGGGGCTCAGTACTGGGGGTTTTACCCTACATAATGCAATCGAAAATGGTCTAAGCATCGCATTTATCCAATTTAAGAAGCCCGAAAAACTTGTCGCAGGTTTTATTTTAAATTTGGCAATAATAGCGTGCAACTAGTGAAAGCGCCTTATCGCTATTTACGTCAGTTGTTTCGTCGAATGTAGTTTTAAGAACGTCCGCTAGTTTTTGTCTTGCTTCCACTGCGAAGTTGTCTTTAATAATCTTTGTAGCTTGTTTGTTTGCAGCAAGTAGCTGTGGTGTGGAATGTTTGCTTGATTTTGTTTGCACTCCACATTTTTTTTTTTGGGCAGAACAGACTCCGAGTGTCATTTTATGTGGGTTATATTCAGCGTTGCCATTTTGACTGCTTTCCAGTCAGATCTGACTGGATTGATATGCATTTAGCTGGAAGATTTTTTAAAATCCAGCCGGCTGGTTTTTTAGCTGGATACAAATTTTGTTTGACTGTTTTTAAATGTTTCGTGTAATATCACTTTTCTATCAATATAAATTTTTAAATTCAAAGTGGAAATAGAAAAAAATATAAAAAACGAACAAATATTGCTTAAATTTCACCATTTTTGTTGCTCTGAGCTTGGAAGCATATCCCACTGATACAATGAACCAATTTATGCGTTTGCATTTGCACAAGTACTTGGCTTTGCCAACTTACAAACAAATATTTGAAACTGAAAATTTAGCAGTTGCGTGAGGTTCAACTTTCCTATACCGGCCGAAGTAACAAAATAATTGGTTGGTACTAATACATTTTGTATACCCTCCACATGAAGGAATATTTCCTTTATCATTACGTTTGTAACTTCAAGTAAGAGTCACCGGATTTGACCAGGATCAAGTTCTGAATCTGAATCGATTCAGCCATGTCCGTCTGTCTGTCTGTCTTTCTGATGAAAACACAATATAGCGTCAAAAGGAAAGGAATCGACCTAGGCGAATGAAATTCTGTCAAAAGACTTCTTTCTACGGTTCAGGTTGGTATTAAAAATATAGGCTATATCGGTCAAGTAGTTCTGGTTCTGGCACCCCTCACCACGCACCAAACCAACATTAGACCAATGCCCAGCCCATGCCTCACATGTCTAAATTTTTGCATGACTTGTATATGTATGCAGTGGAGGGTATCAAAAGCAACGGCCAGACCATTGATAACACTTTTACTTGTATTTTTATTTTCATGACTGGATTTTTAGCTGGATTTTTGTTTGAATTTCTTTGACTGATTTTATGGCTGTATTTTAGGTTTTTGACTGATTTTTTTCCAGTCAAATTTGACTGGAAGGCGGATTTCAAAACGGCAACCCTAGTTATATTAGTTAACCATAGTTTTTTTTTTTACAAAATACACAATAACCGAGGCCTTCTTTTTCTTTTAACCAAAAAAAAAAAGGGCCTTCCATATAGCTCGAAATTGTCTTTCTTTTTTTTGTAGTTAGTCGCATAACTTCACTGCAATTTTTTGTAATAAATAAATAAATATTGTCACTAACTTCTTTCGTTAACTTACTCTTCAATTTCATCCAAGGTTTTACCTGAGTTATCTAAAAACTAGTTGTGGAGCTAAGCAAGGAGAAGGAGCTAGTCGAAGAGCTGGAAAATGAAGAGCCGGATGGATTTATTTCTCACGTTTGTGTTTCAGCCGAAGCACTTTTATTCACTTTTGTTTTTGTTATAAACCTAAAAATAACTTTAATTTTATAACTTTTACAAAAAAAATTTCTTTATATTGATCTACCTACCTGTCCATTTTGTGTTTAACAAATCAAAAAATAAAAAAAAAATTACCTACTAGATTTCAATTTATATTTCACAAACTTATTTACAACTAGATATAGAACATTGTCAACGGCGGCGACGCGGCGGGACAGAAAAATATTGTTGTATTTTCTCGTTCCCTCCCATTCCCGCAGTTTAACGTTAAGCAAAACTTGTGCTCTGTGTAAACAAACAAATGCATTGACAGTAATTGCTAGAAGTTTGTTCGAAAGAAAAAAGTGCTGCCAGTCGCACTTTTCAATAGTTTTTAACGAGAAAAGCAAAAAAAATATTCTAATGGTAAAAAGTGTAACAAAGCGAAAAAGAGTAACAGTGTAACAAAATTATAAAATAATTAAAATGTGTAACACTTTTGTTACACTTGTATCATTGTGGCAACGCTGCTGTTGATGCATTTTTCCTATAAAATGTCGTGAGCTGTATCTTGTTTGCATTAAATACAACCAAGTTGTCTTGTCTTCGAAATTAAACATTTTTTCACATCTTCCAGGAATGCAACAAAGAACTTTTGTACATGCCTTTTAAAATTATAAATTTCGTTTTCATTTAAATTTTTCGAAGTGTAAAAGATTTCACTTCCAGTTCCGCAATATATTTCCTTTTGCGGGAAGGCAGTTTTCTAGTAAGTTAATTGACAATATTGGTTTTTCGTCGAATGCTTCTTTAACAAAAAAAAAAAATCCTACAGAATTGTTTAAAAATAAATTTCATTCTAGAAACTAAAAATGTATGCACTCTAATTTCTTCTGATTGCATCTCTACGTTCACATCAAATTATTTAATTTTAAGATAAAGAAATCAAAAATAGGTAGCTTAAGTGTTGTCTTTAAGGTTGGATGATATGACATGTTTTGTTTTTCGTAATTATGTAGTTTCAAATCGCCCAGTTCGAAGTAATAGCATAGAGGGTCCCATGAAACATGAATGTATAAAAATCGTTCATTTATAGATTGTAGCTACATATTATATATCTTTGAAATGCAACACTGCCCCAATTTTTGTAAACGAGTCAGCTGTTACAAAATTGATTATTAAATCAAATGAAATCAAAATCAAGTGTTTATTATAAAAAAAAACATGTATACATAATTCGTTACCTTTATTTGCTAAACAATAAACATCAATATGTCTTTTCAAAAATAAATTTATCACTGATACGCTTCAATTATAGCTGTAGGTAACTACGTTGTTAAATTTAAAAATACCTGACGGGAAAGCCATCGTGTATAGGACAATATTTTAAGATAGTGTTCAGCTTTGTACCAAATTATTCTTGGAATTGTTGAAACTCTTGCACTTATATTTAATACTGAGATGTGATAGGTACCTGTATTAATGATATATTTCTACTGAAACATTATTGGACGTAAAATCAGCTCCTCTGAGAAAAATACAAAAAAAAAAATTTTTTTGAAAAAAGACGCAATACATAAAAACAACTAAGTAAAAAATTATAAAAAAAATAATATTTAATTTTTTTATTTATTTATAAACAAAAACCATATGTTGCAGATGTGCAACACTGCGCCTTAGCTTCTACTTTTTTACATAACTATTTACAGTGGAACTCTTTGAAACAATTGTTTGTTTTATTATAGCATAAGCCTATTCCACACTTTTCACATAGTGTTTGTGTGAAACCAGTGCAATTGGGCATTTTACACCGAACTCTCTTCTCTAACCATACTGGCCAATGGCTCGTTTGGTCTTGTCGAACTTCCTTGGGCGGGGCGTGTTGAGCAGGGCCTTTCTTTTTCTTTGCATGCAGACCTTGTTCAACCTCTGATGTTCTTTTGCTCGGCCTTTGTTTTATGCCCACTTTGCAAAGTGCTTCAGCTACTTCCAATCGAAAGTCTGCGGCGTCCAAATTGTCAGACCGGCCAGCTTGTTTGTTGACCCGACGATAGAGTAGCCACGCATTTGCCATTGCCATGTCAAGAAGGTGGTAAAACAAACGCATATACCAAAATTTGCTTCTAAGTAAAATTTTGTGTCTAGCAATAATGCTATCCATCAAGTCCACTCCTCCCATGTGACGGTTGTATTCGGCTACCACAAATGGTCGTTCAATCGCCACGTGGACTTTGTTGATTTTATCATATCGTTGAACATTGGATATAGGGTTCTTACCTGCAAAATTTGACACCAGTGAAACAATTTTGTTGTCTTTCCAAGCAGTTGTTGAAATCTGAATCCCATTGTGATCGCCAACAAACTCAACTGAAGTACCCCTAGCTTGTTTTTTAAAAAAGGATTCATCGGGTAGTTTACAATTGGGATCTCTATTTCTCCTCACTGTTCCAATACTATGAATGCCTCTCCTAGCCAAAAATTCGATAAGCGGCAAGGAGGTATAATAGTTGTCGAAGTAAAGCCTGTAGTTACAATTGTTTGGTATTTGCCTCGCCAAACGCACAACAACATTTGAGGCAGCACCCAATTGTGGCTCGTCTTCGCGTAAAATATTTTCCTGACCACTGTAAATTTTGAAATTGTAGCCAAAACCACTAACTCCGCACAAAATGAACAGTTTGAACCCCCATTTGTGAGGCTTGGCTGGCATGTATTGCTTCAGAATGCTTCGAGCCTTGGTTGAGCACATCTGCTCATCTACAGCCAAGTACTTTTCTAGGGTCACTTTTGAAAAGCGTTCGTTTAGCTTTTCCATGAGTGGTCTTACCTTATAAAGCCTATCACTTCCGGGCTGGGTGTAAGGCAACATCTTGGAGTTGTCATTGAAATGCAAATTTTGGCGCAAACGCTCAAATTTCTTTAGTGGCATAGTGTCTTTGATTTTAGATATTCCAATTTTATCGGACCAGTAATTCCTTACATTCAAAATGCGTACTATAGATGTGTATAAAACTACTCCAATAAATTGACGTATATCAACACTTTCAGCATTTATCGGTTTGTTTGGGTCTTTTTGTACGCTTATGTTGGTTTGATCACGTATAAGATCAACAATTTCTTCAGTGAAAAAATATGAAAAAAACTGATATGGCGTTTCTAATTCCAGGAGTTCATTTGGAAGATCCTCATTGCCTAAAAAAATAAGCTGCTCTTGATTGAGCTCAAGGTTTTTTTTCTTCCATATAACATTCGCTTTCGTTGGCTTCGTCTCTGCATTTCTTGAAATCCCGCGAGAAGTTGACGGCTGAGGTGGAGGAGATTGAACAGCAGACTGCAACGAAGTTTCTGGTGCTGGTGGGTTGTCTGAATCGTTTCCTGATGAGCTATCTTCCTGGGGAACAAATGTAGGATCCTTATCACATTCATCGGAAGAAAAATCAAGGTCGTCTTCACTCTCGCACCATGAACTAATTATCTCCTCAAGCTGTTGGTTACTTAGAATGTTTTTTCGATGCGGGCGCATTCTGCAAGATGTAAACAATTTGAGGTTATGTCTACTATACTGGGCCGAATATATCTGGGTTGTGGCTTGTTCAACGCGCAATGTTGCAGATGTACAACAATACGACTTTTACCAACCACGGCCTTTATATCTTGCAAAACAAAACAAAAACACAAAATTTACGTCTAATATAAACTTACTTTGAAAACAAAACAACTTCTTTTGAAAAAAACTGGTTTTATGATAATTTCCCACAAATAATGAAATCAGCTCAAACACAGACTTCGGCTTTATGCAAAAAAACAACTTTGGCAAATGATAACGGGGACCAAATGACAAATAGAGAGTGAGAAATGATCGCGCTTCGAAGAGGTATGTTGCGCGCCTGCAACATTGCTTTGATTTGAAAAAAAATGGGAACATACAATTTCTATACAGTAACAGAGGTATGTTGCAGATCTGCAACACAGTGCAACGAAGGGTTAAAAATGATTCAATTGCATTTATTTAATAAATAAAAAAATAAATCAATAAACAAATAAATAAATATGTATATAAATAAATAACAAAACTAATAAGTAAATAAATAAATAAATAAATAAATAAATAGAGAAATAAATAAACAAAAAAAACAAGTAAATAAAAACAAATACCTACATAAATAATTAAATAAATAAAGAAGCTTAAGATTAATATTTACCTTCCTTATAGTTTGCGTATTGTGTACTCTGTACATCCTTAAAAGATATGTCTTTTTCCCGAAAGATTGTCTTGGTCGTATTAAAAATACCAGAGGCCGTTCCATCAACGCCTTAGGTAAGGTGTTAAGAACACGGAATTACACTTTTTGTCGTATATTCTGATAACCATAGCCAGATTTTTGTTCATTGTATTGTCGGTACTCTCATCCGCAATCAAAGAAAAATATTGCCTTTTCGCCATGTCCGAAATTAATTTTCAGTTTTCCGGTGCTGTCAATTCTTTAATAATTTTTTGTAATTTTTCCAACAAATTATTTTATATTGGACTGTAGCTGCTGCAGTTTACGTCACCCTTCAAAACACTGATACAACGCTCTATTATGATTCGTGCATTGGAATGAATTGTATTAAATGATACCTCATTAATAATTACCAAGCAATAACGATAATGGATATCTTTGAATTCTTTGGTGGTAGTTAGACTCCAATTTGGATCTGATTGTGAAGCTACCACACAAATGAATCATGAAGCAGCACCACCATATTTAGGACACACAGCTTTTATACGATACTTATGCGTAGATACCGTAGCTGTAGGTATTAATATTGTAACGCATATATATTTTTTCATTATAAGACTTACCTATTGTACTTACGATCATTCATTGTATTAATTCTATGGTGATCTTTTCTGTTGAAAAACAACAGAGTCCTCCTTCAGCCAGTACCTCTTGAGCAAAAATGTTGAGCAAAGTTTTAAATATGAGGCACATAGGTATATTGTAAAGGGTCCGCCAAATAACTTTTTTTTTGAAAATGCTATAAAAAAAACTACTGAATATTTTCTCAAATTTCTTTTTTTATTTGAAAGTAAAATCCTTCCAGTTAATAATGGCAAATAATTTCATTCAAATGGCTGCCTCGGCTGGCCATGCGGTAGCCTACACGATCGGTCCAATTTTTAAGCACATTATCGATTATGTGCAGCTGTATTTCACCAATGGCTTCACGAATATTGTCCTTTAAAGCGTCAATTGTCTCTGGCATGTCGGAGTAACACTTATCTTTTACGGCACCAAACAAATAATAGTCCAACGGTGTCCAAACGACATCAGCTCTGCGGCTGATAATGCGATCTTCAAAAACAGGGCGCAAAACATCGAGTGTAGCTTCGGCTGTGTGGCACGTAGCGCCGTCCTGTTGAAACCAAATGTTGCCAACATCATCCTCTTCAATTTTTGTGAACAAAAATTCGTTCAACATGGCCCGATAACGATCGCCATTGACTGTAACGGCCACTCCTTGCTCATTTTCGAAGAAAAATGGCCCAATTACGCCTCTGGACCAAAATCCGCACCAAACAGTGACTCGTTTTGGGTATATCGGCTTTTCAATGTATGTGTGCGGGTTTTCTGTGCCCCAAATGCGACAATTTTGCTTGTTTACATACCCGCCAAGATCAAAATGAGCTTCATCTGAAAAGATGATTTTTTTGGCAAAATCGGCATCTTCTCTAAGTCGATCGCAGGCCCACTTAGCGAAGCGAAAACGCATTTGATGGTCAGTTGGCTTCAATTCCTGAACCAATTGGACTTTGTATGGCGTCAAGGTCTTTATGCAAAATTCGTCTCAAAGATGTCTCCGAAATGTTCAATTGTTGAGAACGACGGTGAATTGATGTTGATGGCGCTTCAAGCACTCTTTCTGCCACAGCAGCAATTTTCTCGGGTGTACGCACTGTTTTTGGCTTTTCACGCTTTGGTTTATCGATGAGGATGCCAGTTTCTTTCACTTTTTTCACAAGATAACGAACATACGGAGCTGACGGTGCTTCTCTTCTTCCAAAATCCGTACGCAATTTTCGCACACATTCTGCAACATTACCATGATTTTCAAAGTAATGTCGCAATATTTCCCAGCGTTGTTCAAGCGTATACACAACCATATTCGTTCAGCGGATGGATAAAACTAATTATCTGTCAAATCAGACATGAGCTAAGTGTTACCATTCGCGAAATAGGCACTAGTTAAAAAAAAAACGTTAGATGGCGGACCCTTTATATTTCGTGTATCTACCTGTTTTCCTGTACGCAAATTAATATTGTCCAGCAAAAATGGGTGGGCAAACTTTTTCAGTCACTTGGCAATATTTGTCAATTTTTTTTTTATTTTTTGTTTTCAAAGTAAAATTGTAGTTGGTATTTTTTTTTCAGAATTCAAAAAATTAACAAAAAGAAAAAAAAATTACTTAACAAATAAAAAATATTTCTTTACTGCTGTTGCTGTTCCTACACTAAAAGTTTAAGAAATTCAGCAGTTCTTAGAAGTTGAAGCATGACACTGCTGATCGTCTACTAAGTTTTTAAATCTCAAACAGGCATTTCCCGGCGGCGATTCCCATAAATATGTTGAACATGGCAATGACGTTAAATGAAAACTTTTTTTTTTAAATATAAAAAGAAAGAGCTCAAAATGTATGTCAACAAAATTGCAAACAATCGCGTTTAGCTGATTACATCGTGCTTGCAATTTAGTTCTACAGCTTAAAATTATATTCTTTTTTGTACAATAATGTCATAGGAATCATATTATTCGATTTTTAATCACCCAAATAGTATATTACATATTATGCTTTTTAATGAAATATAAGTTGGTAAATGATTCACCACACCATACACACCATTTACTTAACACGTCCCAATAGTGGTCAATTATTTAAATTATTTAAATTATTTCAAAGACATCTCAGATTCAATTGTGTTATTTCATCATTTTTTGCTTATTCACACGTATTCACAGATAGAATAGGAGGCGGAGCTACTTATTTCAAAAATGTGTTGCAAAATATTATATTAACGCGATTAAACTACTTTTGATTAAGTTTTTTTTGGCGAATAAAACGAAATTTAGAGGAAAAGAATGCAGTCGCCACTGCCCGAGGAGAAAAATTCGAAATGCAATGACGAACTGTCACTGACCACAGACTTTTATACGAAGATCGCGAACTCTTGCAACCGCAGCACTTGGAATGGTGCAACGTTCAGCTTCGCTCAGCGGATGGGTCGGGTTCGAAATTATATATATGTGAACGATCTTTATCGATTCACGTGAATCAAAACGCGATTAAGTACCTTACCTATTCCTGTGTATTGTCTCTTCACAATTAGTGGGCGCCACATAATTTTATGGTGAATTACGAAACCTTTGCCTGTACCTAGATTTAAAAAAAATTCCAACTAAAAGAACTGATTTTTAAAATGTTATAATTGCTCCGTTGGAGCGCGGTTTTTATTGAGGTGGGAATAACAACCCAAAGTAGAAAATTTGCCAAATTTTGGCGACACAAAATTGTTTTTGGTGATGGCGCTTGGACCGTTAAAATGGCCCGCTATCGCACTGTCTCGAGTGTTTAACTTGAATTGATGGGTCGCGTGTCCCGCTTTCACCGGGATTTTTAACGAAACGAGAGCCTACCCCTTTGCTGTTGCTGCGATCGTCGTCTCGAGTTATTTTGAGAGGGTGTGTTTTTTACATGGCCGTCCGCCCACACTCCCCTCTTGCTCCTTCGTTGCTCCATCGTCGGGGCATAGATTTAGGGATCGTCTTCCCTATGCCCATCGAACTAAACTCCCTACCTTGGTAGGGGTAGTTCTAACGTACTGTTTGTTTACGTTTAAGAGTGTCTTTTTACTACACTCCTCTGCTGCTCCTCCGTTGCTCCAGCGGCGGGGTGATTTGTGAAAAGGGGTCGTCGTCCCTCCGCCCATCGAACAAGTCTTTTGCGTCACTCGGGTACTTGTGAGTGACGTTCGTTGGGGTGTTTTGTGTTGGCTGTCCGCCACACCCTTTATATGACACTGTTTTTATGTGTCATTTGATCCCACGTTGGAGTGTCGCCTAAGGGGATCGTCCTCTCCCCACTCTTTGTTGTTTCCGACCGCCTGTCGGTATTGAGTGTCGGTGGGACGGCCCGTCAGGCTCACCATCCGACGTTCGCATGCTGTTTATCGACGGTTACGAGTCTCCCTTCCGTCCAAAGGTCTACGTAACCGGACTCTTCTTATAGTGCCACTCACACCGTCCGACTGGTGGCTTGTGACCGACCTGTCACATCGTAGACCTGTATGGTGCCAACCTTAAGGCTCCAAGGAGGTGGTCCGAAAGCTGATTGGGGCCTCGGATGCCCGTCCACTTCCCAGGACCTTGGGTGCCCAACCCAAGAAAAAGAGGGACTGTAGGTAGGAAACGAAGGGATAGAGAGTAGCCCTTGTTGCTCTTTTAACGCAACAACTGGCTCTAGGAAACTCTCATTTTTGGCCGAAGCTGGTGGTCTATTCTCTCTGGTTTGTGGTTCCGAGAGGCCACGATACCACGAACAGAAAAGAAGAGAGAAAAAAGAAAGAGCACGAGAAGCGCGCGATCGGGGAAATAGAGAGATGTTACAGCAGGAATGAGGTTCGGAAGTTTTACTAAAGGGTAAAAAGAACCTACCAAGGCTACAGAGCCCGAACCGAAGAACAAGGGAATATCATAATAGAATCGCACTCAATGCTTAGGATATGGAAGAACTACTTCTGCAGACTGTTTAACGGCGATGACGAACTAAATCCCGCTGTCAGGCAGAATGGACCATTTAACCTCGACGATGAAGACCAGCAATTCCGTCCACCCGACCTGGACGAAGTGAAGATAGCCATATCTAAGCTTAAGTCCAACAAAGCCGCTGGAGCAGATTGCGGCAGGCGATGACTTGGTTAGGAGCATGCACCAACTCATCTGTAAAATATGGTCGATGGTCGGATGAAAGTATGCCCGATGAATGGAATATCAGCATTGTTTATCCGATCCTCAAGAAAGGAGATCCTATGAACTACGCCAACTACAGAGGTATTAGTCTTATTAATATCACCTACAAGATCTTATCTGCCGTGTTATGTGAACGCCTGAAGCCTTTCGTCAACAAGCTGATTGGTTCCTATTAGTGTGGCTTCAAGCGAGGAAAGTCTACCATCGACCAAAATATATTCACACTGCGGCAGATCTTGGAAAAATCCCAGGAAGTCCAAATCGATAACTACCCACCATCTTTTCATCGATTTTAAGGCCGCCTATGGCAGCATTTATAGAGACGAGCTATGCAGAGCAATGTGTACTTTTAGCATCCCTGTCAAACTCGTCCATTTGTGCAGGATAGCAATGGAGAATGCACGCTGCTTCATCAAGGTCGGTAAAGAACTCACCGAGACCTTCGATGTCAAAAAAGGATTTAGACAAGGCGATGCGCTGTCATGTGACTTCTTCAACATCGTTCTTGAAAGAATAGTGCAAAACTCAAACGCTAACACCAGAGGTACTATCTTTCAAAAGTCCGTCCATCTACTCGCCTACGCCGACGACATCGACATAATCGGGAGAACGCAGCGTGATGTCACTGGCGCTTTCGTGGGCATTGAGACGGAGGCGGCGAAGATGGGTTTGGCGGTCAATGAGGGCAAGACAAAGTATATGCTGTCATCAAGAAAAGACACCCAACACCGACGTCTTTTACAGAATGTCACTATAGACAGATATAACTTTGAGGTGGTAAAGGACTTTGTCTACCTAGGCTCCGCTATGAACTCAGACAATGACACTCAATTCTTCGAGTAATTTTCGGCCCCGCCGTGTCATTGCTGATATATGTACGACCCCAGTTGCTCGATAAAGTTGTCGAAAATTGGACTTTATTCGAACTAGCCGTTGAGCGCATATGCCTGAACTTATTTTTATCAGTAATGCCATCAAATTATCTACTAAATAGGTAAAGCTAATATCATAGACATTAACATTAGCTTCAAGAGTTTGCGATTGCGACAGACTAATCGCTCTGCCAATTATACGATTATACCAGAAATACCTAATAAAATTTTAATGACATCCATCCCATAAAGAATTTTACTTTACAAAATAACTTATCATACTATCTTCAATAGGTCTGTTCAGGTTTGGGGTATGCGGACAATATTAACATCATCATTTCCAGCGTATCGGCAGGCAAAATTCGTTGTTCTTGAAGTAAACAAGGGCAAGACTAAGTCCATATTAGCAACAAACAAAACTGCATCTGCCCACCGAATAATATACAAAATGTCTCTACTGATAGTAACAATTTCGAATTAATTAAGGAGTTTACCTACCTCGGAGTACATCTAAACCCAACGAATGACACCGTCGAGGAGATCCGACAAAAAATTACTCTAGAAAACAGATGCTTCTTCTATCTGGTAAAAGAATTGGATTCAAACGCCATAACTCGAAGAACGAAAGAATCTTTTACAAAACCCTTATCCTGCCAGTTCTGCTGTATGGCGCCGAGTGCTCGACGATAAGCAGGAGAGGACCGCTGATATGATGCTCCAACACAACTATTTGTTCTCTTAATTTTTCACTAAATGATGCGTGTCATTCATTATAATATGTACGTTCATATCACTATACCATGACCATGGCAGCCTACCTCCGACTCATCGATTCCTATGTATATATGCGCCTGTAAATAAAATGATGAAAGACCCTACATTTTTCACATCGCATATGAGCAATGAGCATGTTGGTACTATGTATTACATCGTCATCGGAAAATCAATAAATGTCGTAGACTAGTCAACAATAATTCATGCTACAGACCTCACAGAAGAGATCCCCGACCGGTTAAAAATGGAAATAGCAAGAAAATAGATACAAAACCCGACTTAAGTCTAAACCTCATCACCAGAGATTTCCTCGTATAGATCGATGGGTCATACAGTCTCTCACATTGGCATCGAAGTTATAAAATTGCTTTATGATTCCATAATGGCCAGTGTCCTAAGCACCTAAGCCACATCCATTCGTTCCACAGCGCTGATTGACCCCCGAGGTCAACCGCAAGTATTTCCGTGTAAAACAATTAACGGATGAAAATATCTCGCACATGTCACCATGTGTTTGTTCGTACGCTGCTTATTTATCAAGTGTCATCGGTCCCCACAGCACATTGACCAAAAATAAAATTTCATTCAAGCTATCTATAAGCATCCGAAACAAAGCCAAAGATGTCACCCACTCGCCACCGTTCGAAGATGTTATGCATAAATTGTGCGTTTTTTGTCGTCTTTGGCATCATCATGGTTGTCCGTGACTGTGAATAACTTACCAAGTAGGTATACCCATTTATCCCAAAGTAAACAAGATGCAAAAATATAGAGTGTTTTTGTGAGTGCACCTATAGAGGATGAAGAAGAAGAACAAGTAACGACAGCAGCCACAGTCAAATACATATATGGCCAGGCCATAGACTGTAGAGCCCAGGTTGGATCAGAACTCAGATGATACTCGTCCTATGCTCGAAAGATATCGTAGATACGAAAAATGGGTATGCGAATGCGAAATAGAAAATTGAAAAACAAAACGTCAATCATCCTCAGTTCAGGTACAAACCGACGAGGCTGCAAATGTGGAATTCAAATGCAACCACTAGAAACCAATAGGGGTCTGAATTGAATTGTTTCGAGTGGCCAACAGGAGTACCGTACCTGCTAGTGGATTGGGAATTTGAGTTCTGTTTTGAGTGCGCGCAAAAATGAATCATCACAATCAAGTGAAACGTCTAAACAGCAGCCTTAAATGTGCAGCATTTGAAGAAAAGTGGGTAAACATTTTGTCAAGTGATAGAATATGTAGGTATACCTAATACGAGCTTGACTGTATAGATTACTGATGATGGCTGGAAGCAGAAGCACCGAGATGAGCGATGCATTAAGGATGTGACTGTGGTTTGGTTTTCGAGTGGTTGCTCAGTGTCAAGTGTCTAGTTGTGTGAGAAACAGTTCGTGCTCTTTAGGTCATATTTGAGATTCTGTTGTTTAATTGGAGAATGAAGACTGCTTTCCTTTAATTTATAGTAGGTACTTTACTTAGCATATAGTGTGTCTCTAATTATAGGTACCTACATTATACGAGTATGAGAACATCATTGATGTGTCACGTCTTCCGTGTATAGTTATTGTCAGGTTGCATCTGAAATAATTGCGGCGGATATGAATCTTTTGTATTCGTCACTACTCAGACTAATGCTATACCTAAACATTTTAGAACTGAAAATACAATGATCCAAAGAAAGCAAGGTTATGCGGATTAATGCCTTGCTAAGTAAAAAAGAGTGATTTCTGATAGACAGTGCTTGTTTATCTGGGTTGGAGTTCTCTGAAGGGAATATTATTCTTAATAGGTACCTATCATCAGTGATCAGAAATTAATTTTTTCAAATTGTAGGTACCTACTTTTCACAAGTTGAAATTGTAACATGGACATACAAAATTAAACGGTGGAAACCTAGTCCCCCCAGTATTGTCGCGCGATTATCTTTCAATGCGTATGAAAATGTGTGTGTTTGATCAATATTAATTATTAATTACAAATTGGTACTTACTAAGTTTAATTATGGTAAATTTATTATTATTATTATTTATTATTTTAGAATAGCTAGGTACAAAAAATAAATACAAAACAAGTAAAAGTGTTATCATCGGCTTGGCCGACGCTTTTATACCTTCTAATATTGGTTTTGTATGGGATGTACCAAACGACTTGACCGACATAGCCCATTTTCATTACCAACCTGACGTAGATAAAAAGAAGTCGTTTCACAAAATTTCATTCGAAGCCGACTCATTTGTACGCTATCATGTTTTCAGCAGACAGACAGACAGATAGACAGACTGACAGACAGACGGACATATGGCTAAATCGATTCAGAATTTGATCCTGATTCAGAATCGAATATAATACTTTATTGCGCAGTAGCGCAGCGGTTAGTGTGCTGGACTACTGTACGAGGGACCCCAGGTTCGATCCCCGGAAAAACACAAATTACATCTTAAAAAAAGTTTTTTTCTACTGCGCCACCTCTCGCGAACGTCTGACAAACATCCGAGAGTATGACTGTCATAAAAAGGCTTCTCAATTCAGCCGTTCGGACTCGGCTTAAAATTGTAGGTCCCTTCCATTCGTCCCAAAATAAAAATTTACACAAAACGAATGGTTGCGAGAAGCCAGGCCTAGGGTGTCTACACGCCTGTTGCGCCACCTATTTTTTTTTTTTTTTACTTTATGGGGTCTTCGATGATTCCTTCTTGGCGTTACAAATGTAATGACAAGTTAATGTACATGTACTGTACACACCTGCATGTGGAGTGTATAACAAGGCATTGTTAGCTATTGGTCTAACATTTTCAGACCATCTTAGGTATTCGCCCGGGAGTGTTTCTGTGAAGTTTAGTCAAAATTGGCCAAGGGGCGTGGCACTTCCCAAACAAAAAAAAAATCACTGCAAGCGTTTTTATCGATACCTCCACAATATATCTGTGCTGATCGAAACGTGCTTGAGGATTAGGGAAAAGTGTCCAATTTTTCTGATAAACGGTGCTGAACACCCAAATCTTATATCTTGGCATTTACGGCAACTTTAGCCTTGACATTTGGTATTGCCTTTAAAAAAAAAATAGGTGGCGCAACAGGCGGGTGACACCCAAGGCCTAGCTTCTCGCAACCATTCGTTTTGTGTGAGTTTCTATTTTTAAGACGAATGGAAGGGACCTACAATTTTATGCCGAGTCCGAACGGCTGAATTGAGAAGCTTTTTCATGACAGTCATACTCTCGGATGTTTGTCAGACGATCGCGAGAGGTGGCGGTGGCGCAGTAGAAAAAAACTTTAAGATGTAATTTGTATTTTTCCGCGGATCGATTAATTGCCTTTAGCATTTAATAAAATATGGGCGGAATCGGGCAAGGGGACGTGAACTGCAAAAGTTATTTCTCGACACTCTTGAAAGCCAAAGTCTTTCGTTTACAACGGAATTGTCCCCATAGATAGTTCCATGAGCACGGGCAAAGCCGGGCAGCTACAGCTTGAATACTTCAATTAAACAGATACAACACGTATTCATAATGTCTTCTAAAAATTGCCTTTGGTTCAATTACCTAACATTTTGGAATCATAGGACTTAACTTTTGGACATATATTGGCAAATTGTTCTGAAAACATAATTAAATCCCTTTCCCATTCGCCTCACCATAGAATGGAAAGTGAAAGACACATTATTTTCTATACGCTACGGCAATACTTCTCTCTTCAGAATGAGAGTCTTCTTCAAACACCACATTCTCAGATCCTTACTGTGTAATCGTCTACAAGAAAATCGTTCATAATTCAGTCTGCCATAACAAGAACCGCATACAACACGAAATTAACAAAGTGCTACACAAAAAGAAGAGGAAAATCCCAGACACATCTTGTTCTCTTTCACAACTTTTAGGTGCAAATTGATGTCTATTGAGCGTGTTAAAATACAATATCAAGACTGTTTGCAATCCCATCATAACTGACAAACAGTTTAAGACCCCTTTTAGGCCACATTAGAACGTCTCTCATCGACTGCACTCATAAGGAAGGAGGCGTGTTTCGTACCACTCCAAAAGAGATCTGCTTGCTAGACGCGCGCCCGCAATCTATTCGCCCAGACGAAATCACTTTTCATATAATGTAGTAGACCGTAGACGGACGGATACTGATGGAGGTGGTGGTGCTGTTGCCTGAGAGGCTATTATCGCACGATCATGAGGGAACAATTACCAAATCAATGGCCATCCATATGGACATGTTGTGCTAAATCATGTCCTGTTCTATTACTGGATTACCCATAATGACAGGTTGTAAGTATCTTATAAATACAATTCGCAAATGCGCAACACTCTAAATGTTGGACGAGGGTGCGCAAAGGGGAAGTTTTATTGACAGCAGCAATTACTTGGCGAATCATTGCGAGTTGAGGATTTCATTTTGTTGTCGTCATATTGGCCACTCGACAGCGCATTCACCACCTCATATGTGTGGATGAATGAAAATCGTTTGGACGCAATCAATTAAGGGAATGGTTGGACAAGTTGAACAGTTTAAATGAAAGTGTTAATGCATTAATAGAAAATTGGTTTGAGTATTGAGTATTATTAATAAACTAGTTTTGGTGTGAAAACTAATCGAGTAGGAACCTAAAAACAAGCATTATTAAAGGTTAGATGACATGAGACGCGACACGCACCGATTTTAAATTTTTTGCAGGAGTATCTTTTGGGGTTGTGACTTGTGAGTCGTGACTCTGAGTTAGATACAGAAAAATACTGGTTTTGCCGTTCCATGAGAAAAATCTTGTCCGAAACTCTTCTATGAAGCTTTGCCGTACTGTCTAGCTCTATAGCACATGATTAAGTGGGAGCATCAGCTGTAGGCTCATGAAGAACGTCAAAAATGTAAGCTGACTGCAGTTTTGTTGTAAGTTAGAATTCTTAATGTCTTTATGTAGGTATACTAGTTTACTTATTACATTTGGTCTAAAACAAAACCCACTCTCTGGCACTTAATTTTGACTATAATATTTTGACAATTAAAACTTCTCTGTGCTAAAAATGTTTTGTAAAACTTATTTTTGCACTAAATTTACCCAATTTAAGTAGGTAGCTACATTTTAAGGGGATTCGAGATTTTGGTATTGGTATTTAAACTGATTAGGGAAGCAGTTGAGTTGTAGATATTCGTTGGATTGGAGAATCGGGGAGATATCTGTCAGAATATGTTGTGTTGTGGGCGAATGCCCATAGGTAATAGCAATGCGCCAAATGTTTGCCCCAATGGTACTTGAGTTTCCCGAAGCATTCAATAATTTTTGCAGCAGTTCTATGGGGACACGAAGAAAGGTATACATTACAGTACTTAGCAAAGCAGTCTAATTCTCGCGATTCTGGCACATACAAAGGACAAGTCAAAATGGCCTTCAAATAGAATATTGTTCGTGTTCGATGAAAACATATCAGTTCTAGAAACAGTTTCGAAAAAACACACAAGAAGTAGGTATTTTTCGATTGTCACGGGAGTATGCTGTATGCATACCTACTGGCACGCACTCCCCTTGAATGTATGTATTTGTGGGTGTTTTCGTCCTACATAAAGACAAAAAATCATTTTTAAACTGTGCGTTACATTTTTCTTGAATCACAATAGATATTTTCGTATGAGAATTTGAACCATTTCGAATTTATAAAATTTAGCCCGGATATTAGAGATAATAAATGTTGTGAGACGGTTAGATAAGATCATTGAGATAGTGGAAAGGTAATGAATAGCCTAAAGCAGCCTCCAATTTAAAGTCTTCCCATATAGAAGTCTTTATAGGAAATGATTTGGGTTGCCACATAAATTAACCTATTCCTAATTTTTTTTCAAAGCCCGCTGGGTCTTTTCTAACTTTGCCAATATGTATTAGGTTAACAGGCTTGTGATCTCGCATTACTTCATGGGTTATCAAATAACGCGGGAACTGATGGAGTTTACGATTATACGGTTTTGTAGCTGATAAGCCTTGTCTAGCCAATTCCGATATTTCCAGAGTATAGCAATATCATGGAAACAAGCAAATAATGAAATTAAAGTGATAGTTGTAAGACTGGAGGAGTGATATTAATTTTTCAATAAAGAAAAATAAATTTATAAATTTCTTCACCATTTTTCCATTTATTTGAAGCTTGGACAATGTATTTATTGCTGTTCGAAACATGATATCGGCTTTGAGAACACTGATCGCTCCATTTTCTGATCATTCAGGGGCCTAGCTCTGTAATTCGATTCGAAAGTAAAAACTGCTCGAAAGTTGTTTCCGATTCCAATTTCAAATGTTACTCTGTATAGGTAACTTTCGAATCGAAAGGAAATGTTGCAAAGAAACCTTGCATCTTTCGAATAAATGTTCCGAAACTAGAGCTGTTTTTTTGACGGATAATTTTAAATGGAAATTTTCGCCATTGTGAATCCGTAGGTACAACAAAAATATTTCCATTTGAAATCTGGAATACCGGGAATTGTAGCAGTCGTGGATGGGACACACATTCAAATTATTAGACCGAACAACAATGAACAATTATTTTTTATTCGGAAACTGAAGCACAGCATAAATGCAATTGTGGTAAGTTTAAAGTCTAGTTCTTGATTTTTTTTTTAATGTATAGAGCTTTGTTTCTTGAAGATATGTGATCACCGGATGATTATCCGAGCTGTTACTGGAAGATACGGTGGAGCATCTCACGACTTACATGTTTGGAATCTTTCTAATCAGCGGCAATACCTTGAAAACAACTCCAAAACGAGAGACAAAACAACTTGGATAAATCCGGATGGGAACACATAAAATCAATAAGAATTTCAAATTGATTTTGTTTTGTATTAATATTCCCTTTAAAATAAAATAAAATCTTTAAAAATATCATTATATTAATATTTATTATGTTTTCTTCAATTAATTTATAACATTTCATCAAAAAATATTAGTTATGTATTTTTTTTTAATTAATATCTACATACTTACATTTTAGCTTTTAGCAAAACCTTTCCGAATGAGGTAAATACATATCGAATGAGATTTCAGAAATTCGAATGTATTTAGCAACTAAAATAGAGTTGTATAGTAGGACATTTCCGATTTTCGAGCAAAGGTATCTAGACAAATTAAATTCGTATTTTAATTTCCGATTTTCTAATAACACAGTACATATTTTCCGAATTCGAATGATTTAACTTTAGAATCGAATTACAGAGTTAGGCCCCAGTTCTATCTACTGTAAACAAAACGTAAGTAGCTAAGCTACCACAACTGAGCATATAACATTTGTTATATTTTCTATGATTTCTAATTCTAACCTTTGAATATTTTGACATACCCAGAAAATAAAAATAAAATAATATCAGGAACTGAGATATCTCTATATAGAAACTTCGTTCTTATCCATCCTACTTCACTAAACTGGAACAATGTCGAGTCGGGATTTTATGAATGATCTCAAATTCTTTTCAGAATTTATGAAATTACTTCCTTTTAATTTTTTTAATTTTTTATTATTCTCAAACAATCACATCGCCAGCTCTGATTTCATTTAGGTATATGATAAATGAAACCTAACGTTTTAATGTACTGTATAGAATGTTGTATAACCATGCTTCGGCATCCATATAGAAAACACTATCACCTTAATGAAAGACCGTTCTATTACGATACCTTTATGCGATACAGTATTTATAGTCAGCTGCATGTGTACAGTAGGACGTATACCAGTATAATGCAGTATCCAGTGTAGGACATTTTTCGCCCCACAAATATTTTATTAGCTACTACATGTATCTGCTGAAAGGTATCTCAGGGCGTTGTAAAGTCACCATTTATGTGAAGAGTTAAAACAAAATAAGTAAAAGTGTTATCATCGGCCTGACCCATGCTTGATACCCTCCACTGTGTGTAGAGGTACAGGTACAGGCATATTAGTTTTGTATGAGAGGTACCAGAACTACTTGACCGACATAGCCCATTTTCAATACAAACCCGACGACGGTAAAAAGAAGTCCTGCCATAAAATTACATTCGGCTAGGTCAATTTGTTTGGACGCTATCGTACTTTAATCAGACAGACGGTTAGACAGACAGATATGGCTAAATCGATTCAGAATGTGATGTTGATTCAGAATATATATACTTTATAGGGTATCCGGTGATTTTTTCTCGGCTTTACAAATGTAAATACAAAGTGAATATATCTTCCTGAGGAGGGTATAAAAATAAAGCTAAGTACACACGATTGTCAGATCTTACAATATTGTCAGATATTGTCAGATCTGTCAATGCTCTGACAATGACTGACAATTAGCTTACAATAGCCAACTACCTTGCGCGTTCAAACGGTTGTAAGAATTTGTCCAAAAGTCTTACAATTTCATTGTCAGTTCATGTCTTAAAATGGTCTTACAATGACTTTTCTGACAACATTGTAAGGTTGAAGATTGTGTGTTCAGGTTCACACGGTCGGCAGATATTTGAATTTTAAAAATTGGTCGATCTTTTGTCAGACATTGTCATATAAATTCAAAGTCTTGTGGGTTGATTTTTGTAATAAGGATATCTAATGGATCAAAATATTGTACTCGCGACTATTTTAACTGCTTATTTGCTCAAAGTTTCCAGGAAATCGAAACTATTTCGTTGGCGACTTGACCAGACTCCTTTTTCCTGTACTTCTGTTCAATGTGGTGCGCAAATTGGTCTCTTTGCCTTTACATTCGTTAAGGGTAAATTGAACCTCGTCGGCGACCTCTTGCCACATGGCTTCCTTGGGCATTTTATACTCTGCGCGGCCAACATCCCACAGACTGCGTTGCGTCTCAGTTTCCTGGATAATTTGAAGTATGCTATCGTGCATACTGAACTTTCTATAGGATTTTTTAAGTTTTTTTGATGTTGACGACTTTTCCAACGCACTGTTGTTTGTATCGATTAAATTATTTTCCATCGTGTATAAAACTAAAATCCAATTTCGCGTCTATACCACCGGTGAAACTGCCTGTCAATGAAAAAATGTTATAAGCTATTGTCAGCTTCCATAAACAACGACATCTAACAATTTCCAATGAGTCTTAAAATGTCATAATTGTCTGACAATAATAAAAATTGAGTATTCAGACTTGTTCCGACGATCGTCAGCAACCTGACAAATTCATTGTCAGATGATGGATGTCTTATGTCGTTTTCGGTTGGTCGTCCAGAACCGTCCGGAAGCACTCCGAACTCTTCTGAAAGCGTTCGATTGGCACTCAACTAGCAGTTCTTCTACTTAAAAGAAGAGAAATTTGCTTCTGGATTTGAATTCAGAATCGCGGAGAGTTCTTCCGGACGGTTCTGGACGACCAACCGAAAACGACATTACAATGGGCTGACAATGACATTTCTGACAATATTGTAAGACAAAATTGTAAGTTCTGACGGTTGTAAGATATTTGGGAAACAAGTTTCACTGACAGATCTGACAATATCGTAAGATCTGACAACCAGGTGTACTTAGCTTAAATCTGAGACGAAAAAACTTTTTATTGCTTGACTGCTATTTCTTTTTATGAACTTTGCATATATACCTACGGCATAATGTAATTGATGGTAATAGTCAATCTTCTAGAAGTCAGTGATCCTACTTACGTAAGAGATCACTACAAACACTCGCAAGTAATCACAGTGTTTTGTGTAAGAATCACAGGCTTGACATTAAGTCCCTATTATCCAATTTTTAAAAATCCATAATCCAGCCTCTTGTTAATTATATGAAAAACCAATTTTCCACGAGAATTAATCAATCCAACACCACACCTCAACACGCAATCACACAGCCATTGATCACAGGTCATACCCGTACACATGTTGTACGTGGCATCCATTTTCCGAATCGATCTCTCCTTGCACCAGCCCATTGACGAGCGAACAGCAAACGATAGCTCGAAACACATTTATTTATTTCACACCGCAAATGATGAATTCAGATTGACACTTCACATTCATTCTACACTGCAACGCCGCCGATACTGACGTGCCCAACAAATCTACCCGGAGAGAGACACCTTTCCACCCATCCATCCGCAGATGTATCGGGTTCGGGTGTAATGTTTCAGGATGGAAATTTAATAGATTTCAATTGAGAGAAATTTGCATACAAATTCAATCCGCAAATGTGCTGTGCTGTGCACTAGCACTAGGTATGGTTGTGTTTAGATCTGCGGAATCTAGAGCTTCAGATACTTTTTCGGAGCACAGTTGCTGCAACTGCAAAACAACGGCAGCAGCAGCACTTTGCCATTATTATCAAGAAGCAATGGGATGGGTGTTATGAGCTGGCTTCAGATGCGAACCAAGAACTACGGGTACATGTGCTATCCACTCGCGCTAATTGCGGAGGAGGTTTGCTTGTAGGTAATGGAATTGGATTATAATAACAACGCCACAAGACGCGAATGCGAGGCGTAAATTTAAGGAGTTCCCTGAATGTGATCTGCGTGCGTGTGTGCTGGTTCTTTTGATCGCTATGACTTTATTAGGATATGTGGTGCCGCTCCGTCATTTATTGACTTTGTTTCTTTTCCACGTTATTAGGCTCGTCGTGGCAATTCAAATTGAAAGCGTAGGTGAGCAAAGTTGCACCAAGAGTATCACTACAATCATCACCGCATCAGCTCCACCACCACCACGAATCCGCGAAGCTAATGAAACGCATTAATCACAGTGTTGTTGAACGGTTTTTGCTCTTTGTGCACTCAATGATTCTTGCAAAACGCTCGACGCTCTGACGTGGTTGCCAAAGAAGTCACATTGGGAATTGAAATATCATTTGAGTGTCTAAATGTAGATGGAGTTATGGAATGGATGCCAACCACAGTCGAGGGAACACGACATGATTAATTGATGTTGAAACATTGTGCTCTGCGCGATCGAATAGTGCTCAGAATGTATTATTCTCGGCTTTGTTCTAACCTTGAGATGTAGATGAGGATGTGACCGTGTTGCAGGGGAATGGTACTTTTGTTTAGAGATTAAGGTTAATTGCACAATGTTAGATTTGATATATTTCTCTTCGTGCAACTCGGAAGATTGGAAGCTTAAAAAAATAAGAGATGGTTCGGTTACGCTCGGATGAGTTAACTGATGATGATTTAATAAATTATATGATTTACTATGGACTGGTAGATCCGGGCTTACTTTAAGGTAGGCTCCGCTGACGTCGTCTTTGAATTCATTAGGTAAAATAATTATCGTACAATGTTGTCGAAAGTCAGATAGATGTTAAGTGTGGGTTGATAGGAAATGCTGCAATTATAATTGAGAGACCTGACAATAGCTGTTTAACCATTTACTACTTACCTTGGTATAGTCGCAGCTAGAATAAGCAAGAATATAATAGAAAGTACTAAAGCTGAACTTGGCACTACACACAAGCTAGGCCCGGTTCAAACTTCCTGATAGAGTTTGCCTTGTTCGAAGGAACTGACCTAATAGAATAGGTAGGTATGTGATTTGATTTCTCAATCATTTGCCTGCAGACTAGAAAATAAAGGATGGTCTTTATCGCTCCCTGTCTTAGCACTTTAGGCTCGATTTAATCCATTCGGCAAAAAAGCTGATACCAACAAATTTTTAAATACCAAAAATCTACTAGTCGATGCCGACTGGAATGTGTTTAAATAGGGTAAGCGATGTTCGGCACAAACTTGGCGGTGCCCTGCTCTTGCAACTGTCTCATACACATAAATTTTTCTAATTTGATCTCTCCGTGCGGTAGCCACCCGATACTGATTTTGACTGCAAGGGCGCGATTTTTTAACTATAGTAAGGGCAAGTGCTGAATACGAAAAAAATAGCAACTACAATGTTCTGTCGAAAAGACTGACTGATTGAGTATCAGAAATCTAAACATGAGCCCGTTAGAAGGAGGACATACGGCGGATTTGTCCACTAGATTAAATCAACGGCGTCGTCGTCGATCGAGAACATGCAAGCTTAACGTGTTCATCCACGCTGACAAAACCACTGCGTTTGCTTTTTCATATTTCCTATTTTACTGGACTCTTTTCGAGAAGGTGGAAATCAGCATATGCACAGCCCGTCCCTAAAAAAACCGAATCTTCTTCTCCCACCAATTCCCGACCTTTAGCACTAATTATCTACGTCCGTTCTTTCTAAGTTTATGGAAAAGCTAATAAATCGTCAGCTTATGAAATATATTGAATCCCGGAAGCTCGTTGATGACCGGCAGTATGGTTTTCGTGGCAACAGATCCACAGCGTTACCGTTGATAAATTTAGAAAAGTCGCAAGAAAAAGGGCACGGAGAAAAAAAAGGGCCATTTAAAGTAATAACTTCAAAACAAAAGTACATAACAAACAAACAAGATATTGTACTGGTAATATTCTATTTTTAAAACTATAACAATTCAGTCGAATAAAAAAAACATTAACCGTAAAATCAATTCAATAACATAACAAATCAATTCAATAAGCGGAGCAAGTTCTAATCTAAAACCATCTGAATCATTCTCCGACCGCCCTGACCACGATTCTGAAATTGGAGTCGCCGCATTGCTCGTTGAAGGAATGGTAGTGCCCCATCCAAGTTCTCTAGTAAAGGCACTTACCCTTCTTACAGGAACAAACTCAGGCTGTTTCCGAAAAGTTTACCAAGCTCATTAAAAAGGTCCACCTCACCAAATTTCATCTCTATAGCATTAGTGGTTTTCAACATACAGGACGTCAAAAATCGCAAAAACCGTAACTGACTGACTGACCGACTCACTCACTCACTTAGATGATGATCATCAAAATCACCAGCCACCCTAGAATCGTGAAATTTGGCAGAATGCTAGATCCTGGGGAAAGAAAGATTTGGGAAAAGTCTAAAAGTTGAAATTTTTCCTTCTTTCCATTTTTTTACATTTAATCTCTTAAACTAAGAACATGACATACATTTAGATCCCATTACTTTTCGTGGCTGACTAGTTACACACTTTGGGTATTTTTTTACATTTATGTTTTTGGTGTGATGTGTATCAATTGAGCCACTTCAGTGCATTGAATTTTCTTAAAAGTTTGAAAATTTAATATTTTTGTTGTTCCAAATTGTGAAAAAGGGCAAAATCATTTAATTTTAGAAAAGTGGTATCATTGTGCCAAGGTGGTAAAAAAAGTGCCAAATTGCAACTTTAG
This sequence comes from Cheilosia soror, assembly GCA_949372485.1. Taxonomy (NCBI): domain Eukaryota; kingdom Metazoa; phylum Arthropoda; class Insecta; order Diptera; family Syrphidae; genus Cheilosia; species Cheilosia soror. The sequence continues at coordinate 22,600,434 of OX443563.1, forward strand.
TCTCACAACGGTCACGCTCATCCACTGGTGATTTAATGGCTTAACTCACCGAGAAGTGCAACCAATCTCTCTATCTATTCGGTGAGTCGAAGATTGTTCAAAGGCATTTGACAAAGTTTGGAATTGGCACCAAACTCTTTTGTCGAAAATGCTTGTTTATGGGATCGATGCGTGACTTATTCAAAGGATTATAGAAACGACATTTCTGGCTGTTCAATTCAAGTTGTTTTGGATGGTTTCAAGTCTGAAACTCACCATATAACTGCTGATGTTCCCAAAGGCTCCATTCTATCTGTCTCCGACTTTGTTTTTAATTTTTCATAAATGAACTCTTGTCTGTAATTTCTAATCCTACTCATTCCTTCGCTGATTACAGCATTCTTAGCTTCTTATATTCTTTCCAGGACTCACTTACCTGCTCCTCGGCTGTAGCACTGGAACCGTAACGTATGTTAAGGTCATTAAATTCCGAACTTGAAGTACATATTTTAAAATGGGTTTCAATCAATAGACTGGGATCTAATGATTCAAAAAGACAATGCTGTTAGCTGTCTCTAAAGCGAAACCCGAATCTTCAGCCATTATCCATATGAATGGCACTTGGATCACCGAAACCGAGAGACTTTCCATTCTCGGTATAATGTGCGTTCATGACAATCTTCGTTGGAATGACCATGTACACGAAGTCACCAAAGAATGCTGCGAAATTTCTAGGTTTTCTCAAACGGTGCAAGAAATATTTTACCCCTTCTGATCTGGCTACAATATATAAGGCGCTTATTCGCCCAAACTTGAGTGCACTTTTTAAATCTTTTGTTATGCGACGAAAACCATATTGCACCTAATGGACAGGATCAGAAATCATGCGTTGAAACTAATCGAAGACACGTGTGCTCAGGCTGTTCAGTGTACAGTGCTCAAAGTGCTCAAACGAAATTGCCTTCCGATTCCGCTTATTTCGCAACTCAACCGCAATACTCGCCTTGCTACAAATACCCATCAGTTTAGCATCTAGCGAGCCTATCTTCGGCAGCGTTGCCACTGTTGGACTTTTGTTTCACAGTAGATTCTCTAAAAAAATTCAGTAGATTGAATTTTTTTGCAGTAGATTTTTTTTTCAAACAAAACCAAGGTAGATACAAAACATAACATAAACAATACAAAATGAATAAAGACGAGTATTTAAACAAAACTGAAAAATGGATTAATATTAATAAACGTGGGATATTGTTCAACTTCATTGGCTATTAAGTTTTTCTTTGTCATCATCATGAAAAGGAAAGAAGTTTAAAATAGGCAATATCGAGGGTATACTGCCTTCCACTAGGTATACTAACTTTGTATCTACGTACCTCAGAGGTTTCAGTCTTTCATCATTAAAATTAAAACGATTTTTTATCTGTTGACAAGCCTCGATATAAAATCGTAGCACGAAAACCCAATCAAGCTAGAAAATATTTGTTCAGAATCGACGTCTAAATTTGACCTGTTGTTGTTCAAAGACATATTTTGCTGGAAAACGCAGTTTCAGAAAATGGCTTGTATTTCTGTTTGTATCTTGTCTACTATTTTGGATTTGGCTTTCTCATTTAAGCTATTACAAAAATGCAGTGGATTTAATTTGGTGGCTGTAGATTTAAATTTTGACAAAAATGCAGTAGATCTACAATTGCAGCAAAGTGGTAACGCTGATCTTCCGCCGTACAATATATAGAGATTCTTTAATAAGACGTACAACTTGAATGTGGAATGCCTTCTCCAGCTCTGTCTTTCCTCGGCAGTACAATTTATAGACATTTGAAGCAAAAGTGCATCGAAAAAAAAAATTAAAATTTTTCAAAAAAATATTTATTATTTTCCTAAATTTCCAATTAACAATATATTTATAATTATTTAAATAGTCACATACCTACTGGCTACAAAAGAAAATTTGCTAAATGTTTTGACTAAATATTCGTGTTCTAAATTATTTTTTATTTTTACAAACAATTCCGAAGCATCAAATTGGATATCACTGATTAGATATGTATATTTAAAAACTAACAAAAAAATACTTGGCTCATAGAATACATTATACAATCGATTATAACCTAACCTAAGCAGATACATTTTTTTTAAAAAATTCCAAATAAAATAAACTTACAATTTGTCAAAGTAATGTCAAATTAAGAGAATTCAAACTCTCACATCACATAGCATTTCTTTTTTTATTACATATTACTTTTCTGATTCTTTTGAACTAACCATGCTTATAGAATAAATAAAAAAAAAACTAAACTTGTTTTAGAAAATTCTATAATTTATACTAAAAATTTAAATAACAAACACTTAAGAAAAAAAAATATTCATTATCAAGGGGCAATATATTTGGGATTTTTGTTGCTTTACGTTTTTTTGTTTAAATATAAATAATGCCATTGCGGGTTATAAATACTACAAAATACTACGCAGAGGGTGAGGGCTTATGGAGTCATCATCTGTTGTGGCATCTAATATTTACATTTTGGTAGGATTAATAAGGATTATCGGAGAGCAATTAATTGAATGAGGTCATGCCCATGAGCATACTAATTTGATTATGTTATTAGTGCGGTTTGTGACACAATGAATGAGAGACCCGAATACTGAAATGCAAATTTATTTACCAAAGTTGACAGGTAAAAGAAAATACCACCTGTTTCAATAACAACGTATAGCATTAAACAGGATGCTATCGATACCTTTAAGGCAATACGTGATTTATACAAATTTAGCTTCAATGAGACTACTGATTTTACACTATGATAGATTAACCACTTGTAGGTCAAAAACTTCAGACTTGAGGTTAAGGTCAGATTGTTGCATGGCATAGTCGACAACATAGCATAAGGCTTAGCTTTATATGCGATTCGTTCACCGACATATCTTTTTCCAGTGGATGGAACCTTGCTACAGTAGTATGCATACCGATACCGTATCTTATACGTTATCATTAGGTAATGCTCGCAGATATTATATATAAAAATGCAATTTCTTCGAAATGAGGACAAGATACGACCTTTTATAAAATCACGTAAAAGGGGAGAGGAAGCCATCACCGGAGGAAAAAAAACTTTTCAATTTGGGGAATGCCCCAGACCCGATAACATTTTGAAATACATGTTGCAGAAAGACGAAAACTGGACCATGCAAATAAGTAAGCTTTAGACCGACCCTTGCGAAGTAAATGTGTAATGGTGGTTCCGCACCCCTATCGCGAATAATATTTCCCCCGGAATGTTTTCCAATCAGCAATTTGATTTACATTGCTGACAAGGGAAATATTTCCATCGGAATTTATTCACGATACCCCTAAACTAAACAGGTCTGTTCGGGGAAGCGAAGTGGTTATAGGAGGTAAGAATCCGGCACTTTTAATGAACTTTGTAGGTTCTTTGGTGCTTTACTTTACGCAAGGTTTGCACCTTCCTCGGCAACATAAAAATAGGTAGGTACTAAGGATTTGAAAAAGAAAATGCTGCTCAATATGCTATGCAGAAGCGATAAATTTCCTGCACCTTACTGCACAGATTCCTCGGCCTCATGGGGATAATATTTAAGCAACGAGTCCCTATAACATTAGATGGGAGTAAATAATAGATTTATACAAGGTTGGTAATAATGCAGGACCCTATCAAGAAGTGCATTGAATTTCAGTAATGAAGTCAAATTAGATTAAAATTTGTATACTACTACTACTTCTGAAGGACCAGGAGTTATCGCCACGATGTTTTTGATTAACAATTCGTTAGTGATTGTGGCGCAACGTGCCCGTTCCACGCATGTCTCTGCGGCGCGTTTTGGTAAAAGACTTAAAGATATTTCTTTACAAAGTGCAACAGTCCGTCAGCTGTAGGGGTTTTGACCGTAGATCGCGTCTATTTCAACAACGACACTGCGAATATTGCACGAAGGCCAATTGCATCCAGACAATTTTTTAGAACGGAATTGGCCCAACGCAACGGTTACTGTGAATGGTATAGGTATATAATTTCCTTCTAACAACATATCCTTGGTTCACTTTCATATAGGCAATCGAGCCTTGTATAGTATTTAGCTAACAATGACCGAAAATAAATAAGTATGCATGTTTGGAGCTGAAGTGGTCGTAATTTTAGCACGCAGATCATAAACAATGCCGCATGAAGTGACTCAAATTGCTCAATAGGTACTACATTATGTAAGCTGACACTAACATATTTACATAGCGAGGTGATTTACAAAGGCATATCCTTTGAATTGCGCTAGTAAACTCATATGTACATGCATTTTAAATAAATCCTAAGCCACAGACAATTATTATGACAACCCTTAGATAACAATTAAGTGCATGGTGCTCGATTAACAGACACATTCACGACGCAGTTAACACCTCAGACCCTCGTCGTCAGATCCAGCGGTGTTGTGGTTATTTGCATTTTGATTCGTTTTATGCTGTGATGGTCATAGTCACCAGCTTCATCATCACTACTGCCTCGGTTGCTGCTACCGTTTTTACTAAATGGTGTTCTTTTTTGGATTGTTGTTGTGATCGTGGTGGTGGTTGTTGTTTCGTCGTCTTCATTTCCTACACCACCAGCATCACTGTCCCCACCTGAAAGCCGTCGGTTGTCATCTATCGAACCGTCAATACTGCTCTTCGAACTCATCGAACTGCTCCCCGTTTTCATGCTTAGGTCAATCGGATTGTCCTGCTCAATAGCCGTGGCCGCTGGAATGGGTGATCTTGGTGGTGTCATAGAAACCACTAAATTCTCACTGCATTCAGTAGCAGCATCATTTATACCATCCTCATCGCACATTTCTTCAACGTCCGGATCCAAGTCATCATCGGTGGCACTTTTATCGCCACACATCACTCCGCTATCAGAATTCGGTGTAATCGTTGCATGCGTCACTGTTGTAGTTGAGTTAGTGGTCGATGTGCTGCATGTCGACTGGCGTTGAGACTTTAACATGGCATCCAGGTAAAATCTCTTTGTCAGCTCCTCAGCTGCCTTACTGCCGTTGCTGATGTGGTTATTGTTATTATTAAGGATAGCATTGTTGTTACTAGGACTACATCGATCGATAACCGAATCCTTTTCGATATTTTTCGTTGGAGTGTAACGATTCCTACTGCCCCCCGATGACAGTGGTGAATTGTTATTAAAGAGATGCTGCTGCTCCAATGACGGCTTTAGCAGCCCCTGATGATGTTGATACAATGCAGGATGATATCCGGGAAATAGGAGGTGCGATGGCGGGAGAAACGCTGGTGGTGGCATAACAGGCATCGTACCCAACCCCGGGAACGGTAGTGGCAGGAACAAGTCTTTATTCATGTGCGGTGGCATATCTATCTGTGGTTTACCCAGTCGTAGCAGTGCATTGCTCCGCACATTTACATCCACTGAACTATCGGAATTATGACTATCGGGTGAACTGACCAAAGGTGATTGAGCTGGCGCGTGATGCTTACTGTATTCCTCTGTAATGCCCAGCATCATGAGTTCCTCTTTTGTACGTGGTTGATAGAGTCCCGGTGGATACGCACCCGGATGACCTAGCATACTAAATGATGTCGCTGCGGATGGTGGAGTGCCCGATGCGCCCTTATGACTGTTATGGTGGGCGGCAGCAGCAGCTGCCGCCTGCTGTTGTTGCTCCTGCAGCAGGCAGTGGATTTTGAACCAATTCGATCGACGACCATAGCGCGAGCCACTCTTTGACATGCCAACCATAAGACATTTCCGTAGGCGGCACGCCTTGCACGCTGTCCGATTCTTCTTGTTAATGATGCATTCACCGTTGTTTTTACACTCGGAAATTGATGACAAATTGTTGTAGGAGCGGCCGAAAAATGACTGCAAAAAAAGAAACAAAAAGAAATAAGAACACATAAGAAAAGATACATATTATAGTGAGTCGAGTGCGACGGATTGGTGAGACATTAGCGCAATTAAGTGTATTGAAAGTAAAAACTCGATTAAAGTGCTGTAAATGGTTTCGAATGGTTTATGGCAGATGGAGGGGGTGTATGTGATTTTGATTGATTGGTACATGCTTTGGCGCTTATTTCATTCTTCGATGATTACCAACACGTTTTCGTGCTGGTTTTCTTTTCAGAGCGTTTATCGTGTTTCTCGATTTGATTTTGATTGACGATGACATTTTAAGTTGAGATTTGCATTGTTTTGAAATTAGTTCTACAAGGCAGCTTTTTGTTTTAGTACCTACTATGAGATTGGAAAGAATAAAACATTAAAATACAAATACAACTAGTACGATCTGTATTAAACAGGGTATTGTGTGTGGCTGTAGAGGTGCCTATCTATGAAGGTGATTTTTATTCGATTGAACGATTTAATTGTGGGAAGCTGCATAGTGTATATTCCATAGCATAGCTCAAGTTATTATTTTTTCGACTTCATGGTCTTGAGCCGTTTGTTGACGAGTGCGACAGTGACTCAATCAAGAGTTCGACATGATGTCATGGAAGCATAGGTGTGTTTTTATTTAAAACATTTCTTTGCACGCCCAACATATCAACAGTTTCATAAGTCGATCATTGCAGACAATACCTATTTTGTAACTAGTGCAAAAATTGGAAGAATGAAACTCACAGAAGTGTGAATTTCGACTGAAAAATATAAACAAAAAACGGTGACCCTATATAGGTAGTCTTTATATTATTGCAACCATTGGCGTGTTCAACAGATAGACAGACGGATATTGCTAAATCGATTCAGAATGTGATCCTGATTCAGAATATATCTACTTTATGGGGTCTCCTTCTTGGCGTTACAAACGTGAATATACCTTTCTCTGGAGGGTATAAAAACACAAAAACGTGCATTCAAAACAACGTTTTGGAGGCTTTTGCTAGGCTCATTCATTATCCATTCATTTTCAATGGTCCGCTTGTCCATTAATTCGGTCGCGGGTGAAGGTTGCTTAAGTGGACCCTCTGCCATCGACTCCAAATCATCAAGGGCGATCCCCATACGGGTATAGGAGAGATTATGGGCTTGATCTAACCATCTCATCCTTGGTCTACCTAGAGGACGCCTGCCTTATGGTACGTATTCCATAGCACGTCATAAAATCCTGGTCGGGGACATGCGTTTAACATGCCCAAACCACTGAAGCATGGATCGCTCCGTCCGGAGAAGTAGCTGCTTGACATTGAATTCCTCACGTATTCTGGTATTTCTAATGCGATCTCTACGGGTCACACCAGCAATACAACGGAGAAATCATATTTCGGCAGCTTGTATCCGCGATCTTATTCTTTCATCAGTCATTACCCAAACCTTATGACCATAGGTAAGAGTTGTAACAAACACCGAATTTAAGACTGCCAACTTAGCTTTGACACCAAGCTCAGTCCTCCTAATAACAGAATGACCAAGCTGTCTCAAAATTGACCCAGCCTGACAAATCATACAGGAAAACTCGGCATTGCTCCTTCCATCACTGGGGAATAAGACCCCGATATACTTAAACTTCTCCACCTGTTTCAATGGGACTCCACTAACATGCAGAATGCATTGAACATGCGTTCTGGAGACGACCATAACTTCAGATTTGTTCACGTTTACCTTCATCTCAGCTTCAACACAAACGGCTACAAACCGATCGGATAGGTTAGGTTAGTGGGGTAGGCAGGACAGTAGAAACCTGTACGTGCCACACTTAGATCAATGTAGATCCGTTGTGATGCTCTAGGGGTTTATGACCCCCATACTCTGGAAACCTATGAAAAACCTACGGATTGGTAAACCAACCCGTTTTATTTACAAATTTAAGTAGGTCGTTAATGGACCTGTCTGAAAGTTCTTCTAAATCCTCGAAGAAGTAACTGCCAAGGACTTTGTTTCTTATGTGGCAGAGCGCAGGGCAGTGACAAAGGAAGTGTGGGGGTGGGGTATCCTCATGCACCTCCTCGTCGCCGCATCCTCTGCACAAGTCGTCTGTACTAATTCCCATTTTTTTGGTATGGTATTTTAGCATGTTGTGTCCGGTGATAATACCTACAATCGAGGACAATGATTTCTTGTTCAATTGCAAGATTTTCAGTTTTCTGTTTGTTGTAGATTGGCCACATTTTCCTGGTTATGCCACAGGAGTCGAGCCTGTTCCATCTATCGTTTGCTTCCATTAGTATTTTGTTCCCAATCTTCTGTTTGAGATTACAGGGGGGAATCATTACTGTGGTGTCAGCCTGGTTTAGTTCAAGGGAGGACCCTTTTCTTGCCAGCTCATCTGCCTTTTCATTTCCAGGTACACCTCTGTGCCCGGGAACCCAGCATAGTCTTACGTTGTGCTGCGCGCCAAGAACTCGTAGCTCTTCGCGACAGCGACTTACAAGCTTTGATTTTAACTCAACGGCAGAGATCGCTTTTATTGCCGCTTGACTGTCAATGAAAAAGGTAATATCCGCATGAGGTATTGCCATCATTGCAACCTGTTTAGCAGCTGTTGTCACTGCCAGTACCTCAGCTTGGAATACGCTGCTGTAATCAGGAAGCCTTATTGAACTGGATAGTCCGAGACGTTCCGAGTAGAAACCCGCGCCAACGCCAATTTCCATCTTTGATCCATTCGTGTATATAGGTATGGTTGATCCAATGGATGCTGGTTGATCTTCATACCTATCGTCCCTGCTGGGAAAACACGTGGTAAATGGCCGTGTAAAATCTAGCCGGGGAGTAGTGTAGTCCGTGCATACATTATTGTCCGTGTATTTCTTCAGAATTTGTGCATGACCCGTCAGGATGTGTTTCCAGTTTTTGGTCTGGCTTAACCGGAGGGCATTATTTGCAGCTGATTCCTGTACAAAGAGGTCTAGCGGTTTAAGATTGAGTATGGCCTCTAATCCTGCCGTGGGGCTGGTTCTCATTGCCCCCGTGGTGCCGATGCATTCCATTCCTTTGAATCTTTGTCATGGTTCTAAGATTGTTAGCCTTTAACAGCGCTTGCCACCAGAATAAACTACCATATGTTAGTATCGGTCTTACAACCGCCATGTACAGCCACATGACTATTTTAGGGCTAGGACCCCATGTTCTTCCGAATATTCTATTACAGGCATAGAATGCTATCATCGCCTTATTGGTTCTTTCTTTAATGTTGAGGTTCCAATTTAATTTTCGATCTAGGATAACTCCCAGGAATCCCTTCAATTGTTGGCAGGCTAAATTCAGGAGGTGTTCTTTTGTTGGTAAAGAGAACTAATTCCGTTTTATGTGGGTTTACTGCCAGTCCACATTTTTTTGTCCACGTGTTGACCATGGATAGAGCTTTGTTTAATTGTTCGCTGATAGTGGATAGGAATTTTCCAGTCGCGAGCAGTGCTAGGTCGTCGGCATATGCAACTGCTCTAACTCCACTAAATTCTAGTTTAACCAGGATCTCGTTTACCACAAGAACCCAGAGTAGGGGTGATAGTACTCCACCTTGAGGAGTGCCTCTTGATGCAGATACCTTCGTTTGTACACCTCCTAGTTCTGAGATGATTATTCTGTTTCTGAGCATACACTACACATTATCCATTTGATGATAGTGGTATTCACTTTAAGGTTTATAAGAACTCTTTGTACGGCGTCTGTTTCGACATTGTTGAATGCTCCTTCAATGTCCGATCGGATGCGCGCTGAAGTTTAGTCTGAGAGGACTCAAGGATGACCAAGTCATCAGCGAAGAGCAAATGACTTATCCTCAGATCTCCCAATTCGAAACGTTCTTCGCCAAGACTGCGCTGTAACACCCAGTCCATATAACTAATAAAAAGGAGAGGAGACAAGTCGCACCCCTGACGAAGTCCAACGCCCATGGTGAAAGGTATTGATTTAACGCCGTTGTTTACCCTAACACAGCTTTTAAAGTTTCTGTAAAAACATTTAATGGCTCTCAAGAGAGAACCGTCAACTGCTTACTCCTGTAATACACTCCAGAGTTTACCTCGAGGGACTTCGTCATATGCTTTCTCCAAATCTACGAAGCATGCGTAAACAGGTGTAATACAAACCTTCTCAAGTACTATTCTGAGAGTGAATAACTGGTCGGTTGTGCTTCTGCCGGGACGAAAGCCGCACTGCTCATCTACTAATCGTGCCTAATTCATAATCGTCATTTGTAAATAGTGTACGATCTAGGGTACTCAAGATACCCTCCACTTCATAACTTTCGCTATTGCGCTATACTGTCCTTAAATCATAATAGGGACATTTCTAATAGGTATTAGCAGAATAAAAGCGACGAAATTTGTTCAGCCATCTCATTCGTGGCCTACATAGAGGAGCATGATCAATCGTCCGAATTCCATTCAAATTTTAGCCAGAAAAGAATATTCTGTTTATTAATATTGTTGCATTTAGAAAAGCATGTATAGTACCTACTTTAAAATCCAAGTACTTACTCTAACTTTTTAAGCCAATTCCAATTGTTTGTTATTGCTAACATGAACTGAACCTCTTGCATACCTACAAGCAAAAATCCATTTCAATCTAGCAACAAATTTATGAAGAATACGCGCCATAAATTCCAATAAAATGTCGAGATAGCCATCTTTACAAATTACAATGCCAAGCTGCGAAATATGTGTTGTATATATATAAATTGTATTTGTATATAGTATCTACTTATAAAAAGACGAAGGTGGTTTAAACAAAAATACAAAACACTGTTAGTATATCCGATCAAGTACTCTTGATCTCAAATTAACCTTAGAGGTGTATTGTTTTGATTGTTATAAGATTTTTGTTGATGGTTGGTGCTCTGTGCTGTGGCAAAATTCAACATGAGGCATTTATTGTCCCATAACTAATAAGGCAAAGGGATTACCTCTGAACATCTACTAATAATCAATGAGATCCCTTCTCAGCGTAATTTTGTTTTTTATATTCTTACTTTATTGGTTCTGTATCTGTAAGGCAATTTCAGGAGATAAAATTATTTAATTTTTACTAAATTTTTACTATCTTAATTAGTACGTAATATCGAATACTCACTGTTCCATAAGGAGTATACGATAGTTGCCTTCTTTGACATAGATGGTGCCTTTAACAACGTCGATATACATAAGCGATTGCAGATGCGCTTTCATTTCGACAGCTCACTTGGCGAACTGATTAATCTACTGCCCTATGGTCGGATTATCAACTCAAGCTGAATGTGGTGTCCGCAAGAAGATCTGTTAGTAGAGGCACTCCACAAGGTGGTGTTCTATGACCCCTTCTTTCGAATTTGGTGGTAATGAACTACTGATAATCCTGGAAGGTGAAGGATGAACAGCGATCGCTTATGCAGATGACGTTGCTGTAGCTGTTTCAGGAAAGCACTTAAATACTCTAAAAGAACTCCTACAAAATGCTCTAAATAAGCTAGCCAGTTGGACGAGTCGTTGTGGTTTAGTGGTGAATCCACACAAAACTGATATGGTGCTATTCACCAGGAAGTATAAAATTCCGACAGTCGACCCTCCCTCACTCAATGGTATCAACCTAACTTTCTCTGACAAAGCTAAATATTTTGGGCTTATCCTGGATAGGAAGCTTAGTTGGAAACCCAACATCCAAGAAAGAGTCAAGAAGGCTACAGTAGCACTCTTCTCTTGCAAAAAAGCTATTGGGAATAAATGGGGTCTACAACCTCGAATAACCCATTGGCTCCATATCTCAGTTATAAGACCGATAATCACCTATGAGATAATTGTCTGGTGGACAGCCTTATGGAGAAGGCCATAAACCGCAACCATCTAGGCAAGGTCCAGCGCACAGCTTGCATGTGTATAAGTGGTGCACTATACGCACAACTCTCTATGCGGCACTAGACATATTGTTTCATCTATTACCCCTTGATATATTTAAAAAGCAAATGGCAGCGAGTGCAGCCATTCGCCTTAAAGCTATCTCACAGTGGTCAAGGAAAGACTTTGGCCACGCCTCTATTCTGAAAAAATTCGAGATCGCAACCGAAACACTGACTACACCACCCCATCTCTAAATTTTGACAAGAACTTTCTCGTCACCTCCAGAGCAATCTGGGATGAGGATACTTTCCTGGAAGATGAATCAGTTCACTTCTAAGCTGACGGTTCAAAAACCAAAGACGGAGTTGGTGGGGATATTTTCTCCGAAAGTCTTAATCTTAAGCTCTCCTTCCGTCTACCAAATTACTGTAACGTGTTCCAGGCGAAAATAATGGCGATTAAAGAAGTCTTATCTTGGCTCAAGAAAAACGTCATATCCGTCATGATATCTGCATATTTTCGGACAGCCAAGCAGCCATCAAACCCTTGGATTCGATCTCTATAAATTCTCTTGTAGCCCTCGACTGCCAATCGTCTCTACGGAGATGGCCGAACAGTTCAATATTCACCTAATTTGGGTGCCGGGATATAGGGACATTCCAGCGAATTGTAGGGCCGATGAACTCGCTAGAATAGGAACTACTCAACCCATTCTGCCAGATAAAGGTACCCTAGGGATACCAATCGCTACTTACAAACAAAAATTAAAACTGAATGCTATCGAGAGTACAAATCTTAGGTGCACAAGTAGCACCACTTATCTAGCGACAAAACAAATTTGGCCTATGTTGGATTTGAAACGCTCTAAGAAATTAATCTCTCTCAACAGATTGCATATCTGCACTACAATAAGTGTCACACTTCCTGATAGGAAAGCATGCCGCAAGGATAGGCCTTTTCGCCAACTACTTTTGCAGAAGATGTATGGATGAGGAAGCTCTCTCCCGTAGAAGGAAGCTTCACTTAGGAGTATTCCATTACAACGACTTGGGCGACCAGACAAACACAGACAACAGAAGCTTCTTATTCGCTTTATAAAGAGCTCAAAATGGTTCAACTAGTAGGGAGATCTTACATGATCCTTTTCGTTGTATCACAATGGACCAAGGCTGGTCTAAGTGTGTTGGCGTTTTAAGCTGACAGCCACTTTCAATCAACCAACCAACTATCTTAATTAATGTCCTGCCTTATTAGTCTAAGAGCCTGCAGTAATGTTTGGCTGTGAAATGTAAACAAACGATAATGCACATTAATACTAAGCCTTGATGAAAGGGATTTTACACATTTTACAGCCTATATCAGTAGATATATAAAAATGCGTAATTTTCCATAAACGGAATAATAAAGACAACCACTTAATTCAAGTCTAAAAACAGCACAGAGTTCCTTAATTAGGGATATATCGATCCAAGACGTTTTAAGTGTCGCCAAGTATTTGCCAAACGTAATCGAAGTTAGTATAGAATTCCAATTTTGAATAGTTTATGTATTATGTAACCACACAAATTTCTAGTAAAACAAAACTGAATAAACATAGGAGCAACACAAATTTCACGGTGCAAGACGTTTTTCTTTTCGCCAAGTCCTTCCCATCAGACGCATTTGAAATATCGAAGAATACCAATTTTGAATAATTTTTGTAACCGCTTAATTTCTTATTACAAGCACAAAATGTAAATCCCTGAGTACAAATGCGACAGTCCAAAACGTTTTCCCTGTCGCAAAGTCCTTGCCAGATGCCTTCAAAGGATCAATAGCCGCTTATAGTGCCCCTTTATTTCACCATCGATCTTTTGAATACGTCTGATAATGTCTTGGCAGTGAAACGTCTTGGGCTTAGCTATGTATATGTTTTTGGTGTTTCATTCTATGTTTAAGAGAGATTTTGTGTTGTTGCGTGAAGTTCAGTTCAGTTGCGATTTTTTTGTATAGGTATAAGGCATTTTTAGCAGATCTCGATCCTTTGAATGCGTCTGGCAAGGATGGATACGAATAGATCGTCACATCATGCGATGGACCTGTGAGGAGTAGGTACCTATTACCTAAATTCGGGGGAATTGTATTTTGCATACCAAGCTCACGAAAGACCCAGCGATTGGCAGATTGGGGTGATTGTGCTCCTTTTCAAGAAAGGGGATAAAAGGGATTGCTCCAATTACAGGGTATATCACTTTTAAGTCTCCCCGGAACGCGTTGCAGAGCTGTGGTCGAGGCACGATTAAGTGATGAGCAGAGCGGCTTTCGTCCCGGCAGAAGCACAACCGACCAGTTATTCACTCTCAGAAAGGTATACTTGAAAAGGCTTGGGAGTATGCTACACCTGTTTACGCATGTTTCGTAGATTTGGAGAAAGCATACGATCGAGTCCCTCGAGGTAAACTCTGGAGTGTATTACAGGGGTATGGAGTTGACGGTTCAATCTCTTTACACAAACTGTAAAAGCTGTGTTCGGGTAAACGGCGTTAAATCAATACCTTTCACCGTGGGCGTTGGACTTCGTCAGGGGTTCGCCTTGTCTCCTCTCCTTTTCATTACTTACATATAATGGATTGTATGTTACAGCGGTTTGTGGCCGTTTGTGTTGAAGCTGAGATGAAGGTAAATGTGAACAAATCTGAAGTGATGGTCGTCTCCAGAACGCCTGTTCAATGCACTCTGCATGTTAGTGGAGTCCCATTGAAACTGGTGGAGAAGTTTAAGTATCTCGGGGTCTTATTCACGAGTGATGGAAGGAGCAATGCCGAGTTTTCCTGTAGGATTGGTCAGGCTGGGTCAATTTTGAGACAGCTTGGTCATTCTGTTATCAGGAGGACTGAACTTGGCGTCAAAGCTAAGTTGGCAGTCTTAAATTCGGTGTTTGTTCCAACTCTTACCTATGGTCATGAGGTTTGGGTAATGACCGAAAGAATAAGATCGCGGATACAAGCTGCCGAAATGAGATTTCTCCGTAGTATTGCTGGTGTGACCAGTAGAGATCGCATCAGAAATACCAGAATACGTGAGGAACTCAATGTCGAGCAGCTACTTCTCCGGATGGAGCGATCCATGCTTCGGTGGTTTGGTCATGTTAAACGCATGTCCCCGACCAGGATTCCACGACGTGCTATGGAATCCGTACCATCGGGTACCTCTTGATAGACCAAGGATGAGATGGTTAGATCAAGTCCATAATCTCTACTCTACTATTGCCCTTGATGATTTAGAGTCGATGGCGGAGCGAGAGCTATGGAGGGTCCACTTGAGCAACCTACACCCGCGACCCACTTAATGGACAAGCGGACCATTGAAAATGATGATGATGATGATGATGAAGTTCAAGATTATTGTACATGTGAGGTTATGTTCTAGGCTTTATTATTTTAAACTAAAGGAATCAAATGTTGATGCTTATTTTCCAAAGAATGTTGTGGTGAAGACAAACTTGTTCCTCAATTTGAAATTCAATAAAAGCTTTCCGATCAACATTTCATAAAAAAAAAGAACATTAACTAAATGAAATGCCACCCTGATGAACTATCATTAAAAACTAGTCTTACAGCATGTCAATTATGAGACTTCTTCATCCATCAAAAAAGTTTTCCCAACATTTACATTAATCAATTTCAAACATTTACTGACGAGTTATAACGACATGTTACAGCGATGTTATCGCTCACAACACTCTTGACACATACATACGTCAGCAATGTTATTTAATGGGATTTTAGAAAACTCAAGTTCTAGTTGTCGCACGTAGTGCCTTCGAACATATGACATAAGATATTTATTTTCATTGCATATAAAAGATGAAGTCCTACGTGATTGAAATGCATTCAAAGTACTTTTCTGCACTTTTGTGATATATGATGACGGATTGTGACAAGGTGTTCTGCCAACGAGAATTATTGTTTTGAATAATATTTGTAGGTACATTTATAGATATGGTTTTTTAAACTACACATTATTTGCTATTTACGTGATATCACAACAGAAATGCTAGTTAAGCTACCTAGTACCTATTTCAGAGAGTATTCAAAAGCAAAGTAGAATTTTGCACCTGATGTTTTGTACGGGTTTAAAAATAAAATATATTTTAACATTCACCATTCACCAACTATCACGTTGGATTATAACCAATTGGTTTCGGTAGGTGTCGAGAGACTTTGTACTTTTAACTTTTTGATCCATCCACACGAATTTAGTTGTTAGATTATAATTCTACAAATTGGTCCATTTCAATTAGCTGTAGGTACTATTATGGATATCTTCAAAGGTAAAAAAAAAAAAAATAAACGTTTTTATACGTTGTAACACTGGTACCATTGGATTTGAATTTTTCGGACATACCACCTCCGATATAAAGCGTTTTTATTATTTGCTTAAACGAAGAGAATTCCATTTTTAATATTGACTGCTATAACTTTTATAGCCTTTAAGATTATCTGACTTTACCTAAAACCTAGCGAAGCCCCTGCTCACTTCGTAGTGCAAATAAGGAAAATAAGAAAATCAATTTCAAATTCATTTAAATCAGTGATTTTAATGCTCTCTGGTATACACAATATTTTTTGGTTTTCCAAATATAATTATTGCCTAATATAATAATAATATTCCTATCTATCAGGACAATGCATTATGTATCCCAATGTTACAAATTTTAAAAGCGTTGGCTTCCAAGACTGTAAAAGAAAAGCGTAGGGTAAACCAGCGTTACCAGATTATTTTTTCCAAAAATGCTAAAGCCGGGGTCGGAAAACTGCAAAAACTGCTAGGTAAACAAAAAGAAGAAACTGAAACTAAAGAAACTGCTATCGATTTCTTTACGGAAAATAATTGAATTTTTTACATTTTAATGTAATTCTAGTGAATAATTTTACATTTACAAAAAATTCATATTTGTGTACGTCAAACTTCCATAACTCAAACTTTTTTAATTTTTCTATTACTCGAAGTTTTATTGAGAGCTCTACGTTTTCAATTTTTAAACTTTTGGCCTTCTTAACTCAAAGTTTTTATAACTCGAATTTATTTTCTTTCATTTCGAGGCCTATGGAAGTTCCTAAATTTGTTATTAACGATTGTTATTGTCATAACCAATTGGTCATAATTGTTTTCATCATATAAGATTATAAGAGATGATTATTTCTGCATTTACATGTACTACCTACAAAATTAATAAGAATTCAATAATTCTGAATCTGTATAAAGAACATCAAAATTCATAAAAGGCAACATTTTATTTGTTGGAATAAAAGTTGCAACAGCTTCCACTTACAGAAACCCCAGCTGTACTTGCTAAATTAATGCAATATTTTCATTATACTAAATACATATATGTATATTACGGTTTTTAGTTTTTAGAAAATTTACCCGTTAAAAGCCGCACTAATATTGGTAAAATTAATACATAATATACTGCCCTATCGAGTTATCCGTCGGAACGAAAAAATCTCTGATTTCATACATTCTTCCGAAATCCGAACAGCTTTTCGGAACATTGCTTCGACATTATTTTGTAAGGCATACCTACCGGGCCGCGTTTGCGTTGCAGCGCAGTCCGATCAAGTGTGTTTTTGACTGATATTTTTGACAGCTTCATACGAATTTATTCCGATATGCTCCGACAGAGAGAAATTGGTTGCGGAATTTGTTTACGATTTGGACTTTTGCAGTTAAGTAGCTATCTATTGATGAATGAAGGCAATAAAAGAAATAAAAACATTTTAGCAAACTAGTCGTTTGTATTTTTTTTTGCTTGAATTTTGTGTTTCCAGGGCAAAAGCAAAGCATCTAATAGGATAACCCCGATGTAGGACGACACAACATCATGTCATATCAATACGTGTCGTCGCATTTTACCGAAAACGGATACCTCGAATGTAATTTGAGCTGATTTCTGTTATTTCATATTGCTGCATTTTGAAAAGCTTCATTCATGTCTTTATGTTATGTACATAGTTGGAAAAAAAAGATCGATTCGAGACTTCTTTATTCAATAGATATGTATTGCCAACAGTTTTTGTGAGTGCATAACTGCATAGTTGTCCAGGTATAGTAATAAAAATAAATAGGGTTTAAGTTAAATTTTGAATTTACCAATGTATGAAATGGTGCTAAATGTTGATTAAAAGTGTTTTTTCAACATGTTTTATGAACATTTTTAAAAACTGCTAAAAACTGCTGATTTTTATCTACAAAAATGTTAAAAAATCTGCTGCATGTGAAATTTACGATCAAATCCTGCTAAGATCGCAGGAAGCTGCTAAATCTGGTAACGCTGGGTAAACTACCTAGTGACCGACACCCTCTCAGTTTATGGTCCCCTGCCACTGTTTTTACATTTTTCTATAAGGTTTCCTGTGGCTCGATGTTACGGAAGCTATTTTTAACGTGGTCAGGCACTCAAATTTCATAACAAATGACTTCTCTTGATATTTTGTAGTCGTTAAGTGCCTTGTGATAATAGACTTTGGTTTGAAACCTTATAGGAATTTCAGAAAATTTTAGATTTCCGAAACACGTAAGTATACAGATCATTATTTTAAAAATATATCTGTGTATAGTAACACTGTGAACAGTGAATTTTATTTAAAATAATTAAGTAGTGGATCTATTTGTTAGTCAGTTATTATTAAAATAACAAAACAACTTAAATTTACGTGGGGTGTCCGTAACTGAAATGTAATATTCAATAAATAATAGTGACCGACACAGCTGTCTATTACTGGCACAATCGGACATTTTTGAGGATATTAGTTATGGACACCACCAATATTTTCTTTGTATTTTCATACCTTTTAACCGTTAGTTTTAAATGTCTAACTGCTCGCCGATATACAAAGAAGATTAGCGAGATGCTTTGGACGCGGTTACAGGGGGAATGCCAAAGAAAATGTATGAGGCTAAATTTAACTTTCCTCGTACAGCCTTAAAAAACTGGTCCGCAAGTACAAAAGCCAACTTTTGGACTGGAAACTGTACTGAACACTGAGGAAGAATAGCAAATTCTTCACTGGATTAGGTACGTAAAATCATGAAAGGGGTTTTCCTCCAAGACGAAAGGCAGGCATTCAGAGCAGTGTTCATGAATTTCTGAAAATGCGCCAATGTGTTATGTTCACATTATCTGCGTCCGGTATGGTGACCCCTCCTATGATTAGATTATATCTTAATTAGATGATATTAAAAAATCAGTCCGGACACATCGGGTAGAACGGCTGCAGATGAATTGAAGGAGAATGTTTTTTTTTTCTTTTATTTTATAAGATTATTTTCCGAAAAAATTACCACTAGCCTTTTAAGAAATAATATTTTAAGGTGTCGACTACTGGAAAAATGGTGTCCGTAAGCAAAAACCTGGTAAGGTATTACAATTTCCTGTTTTACTTATTTTATGAAATTCCTTGCATATCTGGGCTGCATTCCAGGTTTGACTATTTTAACTACAGCGTTGACAAGCTGTGACAGTTCGAAGGAGGGGAAGTTAACTAAATTAACCAGAGGCAAAAGTGTGGTTCATTTCGTTCATACTACAACATGTCAAGTAACAATAGCTGTCCCAGATTCCAAAAAGTAACTAAATAAACAATCGCTGTTAATTTAGTTAAAATAGTCAAACCTGGAATGCAGCCCTGTTGTTATAACTCTTTTAAATAAAATTATTTACAGTTCATTAAAATTGATGCAACTGCAAAAAAGTTCTGAATTTTCAAAGTCAGAATTTCTCTTAAGGGTGCCGGTCACTGGGTACTTTACCCAATCTATGCATATTTTTTTTGTATGGGAGGTAATGGGCCAAAGGTAAGTTACACTCGAATACGACACATTATATGAAATAAATTGAGGTTGCGCTTATTTTTACAAGACCCGAATGTCTTAGTTTTAGTTGTAGGTAGGTATGTAGAATCGTACATTATTTAACTCCGCGAATCCTCTCGGGCAATACTTCTTTCAACCAAGTTTTATGGTACAAAAAGAATTACATATTGTGTACAAGTGAATGGTCAGATAGAATATAACCGACAGTCCGTGTTTGTGAGCGTATTTTCCAAATGAATCTATATGAGACTATAAGGTGTGTTTTAATCGTTCCAAAGAAAAAACGGTTGTCGAAAATTTGTTTGTTTCGAAATAGGGCCAACGAATTAGAAGTCAGTTGACATGTTAGGGTGAGACCGTTTGCATTTAAATATGTTGATATCCGTCAACAAAATGACATATATCGTTTAGTTTTTGGAAATTTTGAACCGGCCTAGTTTTGACGGCGGATAAATTGTAGGCGATGTATCCCAGAACCACAGAAGTTAAAGAATGATGTTGCAATCACAATCTCTTAAATTAAAGGGCTTTAATTATCTGCTTTTAAAATGAAGTAATGACTAGGTATACTAGAAGCCAAACGTTTTTCCATTCTATATACCTACCTAAATATGCGATTCGTAAAGCCAGTCATTTTCTTGCCATTATACAACAAACTCTAAGCTCAAACAGCCAAATATAATAATATTCGAGACCAGTCAGTTTCTGTTCCAATGTCACGGCCATCACAGCGCAATGTGTAGCAATGTTAACTGCATTATAATGATGCTCGCAATACACATCAAATCTACCGACCGGCAAACAAACGAAATATACGTTAACTCCCTATCATGTTCGCATCAGCATAGCACAGCGATACGACCAAAGCTTCAAGTACCATTGCCGCCGCTACTGAGCCGAGGTAATTAACATAATAATTCGAGTATGAAAAAAAACGTCCATCTATCTGAACCGTGAATCCATGGATCACCAAACGCGCGATGATGTTGATGATGGTGGGTGATGGTGCTGGACGATGGCAAAGGCGAAGGCGGATGGCCAAAGAAATCCCATTTAAGTTGGCTCTTCGAAGTCATTAACTTCGTGCTTTTTGGCGAACTTGGGCAATTACACAATTTTTGCGAAGCCAAAGAAGTTAGCTACTCCGTTTTTGTTGCTTTATTTCTCCTTAAATAACTTTTGAGGTCAATTTGTAACAAGTAACCGCACCGTATGGCTGCAAGGTATCCATAGAACGCGAACCGTACCAAAAGCCACGGACAAATTGGTTTGCTGGGCGAAGACGTTTGAAAAATGATTATGGGCTACTGTGCGAACGGGCAGCCTCCTACCTCCATAGCCGCGCTCTGATAGATGCTACTATATACGTATACACACAGTAGCTTCAGAATGAGCCCCGCAAAGGCGGAGGAGGTTAAGATGAAGAAGCAGCAAACAATAACAAAAATTACGGCATAATCTTGTGATGATACAACATTTAAGCGTACGTACCTATCTAAGAATCTATTGGGTTGAAGGCCGTTCTTGAGCAAAAAATGCACAGACAATGAAAAAGCGACAGGGGGTGTGCGCGAGAGGAGAACAAATGAAATCATACGAAATGAGCAACAAAGTACGCAGAACGGTGGATAAACAAAAGCCACGTAACAACATTAGTAATGGCTTTTGTAAGAATTGTTATGCAATTTGGCCGCTCAAAACTAGGCCGATTCTTTTGTCGGTCTTCTATAATACCTGAAGCGCTATTAGAACGTGCATTTGGGCAAGAAGCTGGCGATTTATGCGGTTTGATATTCTTCAGAGAGGTTAAATCGTTGGCAGTGAACCGTAATGGACAGAGAGAAGAATTGTAATTGAATTTGAATTGTGTAATGGTTAATGCATTTAGCGTTTTGACAAATTACTGGCAGTCGTTGTACAACATCATTAGCGTTTTGAATGATAACTATGAACTTCATGGTGGTAGGTATACACTGGCGATCACTAGGATGAGGCCATACATTTTGCAGTCGATTTTCACTCTTTATACCTGTTGGAAAATTTTGTACCCGGAAACTTTTGCTACCTCTGAACAGGTAAAAGATGCGCCACTAGGATGAGGCCACTAGTAAAATCTTCGAAACACATACATTTTTTATGGTTTTAAAACATTTGTTGACTATGTTTTTCTACATTACCTAATAATGATAATGAGTATGTCCGCCATTTTTCGATATGAACTCTATAAAGCTACGATTACACGGCCATTTTTTCGAGTCATTTAAATTGCGCCTGAAGTAAAAATCCCGTCACAAAGCAGTCATTTAAATGTCGCTCTGTGTGATCGTCATTTTTGGCAGCATCATTTAAATGACTACTAAAATGGCGCACCAAATGACATGAATTAAGTGCCATTTAAATAGCGGAAAAAAATGGCCGTGTGATCGCTCTTCAATGACGCCAAGGACAATGGCATCCCAACGGAAAATTCTAAATGACTCGCAGTGACGCAGTGTCCGTCATTTGATTTTGCGACACAAATGACGATGATAGTCATTTCGTGTGATCGCCATTTTTATTAAAGGCTTTTACTTAACTTCGTGAAAAATTTGTTGTGTCAAAATCTTGCAAGTCAAATTTGAACCACTTTCTCTAAACTTAGAACTTTGAAATTTTCCATGCTGGTTGGGTTGTGAAGACAATGCAATATTTAGAAAGAATTTTTGGATTTTGACTTCCCCTGTCCCTTCAAGGACTTCAAGGAAGGCTTTTTCATAACACATGATCAATTTGCCGTATTAAATTGAAACTTTATATATAGATAAGTCAAAACTATTACATATCTAATTAATACTTTGTACCGATTCGTCCTATAAGGATTAAAAAAAGTATTTTTACCTTACTACGCTCAACTTGCCATTATACTCATAAATATATGTAGGTCAACTCAAAAAATCCTTTTAATTGTTAGGCAATACTTTATCGAGTATTTTGAGCTAACATTCATTTTTCTAGTCCATCCAGAGGGCAAGATATAATAAATAGAAAATAGATCTTATTCGGCCAAATGCGAAAAAAAATGCTTTCTTGATTGCAGTTGTGCTTAGGAAGGGTAGTTTTATTTGCGTTCTAAAAATAGAATTGTCACTGCGGCGGGCATTCAGAATGTATGCTCATACATATGTATGGCGCAGTTGAATTTGATGTAGGGAATGGATTTGGATAAAACAAACTATGTACATATGTACGTATATAGGAGTTTGTGATGCGTAAATATTTAGGTATGCACATGTACAATCGTACATACTTATATTTGAGATCTGCAGCTATGGACAGCGTATAGGTAGGTACGCGTAGTAGTATCAATCAAACCATACCTGCCGCGAATTTTCATTTATGTGAAATACATACCTATTATGTCCATTGACTTGGGACTTTGAAATTTTACATGCTGATGTTTCAGTTTTGATGACAATACAATTAATAGTAAAAACAAGTAAAAGTTTTATCATCGGCCTGGCCGATGCTTTGATACCCTCCACTGCATAAAAGTCATGCAAAATGTTTGCCATGCGAGTATTAGTTTTGTATGGTAGGTAGCAGAACTACTTTACCGACATAGACAATTTTCCATACCAACCTGACGACTGTTAAAAAAAGTCCTCTCACAAAATTTCATTCACCGAAGTCGATTCGTTTTGACGCTATCGTGCTTTCAACAGACAGAGATATATGGGTCAAATATTGGCTTTGTATGGGAGGTAACAGAACTACTTGACCGACATGGACCATTTTTAGTACAAACTTAAAGGCCATAAATATAAGACGTCTCATAAAATTTTAGTTGCCTAAGTCGATTCGTTCGGACGCTATCGTGGTTTCAACAGACAGAGAGACACATAGGTCTAATAGTGGTTTTGTATGGGAGGTACCAGAACTACTTAACCGACATAGCACATTTTCAATACCAACCTGACGACGGTAAAAAGAAGTCGTCTTACAAAATTTCATTCGCCTAGGTCAATTCCTTTGGACGCTATCGTGCTTTCAACAGACAGACAGACAGACGGACAGACAGACAGACAGACAGACAGACAGACGGACATGGCTAAATCGATTCAGAATGTGATCCTGATTCAGAATATTATATACTTTATATGGTCTCCGGTGAATCCTTCTTGGCGTTACAAACGTAATGGCAAAGTGAATATACCTTCCTGTGGAGGGTATAAAAAGGCTTTTGTAAGCATGTAGGTAGATATTAAACTGCACTAAAAAGCAAAAAATAAAATAATAGTTTAAAAAACTAAAAAAACCCTTTTATAAGTAGGTACTGCACTAAAAGCAAAAAAATAAAAATTAACCAATATATTTTTAAGGTTTATCCTGGAAGGGGCTTAGTGTAAGCCATGTTTGTAGTTCTGTATTGTATTATTTGAGTGTATACTACACAAACATGGCTTACACTAAGCCCCTTCCAGGATAAACCTTAAAAATATATTGGTTAATTTTTATTTTTTTGCTTTTAGTGCAGTACCTACTTATAAAAGGGTTTTTTTAGTTTTTTAAACTATTATTTTATTTCAATGGCGAATCGTAGCTTAAATGTCGCTCTAATGCGACATTTTTTCCTAACGTCACAGCGCCATTTAAATGACTCAAAAAATGGCAGGGTAATCGTAGCTTAAGACGCAGACACGGTTTGAAAAAGAATGATAGAGTTTTTTTTAAATAATTAAGAGAAATTTGGGCCCAGGCATCATGAATAGCTTCGATTAAAGTGTCCTTGTCTTCAAATTGTCTGCCGACTTCATACATATAACGAGATAACCCTGCCCAAACATTTTCGATTATGTTTAAGTCCGGAGAATAGTGCTGTACAAAATCAAAGGAGCGCCATAACGCACGCATACTTGTAAAATCCTAGGCCCATGGTATAGCATGCAAAATCATTACCACCATTAATTTTGAAATTTAGACGTATTCACAGACAGGGTAATTTTTTCCGTGGAGAATCGGGTAGGTGCACGGGAAGTCGGCAGTCTAGTTCTTACTGGTTTGTGAATAGCTCCCCAAACCAATAAACCTGATGTACGGCTGTGTTGTCTTGCCAAAATAAGCCCCTCCTTTCTTAGATCATGGAAATAGAAGTTGTAACCATCAGGGCCGTCAAAGTTAAACTTTTTTTCATCCGAAAAGACAGCGCGTTTCCATTCATTGCTCCAAGTGACATGTTCTCTTGCAAAATTCATTCGATGCTCCTTGTGTACTTGCCTCAAAACAGGTTTCTTTTTAAGTTTTATTCTCTGTATAGTACCACTTTTTCGTATTATCCTTTGGACCGTTGCTATCCTGGCTGATATTCCACTGTTGGCCCTTATTTTAGTCGATGGTAGAGTAAAATTTGAGGCAGCGCGAACACACACACACACTTATAGCATGTTACTGTTGAGGCTGCTTTTCTCGCAATGTTGTTGCTTCTGCCGTGCGTCTTTTTTGATTTTTCCCTTAGTGTTGTGGATCCGAAAGATGACTGTTTACAACAGTCTTACTTCTATTTAGCCCCCTTGCAATTTCTCGGCCTGAGAGTCCTAACTCTGTAGAGGCTGCGGTGATGAGGGAGCTCTTGAGGCTACATATACAACCCACTTCCTTTGTCACTGCCTAGATCTTCGGTATAAACGAGTCCACGACCTAGACGACATAGATGAGCTTTACAGCACATCAAGATAATGAACTTCGTCAAATCAACAAGACGGTTTGTATGTAGCAGCACAGTGAGTAATTCGAAAATAGGGTTAAAATGGGTAAGGGACAACCTTTTTTTCCCACGGGCGTCACAATGGGGCAGTATTGACCTGAGTGTGGCACGGAGAAATCCTCGCCAGCCCACAAACCTAAGACCAAATTTTTCTGCAATTCATATAAATGTCCCATATATGCGGGAGCATCGCGGGAATTGGTGTAAAAATTGCTCCGAGTGAACGAAATTCATTGTTTTTTTTTTCTATTTATTCAAAAAAATATAGGTATAGGTATAGGTACTAGCGTAGCCCGTGCACACTTCGTAGTGCAAAAGTTAATTAGTTAAATAGATAAACTATTTTTATTGTAATGCTCTGTGGTACACAATATTTTTTGTTTTTTTTTTTCAGAAATCGTATTGCCTAGACAATATTATTGACTTTCATTATTTACATCAATGTTAAAATTTTAAAAACTTTGGCTTCCAAGACTGTCGAAGACGCTGTACCCGCTCGGCTTTGCCCTTGCACAGGAATTGTATTGCTTAGGTCTTAGGTAATAATGTTCTTTCGTAAAATGCGAGAAATGATAATAAATCGACTTGGTGGAATTTTCTTTTCTGCCTAAACCTGAAATACAGCAATACGAACAAAACAAAAAAAATAATGAAAATCGGCCCAGTGGTGACCAATCTTCACAGGAGCACTCCAGGGCCAATAATTAAGATTATTTCTGTAAGTTTGAGCTCATTGGATTTGGTGGTTTTCAGGTAAACGATTTTGAATATTGTTTTTTGTATGGGCGGTGCCACGCCCTTTTCTCCAATTTTGACCAAACTTCATAGAAATCGTATATGGACCAATGCCAAAAATGTGTGAAAGTTTGGTTAAAATCGGTGAATGCGTTAAGGCGTGAATCGACGACAAACATTTTAGGGCTCAATTTTTATATAAATAGATTATGTGTGTGGAGGACATTTTTCTTTTTGTGGAGGACGGAGGACATCGCCTTACAAAGGAGGACTGTCCTCCTCAAAGGAGCACTGGTGGCAAGCCTACAAGGCCAGAATCCATCCATCCGTATGGGGATTGCCCTGATTTACATTCGGTGGCGTATGATCGAGAATTTTGGAGTCCTCACTCCCACCATTATAATGGTTTACTCTATATATAAATAACTGAAAAGAGGATATAAATTTACAAGATAAAACTAAAGCCCAAGATAGATAAATATTAAGCTGGGCTAACGTCGCGTGAAAGCTTTGGGAAAGTTCGTGAGATCACAATGGATATTAGGTATATGAATGAACACTGCGCGTTCAAGCTAGATCAATAAATTTAGTATGAACACTGATTTGTATATCTTACCTTGCAACCCTCGCAAGTAAATGCACCAAAGTGGAAACCAGCAGCAGGTTCTCCACAGACCTTACACGTTTGATTCATCTGCAAGGAAATAAACAAAAACAATAATAATTTATAATATTTGAACATTTTTTTTTTGTACAGAAAATATTATATTTCCAACAAAATTGTCAAAGCTATCTGATTAATTATTATAGAAAAAGCACTCTCTACAGCGACACCTCAATAAATTTTGCACCTTCAGATTGCTCCAAAAATATTAAAGGTTCCAATTCAAGATAACACCATACGAACCACAAGAAGAAGCAAACTTTACCACACTCCATAGCAAAGCACATTTTATTGCCGTCTGTCTTTATCGCTCGTGGTAAATCGATCCACAAGGCCAAGGATTCAGCACAACACACCTCCTAGACATGGTTGAGGACATCCGTGAGAAATTGGTGTGAAGATTTGTACGTTGAAATTTATTAAATGTTTCATTTGGTTGATAAATTTGCAACAACACCGCGCATTACCATGTTGACATGGACAACAGCCGCGCGGCTGCTGCAGCATTTCAAATTTAGATCGATTTGCCGACTGCATTTGTGATTAATATTCAGCGAGAGGTAGTAAGTGGGCTTCATGTCGCGCGAAGAGCTCTGTTATGCACTTTGCTCGAACTTGTTTGCATAAATTTATTAATTCATAGATTCGTGTGTAATGATTGTGGGGGGAAATCCTCCAATGTAGTATTTACTATAGTACCGTGTGCACGAGATCAGATTTTGACACAGGTGAGACCATGCGGAATGCACCTTAGCCACTGCACCGGTGTTGAGAGGAAAGCAATTTTCGTCCTGAAGCGTGGAACGAAAGCATCAACAACAAATCGTTGTTTCTTTTCGTGAGAATAGTTAAAGAATCTTTCTCAAAACGTTTATGTTCTACTTGGTGATGATGGCTACAGACGGATAGAAAAAGATACTTTTACCACTACTGCTGCTGTTGGTGCAGGGAGAAACGAATTAAACTAAAGATATATGACCTATAAAAATGTAGCTACATGAATTATGATTCAATGTGGCGGCTTGCTAGACTCTGACGCTGAGGTACCTTCTTCCTTCTGCGACTAGTGAATGTGGATGAGTGGAAAATTCGTTTTAAGACTAATTATTTTTTCCGAACTTCAGAGGGCTGTAGTGTGTGTCCAAAGTGCGGTACCGTGCACTGCACATGTCTGTGCACATATCACTGAAGAGTGGAAATATTCGTGTTCGTGTTTCACTTGCTGGTGCATGATGATGATGATGATGGAGTCCCTCCCAATGTGGTCATAGTTCATAATTCATCAAATTCATTTGTACCACATGTGCGCATCTCGTTAAAGGTTTACGAGTTTAACAAAGTGTTGTGAGATATTGTAAATCAATTTTTTTTGTGTAACATCTTTTCTCGTCTATTTGGATTTATTTGTTGCTCATTTAGTTTAGTTTTTTGAAATTATTATACTTTGCAGCTTGGGTTTACAAAAGGCAAACAAAAACTTGTTTAATTTATGGTACAGGAAAATAAGACCGCTTGGCTTATATTATTAATGAGTTATTTTCTTCTTCTCCACCATAAAGGGGGTTAGCGGATACTTTGTAAAAAGCAAATGCGTAAAAAGGCCGTGACCAGGTGGATAGATCGAAAAATATCGAACACAACCTTGAAAATGTTGGCATCCCTAAGAAATGTATCATCTTGATGGAGATATGTAGTAATGGGATGTAGATAGTAGTTCAGTAGTTAGATTAGTAATATAGTAGATAACCGTAAAACTTCATCTCTCATCACCAATTATATTTTCGAAGTGGACTAATCACTAACCAAATTAGTTATTGTGCTCGACTATACTGAGCGAGGTTTCTAAGGTTCCACTCTTGAAAAAGAAAAAAAACTAACTAAACCATCACCGTTTTTGCTCTACCTCTCGTAAAGTAAAAATGGACCGCTATACGAAAGAACAACACATTTTTATTGTTGAGCAATATTTTTAAAATAATGAAGGCTTGTCAGCTACAGTCCGCAATTTTCGAACAAAATCATCTTCAGTGATGAAGCTCATTTTCATTTGTCGTTGATCGTAAAAATTGTTACATTTTGGGGTTCAGAAAACCCACGAATAATTGTTGAGAAACAAATGGAGGGATTATCGGACCATTCTTCTTCGAAAATGCGGCTGGTTAGGCAGTAACAATTAATGGTGTTCGTTATGGTGACGTGATAACCCAGTTTTTCCCTAAATTACAAGATTATGGATGTGACCAACGTGTGGTTTCAAGAAGACGGTGCCACATGCCATACAGCCAGAGAAACAATTCAATTACTGCATGAGTCATTGGCCATCCAAATCTTGCGATTTAACGCCATTGGACTTTTATCTTTGGGCTTTTTTGAAGTTAAAGGTCTATGCAAACAAACAACCCCTCGACCAGCAACGACCAACGAGTAAATTGGGAAGAATATTAATGGAATTCAGCCATATGCGAAATGGTCATAGAAAATTTCCATATACATTCGCTCGCGGTCGGTGCTGTTTTCAAAAAAATGTGTACTCTAAACGGAACAACTTATAAAAGTAATTCTCCATTTTCTCAAAAACTATAAGACATATCAATCAATCAACATCAATCTGGTTTTCGGTGTTCGATTAAGAATTGATATCTATGTGCTGTAAAAGCCGTGAATAAATTAAATATCTATTTTTCTAAATATTTCAATCAAATGAGTACATCTACTGTTCTCGTTAGATTAGATACTCAATACAAAAATTATACTTAAAAATGACCACCAAAACCTAACAATAATTTATTCCTAAATGAATCTCTATTAATATTAAAATCAATAACATCACAGTATTTATTGGATTCCCTAAGGCTTCTAGAAATTGGTTCATTGTAACCACAGTTAACCCTATGATAGGGTATATGAAATAAAAAGCGATTTCTAAGAACTCGCAGGAGCATAAAATCTAACAATTTATAATAGAAAAAGGTATCCGATATGACCATCTATCAAATCGCGAATAAACATAATGGGAAAATATTGCCTCCGTCTGAAAATAGGTAAGATATAAAATAATTTGCACCCTGTCTCGTAAGATAGCATTTCATATAAGTATACACATATTCCATCGCAGTTTTTGAATCTTCTCAATTCTAAAAGAATGTATTTCGTAAAATGGATTCCATACTATACGACAGTTTTCGAGATATGATCTAACAAAATGCAAAAAATAGACATTTAAGAGTATGAGGATCTTGAAAGACTTTCGAATTCCGCAATGAAAATCCTGGCATCTGATTACCTTTGGCAACCAAAAACTCAATGTAAAAACTGCTTGCAAAAGATAAGTTTTATGTCAAAAATAACTCCAAGATCTTATGTCAAAGAACAGATTCCTGGCTTCCAAAAATCCTAAAGTTCCTTTTTGTATATAAGTGTTGCATTTGTTTTTTGCCGAGATATTATTTTTTTAAATCACTCCTCCCTCTCCCATAGTAAAAAAATGTTTGTATTGAATCTCTCGTACTCGTGCCTTCTACTCCATCCAGAAGCTGAGAAACAGTATCTAAGTTAAATATCAGATCTAAGTTGATTAAATGCCTATGTGCGAGCATAGGCCGTAGGGTGTATAGCACTTGCTGTAGAAAAAAGTGAAGTGAGGGTTAAAAGTGTTTTTGTAGAAAAGTAAATATGTAAGAAGATAACAAATCAAAAGATGGCTAACTTTTATAAAATAATGGAAACGAAAGAAAACGGAAAAGTTTTATTATCTCCAGTCCTTCGGCTCTAGGAACATAATGGAATTAATGTGGCCGCCGGCAAGACAAAAAACGACATCTTTGGAAGATGGTTGGACTTAACACAACTTCATTCTGAAAAGATCCTTTATGGATATGATCAGGCGTTGGCAGAATTTCGGGTAATGTCCGACGCCAGTGACACTGCTTATGCTGAGTTAACTCATCCTATCGCACCAATGGCTATAATGAAGCGGACCTACCTACTGCAGGTAATGACGTGAGTATAATAATGTTCCTTAACAGTCCGCTTCTCCTTACAAAGCGAAAATATAGTTTCCTATTGAGGACTTCTTCTTAAATTCGGGCTATCTACATCAAGCCCAATTAATAATCAGTACATCGAATATCGGTAGCTCTACAAAAAATGTTTGTAGTATAGGAAACGACAACGATTACGATAGCCCATTAGTCGTCACCAAAAGTGAAAGCCTTCAAGTGTGCAGCACAAATCTACAGTTCACAAAAATAAGAGCTTAAATGACAACTTCGAACGACAGAAAAATTTAGCACTGAGCTCTTGCCCTGGCTAAGGTTAATATTATATCCTTTAATAATTATACTTCAATTACATCAAACTTTCTTACAGCCGCCTGCCTGACAGTTTTTGGGATACACTTATTCAACTACGTATAACCGGAATGAGTAACATAAACCTAAAAAAAAAAAAAAAACAATTAGATAAAAAATGTTATATTTATGTTTGCCAGAAAAAAATGGTAGGGTAGGGTGGGGTACTTTCGACGATGGGGTACTGTCGACTTTCGCAATTACAGAAAGGCGGTTAATTTTTAGATAAAATGTTTGATGGCAAATCTTAACACACTGTTCTCTTAGATCGTACACGAACCATGGCAGGTCTTCTTCAGTAGTTGTGGTTGTCAGACCGGTTTTTAATTTTTTGAGTGATTTTTTGTAATTTTTCTATTATACGAGGTAAGGGATATTTAATTGTTTCTTATGGGAATTCTTTGGTTGTGAGTGTCAAACGTTTGTGTTTATAATACATTTAAGTTAATAATAATATTTGATAGAATTTTCTTTATAAGTTTTGTGAAAAACAATAACGTCTAAGAAAGAATGGGGCACTTTCGACAAAAGCACATGGGGCAGTTTCGACATAGCCGAAAATATTGAAAATCATAAACAGCTCTAGAGATCCACTACCCCCGCCTCCTTTCCCCCTCGCCAGTTACCACCCACTCTTCGGACTAATTATTATTGGGCAACAAATTTATGGTTAAGAAAAGAAAATCATGCAAATCGAATAAATATGGGTTCTTGAGTTATGGATGGAACAACAGGCAGACATTGCCTTTTATATAGTAGTATGGGCTCGAACAAAAACCATGATTTCAGCAGTACGTTATACTCTAATACAGGGGTTCCCAAACTTTTCCATACTGCGACTCCCTATACAGGTTATAATATTTTTGCGACGCCCTTCTAAAAGCACGCAACGGAACAAAACACAGAAATGTGAATATGAGCCGAGCTTACTGAAGATTCACTAAAGGGGTTTTCATTTTTTCAATGAGGATTGGTCGAGGTATAAACGAATCCCATGTATGCCATTATTGTATGGAATATAACACCATGCCCAAATGTCCGCCGCAGCTTCTCACGTTATCACGGATCCGAATGGTCCAATCTGCCGCATAGATCCGGCTGAATTTGAGCGATGGCATTGATTATGTTGGGTTTAAGGATATCGATCGATTGCGGTTTATTCGCATTAAGCTGCGACTTCAGGCAACGCCACAACACAAATTTTCCGAGGTTCAATCGCACGATCTTGGTGGCCAATTCACGTCACCTTTGATGGAGATCAGATAACCATACCCTGTAGCTGAGTGACACTTGCTGGAACCACATGTTAGCAGCATCGTTCTGTAGTACTCGCCGTTGATGGTATTGGCCTTACCAACGTCATGAAAAAGTACGGAGCAATGACGCCACCGCCGGTCTAAAATGCGCACCAAACAGATTTTTATGGATGCATTACCACCTCGTATTAGTTGGCGTCATCCCATATATGGCAATTTGTCCATTCATCCAAAAATGCAGCCCGTCGCTAAAGATGATTTTTCTATGGCCATTACATTATAATTAACTTTGAGCTCCTGGGTCAGTTGGAACGGGTATAGGCCCAAGTCTCGGCGCAAAATTCGCCAAGTCTGCAAAATTTGTATACTTCTTGTGCACAGCAAAACACAATGGCCAACATCGAAGATCGAATGAACCCGACCCGAAATTTTTTTTTAAATCGAGCTCAAGCTGATGGAACATGGTGTGCAGGCGACCTGTACGTATCGTCTTGCGACGCCTCTAGGATATCCACACGACGCCCCAGGGCGTCGCGACGCACAGTTAGGGAACTCCTGCTCCATATAAAATGTTTTACTAATTGATTTTTATTACCATTCTTGTGTCTTCTAAATTAATGTCGAAAGTCCCCCACCCGGATGACGATTGTACCCCACCATGGGGCAGAATCGTCTTTTTAAGGCAGTTTTAAATTTTCTATTTTTAAAATTATTTGGGTGAAGAAAGAAATTATGGATTTTTGTAGTAAAATAATCATAGCTTTCAATAAAAAACAATAATTATTCAAATATATATTTTGGAAAAAAAAAATTGAAGTCTGCCGAAAAAAGTGTTGAATCTGCCCACCCTACCCTAATGGTATAATCTACGAAATGACTAGCAGTTCTCCCTCGATAAGCAGTTTTGGCTGCTTCTCTATTATGACGTCTATTATGCTATGAGTATTAGATATGTAGTTATATCCAACCATGGAAGGTCAAACTATCTTCTATTTTACTTGCTACTTACTTTTTTGCCAGCTTTTCAGTACGCTTCTGGTAACATAAAAGATTCCTGTTTTTACAGAGCTTCCGAGTAAAAGCTTGCGCTCTCATCAATTTCTCCATTTTTCAGCAAGATTTGCCGAGATAATGATTTTTTCGCCAAAAACTTTCTTTCTAAGGCGGAAGAGAGCCAGACATTCCATGAGGATTCATCACTCTCTAGGCACAGTCTACATGTGGGGTCTAGTGAGACTCCGATTCGGTGAAGGTGTTTTTTCATAAGACCATGGCCAATAATAATTCCTGTCAGGATTCTTAGGTTGTCGATATTATTCGAATGGAATAGGCGATGAATGCTTAGTTTTGCTTCCACTTGAATGTCTACTTGAATAGGTAATAAGCCTAGGATGACATTCAGTGCAGTGGTCGGTGTGGAGCGTTGACAGCGCGTCATGCAGTTTCCGGCTATACGTTGAATCCGTTCTAGCTTTTTTACTGTAGTGACTTCGTTAGTCTTTGTCCACCAGACCACGGCAGCGTAGGTGATCGCTGGTCTTACCACAAGCGAATATAGCCAGTAGCATACGGGGTCTTATACCCCAATTTTTACCGCAGACTCGACGGCAGATCCAAAGAGATCTGGTGGCTCTGTTTGCGATGCGTTCTATTTGTGGATTCCATGATAGTTTTGTCGAGGATGATTCCCAGATATTTGGCTTCCCGTGAAAATTCAATGGTTTCGCCATACATAGTGGGGCGGGTTAGGAGATCTAGTTTCCTCCGTCTGGTAAAAGTAAAAGAAGATTTCGTTGATATTTAAAGGATTGAGTGTTATTGTGAACCATTAATTATGGTTAAAGTATTCTCTGGAGCGATACTTAAACCGCGGAAGTCGGTGAATTAACTGTGAAATCGCGTATAAATATCGTAGATCGCCTTTTTACCTTACAACGGAGAACTGTAGATACCTACAGTCCCTGATTGGATCACACATTAAAGTCAGTCCCTCTATTGTTTTCAATAGGGAATACAATTTTTTTTGAAAAGATGGATAAGAACAGGCTATATGTTGGAAGGGACTTTTACGGAAGGTCGACAAACATGTTCCATACCAATTCGTGTAAGTGCATTTAAATGCTGAGCGGAGAAGGTCTATGGCCACATGATCAATGTGAAAAAATAAGCGATGGGAATGACAAAAGAGTCTCCAAATTGTCATCGTCAATCGGACGCATTATAAATCAAAAGTGATCTCAAAACCATGACCTTGGATATAGGAGAATGCACCTACCTACATTTATCCGATTCCGATAACAAAAATGATTTATATTCATTGATCTCATATCTTTCGCAAAAATCATTGCATTAACAACGGAACCTACCATTGCCAAGTAAAAAGATCCCACATCTGTGTATGTTTCAATAAAAATAAATCATTTTGTAAATGCAACCCCAGAGCAGTCCCCATTTGTGTGCGCATCTTTCTAATCCTCCACCTGCATTTGCATTCAGGTTGCAGAGATGAGATAATTTTTATTTATAGCTAATTAATTGGTTACAACAAACATTTCCATTCTACATGTAGATCTGTGTACTGTTTTTTTATTATTATTATTCTAAAATATTATACTCCAACTAACAATAAATTGTACAATAAATGCATGTTATCGTGCAGTATTTT
This sequence comes from Cheilosia soror, assembly GCA_949372485.1. NCBI lineage: Eukaryota > Metazoa > Arthropoda > Insecta > Diptera > Syrphidae > Cheilosia > Cheilosia soror. Next base: position 22,635,452 of record OX443563.1, read on the forward strand.
CATATTTCAAATTACTCGAGCGTTGATGGTGCAATGCGGTGCCCCTAGTTGAATATGTGTTCATGGTTACAAAAATTGGTTTACACTTGACAACGACCCAAAGGAAGTGAATGTATTGCCCACATTCTTAAAGGTGCTGCATGATGATGATGATGATGATGCTGATGATATACCATGCAAACAAATCTTGATGGTACAGAAAGATGTCAACTTGTTGTGGCGTTCGTTTTGTGTTGTGCTTGTGTTTTTTTTTATTACCCGCTCGTGCATTCCCTCTATACAAAATTGTGAAAAATTGAATTGAATGGAGAACGAGAGACGATTACGATGACAACAAGTTGACGCGACGCGACGAGGAAGAAGATAAAAAGGTTGTGGCAGCAGCTCAGCGGCACAAGCAGGAGCAGAAAACCAGTTGAACGCGTGCAGCAGAAATTAAATGCTAATTTAATAAATTATTCATTATAGAGGAGACAGGGAAACTTGAAAAAAAAAAATGAAAATAAAAATATGTGCCACAGATTGTTTGCACATTATGGTTTTGATATTGGAATCGGAGTCCACTTGCCATGGAGTGGGGCAATTGATTGTTTCTTTTCGCTTGTCATCAATACCTTATCGTATTTTAATCTCTCATTGGTTGTTTTATTCATTCAAATGGTACTCTATTGGATATTGTGCTTATTGTATGAGAAATGTCTGTATAGACATATACACGGCGTGGGATTTATCACATCTAATTAAAAGTTGACTGTTGCAACAAATTCATCGAGATATTTTGCAAAGTGACTGATAGTGCAAATCGAGTTCAATGAATATTGACTGGGCTTGATGTGAATGGTATAGTTTTTAAAGAAATTCACTTAATAGATAATTATTATCATACAAGGGAGTAAATAAATGGACAGGTCATCACATCAGTGAAATAATTGCTTTTTTGACATTCCATTTCCCTCAAAGGCAGGCGCATTGTTTCAGTCGTTAGTGAGCTGGGGTCTCAGGTTCAACTCGGAGAAAAAACAAACCTATGATTGTAAAATAATGGTTTTACCTTTGCGATTGATAAGGCAACTGTGTAGTAGATCGCCATCCCGAATAACTGGAGATTCCGTATACCTAAGACCTTGATCATCTCAATAATACTTTATGGGGCAGAAGCTTGGAAGAAGTCCTCAGTATTTTCGAGAAAAAGATTCTTCAAAAATGTCCGAGGAGGGCGTAGATACTGGTTGAGTCCCAGGTTCATCCAGACTGTGCCTCCACCTAAGTACCTAAGTATGTATTTATAACTTTTACCCCCTTTTCCCAGCCTTAGCAGCTCTCCCTTCTTACTAACTAAAGCAGAATTAGTGAAAATCTAGGAAAATCTTTTGATTTCATCAATCTGTCTTTAGTTGAATGAGGGGATTAAATTATGGAAGCAGCCCCTGACCAATTTGTGTTATGAAATTTTATCATTAATCACCTCTATCGCCCGCCGGGGGGAATTATTCACTGAAAATTATATTTCGGTATCGTCAAATCCGCAAAGTGAACAGTTCCCTTCCCCGTGTGGGTAATGTGAATGAGTTTCACTGCATCGTTGAAAACGTTCAAATTGAATTTTTCCCAAGCAAAATGACATTTCTTACCCGCAACAAATTCATTGCGGATTTCGTGCTCACTGCACATTGTGAGAATTTTTTTAAGAAAATATACCTACAGGGTGGCGCACGAATTGTGCTACAAAAACAAAACGTAATAACTTTTTTTCTGTGTGAGTAATCGGCTTATTTTTTTTTTTTTTGCAGATTACTATCTATTCAAATTTATTAAAATTAATGCTTGGGGTTGGGATACAGAAAAGAGGATTTGGATAGTGCAGCGGTACCATACTTTTCAGTCCATCATGTCCGTCCAAATGGAATTTAGGCGGGAGTTTGGCGGCACTCCGTCGAGTAAACTTGTTTTCGTACAAAGTCCAAAGCAAGTTAAACCCTCTGGATTTGCCTATTTGTCTTGAATTTTGCCAACAACTGATTGCAATGGCCGAAGAAGACAACAGCTTGATGAATTGCTTTTTTATGTCTGATGAGGCCCATTTTGATATGAACGGCAACGTAAACAAGCAAAATTGCCATATTTGGAGTGAATCTAATCCACAAATACTCCATGAAACGGAACTGAACCCAGAATGAGTCACTGTGTGGTGCGCAATATCATCAAGGTGCATTGTAGGGCCATACTTCGAAGAAAACGGTGTAACAGTCACTGTCAATGGGGACCATTATTTAAAGATGTTTAGGGAGTTTTTTTTTACCCAGAACTGCGCCGAAGACGTATCCGTTTTAACAGCATTTGGTTCCAGCAAGATGGAGCAACTGCACACATAGCCAGACTGGTTATGGCGGAGCTCCAACGAAAATTCCCAAACAAATTAATATTCAGGAACTTCACTTTCCGCTAGCCCTAAGGTCACCTAACCTGACTGCACCATGGGTTTTATGGGTTATATCAAGCAAGATGTGTACAAAACAAAACTCAGGAATTTTTCTGAATGGAAGCAGTCTATTAAAGCAATAATTGAGGCGATCCCGACTTCAAACCTTCAGGCCGTAATGAACAATATTCTGATCAGGTGTCGCATATGCGTGGATGAGCGTGGAGGGCATTCACGGTCTATCATCTTCAAAAACAATTATTAATATAAAATTAAATTGAATTTCCTATACAATAAAAAATAATTAAATACATTAATTAAAAAAAAAGTTGTTTGAATTTCTTATTATAGCACAATTGGTGTGCCACCCTGTATAAAAAATCTGCTTTATTAAGCCGAATATTTGCAGAAAATCTGTGCAATATTAAACTTTATTAAAATCACAAAATAATCAGTCTAAAAACACATTTCAACAGGATGTTCCATGAAATCATTCACGCTCCTCTAAAGCTGTCTTGTACACTTTTCTGAGAACACCGCTCATTTCGTTTTTCCTCTTATGCTTCCAAAAATAGAGCTATCGCATCCATTTCTATATTAAACACTTTATTTTTTATTTAAATCACTTTTAAAACAAACTTTTCATATGCCTCCGGCGAATGCATCTACACAGATTTGAGTTTACAAATGAAAGACAGCCTTTGACAGTGAAACTACCTTTCCCAAAAACGTGTCGATAAGGATTCTCCGTAGGATTCCACGATAGTAGTAGAAGGTGAAAGGGAATCGAAAAGTAAAGTGAAACTCAATTCCGACGGATTCTACGATAGGGGTGAATGTAATAAATGCTTTTTGCTGTTGCTTACAAAATTTGTCTAGAGTCTTCTTTTGATTTTACTAATCTGTATTTAAATGATACTCTATCTGTGTCTTACAGAGCTGCTTAAATTATTTCAAAAATTTCTCGCTTAAAAACGGCATCTTCATAACATAAATTAATCCATATTAAGTTGTCTGCCCTCGGCTTTAAACCCAACCCACACTGCTTAAATGCATATATTCTTATTTTAAAAAATCGTTTTAATTTGGCACGCTTTAGGTCTATGCTATCGGCCCTTTTCTTAACCACTTTCTGTGATTTACAAGGCAGTCATGTATGGGTTCCATTTTGTTGTCCTTCTAAAGCTAGTATTAGACGATATGTATGAATGTAGGAATCAGCATACGTATGCTAAAAATTGTGTTCCAATCACAACTTATCGTACATACTAAAGGTTCCGCCATCTAACGTTTTTTTTTTTCAACTAGTGCTTATTTCGCGAATGGTAACACTTAGCTCATGTCTGATTTGACAGATAATTAGTTTTATCCTTCCGCTGAACGAATATGGTTGTGTATACGCTTGAACAATGCTGGGAAATATTGCGACATTACTTTGAAAATCATGGTAATGTTGCAGAATGTGTGCGAAAATTGCGTACGGATTTTGGAAGAAGCGAAGCACCGTCAGCTCCGTATGTTCGTTATCTTGTGAAAAAAGTGAAAGAAACTGGCATCCTCATCGATAAACCAAAGCGTGAAAAGCCAAAAACAGCCGATATACCCAAAACGAGTCACTGTTTGGTGCGGATTTTGGTCCAGAGGCATAATTGGAATTTTTGTTCACAAAAATTGAAGAGGAAGATATTGGCAACATTTGGTTTCAACACGACGGCGCTACGTGCAACACAGCCGAAGCTACACTCGAAGTTTTGCGCCTTGTTTTTGAAGATCGCATTATCAGCCGCAGAGCTGATGTGGTTTGGCCACCGCAGAGCTGCGATTTGACACCGTTGGACTATTATTTGTGGGGTGCCGTAAAAGATAAGTGTTACGCCGACATGCCAGAGATAATTGAAGGACAATATTCGTCAAGCCATTGGTGAAATACAGCTGCACACAATCGATAATGTGCTTAAAAATTGGACCGATCGTGTAGGCTACTGCATGGCCAGCCGAGGCAGCCATTTGAATGAAATTATTTTCCATTATTAACCGGAAGGATTGTACTTTCAAATAAAAAAAGAAATTTGAGAAAATATTCAGTAGTTTTTTATAGCATTTTCAAAAAAAATAAAGTTATTTGGCGGACCCTTTATGATGACAGACATTTTTTTTTTACACGATGTGTTGTGATTGGAACACAATTTTTAGCATACGTATGCTGATTCAACATATCGTCTAATACTAGCTTAACTACATATGAACGATCTTGAGGGGGTTATTAAATTCCCTCATCGAATTCACTTTCTCTGTCCAGATAAGTTTAGTGGTCTTACATTGATCTAGCCGAGACCATCTAAGGATTACCATCCTAAGTCTATAGAAATGGGTAAGTTATAGGTAATAAGCAAACGGCATTGCCGCTATTCTGTTCGGTTCATTTTTGATGAACTCGTCTAGCTAATTTGTCAGCTCCACAATTCCCTGAGACATGGAAAGGACCTACAATAGAGACATTTAAGCTGTTGGCAATCTCGTTAAGAGTTGTGCGGCAATCTTTCGCTGCCTCGAATTTTGTTGAGATAAAAAAAATAAATTTGATAGCTGCCTGACTAGTCCGCGTATATGTTCCTACTATTATAAAAAAAATAATAATTTGAGAAACAACGTTAAAATACCTATTGATTATCAAACTTCTCGTCTTGACTAGACTAGACAAAAAATAATTGGCGTCGTTGTTAATCTTAGATACATTAAAAAAAAAATATTTGGTAAATAATTTTTGCCACCATTTAGAGATCATTCATTACTCATTAATTAGTGTCTATCCTCGTGATATCTTTTGTGTCTGTCTATTAAGACATTCAAAATAACTTTTTAGCGCCTATCATTGCTAGATTTGGTCAGTAAAGTTCCAACCGAATTTGATTAATTACATTACATTTTAAGTACATAGCTATATAGGTAGCTACCCTTTTTTTGACTTTTTTCGATATGTATGTAGTACGAATATTTACATCTATCCAATTCAGTTTCTGCATTTATGTTAGGAAGTTGTGAGACACACTAACACCGCTTCCAAAAAATAAAGTCCATCAATATGAATTTGATTGCAAAATGGTTATAATTTCGATTCTTTCAAATTGAAGTTCTTATAAATTTTACATAGTACAGACAATATTCATAAATATATTTGTCAAAATAATGTTTGTGAACTTTTAAGCCTTATTTGGATTTAATGGTTAAGTAACAACTACAACTACAAGCCATCGTATATCCACGTAATTTTTTATTCAGACCTATCACGAATTCCGTCGTAATCGAAAATCCGCCACGAATCCCTAAAAATACATCATGGAATCCATTCGTAGTGAAAAATCTGCTACGAATTTTGAAATTCGTAGAATTAGGTATCTCTAAATCCGAATGAAACGGAAAATTGACCTCTTTTTCTACGACAAGTAATTTGTGTTGGAGACGTTGGGTAAAACGATGTTTGCACAGCAATATATTGTGTTTTGTATAAAAAAAATAAGATTTTTGATTTTTTTTTTGGATTTTAATAATATTTGTTGCTTTAATAGGACAAACACAACTAATAAGCCACATATCAAAGTTATTGAACACGAAAGCACACCCGAGACAAACTCCTGTTCCAGCTACTCTAATAAATACCTATATATTTAAATGCCGGTTTATTGAGTCGAACATTTCTTTGAAACCTATGTATAAGTTTAATATTATTTTTAAAACATAAAAGGAATAATTGAATTCTCTATACTCTTACGTTGCCTAATCAAATATTATCAATAAAATCACAACCGAGTTTTTTGTGAACAGAGTTCTAGTAAAATCGATTGAAAATGAAAAACTTGAACAGATTTCTATTTTAATTGACTATAAACGCTTAAAGGAAATATGTTTTACGCATTACAAAATATGTGCTTGTGCAGTGAGGTAGTGTCACGTGATTACGTTACGATATATGCAGATTTGCAAGTTGGATATGTCGGCAATTCTTCACAACGCGACAATGGGACTTTAGGTCGGACAACTTTATGCGGGTATGTATTTAATGATCTAAATGTAAAAGTTCAAACGAAGTATGATGAGCTCGGCTTTTCCCTTTTCCAATTTATTTTATTTGTTTACGTTGGTATAACAATTTTGCAGATTCAATATAAACACTGAAAATTTAGATGATCTGGAGTATTATGAAGGCAAGCCTACTGGGTGGAAGATTATATGTGATGAAGGAGTCTGTATCATCACTGCCAAGAACAAGGACGCAGATAAAATAGTAAGCAAACTAATGGGTTTATATGTGGGTGTTTTGTTTTGATTAAAGTTGTCCATCTTTCAGTTTGTTATGTCCTTGACCGATTTTGCAAAATTGCTATTTTGGATCGTTGATATATACTGGATGTGTTCGAAGCTGAAACTCAATTCGCTGCTGAGTTCATCAATGGACTTAGTTCCTGGGAAATTGTAAACCTTAAAGTTTTGTTTTCTCTTTGCCCATCAAGGATCGGTAATCATTTCATTTTTTCTATAATTTTTATAATTTTGTTAATTTCAAATAATGCTTTTAATAAAAACTGGTTATGCTTTTAAATAAAAAAAAAAGTTTTATTCAAATAGGTTTCTATTTAGCAAAATTAACTCGGACGTAATTATTTCAAACAAACAAATTTTTGATTGAAATAGTTCCTATTTAATAAAATTAAATCGAACATTTTCAATTCAAAAAGAAAACAGTTTTATTTAAATAAGTTTCCATTTAGAAAAAATAAAATTAACATCTTCATTTCAAACAGCAAATATTTTGATTTAAATAGGTTCCTATTCCCAGAAATTAAATTGAACATCTTTATTTCGACTACAAAATACTTCGATTCAATCGAAATCCGTGTGAAATCATGTTTCATAAAATTAAATACATTCGTGTTTAAAATAAAGTGAAACCATTTTGGCGCCAAATCATAGGTGTTGAGTTTAATTTTTTTCTCTCTTAAGAGATGAAAGTCGCGAAGTATTTTTCCCCGAATTTTCAGATTTCGTTTTGAAAAGGCAATGAATCCATTTTTAAACAATTTATATTATTAATTTGTTGTTAAAAAAGAAGAATTATTTAATTATTTGAAAGTTTACACACAATTATTTTGAAAATGAGAATGAGACCGGTTAATGAGGCAATGCTTCTGTAGATTCCATTCGGATTTTGTGAAGTACATTTTTCGTAGTTCGTATCGTATCGTAGCTTTCATTCAGGGATTTCCTACGAATGGATTCTGTGATAGGGCTGATTATATCGTTAAGCATTTGTATTTATGAAGAAATTCTGAGTTTTATTGTACGATTATAATTGTATTATGCTGTGGCAGAGTATTTTAGTGATGGATGGAGGGAGCCATGCCTATAAAGCTCTCTCACTCCCTTTAGCCTCTTATGACCCGAACCGAACCCGAAAAGATATTGAACCTGAAACACATAGATGGGAATCTTAATCCGGCTCTGTGCCTTACGTAGGTGATTCCGACACACCACCCTGATTGCTAGGACTTTTGCTTGTAAGTTCTGTTGACAGATGTTCGCCCCCACAGTCCACTTTAGAACCACCTGAGAAGATAATACGTTCAACTTGCAATAGTATCTGACTCCCTTATAAATTTGAAATTTAGTTTGAGTGCTGTGTAGGTAGTCAGTAGAAATTTGTATACATATATCGGCACCAGTGCAGGGTATTATGGAGTATCTTAATGTGTTTGATTCGCCATAATTAGCCTTTCGTACAACAAAAAAAAAAATAATTCTCTATCAAACATCTTGGGCTATTTATTTTATATTCTTCTAGATATGCCTACTGTACTGATGTGCACTTACCTCGTACAAAGCTACCGTTGTATATTAACAAAACTAACGACAACACAGTGGGAACCATAAAAATACCAATCTTCTCCACTCCTCAGATTCCCATTGTGTTTTGTGGATACATTTACAAGAAGTTCACATAACCAATCAATTACAATTTAATTTCAAGCAATTTTCATAATAAATTGCATTGACCGTCAAATTATAACAAACAGTCATATATTAACAGATTTAACTAAAGTAGCGAATGTACTCTACGGCCATTACAATTTACAATACCAGGTAATACATGCTGTAGCAAAGGCGAAGCTAATTCAGCCGAGAGTGTATGCGGGCATACTTAGATACAAGTATCTTGATATTCAGTAGGAAATCTCATTAGTTCTAGATCTTCACAAAATAAATTACCCCACAATGCGAAAATAATAAATCCACGTGACTATCTATCTCTGATAGTTTCTAAATAGCATTACTAAAAAGCACGAGTTGTGTACACTCTGATCTGAGACTATATCCGTAGCGTAGTCAAATGGATTTTTAGTGTTAGATATTTTGTTTCTCTCTATCTCTACCCATTTGCAACTGAATGTAATCAAAATATAATTCACGATTTGCTCTAATGATCTTGTCTTTATCTGGAATTAAATTATTATATCCCTGCATACCTATATTTTGTACGAAGGCTCGATGTTCTGTTTTTATGTATGTTTTTTTTTTCGCTGTCATTATTTAAGTTTCGAGTAGAGATGTATAGGTACTCCTATAGTAATTGTTATCTGCAAAATATATAGGGAGACGATCACAGTGTTCTTAATTCAATCGGATTTCCTCTTCCCTTGCACGCTTGGTCACAGTTCACAAATGAAACATGAATAACTTGAAGGTAAGAACAATATAAACACAAGTGCTCCTATAATATTTTTTTTTTCTCTCGATTTTGATGAGATTAGAATCGAACAATAATTACGCTTTGTGTATTTGAATCAGTATCCGTCATCGTTGGTGTAGCACGTAAGGTCTCCGATGTACAAGTGCTCGAGTGCTAAATATATTTCTCGAGAAGCTGTACGAATTCATTTGTTGACTAATGGGTAAACAGCTTAGTTAATTGAGTTCCAAATATTTAAGTGGGGATTCCCAAACCCAAGGAGTTCAACATGCGAGCAAAATTAAATTATTGATTGAAAGATTAAATCGTTTAATCTGAAGCAGAATATGCTTGCTATACGACTACCTCTATACCCTGAGGAGATCGTGAGGAAGACAAACATTGTTAAAAATAATTTCATGTCTCGCCTTAGAAAAAATGGAGTTGGAAACATTTTTTCAATTAACTGGAAAAAAATAAATTAAATTGTTGCAGTGATGACTGATGGGATTTCCGTATTTTTTTTTTAAGAATTCCCAAGGCCATCATTTAGCGCATTAAGAATTTGCAGTTTTGCCATTTCGTTTTGATATGGAATTAAATTACAAATGAATTTTAATTAAGTTCAGGTTTTGTGTACTATGTACACGAAGCGAAGCTTTTCCCAAAATTAGGAATTATTGGCAAACGCATTACCTATACAAATATGGCCGGCTGTTTTGGCACTTTCCAAAGCATAGGTGAAAGACTTAACTTCGTGAAAGATTTGTTATGCTCAAATCTTGCAAGCAAAATTTCAACCACTACCTCTAAACGTGAAATAACGCCGAGCGAAATAAGAAATTTCTAGATTCGGCTTTATTTGCTATTATGAAAGCGAAATAACGCCGCATTTTTAGATTCGGCCTTATTTCACTTTTAAAAGAGAAATAAAGCTGAGTCGACTTTCATTTAGAACTTCGGCCTTATTTCGCTCGGCGTTATTTCATGGCACCGGCTTTTTCATATAACATGAACCATTAGCCGTATTAACTTGAAACTTTGTATGTCAATAAATAATGCCAATGGGTCAGTATTGACCTGAGTGTGGCACGGAGAAATCCTCGCCAGCCCACAAACCTAACCTATCCTATGTCAATAAATAAGTCAAAACTATTACATACCTAATTTATCTTTTTTCAAAATTCGTCCTATAGGTAAGGGTTGAAAAAGGGGGGTGCAAACTTTTCTATTTCGACCTTACGCTTGACTTTGCCATTACTCTGAATGAAAAAGGTACGTCATATTAACAACAAAGGTCATCATAGGAAGAAAAAGTTGTTATTTTGTAGCCAACAATTGTTATTGTTGTTATTGCCAACAATTGCAATTGTTACTCTTACAAATTTTTTCATAAAGTTTAGTACTACATACTAAGAATTGACGACAGCTTGTTCTTCATATTGACTGTCCCTAAACGTAGATCATATCGACAATTTTGTTAGTCTATTTTACAATTTCTGTTTAACAACACTACCGATTGTTAATATGACAACCGATACTTTTTTCTGTGATATACTCATAAATCTATGTAGGTCATTTCAAGAAATCCTTTTAATTGGTAGGCAACACTTTACCGAGTATTTGGAGCTAACATTCATCTTTCTGGTCCATCCATAGGGCGAGATATAATAAATTGAAAATATGTAGATATTATTTGGCCAAATGCGCAGTACTACAAAAAATTTAGAGATTTGTAGTAGTGGATCTGCCTGTAACGAAGCCATGTTGAGACGGAGTTGTCAAGTTAAAAAAAAACATATAAAGCAAGCTGACAATACCTATTTCAGTACACGTTCCATATCATTTATGTAGATAAGGAAAGCGCCACTTCTTTCAGATTTCATAGAATGCCATTAACTTTAACTCTTTGAGTGCGTTTACACAGATACGATTCAAACATTTTTATTCCTTTTTCCATCACAACACCGTATTTTTTCAATTTTTATCTATAGTTTCAAAAGCTCTCTTTAGATCTAAGAAGATATTTGCCACTTTAGCGATATAGCGATATGAGTTACAGTAGACTCCTTCCACAAGTCATCAGGAAAAAAGCCTTCCTCAAAGGATTTGCTTATTATTTTTATTAACAGTGGGTCTATTAAATTAAAGTTGTCTAAATATATTTTAGGGCTCAGCATAGTAGAGTCTCTTTTGTATCTACTTCAATTATTGTCGATAATGTTGACGCAATGTCGACTTTAATTGCCTACATTTTAACGCAGACAAGTTGAACATTTCAACGTAGACAAGTTGAAATGTAGGCAATTAAAGTCGACACGTAAAGCAATAACTCTGATGGTGTGGAGTAACTATAATAAAGGGATTTTCGTCAAATTTTGTATTACAGTAAACGCTTTCTCACTGATACACATATTCAGTTTAAATACCTTCCTACCTGAATTTTTAACTTTTTCGTATACGTAGCTAGTATCTAAGAGAAAGATATTGTTTTCGTACAAAAAGTCGAACTCGAGATTTTGATCAATTCTGATATTACCTACGATGATAGGGGAAATCATGAAAGTGGGTCTCACTGCTCATATCTCAAAAACGCGATTTTCGATTATGATCAAAATGTAACTGGCAGGTAATGCTTAAATCCATAGTAAAACCTTTTGCTCAGTTTTCAGCTAAACAGTTGCAAAACAGTGTTTTTTGAACCATGAATGCGTCCTTCGATTTCCACCCCAATCGCTGAAAATGGTACCTACTTTAAAAACTGCTGGGTAATGTTTATATCCTGAAGAATACGTCTTACTCAGTTTTCAGCTAAACAGTTTTGTAACAGTGCTTTTCGATTCCAAAGTTGTAACATTTTGTTAGCATAAATAGCTCCACTGATTTTGATCAAAATACATATTTAAGACAACATAAGTATTATAAACATGATCACGTACTTGCAGTGTTACCGATGGGCGACATAATGTCGCCAAATGGCGACTTTTCTACTGTCAGGACGCTTGGCGACCACATTTCGAAATAAGCGTTTTTGGGACCCCTTTCGCAAATACAGGCGACATTGGGACGCATTTTCAAAGCTTCAATTTATTTCTCAAATACAAACAACACCTAAACATTTTGAAGTATACAAAAGCATTTGCGTGTTTTTTCTGCTTTAATAAATCTTCGCATGTTTGTTGAATAGATGTAGTAGGTATCAAATGGAATACAGCGTAACACTTTCCATTCCAAACGTCAACACAATGCCAGCGCCATTCCCCGATTTGAAATCCCACCTTATTCCAATTTTTATGGACAATGCACATCAGTGTTAACAATTTTACAACTTTTGAAATGCATACTTTTTTGGTATGGGAGGTGCCATGTCCCTTTATCCAATTTTTATGAAATCTCGCCGAAACACCTTCGAGCCAATAGTAAAGTTTCTCAATATGTGAGCTCAATCCACTCTGTGGTTTTTGAGATATACGATGTCGAAAGATTTTCTTAAAAATTATTGTGCTCGATCTATTCTGTGGTTTTCGAGATATAAGATTTTTAAAAATTTTTTGTGTGTCCAATTTTAACCAAACTTCACAGACTCTGCAACGTCAAAGTGGTCTACCAAGTAAGCACGTGGTAGCACAATTTCACCACCTTATGACAGGTCCAGCTGAAAAGTGGTATTGGCAGTTCCTGCAAGAAAATGATGATTGTGGGGGCCTTAGGTACTGCGACCTCAAAAAGGAGTTGGTAAACCAGTTTAGCAACAATAGGCGGGACCATGAAATACTTCGGGCAATTATGGATAGGAGACAGCTGCCCCATGAGTCATTCGACGACTTTTATAGCGACATTCGCTCACTGACGTTACAGATGACAAACAGACCATACGAACCTGATTTGGTAGACATTCTTCGTCAAAATATAAAAGACAAGGTTGCCACACTAATTTTTGGATGTTCCATTAGGAGCATCAACAACTTAAGAGAAGAGAGTGTAGGCGAGCCGAAAAATACTTAGCGACGAGAGAATTAAAATTTAGACGTCAGGTGACAGAAATTGAGGAGCAACAAGAAGTAAAATTTGACGACGATAACGAGAACATTAATATAGCTGCTCTACAGCACCATCGGTCAAATAGACTATCAGGGTTCGGTAGAACTGATAGGCCACGTAGGGTCGAGCAACATAGCTCGAACCAAGCCGAACCGGCTATAAACAGCGAAGGGACACAACCGACGTGCCCTTCCAATTTCCATTCCCTGACTTGCTTTAGCTGCGGTCAGGGAAACATAAGCTTTCACTGTGCGAAATGCCAGGAAAACTTGAAAGTCGGCGGTGTACCCGGGAGTCACCTGCCTATGAATTCAACTCTCCCGGAGAGTCAGGTCCACCCGGACACTTCCAAATTCTAAAACGCGACGCCGCAAAGGAATTCACCTCCACGAGGAAGGAGATCCCTCAACGAAAGAGTCTCCATGAAAGACTCCAATTCTATCAGGAGACGAGAAAAAGGATCTTCGGTGAGGAAGTGGCATCGTCGGTCAAGAAAAGTAGAAATTATAAGAAGATTAGTAGGCTTAGGGAATTATGTGCAATTAACAGACGACGGAAGAGAAACATTATAGCATCTGTGATATCGATTACTGACGACAATAGGCCCTACGCGAAAGTTAGGATTGAAGGAGAGGAGCTCCTGGGCCTATTGGATAGCGGAGCATCTATTAGCTGCCTCGGAAAAGGGGCTCTAGAATTTATAGACAAGCATAAAATACAGGTAACTAAAATGAAAACGGACATTAGGATAGCGGACGGAAACCACCAACAGATACATGGACGATTTACAACAACGGTCTCATGGGGTGGCAAGTCTCATACCCTCGAAGTCTTTGTAGTGCCAAGTCTCCAGCAAAAGCTCTATTTGGGGGTTGATTTTTGGAGGACATTTAAGGTCGCTCCAAACATTATCGACGAACTCGACGTTCCGCTAGTGTTGTGACTGGAGGGTTCTTCAAGGGGCTATCTCTCATAGTATCGGCCAGAGAGATAGCCATTGGATTTGTCTAAGGACATGAAGGGTGGGTTGGCCATCCCTCACCAATAACAACAGGCGTGTTTTGACTTTGTGGCGAACCTCTATCTTGGAGAGACCATGGGAGAACAAGTTGCGGTTAGGATAAGTGTAGATAGGTTAGTTTTAAGTTATAGTAGGTGTAGTTTAGGGCATAGTTTTTACTTTTAGTTTAGTTTAGTTATAGTTTAGGCTAGCTAGGTTAGTTTCGCGGTATCTCTCCCGTACTTTCTCCAAGGTATTGGCAAAAGTCCTTGAGCATTTTTCTTTTCCTTTTCTCTTTAATTTTAGCGGTCCCTTTTGTCTGTCCGAGGTCAAAGTAGAGTAGCTTCCTTTCTTTTTTTTTTTTTCTTTTTCTAAATGGCATGAGATAAATGTTTGTTGAGCAGGTGGCATTAGGTGAGGGGGCAAGAACACCCCCGTCCGACGAGCTCTAGCCGAGCAACGACAAGCATGCCGCGCCCTCCTCACCTGTGCCGAAGCTGCCCTTGTGGCTCGACCCTGACTCACAACAAATAACCGAGAAAATAACTCTGAGATTCTGCGAGATTGGCAATAAAAGAGAAAGTTACGTGCGAGGCGAGGTGCGACCCAGTCGGGCACATATTTTATTAGTATAATTCAAATTTAGTTTTTCGATTTTATAAAAACATAAATATTATCTAGTTTCCAAATCAAATTTGTAGACACTAAAGAAACATTCAAGTCAAACATCATCAATAGTTTAGTTGGTCTCTTGGAATTAACTTAGTTATTACTTATTAGTCCACCCCCCCCCCCCCTTTTTAATGAATTTAAGACAATTTGTCAAGAATAACCTCAACAACATAAACAGTTATATTTATATGAACTACTAATCCCTTGCAATATATTTTGATATTTATAACCGCTTTTGGATTTTCCCACATACAATTTGCAACTAATTAAGCTCAAATAGCACTCGGCACCGCGCCATTAGCTTAATGGAATTATTTATTCTAAAAGTGATTTCTATGATGAATCTAAAGAGCTATTCAATATTCATTCTGAATATAATTAGGTAGTTTTCTATTTCAGTAAGTGATGCCACCAACATTTGATGTTGTTTGCTTTATCCTCTGTCATTTTAGTATTATATGATGTGGGCTGCGCCACTTAAGACATGTTGGTACCTTTGCTTTCGTGTACATGAATTGATTCCATTTTTGTCCCATGTTAAAAATATATCCCACCTATACTTTCAACCTTTGATCTCATTATTATGTCAAAAATCCGGAAGAAAAAATATTTTAAATAAGCTTTGTTTGATTTGGAGAGCTTCAAGTTATACACAAGACCATTACCGATGTTTACAATTTCGCCCTCCCTTATATGCACAAGTACCTAGATGCTTCATATTATTGTTTGTACAGCTAATTGAGCGAATCCTATTACAAATACGAGAAGTAAAAAACAACTTGTCTATTTATTTTGTATTGTATGGGAGCAAAATTAACGAAGCCACTCGTACTTGCAAGCATAAATTGACTTAACGAAGTGCAACCGTTTCAAGGTGAAGATGTGAGGATGTTGCTCAGATAGTAAATCATATTAATTGTTATGTTAAAACATTTATATTACACTGTTCCGTTCCGTAGATGGTCTGCTCTATATGGGCAAGTAGAATGAATAGTTTGGATTTATCGGACGTGTTAATTTCGAATAAGATACTTATTGGATTTCCTTTGCAGAGTCCCCTGAATCTAAATTAAACGTCTTTAGTTGATAATTTCAAGTTGGTAAGAGGTCGATGCACATGTGGATGCTAAGTACCTAACTTTGGTTAGATCAGAGCCGTTTGGGAAATCCAGTATTTTGTGTGAAGTTATCTAGAATCTCTTCATTCAATCAGTTGTAGCTAAATTGTACCAGTTATTATGTCAATATCATTGGCGTACGGAAGTATTGTTTTATGGAGTTTAAAAAACAATACTATAGAAGTGCTATATTGGCATGACTATGGAGTGGAGTATGAGTAGTCTGCAGAGTCTTCTTACAAAAAATGGAAGAGGTTGGCATAAATGGCTAACAGGAGCAGTATAATAGCTATAGCTTCTATATAAAATGCTTTCAGGAAGCCATTCCGCGGTACTAATAATCATTTTTAGTGTCCAGGCTAACTTTTACGAAGTCACAATAGCGAAAATTTCCATATAAATTTAGCCATTGTGAACTTAAAAATATTTAAGTTGGAGATTCAAAATGATTATTGGTAAGGTGCATTGTCTAGATCTTGACAAATTCTGATGAACTACAAGGAGTACGAAGAACTGCGACATCTACTAGAGTGATTGCTACTGGTCAGAGTATATCCATTAATTATTATTATAATGGATATACTCTGCTACTGGTAGCCAAAGTTAGCGTATTTGGAGGCGTATGGAGATTTAGACACACATATACATGGTGCATCAAAAATCAATTCGAAATATACCTACCTACCTAGTTGTTGCAAGCAATACCTATGCAATGGGTCATGCTCATTGCTCATGATACAATATCTGACTCTGACGTCTAATAAAAATATAAAAACCCAGATTGATTGCATTGTAATACACCAGTGCGTCAGACGTCCACATATTCAGGGGATCGATACCAAATATCCGGCCAAGTACACTTGCGAAAAATACGAGTACATTAAACAGTCTAGCATCAAAAAAAAACCGTGAGAAAGTTCGAAGAGGAAAGGCAACGATTGCAAATGATTACCAGAGCATTTTCCGGTCGCGTTGCCTTCAATCACTGAAGAAGTCCAGTGCATCCAGATTCTAGCCCAAAAGTGCTGCCTTCTTATTATATACTCCTTAAATAAAGGAAACTGAATGTTCAGCAATCTTTAAGAATCTAAGGATCTTTATTATAACTCCGAGATGATGATCAGTCGAGATACTATAATATAATGCAATGATATAATAATTCAGAATAATTGCTAGGTACCCCTTAATTTAATGTTTTATTAATCTATTACTTTTATATATATTCATAGTTTATTAGATACTAGCAATGCCCGCAGCTCCGCCCGCCGGTTTCTTTTCTTTTGAATTGAATTCAAATTTATTTCAGTTATCATATAAATTACGTTGGTTTATATTTTGTCTTCTTTTTTAAGGTTACAAAATATTTTATCGCAATGCCTTCTTATAAACTTTACCTATATGTTATTTATTTAATGGGCGCGATTAGCTTAGCTATAAACAAATTATGCCTACAGCTCACACGCGAACATGCAATATATAGCTGTTCATGTTAAAAACGTGGCTGTCGGAGGTCAACTCCGGCAATGGCCGAGTACTTCCGAAGATAGCCCCTATACCCCTGTTTCCCCTTGCCCCATCAGCACCCTAACTAACTTATACTGATCTGTGGAGGATGTAGCCGGTACAATGTTGAAAGAATTTTTAAAATGGGTCAAATAGTTATGCGTAGTTCCAGAGTTAGTCCCTACCATACCCTCTTTACCCCTCTCCCGTCACCAACTTATAGTCCTTACGTAACCTGTACTGATCCGAAAGTCCTAAGTCAATGGACATAAGATTTCACATCAATAAAAACTCGTCACAAGTATATGATCTAATTATTTATACTTCGCGATCATATCGTACGTAACATTTTCCATAGCTGCAGATCTCAAATATATGTATGCATCTACGATTGTGTACATATATCCACTTACGCATCACCATTTTTTTTATGTACTACCTAGACGTACACATATATGTACATAATTATGTAGTTTGTTTTATGTATATCCAATATCCATTCCCTACATAAAACTCAACTACGCCATTCATGAGCATTTACAATGTGCATTCTGAAAGCCCGTCGTGGGAGTTATCATTCTATTTTTAGAACGCAATATATAACTACCCCTAAGCACAACTGCAATCGATGAATCAATTTTATTCTCACTTGGCTAAATAAGATCTATTTTCAATTTAATATATCTCACCCTGTAGATGGACCAGAAAGATGAATGTTAGCTTAAAATACTCGCTGAAGTATTGCCTAACAGTTAAAAGCATATATTGAATTGACATACACAAATTTATGAGAATAATGGCAAGTTAAGCGTAGTACTTTTAAAGGAAGAATTTTGAAAAACGATGCATGTAATAATTTTTACCTATCTACAAGCACACGAACTATCAAGTTCATACGGCTAAAGGTTCTTAAGACCCCCCTTACTCCCCGCGACCCCTTTACTCCTCAGCAATTCTCACCTACCCTACGGACTAAGTTGGCCACACATCTATAAATCAGAAAAAAAATCATGAAAATCGGGCGAATGGTTCTTGAGTTATGGAGAAACGAACAGACGGACGTTGCATTTTATAAGTAGTATGGATGGATATAGCATTTCTCCTCTTTTAGATACTTTTAATAATACTATAAAATAGCTATATATATATTAAGATTATTCGGTACATAATCGTCGAGCTAATCTAGCAGAACTTCTAATCTTCTTATAAATTTTTTATTCCGCTTACCACTTTTTCTTTAATATTCTCAACATCCTTTTTAGAATAATTCAAAACTTCTTGCTGATTTTTCATCTCTGTACATATGAAATGGATGGGTAATATTTATCTTCCAAATTAGATTTCCTCAGTTCGGAATATTGTACCTACTATGCGCTTTAAGTTATTGTATGATATTTCATAGATGTACGGACTAACTACTTTTGTAACTAAGTACAGCTGGAATCCATTTAGCCAATAAATATTACAATTACAATACATAATCTTTTCCCCTTTTATGAATTTAGGAATTTGACCAATTGTTCTTGATAATTCACCTTATTTTTACAATTATTGTCATCCTTTTGTTTCTTTATTACAACATTTTTACTTAATATTCTATCATTACTTTCTCGAGAAAAAATATCAATCAAAGTTCGTGGCTTAAAATTAAAAAATGCTTCTGAAGGTGCTAGCCCAGTAACCGATGTTGGAGTGTGTCGATATGTTGCTAAAAATTGCAATATTTTTTCTTTTGGCGATAGCTTTTTATATTTTGTATCTAATAAAAACTTTCTTAAAGAGCGTTTAACTTGGGCCACTCCCCTTTCAGCCAAGCCATTGCTTTGGGGGTGATATGGTGGCGATTTACTTATTTTAACCCCATTTTGCCTACCAAACTCTAAAAATTTATTGGAAGAAAATGGTGGTCCATTGTCACTGCAAATTTCTACTGGCAGAAAAGCTTGTTTTCAATTTTTCAATTAATACTTCAGCCGTAGACCTCGTAAGGAAATACACATCCATCCATTTACTGAAGGAATCAATTATAATTAAGTATTCAAATTTCCCAAAATAAAATAAGTCTGTATGTATCCGTTGGAACAACGAACGAACAAACGTCTTAAATTTCACAAGGCACCCACCATGAAGAAATCTCCTTAAAGCCAAAACAATTAAAAGTGTTATTATCGACCTGGCCGGTGCTTTGATACCCTCCACTCTGTGTATACTGTACAGGTAGGAACACGCATGTGTCTAATATTGAAGGTACCAGAACTACTTGAGCGATATAGACAATTTTCAACACCAACCTGACGACGCTGCGACGGTAAAAAGAAGACCTCTCACAAAATTTATTCACTTAGTACAATTCGTTTGAACGCTATCGTGCTTGTGATACTGATTCAGAAAATATATACTTTATATAGGTCCTCCTGTAAATCCTCCTTGGGGTTACAAAAATGTAATGCGACAAAGGGAATATACCTTCCTGTGGAGGGTATAAAAAGAGGCATATCTCGTATAACACAGCACAGCACACTATTACCTGGGTCGAGACAAAATCTGGGGCTGAGTCTAGTATTTGACGAAATTCAATTTTCTTCGGGTGTAACACAGGTATCATCATTCCAGAAACTTTTTGGGGAAAAAGATAAAATACGAGAGGCATTCGATTGTCACTCCAGGAATTCAATTCGAAAGGTAAAAATTACGTGTTTCTAGCTCGCAGCTCGCCCTAATAGTCCAATAGTGGAATAGACCTCGGTGTTTGATTGGAGACATTCAATTCAGTCGATCCGATGGATTATGAAATTGTGGGTCCCTTCCACTCGTCTCGGAAGCAAAATTCTAACATAATTATGTATATATCCCAACTATTTATCATTTGTTTACTGTTTTGGATCCTGTTGAGTTCAAAAACTTAAAATTTGCTAATCCAAGGGAAACTGTTTTAGCAAAATTCACTTCCCGTTGAATACTGTAAAATTTTATACAAAATTACGGAAAAGAAAACGCAACTGAATTTGTAAACGTTATAAGTGTAGCTTGTATTTCGAATTAACTATATACTGACAATTGTGTTTATTTATATACAAAAAAAGAGTGGAGAGATTTATTGACAAGTGTCAAATCAATAATTTGGGGTTAACTACAATGACATTTTGTATATTTATGTCGCAACTTTACTTTACTTTATTTTACATAAATTATATTTTAATTTCAAACTGAACAGATCCAAATGTCAAACATATTTAATTCAACCCGTATTTTACCATGATAAAGTGAAGCACGGGTGCTTCTAGTGGGGGATTTGTTTTAAAATGTATCCAAAGATCAGGGTGTTATGATATTCTACAGATGGGAATGCCCACCATATCTGAATAGCAAGACTGTAGAAGTAGAAGCTCGTTTAAAAATACATATTTTATGAATTGGCAAACAATGAATTTGGTTTTAATCCTTCAAGGCCAATTCATTTTCATAATTCGTAATTGCGTTTCAAATTGATCTCGTTTTTGTCATTCAGGAATTTTTATTTTATCAAAACGATAAAGTGCTAAATTATTATAGCTAAGTCTATTTTGAGCAAACTGATACAATTCAATTTCGTAATTTATTATGCACATTAAACCGTAAAATCAATTCTAATTCACATGCAAAATTGTTGCTTTTGTATTGTTGAATTCTAAGAAGGTCCAACAATAGGATGATCAGAACTCTGCTCAAATGTGTTTGTGTTTTTTTGTAAACAAAAAAAAAATGAGGCAAAAATCCGCGTGACCTTTAAGACGATCGTACCAGTAAAAACCGTAGTAGTCTAGTTGCTACCATACAATGATTATCACGTTTTAATTTGTGTGATTTTTTTGAATTAAATTTATTTATTTAAGTTAATTATTTATTATTATCGCTTAGATACTGTCGGTACATACAAACATTAGTATGCGAAATTTAGGATGATGTGCGTGCCTTTGTATATGTGTATTGATATATTGAGCCTTAAAAGTGTTTGTCGCCGATTTGTGCATTCAAAATTCAATATCTCGAAAACCACCGACTTGAGCTCAAACTTACAGATAACCTTAGTTTAGTTTAGTTATTGGCCCTTGGATACTCCTGTAAATACTGTTCAAAATTGAACAAGGAGGCGTGGCACTGCCCACATAAAAAAATAGATTTAAAATCTTATACCTCCTATACAAAAAACATCTTCTATGGGGTGAAACTCTATGACGTTATATTTCGATAATTATTCTCATTTCTCATTTCTCACATTTTACGAAAGAACATTTTTATAAAATTTTTATCTAAGACAGATAGTTTCATATAGAAATATAAATTAATGGCGCAGCGAATAAGTATTTTTAAATGGCAGGCTAAAAGAGGGTTTAAACCAATCCGCTCGCCTCAAATAGTTTTTTAGCTCGCGCTTCAGGATATGAAACGGATGCGGAACTGGATACCTATTATGTACGTCTAAAAAGGCAAACATCGTTTTCGCTATTGAATATTTTAAATATAAAATGGAAGTTATGTACTTTCACTGAGTTAAAAATTAAAAATACTTTAATGATTTATAGCATGACGTCAATCCACAATACTTTTGGCAATAAATTAACAATACTGTTAATTGATGGTTTTAATAATTTTGGAAGATCAAACCGATCATCAATTTACTATGTTAATTTAATGGCTCCTCGTTAACTGGTGCCAATATGCCAATATTATTAAAACATAAATATTCTAGAAAAATCACATTAACTTGGTATTAAATACCTACCATGTCAATTTAAGGGCTATTTGGCCCGTTATATTTTAGTCCACCAGAGATTGCTATTCGGCTTTTCGAATGTGTCATAATCTCGTGGTGATTATATATTCTTATTTCAGGAATTCGCGTAAAATACGATCAAGTCCAAATTAACATAAGCTAAACGCAAAAGTTCAAAATGGGAGTAAGATTTATCAGTTTGTTGCTCAACTCTTTTGTTTTGTCAAAATCGCGCTTCAGTATCTATCTATTTATTTAGTTTATATATTTGCGTTTATCTTGTGCTTAATTAGACCATCGTAAAATACTGTGGCAATATTAATAAGCGCATGTTTAAAAATAGTGGATCCTCAGTTAGCACCAGCCAGGGTCAACAGAAACATACTCACTTGTGGTGAATATACGGAGTCTCAAGGAATATTAAATTATCAGTCTAAGTCGATGGATTGAAACAATTTTCATGGCTTCGTGTTGTTGCTATTAATCAAAACCAGTTAGAGTCTGACTAATATAGATCAGAATTTGATTTGCAGATACCTAATCAGATGACTTAGGCTGGAAAGTGTGAAAAGAATTGTGCTTAAAAAGATTTTAAAAAATTAGGTAGACATTAAGCCTATGTGCCTATATGAATCCGGGATCCGGGTACAGAAGCAGTTAGACGGGCCAAATTACTTTATGGTTAGAGTTTTTGCTTAGAATTGTAATTTGTCCAGCCTATAATTATAGACACTTGCATTAAAGGTCGTAGTAGTAGATCTGTAAAGGACAATACAAGATTTAATGCAGTGTTCGTTGACTTTAGGAGACTTCTGTTAAATGAAAGGGAATATTTCTGTAATAATGGAGTGTTTAATTAACTTAGCCCGATATGTATAGATACATTACATACTATATACTTTCCCTTAAAATAAAACAAGATATACCTTCCTCATTTCATTTCAAAATACAGAACATGTGGAGAACGCGATGAAGTAACACATATTCGCCACATCCTTCCAGTGAAGCCCGAAAACAGAGTAGTTCTATCTCTATGAAAGTAAACCAACGATTGACCCGCACCTATTCACGGTCCAGGTCTTCTAAAACTTACTTACTTAAGGTGGCGCTACAGTCCGGGGTGGACCTGGGCCTCAACCAACAAGCGTCTCCAGCCAGCACGATCTTTGGCCAGCTGCCTCCAGTTTCGCACGCTAAGTTGGTTAAGGTCCCCTTCCACTTGCGTGCGCCACCTGAGTCGCGGTCTTCCTCTACTGCGCCGTCCCTCGGGTGTGGATTCGAAGATCTTCCGGGCCGGAGCATTCACGTCCATTCGCTCTACATGACCCAGCCACCGCAGTCGTTGGACCTTCACTCTTCTGGCTAGGTCAATGTCGCTGTACAGCCCGTACAGTTCGTCGTTGTATCTCCTCCTCCATTCACCGTCTATGCAGACGGGACCGAAAATTACTCGAAGAATTTTCCTCTCGAAGCAACCAAGAGTAAGCTCATCCGCTTTTGATAGAGTCCATGCCTCTGCACCATAAACTAGGACTGGGATGATTAAGGTCTTATAAAGGGTCACTTTAGTTGTTCGAGAGAGGGCTTTGCTACTCAATTGCTTTCTTAGCCCAAAGAAACAGCGATTGGCAAGAGTTATTCTTCGCTTAATCTCAGCGCTGGTGTCATTGTTAATAGCGGAGCCTAGGTAGACAAAGTCCTTTACCACCTCAAAGTTATATCTGTCTATAGTGACATTCTGTCCAAGACGTCGGTGTTGGGTGTCCTTTCTCGATGACAGCATATACTTTGTCTTGCCCTCATTGACCGCCAAACCCATCTTTGCCGCCTCCGTCTCAATGCTCACGAACGCGCCAGTGACATCACGCTGCGTTCTCCCGATTATGTCGATATCGTCGGCGTAGGCGAGCAGATGGACGGACTTTTGAAAGATAGTGCCTCTGGTGTTAGCGTTTGAGTTTTGCACTATTCTTTCAAGAACGATGTTGAAGAAGTCACATGACAGCGCATCGCCTTGTCTAAATCCTTTTTTGACATCGAAGGTCTCGGTGAGTTCTTTACCGACCTTGATGGAGCAGCGTGCATTCTCCATTGTCATCCTACACAAACGGACGAGTTTGGCAGGGATGCCAAAACTAGACATTGCTCTGTATAGCTCGTCTCTATAAATGCTGTCGTAGGCGGCCTTAAAATCGATGAAAAGATGGTGGGTATCGATTTGTACTTCCTGGGTTTTCTCCAAGATCTGCCGCAGTGTGAATATTTGGTCGATGGTAGACTTTCCTGGCCTGAAGCCACACTGATAGGGACCAATCAGGTTGTTGACGAAAGGCTTCAGGCGTTCACACAGCACAGCAGATAAGATCTTGTAGGCGATGTTAAGAAGACTAATACCTCTGTAGTTGGCGCAGTTAAGAGGGTCTCCTTTCTTGAGGATCGGGCAAACAATGCTAAGGTTCCATTCATCGGGCATACTTTCCTCCGACCATATTTTACAGATGAGTTGGTGCATGCTCCTAACCAAGTCATCGCCTGCCGCTTTGAATAGCTCGGCGGTTAGGCCATCTGCCCCAGCGGCTTTGTTGGACTTAAGCTTAGATATCGCTATCTTCACTCCGTTCAGGTCAGGTGGACGGAATTGGTCTTCATCGTCCAGGTTGAATGGTTCATTCTGCCTGACAGCGGGATTTAGTTCCTCATCGCCGTTAAACAGTCTGCAGAAGTAGTTCTTCCATATCCTTAGCATCGACTGCGATTCTACTACGATGTTCCCTTGTTCGTCCTTGCAGGCTTCGGTTCGGGCTCTGTAGCCTTGGCAGGTTCTTTTTACCCTTTGGTAAAACTTCCGAACCTCATTCCTGCTGTAGCATCTCTCTATTTCCTCGATCGCGCGCTGCTCGTGCTCTTTCTTTTTCCTCCTGAGAAGCCGGTGTTCGTCTCTTCTTTACTGCGCGTAGAGCTCACGAGCAGCTCTAGTCCTTTTTTGCAGCGCCGCTTTGTATGCCTCTTGTTTCGCTGCATGTGCTTGCCGGCACTCGTCGTCGAACCAGGGGTTTCGTTGTGGTGGTCGAGTGAAACCAAGCACATCAGAGGCGGCGTCTCTGATGGCTTTTTGGCAATGTTGCCACTGGTCTTCAATACTTGATGCTGGCTGCATAGAACCTCTTGAGAGATTGAGAGAGACTTGATCGGAGAAGGATCTGGTGATCTCTTGCGATTTTAGCCGTCCGACGTCAAACTTCCTCACAGTATTTACTTGTCTTGGCGGTGTTCGGGATATCCGAAGGCGTACCTTGGCTACAACAAGGTAGTGGTCCGAGTCAATGTTGGCCCCTCGGAACGTTCGGATATCCATAATACTGGAGGAGTGCCTTGCGTCGATCGCAATGTGGTCAATCTGGTTGACGGTTGATTGATCGGGAGATCTCCAAGTGCCTTTATGAATATCGAGATGCGGGAACCGCGTACTTGATATGACAACATTTCGCCCCGCCGCGAAGTCGATCAGCCTGAATGCGTTATCGGAGGTGGTGTCGTGTAGGCTGTACCTCCTGACAGTACTACCAAAGATAGTTAGGGCACTGCTCGTATGTCTTGTCCAAGAGCTCGTAGAACCTCTCTTTGGTGTCGTCGTCTTTCTCCTCCGTGGGGGCATGGGCGCATATTAGGCTAATGTTGGCGAATTTAGCCTTGACGCGGATTGTCGTGAGGCGCTCGTTCACACAGTTGAAGCTTTAGACTTCTTGCCTAAGTCTGCCTCCAACGACGAATCCACATCCAAATAAGCGCTGTTTTTGTTGCCGATAGCAGTCGCCATAGTAAATATCGCAGTCTTTCATCCTCTTTTTGCCCGGTCCATCCCATCGCACTTCTTGGATGGCGGTTAGGTCTGCTTTATAGCAGTTCAGGGCCTCCGCTAGTTGTTCGGCTGCACGTGGTCGGTTAAGGGACCTAACATTCCACGTGCAGATCCGAAATTCGTTGTCCTTTATTCGTTTGCCAGGTTCGTCAACAGTAAAATCATCCGTATCCGAGGCTTGTTGTTGTTTCGGAACTGGGTTTGTTTTCCGCAGTCGGGCAGTTACCCCGGCGTACAGGTCTTCTAAAATGGGCATTATTTTATTGTATATGCAGCCGCGACCTATGACTAGACACAGACTGTTAACGTTCATCCAACTGTAGTACAAGCCTTTCGCAATAATAGTTTTATTTTTTGTGATGGAGAAGTAGAATTTCGTTATCTAACTAAAATACAGTACGGGTATAGCTTTCTAAGTTGGAAGATAGGTATAATTTGGTAGGAAGTATGCACCAATAAATCATTTGCTCATTTGGATAGATGAGAGCATGACCGGTGAATTTAAACTTAGCATCTTTAATCCGGTCCCAACGGAATTAAATGCTTTGATTTGCGCCAATAACAAAATTATAACTCTCCGCAACATGGCATGCTAGATTCATATTGCAATAATCTATTAAAGCCCAAGGCCGATCAGTGCGGTTTTAAGCTTCAAAAGTTCACCATTGATTAAATATTCACAATATCGCAGGTCTGAGAAAAGACGGACGAGAAAACTCCTCCTAGTTTAATCATTCCCGTCAATCTCATCTGTTTGAGTAGAACCACATTGGAGCACTCTTTGGGCCATAAAGAACGGTAAGAACAGCGTTGAACCGTTTTAGAAAAGGTTTTAGGCTGTGTGGCGCACTATCACAAGTCAAGCTCGGAGGTAAAATCTTTCAAAGTACTCGCATATGCCACCCCCAATGATATTGGCATAATCGCTGAGCTATCCAATTGCCAATAGTGTATTGTTGAGTATATTTAAGCAGAAGTGAAAAAGATGTGTCAAGCAGTGAATAAAATCAAAAGGATATGTAAGTATATAGCTACTCGAATAATGTTTACAAAAAAGTACATTCAGGATCTGTGATGAACTCCAGGAGTCGCTTTTCTACCGGCTAAGACGGTAATTGAGTAGCGAAGCTTTTAAAATACATTTGTTACGCGTTTTATAATAGACCTAGACAGGAATTAATATTTAAATGTAGCTGGGGTCATGAAGAGCAGATGGATACCAAAGCTCGGTACTCAAAGGTCTTAAGTTAGTCCATGGGTATTTTAGGTATAGCTGTTATATTTAAGAAAACTCTGTCAATGTATTTTGTGCTATGGATGTAGTACAATACTGTAGGTATCTTAAAATCAGATTAGAAATTAGGTTATTGACGGTAGATAGGTAAAAAAAACGTATGTATTGACCGTTTTTATAGTCTTAGTTTAAAATTCAATTTTTATTACTATTATTTCGATATAAATTTAGAGTCGATAATAAAAATAATCAGTAATCTTTGAGTCTTCGAATATTTGCCCATGGCCATAACAGGCAATGTATAATTTGTACTCTTAAAAAAAAGTCATATTTCAAAAACTACATATTTAAGCCAAGAAAATAATGTAATTTCTTAACAAAGACATTAAATTGTTGGAAAAAGCACTATCGAGTGTTAAGAAATTGAGAATAAAATTTTACTTATGACAATAATCTGTTGTCTTTATCTCGCACATCATGCTAAAGCAGAGATTAACCATGACGATTCTATACCACATGTAGGAATGCAATACACATATTGCAACTCGGAAGTCGGAAGTAAAACACATGCAATAAAAACAAAGTTGTACTTTTATATTTGTATAATTTTCGTGGCGCTTGTGCTTCAACAATAAAAATTGTAGTATGCTCTACTTGTACCATTGTTTGATACAAGTTGCATTGCAACAATTTTTCTTTAAAAAATTATTTAAAATGTATTCTTGAGAAATTGTTACGTTGTCAACAACTAGTTCTTGGCACAACAACAAGTTCTTGATTCAACAATTTATTCTTAAATTAAAAAAAGTAACTGTAAATCTTTCCCTTAGTACAAGTACAATGATGGAAATCATCATTGCCTTATGAATTGCGAACACGTTAAGATAATTTTTTGGTTATAAGCGAAAAGACGTTTTGTATAGAAATGTCTATATATTTCCCATATGGTTTATCTTTTAAATAAAATCTTTGGATATTTAGTTCTGCCGCTGCATTGCTTCTTACATTTAATTTCTGTCATAACATTTACATTTTTATCTGATATTTGTATGTTATATTTATTATAAAACCCTTTTTCAATGGATTTATTTCAACAACATTTATTTTTAAAATAAGTCGACAATGATTTCCAAAATTTAAATTTTTCGGAAATCTGACAATTTATAGGTAGATATTGAGCCAAAAATTGTATTCGTATTTTTTTGACAATTTGTTATTGTACCAAGAATTTTCTCTCTTAAGATTTTAAATATTTCTGTATTTGGCCTCAGGATTTAAATTGTTGAGCTATTTTAACAACTCGTTCTTCAGACAACAGTTTATATTCTTCAAATTGTGACATTTTGTATCTTTAAGTCACTTGTATTCTTAAATTAAGAATCTTAAATACTTGGGTTCATTTTAACCCACGAAAATTGTTGGGCCGAAGTATAAAATTCTTGATTTTACAATTATTTTTTCTGAGGGAATAAGAGATGCTGCTTTAATTCAAAACTTTGTGTAGCATTCTCCTTCCTGCACAATTGGTCATTAAAGAGTCCTGCTACATCACATTTGACAGTTTATGTCGATGAAGAAAAATATAGAATATCTAAGTCAATTTCATTTCCCAAAAGCAAATTGGCTAATTGCCCATTAGCACGTTACTTTATCTGTATGATGTATAAACAATAGCAAATTGTACTACATAGAATTCAAGGCAATGCAAAACCATAAAGTGCAATTAACAATGACTTGCAAAAGTCACCCATATTGCACGTAGATGATACTCTTACAGCACAATCGAAATCTTTCTACTAAAAATATTTTCCGATTTGTATCTGGAATTATCGCATTTTCGTGTAAGAGAAGAATATCAATTTCAATCCTTATTGATTTGCCATAAAATTGAGCTATGATCGATGATCTTGTAAGCGGTCCGTCTGCACTGCATTTTCCCATTCCCAAATGAAAAGCAATAGTTAGCTGCATCTACGAATTATGAAAGGTCATTTGTCATGAATTTCAAATGCGTGTCGGAACACATATTTCTATTTTTTTTCTTGATTATCCGCTTCACAGAGCCGATAGTGATAGTACAAGAAATGTGCACGACTTTTTGTACATGCACATTTCCTGATTGATCACTCCCTGGGGAGATTTGATTTCAACTTCCTTTTCCCACTACGAGTACCACTGCGACCTATTCGTTTGGCTACAACAATTTGTTACAATTGCAATATTGTTGCTTTGTAATCGAATTCCATTATTATTTGGCTCGCATGAGAAATGTGATTTTGCTCCAAAAATATGACTCAGATATTTAGACGCATTGTCTACATGAATCCATAAAATTAATTCTCATCACACACAAGATATTGTTCATTGAAATGCCACTTTTCGTTAACATGGCTTGAAAATATATCAAGGTGGGGAAATTGTAACACCAGACGCCAGTTCGTGGAACTTAACATTTGCATTACTTTTGACTGAGATCCAAGAAAATATAAAAATGAAAAAAAAAAGAAACACTATTATACATAATAGCATAAAAAAAATGTAATTGTACCAAGGTTGCTGTGCTAAGCTAGGTAGACACGCGTTACTTATATTTGATGTATTTTCTGCTGTTAATTTCGATACCGTGACTTAAATAATTAAGTGAGGACAATAATGTACTTGCGATATGCTTAGACTCATTTTGTCATTGTTTTCGATTGAATGAGTACACACATCGATTTGTTGCTGTTGTATTTCTTAACCATGGTTGAATGAATTTCATCCATGTAATGGATAGGCATTAGGGCAAATGCAATCGATTTAAGTCTTCGAGTGCATATATGTACATATTTTATAACTCGTAATTTGTGAGCTTACGAAATGTTATTTTTAGATACTCATTAGATTGTCAACTATGATGATTGACAAATTGCTCCAGAAGAGTGAAAATATAATCAATATTAACAATAACCTGGAGAGCATTTTGCATTGGAACAGGTACTTACTAATATGCTGGGAATTACGAATAGTTCATATACTTTCAACCGCAAGGATATTACGTTTCCCAAGTTCTAAGAGCCAGTAAACTTTTTGACTCACTTCCTGAAGACGTAGACATTTGCACCGGACTATTACTTCCAAAATTTTATGTGCAGAGGAGAAACCTATATACAGCATCTAAATATACGCTATTGAAGCCTTATAAGTTCGCCTTTCCGAAAGTAGTAGAGTATTAATTAAATCCTGGTACCGAATTTTTTATATTTACAAAAACAAAAAAACATCTTGTCGCTTTGCTGTTTGTATATTACGGGAAGCCCTTTGACGGAACTTGAACTACACATGCAAGCATAAGGAAATCTTGAGATACGATTTGGATTACCCTGAAAATAGCTTAGGAAAGTAGTTATCAAATCGCAAGATGCTTCGTTCTCCATAGATAACTAATGGACAGCTTCCCGACTGTTTCGAAGTGCTAAACATTTTGACAAGGGGTATTTTGTTGCCAACATAATTTTTCTACTGGCGTAGATACATCCAAGGCGCAGTAGCGCAGTGGTTAGTGTGCTGGACTACTGTGCGAGGGATCCCAGGTTCGATCACCGGAAAAACACAAATTACGTCTTAAGGTTTTTTGTACTGCGCTACCTCTCGCGAACTTCTGACAAACATCCGAGAGTATGACCTGAACAAGCTTCTCAATTTAGCCGTTCGGACTCGGCATAAAATTGTAGGTCCCTTCCATTCGTTCCAAAAATAGAAACTACTTAACCATCTGGATCATGCCAAAGATATGTTTACAATCACTGCAACATGGAGCTGGTTAGTCTTAGGATCAATGGCAACACTTCTAATGACGCAGTTTAAGTATAAGTAGTTTTATCGTCTGGTGGAGGGATGTAGAATAACTAAAACTTAGTGCATGGGTATGGAATGTGTTGTATCTTGAACAAACGACATCAGCCTAGTTCTATAGTTTCGTATAAGTAAAGTTTTATTTTATTAAAACTGACATTTTATACAAAGTTAGCATAAACTAAACTTCAAACAATTTATACAGTATTTCAAGATACTACAGAATGCTGTCAGTATGGAACTTCAAAGAAATTCTCCTGCCCACCAGGCTCTTCGAATCCAATGGTAATTAGCTGCATATAAACAAATATAAATAAATAAATAAAAAGTTGGCGCAACAGGTCCGTATATGCTCCAACCATTTGTTTGTGTCAATTGAGAAGCTTTAGTTATCACGGATGTTTGTGAGATCTTCGCAAAGGGTGGCCCGCTAAAAAAAACACCTTATAAAATTTAAATTGCTTTTTTTTCGGATTGGAAAATAGATTCATCGGACAGTAGTCCAGCGCACCTACCACTGAGCCATTGCGCCTTTATATGGCTGCGAAAATGCGAAGGTCTCTACCCCTATTTCGAAAAGGCTCGCACGGTAGTCCACCACACTAACCACTGAGCCACTGCGGATTTGACAGTTGAATAAAGTGATTAAGCAGAGGAAGTGCCGCTGGATTGCCAACCCAACATACTGAGAAGAATAAACGACAACATGGCTAGGAAGTTCTTCGAATGGAGTCCTCGGTGCAGGGTCATAAGTCCACAAATCAATTGTGAACTTATAACCCACCCATAAATCCACAATATTTCCACAATTATTCGTATGCCAATATAAATATTGTATTTAAACAAGAAGAAAGGTATGGCAATGTTTAGTTTTTTAATTTATTGGTCAAGTTTAAGTACTTATTTTGATTCCAAGAAAAGAACGTACAAAAAATTTAAAAGTTTATAAAGTTAGAGAGCAATTCGCGCGAATTTTTCAAACGCTTTATCTAAAATGGTGCAGGGAAATACCCTCACGGATCACGGGCAATAATTTCACAATGGAAATAACTTCATCTCGAGTGGAAAATAATTTCACTTTTTTTATGTGAAGTTACCTTCCCGTTTAGCTCTTCCTACCTTTTAGCAAATAACTTGGCGCAGGGACACAAGTCCCGAACTCTTTCTTTGATTCGTAGACTATTTTAAACGGTACCTAAGTTCTGGCACACTTCATAATAGGAGAAATAAACTCGAAGAATCGAGAGCTATGGAGGGTCCACTTGAGCAACCTACACCCGCGACCAATTTAATGGACAAGCGGACCATTAAAAATGAAAAAAAAAAAAAATAAATAAATAAACTCGGGCATGTAAATAATCCAAAGGCATACCAAAAAAAAAACGATTGTGAAAGGGAGGGACCGATTTCTAAAAATCCTAAAGGCGTAGCCAAACAAATTTTTAATTTTTACACCCCAAGTGGATCTTCCCTTGCTCAAACATTTTTTTTGGCTACGCTTTTAGGATCTTTACACACAAAAGTTTATCCCTCTTATGGCGTTGCGTAGCAGGACTTACCACCTACAGCTACAACAGCCTGCCTTACTTGTAGATACAATATTTGAAACTGAAGTGGGACATAACTTTTATTTTATCTGTAATGCTCAAAAACTAAAGGATTTTGTTGAGCAATAATTTTAAAAACTATATTTAAAAAAAATGGTCACTATAGTGAGCCATAACACCACAACAGATCAGTCAAAAGTCCACAAGAATTTCGGGTGGACTTTTGGCCCACCTGGGTGGGTAATAAGTCCATAATAGATTTATGCCAATTAGCCAACGACAATGAGATGGTTAGATCAAATTCATAATCTCTCCTCTACCCGTATGGGGATTGCCCTTGATGATTTGGAGTCGATGGCGGAGGATCGAGAGCTATGGAGGGTCCACTTAAGCAACCTACACCCGCGACCCACTTAATGGACAAGCGGACCATTGAAAATGAATGAATGGATGAGCCAATTAGTGTGAAACGTGGCCACCCGGGGTTTAGGAACACAATGTATATACATCCATCACTCTGCTTTTAAAGCATATATATGTAACATCTTCGATATGAAAGTTAGCGATTCCAACTGGTGTGGTTATATCAATGTTATCGAAAAAAAACGAGAAGAAAGCGGATTTATCTTACAGATTTGCTTTGCTTAACGGAGGTACTATTTGACCAAGTTCATAAAATTGCCTCCACTTCACACTGTATTTTGTTAAGTTGGTAGAGTCTTTAAAGAATGTCCATATGATGTATACCTACGCTGACCATCCGTCCTTTATTTAAAAGGACAGTCCTTTCTTTTTTACTTCTGTCCTTTATTTTTTTATTTTTAATAAAGGACGGATTTTGTCCTTTATTTTTGAAACTGTCCTTTAAAACATTGCCAAAATTGTATCCATAGAGAATTAATTTTTAGGCAATCGAACTCTACGAACTACGATGTATCGAAACATAAACTATAATGTTATGAAACTCATGTCAACAATACAATTGCCAATAGAATTCTACATTTTTGTATGTAGAAGTCCTTGTGTGGGCCTTATTTCGTGAGACACCGGATTGGCCAAGTACCTACTTTGAAAAGTCTACCATTTATTTCTCAGACTTATTTTTACCTAAATGGCGTACAACTTTTCGTTGAAATACCATGCATCATATCATATATTTGTACTGACTTATAGGTGATCAACGCCCAGCCCAAACTGTAACAGCTAGGAAGCACAAATTATTTTCAAACAAATTTTCTTGTATGGCCAAAGTGAGCACTTAGAAATGATTTGTAGAAATTCGAACTCCAAAAGGGAAAGGTCAAAGTTTGTATAGCTTTAAAAGAGTTTTCCTAAAAGGAGGACTCAGTTTTTGTTCATCCTAGCAAGCTAGTAGCAAAACACACTAACTTTTGTAACGATGACTGGGGCGAATCCACGACAACCACGTATAAACCCTTGTTTTTTTTTTGAAAAATGATAATAGGTCTGTTCCTTTACTTTTGTAGTAAAAATGGAAAAGACTGTCAAAATGACAGTGGTGGGGATGGAGTCTCTCTCAAAGAGAAAAACTAACGAAAGCGTTAGGGCACCCTTTTTGTGGTATAACTATGAAAAATGCCGGATGCATTTTGTTTTTCCACAAATTGCATGTAAGTGTAAATCCAAGTATGTGGAAGAGTTGTTACTGACTAAACTACATGCATTATTTTCCCGCCTTCTGATACAAAAATCCACGTGGAAGTTTTACTTCAGCTAAGATGGCTTTCCAGGCCTTTTCAAGAACATCCCTTTCCTTTCTGCTTTGTTCCTTTATTGTAAAATCGCAGATGCAGGGATCATTTTCCACAACTTCTACGAATTTTGTGTTGAAAACAGGATCGTCCGACATATTTTCCAAAACTGTAGTATTCGCAAAAGTGTCAATAATCACACATTATTGCTACTAGGATTCTAGGAAGCAATATTTGTTGCTTTTCAACATGCGCTGTGTGTGTATCGCTAGCGATATTGAGTTGCTTTGATGTGAGACATCTAATTTAATTAAAAGTAAAATAACTGTGAGACATAATATTGCGTGTTTTCTATTGCCAGTTGCTTATTGAATGTTGCCTCAATGTAAGAGCGAACTAAGAAAATCTAATATACGGCTATGAGTAAATGTCAATCCAATATTTTCTTGTTTTTTAAAAGTATTATTGATGTTAATGTTTCTTGCTATCTTACATTCTTACCTATTATTTTTTTTTTTAAATGCCAACAGTTTGTTAGCAGGAAAATTATTGTCCTTTATTTTCCTTCGACAAATATGGTCACCGTATGTATACCATGTCAAATGCTATGCAGATACCAGGATACATATGCAGGTATTGCGAAGGCTTACAGGCCACAGAGGATATAACTCATCTCCTCTGTGAATGTCAAGCTATTGCTCGGTACAGGAGGAAATACCTTGGTAGGTACTTCTTCGACAATTTGGAGGAGGTTAGCCTCGCAAAAAAAAATTGAAGCAATTTTCAGGTTCTGTAGGGAAATTAATTGTTTGGGCGAAGTGGTTTACGTTATTTGACCTTTAAGGTTCCCCAGGGATGGCGATGGGTCCAATATGGTACCTAGTCCAATGTGATGAACTCACACCCTATTCAACCTAACCTAACCTAACGGTTGACTATATTATTTTTTAATTATTTAAGTAAAGATACTTTCCTTGTAACAATCTTAACTCTTATTTCCTTGTAAAAATCTAAACTCTTGTTTTCATAGCCAAAGGCATATTGCCCCCACGGCCCACACGCTATAAGTAAGTCATGAAGCGTGCTCAGCTCTTTGTCGGCAGTGTATGCCACACTAAACATAAACGTATGAACGGTAAAAAATTTAAGTCGCGACTAAATCCTTTGAATAATTTGTTGCTATTATTTACTATAATTAATATTAGTACCTACCTGTAGGTATATTTATACATTATCCTATTAGCTATGGCCTTTGCAAACAAATTACACTCAAATGTTACTAGATTCAGGGTTAAGATCGAGCATCTAAAACGTGACCAGATAAATGATCGAAACAATTTACGTGCTGCCAACAAGTTGCACATTCGCATCGCAATCACAAACTAAAATCGTTATACGAGTGTAATACCAGTTCGCACCTCAACTCTTTTGTTTTTTATAATAATACATACAAAGAAAAACCTTAATCAAATGTTTGGATCTTCGTAACCCCAATCCCATTGCCCATAACAGTTCAATTTTGCAACTGAAAATCTTAAAAAACAATTCAAGCCCCTCTTGATGAGCATTTCCGCCGGCCGTTGCAATCCCTTAACCTCTTCAAGTTGAAAAAAAAATTGCAAAGAAGAGTAACAAAAAATACAACCACATCGAAACAGTACTAACCCAGTAAACTTCAAGAACAACTTGAAAATAAAACGATTTTCAGTTTTCCTATTTGAATATTCAAAACAGGTGGAAATCAGCTCACGATGATCTGAAAGACGACTCGAGACGTCTAATTGTCTGTCTATTTGTGTTTTTTTACGCTGTTTGTCTGTCTGTTTAGCTATTTTGCTTTTGATTCTTTGCCCTACAACGACTGACTGTCAGTGTCTTCTGCTGTGCTCTATTTAGCAACACAAATTTGCTAACAATGCAATTCTATTTAATCGCACTGAATATGTATTTCAGCGTGTGTCCTATGTGCGGTTAAAACTCATTGACCATTCATGTAAACGAACTTGTGTGTTAAGATCGGCGTTAAGCCAAACTAAGACGTGATAAGTATCACTATCGCAATAGACGCAGTTTCTTATTGCAATTGTTGGCGGTGTGGGATTTATTTGTTTCTGCTTTGCACTTAATTGTTTATATGAGTTTTTTTTTTTCATTTGAATCTACTGTCAGCGCGAGACAAATGGCGTTACACGTTGCATTGACGAGAGTATAACAGCGGGGTAATAGGCAGCAAAAAAAAAATATCTAAATAGAGAAAAGAAAAGGTGACGGACAGAATTGCCAATTGGCGAACGCTAAGTGTGCTTACTTAGTCGAGTGTATCCAAGAGGGGCTATCGAAAACGATGATGACGACAGACAGACGACTACGACAACGACACCGAAGACAGACGGCTACAGCTAACAATGACAGACAAGTTACACATGTGAATTCGGAAAGACATAGTTCTGGGTCGATTTCGTTACGTCTATTTGTTTTGTGGATTTATTTTTGCATTCATTATTTTGTTGGTTTTTTATTTATATTTTTCTTACCGATTTGTAGAGTAGTTGAGAAAAATTCACTGAATTATAAGTTTGTTTACCTATACTTTTTGAAGGTTTATTGTTTATGCGATTTGAAGAAATGTGTTATTGTTTTTGAAAAACATTTGAAAAGGAACTCAACTCTAGCAATTAATCACATCGAGGTCTGTTGGAAGTGCAACGACAATTAGTATTGGGTGAACATTATCAAACTTAAAGACATCTTGCAGATTTTTAATATGGAAAATGTTACTGCTACTTAAATATTTTTTATATTGTATCACTTCAATTATTATTGCATATGACTAGTTTCGGCGTGCTGTGCACAAACTAAAGAAATTTAAGAAATCTAACTAAATGAAATTTAGTAGTAAAAACCACCACAACCACTCTTTGCCATAAGTCGAAAAAAACAAAAAGGATTTGCGAAAGTCTTAATAAAATTATTGTTTAACTTCGGGAGCTTTCATATTCAGCAACAAGTATAGTATGTTTACACCGAACCTAAATTCATCATTTCGGCTAAATTCAGCATTTCAGGCCAAATATGTTCAGCATTTCGCCATATATTCTTCAAAATTTGTTGGATTTCTGCGAAATGTTGAATTTTATCGCTGCATTTGTAAGTTTGTCAAATCGAACAAACCTCATTCTGATGACTTTTGAGCTCACTGACATAAAAAACCGCTGGAAAACTAAATTGTAAAAGCTAAAAAAGTAGGAAGTAGGAAAAATGTGTCTGATGAAATATGATTCATGTTTAGATTAATATGTACCTATGTATGTACGTAATAGGAGACATTAGCACAGGCTTTGGCCCTCATTGAAGCTAAGCTCTGGGCCTCCGGGTATCGTAGAATAGCGCCAATGCAAATGGACAAACTAAACCCGTAAATAAGCTGATTGAATAATTACAGAGACGTAAATATTCAAGGTTCTTACATATTACCGTTTGAACTGAGTTTTACGAACTTTCTCCTGAGGGATCTTATCAAAGTAGCGCTGGACATTTGACTATGTCATTATACCTGGTGGCACCCAGATGTAGCCCAATTGTCGTGGATCTGATTCCCAGTATGTTGGCGAAATACTCCTGATGTTACCTGTTCCTTCACGCGGGGACTTGCAGTTTCTTTGTTCCATTGGGTTTGACAGTAAAATCATCCGTAGGTACCCGAGGGTTGTTGCTCCTTCGTAACTTTGTGAGTTTTACACAGTCGGCCAGTTACCTTTGCGCACAACCCCAAACCTAGAAGGCCGGCCTGTTTTTTGGACCCGCTGGGTGAAAGGGACGGGATTCCTCCCATAAAGGACAGACGGACATGGCTAAATCGATTCAGAATGTGATCCTGATTCAGAATATATAGGGTCTCCGGTGAATCCTTCT
The DNA here is from genome assembly GCA_949372485.1 of Cheilosia soror. Taxonomy (NCBI): domain Eukaryota; kingdom Metazoa; phylum Arthropoda; class Insecta; order Diptera; family Syrphidae; genus Cheilosia; species Cheilosia soror. Next base: position 22,673,777 of record OX443563.1, read on the forward strand.
TGGCGTTATACAAACGTATAATGACAAAGTGAATATACCTTCCTGTGGAGGGTATAAAAAATTAATTCTTTAGGTATAAACGTCTGTAGGTAATCATATTCTGATACTAGCTGTCATTTGAAATGTTTTAGTTTCAGTGGGAACTCAAAATTGGATTTCGAAATTTTGTCTGCTGAAATAATGTGGAATTAAGGTGCGGTGTAAATGTAAAAGTTATAGGTATGAACTGGAAATACCTAAAGGTTATTTTTAATCAATTTTAACGTGTCAATTTTGCATGGGATTTTTCGTTTCGCACAGAGAAAACGAAATTAATTTCCAATTATTTATAGGTATTGTTATAGGTAAACAAATGATTAATATATATTTCTGCATAATATTATACCTATGTGTTTGGCTTACAGGTTCTAAAAATAATAATTATAGTCACCTTATAAGTGTAAGATTGATATTCAGAGTGGCATTCCATTATTGTTCTTTCATGAACTCACCTTATGGACAATCTGTAAGTAAAAAAATACAATATTTAAGTGTTAATAAACATTCACTAAGAAAAATGACGAAAAAGTTTACATAATAAGTTTGAGTGATCAAATTAGTTTTTAAGGCTTAAATGAAAACCTTTGCCAAAATAATTAAACATCTCATATATAAAACAGTTTGTATTGACCGATTGGTGATCAAAGCCCAGTGCCAGTTCAAACGGTAGGAGCTATAAAACTGACATTTCCAAAAAAATGTCCCTTTATAAACATAGCGAGAACAAAAAACAATTTAATGAAATTCGACCTCCAAGTGGGGAAGAAGGGGGCTAACGTTTGTACGAGAAAATTCTTATTTTATATATAGTCTATAACTATAATATGTAGGTGTAAGAAATAGGGAGAATCAATTCCTCTGATCTTGGTACTAGCTCTTCGGCCACCAGGGAAAAATTGAAAATTTTTAATGCTCGTTCATATGTTTTTCCCAGGCGTTGTTCCGTAAAGTCGACGAATAAGGAAGATTGCATTTTCAACCCTTTGTAAGCGAGGAACAGCGGTCTGTTTCAATAAATTACAATTATAGTTACAAATCTGTATTTGTTGATTACATTTACAAATTTGTTTACTGACTTTCTATTTCACAGACTACCATATTTTTTAGTGGTGTTGCATTAGTACCATTTATCGGCGGCTAATATAAATACATACTTAATGGCAGAGCTTAAATACTTTCGCCAAACATCGGCATGTATAATTTCATTACCCCAACTTTAAACATCTACCTACAACGGAACCTTAAAAAGCAAAAATTCAGTGGTTGAAATTTAGCTTTTTTCAATTATATCATAATCTTCGGTCTTTATGATCCGATTTTGATTAAATCTTAAGTCAATGACAAAAATACAAAGACAGAGCGATGAAAACCACACCTACGGCTGGACTGGAGGCAATTCTCAATCTGACTTCTCTAGAGTCTAGACCTATACATGGAGTAATCTGCTACCAAAAGTGCATTAAGGAATAGCCAAACTAGTACTTGGAATCCGTGTATTTTTGGTCAAGCACAGATTATAGGGAAATACGTTGGGAACATTGTCACTTCTGACTATATGATCCCACATCTAAACTTTGATAGACCATTCTCCTCCTCATATCCGAGTAGAAATGAATGGAACACAAGTAAAAGTAAAAGGAAATCGATACATCTACACAGATGGATCGAAGATGGATTGTGGAACCGGTGCTGGTATATTCTCGGTGAAATTAAATATACACACTGCTCAATCAGGGGGCAGATCACGTAAAATGAAAACGATCGGACGACATCGTTTCGACAATAGCAGTCTCTGTTTATTTCCACAGATATGATAGAGACAGCATGCGAGAAAACGATATCGTTCAATCGTTTTTATTTTACGTGATCTGACCCCAGGCTTTTTGATAGCAGCAGTATCTTCCAAACAGAGGTTCCGGCAATCGCGGAAGGTGTCATTGTTGGTAATACCAAGAAATGATATTACCATTATCATTGACAGCCAGGCGACTATATTAAAGCAATTTTCCGCTATTGAAATAAAATCAAAGTTAGTTCAACGCTGCCGCGAAGAGCTAAAGGCTCGCAGCACTCCACGGTCCTCTGCTGGGTCCCTGGGCACAGTAACAAAGCCGGCAATGAGAGGGCCGACAAACTAGCGAGAAATGGGTCTGCAGTGGATCATGATCTAGCACTGCAGTCACATGAAAACCAACAACAGGTGGAAGGGACTAAATACCTGTGAAGTATCAGGGAAGCTTTGGCCGAAATACGACAATGGCTGGACCATCAAACTTCTACAGGTCATCGCTGTCTAAATTGGTAGGGGCTCTAACGGGGCAAAGAAACCATACTATGGAATGGAACTAAATATCAATGATGACGATATTTGTAGAGGCTGCGGAGATGAAGATGTTCATGACGCCGCACCTCATTTCCTGTGTCACTGCCTGAGTCTCTGTCACATGAGGAACAGAACACTTGGTCATTACTTCCATGACCTTCAAGAACTTTCTGATGTCTCACTTTCTGATCTTTACAGGTTTTTAAGGATATCAGGATGGCTGGACGGCCGGCGCGGTGTCGAGTAATCACTAGAAGAAGGGACATGGCGCTAACCATCCTAACATCAACGGTTAACCCCCATTTAAAAGGGCATCACAATGCGTCCACATTTACCTAATTGTGGCACAGCAGAATGTACTCTTCTCTTTTAACCCGTAAACCTAACGTCCTAACCTAACCTAACATTAGCTTAAAAAAGTAGCATGACCATGAGTTGCGCTTTTCTCGCTTTAAAGTTGAATATCTTCAAAAGTATAACCATTATTACGACAAATTTTATATTGATTATAGGTTTACCTATATGAGTTTAATAACATAAAGTACTTAATATTTGAGATATAACAAATGTTTCCAATTAAAGTTAAAACTTACACCTATGGAAGTGAACTTAGACCCGTTCTGTCACTGTTACTGGAATTTCGTTCTGCCATTATAGATTTGTGGTATTTAGGGCCTTCTATGACATATGAGATGAAAGAAGTTTTTTTTACATCTTTGAGGCATTCTGCCACGGCCTTATGCTCAATGCAACCATACAAAACCATTTCTGTGTGTCCCAATATACACCACACCAAATTTCAGCCCAACTGAAATAACTTTTTTTTTACGATTATTTTAACTTTGACGGATCGCCCCGCCAAAGCGATCGCGACACATTCGACAGAACTACATTTTTACATTATTTACATCAAAAACAAAAAATTAAACTACGATAGACGATAACTGAAATAAGTCGCAAAAATATTCACCAGCTCTTAGACTATAGTTATTAGCAGCCCACCTGTGGGGAAACAATATCCACTGATGCCCACAATATCTACACCAGGGGTTCCCAATCTTTTCCATACTATGACTAAAATTGAGGGATGGCATTGGTTATGTTGGGTTTAAGGACATCGGTCGTTTGCGGTTTATTCGCATTCAGCTGCGATTTCAGGCAACCCAAAAAAAAAAAATTAGCGGTGTTAAATAGCACGATATTGGTGGCCAATTCACGTCACCTTTGGTAGAAATAACCATAGGTACCGTCAAATCGTTCATGCAGAATGGCCATTGTGGCGTCTGCTGTGTGAATCGTAGCCACGTCTTTTTGGAATCACATTTATCATATACCCCAATCTCGATCAATTTGGGCCAAAATAAATCGGTTAGCATCGTTCTGTAGCGCTGTCCGTTAATGGATGGTGATGGCAAATCATCCAAAAATTCGCCTCGTCGCTAAAGATGATTTTTCTGTAGTCATTTATGATTAACTTTGAGCTCCTGGCTCAGTTGGATCTTGAACAGATATAGGCCCAAGTCCCGTCGCAAAATTTGCTAAGTCGAAGTCTCCAAAATGCCGACTTTTTGTGCACGGAGAAACACAATAGCCAACATCGACCCGACCCGACGTTTTTTCAAACAAGCTCAAAGCTGATAGAACGTTGTGTGCAGGCGACCTACTGGGATCAGGGAACCCCTGATCTACACTATCACCCCTATCGTGGAATCCGTCGGAATTGAGTTTCACTTCACCTATTCGATTCCCTTTCACCTTCTACTGCTATCGTGGAATCCGCCGGAAAAGTTTCCTTATCGACACGTTTTTGGGAAAGGTAGTCTCACTGTCAAACGGCTGTCTTTCATTTGTGAACACAAATCCGTGTAGCAGCATTCGTCGGAGGTTATAAGAAGTTTGTTTCAAAACTGATTTAAATAAAAAACAGTGTTTATACGTATACGTTAACGTTAGCTCTATTCTTGTAAAAATAAGAGGAAGAACGAAATGAGCGCTGTTCTCAGAGAAGAATACGAGACAGGCTGAAATGAGCAATGAGTGGTTTCACGGAACTTCCAGACGAAAAATGTGTTTTTAGAATGTTTATTTTTTGATTTTAATAAAGTTCAACCTGTGCAATATATTTATTACAAATGTTGGGCTTAAGCAGCTGTTTTGTATGTAAATTTTTTATATTAAAATGCTCACGGCATGCAGCAAGCAAGAAATCCTATGAAATCCGCATTGAAATTGATGCGGGCAAGAAATGTCATTTTGTTCGGGAAAAATTTGATTTGAACGTTTTCAACGATACAGTGAAACTCATTCACATTACCCACACGGGGAACTGTTCACTTGCGGATTTGACGATACCAAAATATTTTTTTCCGTCAATGATTCCCTCCGGCGGATTCCACGATAGGGGTGTATATTTCTCATTCTGTTGTATTTGTCTAAACCGCATTAAAAAATTAAAAATAAATACTTAAAATAAACGATTGTTTACGAGTTTATGTAGATCCTGGGTCCTAATATTTAGCCCGGTTTCGCCACATTCAACCTCTTCATTCTGAGCTTACCGAGTATATACCCAGTATATATTCAACTGTAATTCACTTATCAGGGTTACAAATGTTTCAAAAACTATAGGATTCTTAATCGGATTGGATTTTGCAAGAACTTATCTCATCGCCCTTGTGGGATTAGTTGTCATCAATGACTCTTCCTAGCGAAAAATTATTAAGTTAAATACTCAATTGAATTGATGATTTTATAACAACTTAAAAGCTTTGCAGCGGCTTTGATTCGAATATTTTCCTCGAAATATCTCAAGATGATTGCATTCCATGCAGAATATGCACAATCTGAGATTTATTTTCAATTTTGAATTGACTCACTTTTCGCTGACCTTGACAACAAATTTCACTGCGCATACTTGACTGAGTTAATGAGCAGCCAACGTAAAAACACCGCTTATTCCTTTTCCCACACACATTGGCAATGGCAATCTGCTGAAGTAGCAATGAGTACCTACCTCTGGTTGCTGCTGCGTGCTTGCTTACTCACCAGTCACCATAACCCACTGCTGAAAGGAACTCATTAGAGCGTAAATGGTTATGTAATATTTTTTTTTTTTATAAGTCTTTTTTTTATATTTCCTCATTTAGCTTATAAAAGCTGCCAAGTTTGGATATAAAAAGAAGATCACAAGAAGCCAAAGAACGAGCAAAGAAATAAAATGAAAACGTCTTACGGAATCTCTGGTAGGTATATCCTACTGACATTGATCTTCAGCATTTGTGCGCGTTTTAGCTCTGATGAGCAAATAATTTCGCTTTTTATCCACCAACGGAATATACGTATAATTTCGTTTTCATTTCGGCTTTTCATTACTACAAACAACAGAAACACGGGTTGTAGTTCCAAACGATTGAATTCGCTGCGGTTGTGTGTGGTATCTATTATTTTCTGCCTATACTTTTGACCGTCTAAAGCTTAAGCTTTCTTCAAATATCCGTAACCAATTTTGACCGCACTAGGTAATACTTTATTGTTACACTTAAAAAAACACACACGGTGAGTCCAAAGAGGCGTAAAGAAACCTAAGACAGTAATCGAAAAAGAAGCGGAAAATTGTTAATAATTTTGAAGGTCATGGTTACGGAGTTAGTAGAGTATGTTATTAGTGCTGTTATTTACTTTTTCCATTGTTTAATGTTTAAATTTCGTAGCAGTAGGTAAGCATGTATCCACTTAGGTGTTGATGATACCAGCGATTTGTGTTGGTTGGTGATCTTGAGGTGAGTGTCTTCAAGGATATTATGTGCGCCCATCAAATAAGGTAGATACACATTTACATACAACGTAAAAATGTGGGTTATATGAAAAATGCTATGATAATGACAAAAAAATGACAAAAGGAGTAATCTTGGAGGGCCGAGTTTAAAACGCGGTCAAACAAAAGGCACCTAAAAGGGCAAAGAGAGGACAAGTGCTGCTCGCCAGATATTGAGAGAATCTACTCCAGGAACAGGAACGTGCCAGGGCAAGGAATCCTGGGGGCAGATCACGTAAAATGAAAACGATCGAAGGACATCGTTTCGACAATAGCAGTCTCTGTTTATTGCCATAGATATGATAGAGACAGCATGCGTGCATGAAAACGATGTCGTTCAATCGTTTTTATTTTACGTGATCTGACCCCAGTAAAGGAACATTTAGAGATGATATAGCATTGGAAGCAATCTTAGGGATCTTACCGCTAGAATTATTTATTAAGAAAACAGCGGCCCTAACAGCACTTCGTCCGCATCGAGATGCGAAATGGCACAATAGGGGTACCATCTATGGACACAGAAGGATCCTGGAGCTTGTCAAAAATGAGATTAGGGAGCTGAACATGCCTATGGATGGTATAACAAAGGTGCGTGTAATGGAAAGGAATCACAAAACTCGCATTAAGAATGGATTACTTCCAGAAAAGGGGAATGGTGAAATCGTGATTTTTCACTGATGGATCCATGATGGATGGCGGAGCGGGGGCCGGAATCGTTTCCTAAGATCTGGAACTAGCCTGTCACATTAGCCTCGGGAAACACAGTATACTTCAGTATACCAGGCTGAGATGATTGCTTTGCTGCATGCGTTGGATTACTTGCTTGAGAGTCAGGTGAAAGGAAGAAATATCGTAATAGCACTGGACAACCAGGCGGTGATAAGATGCATGGAGCTGACAACAATCACAACATCACTGGCAATGGAATGTGTATTTAAGCTCAATAAGTGTTCATCTAAAAATCAGGTAACACTGACTTGGGTACGAGGACACATAATGATCGACGGCAACGAAAAGGCGGACTTGCAAAACAGGGGTAAACTGAAAAGTTGCTGTGACCAGAACCATTCTCTCCAATTGGTAGAGGAATGGTAGAACATCTGATTCACCAATGGATCACGGCAGAACACCTGAGAAGGTGTGGAACAATGTAGACAAGCTAAAATGGCAATACGATGGCCGACCTGCTCCACTCAAAGAAAGGTTCTAAGCATCAGTCGAGGAACATTGAAATGGGTGGTGGCGTTAACTACAGGTCATGGTAATTTCGGGTATCATTTAAGGAGAATGGGCCTTTGGGAGGATGATACTTGTAAGCTATGCCTGGAGGAATCTGAGACAGCGGCACATATATTGTGTCAATGTCCAGCTTTGGCTGCCAGAAGAATGAGGATCTTGGGAAAACATTGGGTCGAGACCCATTGGATAAAACAGATCTCACATAAACAGATGCTAGCGTTAACATTAGGACTCAAACTCAGGGAAGAACTCTGGAGAAGTCCAGAGAGTCTCTCTGGGTAAGGTTTATAGTGGTAGGGATATCAAACGAGACCCAACAATGGTGACTCGAATATCTCTCGAAAAAAATAAAGATGATATAGGAAACCTTAAAATAAAATCGCAGTCGGTATGCGAAGAATATGGATATGGATAATCTATTTATGTAAATCTACTCTATGATGTCGACGAAGGCCAATATCCCACCGAAAAGCAGAACGATTTATTCAATTTAGACGAAACTTTCGTCCACCGGGTAAAAAAATCTGGGGATAGCAATATTTAGCTAAAGGCTGCTGATGGCTTATTCGACGAGCTTTTTCGATCAACGGGAGGTGACTTGGTACTCATAGGTACTCATATCTAAGATTTGGCCAAATGAATTTGGTCCTTACGAATAATTGAATATCAGCATAGTATTCCGATCCACAAATGGGGCGACTTCCTCAGATACGTTAAATAAAGATTCTATTTGACAAGTAACTTGATTGGCTTCTATCAGTCCAAATTAAACAAATCCTGGAAAAGCCACAAGAAGTCCAAATCGGTACTTATCACACAACGATTTCAAAGCATCCCGTAACATCATCTAACGAACGAGGTTTATAAAGCACACGATATTATTATGCATCCTAAAACAAGTGGTTTTCCTGGCTGAATACATTTTCTTAAACAAAAAGGATTCTGCAATCATTGAAGCGTGCGGCTTATGGCTGATTGGTATGACCCGTATGTGAGATGTGCTCTGAATAGTTCTATTTATAATACTATCTGCAGATTTTGTAAAGAAAATTGTAAAGGTCTAAACCAATAGGCGAATCAAATCGAATTGAATCAACCATCAATGACTGGCTTTAGAGCCCGCTTTTAAGCTTTACTGTCTGAGTATAATCCTTGATTTCCATATTTCCTTCGATGCTACCATTAGGCGGCCGATGCCACATTGACTGTAATTTCATTCAGCGTCGCATCGTAATAACATCTCATAAAGGTTTGCAGGTTATTTTGGGATCTTTAAAGTAGTCTGAATTTCTGGGTCAACGACAAAGCCCTTAACTTAAAGAATCCGGTTTTCTTTACATTTGCGATTAAATGTAATACTCGCAAGTACCAAATATGTATGAGCCAGCGCTATTCTTCCACTTACGCCTTTACCTATGAAAAGGGGTACATACCTTTGTAAAGCACAAGAGTATAACCGCAACGTACTTGTTTACTTAGTCCGCGCTTCAGTTCGGGGTAAATCAGAGAATCAAATGATAAGCTCTGTAGTAAGCGCATTTCTTAGCCAAATGCTACCATTTGCCCCTATAAGTTATGAGGTCCTTTTGGACTTGTATGCGCAACGCTTGTTGAGTTCATAGTCTACAACATTGGCAGCCTGGGCTTAGAACCGAAAACTCAACGGGTCGTTACGTTCATGTCGATTCAGCCATTTCAAACGCCATGCAGTTTTCTGATTGTTGATGCCCCTCAACATACCTATATCGATATTCATTCAGTCGTCTCCTCTCATATCTTACGAGCAATTTTTAATTTTTCACTGTGATGATAAAGAAATCGTATTCCAATGTTACCAGCCTTATTGCCGCAATGAGCTTGCTTCATCTTACACTGTCGCCATACACTGGCCACAAATGTATGGGCTTTACAGGAATGCCATAACCAGACATAGAATATTTTCGAATTGAACAGCTTCCAATTATCAATAATGCTCAACTGTCCGACATATAAACGGTAGGCAACTCGATAAATGAGCCTAAAACCACAGATAAGCATTAAAAATAAAACAAACACAAATTGGTTAAGCAGGAGACGCACTGTGTGCTCGCTCGACTGGTATAATTTTTTAAATGAAAAGACCATGACAATTTACCACACTTAAACACGATCACATATCTAAAGTGCCAACACACAAAAAGGCGATCATTTCTTTGGCCTCCAGTTTAACCGAGAAAGCTAAGATGTGTTGCTCGCTGCAGCTCCTGTCCGTTTAGTTCATGTTACCCAGGAGTGTACTCGGTGCCACTGTATGCTGCCACTGCCACACAACCTCTTCTCTACTACTCCATGTGGCTGCTGTATCCGAACTCATGGGGGTTAAGAGATATCTTGACGTTAACATTATCACCAGGCAATTCTAATGATCCAATTCCCACGGCTGGTCTCACTTAAAGTGCAATCACCACCATTACCATTCCTCCACTTTACTATCCACTCTGAATGAACTGGTTAGCTGGTATGGTTGGCTATATGTGCTGTGCAGTTGTGTATATGTGCGCTAACTTGGGTGCAATCCTTTCGATTGCTATCCCTGCCCTGGCCAAAAAAAAAGACAGAAAAGAAAGATTTTCTACTCCAGCACCAGCAGAGAGTCGAGCATGCAGTAGCCCAATCCGTCTGTCGTGTCGGCTGGGTATGTAGAGTGTTCGCCTTTGCTGTTTATGCTGTTCCTACCATTTACTTTATAACACTTACGTGTAACGTGTGGGGTGCCCTGCTCTTTGTCGTATGGCAAGCCATTAATGGGTTTTGCGAATTACGTCCGCTTAACGCGCGTAGCTGATCGATATTAAACGCAGATGAGAGATGTGTACTTAAACGCGATGATGAATGGGGGCACACCTGAAACGCAATGACGATCACGATGACTTTAGATAATCTCATTTCTCGGTTGCGATGATGCGTGTGCATTTAAGGAATTCTCCATGAAGGTTGCTCGCTTTGTTTGTTTTTGTTTATCGATGAAAATGTCGAAACAAAAGCAAATAGCACCAAAGGCCCCAAAGGGCCCCACCTTAGAGAGCAGCAGATAATGTATGTGTACATGTAGAAGCGGGAAATATCTTCCAATAGCTTGTATAGCTGAACGCTCGAAAGCAATCTGTGAGATAGAAATTAAATCGTGACCGAGATGTTTTTCTTCTTCTTTTACTTTCGATTTCTTTGTATATGTTTTTGTTCTTTTTTTTTTGTTTTTTGCTGTTCAAGGGGCTAAATGTGGGTTTTGTTAAATTTGCGGTTATTCAGTCTATGTGGCGTGGAGGGCATATGCCCATCGGGTTATGACTTGATGTTTATTGATTTCGAGAAAATGATCTGGAATGAAGACGGCTGAGAACCTGGTGGAATGTGCAAATCCATATTTGAAAGTATTTTGGCAAAATTTTTGTTTGAATGATACTTTAAATCCTGGATTGTACTGAAGGTACTGTACTGTAAAGGTACTAAAAAGGTAAATAGAACGTACCAGGGCAGAAAATCCCGTATCTACAGAAACCTGTATAGATAATGAAGGAAACCTTGTAGTAGAATCACAGTCGGTGCTGTAAATGTGGAAAAAATACTTCTGCAGACTCTCTATAGAATCCCGCTGTTAGGCAGAACGTACCATTCAATATAGACGATGATAGATAAAACTTCCGTCCACCTGAACAAAGCGAAGTACGGGTAGCAATATCCAAGCTAAAGAACAAGAAAGCTTCAGGGCCTGATGGTCTACCTGCCGAGCTTTTTAGAGCAGGTGGAGATGACCTGGTAGAGAGCACGCACTAACTCTTCTCCAAAATTTGGTCAGATAAATGCATGCCTGATGAATGGAATCTCAGCATCGTTTGCCCGGTCCACGAGAAATGAGACCCCTTCAACTGCGCCAACTACAGAGGTGTCAGTCTCCTCAACAAGCATACAAGATCCTGTCTGCCATATTGTGTGAAGCCCTTAAACCCATTTATAAATAACCTGATTGACCCCTATCAGAGCGGTTGTAGGCCAGGAAAATCCACCGTCGAGCAAATTTTCACACTTAGGCTTACTTACTTACTTAGATGGCGCTACAGTCTGGGGTGGACCTGGGCACGATCTTTGGCTAACTGCCTCCAGTTGTGCACTCCAAGTTGGTTGAGGTCCCCTTCCACTTGTGCGCGCCACCTAAGGCGAGGTCTTCGGATAGGAGTCGAAGACTCTTCGGGCCGGAGCGTTGGTGTTCATTCGCTCTACATGTCCTAGCCATCTTAGTCGACTGATACGTACTTTTCTGACCAGGTCGATGTCGCTGTACAGCTAGTAGAGTTCGCTGTTAAATCTCCTCCTCCAAAGCCCCTCAACGCAAACGGGACCGAAAATCACTCGAAGAATTTTGCGTTCGAAGTGCCCAAGGAGATCTTCATCTGCTTTTGACAACGTCCATGATTCTGCGCCATAAAGCAGGACTGGGATGATGAGGGTCTTATATAGAGTCTCCTTGGTGTTTCTCGACAAGGCCTTACTAATCAATTGCCTTCTTAGGCCAAAGTAACAGCGGTTGGCAAGTGTAATTCTTCCCTTGATTTCTGATGTGATGTCATTTTCAGAAATAATAGCGGAGCCGAGGTAGACAAAGTCCCGAACTACCTCAAAGTTATAGCTGTCTATCGTGACGTTCTGTCCGATTCGTCGATGTTGTGTTTCCCTTCTCGTTGACAGCATATATTTTACACACTTAGGCAGATCCTGGAAAAAACCCCAGAAGTTCAAATCGATACCCACCATCTTTTCATCGAATTCAAAGCCGCGTACGACAGCATCTATAGAGACGAGCTATACAGAGCCATATCTAGTAATCACCTGTAGGATCGAAAACACTATTTCATTTAAAGTCTAACTCATTTTTAATACATTTCGAATAGTCAACTCCATTTGGATCGAATGGGAAGAGTCCACATTTTTTGAAAGCAGTCTGTATGATGGTCGTCCTATCCTAGTATAATTGAGGAGCTCGTCAAATACAACACAACTCTCTTTGTTGATTGTGTTGCCGTGACCCGAATGTTTGCGCCATTCGTTTAAAATATTTTTATAATATAACTTTAAACTTTTCATAAAGCACCTTACATCCGCCGGCTGAAGGATATGGGCGGTATTTGAAGGAAGTGCATATAAAATTATGATTTTTCTGCTGCAAAAGTCACTTAGTTCAAGGGACATTATAATGATAAGCGCGCACATCGACAAAAAAGAGAACTGTAGATACCCTTGCCAATTTTCACACAAAACACTAATTCCGACACTAACGGTTTTGACAGTAAATTCTCGAAATATTAACAGATTAAGACCGTCGTCAGGTTGGTATTGATAATGCGCTTTGTCGGTCAAGTAGTTCCGGAACCTCCCATACAAAGCCAATATTCGACCCTATATCTCTCTGTACGGTGAAAACACCTTAGCGTCCAAACAAATCGACCTAGGCCAATGAAATTTTGTGAGAGGACTTCTTTTTATCGTCGTCAGCTTGGTATTGGTATTGCATTATTGAAATCCCGCAAGATTAAAATCTCGCAAATCAAAATATCGAGAACTAAAATTTCGCATAATGAATGGAGGGGGAAAGTTGCCACCCCCCCTGCGAGATTTTGTTACTCGGGATTTTTTTTTTAAATGCTAGATATCTTTATTAAAGGTTTCAGTTTGCGGGCAGTCGTACTTTCCCCCCTTATTTATTATGAGATTTAAGTTGTTGTAAATAATTTGATTGCTTGATGCGCCAGGCCAGCGAGGGACAATATTGGTTTATAAGGTGATCTAAAAGAATGAACACTTCAATTAAAATTATTATTATATCGTGCCCATGCTATGGAATCCGAAGGTATATTTAGGCATACGTCCTCTACGTAGCCTATGAATTTCATAATCTCTCATCTACCCGTTAAGAAGGGTCCACTTGAGCAACCTACACCTGTGGCTCACTTACTGGATAAGCGGGCCATAAAAATGAATGAAATGAATATTGGCATGTAATTTCGCATATACTATAGGCTCAATATTTTCCAATAAGTTGTAGGTATTGCGTATTGTGTTTGTCGCCAATGTTCTCTGTAATGCGTGAACCGATTTTTATTCTATAAATTTCCCATGAAAGGTGACGTCAATACCATGGTTTATAAGTGTATACGGTCTTTGTAGGTGCATTGGTTCATGTATGTTATAGGGGCGTGGCACATACAAAATCGTATATCTCGAAAACCAAAAATCAATTGAGTTTAAATTTACATACCTACAACCTTATGTATTGGCCCAGGAGTATTACCTACTGTGAATATTGCTCAAAATTGGAGAAAGGGGCGTGGCACCTCCCATAAAAAATACATTCAAAATCTTATATCTCGAATCGATAGAGTTAAAATTTACAGACAATCCTAGGTATTGACCCAGAAGTAGGTACATAACCTGTAAAGATTTGTCAAAATTGGACAAAGGGATGTGGCACCTCCCATCCACAAAAAATTACAAGCTTTACAAATTACAAACTTTACAAATTACAAACGCTATTCTTCGACAGTCATGGAAGCCAATTTTTTTAAAATTTGTAGATAACGTTGATATTGTCCTGATAGACAAGAATATTATCATTGAAAAAACCAAAAATGTAGTGTACCAACCATAGAGCATTACAAGAAAAACTGTTTATTAATTACTGATATAAATGAATTTGAAATGGATTTTTCTAATTTCCATTTTGCAATTCGAAGTATTCAGGGGGTTCGCTAGTTGTTTATACTCTCTGTCATTTTATTTTGGCTACATTCGACGATAAGACTTATAGTGTGTTTTCGTCGTCATAACTCAAATCCAATAATAATAATGAAGATTGTAATCTCTCGAAAAAATCTTGATCGATTGACAATCGACACAGAACTGATTTCAACACTTGTTTTTACGTGAGTCTGAGTACCAGTCAGATTTTACTTGTGTATGTAAGCGAGATGTATGTTTTTACCTGAGCATGGTTCTAATGACCTTTCAAACATTTTAATAAATCTTGATTTCCCATTTTTAATTCTGATTTAAATTTCAATTTTGAGTGAATAAATCTGGCTTCAAAGACTTAACTGAGGCTCCTTATGTTTTAAACCTATAGGCATTTCGTCAATCTGCAAATTTGTCGGCATTGTCATTTTGTTCAAATTAACTGACAAACTGTTAATATTTTCAGAGATAAACGAGTGTACGACTATCCCTGGACCTGAAAACATCGAGTTCTATCTTCTCATGCGCATAAGCTGAGAATACGCAGATGCAAGTGCATAATTTGATTTACTAAAACAACCGTTGACCACCCGTCGCCAAAAGAATCTTCAGAAAATACAAAATTTAATTAATAGGATGCATTCGTATCTCCGATTTGCATCAGTTGGATGTAAACTCAAAATCGATTGAGATCCCACTTATTTTGACCAGTCGGTATTCCAGACCTGTTGCAAGTTTTCTCTTTAACGACATTCTCACAGTCGAAAGGATGCACAGGCAGAGGCACACCCCAGCTTTCTTCTGGAGAAAATAATAATTTCACCCACGGCCATAATCAATTTGTCATCAAACCGAATGTGACAGCAATGTTTCCAATAATAACTCATTTCAAAATAATTAAACAATATTTTAACGTTCAACGCCACGATGCGATGTGAGCGGAGCCTAATTGAGTTATCAGTAAATGCACACATGCACACAGTGCACAGTCATCATTGCGTTGCGCATGCGCAGCATCCCGTGCCTTATGGCACTGCAATAGAACAACTAACTATACGAGTGGTCCAATTCGAACGAGTTTTACCTCGAAGAATTCCCAGAAAACATAGAACTGAATGCAGCCAACATACATGTGCTGTGCATGCCACACATCGCACATGAAACATATGAATTCATCTAATGATTATGTCTTCAGGTGAAAAGCAAACCCAAACAGATACAACACAAGTCCGTAGCCGTATGTGTGCCCAATTGCAGGCCATAATCAATTTTAGCCTGCTGAGCCGAAGACTAATTTTTCTTGGTCAGAAGTTTAGACGTTACCCATGGCAGGCACTATGCACAAGCACGAGAGGGTGGGTAATGCAAATGCTATTAGATGTTGGTGGCATGGAGCCATGAGATTGAGATTTTGTTTTGAATTTGCAGATTTTGTACTTTTTTTATGACTGCTGGTTGTGCACTGCTTGGAGTTTGGATTTTTATGGATGCACTCTTCAGTGCTCGCCGACTGGTCAACCGGTGTAATTAAATCTACGAGGAGGATATTTTCCAGTTTGTTATTATGCAAGACATTTAGCCATGTGAGCGGTGGATGGCGAGATGATGATGGTGCGCTATGCGAAAATGGTATGTCAGTTAGCGGAGGGTGGTATTAGTACAGGATGATGATGGTCTTTCGATGGTAATTATCGGATGGAGAGAAAAGTGCTGTTATAGCAGGTGATATCGCAAATGCGTAAAGTGATGTTGCACTATGTCGAAGGATGGTGTCTGGCAGGTACATATAATAACTTTTCAAAGTGGATACGAAGTTCCTAATGTTAATATGTAATTATTTATATTTATTTTTTTTTTTAAATAAGGCGATATTATATACATAACTATACACACCAATTGGTATTAGGTAGTGAAATCGCTATGCTGGTGGGTAAAACTTGATAATGCATAACATTGCAGCTTTGGAATAGTGCTTGTGAATGTCGATCACCCATAAGGAATCTTTATCAACTACCTATAAATACATTAAAATCCCAAGTATTTCCTATTTAAAAAAAAAATTATATGAATTGGTATCTCTTAACATACATACAGTACCTATACACCTAAAATAAATAAATAGGTGGCGCAACAGGCGGGTGACACCCAAGGCCTAGCTTCTCGCAACCATTCGTTTTGTGTGAGTTTCTATTTTTGGGACGAATGGAAGGGACCTACAATTTTATGCCGAGTCCGAACGGCTGAATTGAGAAGCTTATTCATGACAGTCATACTCTCGGATGTTTGTCAGACGTTCGCGAGAGGTGGCGCAGTAGAAAAAAAACTTTAAGATGTAATTTTGGTTTTTCCGGGGATCGAACCACTGCGCTACTGCGCCCACCTATACACCTGAATATTTATATTTGTACCTACCTAAGACATGAGTGTCACATTTTGACCGACACAATATGTGTGATTTAAATATGAAAAATAAATAAATTAATTATTTCTAGGCGCAACAAGTCCGTAAGGACCCTAGGCCCAGCTTCTTGCAACCATTCGGTTTTGGGCAAGTTTTTATTTTTGGGGCGAATGAAAAGGACTTACAATTTTATACCGAGTCCAAATGGATAAATTGAAAAGCTTTTCCAGGAAAGTAATAGTCTCGGGTATTTGTCAGAAGTTCATGGTAGGTGGCCTTAAGATGTAGGTAGTTTGTGATATTTGTTTCATACAGCAGATAAAATAATGAAAAGAAAATATGCGTGTTTATCAAACTTCTGTTTATTGCTTACTTAAGTATCTACTTATATAATTGAAGTGAATCAGGATTCTGGACATATAATAGGCAGTAGGAGAATCCCCCGAATACAAGAAATTGGTAGAGACTATTGCAAAATAATATAAATGTAGGTACATATATTAAATCGTAATCACGCTGACCCAAGACCTTTTAAAACAGACTGTTCGTGAACTGAAGATCAATGAAGTGATAGCGGCGCTCTGCAAGAGTCTACTTTCTCCTATCGGAAAATAAGTGGTTTACCGAAATGACGGGAACGTCTAGGTTTTGCGAAAAGCCTCAAGCTCAAGATATAGAGGTGCCGTTTTGCACAATGCTGCGTTGTCCTTCTGGGTTGGAAGTGAAGATGCTTAGGGCTGGGCGCTCCTGTACACATACAATCTTCATGTCCTAACAATTCGAGACAACTGATGCTTAATAATTGGTTGACATGGTCGATGTCGCTGTACAGCTCGTATAGGTCGTCATTAAATCTGTTCCCCAAAAACCACAAAGCAAACGAGACAAATTCATTCATTCATTCATTCATTTTCAATGGTCCGCTTGTCCATTAAGTGGGTCGCGGGTGTAGGTTGCTCAAGTGGACCCTCCATAGCTCTCGATCCTCCGCCATCGACTCTAAATCATCAAGGGCAATCCCCATACGGGTAGAGGAGAGATTATGAATTTGATCTAACCATCTCATCCTGGGTCTACCTAGGGGACGCCTGCCCGATGGTACGGATTCCATAGCACGTCGTGGAATCCTTGTCGGGGACATACGTTTAACATGCCCAAACCACCGAAACATGGATCGCTCCGTCCGGAGAAGTAGCTGCTCGACATTGAGTTCCTCACGTATTCTAGTATTTCTAATGCGATCTCTACGGGTCACACCAGCAATACTACGGAGAAATCTCATTTCGGCAGCTTGTATTCGCGATCTTATTCTTTCAGTCATTACCCAAACCTCATGACCATAGGTAAGAGTTGGAACAAACACCGAATTAAAGACTGACAGCTTAGCTTTGACACCAAGTTCAGTCCTCCTGATAACAGAATGACCAAGCTGTCTCAAAATCGATCCAGCCTGACCAATCCTACAGGAAAACTCGGCATTGCTCCTTCCATCACTCGTGAATAAGACCCCGAGATACTTAAACTTCTCCACCTGTTTCAATGGGACTCCACTAACATGCAGAGTGCATTGAACAGGCGTTCTAGAGACGACCATCACTTCAGATTTGTTCACATTTACCTTCATCTCAGCTTCAACACAAACGGCTACAAACCGATCGAGTGCGCGCTGAAGTTCAGTCTGAGAGGACCCAAGGATGACCAAGTCATCAGCGAAGAGCAAATGACTTATCCTCAGATCTCCCAATTCGAAACGTTCTTCGCCAAGACTGCGCTGTAACATCCAGTCCATATAAGTAATGAAAAGGAGAGGAGACAAGACGCACCCCTGGCGAAGTCCAACGCCCACGGTGAAAGGTATTGATTTAACGCCGTTTACCCGAACACAGCTTTTACAGTTTGTGTAAAGAGATTGAATGGCTCTCAAGAGAGAACCATCAATTCCATACTCCTGTAATACACTCCAGAGTTTCCCTCGAGGGACTCGGTCATATGCTTTCTCCAAATCTACGAAGCAAGCGTAAACAGGTGTAGCATACTCCCAAGCCTTCTCAAGTACCATTCTGAGAGTGAATAACTGGTCGGTTGTGCTTCTGCCGGGACGAAAGCCGCACTGCTCATCTCCTAATCGTGCCTCGACCACAGCTCTGCAACGCGTTTCCAGCACCTTGGCAAAGACGAGACAAATAACTTTCCAAAAGAAATGTTCCTCGCAGCGACTGAGGATATTCCTATTCGCCTCTTTGTTTTTACATGCTCTTTTTGGACGTTGATGTGGTGGTTTAAGTTGTAATGATTAGCGGGGTAGGTAGGTATGTTGTCGGCGGTTTTAGTCGGCAGAATGGTTGGTCACCCATTGGTGATTGGCAGACTGTAAGCAATAATGAGTAACGAACTAAGAACTGATATTTAAATTCTTCAGGAAAATAGAATCCACAAGAGAATGTGCGTATAGATATGGTTTGATATTTAAAAAATGATGATCCTCATCAGGGAACGCGACCACGAACCCCTCTAGGCGGTCTTATATAAAATATACTTTGTTGTTCGGGATAGGGCTACTTAATTTTCTTTTCAGCCCAAATAAACAATATTTCTCAAGAGTTAACCCCTTCTGATGAGTGATGATATACATATGTTTCGTTTTCAGATGTAATATTAGAGCCGTGGTAGATAAAGTCGCTTACTGCCTCAAAATTATAGCTGCCGACTTGTGATGTTCTGTGCGATTTGTTAATGTTCAGTCTCAATTCGCATTGACGGCATATATTTCGTCTTGTCTTCGTTAACCGCTAAACCTTTCTATATGAGCAAACACAATCACACCAGTGACAGCTTTTTTTGTTCTACCAATTAAGTCATTATCATCGTTGCATACAAGACATGGGCCCTAAATACAACGGCTCTGCGAAACAAGGCCCTAATGAAATAAGACCGCAAAAAATAAAGGAAAACAAGTAAAAGTGTTATCATCGGCCTGGCCGATGCTTTGATACCCTCCACTATATTATGTACTGTACTTACAGGTATACACATGTCTAATATTGGTTCTGTATGGGAAGTACCAGAACTACTTGACCGACATAGACAATTTTTACTACCAACTTGACAACGGTAAAAAAAAGTCCTCTCACAAAATTTCATTCACCTAGTCGATTTGTTTGGACGGTAAGGTGTTTTCAACAGGCAGAGAAATACATTGGTCGAATATTGGCTTTGTATGGGAGGTAACAGAACTACTTGACCGACATGGACCATTTTTAGTCCCAACCTGACGACCATAAAAATAAGACCTCTCACAAAATTTTAGTCGCACAAGTCGATTCGTTTGGACGCTATCGTGATTTCAACAGACAGAGCGATACATCGGCCTAATAGTGGTTTTGTATGGGAGGTACCAGAACTACTTGACCGACGTAGCCCATTTTCAATACCAACCTGACGACGAAGTCCTCTCACAAAATTTCGTTCACCTAGGTCATTTCGTTTGGACGCTATCGTGCTTTCAACAGACAGACAGACAGACAGACGGACAGACAGACAGACAGACAGACAGACAGACAGACAGACGGACATGGCTAAATCGATTCAGAATGTGATCCTGATTCAGAATATATATACTTTATATGGTCTCCGGTGAATACTTCTTGGCGTTACAAACGTTATGGCAAAGTGAATATACCTTCCTGTGGAGGGTATAAAAAGGCCACAAAAATTTATACAGAAAACAACAACAACGATTTTTAATACAATTTGTGGTGTTATTTCCATTTTTGGGGCCTTATTTCCTAATGAAAATGGAATGGAATGGAAAATGGAATAACGAAATAAGACCCCAAAAGAAGAAATGAAATAAGACCCCAAACGAAAAACGAAAACGTCTGGGGAGGCATGCTGCCCCCTGCAACCCAAAATTTAGCGGGTTTCGATTCGATATAAAGAAGGACAGTCGACATCGGTGAATTTGGCGACTTAACTCCTTAAAATTTAGCGAGTTTGTATTCGATTTTAAAAAAGGAGGTCGGCATCGGTTAATTAGTTTGCCGATTGAAATCCTTAAAATTTTGTGAGTTTCGATTCGACTTGAAGAAGGACAGTCGGCAACGGTGAATTTGGCGACTAAAATCCTTAAAATTTTGTGAGTTTCGATTCGATTGAAAGAAGGACGGTCGGCATAGGTGAATTTGCTGACTGAACTCCTTAAAATATTGTGAGTTTTGATTCAACTTGAAGAAGGACAGTCGGCAACGGTGAATTTGGCGACTAAAATCCTTAAAATTTAGCGAGTATCGATTCGATAGAAGGACAGTCCGCCTGCTTGGGTTTACTGTCACATTTGGGGCCTTTATTTCATCGCTGTGGGACCTTATTTCATTTTCTCTTTTGGGGCCTTATTTTCTGCAGCCAAATACAACTCTTTATAAATGTTGGCCCGTGAGGCTTAAAAATCAATAACCACCGGCAGTAGCGCAGTGGTTAGTGTGCTGGACTACTGTGCGAGGGATCCCAGGTTCGATCCCCGGAAAAACACAAATTACAGCTTAAAGTTTTTTCTACTGCGCCACCTCTCGCGAACGTCTGACAAACATCCGAGAGTATGACTGTCATGAAAAAGCTTCTCAGTTCAGCCGTTCGGACTCGGCATAAAATTGTAGGTCCCTTCCATTCGTCCCAAAAATAGAAACTCACACAAAACGAATGGTTGCGAGAAGCTAGGCCTTGGGTGTCACCCGCCTGTTGCGCCACCTATTTATTTATTTTTATCTATCTGAATATTATATCTTCTGTAGAGGAAATATTTGGCCAGTACTGGTAGCGGACTAGGGGCCAATCAGTTCGTTGACAAATTATTTTAAGCGTTTACAGAGTGCGGGAGTCAAGAGTTATATGCGATGTTAAGGAGAATGATGCTAGCTCGATCAACAAAATTCTCGAAATACGTTGGTGTATGCTGTCTCTCCGTCAACGCGTGCGTCGGCTGGACCGAAGTCTTGGCTTTAATCGTTCTTCGGCACTTGCTACTAGTTGCTTGGGGCTTCTCTGTTGAACTGTAATCGTTCAGTAAAGTTCCTGGCAGTTTATTGCGACTATAGCGCAGTTCACATGAAATCTTTTCCCAGAATTTGTTTGGCGTTGCGGCATTTGAGATATCCGCGTGCATTCTTAAGCTACAAGAAGGTAAGTGTCCGATTATATGTTTGCCGTTCGGAAAGTTCTTGCAACATGTTAAATTTGGCAGACGGATCTATACTCCATATATTGAAAACTTTATTAGTATTAATGTTAGAAAACAGTGAAGTATGTTTGTAACGTTTTTAAAAAAGATTAACAAAAAACAAACAAACTAAAAAAAAATAAGTTTTCCCAAAGGAGAAGGCAATAAACTCAGATTCCATGCCGTGCCTTAGGTAAAACCAGAAAGAGAAAATAAAATAGTCAATTAATCCAGTATATTTAGGCGGTGACCATGGTGTAATGGTTAGAGTCATTGCTTGTGACCCGAGCGGCGTTGGTTTGAGCCCCGGCCGGCGGGGGACAGCAATTCTCTGCCACCGACCATAGAATAATATCAGAGTTTCTCAATCACTACACCAAAAAAAGGGGTTTCTTCTTGGCAGTACAATGGCCCGAGATTCGCTGAGTGGTCCAGGATTTGGGATCTTTTTTAATAAAAAAATCCAGTATATCATTTTATGCTCTCAAAAGATTCCCAATAAATTCCAAAAAATATCCTAGGTGTCTGGTCATCCTCTAGTTTCCCTCATTTTAGCAATGGACCCCAAATTCAAGTCTATGACTTAGCCACGTACAGAAACAGCAATCGAATCTTTTCGATTGAAAGAGCTATACAAGTTGATTGGTGGCATTAGCCACTAGGCAAACAATTCATGGAGCAATCCAAATGAATGTACAATGTTGCTTTCATTTTCTGTTTCTATTTCCTATTCGGAATACCTTAACCCCAGTTAATTAGCTCCCACTCTGGCAGCAAAGCTCGTACATTCACAGTAGTTGTTATAGGCTATAAACATTTCAAATATTTATTTTAGCGTTTTTTTTCCTCTCACGCAAGTAGTAGATTGAAAAGCCACCCATAGTTCCAAAGTCAATCAAACATTTATTGAACAACGCAACACAGCGATACAATCTCGGTACCTATACCATATATTTGTGCCTTGCTTGTGCTGTAATGATGATGATAAAGTTGTTTCCCATGTGTATATTTAACATTTGAACATTAATTTATGCACGATTGAAAATGTGAGTTATAGTACGCCATTACAATGACTTATTGACTTCGTTTTTAACCTGACCTAGCTTCAACTTTTCCCATCTTCATCTATGTAGGGTACCTTTTACTTCGACATCTACGTCTGTAGGCAGACACTGATGTGTGTGCGCTACAAAACGTGCCTATTTAAATAGTCTAGTCCAGTTTCGAATAAGTGAAATGTGTCTACATTGACAGCGCAAATAAAAAATAGTATCTACGATGGTGATGAATGTGATGATGATGTATCTTAGATCCAATAAGCACCATACTGTGTTGTTTGTTAGCGATCCACTTGGATCCGCTAGGTGCGGGTAAGGTGAGAAATGCCAGCAATTACAAATAGGTGTGATTTCTTGTCACTTAATGTGAGGTTTTTCTATATTTTTCTGCAACCTATATAATAGTACGAGATATATTTCATGGATCGTAAGCCATTGTTTGATGCGGGCAAAAAATTGCTACTGAATCGTGTGTGATTTGATGATATTTCTAAGATTTTGGTGAAGAAACACATTGCATTAGGTGCCACACAATTAGTAGAATGCTTGAATGACATAACAGAGAACACGATTTTCTTGCACAACATGTAGGTATGAGTGACGATGAAGGTAGACTAGAAGCAATCATTGGGATGTCAGGCGATCTGTCAGTCTGATATTGGGGTCTGGGATAGACAGAACACAATTTCAGATCATTAATCATTTTCCAAGTCATTTCTTAAGCGATATGTACTAAATGATCCGCTCTGAGTGGCGACACTCATATCGGCTGCAGGAAATAACCCCCCAATGAAATAACCCCCCAAAATGAAAACGAAATAACTCCCCAAAATTGGGGAATAATTTCGTTGTGAAATTATTCCCAAAATCGAAGATGAAATAAGTCCCCAAAAAGGTATGAAATAAGCCCCCAAACGAAAAACGAAATAACCCCCCAAAATTAGGGAAAATATCCCGAGTTTTTGAATATTTTTATGTTTTTATTATATTACAGAAAGTTAATATTACATTTAGGAACAAGAAAAATGCGTCTTTATAAATACATAGGGTAATTAAGTACCTACTCTTTTTTAATATACATATTATATAGTTTTATGTGTACACAAGTATGGAGTCTTTTACCTCGCTTCTACAACAAGGACATTTAGGGAATGGATCTCGTTCAACGATTGACTGCGCCTGCAATTTTAAATTGCATTCAGAACAAACTTTCAAATGTCTGCATGGCATAAATAAAACATTTGGCGTCAAATCTTGACAAACGATGCATAGGTTTTGAGGCCCTTCATCTACTGGCGAATCTTTTTCAAATTCGTCTAGAGAGAGCTCATTGTCATCATCGTTTTCCTCAAAAATGTCATCTATGGGCTCCATTTCCTCACAGATGCCTTGGTTCCGGAAAGTCATCCTATTTAAAAATACCATGGGAGTGATCTGCCCCTTTTCCAACATTTCACTGGCTATCAAAATTTTAGCATGCCTGTTTTCGGATGTTTTTCTCCTTTTTTCGCCACTCGTTCCCCCACTTTCGGCAAGCAACTCAAGTTCACGGGATTTAAAGAATTCTTCATCCCGAATAGCTTTGACAAATTTGAAGAAATTCCCATTTTTCTGAATTATACGCCCTAGCACACCGTTATATGCTTCAACAGCCGAGGTAGTACGTATTTCTTCTTTAAAAACAGAAATATTTTCAGGACCGACCTGTTAGAAATAAATAATTGTAAAATAAAAGCATTTTAAGCTAAACGGAAGAATATAGTAAACATAGGTACTTTTTGTATCCACTGGTTTTCAAAGTATTTAAAAAACTCCGCAAATTTAATTTTCATCTCCGATGTATTAATCTTTGCTTTTAATTCCATAAAAGCAAGTTTAATGCATTCTTTGGGAAGCAGGGGTAAAGCCAACATTTTGTGGTATAAAAGTGATGCCTCTTTAGAAACTCGAATGTGTGCTAATAAGCTCCTGAATTTCGCCGATTTATTACGCCTAATAGCCTGGCAATAATGAAACCAGCAACCTACTAATTTCGCATGTGGATAGATGCCTTTTAAGGCTGTACGCATGCCACCTTCGTAGTCCGTTATAAATACGGATGGACTCATCTTGAAAATATTTTGCTCGATGTATTCAAATAAGTTGGTGTAACTGCTCTTGGATTTATGTGTCATTAAAACAAAGAATAGTGGAAATATCTGTA
The DNA here is from genome assembly GCA_949372485.1 of Cheilosia soror. Taxonomy (NCBI): domain Eukaryota; kingdom Metazoa; phylum Arthropoda; class Insecta; order Diptera; family Syrphidae; genus Cheilosia; species Cheilosia soror. The sequence goes on from OX443563.1 coordinate 22,698,828, forward strand.
ATTAAATTTTATCTCATTTCAATGTTTATTTTTTTTTAACAATTGAGAATGTAAATTATTGTATCTACGCGCTACTTCTTTATTTTATATCAGAAGCGGGGCGTTCGATTTTTAAGAATTTAAAGAAAATTAACAAGCAATTGCAAGGCTACAGTTACGATTATTTTAAATCAGATCTGCGAAGGAGGGAGGGGGCGCGCCGGCGCATGTTCGCGAGGAGCGCGACGTGCCGGACCGCGCCGCGGTCGCGGTAACCGCGCGAACGGGAGCGGCGCGACTAGCGCGACGTGCCGGACCGCGCCGCGCTCGCGGTAACGGCGCGAACGGGCGCGGCGCGACTAGCGCGACGTGCCGGACCGCGCCGCGCTCGCGGTAACGGCGCGAACGGGCGCGGCGCGGGCCGGCACGTCGCGCTCCTCGCGAACATGCGCCGGCGCGCCCCCTCCCTCCTTCGCAGATCTGATTTAAAATAATCGTAACTGTAGCCTTGCAATTGCTTGTTAATTTTCTTTAAATTCTTAAAAATCGAACGCCCCGCTTCTGATATAAAATAAAGAAGTAGCGCGTAGATACATTAAAAATCTATACACATATTACACTTTTTTTTATACTTTCCTTGCCAAAATATTCCACGTACACTATTATCAGCTGCCGGAAACATCCCTGTGGCACAACCTTAAATGTTCCATCCATCAAATAACGCCTGTTACCAATCGATATATTTTCTTCGATGAATTTCATCATGCGATTTGAGCCAAAAATGCAAAACGCAGATGATCTATCATCCGATTCGATGCAAGCTTTAAAAAAAGCTGTTGGATGCTGTTCGTCTTTGGTCCTTCCAAAATTACTCCAAATCGATTCTCGTTGAAAAGCCTCAACTACTTCCAACGGAGATTGTGGTGAAGCGACGAAAAGTTTGCTCACTAAATACTGCAAGCCACGTTTCATTTTGGGAAAATCAAATTTCGTTGTTGCTTCTTGATTCCTGAGTGAAGTCAAGTTTATTTCAAGTTATGAAATTCTAATGAATCCAATAATATAACACACTGACAAACATTAAACAACGAACATAAAAATAACATAGACGAGTTTACAAAATTATTTACATATATGAAGGACATGTTATCAGAAACATATTGTAACTACGCGATACATACTTTTCACAGACGTGTCTAAAAATTGAGCGAATGCCGCTCATAGCGTTAACATCACTTAACACGGTTACACTATTCACACAATCCATTTTCATTGTATTAAGCGCTTTGAATTCTTTAAAAATAATTTCACTATCACTATTGTGATTATGTCCACAAAACTTTTTTGGTCTTTGCAAAGTGTTGTCCGGCAACAAATTAATACGTGCTTTACAATTTTTTTCATAGCACTCATATTTATCAACACCATTATACACTGATTTTTTTTGATATAATTGTTTTTCATTGAAAACATACAAAAGTTTGCTGCCTCTTCTTTTGCCACTGACAATTTCAAAGCCTAAGCCACTATTACCGTCCATCTTCGCAAATAGAACTTAAATGACGCCCTGATGTGCAGCAGATGCTATTTTTCTGGTCATCATATTAATAACAACAGTTAAATTCACTGCTAAGCATCAATGAAAGTTGAATTTCACTCAAAAATAGAATAGTGAAATAAGTCCCCAAATTTGAGGACTTATTTCATACTTAAATTTGGGGACTTATTTCATCATGAAATAAACCCCCAATTTTAAGTATGAAATAAGGCCCCAAAAACCCATGAAATAAATCCCCAATTTTGGGGATTTATTTCATATGAATAAAATCCCCACTCCATACAAAATTTTGGGGGGATATTTCGTTTTCATTTTGGGGGGTTATTTCATTGGGGGGTTATTTCCTGCAGCCCTCATATCGAATATGATTTAAGTAAAATTGCCAATATAAATGTCACAATGATGGCAATAGCTAATTCGATTCAGTTTTAAAAATGTCAACCTGTCTGTGAGTGCTTTATTTAAATTAGGTGCCTATACTCGTTATCATTGCAAATTAAACATTGAGATCAGAATGATTATGCCACGGAATGCGTTCCTTAATAATTTCAGCTTATCGAGTGTCGATATTCGCTTAAGGGGATTTTGCTTAGGATTTTCTTTAGAAACGTTCACTCTTGTAAAGCCAACTTCAAATCATCAATTATCGCAGAAAATCTGTCAATATTTTTGTTTTTGTTTCCATAGTACAAGCTGAGGATTAAAAGTGAAATATTTGATGGAAAGGGCGTTAGGTCTTATCTCGCCCAAAACCGTATAGACCAAACGAAACAATCGGATAGTTCTGCTCTTAACTGGTCACGATCACGACGCGCTGGTGTCCTTCTCCTTTTGTAGTATATTTTATTTTTTTAGTGCAATCAGAAACTACTTCAACCAGCTCGGCTTTTACTCAAAATTACGCCGAAGCTTGTTAAAAACTTTTAACTTGGTTAGTTTCGGAATGGAAACTACAAACCCATGATATACGCAAAATTATTACATTTATTCAATATGCCTGTTCAATGCACTCTGCATGTTAGTGGAGTCCCATTGAAACAGGTGGAGAAGTTTAAGTATCTCGGGGTCTTATTTACGAGTGATGGAAGGAGCAATGCTGAGTTTTCCTGTAGGATTGGTCAGGCTGGGTCAATTTTGAGACAGCTTGCTTATTCTGTTATCAGGAGGACAGAGCTTTTTGTCAAAGCTGAGTTGTCAGTCTTTAATTCGGTATTTGCTCCAACTCTTACCTATGGTCATGAGGTTTGGGTAATGACTGAAAGAATAAGATCGCGGATATACAAGCTGCCGAAATGAGATTTCTCCGTGGTATTGCTGGTGTGACTCGTAGAGATCGCATTATAAATACCAGAATACGTGAGAAACTCAATGTCGAGTAGCTACTTCTCCGGAAGGAGCGGTCCATGCTCCGGTGGTTTGGTCATATTAAACGTATGTCCCCAACCAGGATTCCACGACGTGCTATGGAATCCCTACCATCGGGCAGGCGTCCCCTAGGTAGACCCAGGATGAGATGGTTAGATCAAATTCATAATCTCTCCTCTACCCGCATGGGGATTGCCCTTGATGGTTTAGAGTCGATGGCTGAGGATCGAGAGCTATGGAGGGTCCACTTAAGTAACCTACACCCGCGACCCACTTAATGGATAAGCGGGATATTGAAAATGAATGAATAAATACAGTTATTTATTCAGAGGGAATATTTCAAATTATTTTTCCCAGGAAGTAAGGTTATTTCCGAATCTTCTTAACGATAGGGACTAATGTTGAATTTTCAACCAGAAGTCATTTAGGCTTTTATGTACTCTTATAGTAGGGTAGGGCGGGGCTAGTTGGGCCATGGGGCAAGTTGGGCCACGCGAATTACTCAGAAACAGTAAGCTATAAAAGAACAAGATCCTACACAAATGAAGCTTGTACAATAATCAACAGGTGCAAAATCGGTCCCAGCTGCATCATATCAGCAGGAGGAGAAGCACATCAAATTTTCAGCATGAAAAACTAAAAAAAAATGCCGGTCTTTCTTTTATTATTTTGATGGTGATAAGTTGCAAGATATACAGTAAGGTAGGGTTTTGTCATGAAATACGTTAATCTATTTTAGTATTCAGTACACGAAATTGGACAGTTTTGAGTATTTTTGTTTTTCTGTTGATGGGGCAAGTTGGGCCACTTGGACTTAGTACATTTAGGACAATGTTATTCCCTTGCGGATTAATATTTTCAATTTTTTCCAAAAACATTAAGAAGTACGAACTCCATTCTATCTTTTGAAACCACTCTTGAAAGTACAGTATGGATAATCTGGTTAAAACAGGACTTTAAGCGAAAAGTGGCCCAACTAGTCCCGCCCCACCCTACTACATGGTAGGACATTCAATTAATAAAACCAAAATGATTTGTAGATGCATCTTTTCAAATCTGGTAGGAGTATCATTGGTAGATCGTCCAGAGTTAGAGTATATTACGATTTTTGTCCTTTTAGTGACAATAGCGGGTCAACACTCAACAGAGGCTGGTTATGGAAAGTCAGGTATAAGATGATCGGACCAGCCAGCTCAACGGAACGCTATTAACATAAAAGTCAAATGTATGGGGCTGCATAAATTGGATAATGATTTCGGGAATCTGTTGCTTTAAAAGTATGCCATTTAAAGTTAGGTTCACATCAAGAAGTGTATATGTCACACCAAAAACATAAATGTAAAAAAACAGCCAAGTTCTTTAATAATGCAAAAAAAAAAAAATACGTGTGTAACTATAGTCAGCCACGAAAAGTAATGAGATCTAAATGTACGCAAAGTTCTTAGTTTAAGCGTCGGTTTGTTCTCATCTGGTTAAATCTGTGGTTAGGTTATCAGGGATTTATGTCGTTTTCCATTGGGCACATCAGATTTTTATTTCAGATCTCAGATTTTTCGTGGCAAATGGAACCTGAAAGCAGATTGATCTGCTTTTGTAAATGTAAATGGCTTTGCAAATTGTTTTCGTTTGTCCACGGAGACATACAAACTTCATATAAAAAATTTGACTGAACAAACAGATTCTATGGTTATCGGCTGGAATAACCGTTGATTAGAGTTAACCAAAGATGAACAAACTGGCCCTATGTAGGTTAAATGTTAAAATTAATTGGTAGGTTCACTGGACAAGTTATCAAATTATAATAATATAATATAATAAAATAATAATATAAACAAATAACTTTTCAAGTACCTAAATCTAACAATTTTTTTAACATTTAACCTTGGCTCTTGAAGCTTGGTAAATGTTTCAAGTTAGAAGTTTTTGGTTCAATTAGTTCCGAAGTTAGAGGGGAGTCGAAAAAAGTCTGAGTTTGTTTCTATAGAAATGGTAAGTTCCTTTACTAGAGAACTTGGCTGGGTCACTACCGTGCCCTTTGATATTTCCTTGAGCCATGCATTGTCCAAAGCCTAGGTCTACTGCCGAATGAAAAGCGGAATCCAAAAGACCTTCCATGTTCCATTTATCTTTCCTAGACACTATTAGTAAAATCCTTGAGCAGATAACTTATAATAGGCTCCAGCTGACAATTGGAACGAAAGCATTGTGGAACATTAATGTTTTTTCCGCATGTAAATATCTACAGTGGATATCTACAACGAACTCGGTTATAACGAAAGCCTGTCTCTCTATACAGGGCACGTGCTGGAAAGGATTGTTTTCTTGTACCACTATAGACTTAAAAATGCTTTAATTCGGCTAATTATGGGGAACATGACACGAGCTGCCTTTATGTGATTGGAATACCGGAATACCTTCGTGAAATTATCGAGTTACTTTATAGATAGGTTCAGTTCGTCTCTATGATTCTAAGAGTATCTAGCTATAGATGTCTAAAATTTGTCTAATACGATTTGTTCTTCTGAAGTGCGGTTTCTGCTATGAAAGTAGCTGTTTTTGGTTATGTGCTTATCTTTTTCTGGATTGTGGTAACTGCATTGGAAGCACGTGTCGAAAAACTATGAAGAAATCTCATTTCAGTAGCTAATTTTTTTTGTTCAGAATCCAAATCTCGTGACCATATGATAGTTGAAACAAACACAGAATTACAGACAGATGTCTTAGATTTGATACCAAATTCGCTCCTCCTAAAGATAAATCTAGTCATCTCAGAATAGCCCTATATCCTTACTAATTCTATAGGAAAGCTCAGCATTATAGGTACCATCAGGGAATAGGACCGGCTTTCAAAAACTAAAGTAACTATACAATAGAATTAGTGCCAAGGTTGGCGTCTCAGGCGCAGGGACATAAGGCCCAGGGACATAAAGCCCAACTTTTATTTTTGGGGCTTATGTCCCACTTGGATGGGACATAACGCCGAAATTCAATTTGGGCCTTAAGTCCCACCCAAATGAGACTTAAGTCCCATACATTTCTTTTGGGATTTATGTCCCACTCAACCTATTTCTTTAGATAAGCTTAGATAATTCAGATAGATAGAAGAGCACGTACTAAATAAGTATAACGAGTACAACAGATTTTTAGCTCGGTTGTCTTGGTAAAGTTTTAAAAATGATTTATATTTACAACTAAAATACAGTTACTAGCAGTTTGCGAAAAGTAATGCAAACGAAAACCGCCACGAAGTCTTTTGGAAATAAAGGAATCATTTGCAAACGGAAACGTTTTGTTAAGCTACGGCATGTCGAGGTATGATAAAAAAATTGTTTTACTTAAGAACACGATTTTAGAAAGCCAATTTGGATACACCATAATTCCCGGCATCTAAAATCGCTGAGTAAATTGAAACATTGCCTCAATCAGAACGACATTTTAAGTTGGTAGCATATTTAATGTTCGTCCATCCTGTGAATGCAGGCAATTATTAATTGTGGTGTATAATATATCCCATGCGGAACATGTAATGTGAGTAGCTACTTTTTAGTTTTATTTTCTAGAAAAGGAAATAAACTTATAAAATTCTAGGTTTTGACAATTTGAGAAAATAAAACTAACAAAATCGCGCGATTTTTTTAGTTTTATTTTCTCAAATTCTCAAAAACTAAAAAAGAAAACAAACTTATAAAATTCTAGAAAAGAAAATGAACTTATAAAATTTGAGAAAATAAAATTAAAAAATTTCTCTTCTCAAACAATAACCTGCGGTATTTGTTTCGAGAGTCATAGAAACATATTACTTCAACCCTACAACCGTTGCAAGATGTGTAGTTGTAGCTGTTTTGCGAAGATAAACGAAGAAGCAATCGCTAATAAGAATAAATTAATATGTCCATTTGGCCGGCAGATAATTAAAAACATATCTTTTGTTTACTTTTAAAGTTTGTTTGTTCGAAGACTAATTTAAATCCAGAATGTTTTGCTAAATAGTATTTCTTCGAAAATTTGGGAGTTATGTCCCATCTTCGACAAAAAAATTTTGGAACTTATGTCCCACTTGGGTGGGACTTAAGGCCCAAATTCAATTTCGGCCTTATGTCCCACTCAAGTTGGACATAAGGCCCAAAAATAAAAATTGGGCTTTATGTCCCTGGGCCTTATGTCCCTGCACCGGCGTCTCAGTGTATGCACAGTATGAGATGATTGGATCAAGTTCGAAATCTCTCCATCATGCGTAAAGCCCAATTGAGCGCCCTTACCCTTAAACGGATCTCCGAGATAATGAAAATAATAGGTAATAATTAGGATGACTGTCTGGAATAATACACATCCCAGTAAAACTCTTCACGTCTAAGTTGTTAGTTTTGGCCTTGTTGGAAGATGAAGCAATGCTTTCACTTTCCCGCAATTTCCAAAGCTTCCTCTATTAGCTTTCATTTTTCATAGTCTACATACACTACCTACCGAATGCTTTCTACGGACTGGTCTTTTATAATGGTCGAAAATAGTAGTGTTTTTTTTTTTTTTTTTAAATTAGTCTACAACTAGGCGTTCAAATAATCCATACACAAACTTCCTAATAAATATCTAAATATTATATACGCTCTCACTTTCATATCGTAGGTAGGTACTGTTTGTTTAGTTTTCAAAGACCCAATCAATTTATCGCCGTCACATTTTCCGCAATCAATCCACCAATCTGCAGCACTAACCAATCAATAAATATCTACAAATAAAAATGATGCCTTTCTTTACCTTACTCCATAGATGTACAATATCTATGCAGTGCAGTAAGGTTGTTAAATAGAAGCCTCGTAAGAGGGCATGCACAAGCGCGGCGTGCACAAGCGCGAGCTCAAATTCACAAAACACTGATTATAGCAATTTTCTGGTACATGTACGAAATTGGACTTGCAAACAGGTGACAGTTTTCTGTTGAAAAAGATAAATCTTCTTCAATGTTCAGATAAGTATACACACGTTCAGCTGAGATGATGATCCACCGCGTGAGGACCAGCAGTGTTGCACAAAAAGGAGAGAAACCCCGTAAAAAAAAAAGAGATTTTTACTTTGAGATAAAAATTGCTCAAAGCTGAAGATGCATTTTGCCAGCAATATTATAGCACACAATGGATAGTTAGGAGTCGTTTAGAGTGCACGTATAAAAACAATGCAATCCAATGTCGTGTGTTCATCCTCATTGTGCGCACATATGTATAGCGTTTTAACTGAGGCTTCTCTGATTTGGTATAAGAAAATTAATATTGCAAATTTGTATAAATCCATAATATTATGCAGGTAGCTATATAAGTGAGAATTTTAATGAGTTTTGATACCAATTTGAGTTTTTTTTTATTTCATATTACACCATAACAACTATAGCTACTTAATAAGGCTACCTATACGAAAAGAACATTCTCCTGAAATTTCTCATCTACAAAAATGTTAATAATTATTCCAAGGCTAAATGACTATTTTTCATTCTTCTTTTTGTGGTACCTATTAGAAAAAAAAAACAAATAAACATGATCTTAACAAGATCATGATTTATCATATCAGTGATTGAGGTGAGTTTCCTTCTTCCTACACAATGAAGACAGAGATTTATTGGAATTTATGATAAATTTGATCGAATTGCTCCACATGTGTTTTATTTTTATTTAATTTTTTTTAGGTATGTTCAACACAGAAATTAAGTTAGAAATATCAAGACCGAGGAAGGGCACAGCAGGTGGCTGAGTTTTTTTTCCCCTGTTCACTGTTTGCTTTCGCTGTATACGAATAAATTTTATATCGAGCATAAATCATTTTGAGGTTTTGACATTTTTGGTGGCAAGTGATCTTTCAATTCGGATTTGTGAAGTTGAACATGTAAGGCTGGGTTTCTTGTTTAATTGTAATTACTAAAGCCTGCTTGTTTGCGGTCTGGTCGTGGGAAATATATTAAGTATAGACACACACGCGCATATAGTACAATATTTGTTTTATTCATGTTGAATTTTTGAGGCATAGCTATAAGGTACATCCATTTAATAGTGTGCCTGAAATTCTAAAGTGTTTGTATGCACTGTAGTTATTTTGAGAGTGGAATAAAATAAGGATCAACTAGCTTCCTAATAAATATATAAATTGCGTCCGTTAAAAAACGTCCGACATACTATAATAACCTAGATAGAATGTCTTTTCTCAACACTAACCTGCCGAAACACAAACAATTCGTATATGACCTGACCATTGCTTAGTGCAACAATAAACAATTTTTGGGCTTCTAACAATTCTTTTAAGAATCTACTAAAAATTATTGAGCATGAAAATAAAACTATGTATTTGAATAGTGTCTGTACTGTATTACAGCAGTGACCTCTATTAGAATGTCACTGTTACGAATGGCAATGGCAACACTCGCCATTCGAGTATTTTAAGTAAAATAAATTGTATGAGTCAGTCTTGCTGCGCCTGTGGAGAGAGAGAGCTCGAGTTCCGAGCAAGCGGGAGATTAAATTAATGTGGGGTTTTTTCAACTTAACTTCCCCACAATAAAAGTCGAACTCGTTTTATTTCAATCGGTACTCGAACTGTCACTATGCTCAACAGAACTCCTTTTGTATATGTATTTACTTAATTACGATTTGAGAATTTGGAAGTCGGACATAAATAGAATCAGTTATAATAGGTTCTCAAATGGGGAGAGATGATAGCTCGCTATATTTTCTTTCAGGGTTCTGTAGTCAGATACAGCCTAAAATATTCTAAGTTTAAATATTGAATTCCCTCTTTATGCAACTAAATTAGAATCAATAACTCGCATTAGCTATATCACAAGACGACAAGAGTTAACCAAAATATCTAGACTTAATGAAAATAAATAAATATTTTGCGTAAAAAGTCTGTATAGGATCTTAGACTTAGCTTCTGACAACGATTTGTGCGTGTGAGTTCTTATTTCTGAGATGAATGCAAGGGACCTACAATTTTATGCCGATTGTGGATCTTAATTCGTCCGTTTGTAAAAAAAAGGCTCTGTGAAACAAATGAAGAAAGCAACTCAGGTTGAATTCGTCATTGATTAAACCACATCAAGCATTACAAACGATATTAGACGAGCTGCAGCAAAAAAGTATCAGAAGTAATGTAGGTAAAGACCGAAAATGGTTAAATCAAATGCAGATGCCAGACTTTACATTTTCAATACGGGCACGTTTTTTGGATTCAAGTACAAGGAACAATGTTATATTTTGCTTGTCATTTAGGCTGCATGTTGGAGATGAGAGTGAAAAGATTCTCGTAGTGAATTAAGCTTCCAAAGAATGTTCCTCAGCTCGTCAGCGAATCTTGCGCATTTACTTTTTAACGGGATAATGTTACATTTATATGTGTAGTGTATGTAATAATAAGTTTATACTTTTTATCTAACACTTAATTTTTAATAAACATTTTGTAGTAAATAAATACAAATATTTAAAGAGAACATATTTATTTTGTTTACCTCTTTTAAGCTGAAAAATCGCTTCAAAGAAAAAAGGTAAATAGATAGATAGATACGATTTTTTATTTGATTTCAATTGTTAGAATAGTGCTTACAGAGTTTATAAAAAAATTAAAAAGCATTCCTATAGATGACAAAACAAAATTATATTACAATGAAATGACGCCTTTTTTAAAAACTTTCACTAATAATCCGCTCTCTATAGCCTAGCGCCAATTTACAGTATTGGAATAGTTTTTTTTAACTTCCATATCGTTGAGCAGTGATATTACTTGGTTCTCTGTCAAAAAATCACTTCCGAATGTGTTCCTCCTCCTAATCTCTTTTAAAATAGGACATTTCCCCATAAAGTGAAAAGTATCTTTTCTTTCGTCAGAGTTACACAATGCGGACTGTACCTGCACAGGATGGGTAAATCCTCTCTATATGGAATAAAGTTTAACTTCATAAGTTCTCCACGTAACTTGACCATCATCGATATTTCGTCGACGCCATTTTCGTCTCAAAAATAGTTTTTCTCTTCCAGATTATGCTTCAATCTAGAGTACAGGTTTCTATGGAGTGAATCTGTGACGTTGTTCAAAAATCTCTCTCTGCATTTTAAGTCGACTGCAGAAACAAGCTGGTAAAGCAGTCTTTTCCAATCATCGTAGTTGATTAAATTATCGAGATTGAGATCCATCTCACAGTCGCTAGAAAGGTTTATTCATTCTGCAAACCAACTTGTTTTTGAGCGTATGACTTGAAGAGCCGCTATCTTCCCATCTTCAGAATTTTCAGAACGTAGTCTATTTGCATTTTAAGCGTTCTAATGAAGAGAGGCGATAAGCCTATTTCCAACATAATCATATAGTTAGGCATATTGGGTGGCAGTTAAAAAATTCGCTTAATAAAGTAACGCAGCAGCTTCTCCACGGTTTCATATTGCTTTGCTCCCCATACTTGTGCTGCATACAGTAAAATGGATCTCGATACGGCTTCAAATATTCTGAACTTGCTGCTATGCGCAATACTTTTATTGTAAAAACATCTGTTCCACGCTGCGCTGATAGCACTCTTCGCCTTAGTCAGCTTTTCCTTCAGATGCCTCTCCATACTTACGTTCTTTGTGAAGTGAACTCCTAGGTATTTGAATTCATTAACAATTTCAATCCATTCATTGTTGTAGTACCGTTTTTCATTCGCACAGTTTCTGCCTCCTCCGTTCTTGAAAATCATAATTTTGGATTTTTCTAGATTTACTATCAAGTTCCAAAGGCTACAATACTGACACAGCTGGTTAATCATGAGCTGTAACGATTCAGTCGTTGATTCAAAAAGAACAATGTGATCAGCGAAAAGCAATGCCTTTATTGTATGACCTGCGTCTTCAATGCCGCTAGGTAGACAGTCTACCAGGTCTTCAAAAAATAGAGCAAACAGAAAAATATTTTTTTATAAAAAGGTTAAACTCGTTAACAGCCCAAACTTAAATAAAAAAAAAAAAAAAACGTGGAAAATCTTTTTAGAATTATATATGAGTGGCATGCGAAAGGTATCAGTCCAATCTCATGAGGATGAGACTGAGCTCTGAAACAGAGCGTTTGCAGTGAGATAAGTCTCAAACGCAAACGAGAGCCCGAAAAGAAATTAAGATGCAACAAGTTTTTCTCTAAATCTTAAAAATATTTTGAAAAGTCAAATTAATATAATATAATAAAAAAATTTCTTTAAACATTTAAGTTGGAATTTGACGTTTTTTTTTCTAAGAAAGGCCTAGAGTATGGCATCATTAAAGACATGTTTTACTCCACAGGCTCCATCACCCAAAAATACAATTGCATGCGGCTTGTGCATTAGTACAACAACAACAACTTAAATACTTCAAAATTTATTCGTTTATCGAAATTTTCTCCGGCCGTCGTCTTTTTCGGGAAAGTCAGACTGTTTTTAGAGCTTTGAAGAGCGTATAGGTACATGCGATCTTCAAAATAAATTGTTTTCAGATTTTGCTTACAAAAAATATCTAATATGTGATGGTACATTTTTTGACAGTGGTTTCTTGTGTTCCTGGGGACACGGATTGAATCTAAACTTACATAATTGTATTAATTGCATTTAAGGAGTTAATCTAAAAATGCAGTTAGCGTTATTTTATTAAAGATTAATCTCAGAAAAATAAATTTAAGTACAATATTAAGCACACAACAGGATAATTGAAAAAACAAACATATTTCCTACACGAATTTATCTTCGATATTCTCTTCACGCAGATGGGAATGTTCGAAAAATATATTTCGAATGTATGTGTATCCACATCCAATCTGTCTGTGATCGATTACAACGAGTATTCGCTCCATTTAATTAGAGTAATTTAATTCTTTATTTCTAAACACAAAACTTTACGACCATCATTAAAGTCCGATCCTATACAAAGTACAAACAACCTACTGCTAAGCTTAAAACTGGTATACCTACATTTACCTACTTTATTACACATATAACAGTGTCGTTAAGAAAACGCGTGTATTTATCAACATACAGCTGGAAAAAAGTATACGATTAACATCACAAAAATTAGTGAGTTTTTTTTTTATAACTTCATTAGGAGATCTATCAAATAATGCTCTGTTTTTTATTGATCCATAAAACAAGCCTCACGAAACCCATTATTCAGATGAATTTAACAAAACCCACAAAGCACCACACGTGGACGTGAAATACTTATACAATCCCACGCCAGGAAATAAAATTAATCATTTAATCTACTTATCAACCAAAACAAACAGCTTTTGACCCGATTTTCAATACTTTATACTTTAACGTTTTGAGTTATTGCAGTTTGAGATGTTTATGGGAAAATAATGGTAAACGCATTGGTATGTATAGCAAATCTATGTGTCGCATTTAGTTGACACGATTTCTTGCGTAAGGACTTATGCGAGTCAAAATATGGCAGAAATAATGAAGTGACGGCACAATGAAACGGTGTGTGGTGAAATGTGCAAGTCTAAATTATACATATGAGTACACGACGGCCTGGAATTAAACAATAATTCATATGTTGACAAAGTATAATAGCGACTGTCGGATGGACAAAAATGTTACTATAGTTTAATTTAAAGATTATGCTAATATTGGTCGCAAAATTTCAAACAAAATTATAGATAGATACACAAACGATATTGTTTACTACGATTTAAAAACAAAAATAAAAAAAAAACGGGTTCTGAAAAAAAATTTGGAACTACTGATGGAATTGGCAAATATTGCCATAATTCAGGATTTGGACGTTTAATTGCATCGTGGGCATTTTGGTTATGAATTTTAAAAAAGAAAATTTTTCTATTGAAACAATCCCAATCTTCAATGCCATTAGCATCACTGTTGAGATGCTTAAACAAAAACTGGCACACGATTTTGTTTTGACTGGTTGTAAGATTTCTATTATTAAAGTGGGGCATATTATTATGGTGAAATGGCATATTTGCTTAGAGCCATATTCACAAGCGATTTTAACGAAGTTTAATGTGTTGCATTGAATCTATATGGGAGTTTTCAGTTTAACGAGTGATCAACTACTTTTCCTCCACAGCAATACCTAAACCGTTTGACACCTGTTTATAAAATTGCAGACAGTATCAAAAGGCTCAAAATAGCTATTAACGTCACCTAAAATGAAGCCACACTCTGCTTAATTTTTTCACTTCGATAGTTTTTCTTCGAAGTGTTTAAATTTGCTTCCAATTATCGCTAGAAACACGTTTGCATATATTTAGGGAAATCATTAAACATTAATATTTAAATTTTATCCAAAGTAGAAAATCAGATTTTAAAAAGGGGCAACATTTAAAAACAATTGCTGAGTCAAGAAAGCTAGACCATTGAAGTGAAACTTCAAGAGCCCAGATAAATAGTTAAATTGAAGATGCTCATCTTAGGTTAGGATAGGTTTGTGGACTGGCGGGGAGTTCTCCTTCTTCTGACACATTGTGATACCCGTAGAGAAAAGAGGTTGTCCCTTACCCATTATAACCCTGCATTCAAATTACTTACTGTGTTGCTACATACAAACCATCCTGATGATTTGACGAAGTTCATTATCTTGTCTACTGATGTGCTGGAAAGCTCATCTAGGTCGTTGAAGAAGTGACCCCCCAGGATTTATACTTGGTGTGTTGGAGACCTTATGTGACATAAGAAGTGCGTCCTCAAGAGCTCCCTCATTATCGTAGTCTCTAGAAAGTTCTTCATCCGTTAAGCCCATTTGCTACATGTGTTACCGCAGAGTATTGTGCTCCGGTTTGATTCCTAAAAGGGTGGACACGGATTTCCTATCCTCACGTATGATACTCTCGGCTGTTATGGTTTCGTTGAAGGACGGCCATAGCATTCTTGTGGTATTACAAGTGCCTACTTATAAGGCGGCACATCTAGCGGTCGCCTCACTTGTGGCTTTTCTCCCTGCTTCAAGCTTAAATGTGCAAGGCGGGATTTTCACAGTGCGATCATTTTGTTTTAAAACAGCTGTCAAACCTTGTCTTGCTAAGTCGTCTGTTTTCTGGAATGCCTTCATGTCCCTGAACCCAGCAGAGCAATACCTTGTGATGAGTAGCAAGAGCCTTGAGTTTTTCGCGAAATCACCTCGCAAGCTTCGATTTTATTTCTGGTGAAGTTAGGTATTGTTTTTATTGCTGCCTGGCTGTCGATAAAAAATGTAATACCTAAAGGTGGTACCTCTGCCTGGAACAGCCTACCATAGTCGGGAATGCGTATCGATTCTTATATATCCAGCGATTCGGAGAAGACATCAGAACCTACCCCACTGTCCATTATTGAACCGTCTGTAAAAATACCGCTAAGGTTTGCATGTTAGGTACGATTCCGTCTCTCCATTCTTCTCTGCTGGGATAGGCGCTCGAGAAAGGTCTTGTAAGCTCTAAATAAGGTGTAACGTAGTCCGTGATAGGTGCATATGGCCAAAATGCTCATCCTAGATTACAAGTATTTTAAAATAATCCTTTCAGATAAATTAATCAATCAAATTGTAACTAAACTCATGTAATTAGGAGGTAATTAAAACGCTATAACAGATGAGCATATTATTTTCTACGATATCGTATCCAAAACGCTAAATTTAGTAAAAAATAAAAAAAAATGTAAAAAAAGAGCACAAGGGAATGGAAATTACTTTAAATTGTCTGCAGATATATTATGACAGCATCAGACTTGTAACGAAAAATATCCTGAGCGAAGTCATGGATGACTCCTAATAAACCGAAAAACGCAAATGTTAAAAAAGAATATAACCTTATATTTTAAGACGATTAAGTAAATATATTAAAATGACATTAATAGATTACCAACTGGCTTGCTCTTCCTTTATAAACGAAAGAGTTGAGCTGCGAACTGATTTTCATTTTGCAACAGAATCTCGGGGTACCTATAGGTACCTACCAATTTATAAATCTATTCGCATATAATGAAAGGGGCCCTACGAATTAAGTCCCAACTGGAACTACATAACTCCCACTAGCCAAATGAACTAAGTCCCACCAAATATTCAGTGGGATTTAGTTCATATGTTTGGGGGATAGTTCGTAGTTCATTATGAACAAATTCCCAATGGATTAAGTCCCAATTTGAGAAAGTGGAAGTTGGTTCATTTAACTTGTTTCGAGTAAAAATATTTCTGTTGAAAGTGGGAGTTAGTTCATTTTGTGAAAAAAATGTTTTTAACAAATTTTTAGGAATGGTAACTGGTTCAAATGTAAATCAGACATACAAATACGGTTTGTAGATTTTGTATAGTACATACATAGGTTTGCATTATTCGCGCGAATTTTTAACACCGTATGAATAGCTACAACTCTTTGTGCATTGTTTGCATTGATATGAAGCCAAACATCGTCCTTCTTCCATGCAAGCATATGATTTGCAGCGAATGTCATTTGAAGTTGCAAGCAGATAGCATCGCCAAAGGTTCGAACGATGGATATACATGTCCTTTGTGCCGCACAAAGATCATTGATATAATTCACGTTTACTTACAATAATAATATTGTATTATACATATGTATTTAATTTACCCTTATTATTTTGTATCAAAAGTATATACCTACCTATGCTGGATTAAGTCCCACTATTGGGTTATAATTCATTCTCATATTGGGACTTTGTTCATTCTTAGTTGGGTCTTAGTTCCTAAAAATCGTGGGAGTTAGTTCATATAAACTAAGTCCCAAATTTTCTGGGACTTAGTTCGTTTTGGCTGGTGGGAGTTAGTTCCAGTTGGGACTTAGTTCGTAGGGCCAATGAAAGGAACTGGAAATGGATGGATCGAATGTTATTTCACATAACATAAGTATAGGATATGGTCCATCTGTTGGCTCTTTGAAAAATGGTATAAGAAATTTTTCAATAATGTTTAACGATTGCTGCTTTATTGAAAATAGAAAAGCCTTTCGATTATCGTCTCTAGATTGTTCGCATAACATCGATCTTTAAATTTCTGTTCCAAATTTGCACTGTTTCGCTATCACAAAATATACATTTTGAAAGTATCTTTGATAGATAATACTAAGTTTCTGCCATTTTTCCTTAACGCATAAGAGATGTTAGTGTAAAAATAACAAATGATTCAAAGAGTCAGCAATTGCCGCCCCCCCCCCCTATGTACAACACAACTATCTAAATAGAAGTCAATCAGTGGGCTGTAGGAATAAAAATATGTTACAAAATATTTCGCTAAAGCTTCCTCAGTCCATTCTTGCTAGACATAATGTTAACAAACAACGAAATTCACCTCAATAACAAGACCGCTATTATTTTCTTGCCTGACAAAGTGGCAATGCATGCAACTGGATAGACAGACCTACAGTTGGCTACACGACCGGAATGAATTATTATTAGGGGCGCTAGACATATTTAAACAGATATGGAAATGATATATATTATTCAAATATTTTGGATCGCTATATATTTTATTCGATTTAATTATGTATAGAGTGCTGTTTTTTCGTCGATATACAGAGTTATTCGTAATGATGACGAATAATGAAGTCATTATAGATGCATGTCTTTTCAATGACAGGCATTTAGTGTTGGGTCGCGTTGTAGGTGCATTATATACGGGCAGTTTTTTTTTTTGCAAATTATGCACATAATTTAAACTTTGATTGCTACCATTGAATACATGTTTATTTAAATGTTTATTATTGTCTCGTCGATAACGATAAGACCTCAATTTTGAGTTCATTTATTTATATGAATCTCAAAATAGCCTGCATTTATTTGTCGCATATTTAAATATTCTATAATATAAAATATTTGGTAACATGATGTCATAATCGGTTTAACAAAAATATTCTTTTAAAAAATTGTTGTATACAATTAATATTCTTAAGATACATATTATATATTTAATGCTGATGCTGTAAATTAGATTAAATATGCCTACCTATATCAGAACTTGTTTAATACTCGTAATTTTACCTTATTCTCTATTTAAAAGTATACATACTATTTTATTCAATATCTATTTGAAACAGTGTTCGTTTTCACTGGCTGAACTATGAAATAGCAATACCCAGATGCTTCAGATACTTTCGTTCTTAGCCGATTTTTTTGATATACCTATACCCTACATATCTAAGTACATTATATTCATATCATAGGTCGTATTTTATATGGTATAATGAAAGAATTATTACGCAATGGCAATAACGCCCAAGTAAATAACGCTCACATCGATTTGGAAATAACGTCCGAAAAATTAATATCAATTAAAAACAACACAAGATCCAAACTGAAATGAATCGATTCATTGACAAAACTTCTCATTAAGAACAACTAAATATTAATAGTTTTCAAAGACAGAAAAGGAATTGGATAGAAATATGACAAAATACAAGGCGACTATTGTGACATTGTTAAACTCATTAACCTTTTAAAACGAAAGAGTTCAATTGCGAACTGTGTATTTGCAACAACATTCCATTAGAATATCTACCCATTTAGAATAAATGGCACTGTTTGCCTACTACAAAAAATGCCACACAAAAAAGAAACATTTAAAAAGAGTTCACAGAAAATCCTGTCCGAGTAAGAAGATGCAAGAGCTTGTCTATTGCTCCTAAAAGCGGCAATTGCTTGTGACCCAAGACTGTACAAAACATGCGTTGGTACCCTATAAATTCCTTAAGCCAGTCGTGCTGTTCTTGACGCTGTCAATTATTATACTTTGCGTTTGTTCAAACGAAGTTTAAATAAAGAAATAATTAAAAAAATCTTTAAAGCAAACCGTCTCCAGCGATGTATTTAATTTTAAACTGTAAAAGGCAATTAATTTTGTATTTAAGGGTTAACTTAATTTCAACAAATCAAAAGGGCTGCATCTACTTTTTTTTACAGGGTTTCACTCAATTCCATATTGTTTTAAAAATTGCACTTGCCGTAGTGAGAACAAGAAGCTAAGGTTCCCCCCGCTTAGCTCAAACATATCTGTTCCTACAACATATCATCTTAATGTGTTAAAACTAAAATGCGTGGTGCTTTTACGAAATTAGTCAGTGTCGTCATGTTTTGCCGACCTTAAAGGTGTCATAAGGTTTAAATAAGTAAACGCATTTTCTGATCTGCACCCAGACACACTTTCGTTTTTTTTTTAAACCACAGACATAAGTATAATATACTTGCGTCACCTATAACATAGAAGTTGACGGTGCTAATTAATATCACAAATTAGTGTAAATTGATTTTCTGTATCAGGTTACACTTTTGGTTGCTATAAGCGTTTTGAAACCAATGTCAACTGTTGTAAGACATTGTTTTGTTTTAGTTTTAAACACTATAGAGGCTTTTAAGTCTAGGTTAACGTTGAATAGAGGTGCTAATTTTATTCGCCTGATTATTTGTATTATAACGTATTAGAAAACATTTTAGCTAACAATGAAATTCATTTGGAATAGCGTACAAAATTCGCAAATAAAATTAACTTTATTGCCTTCAAATTCGTATTAAAATGAATGCAGAATAATTGACTCGGTCATAATATTTTCATTTATTTTTATGTTAAACTCTACGATTGACCTATCCCAAATACCTGGTACACCAATTGTAATATAGGTATATGTACATAATTAGCTACACATTTTACCATTTTTTGTCGTACCCAAAGAAAATTGAAAATTCTCATGACTTTGTAATTATCTGAGAACATAAATTGATTTTTCGAAGCAATAAGTATGTTAGCTGTCAAAGCTTTAATAAGATGATGTAGTAAAGGCAATATTTACGGACTTACGACATTTAATGCATGTGTGACCATAAATCCGGCAAACGTTTTAAAGCGGATTGTAATTTTTTTTTTTTGTTGTCATAATATATACATACTTTGCATCTGATTTTAATGTTGAAAACGAAAATAAATGTCATTGCCTAAGAAAATTACTTATAGTTTTTTTACTAGATATTAATAAGGCGGACTTAGTTTGCTAGAGACAGTTATTTATTTATTGATTAGTTTGATTCTTAGATGGAGCCTTGAGTGTGTACTAACGGTTTTTATCTTTCGTTTTGTTTGAAGATGAGACAAGCGTCAAGATAAGTATGCCCCGTTTCACAGTGCAGATTTAAGTGCAATTAAAGTTTGAGTAGAAACGAACTACTGTCAGTCAAGTAAGTATATTTTGAGTTTTGAGTTTTACAAAAAGAAACTTATATTAGCACTTTTAAAAACATTTGTTTTGAAAATTTTTTTTTAAAAATGTATTTGATCTTATTTGGTTTAATCGAAATCCAAACGAACTTATCAAATCGTTAGCAGATGAGTACCTAGCTTGTCAATTGCCAAAGATAGGAAAGAGCAACATTTAGGCATCCAATATTGGGCAACTAAGTTTTATAATCAAAATAGGTTAAATCCCGCCCGCCTCTGCGGGCATAAATTGAAAACTTTATTTTCAACTATCAATCAATACTCAGCTGATATGTACCTACCACAACGGTATCTCACACAAAAATGTCTAGGTTTTTTTGTATAATTTTTTTTTGTCTTTTTTACCAAATACCATTGTGCCCTAATTATATATACTTTAAAAAAACAAATTGGTGAAAAATTACGTGTGGATGGGAAAAACATTACGCATGTTGCAACATAGGTAGTTTTTTTATAAATATGGCACTCTGGAAGTGGATACTGTGAAATCGGGCATAGGTAATAAATTACTGCAATCCTCCCCTAAACATAATCCTCCGCTCTAAATCAACGCCCTCTATCGTTTTTGTTGCTGTTTCTCTTGGAAATTTGGAGATGATTTGGTATGTATATTTGTGCCTTCTAATCAGCGCCTGCCCTGTACCTGTATGTGGCTGTTGTTTTTTTTGTAACTAAAAAATTTCGAAAACCCATTTAGCTTTTTAGCAATTTTTCTCCGATAATTTGCAGTAATCTTAAAATTTTCTTTGAACACCTTTGAAAATATTGGCATTATGGATATTGGGCAGTCACTATAGGTAGTTTGATTTGTTTTGGGATCACTATAAGCTCCTATCTCACACTGTCTTTTTATAAAGCATGCCAAAAGGCTATAGGACTTTCAGCTAAGGGTCTTGTACCAAACCTAACCTTACGAAATTTTCCTGTACTTTTCCTGACGTTGTTATTTAAAATATTAAGTTCTTTTTTGCCGCTTCGCACTCTTGATTGCTGCTGTGGCTGCCGTTTTCCGACCATTCTTTTCGCCGTAATAATTTGTACAAATTTTATTTTGTTTATTTATTTAGTAAGGCATTTGACATTTTTTAACGAATGGTTAGATCTACATATAAGAATTCCTTCTCTCCGTCCATCAACAACTTATATATTTTAACAATGCTTCCAATTCCTATTGTTCTGCAAATCTTTTCAGGACAGTGTTATCGGATGTTTCTCAGATGGTCATGACTTATGAGAGTTGGTATAGCGGACTAAAAGAATTGGCTGTATTTAAAAAATTGTGCAATATTTAACTAGAGCTACTTTGTAATGTAATGTAAAGACACACTTTCAAACAAAATACGCAAATAAGATGTCAACTTCAATATTTCTATAATATACGAATAGGTATTAATTAATAATATTTACTGACGATTGCCCAATTAGTTTATTGTTTGGTCCAAATTCCGTGCTTCATAACATTTAGACAGGAAATGCTGAACGAACAAAAAATCAACAGCAGCAGAGAAAAAGTCATCGATGACTGAATATTTAGCGGAAGTCTATGCAATACAGTTGTACGTATACAACACTGCTATTAAAGCAACAAACTTCATGAGTACCTTAATGGATTTTCAAGTACCCACAATGATCTATATTTACTTGGTCGTACGACTTGAGACCGATCATACAATAAACTAGATAGATACATGTGGTATAGAGATACCTATGTTGATATTTTAGTGCCTGGTGCAAGATAGTGTTTCTCTTAGCTGCACCTCAACTTATGTGAATTTGCTAAATTTGCGACTTTATTTCAATTTCAATAGTCTTATGAGGAAGCTATAGACACTTTTTTTATGTTTTTTTCATTTGCCAGCAAACTACATTGTACAATGTACATACACTTCTAAAACATTTGGATTTAGAATATAAAGCAAACAAAAAGAAAGGAAAGTTAAATAATTTCATAATATTAAGCAAAATAAAATAAATAAATACAAAATTTTCTATATCTTTATGTTGTTTGTAACTGAACTCCTCCTAAACGGCTGAACCGACTTTGATGAAATGTTGTGTGTGTGTTTGAGTGGGTTCAAGGATGGTTTATATTCACTATTTAATTTCAATTTCAATTAATAAACACTCGGTAATAAAACTTGGGAACTATTTTTTTTTTAAATCTAGTATTTTATCCTGTAAAATTTAAATACGTTTTGTTATTGTTATTTCGCTATCAAACTTTTTAAAGATTGTTGGTTTTTAAGAACTTTTTAATGGAAAAGATCTTTGGTGTTTACTCACTTCTTACGCTGAATGTATATAAATGTATAAATTGTAAAATACTTGTTTCACTATCATTTAATAACTACTAACCCGATTGGTATGGATGTTTTTAAAAAAGGTATTAACCAATAGTCTCTGCAGCTAAGCTCTATAATCTTTTATGTTACCTTGTAATTTTAATTATCTGTTAATAAACAATAATAATAATAAATAAAAAAGGTAGGCCTTAACAATGGGCACCATATAGGATTTATTTCATTGCAATCGTATTACTCGTTCATGAGTAATACGAAAAATAACGGAAAAACGTTGAATTTTATGTGAATTTTGTCTGTTGTTGCTCTGCTTTGGGGTAGTGAGCGTGATTCGCAGCATGATGTGATCTGGCCCAAGTGCGAGTAGGCCGTACGGTGCATAGCGCTTGGTAGAAAGAATGAGAGATATAATCTACCCTAGCGGGCAGACGGATATGCCTGAATCGGAACGGAAAATTCTCCGAAAATTCTCTGGTTCTTCTATTTTGTTGCTTAAATTTGTATTTCCAGGGCAAAAATTAAATTATTCTTTTCGAAGACGGATACCTCGAATGTAATTTGACCCTTCGACAGAGTATGCGTTACAGAGAATTGTCCGTTTCGACGGATACCCCGCTAGGGCCGGTAGTGTTAGTTAATCGTGCTATATTTTTTACCACAGTTAACTATTGTGCTAACACTTTCAAAACAATATATTTAATGTTCATTTAGCATATAATCTAAAGTGATGTAAAAAGCAAAAATTACATTATGACAACCATCGATATTCTGTCTTGGCATTTAATTTCTTGCAAATTTTTTTAAGTTTGTCTTGTGTAATTTAAAGTGTAATCTTAAATGGACCAAATATTACTTTGTTCTTTTGCTAAAAGGGGGCGACGCAAGGCGAGCACAGGTCAGCTAGTATTCAATATATCAGAACTTCGTACATAACACATTGGTAAATGTTTAAAACGGTTACGCGTCATCAATCAGAAATAAACAACATGTACGTCAAACAAATTATACAACATCCATAGAATTCAAATATAAGTTTAGGTATGTGCTGTGAATTCACTATAGAACAGTGCCAATTTTTCGGGAAGGAAATATCGGTCGACGGAGTACAGAATGAATTGTCATGAATTTTCCGACAATTTTCATGAATTTTCTGACACATTTGTACTGACAATTTTTTTATGGGACAGACACAGCGCTTGAGTTTCGGTAAAGTATTGATAGTGCAGTGACAAGTTAGCAAAGGGGTTTCCAATGAGAGGTGTTATTGTGAATGGCCCGCTATTTCGGTAGCTGTCACTTTTGAAGCTTTGAAGCTCAAGAACAACTGAGAATATTGCTGCTGTAGCCCAAAGTGTCGCAGAAAATCCAGGTTTGTCCATTCGTCGTCGTTCTTTGGAATTGGGCATTCCACAAACGTCATTACACCGTATTTTGCATAAAAACTTGGGTCTTAAGGCTTATAAAGTTTAGTTAACACAAGAACTCAAGCCGGCCGATCATCAACAACGTCGCCAACGGCTCAGCGTCGATACAAGACCTCAAAGATAAAATTCGTGAGGCTATCGAGGACATAGGGCAGCCACTTTGCATGATGAAAAGGATATGGTCCTGTAAGCGTGCTCGTGGTGGCCATTTGGCTGATGGTTTTTTTTTTCATTATTTTCCTCTTTATTATGAAATAAACATCCGATCATTTATCTCAAAAAATTGCATTTTTCTTTGAATACCAAAATAACACCTCTTATTGGAAAACCCTTTATGATTCAAAATGCTAAATATTATTATTTCCTTAAGCGGAAGTGATGAAGAATCTCAAATCCAATTTCTTTAGTATCTACGCAATCGGCAAAAGAAAGAATAAATAACAATTTTATTGCATTATGTGATTTCAAATTTAAGACTATATTAGATGTCTAGAAAACAGCACCGAAGAATATTTTGATCTAAGACATTCCGCAAAAAACAATTAACTACTCTCTTAATGATAAGACAAATTTGTCAACATATCTATAACTACGACAAAATTGCCAGGACATGACAATGATAATAGTCAGTACAAATTCGTTTTGTCAACAATAATTTATGAAATTAAAATTTGTTAGACAACATTTTAACGTAGCCCTGATGGCCTCAGTAAATTTTGTGGCACCTCTACATCTTGACATAAAGGACTCAGCAGTCAGCACATTAATATCTATGACATCAAATTTTGGCAGCTGATTCTACATACATACATACATTTTCAATGGCCCGCTTATCCATTAAGTGGGTCGCGGGTGTAGATTACTTAAGTGGACCCTCCATAGCTCTCGATCCTCCGCCATCGACTCCAAATCATCAAGGGCAATCCCCATACGGGTAGAGGAGAGATTATGAATTTGATCTAACCATCTCATCCTGGGTCTACCTAGAGGACGCCTGCCCGATGGTACGGATTCCATAGCGCGTCGTGGGATCCTGTTCGGGGACATACGTTTAACATGACCAAACCACCGAAGCATGGACCGCTGCGTCCGGAGAAGTAGCTTCTCGACATTGAGTTCCTCACGTATTCTGGTATTTCTAATGCGATCTCTACGGGTCACACCAGCAATACCACGGAGAAATCTCATTTTGGCAGCTTGTATCTGCGATCTTATTCTTTCAGTCATTACCCAAACCTCATGACCATAGGTAAGAGTTGGAACAAACGCCGAATTAAAGACTGACAACTTAGCTTTGACACCAAGTTCAGTCCTCATAATAACAGAATGACCAAGCTGTCTCAAAATTGACCCAGCCTGACCAATCCTACAGGAAAACTCGGCATTGCTCCTTCCATAACTCGTGAATAAGACCCCGAGATAATTAAACTTCTCCACCTGTTTCAATGGGACTCCACTAATATGCAGAGTGCATTGAACAGGCGTTCTGGAGACGACCATCTCTTCAGATTTGTTCACGTTTACCTTCATCTCAGCTTCAACACAAACGGCTACTAACCGATCGAGTGCGCCCTGAAGTTCAGTCTGAGAGGATCCAAGGATGACCAAGTCATCAGCGAAGAGCAAATGACTTATCCTCAGATCTCCCAATTCGAAACGCTCCTCGCCAAGACTGCGCTGTAACATCCAGTCCATATAAGTAATGAAAAGGAGAGGAGACAAGATGCACCCCTGACGAAGCACACAGCCAACGATGACAAGAAGAACTAAAAGAGCCTCGGATATTGCCAAGCCTGTCATAATAGGGCGCACTTTGGAGCCAGGCCTGGAGGGTGGCAGTTTGCGAGCGTCTGGTGGTCGGCTTGTCACGCTCGGCAGTCGGCCAGGTTTAACCCGAAACGGCTACGAGCTTCCTATCAATGGTCTCGCAAACCATTATGGGGGTCGGAGGGTGGATGCGCTATGCACCAATAGGTGCATAAGTGGACTTTCGGTTACTCGACAACGGCATCCACTTAGGATAGGCACTTGGAACATCTCTTCGCTCACGGGAAAAGACCTGGAGCTTGTTGGGGAGGCTGTCAAATATCGACTAGATATAGTTGGTGTTTCCTCAACAAAGCTGATTCTTTAAGTTCTTAATATTTGCAAAACGCTGCTGCATCCTCTATGCATTCGCACTTCGCAGAATGCAGTTCAGAAAATAAGGTTGCAATATTTTAAAAATATTTTTGCAGTTTAAATAATTTCCAGTGAAGGCATCTGGTGACATATTCACCCCTAGCATGGAATCCACCGGGGGGAATCATTCACTGAAAAGAATATTTTGGCATCCGCAAAGTGAACAGTTCCCGGTTCGGTTCGATTTTAACGTTTTTAACGATACAGTGAAACTTGGGGAACTGTTCACTTTGCGGATGCGACGACACCAAAATATTCTTTTCCGTGAATGATTCCCCCCGCTGGATTTCATGATAGGGGTGATTGTTTAAAATGGTTACGTTTTACGTACTGTTATCTTATTTAATGTTTTCGCACTTGAACTTCTTTGGGTTGGCAGTTGGCTGTAGCCCCACACTGGAATGAGATTTTTTTAATAAAGAACAATCAATGGTATTTCCTCCGCCTTCAGGGCATTATTCCCGCCAATGGTTTTGTGTTTGGCCTTGTGTTGCTGTTGTTAAAATTGTCACTTGCACTTAGTTGGTAGATATATTATGAGAACAGTCGTAGATTGTAATACTGTTACCATAGTCAGAGGGATTCTTTGACAATGAATTTCTTCACTGACACTAAATGGATTGAATGTAACCTGCTTTTAATTTTTCTCAACAGAGCGTACAAATAAAGGAAAGTCTCAACAAATAGTCACACGATCGTACGCTAATAATATTAAGCGAATCACTTTTACAATTTATTACAAATGAGTAAACGAACCATCCCAAAACAATGATGGCCCTTGTTCTCTGTCCATCGAGCAAAACCAAATGATAAATGAGATCGAACCAAAACTACTAAACTCAATTATCACCTAATAAAAACCAAATTGCTGGTATAAAATGCTTTTAACCTCTTTTATAGACAAAAATTCCAAAATACCGTGGCACAGGGAAAGAGAGGAATTACACCTGATTTATCTACGAAATATGAAAACAGATGGCTGAACGTATCTAGCATCACAATCAGGTCCTAAGTCTAAAAACAAAGAATATCATTGTTTTCGATTTTTATGAAGGGCAATCAATCGTCGCGTCGTCGTCGTCGTCGTGGTCGTTGTTGTCGTCGTCGTCACCGACCGTCCTCATCGAGGTGCTGGCGATTGTGCGAGATACATCTCTCTCCGTTTGCCTACCAAGGGATTTAACAGTTGATAATTATAATGCTGGTGTCGGACGTAAATCCACCGATGACGAAAGAAACTCTTTGGTGGTATAGTAATCCCCATGAGGGGATCTGCTGTTTGTAGAAGATATTAAATGTTCCATTTGTAATTTTACAGTTTCACTCGATTTAAAGGTTGATACAGTTTTTATAGTTCTTGTTCTGGCGCTATTAACATCAATTTTGTTGTTGCTTTGTGGATTGCATGGAAATCTCGAACGCACGTCGTCATCTTTATAGATTTACATAAATCCCGATACAAATGTGGCACCTTTACGTGACAAATTATGTCAACTTACAATGATGTGCTTTGTTCAACTTTAATGAGCAGCCAGAGCGTATTGAGGTAGAGTGAATAGTGATACCGAGATGGGTGCGCATATACAAATGTGTGTAACTACATTTTTTTTAGCATTTTATTCACATACATCTTAAAGTATATCACGGCCATAGTGATCATAAAATCCCCATATACACATAAAGCTTGAATGTGTATGCAGAATGCATTGCAATAGTAAAAATGTGAATCATACATTGTTGCAAAGTGTAAATCCCATCATTAACTCTTAAAAGACAATTTAAATTCATATTGTGGATCGTTATTAAAATGCACTAGATTAGATGTGCTTTTCACAGAATTGCGGAGGTAATGATGGAGTAATCGCCATGACGTTTGCTCACAATTATTGTTTTTATGGTTTTATATAAAATTGTTCACATTAAACCGCTTTGTCAGTTATGTGTGGGTATAGACTGGCGGCGCGGAAATATTAACATGTGCATTTTTAATGCAACTTTACGTTTAATTTAATGGTGCCTAGCTGAATGAGATTCGCTTTATTGTCTAAAATATTGTTGTTGAAAATATATCTCAGAGTGAAAAAAAAAATGTAATACATTATTAATATTAAAATGGGAGCACATGCCTATAATAGCGTGGAGCAAGTATAACTTTCCCATTTGAATTTGTTACAACATTTTGCATTATGTTTAGTTTTTTCAGAATTTGGCAAACAAGACCCACCAATTCAACAAAATAATTAGGTCGATTTTTTATGCCGTTCCAATTAACCGATGGATCCGACAATTTTGAAAATACTGAAAAATAATGACTGTCGGTGGTGGTAAGATTAGGTTAGTTGAAGTGGCCGTTGATAGGTCCCTTGTAATACCACATGAATTTAGAAGGTAGTTTATGTTTAGTCCTACTCCTTGAACGAGTTTCGGCTAATAAAGCTCGCAGATTGAGTTTTCGTTTTTGTGGGAGAGCCGGACATAGGTAAGTATAGAGAGAGTGAAGTAGTTCAGGTTTAGCCTATAGCAGCTTGTAGTGTTCTAGCAAGCGTACGCTTCTTTAGCCCTGCAGAGATCACATGGATTATAATAATAATTATAGTGCATTACTGCAAAATTAATTATTCCCAAGAAACTATGGGTCGGAGCGGAATTCCTTGGCTTTCTTAGTACTTAAAGTTGAATAGGCTGCAACGGTCAGTTACGTTTTTAGTAGCGTGGGGAGCGTCCGCCGGTCGCTTGTGTTTGTGTGACGGGAGCTTTGTAGCTCTAGCTACTTATAAGCAGTACTGTAACTTAAAAATTGTTGCCTAACTTTGTATTAAATTGTATAGACACTTTACCATTCTACAACTAGTACTAATCTTAGAGTGGAGTGGATCAGTTTGAGGAATACTATTGCATCTAAATTTTATAAACTGACAGATCAGATAGCGAAATGGACACAAAATTTGAAATAAAAATGGATGGATGGACAGGATGGACAGGGCCTTGGATATTGAAATTTTCGATCATAAATTGTACAGTGATTTTATGAAATGTATATCTATTTCTAAAATTAAACTCTTCGTCATCAAGTTCTTCAAAATGATTTGGCATAAATTTATGCATTTTAGATTTGCTCAGTACCTTAATGTCTTCAAATATAGTAAAATCTTGAAAGATATTCGAAACTTCATCTTTAGGATTGAACATTTCGTTCAATTTCGCGCTAAAAATCTCTAAAATAAAATCTTAAAAAATATTTACTTTTGCCTTCAAAATCCGTTGAGTCCGTGTTAAGAGATAAAATATACTTTTCGTGGTTTTAAGTTTAATACCAGGTGACACCGATAAAGTGGGTGTTGACTATAAATAACAAAATACATACTAATACTAACATTGTCACATTATTTTTTAATTCTGACTCGCCCGAGCGATATGATGCACGTTGACCTAAAAAATATATTATTGTGCTTAAAATTGCCAGACTTGTATTAATGTTAGTAGCGTCTCTACTTTCCTTAAATTGTTGGTACTTATTATTTCCCTGAATATGGATTCTTTCTAGTACCATATAGGGCCGGGCGCGGGCATTCACATATGATTAGATATGCTCAGCTGTTTCGTCTTTCTCAAGACATAATCGGCACTCCAGCGAGTCGACCAAATGCATTTTATTAACCCTTAAACCCTACCCTGGGGTCCAGCGCGTAGCATAAACAACACTTTTCTGGATATTTTTACAACTAAAAACCACACGATGGCGCTATTCAAGCTAATCCTCTAATGTATCAGTAGGCGTCTCGTTATTAGTAACTTTTAATTGTGCTTGCGGTGCAGTCGTAATTATAACAATTTCCGGGTCCTCTAGACCCCATGGTAGGAATACTGTAATATCGAAAGACAGAAATTCTCATAGAAAAAATACTTTCTGAACATAATGAATTATGACGAAAATGAGGATTTATCGACTTTCGCCAGTCTGCGCCCTTCTTTTACTAAGGACACGAATATTAGAGAAATAAAGGCATCAAACGATTGCCAAAAAAAGGCGCCATTTCCTCAAAAAAACTTGCACTTGACCTCATCACGACCCAAAACTGCCTTTGCGGCAAACACAGCCGGTCTGTGTGTCAAGAATGCCTCGATTCTAAATTTTAAGGTATTTTTAATATTCAACAACGTGTATGATCTTAATCACCCCTATCGCGAATAATATTTCCCCCGGAATGTTTCCCATTCAGCAATTTGATTTACATTGCTGACAAGGGAAAAAATTCCATCGGAATTTATTCGCGATACCCCTAAATAAAAAATAATTTATATCAAATCGTCTTTTGGTTTTTGAAATTATTACAAAACTATATTGATGTTTTCTGGACCCCAGGTGATAATATAATTATAAAAAATATATAAAAATAACTAGCGAAGCCCGTGCACACTTTGTAGTGCAAAATAGTTAAATAGATATACTGTTTTTATTTTAATGCTCTGTGGTACAAAACTTTTTTTTTTTCAGAAATCGTATTGCCTAGACAATATTATTGACTTTCAGGACAATGCATTATTTATATCAATGTTACAAATTTTAAAAAACTTTGACTTCCAATTCCAAGACTGTCGACGGCTTTGCCCGTGCACAGGAATTGTATTGCTCAGGTCGTAGTAATAATGTTCTTTCGTAAAATGCGAGAAATGAGAATGAATCTACTTGGTGGAATTTTCTTGCTGCCTAAACCTGAAATACAGCAATACGAACAAAACAAAAAAAGAATAATGAAAATCGGCCCAGCGGTTATCGAGATATAACGTCATCGAGTTTCACCCTATAGAAGGTGTCTTTTGTATAGGAGGTATACAATTTTTGAATGTTTTTTTGTATGTGAAGTGCCGCTCCCCTTTGACTAAATTTGACTTATCTTCACAGTAGCACTCCAGGGCCAATACCTAAGATTATCTGTACGTTTGAGCTGAATCGGGTAGTGATGCGATTATATGAGAACACAAGCGTTCTCACTCTAGCCTCTCACTATCAACTCCTACTCTCACCTCCACGTTGGTGACTGGTGGGTGCCTAGTACCTCGACTGGAGATGGGGTAACCAACCCCTGTGGAAGGTCGTTGGTGGCAGCGAACGAGAGAGGGGGAGGAGTGTCTACGCACTAAGACACTTCCTCTTGTTTCAGGCGGCAGCGGATGAATTCCCTAGATGGAATCAACGGTGGCGTCTACAGTTCCGGTGAGGTCGAACTGAAGTGTAATCCTTGTATGAGCTGCTTCGACATATTTGGATACCAGGTCTATGGGGATCTCCAATACTGAGCCAGGGTGTTGGAAAAGAGTTGGTGGCGGACGAACCCTAAACGGGTCAACGGCAGCGCTCATATCCCAAAATTGGGTTACTGACATCGGAATATCCGACCCGCTGTCCTAGGGTCAAAACAGGGCCTGGCCCTCCAGGTTGGGGGTTGTGCCGTCGGGGTAACTTCCCGACCCGAAACGTGAATATGTAAAAACGTCCTGGTTTTATTTTAAGTTGAAAGTGGATTAGATTATGCAATACAAGCGACCACTTACATACGTACTTTTTTAAGCCGCGAACACAGCAAAATCTCTTACAAATACGATTTAATATTACCTACAAAACGTTCAGATATAGATATTTACTAGATAAAACATTATAAATAATGTTGAAACTACATATTCGAGTATGTATTGTATAACTTATATTTGCATACGTTTTGTTTGAATAAATTGCTCTTTTGTATTCTCAACCAATTAGCTATATTACTTTCAGACAGTTTATGTTTGCTTGGACAGCAACAACGTATACTTATTGTATACTTTTTTATGGTTAACCAATAGATGAATGCATTATTTGTTAAACAAACATATCACAGATTTGAATAAAACCAGTCAATTAATCCATGTTTCGACTGCTGTTTGTTTTTACTGCAAACATAATTTAAAATTGTGTTGAAATAAATGGATTTCCATAGTCCTATATTTCCATGATCCTCATGGGCTCATGGTTTTAAAATTAAACTAAAAATCATGTACGATAGTTCCAACCTATTAACAGAGTACTGGAATTAAAATATCTACATTATATTATTCAAATATTGTTATTAAAATGCATAGGTACTCAAGTTAAAGACGTGAGAGTTCGGCTTGTTCGCGCTAAATTTTATTTCCCATACAGAAATGTCTACATCAGAGAAAAAATTTAGCGAGGCAGGTTAGCAAAGCAGTATCAGTATCCTGGCTATAACTGTAAATGGCGGGGGGGGGGATATTCCCTGCCATACAATTTTTTATTCGGCGGAACTTCAGGAATCACCCCTTAAAGGTTTATACTTCTTAACTGGGACACCCTGTTTAATACTTAATTACTAGGAGATAGGTTTCTAATTTGACATTCCATAGCAGATAGTTTCGTGCAAATGGAGGTGGCTGTAATATTTGTGTTTGAAAATGTATCAACAATATTTTTTTTATTTTAAAGCATGTGGTCAATATCGTTGGCGACCTATTGGGTGGCATTCTGTGACGGTTTTAATTTTAATAATAACATCGTATAATTTATATCAAGAGACAGACACTTTTTGACCTGAATCTATCGGATCGTTATCGTGTTAGAAAGTGTAATCTGAAGGGCACATTGTAGTTCGCAAATCGAAGAATGCCGTTTTCAAAAATGTCCGTCGATATCCATATTCTGTCATCTGACATGATATTATTGATATAAAATTATCATATTAAAGGTGCTAGTACACTGTATGTATCAAGCCACATACTTATGTAGCACTGATGGCATTTTTACGTCAGCGTATGGTCCCAATGGCTATACACTGTACAACCTCTCTTTGTGCACTCTCTGTTGACGTCAGAGCTACATACATATGTGGCTTGCTACATGCCGTGTACTAGTACCTTTACACATCTTTATTTCCATTTATCAGAACGCTTAAGGGCATTTATGACGAAGTTAGTGAAAGTGCGCATAGGTCTTACCTTCATCTCTTAGTCGTCGACCCAACATTTGTTCTTGCAGCAACTCCATATACCTAGGTTGGAATATGGACAAATACCAATTTCTGTATTAAGGCAGTATTCTTTGGCTTTGTTACTCTGACGCCTCAGTCAAGAGGAGCACCATAATACAATAACTGAAAGATATTTAATTTATTACCAATCATTAAATATTATATCGGAATTTGTTTTTACTATTTGAAAAAGTAACTTTAATAATAATATCCTACCAGTAATAAAATCAAGTTTTATTGCTACAGAAAAAATAACTTAAGCCATAGTCACAAATTCCAAAAGTTTTCCGTTTTATATAGATGAAGGTGGTCTGATAGGTTTCCCGATTCATTAAATTTGGTTTTTCTAATATGCTTATCTGTTATAAAGATCTAAGATAGTACAATAATTGTATTTGAATATTAGTCGTTTCCAACCTCCCGTTCTAACAAGATCAGGTTATAAATAGTTTGAACATTTGCCGAGACAACATGGAGACAATTATATTTTTCTCAGTTTGTCGGTAACATTTTTATTATCGGAATCTTTTACCCTATCCGGACATAATGCATCAGGATCACAGTACCTACACATATTAAAGATAATATATTGCGCATCTGTAATATGGCGGCCTATGTGATACTGACAATAAACGTATAGAAATAATATGCACGCGCATGAATTTTCATGGCTGACAATGTGACCCCATTCGTATCTCTATGAAAAAGTATGCCCTTTTGACAGATACGCAGAACTAAACGAAAATGAGTGCTCGGAAGATATCACTTATAAGTGTACTGTACTGTGATGCAGGATATCTTCCCACTTCTTAAATTAAAAAGTCCACGTTAATATTAGCCATGATATTTCTTGCGCGCTCTGTACTTACTTGAACGTTTACTTTAGCCATCATCCGCAATGATTCGATGATGAACTGCCAGAACAGCCAAACTATTCAAGCGATCTTAGATCTTACAATAACAAAAAAATGAATAGACAAACTTGAGTATTCTATTCCACACTAAATAAATTTATAATAAATTTATAATTTACAATTTTATTATTCATTTCTTCTTATTGTATACAAACACGATTTCATGTTCAAGCTGTTAAGCAAATACCTATGCTGCACTAGGGTTCAATTAGGCAATGGTATCGCCCAAGCGATCACACAATTTGACATTTTGCATATAAGTTTCGCACCTAATTTAGATCGAACGTCTACCAAGTCACTGTATACAGGCAACTTTTATAAGTTAACTATCCAATGAAGAGGGGGGTCTTATACGAATATATACTCTGTAGAAAGATTTTGCGAAAACATGGCCTAGAAGCTTGCAATACTGAACGGAATATACCTAAACATTTTCCAACTATTAGGGACATCTTTGGCTATTTGGAGCAGGTAAATTATCCAAAAAAAAACACACTTATACCTACATCCAAAACGAAATTAATGGTTGGTGCACTGCACATTGCATGCTTGTGTCCTGATGGGACCGTAGTTTTTTTCAAAGAAACTGCTCCAGCAATATAACCGACTGCATGATCTCGTTAGCTTTAACATTACATTTTGGTAACATTATACATTTGTGACAAATCGCAAGGTGTTGAATGTCTTCCTGGTATAATGATTTCTGAAATAGTTGTTAACGATAGATGTCCTTTCTTTAACAAATTAGAACTTAAAACGTTTGTAATAATACCTAGTTGATGAAATAGATGGAAGTATTAAATGGCCGCATAACCAATTCAATAGATACTTTGAGTTTGAAGTTACATTTTTATCAATGCGACATTTTTCCAACGCCATTTTCAATACGGTAATTAAAGTGAAATACATAATCTATTAAAAAAGGTAGATACCAATTGAACAAAATACAGTTTTCAATTTCTTATGAGAAATCTTACAAAACAAAAAACTATGTGTATTCCAGTTCATTGATTCCTATTATTTTTTAAATGGTATGTACTTATACGAACATACTTAAATCATTTCCTCAGACACATATTTTCAAAGCAGAAGACTTCTTGATTTTTTTTTTGACATGAGAACAATCATCTTATCTGTATCCACAATAATATCCGAATGAACTATCAGAGCAAGGGGGCTTAACCTTGCATTCTCCATAACGCTTCGGGACACTGTTTTAATCCTTTTCATAGCTGAACGGGTTTTTTCAACACTAGCTGGTGGTCACTGGAAGCGTTGCTAAAACCGTAAGCAAGCAATTTATACCTCTAAAGTAAGTCTTGTCATGTCACATATATAAAGCAAATTCAAAACTTCGGTAGAAGGATCACTCGACGATTTTGCTTCGCACCAAAGAATGTACTCAGCTTTCACAGCTAACAACGAAATTGCATTATCAATGTAAAGTGTTAACTTTTCTAACTTTTCGCTCAGGCTCAACTGCAGCAAAACTTGGGAGAAGAGCTTGGAACGATGATAGAACGTCTTCGTTGACCATGAATCTGTCCGTAAGATTTTGTATTAACGAATCTATGAAAGAAATCAGTATCGACATTCGACACTCTAAAATAGGCTTTAGAATGAGAGGCTTCTGGATTGGAACGCGATTGGAAGTTTCAATGAAGTTTTTCAAATAAGTCCTCGGCAAGTTAGGATGCGGATTGTAAATCCTCTCTGAAAAATCTTCGGCATTTTCTTTGATCGTCTTAAGAGAATTCAGAACTTCTTTTATGCGGCCGATTGCAGAAACGAAATCTAAGGATTTGTTCTGTAGGGAAACTGATAAGGGCAGCGCTAAACTGAATAGTTTTTCGCATACAAAGAGTCTTACTAGGAAATCACTTTTTTGTGCCGCTGCCAAAAGTGTTGATGCTTTCCAAGAACTCGCCCACGTTCTGCTCTACAAAGGAAATAATACTGTCATGCCATTCAATAAATCGTGTTTCACGAAGGCGGAGAGGTCGAGTATTTCGGCTCTCTGGTGCGTGTTTTTTCATATAATTTTTGAAAGTTATATAGTCTAAATGGGGCTTTAGAAAGTTTTAGTTTTTTTATCTTTTGTTTAGACTTTTGTTTTGTTTAAGACGAGTGGAAAAAATAATTTTATGTCGTATCTGATCGGCTGAATTAAAAAGTATTTGTTTTTTCAAGATAGGTAGTCATACCTATGAATATTTGTGAGATGTTCGCAAGAGCTGTTTAGTACTTTAGAATACAATTTGTGGTTCCGGAGGTTGAATCTCAGACTCTTCGATCTGTAGACCAGCCTATTAAACACTGAGCCACCCACTGCCCCTATCTATCGCTAGTCTCAGATTTAAAGTGGAAAAATCAATCGAGAAAAACGATTAAGATATGATGATAACTGAAGTGAGAACAAATAAAGAAAAGAAATGTATTCGGAAACATGCTAGCTTTCTAAAAAATGACAATTTTTGCAATTTTTTTAAAGAACAAAATTTAAAAATTTTCAGATGTGCTAAAGTGTAAGACGCGTTTTCCCATTTATTAAAAATAACCATTCCATCTTATCAAGATATAAGATGGTATCCAACGGACGACCTTGAGTAGAATTTTGTGAAGTTAGTGTTGTTTTCAATTTCAGAGGGATTACGTAGGTACGTCTTTACAATAGGCTACACAAATTAAACCAACCAACCAAAATTGAAACCAACAACATAAAACAATTGATTATATTTTTGGAAATTTTGATTGTTTCATTTATTTGTTTGGGCCTTTTGGGGTACCTTATAAGGTGATGAGCGACAATGGTGGCTGTCCTCTCCTTGTCTTAAATGACCTGCAAGTAGCTTTAAATGACACTTCTAGCACAGTTTCAAATATTTGCAAGGTAAGTTAACTATAATTGTAGAAGTCCTCGCACGCAATACAACAATAGAGATTAACTTGTTCATATAAGGAACTTAAAGGCGTTGTAAAAAAATCGTTGCCAAATGGAGGTTAAATTTTCAAAGAAGCTTTTACATCCTTTATATACAAAAGTTGAGTCATCACTCCTATTGTGATTTGTGCCAGGACTTACTAACTAGCCTGCTTGCTTTGCAGAATTTTGAAACTGTGCAAGGAGTACCATTTAAAGCAGTTGAATTAGGAAAAGAGCAAATTTAAAGCTGTCCTTTTTGTTTGACAAGTTGTAAACGATAGCATTGGAGTGTAAACATATTATGTGGCTACAATTTTCTAAAGCTGTTTATGTAGTTTGAGTTGATATTTCCATTTTGAAATTGAGGTAATTTTTCATTATGAAAAATACTCCAATTTTGAGGCAAATTTGAATTTTTGGTTTGGGTCCATTTTTCATTTGGGCCAAATTTCATGGAGCCGTAACACGCACTTTTATTACTAAAAAATAGTATCTAGTTGGAAAATAAATAAATCCATACGACGCCATCTTACACCTTAATGGGTAGAAAAGTACATATGTACATACATGAAATTCCGTATTTAACTGCTTGCAATTTATTATTCTAATTATGTTAATTATTGAGGGAACTAGTCAATCCCCGACCAGAATTCCACGACGTACTATGGAATCCGTACCATCAGGTAGGCGTCCTCTAGGTAGACCAAGGATGAGATGGTTAGATCAAGTCCATAATCTCCCGTATGGGGATTGCCCTTGATGATTTAGAGTCGATGGCGGAGAATCGAGAGCTATGGAGGGTCCACTTGAGCAACCTACACCCGCGACCCACTTTATGAACAAGCGGACCATTGAAAATGATG
Source organism: Cheilosia soror (assembly GCA_949372485.1). Taxonomy (NCBI): domain Eukaryota; kingdom Metazoa; phylum Arthropoda; class Insecta; order Diptera; family Syrphidae; genus Cheilosia; species Cheilosia soror. The sequence continues at coordinate 22,736,540 of OX443563.1, forward strand.
ATGATGATGATGAACTAGTCAATAAAACAAGCCTCAATCGCAAAATGGTTTAAAAGAAATATTACGTCAGTCAGAGACATGAGCATGGACACCATAACTCTAAAGACCGGATACAGACAATCATCGAAATGTAGGACCTTGGCTGAATGCAAATGGTGGCCATATGAAAGACATTCACCCTTATTCCCGTTGGCGTTTGTCATATACGACTCTTTTGTCGTGACGTTATAAAAACGATATTCAGATTTTTTTCAAACTTTTGTTAACGATTTTGCTTCTTTTTCTATGTGTTCACTGTATTTTCAAATCGCTTGTCTCAAAAAAGCTACAAACTCTGACTTAAAACCGAAATGAAATATTAGGCGTTTACGACAAACGCCAACGGGAATAGGGGTGAATATTCACACTTAAGAGTACAATACGAAATTAAGGAATATTTTAACATAGGTACTTTGTAATTTTTTTATTTTCGCTGACTAATGTGTATAGGGCCCACCATGTTATGAGAGGTAGGTATATCGGCAGCAGAACGCCAAAGCAACAACATCGACTGCAGTCGGTACTTTTGTATTCTATAAATATTAAATACATATCTTTTATAGACAAGTGCTCTTAGCCACATTGGTTTGAAATTGATTTGAGTTTTAAATTCGTAATATTTGTATATTCGTAGCAAATTTAAATATACATATACTTAAATAAAGAGATCATATGGAATCAATAGAAAATATCAAATCTTTTAGGTATATCTCAAAAGCGAAAAAAAAAAATGTTTTCTCGCAGCAATAAAATTATTATTCTGTTCATTTCACTTCAGACAAATTAACATTTTTTTCAATTGGAAATAAAAGTTAATGGTTCAACAAATAATGCCAGTTTCGAAGACATCCAATCATATACATAGCGAAACAAGTACGCAATCTCATTTGCTCGAAAGCAGTATCTAACTATACATAAATACCTATACACTGGGCTATATACATTAAATAGTATAATATATATTCTTATGGTTATATTTGATCTAGCACTCTTGAAGCATATGATCCCGAGATTATTAACCTGTGTACACCATTTAATTTAAATTGTAGGTAAAGAACTACACATTGACCACCATAGAAATTGATGACAAAATTTAGGTAAATAATTAAGTAAACATAAATTTAAATCGATTTAAATAAATTATCAATTATTAAACCCACGTAGGTACATATTTCAAAGAATTACAACTGTTACCCAAACATACCTACACCGCATTGGCCGTGCATACAAGTGATACTAATACCTTTTCCTATATCCTTTTTTGTTTTAATTTTGTTTTGATTTTGTTCTAATTTAAATTTTAGTAAGACATCAAAATCTTAAGATATGAACGAATACTGCGAGGTGTCATGGGTTTTATTATTTGCATTGAAAAACTAGTTTTGACGCCAACTCTTTTGTTTTTATTCCAATCATTGCAATACTGGAAATTATTTTTATTTTTGACTCATCAATGAAAATGCTTAAGACTTACCTTTACGGTTACTTGCGGTAAGTTTTATGATCGAAACAATCACAGGCAGATAAATTGTAATCCGACAATGGTATTACGCTGCAGCAAAACTGCAAGTGCCGATGTGTTAAACACGTTTACAAAATCATTTGCTGAATATTTTTTTTTTCTCTTTGTATCCAAATTGGAATTCACTGCACAATTGCACTAAACTATTATATAATTAATTTAATTATTTTTTGTTAAAAGTTATTTGCGAAACATTTCGCGCCGACGCGACGCCGCAATTACGCAAAAATCAAAACACAACAAACGTCTTTCGCTTAGAACAGGTGTACATATACTATTTTCTATAATGTACCGCAGATTGAACGATATATCTGACCAGAGGAGATCACATCGTATATAACATTGTATAAGCGCGAAATACTTAGTGCAATAGCACATTAGTTAGTAGACCACACCTTTATGGGGCGAACACTACACTTCATTGGTACAGTAATATCATTGTGGTTGGCAGCAGACACTATAGCGACAGCAGAGAGATGAGAAAGAGTACTGAGCGCAAATACTCATCGCAAAACTCTCATTAGCATTACTGATTGGAATGATTCAGTGTAAGTACCAATCCTAGTGTAAGCACTACTTTAAGTTCTAATTTATTTTTTTTTTTATTGAGTGCTTGCAACTATCATCCTGCAGAGGAAGCATTCGTATATAAACGAGCATGACAATGGAGCCCAACGCGCACACAGTAGCGCCCGTGCGCTGTAAATATCTAAAAATGACAGTCCCCAGCAACAGTATAGTAAACAGTGGCCACCACAATACAGCAGCTGATTTCCGACGCTCTAGCGACACTGAATAGTCAAGAGACAACAAAAACAACAAAACAAAAAACGGACTCCAAATATGAGACACTAAAATGTGACGACAACAAAACCAATTTACGACGGTCTTAGGTTTGCCGCTCGTTTACCTTGCGAAGAATCTCTTAAGAAAGGTATATATACAACAAAAACGGATTGAACAGAAAATACCGTGCCCACAAGAAGCGCGTACTACAAGCAACTGAAACGTTTGCCATGCAAACAAATCCTATGGAACCAGTTTAACAATCAATCGTAAAGCACAGCAAATGCCCAACCAATACCATTACCACCACCACCGCCACCAGAGTTAACCCAAGGAAGATGGTCTTTGCTATGGAAAACGGTACTGGCTAACTGGTAGTGTATTTAATAATAACAAAAACTTCTGCAGACGCAAAAATCATAAACAACAACAACAACAAGCGTTTGCTCTCAAAGCGAATAAAACAATTTGCTCACATCAAAGTGATCCTCTCAGAGAACGAGGCTGAGATTTAAGGGATCAAATTTAACTCAGCTAAGAGATCTTTGCAGACTTCTCTTTGTTGCTTTGGTTTTTTTTTTGTCAGTGTGTGTTATTTACTTGTACCATTTAGCAATTGAACTGAAACCGAGCACAGCAAGCGATCTCATTGGCCTGATTGACTTGGTAGCGATTGTTACATATCTCTGGGTGTTTTGGATACATATGATTTGAGTGGGGGCACTCGGGTATGTATTACGTTCCCATTTTATTGACCAATCCAGAGCAGATAGACATATAATGACTTGGGCGGAGTTTATCGAGTCGTTACTAGGTTCCGTTAATCGCCGCAGGTATTCCAATTTGATTAAGTGTCAATACAGCTTTTATGTTGTCATACATTTTACATTTGTCATTTCGTTCTACTTGCACACATTAAAAAATATTATTTATATGTTTTATTTCGATTTCGACATTATTCCAAATTACAATGTAGAGGTACTCGTGCATCTGCATACAATCGCTTATAATTTACACAGCAAAATATTTTTATATATTTTTTTTAAAACCCCGTTCGCAAGTCAACTCTTTCGTTTTGATGAGAATTACTCTTAACTCAAATCGATCTCACATCTATTTACCTTTGAAAATGGCTGAAGAGAGATATGTTATATACCTGAAGAGAATCTAATGCAAAGAGAATCTAAAGTCTACCTTTGCAGAATAGAGGCGTTACCATTAACTTTAACCACCTAGGGCTAGGTCTGCATCTTTATTCTTCAGATACAGTTCAACTGTACAGTACATAAGCGCATATACTATACATACGTAGATTGACCGACCTACCATAATCGTCCGCCCGTAATGTAGGAACAACGTCATATGGTCAACCATATGCGGAACCAGAAAATGCAATGAATTGCTTGCTTTTTGTGCCTTTAGTTTATGACCGGATAGTTTTATTATCCCAAAAGGATTTGCATTTCTTTTTCGCCACGTCAATATTTTATTTATCATTGTCCCAGATATTTTCTCAATAAAGATGACACACTGATATTCACGGATGCCGATTAAATCTGCCATTTATCTGGTTAAATTTGTTTGTTTTTATTTTTAGCGCTCTTTGGGTAACGTTTTACCAGCACCACGTACGCACGGAGTTGCTGTAAATGGCTCGTGCTTATTGTGCAAAAAATTTAAAGAAAAGTGCTCAGATTTTTGTTGAACGTGCGTTATAATGGCGATTTTACCTGATTTACATTTTAAATTTTCAAAAAGATATTTTTGTCTTTTTTAAAAGCTACTGCGTAAATGTACAATATCTTTTGTTGCAATAGTGTAGCGGAGCAGAGATGATGAAGAAATAAGGGCGGCACTTTTATGGAGTCTCAAATGAGTCGCATGCGCTAAATGGAATTTTGATGTGATGGAATTTATAAAAGTAAAATTTGTGTGTTTATCAAGAGGATGGCACAGAAACACAAGTGTGTGCGATGCAATTTAGCAGATTTATTGTAAGCAATTGTACGAGTTTACGTGATTGCTAAGAAATTGGGTTGGTTCATATGTGATCATGAGGTGAAATCGGTCGAAATAATGTAGTAGGTATGTAGTGTAGGTAGATACCTGTTTGCAACAATAATTTCCTATTTGATGTAGGTACCTATATGATATCATTTAACCAAGAAATAAATGTTCAATAAATATGTGAAAACATTCAAAGGGAAAAAAATAAGACAATAGTATTTTTGGATGGAAAAATCATAATTATTCCTTGCCTGGTAAGGCATAATCATCATAAATACAAGCAACGCATTCGCTTTGAATGATAAAAGGTTCCACTAAACCAGCCAGATGATCCATATCCGCCGAAACAAACATTAACCACATGTCCACATGGAATTTATAAGGAGCATTTTTTACCCAGGAATTTTCTGCCAGCCTGAGGCTTTTGGCATGTTTTCTAAGAAGACAGTGCCTTGATAATATACCGATCAATACTCTGAGCTGTTCCCTGTCTAGTTTTAGGATTTCCCTAGACCTTTTACGGTCGAATTGTTACGAAATTGCCTTGGATACTGAATGACTGGTGAGGCCTGCCCACCTCCGGTCGGCTTCCTTAGTTATTTTATTCCTAATAGCGCCCTTTTTGATGCAAGTAGGTGGTTTAATATCCAGCTCCTCTCTATTTAGCAATGCCCCTCCTCTCGCAAGCTCATCAGCTTGCTCATTTGCAGGTATACTGCCGTGTCCTGGTACACAGTCTCTCTCGGTTCTAACTGCATAATGTCTTCAGCATTGTGCGACAATTCCTGACTATTTCAGAATGCTGCCTGGCTATCGATGTAGATGGCTATATCCGTTCCAGATATAGATCACATCCGCATTTGCTCTGCCGCTTTCAGAACAGCCAGAACTCCGGTAGACGTATAGACACTTTTAGGTTTGGATCTACGGAGTAAATTCCAGCTTCAGTGCCTTCCTCTGTTTTTGAGCCGTGTCTCCGTAAACTGCTATTTCGCAATGTTTAATGTTTTCTGGTGAAGAGTACCAGTTCCATTTTGGAGGGGTTGACGTTAAGTCCACGATTTTTCGAGCAAATCAACATACAAAATAATTGTATACAAACATACAACGGAATCCCCCTTTTTCCATGGCTAATAACTCAGACTCCAAACAAATTTTCCAAAATCGGAGAAATCCGTTTTCTCTATTTCTTATATAGAGTACACAAACCGATTTTGAAGTCAATCGGATGAAAAATAAAAAATTTCAAATGCAAACTTCGACACCCCCCCTTTTTACTCCATTTTAAGTTCGAATTTGTTTCAAAATGTCACCTTCCTAGCTCTTACTGTTGGGGCTGGGTGCTGTATACCAATCAGCCAGGACAGACTGTCGAAGGTGGAGGGTCCATAGAAATCCTGTCTCACCAAACACCATCTGGGTTCTAACAAATAGTATTGAGGTGATTCGATGGCGTGATCGGCAACCATGCTCAACTAATTTTTTTTTCTTTGTAGCTAAGAGTGATAATCGAAGAGGTAAGTTGATATCTATCTAATAGATTATTAGAATTGAGTATATCGTTGTCTGATAAATGTTATTGTTTACAATTTCAAGCACAGCGTGTGTTATATCAAGAACTTCAGCTTAAATTATTATGCATTTAACATCCAACACAATAAATTATATTGTTAACAAATTATAAATGAAAGTTAACAATAATATGCATTTAACGTGAAACTAGAATCTAAACTAAACAAAAAGTAAATACCTACCTACCCAAAGCCATTTGTAACCTTCATTGCACAGATATCTATTAGTCCTTGTCAATATGACCGCCCACCTATAACTTATATGCCATGAAAAGCTTAAATTCAATGTATTAAATAAATTGGTCATTATCAGTTCTAAAAGCCAAAGATATTCGATACCTCAATCAACAATAGCTACTTCAAAACTCTGCGAATGTAATCAAATGCAAAATGAATATCAAAAATATATTTAGTCACATAAGCCCCACCCAAATAATTCACTGAAACCTTCCTCAATCTTTTATTTATCAGACCTGTCTGAATGCAAATTGTGTTTGAACAACAAAGCCAAAACCCCCCCATAGTAGAATTGTCGCTCATGCGTCTCGGTGACATGAAAACAAATCGTCTCCCATTAATCGGAACAATAAGTTTATGTATAATAAATTTATCGAAATTATATAATTCCCTAATGCCAGTCATAAATAAAAATTCAAAAATTAACATATTAATTTGTAAGCAATTTTCTATAGTATCAAATGTCAAAAATTGATTCCTAGATTAACAGTGCCCATTAATTTCTGACAAAATCTCAACAACATGTTTGTTTTTACCATCTTAACGATCACCAATCGCTGGGCTTAAATTCCCCCCCGCATAATATTATACAGATGATGTTGTTATCTACTAACACACATTTTCTACATGTGTTAAGGATTCTGCACAAACGATTAATGCGATCAAAACGGAGGTACACCACTGCCGCAGCTATTCGTAAGAAATCGACCCAAATATACCGCACATATTCACACAGCAGTGGTATTTTGGGATACACAAAAGTCCACAAAGAAAAGGGATTATCTGCTCATAGATTTGAAGGAGACAAAAAGGCCAAACACAAGGAAAACATTTTACGGTCATGGAATCCCTTAAATTCAAAACATTTGCATAAAACGGGCACGTTAAAGCGTGAAAAGTGGTCAACTGGTCTAGGTGAAAGGCTTTGTTTTTTTTATCTATATTTACCACAAGAATGCATATGGTGTACTGTTGGGGAATTGAGCGTACAATCTATTGCATTTGTGTTCTTCTTGTTGCTGCGCGGTATGCAAATTTAGGGCGCACAAAATACGTCATTGTTGCGGGTCAGTGTGCGGTAGCGAAATATTAATGGGTTTAACCGCCCCCAAATAAAACCAAAATTTCCACAACCGATCACCGATTCTACCTGCACTGATATAATGTAGGTACATCTTTCATTTGCATGATGGACTATGCACGATAGGTATGAAGAAAGTCAACTCGTTCAAAATACAAATTTATGACCCAAATTGCCAACAAAAGGCTTAGGGGTGTGTTTTTGTGGAAAACCAATTGATAAAAGGGTTATCGGGTAGTTAACCATCTACAAAGGATGAAACCGCATAGATTTGTAAAAAAATTATCAATGGTTAGCCGTAGGCCGCAAATTGGATTAGAAAAAAAGTCAAACATTTAAACAATATCTACTGACACGCCCCGAAGAACCACAGAAACAATGTCCAACTAAGTCGAAGTTGCTCTTTTTTCTCTTCTCGAATGCCTTTTGTTGCACAGAACATATATTTTGCTGAGAAAAAAATCCTTCTGCTTGTTCGTTGTGTCCAATGTTTTAGCAATCATTTATCATTCTCCATGGAGACTTGCTGTGACGACATCTTTTTGGAAGAACATTTGTCTCTGCGAAGAAGAAAGGGAGTTATACCAAGAATTAGAGTTCGCGGGCATTTTTTGAGATTTAACATATTTCAAGATTTTGTACAAATTGGTATTATGCGGCAGATCGATTTTTCACTATTCAAATTTCGACATAGGTTAGGTAGGCGCAACTTAAAAAAAAAGAAGAAAATCCGAAAGAGAGATAGAAAAAGCGAACGATTATAAAACAAAAGAGTTGACCAGCGAACTTGATTAATGATAGATGACTTTGGGCGATCATAATCACATCGGTCGATACTAGAATTCATATACCAAATCTATTTCATAGAACAGTTTTTGTTGGTAAGTAGTTCGTGTTGGAAGTATGTAGAACGCGCAAATATGCACACCAATTATCTAATTTTTGTATGAATTTTTGTATTTCAAGATCCTGCTTTCCTTCTGTCAAATGTCATTTAAAAGTAATAGTAGGGGGAAGCAATGCCGGTCTATATAAATTGATAGATAACTTACGGAAAGAGCCTCTATATTAAGAAGCACAATTGGAATAGGATCGAAATGGGGCAAATTAGGGAGGAAGCGCAAAACAATCATCAAATACAATTAAATCCAGAAATCAAACAGAAAGTCACTATATACAGGTGATTAGGGGTTTTGTCTACCTCGGCTCCGCTATAAATTCTGACAAGAACAAGCTTTTATAGCTGCTTGACTATCCGTGAATATATGGATGTTGGCACCTTTAATGCCTGAATTGTATATAAGGTTTGCGCATTCTTTAATGGCATGGAGCTCTGCTTGAAATATGCTGGGGCTTTTTCCATTGGTATTGAGATGTTCCGATTTGGTCCATGGATACCAGCCCCTACCCCCGAGTCCATTTTAGAACCATCCGTATACCACTTTAGGCCGTTTTGGCAGTTTGGTGGGTTATTGCTAACCCATGCTACTCTGTTTGTGATCTCCGTGAAGAATCTTTTGTTGAAGCATAGTGTCTTTAGTAAGCGGTCTGTAACCGCACAGATCATGTCAAGTTCTGGAATTTCGGAAAGTAGTTCAATTAGTTCTGATGGATGTTCGCCAATATTAAACTCTTCCGCTTGAGTCAAACTTGCTGAGCTGCGTATTGCCATGATGTGGAGGGGCGTTAGTCCTATTAAGGCTTCTATAGCCGCAGTAGGACAGGTACGCATGGCTTCGGAAGTGCCTAGACAGGCAAGCCGTTGTACCTTATTTATTTTTTTATTGTCGTTTTTTGGGTGACTTTGTTCCACCATACTATTGAGGCGTATGTTATAATGGGCCTGACCATGATCGTGAAGATCCAGTGTGTGATTTTTGGAGAGTTCCCCCAGGTTCTACCATACATGCTAAGTAGGGTGTCCATATACCTCAACCCAAAAAAGAGGACATAATTAATAATCACCCCCCTCCCCCTCGGGATGTCCATTTTTCAATGTACATATTCATAACATTCTCATAGCATTTGAAGCCAGCCCGTTTAAATAACCCCTAAAACAATTGAGTGTACACTAAGTGATAGATATATACGAAGATAGCGAATAGTTTTAACAGTCTTCGGGTTTTTTTTTTTGTTAAATACCTATGCATGCTCGAAATATAAAAAAGCTTCGCTTAGATTTGAATTTAAAAATGTTTGCAAACTGCCGGACAGTTTTCGTTAGATAAAAATATTGCTTAACACTAGAAAGGTAATTATATTTTTTAGTACATTAAAGCCATTAAAGGTCATTCTTTGAATCGACGAAGTAATATTGGACTCCAATTTTTACGAAAAGTGTGCACAAAATGCACATAGCTAGTTAATATTAACAGACCGTTTCTTTTTTTAAGCAAAAAATTAAAAAAACATTTTTTTTAACTTTTTGCCTTTATATTGAAAAATGTGTTGGAACCTGCTTTTTTGAGATCGATTCATACTTTTTTTTTATTAAAAGTAGAAAAGTAAGAAAATATAACATAAAATCATAAGAACTAAAAAGTTAACTGATTTAAGAAAAAAAATAAAATATATTACGTAAAAAAAAATTCATTTTGAGCATTTGTTACAAAGCTCAAATTTATTGACGTTCGTCGAATCGACGAAGATTACCCTTCTAGGGTTAAGAGTCTGGAAACCCTTGAACGATAAAACTGTATTAATAGTAGGGTATAATGATAACCACCTAGTAGGTTGTACAATGTCAGGGCAAGTCCTTAAATTCGAATTTCGTCGCAATACAAATTTCTTTTTAGCCTTCAGTTCGTACTGTATACGACCTATACCTAGTGTAGGTATATTATAGACAAAAGTTATATTTTATTCCAATAATAATTGATATCGAATCAATTGAAATTGAATCAAATCCGTTTTTGACTGCGTTTGAAATGATATGGACTGGACATGGACAACCAATTCAAATTAAGGCTTTTCCGATAGGTACTGGACTTAAGTTTAATAAAACCTTGTTCAAGTCTGCTATTTCTACACTTTTTACATCGTTTCTATGTATATATATTGAAAAATATTAAAAAAGAGGACAGAACAAATAAAGAGGACAAAAAAAGATCCAAGCGAAAAAAGAAAGTGTAAAATAGATCACGGACAAAAAAGAGGACATGTTCTCTTAAAAAGAGATGTTCTGGAAACCCTAATGCTAAGACAAGCCCAGAAAGCTTTGGTTGCTTTTTGAATTTTACCATTTATGTGGGAGTTCCAGCTTAGTTTTTTGTCGAGGATTACTCCGAACTGCAGTTATGTACTTGTATTCATATTATATTAGGTACCTACATATTGGAAACCATATAGTAACAAATGTGACCGTTCTCATGAAAGTAATTCGTTTGTGGATTAATCTGTAACCTGGTCACTAGTCTATTTTAAATATACTAGAATGCATCCCAAAATACACCGATTTTCAAAATTTATAAACCCGCCAGGATTGAGTACAAGAAGAATACGGTCTCGCAGAGCAATAGGAGCAGACTGAAAATCAAAACTCTGAGATCTTCTTCTACCCTTTTAACCACTGTAGCTCGTCCAAATCATTGAGATAAAGGTAAAGGAGGCCGTTTCCTGCCCAATCCATAATGTTAAACTAGCGATAGAGATCATAATATTTTACCTTTACCTTTATTTCCAAAGAGGCCCTTAATTGCCCCTTACCTCTTAAGGAGATGGTGAAACAATTATTCAAAATTCGCCTTATTGGGCTAGCCCAAGGGAAATTCCAGGTAATCTGCCGAGAGGAGCGTAATCTCGAAACTATACACACATATTTGCAAAACTCTTTATCAAATAAAATAAGATAAACGTTCCGAAGCGTTGGCCAAACTGCACAATATGCTTCACCACGAAAATAATTCGCCCAAACCAGATCTTAAACGTCCCAATAATGTCTAACAAGACTAAACAAATCCTTAATCAGGACAATAGTAGGTGCCATTTAGGGGACACTGCATTATTGAGGTCATGCCCTCATATGCTGGGTGTTCATGCAAACGCTGAATGAATTAGAATGAGCAAGAAACTATTTCGCCTCCAATGCACCTGCCAAGCTGTTCCAGCTTTAGGGAGATACTTCAAGCATAAATAAGATACACTTTGTTATAAAATTAGGAGTCAAAAATAAGATATTTCGTATAAGATGTACCTAGAGTCTGGCATAGAGCCCTATTAGGCAAGTTGGCGTCTTATGGATTACCACAACAACTCTGCGGATGGCTGCAAAATTTTCTTCTGGGAAGATCGATCCAAGTTGTGCTAGATGGTGTATCATCTAATTCGTTTGCTATAAATGCAGGAGTGTCCCAAGGATCTATTCTTTCCCCAACTCTGTTTCTTCTCCACATCAACGATTTGCTTGGATCGACAAATAATAATATCTACAGCTTTGCTGATGACAGCACTCTTATATCCTCTATCTCGAACAGTGGGCCTGTGAATGCGGCTACATCACACAGTCAGAGATGTGAACAAATTAGTTCTCCAAATGGTGATATGGACAAAATCTTGAAGTGGGAAAAAGACAACTTGGTTGTATTTAATGCAAACAAGACACAGTTCACAACATTTTTCAGGAAAAATGCATCAACAGTTCCTCAGATCCAAATGGATGACTATCCTATCCATCCCAAGGACTCAATGCACCTTCTAGGAGTCACAGTTAATTCAGGAATCACATGGCAGGACCACATATCCTATATCGCAAGATCGGCGTCCGCTAAGTTGAGCTACCTATTTAGAGCAAAGAGGTACTTTAGCCCCAAGCAACTTCTCCTTTTCTACAAAGCACAGGTTAGACCAGGCCTGGAATATTGCTCCCATATATGGAGCTCGGCCACAAAACATTCACTTAACATACTTGACAGCATACAGAGACGAGCAGTTCGACTTATTGGAGACCCTACACTCACATCGAATCTGCAACCGTTGGTGCACAGAAGACAAGTCGCTGACCTATGCTTGTTCTATAGGTACTTCCATGGTAGATGTTCCGAGGAACTCAAGGACATTATCCCTCGAAATGCAACTTTTGGGCGCCACACAAGACAGGCTGCTAATGCTCATGACCATACAGTACACTTGACAACCGCGAGGACATCATCTTTCCAAAACTCCTTCTGTTACAGGACAAGCAAACTTTGGAACTCGCTTCGTGGGGATATATTTACAGAAGACTACAATTTGCAGCAATTTAAGTGCAGAACTAACATACATCTGCAAGCATCTCGGGGCGTTGATGAAGCGTTATAGGTTTGCCTTTCCCGGGAGAAGTATTTACAAAAAAAAAAAGATCCTCGCTTCGCAGTGTATATTCAAAAGTACACACACATATGATCTGATCTGGTGACACTCTTTCTTTATGAATAGTAAGGTGAGGAAATTATGTGCCAGCTTGCTAGAATAACATTACGTCTCGCAGCAAAAACGAAATGAGCCTAAGTCCGTTTACGGACGTAGTGACATTATATAGACTGTTATATACTTAGAGATCAATATATAGTAATTTACATAGTATCAATATACCTAATATAGACAGCGTTACCAGATTATTTTTGCCAAAAATGCTAAAGCGGGGGCGGAAAACTGCAAAAACTGCTAAAAAAAGTCGTAATAAATGCTGAAAAAACTGCGATAGATTTTTCCACGAATAATAACTGAATTTTTTTACTTTTTAATGTAAATTCTAGTGCATTATTTTACATTTACAAAAAATTCATATTTGTGTACGTCAAACTTCCATAACTCTTTCAGTCGAATTTTTCTATTACTCAAACTATGTGTTTTTCGTTTTCGTTTTCAACTTTTGGCCTTCATTACTCGAAGTTTCTATAACTCGAATTTATTTTTTGTCATTTTGAGAGTTGGACTTATGGAAGTTCGACTAGATTTGTTATTAACGTTGTTGTTATAAAGATAACGATATTTATAGTCATCATGTAAAAGATTATATTTTTTGCATTTAAATGTATTACCTAAAAAGTTAATAAAAATTCAATTATTCCGCATTAAAATTTTCCCTTTCCGAAAACGGATACCTCGAATGTTATTTGAGCTGATTTCTGCTATTCCACAACACATTGCTGCATTTTAAAAAGCTTCATTCATGTCTTAAAATTGTGAGTTTTATCAATTTTTTTTATAGAGGTAGCCAATGTATGAAATGGTACTAAATGTTGACTAAAAGTGTTTTTTTCAAAATGTTATGTTATGAATATTTTTAAAACTGCTAAAAACTGCTGATATTTACAAAAATGCCAAAAAATCTGCTGCATGTGAAATTTATGATCAAATCCTGCTAAAATCGCAGGAAACTGCTAAATCTGGTAACGCTGAATATAGACCATAATGCTCCCCGATTTTATTTGGTCAATGAGAAATAGGTCTTTAATCCCTTGTAACCTAACTTGTTAATGTGTCTTAGGAAAAAAACATCGCAACAATGACTTCGTACAGAAACTACCTCTACCCACCAAACCATTCATTATACGAAATCTGTAAAAGTTACTCCTTTAAATCGTTCGCGTAAGAATTCCCCGAATTGCAATACGCCGACCGTCCGGGGTCGTTCATTTTACAACATTTTAATGGATCTTACAAACCGTCTGGCACCAAAACTTTCATCAAGACATGAGTATCTACATTATCTCATCACCTCATTTATCGAAACAAAACCAAGTTCACCTTCCCGTCCCTAAAAGGAGTGCATCACATTTATTTTAGCACGTTTTACGACCCATAAAACCACCATCCACCCCACTATAACAATAATCAAGACGAAGAAGTAAGTCGACGCTATATACACTTTTCCACTAACAGTTTCTTGCACATTTCCATCTCGCATCCGATTAAATTCCACAAGTTCAAGCGCTCCTGCCACCATACACTCACATACATGTAGATACATTTTACATATTTCATACAAAAGTGCTAATTATCTCACGAGTTCATTCGATAAAACAAAAATATAGCCATGTTTGTTAACGGAATAAAAAAAAACTGTTTCATAACTCCAGTACCTACATTGAAATCTCATGTCATAGTGACACATGGATGTAAAGATGATACATGATCATTCCGCATCAAAACAACGGCTTGTCGTGGCCACACCCAATCGCTATTGATCCCCCATTGTCCGGCATTGCTTTAGCGAAAGCCAAGAAAATTCCCATCAACATCGCATGTAGCTGTAAAAAGTAACATTGAGCATACAAATCAAAATTTTTACAACACAAAAGTTAAAAGTTAAAAATTTAAATGAAAAAAAAAAAAAAAAATATTGTTATACTCTCAAATCATTGTACATAAAAAACGTTTTAAGAAATTTATTGTGTTCGCTCTGGATACTCGTAAGTTTGATCGTAAAAAATCACAGGAGGAGACACGGTAGGTATACTGGGAACAGAATTAAAGAAATTGGTTCGGTCGGCACTTTACGACGTGGTATGGTAGCATCGTTTTTCGGGTCATTTGAACGATATTGAACCGTCATATAACGTTTTATTGCATCCCTAAATATTGGGCGGGGTGTGATGGTTGCCGAAGTCTAAATTATTTTTTTTAGTAGTTTTTTGTTTTACGCATTCACTTGGGCATGCATCTTTGTTGAAGGATTACCTAAATGATTTTCTTTCGATGACTGATCACTCAATGAGGACCAGTTTTTTTTTTCGCCTGACTACAAAAAACGAGGGCAATATTTTGTTCGTCCAAATATTCCGTGAAGTGCGCCTTATTTCGAGTTTTACATTGATTCGTAGAAATTCGTTTTACTGTATCTTCGGGTCGATGCATGTTTTAAATATGGTTATATGGGCTGTGACTTTTGTACAATGTGATGTAATTGTTGTGACATTTAATTTTGGCAGGGTTATGCAAAAGTTTGTAGTAGTCCGGTGTTTAATTCGAAGAAATGTTAAAAAAGGTGAAAATAAAACCCATAAATTTCCAGCGGAAGGATAAGCAGCAGTTAATTACACGTATAGGTAGGTTTAGGTAGGTACCCACTATTACCAACATTTTTATTGCGGCTGATGTAAAGGAGTCATTGTAGTTAACTCTTGGTTTTGTGTTTATGGTTGGAATTTATGTGTGCGCATATATACCTATTCAGAATAATATTTCTAAAGGATATATTTTTTGACTTAAAAATTATTTGAGGAGAACAAAAAAAATGTTAAAAATCAAGCAATGTGTAGTGTAGATTGGGCCTCCGCACACGAGACTAATAATTCTGCCGGCATAAAACCGATTTAGTAGGCGAGGGGACTGAAGTGAGGGAAAAAAACGGAATAAAATGTTCTGTCGGGTTTGAATGGTTGAACAAGGCATAGAACTAATACATGAACAACTTTAAAAATATTTCAATTGTGAAAATAATACTACACAATGAAAAGGGATTCATATTATAATTTTTCTGCCGGCAGAAATCATCCGTGTGCGCTCGAAGTACGGTATAAAAACGGTTTTCTGCCGGCAGAATTAATCTCGTGTGCGGAGGCCCATTCAGTACAATTCGTATATAAGGTCTTAAGGTATGACAAAGTATTTTTCGTACTACATATTACGTAATTACGTTGCTAATTGTGTGCTTAAAAGCACTCTTCGTATTGTAATATGTATAGGAACGAACATTTTAGTTGAAAGGATAGAAAGGGAATGAATTTATTATAAAAAATAAATTGAGAACAAACAAATCAAATAGAACTAGATTAGTGTTGCTAGGACTCTCTTTTCCCACGAAACGTGGTCATTTTTCCCTTTTCACCGAACTCAAATTCCCACCAAAATCCCACGATACATTACAATGAAAAAAAATTGTTTAATTCATTTTTATTATGTTAAAAAAAATTACAATGGCCACGTTGCATTGATCGCTAATGACTAGCGGCATGCCGCATGACACACTCTATATACAAAAACTGACATTTCAGCATTTGCACTAGATCTCTAGCACATACATGTGTATTGTGAAATCTTTTTCTGCGAAATGTTTCAATCTAGCGCAAAATTAACCCTTTTGGTATTTTGATGCCATATGGCAACACGAATATTCCAAATGCCCATTCTCTCTATCTGAGTATATTTTTTCCATTTTTTTTTCTGATTAACCTCGTTAAGTATCTCCCTAATCATTGGAAGCAAACAAATTGGGTAATAGTTGTCATCGTTGTGCTTTTAGCTTTCGTGAAAGATGGGTATGCAATAGAGTTCGAATTTTTTCGTCGGAAGACTATTTTTATTATTTATTTTTTAAATTGATAATTGTCAAATACATTATAAATTTCGATTTTATTTTAACGTTTAATATCAGGCGAACAATTAAAAAAATTTAATAAACATATATGTTCCGTCAATTCAATTTGGCACAATTTTCCTTTTCTGTGTTGCCATATGGCATCAATATTATTTAGAGGTGCATTTTAAGGCATAATTTCTATGAATAAAATTATATATATACCCACATATGTATAAAAATAAATGTATTTTTATGCATAAGTAGTCTTGAATATCTATACATTTTAATTTAGTTTCAATTAAAAAATAAATACTTAGATTTTTTTGAATATTTAATTTTTTTGTAATATTTTTTTATTTTTTAATTATTTTTTTTTTATAAATACACGTGTTTATCTTGGAATATGCTTGTTTTTTAATTTGTAGTACTTGTAATGTTTGAAGTAAACAAATAAGATAAAGTATAAATGCAACAATTTATTATATTTTTATATTTTTAGTTTTAAACATATATGAAAATATGTGTTTTTTTTTTAATATTTTGAAAAATCCTTATTTTTTTACAATGTATTTAAATTAAAAAAAATAATTATACATTTTTCTCTTCAATTTTGTTTAAAAATTAATTTATAAAAATAAGAAACTAAAACAAAAATATTAATTTTCTTATATATTTTGCTACCACTTGAGACAATTGATGCCGTATGGCAACGTCCCCAAAAACCACTTTAGAACCAATATTTGCCAAAAATAATTTTACAATGTTTTTAGGAGGTGTATATACGTAGCAACAAAAAGAAAAAATATAATTTTTTAGCTTTAGAACAAAAAAGATGTACCGAAAGGGTTAACTGAATAAATAAATAAATAGTTTTTTTTTAAATACTTCTGCCGGGAAAGGCAAACCTATAACGCTTCATCAGCGCCCCGAGATGCTCGCAGATGTATGTTTGTTCTTCTCTTAAATTGCAGCAAATTGTAGTCTTCTGGAAATATATCTACAGGAGCGAGTTCCAAAGTTTGCTTTTCCTGTAACTGAAGGAGTTTTGGAAAATTGATGTCGTCGCGGTTGTCAAGTATACTGTATGGTCATGACATGAGCATTAGCAGCCTGTCTTGTGGGGCGCCCAAAAGTTGTATTACGAGGGATAATATCTTTTAATTCCTCGGAACATACACCATGGAAGTACCTATAGAACAAGCAAAGGTCAGCGACTTGTCTTCTGTGCACCAACGGTTCTAGATTCAATGTGAGTGTAGCATCTCCAATAAGTCGAACTGCTCGTCTCTGTATGGTGTCTAGTAGGTTAAGGCCTCGTCTAACCTGTGCTTTGTAGGAAAGGAGAAGTTGCTTGAGACTAAAGTTTACCTCTTTGCTCTAAACAGCGGACGCCCATCTTGCGATATAGGATATGTGGTCCCGCCATGTGATTTCTGAATTGGATGGTCATCCATTTGGATCTGAGTTACTGTTGATGCATTTTTCCTGAAAAATGTTGTGAGCTGTGTCTTGTTTGCATTAATTACAACCAAGGTGTCTTTTCTCCATTTCAAGATTTTGTCCAGATCATCATTTAGAGAACTAAAATATTAAGTCCGTATCATCCTAGGTCTAGCTTCTCACATAATACATTATAGCACAAAATACGTTTTTGATGCTCCTGAAGATGAAGTAATACAAATTTGAACTGGTTCTATTCCAATCCCAATGTCACTTTGTCGCTGGCGCTAGAGGTCTAATTACATACGCTGCCGCTACGCCCGCTGTCAGTTTGTTTTTATACTAAAATTTATTTTTTGTTGTAAATTGGAATAGTTTTGATGAAATTTCACAAAAATTTGATTTTAACACTTGTTTTGTCAAGCCGCTGCAACAAGAACTATGTGCTTCTCAAATACCAAACTCTTCGTCATAGCAAGCATTTCTTTAGTAGATAGGTAGGTACTCTATTTTTATGATACCATCTGTGATCTTCTTTTGAATAAAATAGTATTTTATGTCAATATGCTTGGTTCGAGGATGAAAAGCTTTAGTTGAACACAAGTTAATGGCTGGCTCGTTATCACACTTGATTGTGATAGGTTTCTTATCTGGAAACAACTGCTTATCAAGTTTCCACAACAACAGGCCTTCTTGGGCAGCTTCAGTCACTCCCATGAATTCCGCTTCGGTTTTGGATAACGCTATAGTTTGTTGTTTCTTCGAGCTCCAAGATATTGATATTGCACCACATAAGGTAAACACATAACCAGACGTAGAATGTCGGTCATTCTGATCTCCAGCCCAATCTGAGTCAATATATCCTTGAATCTCGTCGTTTTTGTTCTTGTTGAACTCCATCGACCCCTTCAGGTAACGCATGATTCGCTTTACTGCTGTCCAGTGGCTTTTGCTAGGGTTCTGTGAAAATCTGCTACAGTAGTTTACTGCATAAGCAATATCTGGTCTTGAAATTTTGAGCTGCATATAAAAGACTTCCAATTGCTTGTTGATATGGCACACCTTTCATGTCTTCACACGGGACATCATTCTTCACAAGTTTCTGGTTTGGATCTGATGGCGTAGAAATCGGATTGCATTTGCTCATATTGTATTTCTCCAATATCTTTATGATGATTCCCCATGTCTTTCATCTTAAAGTTCTATATCAGCTTTGATTTCAAATCATCTCTCCACTTAGAGTTGTTATTAAGAATCAACATATCGTCAACATAAATCGCGACAAGAAGAATATTCTTGCTTTCAATCTTGTAGTACAGGCAGCAATCGACATTAGACTGTGTTAGTCCAAAAAACTTCAGTGCCTTGTCCAACTTGTCGTTCCAAACTTTACTGGCTTTTTTTAGTCCGTAAAGAGATTTCCGCAACTTGCATATCTTGTTACCATTTGTAAGCCCTTCAGGCTACTCCATATATATCTCTTCAGTAAGCTTACCTTGCAAAAACGCAGTTACGGCATCCATCTGCTCAGAAAAATAAATGGAGAACAAACAAATCAAATTGAACTAGATATAATAATAAAGTATTTCCAATAAAATAGGTTGTGTTTGTGTGTAGCCGCAAACAAAAGAAATGCAGGTAGTCCATCTTTAAACAATCCATTTAATAGCCATCATAGACTTATGTCAACTCATCTTCTGGACATTACAGCAAGCAAACGCTTCTCTCATATGTAGATATGCAGGGTGTCAGCCTTGGATTTACCCGTAGGCCAACTAGGCCCAGGCCTAGGGCATCACGACAGATGGGGCACCACAAAAACTGCAAAACAAACGCAGCAATTGAATTTTGAATTTACATGACGATGCTTCCAATTCTTCCCTATTCTTCATCACTTAAACCTTCTGTCAACTATAAGGTCTAGACAGGCCTTTCTGACTTTTGATGGGATTTTACTTTAAAACATAATGTCAATAGCTTCTTGAAAGTTCAGGATAGGGTCAACGAAAATATTTTCTGTGCTTTGATAAATTGTTTGTTTTTTGTTCTTAATGTACTCGCTTAAGAACAACGCGTTTTTCAGATTATACTCCTTCCGACAACTATAAGGTCTATTCAGACCTTTCCGACTTTTAAGTTTTCTATAAGAAACAATGGCAACAGCTTCTTGAAATTCCATGATAGGGTCAACACGAATGTTCTGTGGAATCCGTAGGTATACCGTAAACCCGTTAGATAGAGAGTAGAGTTTGTCAATTCATGTACTTTCCGCACAAATTATTCAAATTATGCATGTTTTATGATTTTATTTGATGCATGTATTTTTTTTTTCTCTGTGTGTCTGTCATGTCGTTGGTAATACTGCAGATAGAAGAGTGAGTGAAGAATCCGTGGGTTAGAAAAATCGAGGCTTTTAAAAAGGAAATAAGTTCTTTCATATGTCTATTTTTCTTAGATTATAACCACGAATCATTTGCCAAAGTATTAAGATTGAACTTCGAAACACTCTGTATATTCAAAATAGGTAATGCAGACAAACTTATAATCTACCAACAATTTTTTAAATCAACCACCGACCCACATATTTTTTAAATCCTAAATAAAAACACTTGCACAAGAAACTCGTCAAGCGTTACATTTGACTTCTCCCAGCCACTGCTCTTTGGTTTAAAGTTTAATATTTGGATAGGACATCATTTCGTGCGCCTTTACCATTACGCGGTACTAATAAAATCATTTTTAGTGTCCAGGCTAACTTTAAAGAATTCACAATGATGAATATTTTCATTTCAAAATATTTAAGTTGATGATTAAAAATGATTATTGGGTAAGGTCCATTGTCAAGATATTTACCAGATAATTAAAAGGAAATTGAAAAGAGGGCACCATTTCTTGTAAAGGCCTAGGGCCCAAAAAATGTAAATCCGGCGCTGTGCAGGGTTGTATATACCAAGGCATGCAACTTACACAACCATATGGTTCTGTTGAGGGTATCTTTTCCAAATAAATAGTTCAAACTTTCGACGAACCGTGCTCTTATATGCAACCGAGCTTTTCTTGACTTTGCTATAAAAAATTAAAATAAATAATTTCACATTATTCTTATCTATGTTGAAAGCAGGTACTACTTGGCTGTAAGCTAATACGAGTAGCATGTCCGATTCGGAGCTGCATCCGACCAACATAGAAAAGTCCTTTCCCTGCAAGCATCTTAGTCGTGTTCAAAGAACGGCATGCTTTTGAATCAATGGAGCTTAGGACCACTCCAACAGCGGCAATGGACATATTGTTCCACCTGCTACCGCTAGACCTTTATTGTAAATAAGTGGCAGCAAACGCAGACACCGTCGTAAGAAACCAACCCGTTTGTGGATTGCGAAACCAGTCGACAAACTGGTCACTCGTCTATTCTATATAAAAAAAAATACATCCCAAAAGATACTGATTACATTCCTCTTCCAGCTTCAATTCAACAAGAATTTTGAAACCTGCATACCCTCCAGGACTGACAGGACTGATGTAGTGTCTCACAGGGGATCCATCTGCTTTTATATAAATGGGTCCAAAACGGAAACAGGAGTAGAGGGAGTGTTTTCTCCCAAGATTTAAATTGTACTATCTCATTCCGTCGTCCCAATCACATGTAGCGTGTTCCAGGCGGAAATCATGGCGTTCATGGACCCCTGTCGTGGCTGCGGTATAATGTAATATCCGCAAAGGCTATCGTTAAGCCGTGATTAAATCTCTGGACTCGGCCATCTTTAAGTCCGAAATCATCCTCAAGTGCCGCTTATCTCTCAATGAGATGAAGGAACAATTCTAAATTCACCTTATAGATATGGGTGCCGTGCAATAGAGACATTCCATAAAAGTGCAAGGCCGACGAACTCGCTAGTCATGGATTCTACCCAAAAAGGTCAATCTTTATATGCCTCTCGCTCCGTGCAAACTTTTAATTAAACAAAATGCTGTATAAGCGTCACTATAATCGAAGGTGGTTAAACTGCACCGTGCTTCAGATCTAAATCTCAAGCACTCCAACAACCTTGTATCACTAAAAAGATCTAATTCAAGAACATAAGTAGATGTCATTACGGGACACTGCATTATTGGCAAGCCTGCTCTTAGGTTGGGCCTCCCTGCCAACGATTTCTGTAGAAGCTGCATGGACGAGGTGGAGGAAGAGACTATTCTTCACCTTCTATGCACGTGCCCAGCCCTCTCACCTCATAGAAAACTATAGTACTTACAATCTAGACGAAGTCGCTAATACAACCAAAAGTTGCCTCCAACTCTTTATTGTCGGCTCCTGCTGGTTCAACGGGTAGTTGTGAGATCTTTAGATCCTGTGGTATCACAATGGGCCACCTCTGGCCTAAGTAAGGTTGCACTTCTTGTGGCCACCTTAACTAGTTTCAAATTAAAATGCAATATTGATGTATTAAAAAATAATTTATTTAAAAGCCTCCTGCACAAAGACCCGTTTAAGAAATTGTATGGTTTTTTTTTTTTTTTTTTTGTCAAAAATCTACTATTTAAAGTGTCCATAGAGACATACATTGTACACATACTTATTACATAATTATTACTTACTTGGCGCTACAGTCCAGGGTGGAGCTGAACCTCAACCAATATAGGTCATTAGGTCCTTCCTTTTGTGCGCACCACATGCCGATGCAGATTATTATAAGGCGTCCGCACCCAAACGCATCAATAGATTAAAAGATCAAGACCTCTTCTTCATAAAGAACGTAGTTATTTATTAAAAATAAAAATCCTGGATAAATTCTAAAAATGGCTAGCGAGCCATTTCAATTAAAATAAAAACATCATTCCATGGTGAAACTAACTAAGGTGTATCTACCCTTCACCAATTCACTGAACTTTATAAACATAGAACCTGGAGATGTAAACATTATAATATCTCCAATGCAAATTCATTCGAACCCATTGACTATATTGCCTAAAATGTGAAAAATTATAATTTCGCCATGAATAGAACCACGATATCAATGAATATTTAACAGATAACATCTAACTAATGTGACAACGGTCAGGCTGGCTAACCGCTCTATAGAAATAGAAGACCAATCGATTATAATCTTTTTTCATCGACACCCTATAGCGTTTTATTTGGCAGCACGACTTTTTCTTCCTCACTCCAATGAATAGCAAACATTTTACAGCAAATCCATCTTAGAAAAAATATTTCTTAACTTTCTTGTGTTCATATTCAAATGTAGTTCTATAAAAAAAGCCTTCGGGTCAAATGCCCCATATGGACTAAATTCTTTTCCCAAAACGCTGCTTTAGATACCGACTAACAGACACTTTTGTGAAAAGAGTTTTTGTACTAATTTTTTGGTGATCTATCAGCGAATTCAACTCGAGGACCCCTGCTGCCACAGAAATGTCATTTTCTAAATTTATACGAGTGCAACATAATGGTGTGTTCAATGGGAAGTAAATTTATGTAAATTGTATAATATGAAGATTTGTCAAAGGGTGAAATATAATACAACGTCGTCACCATTATCAGAAGTATCATCATCGTCAGGGAGACAAGTAGTGCCTACCATATCACGGTTCGTATTGTTCGACGCTCGTACCTTTACCAAGGTCGTTTAAATTAAATTTTCAAGTAGAAGTAAGGGCAATCAATTAACAAGAGCTGGGGAGATATTGATGAAATACATCGAAGAAAAGTCAGCATTTTTCGAAATACTTTGCTTTCACTATAATGCGCGTCTAATATGAGGGAATTAGTTAACGTCTGAAAAGAAAACAGCTCGGAAACGTGGTACGTATTAGTTAATCAATGCCAGATGTATTGGATATCCAACAGCTTTTTGAACTGCGTGCATCATAGATCATTAGCATTTTTCAGAGTATGTAGTCATAATAGGGACTAGATGTGGAGTCCGAAAATATGTATGCCAGTCAGTCTTGCCTGATGGATATGCATGTTCAAAGAAATTTCACAGCAGTCCAGTCAGGGACCTGAACCAGATTGTAGTTTGCCAAATGGCGTTTGGGATTATAGGGTTCGACAGTACACATATTAATGTTTCGAAGGTCTTGATATTGGGGTCAATAAACGACGACTAAATCGAAACATTTTTAATCGAGGAACTTCAATACTATTGAATACGGATAAAAATATCCGTGAATATCGTTGGCCCTGCATCTTCGCGTCGTTTGTATTATTATGTAGGTAACTAGCGTAGCCCGTGCAGACTTCGTTGTGCAAAATATTTAAATAGATATGTTTTTATTGTAATGCTCTGTGGTACACAACATTTTTTGTTTTTTCAGAAATCGTATTGCCTAGAGCCTTGACAATATTATTGACTTTTATATCAATGTTACAAATTTGAAAAACGTTGGCTTCCAATTCCAAGACTGTCGAAGAAGCTGTACCCATGCACAGGAATTGTATTGCTTAGGTCTTAGGTAATAATGTTCTTTCGTAAAATGCGAGAAATGAAAATAAATCGACTTGGTGGAATTTTCTTTCAGCCTAAACCTAAAACACAGTAATACGAACAAAACAAAAAAATAATAATGAAAATGGCCCAGCGGCTATCGAGATATATAACGTCATCCAGTTGCACCCCATAGAAGATGTTTTTTGTATAGGAGGTATAAGATTTTGAATATTTTTTTTTGCACGTGAAGTGCCGCTCCCCTTTAACCAAATTTGACCAATCTTCACAGGAGCACTCCAGGGCCAATAACTAAGATCATCTGTAAGTTTGAGCTCGATCGATTTGGTGGTTTTGGCGATATACGATTGTGAGTGTTTTTTTGTATGGGCGGTGCCACGCCCCTTTGTCCAATTTTGACCAACCTTCACAGAAACCGTATATGAACCAATACCAAAGATGTGTGAAAGTTTGGTTAAAATCGGTAAATGAGTTATGGCGTGAATCGACGACAAACATTTTAGGGCTCAATTTTTATATTTTATATAGATATAGATTCAAGCTGGTCATTGTCAAAATCGCTAAAATAGCCACGATATATTGAAGCAAAGGAGGGTTTCCTAACGGAGAGAATTCGGCTGCAGGAACGATGGAGAAGTGCCACCGGTATTAATCCTAAATATCTTTCTGGAGACATGCTCAAATTCGAGTACATGGTCAGAAAGATGGACCCTTCCTCCTCTGATGCTATTGTTGTTTTAAGGAATTTTCTGGCCGTTATCCTAAAATTGCAAATACAATTACCGCGGAGTTAGCAAAAATTTACTAAGGAATTGGGAGAAGCCATTAAAATTTCAAAAGGTTTATTATCAAATGATAATCCTGAAGATATGTTGCAAGTAATGTCAACACTCAAATTCTTTTTAAACCGTTTAAAGCCCTTAGAAAATAGTTATCCTAGTTTTTTTAAATAAAACCGATTATTGAGAGTGGTAAAGCTATACTTCCAAATAATATATCAACTGGTACAGAAGATAAGACTGAAGAGGCTGAGTTAGACGAATCTTTTCGTAATCTTCAATTGTTAGTGGGAAACGATTTAAATGTTAATAAACCTTACTTAGTTGGCGCTACCGTCCGGGTGGACCCGGGTCTCAACCAACACGCCTCCCAGTTAGCACTATCTTTGGCTAACTGCCTCCAGTTGCGCACTCCAAGTTGGTTGAGGTCCCCTTCCACTTGTGCGGGCCACCTAAGGCTAGGTCTTCCTCTTCTGCGTTGTCCCTCCGGGTTGGAATCGAAGACTCTTCGGGCCGGAGCGTTGGTGATAAGAAACCAGATTTTTTAAAATTCAAATAATAACTTGAAAACTATTTTTGAACCCACCATTTTAAGATTAGTAGACACTAGATTCCTAGTGATGAGGAATTTGAAATTTCTAGTCCACGCAAACACAAAATTAAAAATTAAAAATTAATCTTTTAAAGACCCTATTGCTAAGTGGGAATTCAAGTTTGATGGTGAAGCTAAAGGAGTTTCCATTGATGAGTTTCTGTTTAGGGTGAAAGTGTTGATGAAGAGAGGAGGATACTCTGTTAATTATCTTCTGGAATCTTTCAATAGAATTCTTTCTGGAAATGCGAGTACCTGGTATTAGCATTTTTAACGAAGAAACGCGAATTTTACTTAAGGTGATATTTGCGATGCCATGCGTGATGAGTTCAACCATTCTCTTGATGACGATAAGTTAGGTATACCGTCAAATCACTGACCATAATCAAAGACCAGGGGAAAGTTTCATGGATTTTAGCCAAGACATTTGCAAAATAAATTATCAAATGCTATATCCCCCTCCGGAAAGTAGATTAGTTGAAATAATGAAGAAGAACTTATTGCGAAAATATCTTCACATGATTTGGTTTCAAAAACCTAGAACTATTGCCAAATTATAAGAAACTTGGTTAAGAGTTCAGAAAAGTTTTTTCGGCCAAGATATTCACAAAAGTTGAAGGTTCATGAACTCGAACCGGTAAATGATGAAGACTCCCATTTAATTTGTTGGAATGGTCACTTCTATATTGATTGCAAATCCGAAAAGTGGGTGAAATTTTGTTGGGGTTACGGTAAATAGGCAGTTATAAAGCCCCATTGCCTTATTTGCCGATCGAGAACAGGCAGATAAATGCAAAATAAGGCGGACTCTTGCATTCGAAGACATACCATCTTCCGGTAACCAACCAAATTTTTCAGTATTAAAATCAACCACATATATGTAATTGTAACTATGCTTTGGAGAAAAGGGCCGCAAATCATGCTGGTACCTACCTACACATTTTATTTTTATTTCAATCAAATGAGTACATCTACTGTTCTCGCTAGATTAGATACTTAATACAAAAATTATACTTAAAAATTACCACCAAAGCCTAACAACAGGAGTAATTTATTCCTAAATGAATCTCTACTAATATGAAAATCAATAACATCACAATATTTGTTCGATTCTCTAAGGCATCTAGAAATTGGTTCATTGTAACCATAGTTAACCCTATGATAGGGTATATGAAATAAAAAGCGATTTCTTAGAACTCTCGCAGGAGCATAAAATTTAAATAAAATCCCGGTCTAAGACGAAATGGAAACCATCTGGATTGGGAGTCCAAAATGTTGGCGAAAGGACTCCTCGGCCACCCATCCCAACCATGTATATACTTTGGTCGCTAGTTTATCGTATTTACCCTAAATTTGACGTGAGCAGAGCATCTCCTCCGCTAACTACGCCATCTATGGGTTATCAAACAAAAATTAAGCGATCATTTTTAGGTACTCAATTTTCAAATTTTAATTACAAAAATACACATGACTTAATTTTCAAACATTAAACATACAAAACAAAAAAAAATTATTAAAACTAAATATTGATTTTTAAAACAAATAAAAACTAAAATTAAGAAATGCTAATTTTAATTTTAACTTAAATTTGTGTTAATAAAACAAAAATTTTCAATATTGATGTTAATTTTACGATAAACATAAAAATTTTTTTTATCTAAAGTCTACATTGAATTTTGTGCGCACGAAATCTTGAAGTTTTAAAAGTATGTTAGGAATTGAAATAATTAAAAAAAAAAATACGGAACACAAAATTAAATTCAACAAACACAAAACTTGAATAGAATAAAAAAAGAACAATAATTAATTAATTAATTATTCTTTTTGTTTTTCCTTTTTTTTTGCTTTGCACCAATTAGTATTTTGCACTGTTTATGTTATTTTTTCTTTTTCCTATCTGAGCTTTATTTTTGATCCCCATAGGTGAGTTTTGAACCTTTTATTCCTTTTCCTTTTAAATTTTATTTGCTCTTTTTTGGTGTTTTAATATTAAGCCAAAATAAAGGTCTTTAAAGACGCTTCAGTATCAGAGTCAAGGAATTACTATGAGATTAAAAACAAACTACGTATTACAATAAACCAAATAACAATTTTTAAAAGTCTTTACCTTTCCTTAGTTAACCCTTAAGTCAAAAGTTAAGGTAAAAGCGTAGGGGATGTTCTTTATTTGCTCTAATTGTAATATATTTTTCTAACGATGAATGTTTGCTTTTAAATGCTTCTTAAATTGAATGACAAATAATTTCATTTTTTCTTCTCAAAACAAAAAATAACTGAAAGTTCTTATGAATATTCGGACGGACGGAAAGAGCAAAAACCAGCCAGCAATAGTTTGTAATGGGAGTATTTTCCATAAATACTTAGGGTGAATGTTTATCAGTTGACCTCAATATTCACTTCATCTGAATTGATATATATATCTACCTCATTGAGTATGGTATGATCATCTTTCAGAACGTATTCTAATCATCATTCGTCTCACTAATTACAAAATACTGCGGCTGCCCAACTATAACACGAGTCTTAGCAGCATCCGACATGACAGCGCTTGATATGCCTGACGTTTCAACATTACCATCATCGCCCTGCCCGTACATTACTCAACACATCTCCACCCTGCTTAACATGGTTGTAGTAACACCGAATTCACCGCTAGTGACCATTGGTACCGCTTTCTGCAACACATGCAGTAGCACAACATCAGGCATACCAGATGCATGCACAGCACAGCACACTCCCCTTGGGGTCCATTTCTTCACTCTGTCCAACTAAGTGAAATAATTATAATTCTCGTTGCTCGCTGGAAAATAACAAACTTCAGGTAAGATTTGCTGCACACCACCCCCTCCCCAAACTCGTGTTTGGACCAATGCAGTTACCATGTGCATATGTGACACACGAAGGTGGTACTGTACACTATACACTTGGTGGGAAATTCACACTCGTCGTACCACAAAAAAAATTCTTCAGGTGGGATGCCTATGCCCGGTCCGCACCACACTGTCATGTGACATATGTGTGTTTACGAAACATCCCGAAACCGAAACAACAAATATTATTTGCGACTTAGTGAGCTAGGAGAGAGAAAAGAAAGAGGAAAATAAATAACTAGAGTTAACTGTCCCACAAGCACCTCGGCGGATCCTAGAAATGGATACGCCAGGTGAATCGAAAATAGCGACAACAAGACGCTCCCATCTTCATCGGTCGGTCACACACAACACAAGTCGGACGGAGAAATTCCAATCATCAGCCAAATAGGCAAACAGCATCACGGCATTGAATTGGTGGTGCGCAGCGCAGCGCATCCCATCATCGCCGCTATCACTGAACCATCGGATGGGATGCGCTCCAAGGAGGTTATATCCTCCACCTCCTTCACGGTGAGAAACGATTTCTTATTAATGCGATAAATTAAGGAAACATTACAGGCAACTCTGGGGCAACCGGTGGTACTGGTGTGGTGGAGGTGTTAGATGATGATACCGCTGGTGGAACATCTGACGAATAGATACGCGTTTTTGAGACTTTTTTTTCTCTTTCTGATTATCGCACGTAAATCAAGTGACGAATGATTACAGACAAACGGTAAGCCGTGCAGCCAGTCTACCATAGAGCACGCTATACCAACCGTCTGTGTGTCTTATGGTACCATGAGGCCACAAGTAGGTATCTACTCCGCACCAAAGTGATTAGGATGAAAAACGATAGATGTCGTGTTAGATTTTGCGCCGATAAAATTCAGTCGCTTTCGGGTAGTTTGCTTTTTTTCTGCGCCATCTCCCTTCGTTAAGGTGGCGAAGAATCTATGTTTTGTTTCTGTTGCATGGGATTGTGTCACCTTAACGGGTTACTTGACTGAATTTTGTCCACGACAAGGATGCGTATTGTGCAGGGAGGTACCTGTCCAAGTTTTCTATTTAATAGCAGGTGTGTTTGCTTGTGTGCGGGAGAGGGTCAGCCGCAGCACGACCAAGAGCTTGTATCTTTTGAATCGTCTGATTGATTTTTCTGCTGTTCGCTTGGGTTGGAGGAGGAATACTTGATTTGTAGGAGGGGCTCTATAGTGTCTTCACGGAGTGTTTTAATCATTTGTTCAGCCATCAAAGGTTATGTAGTTTGATGATTGTTACGAAAAATAAAACAAAAACAGCCTCTGCTGTGGAAACATATTTCAGTGATGTTTAATGAGGTCATTATGAAACGAGAGATGGATGTCATTGATGGAAGATGCGCTCGCGATCAGATATTTCTTACAATGGATAGATGATTTTATGTTATCTGCGCGTGTTGACCTCAAACTGTTGGATTCTCTCTGCCGATGCTCCCAAGAATCTTCCATCGCCAACACAACGCCAGCAAGCTTTGTGCAAAATTACAATTTAATGACACTGTTTATAATTAAACGTTTATGATGAGTGAATAAAAGGGAATGCCTAATGAAGAGTTTTATAATTAATAAAACAGAAGCATTAAGTGCATTGGGGTAATGCAAATTAGCTTTGCGATGAAGTTTGGCAAAAAAGTGCTATTCCCCTAATTACCAGCCTAATGGATGATACTGAATCATGTTTATGGGATAATATTTGCGCTGAATTCATGGTATCAGTGCAAAGGAAATCGTAACGATTAACGTGGAGCTTAGGTAATTAAAAAAAAACTCTTAGTTTCAATGGCAAAAACAATGATTCTTAATGACATGTGGCGTCATTGCAACTGACGTATTAAACCAGTCTAAGTTTAATGGATTAATAAACCGCAAAAGTAGGTAAGTACTTTCGGTTTTTTTTTTCTATTTGCTCATCTCTAATAGCGGATTGATTACCTCAAATCGTTTCTTAATCAAACAAAACCCATTATTAATGAGATCCTAACGTTGATAAGTATGCGCAATGATCCGGGTTTGGTACTGACATTCGCTAGGCTGACTAATCTGCTTATATAGATATCTGTATACCTTACTTACTTACTTAGATGCCGCTACAGTCCGGGGTGGACCTGGGTCTCAACCAACACCCTTCTCCCTTTGCGCACTCCAAGTTGGTTGAAGTGTACATTCGCTCTACATGTCCTAGGCATCTTAATCGACTAATGCGTACTTTTGTCACCAGGTCAATGTCGCTGTACAGCTCGTAGAGTTCCCTGTTAAATGTCCTCCTTCAAAGCCCGTCAACGGCAACGGGATAACGTCCATGATTCTGCACCATAAAGCCAGGACTGGGATGATGAGGGTCTTATATAGAGTCTCCTTGGTGTTTCTCGACAAGGCCTTACTAATCAATTGCCTTCTTAGGTCAAGGTAGCAGCGGTTGGCAAGTGTAATTCTTCGCTTGATTTCTGATGTGATGTCATTTTCAGAGTTAATCGGAGCCGAGGTAGACAAAGTCCCGAACTACCTCAAAGTTATAGCTGTCTATCGTGATATTCTGTCCGATTCGTCGATGTTGTGTGTCCCTTCTCGTTGACAGCATATATTTGGTTTTGCCCTCATTCACCACTAAACAGCATATATTTGGTTTTGCCCTCATTCACCACTAAACCCATTTTTGTCGCTCCTGTGCTAATACTTGCAAACGCACCAGTGACAGCTCGCTGTGTTCTGCCAATGATGTCGATGTCGTCAGCGTATGCAAGTAGTTGCACAGACTTTTGGAAAATTGTGCCCCTGGTGTTGGCTTGCGAGTTTCGCACAATTTTCTCAAGAATGATGTTGAAAAAGTCACATGACAGCGCATCACCTTGTTTAAATCCTTTTTTGACATCAAAGGTCTCGGTGAGATTGTTTCCGATCTTTACGGAGCAGCGAGCGGTCTCCATCGTCATTCTGCACATTCTGGCAGGGATGCCAAAACTTGATAGGGTCCAATCAATCTTGTAAGCGATGTTAAGGAGACTGATGCGTCTATATTTGGCGCAGTTTATAGAAGGTGGTGGTTGGGTGTGTATGAATCGGGCAGGCGCTGATCGGCATCAACCTGGCGGTGCCCAGCTGTTGTAACTTTTCGTACACATCAATTGTGCTTATTTTACCTCCTAGTGGTAACCACCGGGTACTGGTCTGCCCATCCGGGTGTGACTTGCTGAACTTATAAGTGCGAGTGTTGAACACGAAGAAAATAGCAACACTATAATGCTCTGTCGGAAAGACTGACTGAACGAGCCTCAGAAGTCTTACATGAGCTCCTCAGAAAGAGGACGTACGGCGGATGAATTCATTAGACTGAATCAACGGTGTCGTCAACAGTCAATACGACAGTTACCTTACTTGAGCTACTTCGACATATTTGGAGCTGAGGTCAGTGAGGATTTTTCAGGACTAGTCAGGGTGCTGAAACAGAGATGGTGGCGGATGAACCCTTAATGGGCCAACGGCAGCTCTCACATCCCCGAAGTGGGTTACTGGCACCGGAGGAATCCGGCCCCTTTTGTCCAAGGGGTCCAACAAAGGGCCTGGCCCTCCAGGTTGGGGGTTGTACGCCGGGGTAACTGCCCGACTGCGGAAAACAAACCCAGTTCCGAAACAACAACAAGCCTCGGATACGGATGATTTTACTGTTGACGAACCTGGCAAACGAATAAAGGACAACGAATTTCGGATCTGCACGTGGAATGTTAGGTCCCTTAACCGACCACGTGCAGCCGAACAACTAGCGGAGGCCCTGAACTGCTATAAAGCAGACCTAACCGCCATCCAAGAAGTGCGATGGGATGGACCGGGCAAGAAGAGGATGAAAGACTGCGATATTTACTATGGCGACTGCTATCGGCAACAAAAACAGCGCTTATTTGGATGTGGATTCGTCGTTGGAGGCAGACTTAGGCAAGAAGTCTTAAGCTTCAACTGTGTGAACCACGACAATCCGCGTCAAGGCTAAATTCGCCAACATTAGCCTAATATGCGCCCATGCCCCCACGGAGGAGAAAGACGACGACACCAAAGAGAGGTTCTACGAGCTCTTGGACAAGACATACGAGCAGTGCCCTAACTATGACATTAAAATTGTCCTAGGTGATTTTAATGCAAAGATAGGAAGAGAAGGCATCTTTGGTAGTACTGTTGGGAGGTACAGCCTACACGACACCACCTCCGATAACGGATTCAGGCTGATCGACTTCGCGGCGGGGCGAAATGTTGTCATATCAAGTACGCGGTTCCCGCATCTCGATATTCATAAAGGCACTTGGAGATCTCCCGATCAATCAACCGTCAACCAGATTGACCACATTGCGATCGACGCAAGGCACTCCTCCAGTATTATGGATATCCGAACGTTCCGAGGGGCCAACATTGACTCGGACCACTACCTTGTTGTAGCCAAGGTACGCCTTCGGATATCCCGAACACCGCCAAGACAAGTAAATACTGTGAGGAAGTTTGACGTCGGACGGCTAAAATCGCAAGAGATCACCAGATCCTTCTCCGATCAAGTCTCTCTCAATCTCTCAAGAGGTTCTATGCAGCCAGCATCAAGTATTGAAGACCAGTGGCAACATTGCCAAAAAGCCATCAGAGACGCCGCCTCTGATGTGCTTGGTTTCACTCGACCACCACCACGAAACCCCTGGTTCGACGACGAGTGCCGGCAAGCACATGCAGCAAAACAAGAGGCATACAAAGCGGCGCTGCAAAAAAGGACTAGAGCTGCTCGTGAGCTCTACGCGCAGAAAAGAAGAGACGAACACCGGCTTCTCAGGAGGAAAAAGAAAGAGCACGAGAAGCGCGCGATCGAGGAAATAGAGAGATGCTACAGCAGGAATGAGGTTCGGAAGTTTTACCAAAGGGTAAAAAGAACCTGCCAAGGCTACAGAGCCCGAACCGAAGCCTGCAAGGACGAACAAGGGAACATCGTAGTAGAATCGCAGTCGATGCTAAGGATATGGAAGAACTACTTCTGCAGACTGTTTAACGGCGATGACGAACTAAATCCCGCTGTCAGGCAGAATGAACCATTCAACCTGGACGATGAAGACCAATTCCGTCCACCCGACCTGGACGAAGTGAAGATAGCGATATCTAAGCTTAAGTCCAACAAAGCCGCTGGGGCAGATGGCCTAACCGCCGAGCTATTCAAAGCGGCAGGCGATGACTTGGTTAGGAGCATGCACCAACTCATCTGTAAAATATGGTCGGAGGAAAGTATGCCCGATGAATGGAACCTTAGCATTGTTTGCCCGATCCTCAAGAAAGGAGACCCTCTTAACTGCGCCAACTACAGAGGTATTAGTCTTCTTAACATCGCCTACAAGATCTTATCTGCTGTGCTGTGTGAACGCCTGAAGCCTTTCGTCAACAACCTGATTGGTCCCTATCAGTGTGGCTTCAGGCCAGGAAAGTCTACCATCGACCAAATATTCACACTGCGGCAGATCTTGGAGAAAACCCAGGAAGTTCAAATCGATACCCACCACCTTTTCATCGATTTTAAGGCCGCCTATGACAGCATTTATAGAGACGAGCTATACAGAGCAATGTCTAGTTTTGGCATCCCTGCCAAACTCGTCCGTTTGTGTAGGATGACAATGGAGAATGCACGCTGCTCCATCAAGGTCGGTAAAGAACTCACCGAGACCTTCGATGTCAAAAAAGGATTTAGACAAGGCGATGCGCTGTCATGTGACTTCTTCAACATCGTTCTTGAAAGAATAGTGCAAAACTCAAACGCTAACACCAGAGGCACTATCTTTCAAAAGTCCGTCCATCTACTCGCCTACGCCGACGATATCGACATAATCGGGAGAACGCAGCGAGATGTCACTGGCGCGTTCGTGAGCATTGAGACGGAGGCGGCAAAGATGGGTTTGGCGGTCAATGAGGGCAAGACAAAGTATATGCTGTCATCGAGAAAGGACACCCAACACCGACGTCTTGGACAGAATGTCACTATAGACAGATATAACTTTGAGGTGGTAAAGGACTTTGTCTACCTAGGCTCCGCTATTAACTCAGACAATGACACCAGCGCTGAGATTAAGCGAAGAATAACTCTTGCCAATCGCTGTTTCTTTGGGCTAAGAAAGCAATTGAGTAGCAAAGCCCTCTCTCGAACAACTAAAGTGAACCTTTATAAGACCTTAATCATCCCAGTCCTAGTTTATGGTGCAGAGGCATGGACTCTATCAAAAGCGGATGAGCTTACTCTTGGTTGCTTCGAGAGGAAAATTCTTCGAGTAATTTTCGGTCCCGTCTGCATAGACGGTGAATGGAGGAGGAGATACAACGACGAACTGTACGGGCTGTACAGCGACATTGACCTAGCCAGAAGAGTGAAGGTCC
Source organism: Cheilosia soror (assembly GCA_949372485.1). Lineage (NCBI taxonomy): Eukaryota > Metazoa > Arthropoda > Insecta > Diptera > Syrphidae > Cheilosia > Cheilosia soror. Next base: position 22,771,594 of record OX443563.1, read on the forward strand.
AACGACTGCGGTGGCTGGGTCATGTAGAGCGAATGGACGTGAATGCTCCGGCCCGGAAGATCTTCGAATCCACACCCGAGGGACGGCGCAGTAGAGGAAGACCGCGACTCAGGTGGCGCACGCAAGTGGAAGGGGACCTTAACCAACTTAGCGTGCGAAACTGGAGGCAGCTGGCCAAAGATCGTGCTGGCTGGAGACGCTTGTTGGTTGAGGCCCAGGTCCACCCCGGACTGTAGCGCCACCTTAAGTAAGTTATAGAAGGTCTCCTTTCTTATGGATCGGACAAACAATGCTGAGGCTCCATTCATCAGGCATACTTTCTCCTGACCAAATTTTAGAAACGAGTTGGGTTAGTAGTTGTTGTATTTGACGTTGAAAATATTTTTTAGTTCTATATAGAATACCAAAAAAACCCACCTAATGTTTTGTGTGCTGTTTTCAGTGTAATAGAATAGTAAACACGGGTTTGATCCGTGGAAAAACACAAAGGTGTTAAACTCATATCCCCGACCAGGATTCCAAGACGTGCTATGGAATCCGTACCATCAGGCAGGCGTCCTCTACCTAGAGCCGTACGAGGGATGAGATAGTTAGATCAAGTCCATAATCTCTCCTATACCCTTATGGGGATTGCCCTAGATGATTTAGAGTCGATGAGTCGATGGCGGAGAATCGAAAGCTATGGAGGGTCCACTTGAGCAACCTACACTTGCGACCCACTTAATGGACAAGCGGACCATTGAAAATGAAATTAAAAAAAAAAGTTTTTTTTCACTACGCCACCTCTCGCGAACGTCTGAGAAACATACGAGAGTATAACTGTCCTGTTCGGAAACGGCATAAGATTGTAGGTCCCTTCCATTCGTCCCAAAAATAAAACTCACACAAACAAAAGGTTCTGAGAAGCTAGGCCTAGGGTTAGGGTGTCTACATGCCTTTCTACGTACCATGTACTACAACCTTAACTTGTATTTACTTTTACGATTACGTTGGTGCATATGCCTCCAAATGTAGACCGCGAACGTGTTGATTCTTTTTTATTGAAATCGATACTGATTGATTAGCTAGTATTCGGACATGCTCCGAATTCCCTATGGACATCTAAATCTATTTGATCCGCCTCCATAGTTGAATTATGGCCCTAACTGTCCAATCACAAATTTCATTGCCTTCAGAGAAAATCCAATGACCACAGCGAACGACCTTTCTGCGCCATTCTATCATCAGGGGGCTGACCGGCACGCTTTGCCCATTAAAATTTACAACATCTTGGGACATCACAGTGCAAATATTCCACGAACTAGCACTACTATCACACCTCCCGACATCATCAAACAAACAGCTAACATCGATTTATTCATACTTAGCTAATCGTTTTTATTTTTGTCTAATTCATCTTTGTGCGATTGTTTTCCAATAGTTAGCCGGTACCTACTGCGGACGTGTTATTGAAATCGCATTTGCCGCACTGACACACAAACCACTCCTTGCAAGCGATGTTAAACTAATAAAATAAATTCGTGATTTTAGTTATTGGCATTGTGGTGCTTCTCAAGTGAGTGCCGATTGCCTATAGATATATATTATGTATAATACAATAACACAGCCCAGCGGAACAATGTAGGTACCCTCTTCTGGCCATCACAATACCGTGCGGCATACAGGTGAAGTGGCTCTTGTCGGGGGCTAGTGCCCAGGTATCAAGACACCATATGAATGGGGTGCCGGATGCCAACCACCGCATGACATCATAACTCACAACAATCGTCGATGGCTGCCAAGAAGCTAATAAGCTTCAGCTCGATTGGCATGCCCTCAATGCGAGATGGAGAAGCGTTATAGAGCCGAGCACTCTTAGCGCATTCAATTCGATTTCATGAATTGGACGGAATGACTTTTGCCGACGAGTCTTCGATTCGGATTATTTTTATGTTGCGGGCATCTTCCACAGTGTCCGACAATGAATGGTAGTGGAGTCCTCGGGAGAAGGAACTGTAGTGCACGATTTCGGTCAAACTAGGTACGACGACGACGATGACGACAACAACGGGTGGTGGCTGTAGCTGTGTCAGTGCGGTAATGCCAATTGCATCTTCCTTGAGTAATGTGTTGAGAACACCTGTTCCGACCTTCCATTGTGCTTTTTGCTCTCTGGATTGAGAAGAAGTGCCACATTGTCTATTGTAATAGAAAAAATATCATGGGGTCAAGTTCATGAGGTGATTATTGTTCACTCTGTGGTGGCAACGGCAGTTATGTATGTATAGTTAGGTATTTTTATTCCGGTCAGATGAAAAGAAAAGAGAAAATGTGGTATGTTCCGAATAGAATTGAAAATCATTATCATTAGCGAGAAATCGGCAAATGTTGCTTATTCCCGCAATAAGCAACAGTTATAACTGTAATAAGAAAGAGGTTCCAAATTGAACGTATAAAACCTTACGAGAATGTTATAAAGTAGTCAGCACTTGCAGGGTTATATTAAAAAATTGGGTTTGGTAAAATATTTTTTAGGTCAAAACGTACTGAAATGGAGCTGTTCAGTTCTTCGAGAAACTAATCTGAGGGAAATGTTAGCGTTGCGGAGAATTTTAAGAAGGGAAGGCGAGCGACAAACGTAGCTTAGCTTCATCATTAAACAAAATATGCTTTTTAAGGGTGGGAAAACCAATAAATAAGTACACTTTTAGTTAGTTTGGTCTTTTCGGCTTAAAATGTTATAGGACCCTTTTCTTCGTAGAAAGAAAAGCTTTCGTTGGAGACGGTACCTACTGTAAGGGTATATCTGTAGTAAATTTACTGCTATCATAGTTTCAAATGCATTTGTGATCGGATATCAAATGCATTTGTATTTGGTAGGTATTACGCAAAGCACCCATATTACTATCGAAAAGTGTGAAGGACTAGCAGCGCTGGCGAGGCTCATCGAGCTACAACCAGAATCCATCGAACTATTGAAAGATTCCAGTCCCTTCAAAATGGGAGTATATTGAGTGTTGACTCATAATTATTTTTTGCAATCAGCCCTATCACAGAATCCATTCGTAAGAAACGCCCGAATGAAAGCTACGATACCCACGAATTACAAAAAAAAACTTCACAAAATCCGAATGGAATCCACAAAAGCATTGCCTCATTAAAAGCTCTCATTCTCATTTTCGAAATCAGCTGTCAAACAAAACATCGGAACATTATAGAAGAAGTCAAATCCATAGATGGTACACTTCTTTCTAATGAGGAGAGGAGGACATCTTGCGCAGATGGAGCGAGCACTTTTCTGAATTGCTCAATCCAATCCAGGGCATTGAGGATGACAGATCCATAGCCTTGAGCAATGCGGAAAATAGTCCCACGGTAGAGGTAGTCACTTTTGCGATCAAATCGCTAAAAGCTGCAAATCGGCCGGAGTGGATGAAATTCGGCCAGAAATGCTCAAGGCCTTAGGTGGAGAGGAAGTCAAATGGCTCTCTCGTGTCATTAAAGTGGCCTGGGAATGCGGCGAAACTCCCAGCGATTGGCAGATTGGGGTGATTGTGCCCCTTTTAAAGAAAGGGGATAAAAGGCTCCAATTACAGTCTTCCCGAGAATGTTTTTGCCAAGGTGCTGGAAACGCGTTCCAGAGCTGTGATCGAGGCACGATTAGGAGATGAGCAGTGCGGCTTTCGTCCCGGCAGAAACACAACTGACCAGTTATTCACTCTCGGAATGGTACTTGAAAAGACTTGGGAGTATGCTACACACACACGAAAGAATAAGATCGCGGATACAAGCTGCCGAAATGAGATTTCTCCGTAGTATTGCTGGTGTGACCCGTAGAGATCGCATGAGAAATACCAGAATACGTGAGGAACTCAATGTCGAGCAGCTACATCTCCGGACGGAGCGATCCATGCTTCAGTGGTTTGGTCATGTTAAACGCATGTCCCTGACCAGGATTCCACGACGTGCTATGAAATTCGTACCATCAGACAGGCGTCCTCTAGACGAAGGATGAGATGGTTAGATCAAGTGCATAATTTCTCATATACCCGCATGGGGGGGATTGCACTTCTTGATTTGGAGTCGATGGCGTAAGATCGAAAGCAATGGAGGGTACACTTGAGCAACCTACACCCGCGACCCACTTAATGGACAAGGGGACCATTGAAAATGAATAAATGAAATGAGTTCTTTTTTAAAATGGATTCAATTGCCTTCTCAATAACTGCTGGTCGAAAGGAGACTTAGAACAGGCAAAATCGAAATTTGAAAATTCTGAGAAAAATACTTCGCGACTCTTGTCTCTTGTGATCCATTGATCTCTTATCAGCCAATGTACGAGTGGGTATAGTGAATTTAATTAGTTTTATGCTATAAAAAGAATAATAAACTTATATTTAGGTTTCAAAAAAAATTCGACTTCATATAAACCGGTATTTAAATTACCTTTACCTATATTAGAGGAGCTGGAACATGAGTTTGTCCCTGGTGTGCTTTCGTGTTCAATAACTTCGATATGTGCCTTATTAGTTGTGTTTGCACTATTAAAGCTACAAATATTATTAAGAACCAACAAAATGGTAAATACTTATCTCTATATTATAAAAATTTAGCCTTAAAATGTTTGTCGCCGATTCCGCAGGGCGATTGCGTATCTCACTCTGTCGCGCGACAGAATTAATAACACCAAATCTAAAAATAGGAGATTTTGGCCTACTGGAGTTAGGGATTCCAACACAGGGGATTTTGGAAAAGGAGATTTCATCACCAAATCCTAAGCAATACAATTCCTGTGCACGGGCGGGTATATCTAGTCTTTTATACACAACCTATTGCTGTGTAAACATTGTTTTTCCCAACGTCTCCCACACCCACACAAATTACTTGTCGTTTCTTCGGAATCAGTGATATGTACATAATTTTACAAATTTCGAAATTCGTAGCAGATTTTCTACTACGAACGGATTTAATGACGTATTTTTCGCGATTCGTAGGGTATTTTCGATTACGATGGAATTCGTGTTAGCGCTGAATAAATACTCTATTAAGGACCATTCACATGGGAGCGAACGAACGAATTGATGAAATGCAAACAAACCACTTTTTAGGCATTTATATACAGAAAATTGCACATTTTATTATTCCAAGATATCCACCTCTTCGAATAAGGATAAGTTCGAACGAATTGTTTATTTGCTGTGTTGTGGAACGCGATTTAAATGATGTGGAATGCGAAAAGACTGACAATAATTCGCGCTATGGTGTATTCGTTCGCGGCAAAAAGTTTGGAATTCGGAATTTCGTTATTTAAACTATTTATAAACTTGTTTTCTTAATACATTTTGATGAAATAATTAATTATCCTACGCTTGGAATAGTGAAATGTGGAATTTTCTGTTCATAAATGCATCAAAAGTGGTTTGTTCGCATTTCATTAATTCGTTCGTTCGCTCTCATGTGAATGGTATTATACTAAATTCATTCATTGTATGAACATTTTAATAATTATGCACCCTGTGAATGGAAGCTTTAATTATTATGAACTATCAACTCCTTCTTCGTTCTTCATAACGAAGTAGTTCGTCGTAATGTAGTAAAAGATAAAAGCGCAAATTGTGTCCCAAATGGGTGTCGCGCAGATTTGACAATAAATCGCTGATCATCGCTTAGAATTCATTGGAGCTAATTTGAGCCACACCTTCAAAAATAAGATCCCATGATGTTTGACAAGCCATAAATGTATAAGATCAACACACTGGCAATCACACGGTTCTATTGTGCTGAAATAGAGCGAGGTTTCAAAATGCATATAGTAATAAAAGTGAGTTGTATATTGTAAGCAACAAGTACTTTGTAAATTTGAAAATATTTTTTAATCATTTTGGGAGTTGGCGCACTGAATAGTGGACCTTATCTTATTACACCTTTTACATATTTATTGCAAATATGTTTTACATCTGTAACAAATGGAATAAGAGACTTAATATGTTGATATATTGTGCCGAGCGTCTCCAGCAATGCATCCACTAACAAAGCTATAATAATAATGTAATTTATCTAAAGCAGTTCTACATGCATATTTCATTAGATAGCTACAGTGTTAGATCTCTAAAGTGTTTCAACAGAAACATTTTGTCTTTGTGTTTTATTTCAAATTAGTTAATGAAACAAAACCAAAACAAAAGTCGAATCTTATCCGCATTAAGTTGTTTCTTCTCATTCCGTGATCCAACACTTTAGCCCATAATAAATGAGCTAATTACGTGAAACATGTATCACTTTGTTAAGCTTTAATCAGGTCTTATATTTATATCCCAAATTTTCAGAAAATACATATACAATCGATTCCAGTCTCGTATTCCTCTTCCTCAGTCGAAACGAAGGAATACCTCTCTCCTGCGAGTGATAATTTAAATCTTTTTCAATTTAAACTCTTTCTGGCTTTCGAAAGATTAAATTAGGAAAATTAATTGGTTCAAATAATTAAGACGGTGTTCTCCGGTCTGAAAACAAAAAAAAAAAAAAACATACAAACAAAGTGTTCCAAAATGACACCAGACACAATGACAATCTGAATTATGATGTCGGCGATACAGACATAAGCCGTGTCTTGCGAAGAGTATACCTACCTTCGTTTTTAGTTTCTTACTGTATCGATGGACGATGGTCTTAATGACCGAACAAATAAAACTTGTACCCCAATTCAGACCCATTGATGAATAAATCGGATGCATTATAATAATTGTCATTTGATGCTTTTTAACGTGCTGCATTTATCCGAATCGGTGTTATTGTCAGGAACAGCATGAGTGTGTCGTATTTTCTGTACCATTTGCATTAATTATCGATTAAATGTGTCGATTTGAATATTATGTACTGAAGATATTTGTAGTATTTCCTGAGTACCTACTTTGAGAGCAATTGTGTATCTGAATAAATGAAATCATAATCGTGTACTCATGGTATGAAGTAGGCTCTTGGGTTATGGACATCGAGAGCTGCTCGATAAAAGGCCTTTAGATGTAGTGTTGCCAGGCGAAAATGTTAAAATCCAGTCAAATTTGACTGTTTGACTGGATTTTTTCTCTCCGAATCCAGTCAAAAGAAACAGTCAAACATTAAAAATAAAAAAATCCAGTCAAAAAAACAGTCGAAAATGTAAACAGCTATTTTTTCGAAAACAAAAATAGGTGGGGCATCGTGGTTTCTTTTGAAATCATAGGTTATTTCAACACTGACACCTGCTTCCAGCTCGAAATCTTTACAGAAAGCCAGTATCATACCTGCGAGGAACGAAGTGAGTGACAGTGACAGTTTGGATCATTTTTCTCCGAAAACGAGGCTGAGAACAACGTTTCGGTCATCGGCGGACGTTACAGAGCCATGTTAACCGACTTTTTTTTACTGGAATTTAAGACATGGATTTAGACTTCCTCTGATTCATGCAGGATTGCACGCCATGCCACACAGCCCACGCTACAATCGATCTTTTGCGCACCAACTTCCCAAAACGTGTTATCAGCCGTCTCGGCTATGTCAATTGGCCTCCTTGGAGCTGAGATTTGACAATCCGCCCGACACCACCAACAATATCTTGGACAATTGAAGTGACAGAATACTCTACTGCGAAGCCAGCCGAGGCAGCAACTTGAACGACGTTGTATTCCGTAATTAATGGGAATGTTTGCTCTTACTAATAAAGCCATAATACATGGGAACAATTTTATTTTGTTCATTTTATTGCATTTTTAAAAAGAAACTTGTATTTGGCCCACCCTTTATATTTTGATCTATAGTATTCTTTACAACTTTTTGTATAACTTCTTCAAGTATTTCAAAATTTATACAAAATTTTTTTTATCTCGAAAATTAGGTATTTCTAATGGTCAAAATAGAGTTGTGTTTATTTTTTGTTTCTAAAATCTGGAACAAACAGCAGTCATAACTCAAAACATGAACAACATACAACAAACCGAATTAAATGCAAAGGAAATCATTCAAAATTCTCAGAAACGCTGCGCAAACTGCAAGAAATAATAGATTCAATTTGACTTTCAGCGGCTTGCGGAAAATGGGTGTGTTCATTTCATTGCACTGCGCGAATCTCATATACACTAGCAGCTAGGTTCCGGAAATCGAGTGAATTCGTTTTCAGTGTTCTGCATTTCGAGCGATTCGGAAACTTCGAAATTTTTTCGAAATCACAATTTCACTTTGTCTCAATTCCGAAAGAGATTTGAAATCGAAATCGATTACATTGAAATGTAGAACACGAAAATTCATTTCCGATTTCATTTCGAGTGAAAGTGAAATGTGGAACCCAGCAGTAGGTTTACATTGGAGGTGCAATTTTTGTTTAGGAAAAATTCCAGTCAAAAAAACAGTCGGCTGGATTTGATTTTTTTTTCCAGTCAAAACCGAAAAAATCCAGTCAAATTTGACTGGAAAACAGTCAAACTGGCAACACTGTTAGATGCGTTATGACTTTAAAGAGCGAAAGTTGTATTGACATTTTTGGAACGTGCAGATGAATAACTGAATTAGAGCAACTTATAATAGCTTTTATGGTGTAGGTACTGTACTACTAAGTACTGTGATCTGCGAATTGACCAACAAAAGCAAATACCTACCTATTATTGAGGTGTTTTCTATGACAAACGATACATTTACTGAAGTGTCGACACTTTTGGCGTTACTTGAAGTCGGCGCGCGTTGGGCTTGTGTTGTAAACAATGCGTGGGTATAATTAACATAACAATAGCTATCAACGAAATGTCTATAAATAACATTGTTTTTTTCTAATTATAGGAATAGTACGAAAAACGTTTACTAGCTATCTGAAAATTATTATGCCAGTTAAAAGGCACTTTCTATATTAGCTATACTTTTTTTTTCATTTCAATAACAAATACAAATTCAGTTATATTAACAAGTAAAATGTAAAAGACTTAGCAGTTCCTTTGACCGTCCACATCATAATACAAGTCATACAAAATGTTAGCCATTACTAGACACATGGGTCTAAGTCTAATAATTGGTTTTGTATGAGATGTACCAGAACTACTCAGCCGATATGGCCTATTTTCATTACCAACCTTACGACCGACGGTGAAAAAAAGTCCTATCACAAAATTGCAGTCACCTCGGTAAGTAAACAAGAATTACTTAACAGAATGTGTTGGAAGCTCGCCGCTAGCCGGTATTTATTAATAAGGGGAAAATGTGCCCCAGTTGTGGTTAGGCCTTATTTTGGATAGCAAAAACCCAATATTCTGTAGATGGTCCAGAAAGCCTTACCACGGTCTTATACTGCTGTAAAAAAGCTATTGGTAGCAAATGTGAACTTCAGCCTCGAGTTGCATATTGACTCCATGTACCTATCCATCATTAGACGTGCACTTACATAATGGCGTTGTAGTGTGGTGGACTGCGCTTGCGAAAAGGCTATTCACTACATTCTTATTCGTGTTCAAAGAACGGCATGCGTCTGCATCAGTGGAGCGCTTAGGGTCACTCCAACAGCGGATAGGTACATTTATTGTTCCATATGTTATCGCTAGACATTTATTGCAATACCTTTACGGACTAGTCGACAAACTGGTCTTTCATCTATTCCAGATAAAAACGAATGCACCCCAGAAGATACTGCCTACAATTGAAAATTTTGTTTTATTGAAGAAAGAAAGAAATTACCTAATTCTGACTAAAACTTTTCTTTAGATTCAATTTTACTATTTCACTGAACGAAATCGATTTCAATGAACAGCTGATTCTCGTTTCTCCAATTTGGAACTCAATCGTTTCACTGATGTGTTCGATTCTCCTCCTATTCTCAGCTGTCAGTTTTGCTTTCAATATTCAACTATAACCTCAAAACCTAGACTCGTTTGTTGAAAAGTCACTGACAGGTTCTTTCACTGACAGGAATTTTTCAATCCTATAACCGACTTATCGAAAAAATTAAACCACCATTCCACTGATTTGTTCCAATGATGCATTTCAGTGATAGCTATAACTATATAAATGATATAACGGACCATATTAAGGGTGGAATTTAGTTTAGAGGAATTAAAATCCCAGCTTTAATGTTCGCAGATGATATAAATAGTCCTGCTGGCAGATACCGTAGATACTATGCAGCCAATGATAATTAGACTGGACACGTACTGCAAAACTTGGAATTTAACCGTCAACTTATCAAAGTTAAAAATGTTGATTTTCAATGATGGTGGTGGAAGATACTCCCGGAGTGAAAGGTGGAAGTTGCAAGGTGAGCAGATCGAGATGCGAGAGTATAAATATCTCGGCGTATTGATTACACCCAATCTAAACATAAAGAAATATCTGTAAGGCAAACTAGGCGAAGCTAAGCGGGCAATTGGTTCAGTTTGGGGTAGTTGTAGGTATCAATACCAAGCAGATATCACATAATGTTAAACAGAAAGTATTCCGCGCAACGGCGACCTCAATCCTACTCTATGGAGCACAAGTCTGGGGCTATAGCTCCTTCGAATACGTGGAGAAGTTCCTGTGATACTTCAGTAAGCGAGTTTTTATGTACTCCTAATTATATGCTGTAAATTGAGACGGGAGTTGCTCCCCTTTTCCTGGACACTCTAAAACTCCATATTGATTATGTAGTGCGAGTCATGCAGATGGAACAAGATAGGATACCAAGGATAGTGCTTTCTCAAATGCTGCAGCACTGGGGTAAATGCGTTGAAGACTGGAAGGTCCTAGCGTCCGATTGCGGTTTTGAACTAAGAGCCGCACCAAATGTGCATCCAATTAAATTTTGTACCGCATCGCCCGGACCTACCAATTTTGTGTAGCCTTTGCAATCTCAGATAACGAGAGGATGTGTTCCACTTTATTGCGATTTGCCCTATATTAAAAGAGTTCCGGAAAATGTTTTTTGGATTGCACGTGCCTGAGCTAGAGGAAACCTTGAGCATACTACGCTACAGAAAGTGTATAATCGAAGAAAACTTTTAAAGAAAACAGTAAATATTTCAACACAACAAAATAAATTTTAAAATTTATTTATTATTTGTCAATCTGGCCAAGCCATATACCTAGACTGTATCCATCTAAATGAATTGTTTTGTTTCTCAAATAAAGTCATTATTAACAACTAACTATAACTAAGGCCTATATCTGTCATTTCTACTTCCCATTATAATTGTCTGATCAGTAAAATTCGTTATGATCGCATAAGATCTTCGGCCTTAGATGTGGTTTCTTTTCTACAATAGGCATATTAAATTCAACGCTTTATACAATATTGCTCCATTCTATTGGCTAAGTATGGTGGCCCGCCTTTTAGCCTTATTAAGCTGAACATTTATGAGCGGATTTCTTAAATCTACATAACCGAAAGAGTTTCTCAATGATTTTATTCATTTATTTGCTAAATCGTTTTTTACAAGAAATTGGCGAAAATAAAAATGAAAGTGTGATTATAATGAATAATCCTTGACGTATTCGACAAATAAAATAGATCTGTCTAGCAAAATGTATACTCTTAAAGTATACATGGTCAAATTGGACCATTAAAAAAATTTCTTATTGAATTTCCCTATACACTTTCCATTTCACTTTGTTCTCCTAGCATTATAATAAGCAGCCTGGCATGCATTATGTAAATAAATAATATGAATCACCTACTAGTAACCAAATGGCAACATTCGACAGATCCTATAGTTATTATCACGCCTATAAAAACGTATTGTATATA